>JARWLC010000014.1:36172359-37542359 GCA_033318265.1 Phyllotis vaccarum
ACAAGTTAAAGAGAGAGTGTGCTTGTCACTAGGAAAAGGTCTCACTTATTTCTGCATTTGATGAGAGTTTGTATCTTACTTCAGAGCAACCATAAGCCGTGTTCTGTAGTCGTATTTGAGAAAGGTTTTTAGTGGTGTATACAAACAGACCACTGAAGGCTTTAGTCCAGGAAGGTCCTACAGTACAGCTTGTCCACTTTATCTGCTTTCTTATTCAAGGCACATTCACATTGGACATGACTTCACGAATCCTAAAATTTCTTCCTCCTTTCTTCTTGATGGGCTGGAGAGGTAGCTCAGCGGTTACAGTCACTGGCTGCTCTTTCAGATGACCTGTTTACCAGAGCCCTCGGCCAGTGCTGTAACTGCAGATGTTTCCTCTATGCTACTCACCTGAAAATACCTCCAGGAGGCCTGACTGACTGAAATCCCAACAAACACGGACACACAGAGAGAGTCGTATGTGAAAGAGAAATGTATCAAAAAACTACTTCATAAGAGTGTCACTCTTTTCAAAAGCAAAATGAGTAGCGTTGGCCTAGACCGAGTGCCAGTGGTGTGGTTCATTGGGCATATGGCCTGTGTCCGAGCCTTAGAGCCACATGCGTGGTGGAAGGAGAGATCTGCTTCTAGCAAGTTGCCCTCTGGCCTCCCACATGCTACTGCTCAGTAGCACACACAAAGTAAAGCTGCCACTTACACAGTATCAGTCAGGTGGGAGAATCGCATCTTCCATCTGTACAAAACTTTAGCAGTTCACTTTTGCACTAATGCAGTTAAAGCCGAACTGTATCTATTACCCTTAATCTTACAAGGAAGAATACCTCATCTCGGAACTTCGGGAAACTCAAGATAGCTAGCACTTGCTTACAGTCTGGTTGTACAAACTAAAACATTACTGCAGATGGAGACTTGTAATTTAAAAAAAAAAAAAAATGAGTAGGCCAGCCACTGTGATCTGGGAGCCTTGGCACTGACTTTGCTGCGCTGGCTCCAATTACAACAGACACCCATGTCCCCCATGCTCCTCATCATCGGTTGAGCTTTTTCAACCCCACAAGTCCCTGTCCTCATACCTGTCCCGTACACTCCCTCTATAATTGTCTACTCAAAGATTTTCCAAGAGCAGAGATCATTTCTCATTTATTAGTGTGTCTCCTATATAGCTCCTCTCAATACAGGTTGCTTTCCAGTGAGTGAAGTTTGTGGTTCAGCCATGCCCTTGAGCAGGGGCACGGTAATTGTACTGTGGCTCTCTGTACCTCCCCTTGTTCACCTGTAAGACAGAAAAGATAGACCCTAGGGCTGGGAGATGGCTCAGATAGTGAAGTTGCTGCCAGGCAAGGTGAGAACCCCAGTTCTATTTGCAGAACCTTGTAAAGGCAGGCAGGTGGGTAGTGGAGACAGATTGGACACTCGCTGCAGCTGGCCTAGTCCACTTAGCAAAGGGCCATGCCAGTAAGAAACTGTTTCCAAACTAAAAGTGGAAGAAGCCACCTGAGGAACAGAAGTCCAGTGTTGTCCTATGACCTTCGTATGCTCCTCCACATGTGACCACATACATAATCACAGACAAAAATAACAGATGTACCTCATAGCTTATGATGATGATATGTAGAGTTGAGGCCTGACCATACTATGTCATATATTAATTGGACCAAAAGATACAAAAACAGAACCGCTTAGAATTTCTCTGTTAGTTTGCTGGTGCCAAGTATGTTAAATATTTAAACTCTTTCCAGAGATAAAGAATTGATAGAGTTCATCTACCCGTGGTTTCTTCCTGAAAAATATTTGATATACTTCTACATCTAATTTTCCCTATGATTGCTTTATTATTAGGATGGCTTTGTCCTCTCCAATTGATATTCTCTGAGTTCTGTATGTCCACGTGTAACCACTGTCTCATGTTGTTGAACATAGATCTCTGTATGACTCTAGACATTGCTTTGTAGAAACTTTAGCGCTGAAAAGTGAACTTTCATATGGCTCTTTAGAAAAGATTTGGGACTGAAGTCCAGCAATGAGTCAGGTCTCATCTCTGCTGCTTCTTAAGATAACTCAGGCTTCAGCAGGTCTGTCCTTCATCTGTGATGTGAACTAATGCCACCTCATATTGTTTATAAGTAATTTCTCTTCATATACTGTAGAAACTCATGGGCTGCTTTAGATGTGCTGAGAAAGAAGGAGGTTATCACAGTGTCTTTTTCCTTGTAGATATTTCCCTCTTCTGGCCAAACAGAAACCTGGACACCCAGAATGTGATGTCCTGAGCAATGTCTTTGCAGTTCTCTCAGCAAAGAATCTGTCCGATGCCACAGCTAGTGTTGTAATGGACATGGTTGATGATCTTCTCAACCTTCCCGATTTTGAGCCCACAGAAAAGGTGCAGAGCTTGCTGGTAACTGGCTGTGTGTACGCCGAAGTAGACGACAACACAGGTATGTGTGCTGATATCAGGTGATTCACAGACTTATAGGTAGCTGGTCAGTAAAATTTGACTTTTTAGCAGCTTGTGTGGAAAAGTTTTTTCAGAGAATTGTGTAATCTAAATTCTTTGCACATGTGGGAATGTAGATTACTTCTATCCGGGAAGTTCTTTGTTGTCCTCCAGGACACTGGGAAATGTTTTCCATTGTTGGACCTGAAGTCTTCCTCTTACAGTATCCCAACAGTTTCTCTACCCTAAAGTCATATATGAATCTAATTTAAAAGCCAGGTCGTGGTGACGCACGCCTTTTAGTTCCAGCACTTGGAGGCTAGCCTGCAGAGTGAGTTCTGGGACAGCCAGGGCTACACAGAGAAACCCTGCCTCAAAAAACCAAAACCAACCCAACAGACAAACAAATAAATGTGTAATTTAGCTACTGGTGTCTTTTAAGGAAGAAAAGTTTATTTGATGGTTAGAGTTGCAATCTAAATGCTCATTAATAGTTAAATACTTTTCTTATCTGTGGTCAAGAGGATAATGATGAGAATTTAACTGGAACACTAACTATTTCAGAGCCTATCAGTGTGGGAGGGAGGCTGATTTTGCCTCATGTGCCTGCGATTCTCCAGTACCTCAGCAAGAACACAATAAATGCAGAAAAGGTGAAGAAGAAAAAGAACAGGGCACAAATCAGTAAGGAACTCGGCATTCTGTCAAAGTAAGTGACGTGTGTGTCCTTAAAAGGTGGGATTAATAGTCACGGATTTAAAGCTTTTTAAAACTTCTTGCTTTTCAGTTAACTTTTGAACAAATGGGAAAGAAGAATCACTTAAAATGTGTGCAGGCTGTTGGGTTTAACCTCCAGCACTAAACATTGAACAAAACCAGGGTGTGAAGAGAGAGGGGCAGGGCTGGGAGTATAGCTCTGAGCAGAGGGAGCACTTGCTGAGTCCTCCAGGCCTGTCAGACTAAAGATTTGCTTGTTCCTCCTTTGCATATCTGTGTAATCAAAGTCTCAGGTTTAAAAAAATGCCAGAAAGAACAAACTGATGACTCCAGTCAAGTCTGTTTTTTAAAAAAGACTTTGGCAGTAAAATTAATATATGATCAGTTTCTATAAAGGCAAAGTTGGGAAGAAATTATTTTATCTTAAATTTCAATTAATGCATTATGAAACATTGATAACTTTTTAATATTTCAACAACATAAAATGATAAATTGGGATCTTCTAGAAGCTAGAACATTTTATTTACATTTCTAAGTTTCTAAGTGTTTGTTAAGTCTCATCCTGGGTCATCCTGCTTATATATATTGTATAGTTATTGTACCTATTGTAGTTTTTCTTATATTCGTTACAACCATATCTTTTATTTTTGACACAAAGGGGGATATGTAGTGAAATTGTATAATTAATAAAAATAGAAAGATTTTTAACCCTTAGGCTCCAGGAACGCCAGTTATAGCCCCATTGATGCTTTCAGCCACACTTCTGAGTCTCCCTTTTTCTCTAAGCAACATGGGTCTGAATAATTCTTCTGCTGGGGTGCTGTTACTGGAATTACATTGAAATATCGTGTGTAAAACCTTTAGTGATGGTGCATATAAGAATGGTATTTTTCATTGCAAAATAAGAAAGCATGAATTGCCTGATCATAGCACTGACATCGGAACCCAGCTAGACAACCAGATACTGTGAAAGGATGGAACACTAGATGGCAGTGAGCCTGCGTGCTGTACAACCGACCGTTAACTTCAGTTTAATGCTTAGAAATTCTTCTTCCTGCTGCATCTTCCTAACGTGTCCATTGTCTTCTGTAGGATAAGCAAGCTTATGAAAGACAGAGAGCAAAGTTCACTCCTCATCACGCTTCTCCTTCCATTCCTCCTCCAGGGCAATGTTCCTGAGGTACAGTTCATAGGACGGTTACTTTGTCTTCAGAAGGGTGCTGTCTCGCTAGGCTTGTTTATGTGGGAGATTTTATTGGTTAAACTCTGTGATGTATTTGTTCCAGAAAACTTAAGGCTGTATATAAGTCAAACATTTGAAATAGAGAGGGGATTGGTCTAGAATAGTTGGGAGAGGAGTCATTACCTGCCACTGCAGTTAAAGTGTCCTTTTTATTAGCTTGTCTCCTGGATTTTTTTCCTCTTTTGAACAACAAATAAAACCCAAGAAGTTCACTGTGTGCTGAGGAGTTGTGGATGTAGATCACACTGGCAAAACTGAGTTAAAATTTTCTCTTACTACTCAAGCAAGAGTTTCTGATGAGATTCTAAAACCTAATCAACTGCAGTTAATTCTTCCAGTGGCTCATTGGTCAGTATCGGGGTGTCCAGGTGATCGTTCAGCTATAAGCCCACAAATCTGTAAACAGCCAGAAGTGTTCGTTTTCCTCAGCATGCTCTTGCCATTGGCTCCACTTTGATCAGCTAACCCAAGAGACTGCTTCAAATTCACAAACATTCTTTATTAGAATTGAAGGAAGAAACAGTAACTATAGATTTTGTGTTAAGTCAAAATGCTATTTCTTTTTAATGCCATGAAATGATTTTTTTCCATTCTTGTAACTATTTCTAATGCTATAATAAAAGATGAACTGAATGTGGTGATGCATGCTTGTAACCCCAGCACTTAGAAGTCAGAGGCAGGAAGATTGTTGCAAGTGTCAAAACCAGATCTCAAAATATATAAACACTTGTACATGTGAACACATGCTCTGCTGTGTGTGTGCGTGTGTGTGTGTGCATGTGTGTGTGTAAATTTTATGAAATAACTGCAATGCAGTTTCTCCTGACTCTCAGGATACAGAGCTTGACATCCTGGTGACAGTGCAGAACTTGTTACAGCATTGTCTGGAACCCACTCGCTTCCTCAAACCTCTGGCCAAACTCTTTTCGGTTATTAAGAACAAGCAGTCAAGACAGTTGTTGTGTACCGTCTTCCAGGTATGTGCCAGGCATTTGTTTTATTCCAGATTGCCCCTTCTTTCTGTCCCATAAAACACTGGAACCAGCCACCATTGTTCCACTATGGTGATATATGAATTTGAATGGTCCTGGAGAACTGAGGCAATTAGAGCAGACCAGTTTAATCCATTAGTAATTATGCTCCTACTCAGGAATGGTAGCACAGACCTGCCAGTCCCAGTATTTGGGAGGGTAGGGTGAACTTGGGCTAGAAAGTGAGAAACAACCTCATAAATCTCAAAAACTAAACATACTGTCCTTTCCTTTTAGAGTCTGTCTGAATTTGAAAGTGGATTAAAATACATTACAGACATTGTAAAGGTAAGGAAGAAATCTTCATTTATTTTTGGCTTCAGAAGTATTATCATTTTGGTTGATTAACTCTAATATCTCTCTCTATGTTTTTATCATTTCTTATAGCTTAATGCCTTTGATAAAAGGCATCTTGATGACATCAACTTTGATGTTAGATTCTCAGCTTTCCAGACCATCACCTCTAACATAAAGGCGATGCAGATGGTAGATGCTGACTTTCTAGTCCCTGTGATGCACAACTGTTTCTATAACATGGAGGTGAGTATCCTTGGCAGACACAGCACTAAGTACATAAAGTGACCTCACTTTTACATTTGTTCTAGAAAGAGGACAGGTGTTTTTAGGGCAGAATTTTCTTTTAAACTCAGACTTTTTTGTTTTTGTTAACCACTTTTGTTACTCTCGTAATTTGAAAGACTAAAATGTTAATAGATACATGGAAGCATTAGAATAAAATCAACAGGGTTTGTATTGCCTGAGTGTGGTGGCACGCTTGCACAATCTCACCACTGGGAGGCAGGACAGAAGGACCAGCCTGTTCTACAGAGCAGTACCCTGTCTTTGGTTGGTTTGGTGAAGGTGTGTTTATAGACAGGGTCTCACTGTGGAGTCCTATCTGAACTGTAACTCTGTAGACCAGGCGGACCTGAAATTCACATCTTCAGCATGTCCACAACTGTCCCTGGCTTTAAAAAAAGCTGAATATTTACCAAGATCTAGAAGGAGGGAATAACAATGAGAAGAACCTTTGGAAAGTGTTGGTACCAATCAATAATGGTTGCACAGCCTTGTTAATATTCTAAAATCCATTGAGGGCCAGCATGGTGGCTCCATGGATAAAGACATTTGCCAGTCAAGACTGATGACCTGAGTTCAGCCCTCAGAACACGTAAAAAGCCAGATGTGCTATTACACATCTGTAATTCCAACAAGATGGAAGGGGAAGACTGAAAAATCCCCAAAGCTTGAAAGCTAGCTAAGCTCAAGTATTCACAGCAGTACCCTGTGAAATACCGCCTTAGCAGAGTGGAAGGCAAGAACTGACTTCTAAAAGCCATGCTCTGCCCTCCTCCACAGTGGTGCTGCGGTATGCGTGTGTTCACACACATGCACACACATAACTTCAAACTGTTGAATTACATCTTAAAAGGATGAATTTATGGCATTTCAATATGGTGGTTTTTAGTTCACTGTTACGTGAAGGTTTATCAGCTTTTACTGAAGATTTACTAGTGATAGATGGTGTTTATATTAAATGTCCTGTTACTGGATGGAACTGATCTAAAATGGGAAGTGAGGCCAATGACTGTTGCTCACTTACAGTGGCATCAAGTAACTGGCATTTCATATTCTTTGAGTTAAGAGTTTTCTCTGGGCTGTAAACAAGGGGCTCTCCATTTAGGGCTTACTTCTTCATATATCATGTCAAATTGCCCACAAGGAGGTTGAATCTGCCTGCTAGCTGAGTTGGGAAAACCTTCTCCGAAGTCACTAAGCTCTCTTAGGGAAGGGGATGTTGAGACAGCGTTTCTCTGTGTAGTCCTGACTGTGCTGGAGCTCTCCCTGTAGGCTGTGCTGGCCTCAAAATAGATCCACCTGCCTCTGCCTCCTGAGTGCTAGGATTAAAGGTAGGTGCCACCAACACCTGACCACAGGCACTTCTTAGTAGGATTTTTACAGACTAGCTTTGATAGGGTTTTGTTTTCTTGGGGAATAATATTCTGCATTGTATTAATAGGTAAAAGTTATTAATGGTGGGATAACTTGGGCTTTTCTTATTTTCAGTTAGGAGACATGTCTTTAAGTGACAGTGCCAGCATGTGCTTGATAAGTATCATCAAAAGGCTGGCCTCTCTGAAAGTCACAGACAAGGACTATAAGGAAATCATTCACCGTACACTCCTGGAGAAGCTGAGGAAAGGGTTGAAGAGCCAGACAGAGGTATCGTAGCTTTACCGTCTAATTTCCACAGTCTGCAGTGTTTTTCCTCCTGCTCTTGAGAAGCATCGGGTTTAGTCAACAAGCCTTGGAGTGGTGTAACTTGGAGTTTTAATTTTTTTTCTTATAGTCGAAGAAATTAATTACTTAAAATAAGAATAGCTTTTTCATCCACCTTATAGTCTCTAGGAAATGGATACTTTCAAATACTTTTTCGTCTCACTTGATGTCTGCAGAGTGTTCAACATGATTATACTCTGGTCCTTTCCTGTTTGATTCAAACCTTTCCCGATCAACTGGAATTTAAGGACTTGGTGCAGCTCACTCATTATCATGACCCAGAAATGGACTTTTTTGAGAACATGAAGCACATTCAGGTAGATTCAGTTCTGTTCTCCTGCCTTCAGAGTAATCCTTCAAAAGGTCTCCTCATTGGAAAGCTCTCCCACGGTTTCCGGGTTCTTTGGTCTTTGCATGCGAGATGGTCATCTCCTGGGGGGGGGGGGGGGTCCTCATTTCGTGGTGGCAATCACCAAACAAATCATTATAGTGTCAACTTTGTTTGGTTCCCCTAAGTGTTCAGGCCCATTTTTAAGTGCTATGGATTACATTTCTGAGAACCAATCAAGACCCAGGCATTTGCTCATCTAGTACATGACCAAGGTTTCCCGTTTTTAAACTTTTCATAGAAAAGCACATAGGGATGAGGTGGTTTTTGGAGAGAGTGCAGTAACCACTCATGTTTTATCTAATCTTCTAGATCCACAGACGAGCAAGAGCCTTGAAGAAACTGGCCAAGCAGCTCCTGGAAGGGCAGGTGGTGATGTCCTCCAAGTCTCTTCAGAATTACATCATGCCTTATGCCTTGACTCCAGTCTTTGATGAGAAAATGCGCAAGGTAAACAACTAGATACAGGAAGTATTAGCATTAGTAACCATATTAACTTTATCATAATAATTAGATTGAAACGAGCATGGCTCATGCTGTGTAAATTAAATATATTTTTTATTTTATTATTTGGGCACATGCCAGTCTCCAAAATAAAAATGAAATTTCCCTTCCTAGAAATGTCTAGATTTCTAAAATGGTTTCTGGTTCTTTGAGAAAGGATCTCACTATGTGGCCCACACTGACCTTGAACTCTCACCTCCCCTGTCTCAGCTTCCCAGTTGCTGGCCTTACAGGTGTGTTTTTGTTGTTTTGGTTCATTGGTGTTCTTGGTGTTCGGTCTGTAGACCGAGTCTGTCTGCCTGTCTGCTCTAGCTGTCCTAAGAAGCAGAGACTGTTCTCAAACTCACAGAGATCCTGCTGCTTTGACTGTAGGCATGAGCCACCATGCCTGGCAGGATCCTTCCTTCTCTCCATATTCTTGGGCGGGCTGGTTCATTGTGTTACCCAGTTTGGCCTTGAACTTACAACCCTCAGATGGTCATGAACCACCATACCCAGGCTTAAAAGGTTGCTTCTTTAAAGTCCAGTTTTAAAAACCAGTAAGAACAACCAACTCTGGGATCCAAAGGCATCGAAGTGCAAGCTAGAAGAATCTGCTTGGGGTTCTTGGGGTTGGCACAGTGTCTTTCATAGCCTTTACCTTTGAGCCCACTTGTGCCTTAGGGTTGTATTTCTCAGGCCCTGCTGTATATCCAGTGACTGTCCTGAGAACTGGGTTTAGACAGTTTGCACTTGGCTTGTTTGTTAGTAAGGTTGGCCTGAGATGACAATCTTGTTACCTAGTTTCCATTTCTTTTTCTTTTTCCTTTCTATTCCTTCTGTTGGTTTATCCTGACATTTGTGATTTTTTTCTCTATTGTCTTATTGATCACAAAAGTAATTTAAAAGTCATTGGCTTTTAACCTGTATTAGCTTTAAAATACACCGTAAATATTCATACTGCTTTATGAACAGTTGTCTTCTAAGAAGGTCAGAGAAGGGAAAGTTACTTCATATTTGTGTGCATGCGAATAGCTGCTGGTGCTCTTCATTCCACGGAGCCCATCCCATGTTCATGCCTTGGGGTCTTTTTGACTGACAAGTGTTCATCCTTAGCTGGGCTTTGAGGACTGTCTTCCCTTACTTGTGTAGGCTGATGGGTGTTCTGTTCAAATCAAAGACCCTTTCCTCAAGCAGCTCTCTCTCTTCTTCCTGCACTGTAGACTGCAGCTATCTATCTACACAGCCTCTGTCTCTAACTTGTGGAGTTCTCCTCCTGACGGGAACCCCACAGTAAATTTAGCCATTCATTCCCTATTCTTCCTTCTGTATTTAACACCCACAGTCTGACAACTGAGTTTATTTTTGTTTGCTTTTCTAGTTTAAGAGCAGTAATATGTAGTTTTTGACATTGGTCACAACTTTTTTTCATTCACTGCCAGTAGTCTTGAAGCCATCTGGAAGATCTGGGTGGCAAAGAGTTCAGAGTATACTAAAAAAAATTAAAGAAGTTGATATTATTCTTTTCTGGGATTAAGGTGGGAAAAGGAGTAAGGATGATTTATTTGGCGAACATGCACAGTGTCCAAATGAGTATTTTCTAACAGTGGTTGGTAAACTTACATGTGAAAGAATAGGTGAGTGTCTCCTTCTGTAATTGCTGGTGACCTGCTGCCCGATGGGGTTAACCAAATCAACCTGTGTTTTATTAGCAATTACTTGTACATTGATGCTCTTGGTTTGATTTGCAGCATGAGAACATAACCATTGCTGCCACAGAGGTTATTGGAGCTATTTGCAGACACCTGCCTTGGCCAGCATATGTGTATTACTTGAGACATTTCATAAACGTCTTGCAGACAGGCCAGATCAACCAGAAGCTGGGTGTCAGGTACAGTCAGCTGTTTTTTGTCTTTAGCATGTAGCCGAAGCTTTGCTTCCTGGATGGGTCTTTCTAAGATGGACACATATGCTCACTGTACGAATGTGGTTACAGTGATGCTCATTAGTGTCACATGGTAACTGTTGTGCTGCTGCTGTCCTCACACTCCCTCCCCTTCATAGGTTACTAACCAAGAGCATTTATTTCTTTATCTTTTGACAGTTTGCTGGTGACAGTGTTGGAAGCGTTCCATTTTGACTACCAGACTCTTGAAGAGCAAATGGGAAATGTGAAGAATGAAGAAAGTACGTTTTAAAACTTTCTTCGATTCTCATTTTATTCCTGGATAGCTTGTGATAATGAAAGATGGCGGAGATGCTTTTTTTTTTTTTTTTTTAATCCTTTAGTTACTGGCTCAGAAAGAAACTAAAATCTAAGACTAAGTGGCTTATTCTTAGGAAATCTTATTTACTCTACAAAAGACACATTTAAAAGTTGTATGATGTAAATATCTGAGCTGCTTTTGATTTCTCTAGAGGTCCGAGTCCTTAATGTATGGCAGTCTGAGTACTAGCAGTAAGACTGTCCTAGACAGAACAGGACTTCTCAGCTCCAGACTGCTCTTCCTTCTGTTTCCTCCGCAGCAGCCTCTGTACTGTCATCAGCTTGTGAGAGTACATCATCGAAGAATGTTCATCACATTGAGACACAGCCAAAACCTTTGACCTGTTAGTCCTTTATGATGCGAGCCAAGAGTTTTCTTTTTCTGTCTAATTCCATTTGTAGTTTAACATGCTTAACAAGCCAAGGCGGCGGCGGTGGCACATACCATTAGTCCCAGCACTAGGGAGGCAGAGGCTGGTGGATCTCTGTAAGTTCAAGGCCAGCCTGGCCTACAGAGCAAGTCCGGTCTTGGGGGAAAAAAAAGTTCAACAACAATGAAATGGTAAAAAAAGGGGGGGGGCAATTTTTTGAGCATATGGGAAGTATTTCATCATCCTGATAAGCACCTCTCAAAAACCCTATTATTTACCTGGATTTTCATTGGGGAATCGAGCTTCAGCTACATAAGACAACCAAGTTTCACAGGTGGTAAATGATAAAAACAAAAGACTTCATAGCCACCATTTTTAAATAGAAAGGTACAATAACAAGCATGTTGTGCAATTACAGAATTTATCTCATTTAATTCTCACGAAGTTTTGCAGGGTGTGTGCCTCTTCCCTCTGCTGGTGAGGAGTTGAAAGTGCCCAGGGAGTGATGTGATTCTCTTAAGATAGTGTATTGACAGGGTCACAGCTGGATTTACCTGCCTCACAATACTTCTCTTTTCTTTGAGACACTATAGTTTAGTGGCACAGCACACACCCAGCACGCTAGGCTCAGATTCTACCTAACACTGCAAAAATAAATAAACTAAATCCCAGAAGATTCTACATGAGAGCCAACAGCTGATAACTGTTTCTCATTCTTGCATATGGGAGTTTCCAATGTAAGGAAACTAGCCATGCTGCTTAGGAAGCCTCCTTTTGCTTTAATCCCAGCATGCTGCCCCAGACTGTTCTCAAATGACGGTGTCCTGGCCAAGCCACATGCTTTTGCCATCACTTATTTCCTTGTCTGTCTCCCTCATTAGACCCCCTGTGAGAAAGGAAAACCCACAGCCCTTCCTCAGTGCGTCCTCAGCTGTTACCTGCCTGTAGCTGGAAATCAGTGCATATGTCTTTTGGATGCTGGACACTGACAGAAAGAGCAACTTGCACAGATGCATGGCTTTCCGTCACTGTCCTTCATTTTCAGAGTCTGGCTATGGAGCTCGACTGCCCTCAAACTTTCTAATCCTCCTTTTTTGGCCTTTTGGGTACTACTGTTCTGGTAAAGGTGATAGACGGGTATGAGCCCAACACCCAGCTGTGATATTTCTTTTGTTACAGACACAGTTGAAATGGCTGAGTTACTGGCGCATGAAGCCATGGAATTGGAGCACATGGATGATGAAGAGAAGGAACAAGCCTGTAAAAGTTTATCAGACAAGGAGCCACTGGAAGCCCCCACAGCAGCCGATTCTGGTGGGATGTCTGTTTCTTCCCTTCCTCAGTATAAGGAAGAGCTGGAAAAAACAATTAAAACCATCCAAGGAGCCATAACTGGGGATATCCTCCCCAGGCTGCACAAGTGCCTGGCATCTGCGGTAAGGGCTGGTCCAGCATCTGCTGTAGCCAAAGGAAGCTAATTAAATATTAGAATATATTTTGCTGTAGTATAAAGTTTCTGGCCTGGCTTTCCGGCCTAGCCCTGAGGTTCTGACCCACAGATGCACAGTCCTGCAGTCCCACAGAGACACACAGATACTTAAATTAATTTTATGCTGATCGGTCTAAGGCCCAGGCATATAACTTGCTAACTCTTTATCCTTAATCTAACCCATGGTTTTTATCCTGTTCAGCCATGTGGCTCTGTACCTTTTCTCAGAGCAGCACTGTTGTCCTCTGCTTCTTCTGGCTTGTCTCTGGTGTCTCTGAGCCATCTCTCTGTTCCAGAGATTTCTTAATCTGATAGCCCTACCCACATTTTGCTTTTCTGTTTTTTGTCTGTTTTTTTTTCCTATTTAAATATTAGGCAAACATTGTGGTCAGACAGATCCATCTTTGCTCCTGGTTGACAGGGGTAACATTTAACAGTGCATTCTCATATATATCCAGAGCCTTTTTTTCTTGATATAAAACATAGGCCTACAAATTAGGCTATAGCTTGGTTTGTTGTTTTTAATAAAGTTTCATTAGAATACAGTCATTGTTTTGCCTTAGAGCAAAACTGGCGCCAACAGAGAGACAAAGAAGAGTATTTGCTGTGCAGTCAGACCTGAGTTCAGTTCCCCTAGCCTCCAGATAAACACCTGGGAATGGCTCTGCCACATGTTCATAACACCAGTGCTATGGGGAGATTGGGCGTGGTCAGACAGGAAGATGCCTGAGTTTGCTGGTCAGTCAGCCTAGCTCCAGGTCTAGTAGGAGACTGTCTCAAAGGAATAAGGCGGAGCAGTAGAGCAGGACATCCCACTTCTGGCCTGTACATACGCACACACATGCACTCGCAATAGGCTCAAAATAGAATAACTGTCTTTCAAATTAATTAGGGGTCAAGAGAGTTCATTGTGGCAAGCCCCAGGAATCTGGGATCGAGTGTGAGGGGCAGGGGAAGGAAAAACAGTCAAATGTGGGACACGGTGCTGGCAGGCCTTTGTGGTTCTTAAGTGTTTGAATTTCCTCTAAACTTTTCTTACAGACCAAAAGGGAAGAACAGCACAAGCTGGTCAAGTCAAAGGTCGTGAATGAGGAGGAGGTGGTCCGAGTGCCTCTGGCTTTTGCCATGGTTAAGCTGATGCGGTCCCTCCCACAGGAGGTTATGGAGGCCAATCTGCCCAGGTGCATCATAAGAGATGAGGGCAATTCAGAGAAACTCAGAATTTGCTCCTTTCTCCTCTGGCTTTTGGATTTACTGCCATGGTTTGCTGTAGCTGCAAATTCTAACTGGGAATTCAGTTGCGAATAAGTAAGAGACAAACAAATGGGCATGTTTTTATGTTTCTGTCTCTAAGTTATTTTTCAATTTTGCATTTTCTAGTGTTTTGCTGAAAGTGTGTGTCCTCCTCAAGAACAGAGCACAGGAAATCAGAGACATTGCACGTAGTACTCTCACCAAGATAATCGAAGATCTGGGTGTGCACTTTCTGCAGTATGTTCTCAAAGAATTGCAGACGACCCTTGTCCGTGGGTATCAGGTAAGCTCAGGGTTCAGTCTCACATGAGTCAGTACTTTGTGTCTGTCTTCTGTGAAGCCGATTGAGCGGGCAGGCAACAGCGTTCACGGATCCAGTCACAGCTGGGTTTGGTGACTCGTGTCTATTCCCAGTATTGGGGAGTTAGAAAAGAGCACCAGCTGGCCAAAGGCAGTTCCAGCTGCACGAGACCCCATCTCAAGCTAACAGCAACAACAAAAGGTTTCTAATCAGTATTTATCAGTTCAGAAGTTCTCACGTCCTACTATATGGTTTCTCATCGGCTGACTTAATGGCCTTCTTTCTTTCACATTGTTTAACATCGTTTCATAGTCTCTAAATTTTAATAAAATTTTGTCATGTTTATTTGAAAGTATTGCCAACTGGATGAATTATAAAGAGGGTATGTATGTGTTTAAGGCTTTAAACTAAGCATAAGGTATAAAATTAATAATGCTACCAGGAAATAAGATATGAGCATGGTGGTCTAACCTGGTGCAGCTCCAAATGTGGGCCTGGACAGCGGTGGTCTAACCTTGTGCAGCTCCAAGGGTGAGCCTGGACAGCAGCACACAGGAGCTGTTAGAAAGGATAAGCCCAGAGCTCAGCCACACTTCCATAGTTGCCTCTAGAACCTGCACTTACTAGGATCCTTGCCAGTTAGGGAGCTTTACAGCGTGTTCAAGTACTCATCCAAGGGTTCTGTGGTGCCATTCCTTCGTGTCTTAGCTTACTGATGTGCAAGGAACCTGCTCTAAGAAGAATTCCAGTATTCCTTCTTTATGTGGCTTTTCTTGCTAGCATGCTAGAGATCAGCATATGTTTCAACATACAGTATTTACTACATCAGGTGAATTCTAGAAGCCTGGCACTGTGTAGGTCCTTTCTCCTCCCTCTGCTGTATTATAGTTGCTTCTGTCTTTGAGGATTGGGATCTTCATAGGGCAATGTTATAATTTTGTTTTTAATAGTAAGCATATATGAAAAGTCAAAGGTGGAAAGTAGTCCCCCTAGATAGCTACTGTTGCTTCTTCTCTAGGTGTGTCTGCTAATACTCCCTTTAATCTGAAGAATTTATTTAGTAGAGTGTGGGGCTGGAGGAGTGGGTTCTCACTTCCCTTCTTCTGGGAGGCCTTTATCTCACCTTCCTTCCTGAAAAAGGTATCATCACTGCTAACTACAGAATTCTACACTGACAAGTACTTGTAAAAGCATTGTACACCCTTTGTGATAAGCTACTTAGTGTGTTCCCTTCCAAGTAACATATCTTTCCCTGGCTGTTTGATTCTCGGTAGTTTGTGCTTGTGTACCTGAGTGCCTTTCCCCATAATCATGTAGTGTAGTACCTAAGCACACCACTGTATTTCTGAACATACTGTATTTTATACAAAGCCATCCTTCCGTCAAAGGGCCTTCAATGGTGACATGTGGTAGTATGTCTCAGTGCTGCTCTGAGCAGTAGCTAGCACATGAACTCTTAAGGGTTTTTTTTTTTCCCCTCACGTGTGAGTCTCTTAGCATTTGCATTCTGTGTATCTCATCTCAGGTCCACGTGCTCACTTTCACTGTTTACACATTGCTGCAAGGCCTCACCAGCAAGCTGCAAGTTGGGGATTTAGACCCTTGTCTACAAATCATGACCGAGGTAAGATTCACACATTATAATAGATATTTTCACAGATAAGAAATAAAAATAGACTAAAAAAAATGAAAATAGAATAATGTTTCACTCAGCAGTGGTGGGCGCTTAGTATGTAAAAGACCCTAGGTTTAAACCTCAGCACACATGCACACACACACAGGGAATACTGTCTTTATTATGTTTTAGATTAGCAGAAATGGGAAACGCTATGAGTTCATTGCAAGTAGACATTGTGTTGTTGCTAGTGCCTAAGTTGATTTAACCTTTCTTTTGCAAAAGAGGAATTGGCATTACATGTCAAAGAGTTTTTGAAATGAACAAAAATTTTCAGTTAGCTCTAATAATCCTCATTAAAAGAATAATCAGAGGTATGCTAGGGATTTGTTGCAAAAGCTAATAGTTGTTCAGTCAGAGCTTTATAATAATAAAAAACACTTTTAAAGTTAAGTGATTTAAATGATTTGGGAGGTAGAATTAGAATAAACTGGATGCATAACCTTTTGTACACTTATTTTTAGAATGTGCTCTAACTTTTGAGTTTCAATTTCAAAATTTATTTTCATTTCAATATTCTAGTTACAAATATGAGGTTTTATGGATCTCAGCATGGTACTCTATGTTTTGTTTCTTATGTTTCTGTACTGGTTTCTAAAGTGCATTGAAAGCATGAGATCTAACAAAACTTTCTCTTATCACACTGTACCTGTCTAACTTTGATTGGGTCCTGCAGTACATGGTCGCAGACTCCTTGTTGGGTGTGCCTTGTTGAGTGCTCATCTCTACCAATTGTCCTTTCTTCTTTCCTTCAAAGATTTTTAATCATGAATTGTTTGGTGCCCTTGCTGAAGAAAAGGAAGTGAAACAGATTCTGTCCAAAGTCATGGAGGCTCGAAGGAGCAAGAGTTATGATTCTTATGAAATCCTGGGCAAGTTTGTTGGGAAAGATCAGGTCACAAAACTCATTCTTCCATTAAAAGAGGTAAGGACTGAGTGAGACCCAGGAACACCCAACATTCTGTCTTTAAGTACCTAATTTTTCAGGATATTTTCGGGGTAAACACTGTCCATGGTCACCAGGGTTGCCTTTTGTGCTAAGCAGACAAGTCCCATATGGGCCCGGGTTGCAGCATTGACTTGAGTACTCTGATCAGTGAGTCCTGGTCCCTGACAGAGATAAGGTGTGAAAGAAAGGGTGGGAAGAGTTAGAGTGTGAGCAAATTTACATCCGTGTCTTTGGAGTTAAGACAACTCCCATATCGCCAAGAATGTTCTCATTAAATGTTCTAAACATGGGGCTGAGTAGATGGCTCAATATTTAAGAACACTGGCTGCGCTTTCACGGGATCTAGGTTCAATTACCTCCTCTCACAAGGCAGCTCAGAGCCCTCTATATCTCCAGTTCCTTCTGCCCTCTGAGGTCACCAGGAAAACACAAGGCATACCTGCAGGCCAAACACTCATACCCATAAAAAGAAATAATTCAGGCTTGGGAGGTGGGAAGGAACATGTTACAGAAACTCGAGATTTAGTTCTAGAACACTCCAATCCAAAGCTCACAGGCTTGCTGCTGTTTCTTTTTGCCCCATAGAGAACAGGAACTCTAATTTACCAACTTTCTTACTGTTTTCCATGCCCATATAAGTGGTAATCACTCAATAATATTAATGATTCAGTTTATTTAGCTGCCTGTAGTAAAACCAGGGCAAAGAGTGTTATGTAGAGTAACAGGTTACTCTTACTTCTGGGTATCTTGGTTGTAGATAGCCCTGTCATTCTAATGCACATAGTTTTTTCTGATACTGACCCAAGAATGTTGGGTGCAGTGAAGTGCTGAATATTTTGCGGAGGCTGATGATGATCGTGTGTGTGTGTGTGTGTGTGTGTGTGTGTGTGTGTCTGTCTGTCTGTCTGTCTGTCTGTCTGTCTACCAGTCAACCCCATCAGTGCACTTGCAGTTGATTCCGACAGCTCTGTGCCCTGGGCCTAACTTGGCAGGAATGGAATGGAATCCCAGAGCACAGAAACCAATCACAGTAATTGTCTCTAGAGCTAAGGCTGTCAGAAAACACAGCTCTCTCCTCAAAGGCAGTGCAAGATTTTTATGCTTTTTATTAATCTGAAGCCAAGCATAAGTGACCATGAATTCATGTTACCTCAAATACCATGTTTCAGCATGGTAACAGATTTGTGAAGTTTTTATTGTGCAGCAGAAGAAACAGAAATAAATCAAGGCATTTAAAAAATAATGTTGGGGAATAAGCTAATTGGTGGTGGCGCACGCCTTTAATCCCAGCACTTGGGAGGCAGAGGCAGGTGAATCTCTGAGTTCACTGGCAGCTTGATCCACAGAGTGAGTTCCAGGGATACACAGAGAAAGCCTGTCTCAAAAAAACAAGAATGGATGAATGAATGAGAGAGAGAGAGAGAGAGAGAGAGAGAGAGAGAGAGAGAGAGAGAGAGAGAGAGACATTGTGGAAACATTGTGTAGATCAGTTACAATAAAATGAGAATTTCTGTGGTTATCCCACAATGTTATCTTAGCCTAAGTGGGCAATGGCCATTTTAACATCTTGGTGGAAGATGGGAGTCTGTCCTACATTCCCCAAAGGGTTTACTAGATATCCACAAAGATGTTAGGTCAAGCACAGGCCATTGCACAGCAAATGGAAGTTTGTGGGCTAGAGATAGCCTGAGATAATTGCTTCTGGGCCTGTAACAATTGGGCTCTCCACAGTCACTGGGAATGTAATTAGTCAGCCTTGCAGACTGTTTTCTTTTGGAAACTTGTGTTCACAAGGTTGTGACCAACTTTTATTCGGTATGTTCCATCTATTTGAAGATGTAGTACTATACATTCTCTAATTAGAAAAAGAACACACCAGGAAGCAGATATGTGGAAGAGCTGTTAGAGCAAATGGAAAGCATGGCTCTGTTTGTCAGCGTGCTGTTCTGTTTCCTAATCTAGATCCTGCAAAACACCACGAGTTTAAAACTTGCCCGGAAAGTTCAGGAAACCTTACGTCGAATTATAGCAGGATTAATTGTGAATCCAGACATGACAGCAGAATCCCTTCTCCTGCTCAGCTATGGGTTGGTCAGCGAAAACCTGCCGCTGCTGACAGAAAAGGAAAAGTAAGCAATGGGGGAGACTTGAGATATAAACTGTCTTTTGCTTCTTTCCTGTGAGCCCTTCAGTCAGTCTCTTAATGCATTAATTTAATAATCTGATGTGATGTAGAACAGAATTAATTCGAGCTCGGCAATGGATGCCTATAATCCTGGGACTCAGGAGGTGGAGGCAGAAGTGAATTTGATGCCAGCCTCAGATAGCAAGCTTCTTCTTAGCTTTGTGATGTTTGGCCTGAGAAACTCCCACATGATAATTTCAACATACAATGGTTTTTGTAGTATCGAGTTGTGAATATCTTTAACCCCAGCACACAGGAAACAGACAGGATCTGTGTGGACTCTAGGACAGCCAAGGCTACACAGACCCCCATCTCAGAAAATAAAACAATGAAATAAAAAGTCTTTGAAAGATAGTTTTTCTCTTAATGAAGTGGCTTGAAAGGCAGCAGCCAGTTATTTTCAAACCATTCTCTGGTGTCAGTTTATTTTAAATATTATCAAATAGAAGGATAGATTTGAAATATATACCTGTTCTGATAAAAACAGATGTAGAACTTACGTGATCTGAAAATATCGGATGCACATTCTTTGGATTTTCTTTGTGTTCTGAAAACACAAACTTGGCATTTGTTTTCAGATCATAACCCAAATATCCTCTTGCTGTCCATCCACCAGATCCATTCTTTGGTCTGACCTCTGTTGCTAGGGACTGCCATAACTCTGATCAGCCCCCCACTGTCTGCAGGACAGATGAGACCGAGCTAGAGGAGCCAGGCCTGTCAGTGCCCAGGTATCCAGGAAGCTGCAATAACTTCTCTGAAGTAGATGATAATGTTCTTTCTCATTTCCATTGTGATTGATTGACAGAAAGCCAGCAGCCCCTGCACCTGATGTTCGACTGCCACCCCCAAGCTGTCTTCTGCTCCCCCCGACCCCAGTTCGAGGTGGGCCAAAAGCTGTTGTGAGCAAGAAAACCAACATGCACATATTCATCGAGTCTGGGCTTCGGGTGAGACTCTCCTTGCTTACGCCTTGTTTCCTGTTTAATCATCTGCAGAATCTCAGTGCTACTTGCCTCTGTGGAAATGCTACGCTGTGAATTAATTACAGAAATGTTGCATATGTTAGGATCTCTCTGTAGACCAGGCTTGCCTGAGAGTTTGCCACAGTCCATCTGGCCTCTGTCTCCTAAGTGCTGGGTAGGAGGCGTGTGCCACCACTCTTGGTCTCTTTGATGATTAGATGTCTTAGTTCTGTTCTGACCTGATGTTTATCCCAGTTTCACTGTAATTTTGAAGGTGATGAGATTTTAAAAATCTGAGCACTTTAGTTCCTATGGCTCACATTTTTCCTGGTCCTTTGGGCTGCAAGGCTCCAGCTCCTACATTGCAGTGAGTCAGCTTCCCTTCAGCTCTGAAGTCACCTCACTCTTGAGTCTCTTCCTCTCTAAGAGCCCTCAGGACAGGGACCATGTCTGTGCCGTGTGCGCTGGGCCAGTGTCTGGAATCCAGTAGTTGCTGATTGGTCGTTTGGTGACTAGCATCTCAGCTGCAGCTGAGTGCTCACACACTTGACTTTCTGAGATTTGCCTCTTAGATTTCTTCATTTTCTTTTACTGTTTTAAATAGGAGCATCTTGAAATGTCATATTCATCTCTGCAAGTCACTTCCTTTTTCTGGTATTATAGGAAAATAATGTAAAGTATCTTCAAACTTTTTAGCTGCTTCATCTGAGTCTAAAGACTTCTAAGATCAAGTCTTCTGATGAGCACGTGCTGGAAATGCTGGACCCTTTTGTTTCAGTCCTCATAAACTGCCTGGGTGCCAGGGATGTGAAGGTGAGTAGCTGTCCATCTTGGACTCACCGTTCCTTCACAGGGGCTACACTGTGTGGAATACTGGAACTTCCCTTGGGGACTTTGGCTTCTTGAGATGTCCAAATTTATAAAGGGATTTTGGTACAACCATCACTGTCTACTTCATTGGAAACAACCACTAGGGGGAAGGCTCAGGAAGAAAAGTTGATGGTGTGTGGACATGAGGACCTGAGTTTGGGTCCCAACATGCACATCAGAGCCACACCACACACACAACCCTTCACATCTTTGAAGGTCCTTTTAGTAGGTTATCTAATTTGATTCTCAAAACACCTTCAGTGGTATCCCCCAGTAGTGATCTTCATCTTCATCATGGTCACCATTATCATTATCTTAGTGACTTCATCCCCGGCCCTCCAAATTCCTAGAGCAGATTTTTTTCTTTTTAAATATTTATTTTGTTTTTATTTATTTGGATAATATGCCTGCATATGTGCTTTTGAGTGCTCAGGAAGCCAGAAGAGGGTATTGGATCCCCTGAAACGCTGGAGTTACAGGCAGTTGTGAGCTGTTTGATGCGGGTTCTAGGAACCAAACTTGGGTTTTCTGAAAAGCAGCAAACTATATCTCCAGCCCCCAGATTCTTACTTTAATAAACCTAGGTTTTTATGGACACTAGACAAGTACTATTTGTTCCGAGCTCAAGGCAGATTTTAATGAGGAAGCTAGGGCTGGCAACTAGTCATGATCCAGGTGATAAACCTCTGTCTGTCAGACTCCAGAGCTTTCACATCTCCAGAGTCACACAGCCATCACTTAAAAAGTTCAGGACTTTCAGGTGACCAGGCTTGTTTGTGAGTTTTTGAGACAGGGTTTCTTTTTGAAACTTTGGAGCCTGTCTTGGAACTTACTCTGTAGCCCATGTTGGCCTCAAACTCACAGAGATCCACCTGTCTCTGCCTCTTGCATGTGAGGATTAAAGGCAAGTGCCACCACCACCCAGTGATCAGGCTCCTTCTTTCTCTTCATAATCCAGCTCAGTGAGGGTGCCACTGTGCTGGACAGAATTTAGGGATTCTATCTGTAATCCCGGAGTACCAGCACACTGTAGTAGCTCCACAGTCCAACCTGCCCACTGCTGCTTAACCCCTCAAAATGAATTAAGACGTTTATATTTATTACATGCTGCTTGGCCTATAGCTCAGGTATATTGCTAGCTAGCTCTTGCATCAAAGCTCAACCCATTTTCATTAATCTATCTTGCCACATGGTCCATGGCTTACCTATTCTTTTACATCTTGCTCCTTGGGTGGCTGGATCACATCTCTCTCTAACCCTGACCTCCTTCCCCTTTATCTATGCTCAAATTTCCCACCTACTTACTCCTAAGATGCCTTACTATAGGTCGAAACAGTTCTTTACTTACCAATGATATTCACAGCGTACAGAAAGACATCCCACATCACTTCTCCTTTTCTGTCTAATCAAAAAGGAAGACTTTAATTTTAATATAGTAAAATTATATATGAATAGTTATTAAGAGTTTATAGCTATATTTAGTTTATTTGTATTTTATAAAATTAAAATATTTTATTTTTGTGAATTTAAAGTTTTATTTTTAATAAGGAAAAGCTACATTTGTAGTTTTTTATTTTTAATTATATTAAAGACTATAGAAGGATATAATTTAAGTAAACAGGAAGTGTAAGTAACTTTTAACATTTAGAAATGATAGAGATGACATTTGAATGTCTGGACAGTTATTTAAAGTTTTTTAGTAACATTGGGGCATTTATTTCTAGTTTATTCTAGGCTTAGAATTTTGGCGTAGTTTTTAGTGAAGTAGGAAACTTGAAGGACTGTTTTGACTTGTTAAAGTGTAGAGGTCATTTTTTCTGGATTTTGTATGTTGAGCTTATATAGTATACTGTTGGTGGTTGAAGAAAGAATAGTTTTTTTTTTGTTTAGTGGCTAATTTTGTTATAAAGAAAATATATTTTTTATGGAGTTTTTTGATGTTTATTAATTTTTTGAAGTAGATTTCTATTGTCAGGAATAGATTTGTCTTATTGTTTAGAAAAGCTTAAATTTTTAAAATATTTTACATGTTATATTTTGTGGGTCTTTGAAGTGTTTGAAGATTAATTAATTGAAATTTTTTTGTATATTTATTAAAAGTTAATATGATTATAAGTTTGGTTATTATAGATGATTGTTAATTTGTATTTTAATTATATTATAATTTTAAATGGGTTATAAATATAATATTTTAAATGAGTAGAAACATATAGTATAACAAAATTGACTTTAAATTTATATTAATAAATTAAAATTTATACTAATGTAAAATATTTGAGATTGTGGTTTTTTGATTAAAGTAGATTTAATAATTTACTTATTAAATTATTGTCCCACATCGGCACACATTCTCTGTCCTTGCACTTAACTATATTAAATGTTACCTTTTTTTTAAGCTTAATTTTGAGCCAGTTGTCTCTTCTTCACACAGAAGTTTATAGGTGTATTTAATTTGGGGTTTTGAAACAGACTCTTTAATTGTATAGCCCAGGTTGGCCTCAAACTCAAGATCTCCTTGCCTCGGCCTTTCAAGTGCTGGGATTACAGGCCTGCAACACCATGTCTGGCTGTCTTTGTATTCATAATGTCCAGTAACGTGCTGGGAATGTAAATCAGTGACAAAACATTTACCCAGCATGTGAAGGGCCCCACATTTGATCCTAGGGCTGATGTTTTCCTGAGGGCTTAGAGCCTGATATCTGCTGATATTCTAATTATGTGTGCAGCCCCATGGCCTTCCAGTCCCACAGCACCACTCTGTCCAATTTGGAGGTTTAAAGTCTCTCTCGGAAGTCAGATGTGTGGATGAAAACTGCTAGATCAGAGAAGCCCATAAGCAACCAGTCAACCTTGGTTTCTGGCCAGAGACCCAGCAAGAGTCTTTTCATTCATCTCAAAGTCAAAAAGGAAGCCCTAACTCAGGTTCCTGCCCTTTCCTTCCTCTGTGTCTTTATGGCCAATTTCAGTCAGCTAGTTGCTGGCTCCCTGACCCCATTCAAGGTAAATTTTATTTAACAGCCCCTGAGTGTCACAGTGAGATTGAAATTCCCACAGTATAAGACTTCAGAAATGGTGGTGGGGGTGGTGGCAGCAGCTCTAATGAGACCCAGAAGAGTGATTTGTATAAAGAAAACTAACTTAGCAAAGATGAGTTACATTGAAATGTCATTCTAGAAAATAGAAAGCTATTTAAAATTGGTCTTTTTTTTAAAAAAAAAAAAAAAAAGTCCTGAAATTGTTTGGTCTCTCCAAATCCTTAAGAACTTAGTAAGTGAGTACCCTTTTGTTTTTAATTAAGATCTAATTCCTTCTATAGCACTAACTGACTTAGTCTGGAGAGATGGCTCAGCAGTTAAGAGCATCACTCCTACAGAGGACACAGGTTCTATTCCCCGTACCCATGTGGCTCACAACCAGCTGTCGCTCTAGCTCCAAAGGGTCTGCTGCTCTTCACTTTACACATAACATAAATAAAGCTAAAGACATTTTTTTTTACAGAAATGAGAAACTTCTGTGGCTAATTCCCACAGCAGGCTCAACACTGTTACTTGGCTCTCCTTGCCTGTGTCCACAGTCCCAGCTCTGCATTCTGTTTTCTCAGGCCATCACCGGCGCTTTGCAATGCCTGATCTGGGTCTTGCGGTTCCCGCTGCCTTCCATAGAAAGCAAAGCAGCGCAGCTGACAAAGCACCTTTTTCTGTTGCTGAAGAACTATGCAAGACAGGGAGCTGCTCGGGGCCAGAACTTCCACCTGGTGGTCAATTGTTTCAAGGTAAGAAGAAACTCTTACCCGTGGAGAGAGCCAGGACCAGGATCATAGCCCATCTTGTGGTCAGATTTGTCTCCTAGGTTGTTGTTAAGGCCTTTTCATTTTATTAGGCCCTTGCTTTGGGGTGACTGCTGATTTCACTGTTGTGACTTACAGTGTGTGACCGTCATTGTGAAGAAAGTCAAGTCCTACCAGATAACTGAGAAGCAGCTTCAGGTTCTCCTGGCGTATGCTGAGGAAGACATTTATGACAGTACAAGACAAGCCACTGCATTTGGTCTTCTCAAGGTATGTTACCAAGTGCTTGTTTTAGATCCTTAGAAAAATGGAACATACTACTTTAACTTCTGAAATTAAATAATTGATAAAGGTTATGATTTTCATAGTCAGATACAAGCTAAAAGAGCATTTTTAAAAAAGAATTATTTTTGTATATGGCTGCTTTGTCTGCATGTATGTCTGCATACCAGAAGAGGACATTGGATCCCATGGGACCACAGTTATCGGCAGTTGTGAGCTGCTATGTGGGTGCTGGGAATTGAACTCAAAACCTTTGGAAGAACAGCCAATGCTCTTAACCTCTGAGCCAACTCTCCATCCCCAATATAGTATTCAAACATGAAGTCTATAGTAACCTCAGAGGGGCTGAGGATTTGTCTCAGTGTACAACACCACAGTGGGAAGGGTCCTGAGTTCAATCCCTAGCACTGACTGCATGCGTACATACGCATGCATGCATGCATGCATGTGCGTGCTTATGTATGTATGTCACACATACCCAAGCCCATGGAACCCTGAACAGATTCAGATGCTCTGGCTTTTCATCTTGGAGGGTCTTTTGTTGTTGCTCTTAATTTGATGGACTATTACATCATTTTATAGTTTTCCATTTTAATCTTACGTACTTTTTCTTTTAGTTATTTTCATTGTGTTTGAAAACTGCCTGTGACTGCTTTAACCTTAGGTTCATCTGCGGATGAAATTTGTATGTCTTTTCCCTTTATATTTTAGGCTATTTTATCAAGAAAATTACTGGTCCCAGAAATTGATGATATCATGCAGAAAGTATCCAAGTTGGCAATTTCTGCACAAAATGAACCTGCCAGAGTCCAGTGCAGACAGGTGCGTGGAGAGAACTTTCAGCTACAGTGAAGGTCAGGCCACAGCTACTAGCTCAGCTTTTATGGGTAGGCAGGTCACGTGACCTCTACACGGCTTTCTAAAGACTGCTGGGTTCTGAGTCTCAAGCTTCTCAGGCAGGAGGTCGGGCAGGCCTTTCTGAGGATTATAGTGTAAACTGAAATCTGAAGAAAGGTAGGCTTAGCCTTCAGGAGAAGGAGCAGTAGATGCCTTCAGAAAGTAACCTTTAGGGTGAGCAGGAGCTGAGCTCACTTCAGAGCAAAGCATGGGTAGCTAGGCAGGACCTGTAGTCTGGTTAAAGATGGAGGACTTTGAGGCTGGTGAGAGACTTTAGTGAGTAAAGGCACTGGTTGCCAAGCCTGTGACCTGAATTAGATCCCCAGAACCCAATCCTACATGTTTTCCTCTTACTTACCTCCATATAGTTCTGTCACACACATACACTAAATAAATATAATTTTTATTGTGGGGCTTTGTTCTAAGAACAGTAAGCCATCATTTCAGTCCTCAGGACATGATTACATTTGCTTGTACATCCGTCCATCTCTAATCTTAGGAGCACCACATCTGTTCCCAAGAGGTAGATGTCAGAGTTGCAGTTTTGTATATGGATGGTTTAGGATGAGCAGAGGCCACGGTGAAGGAGAGGAGGCAGATCCCTAGAAGCAGAAGATTGCTTGACCACAGAATGGACGGCCAGCTGTTGTAAGTGATTGGATTGAATAAATAATGTGCTGTGTGCAGCCCACTTTGGAATTACTATGTACAAAGCATAAGATCCATTTCCTGGTTTAGAAGAACTGGCTGCTTGTCAGGAGTCAGGACTTTTACATGCATGATTTCTGATCTTCACGTTGGCTTGTGATCTGCCCTCATCCGCTGTGATAAAGAGTACATAGTACTTCCAACATGGGCTGACAGCACATGATTTATTCAACTCAACTACTTACACAGACTACACAGCCTAGTGTAGGCATCTGGCATCTCTGTGTTAGCATTAGGAAAAAGCAGGCTCTGAAATTACGATATGCCTTCATTTTCACCAAATATTTATCTAAGGCTCAGTACTCGTGGTTTATAAATGAAACCTAGCAGGCTAGAAGACTCAGCAAGTAATAAATAGCCCTTGCTGCCAATCTGATGATCTGAATTTGATCCCTGTGACCCACGTGATGGAAGGAAGGAACTCTCACATCACCCCCCAACCTCCATGCATATGCAAACACACACAAACACATACTAAATAGATGCTTTTTTTTTTTTTTTTTTTTTAATCCAAAGTCAGGACCAGTAAGCTACTTGATCTTTCTGTGCCGTCACTTTGTTATGTCACCTACTGCCTCAGAAAGGGAGAGCTAACCAAGGGTCAGTGATGCTAGGCATGTAGATGGTATGTGTTAAGTGCAGTCATTATCGCTGCTGGTGATAACTTAGGTCCAAGGGAAAATGGAAGGCTGAGCCAGCTCAGTCACCATTCCACCTATCAGAGACGCTCTGGATCTGCAGGCTTAGATTTGGAGCTTAGCCATGTGCTGATAGGCAGAACCTACCATCGCGGCCAGAAGGGCTACACATCTGGTAGACAGGTTAGTCTGGAGTTGATTGGGAAGCCTGACTTCTTCCCCTGAATAAGGTTTATACTCCTGTGGGTCCCAGAAAGCACCTTAGCAGGAATCCTGAAGACGTGACTCAGTGGTAGTGTTTGCCTAGAAAGCCTGTATCAGTCTCCTGTCTTGAGGGAAGAGTAGGGAAGGGGCCAGGTTTCCTGCCTGGACAGGGGTCCAGATAATCAACTGTGTGTTTTGTTCTTAGGTTTTTCTGAAATATATTCTTGACTATCCCCTCGGTGAGAAATTGAGACCAAACCTGGAATTCCTGCTTGCTCAACTGAAGTAAGCACACCATGAACTTTAGGAGCAGAGGAGTGGCTTCTTTGCCTTTAATCTGACTGTCTGAGGGTAGTGGTGGTTCCTTGTGGGTGCTACAATGTTGCTCATAGCTTCCCTGACAATTCTATGTGATGCTTTGCAGTCCATCTAATCAGAATCTACTTAGGAGAATATTGGAAATCCATCATAATGACACCTAAAGCTCAATGGCAGTTTGATGGTCCATGGGGTCATTGACATTAGGGCAGGGGAGCAGTTCCCAATTTTTTAAAAGAGAAGTTGACAAACTGATATTTTAATTTGAAAATAACCCAAGTCTACCTAATGTTCTTGCCCTAGTTATGAACATGAGACTGGAAGGGAGTCCACCTTGGAAATGATTGCCTATCTCTTTGACACCTTCCCTCAGGTACTGTTTACCCAGGGCCAGAGGCCCTGGCTCTGCATTGCGACCTATCTATTGTGGTTCCCTTCTGAGTACTCTCACTATGCCTGTCTTCCCATAGGGGCTGCTCCATGACAACTGCGGGATGTTCTTCATCCCTCTTTGCCTGATGATGGTCAACGATGACTCTGCCATGTGCAAAAGGATGGCATCCATGGCCATCAAATCCTTGCTCAGCAAGGTCAGCCTTGAGAAGAAGGACTGGCTCTTTGGTCTGGTTACCTCCTGGTTGCAAGCAAAAAAGGTTAGTGTTGCTTTTGGTCATAGTTGAGTGACACCTTTTAGCTTTGCTGCATAGTTCATGTCAGAATACATGCTAGATACAGGGTTGACACAGCATGTCCCAGACAGCCTTGGGATGGGACTGTGTAAATAGTATGCTCCCAAAGTCTCACACAGCACAGGAAGACACAGAAGTAACAGGGAAACCAGCTGTGTGCAGATGTTTTCCATGTTAGCAAAGCACAGCGCCCACCAGGGCTCCCACCTCACTTTTGTTTTCAGTGTCCGGAATGTCACTTAGTACTGTCCCCATCACTGCTGGCCCATCCTTTATTGAGTTGGACTATGACCTCCTTGATTTCCTTCTCCTGAAAATTACAGCTCTGGCCCCTATCAGATGTGAACCTTCCCAGCCCGGAAGCTCCTCCTTTCCTCTCAGATGACATTTTATGATCCTCCTTCCTCCCCCTTAGCCTTTTTCCCTTTTTCCGTTTCCTGCCACCCATACACACTCACTCCCAGGTGAACACATGTATGTAAAGCGAGGGCCTGCATAGAAGGAATAACGCATGGTGTCCAGCTCTTGTTGTCTCTGGTGTTGACAGTGCCTGTGTTCTTCTGTAATTCTGCATCTTGTTGTGCTCTGTGTTGGCAGCGGTTAAACAGGCAGCTGGCTGCCCTGACCTGTGGCTTATTTGTGGAAAGTGAAGGAATTGAATTTAAGAGAAGACTTGGAGCTCTTCTTCCTGTGATCGAGAAGGAGATTGATCCTGAAAACTTTAAAGATGTAAGTAATTTGCTAGGTACTAAGATGGGAAATGTCTATGGAAGTACTTAGGTCGAGTTGGTATGTCTAATATTGTATTTAAAGTGCAGTTTTCATTAGTAAAACCAAGAATTCAGTGCAGCTGGAACTTTTTAAAATGGAGCCTAGAAGTTAAGGGAATATTTAAGTGATAGAGAGCTTACTCAACATGCCCAAGCCCAGCATCACCAAATAAGCAAGAGCAGCCTGTCATAGTGTCCATACCCATAATCCCAAGAGCAGCCTGCTGTGGTGATCCACAGTGAGATGCTATCTCTAAAAGTAAGTTATCTTTCATAGTATGTGAAAACCAGAGGTTCCTACCATAGGGTACAGTTGGGAACTTCCAGAAACATTTTTGTTGTCACAACTGGAAGGTGGGCATGCACTGGCATCGGTGGTCAAGAGACTGGGGATAATCACTGTTGCTGCAGTTGGGAAGCCTGGAGAGACATACATGCTGGAAAGATACATGCATTGGGCGCTTCCAGATCATCACATTTACTAGCATGCATTCATCTTTTGTTTAGATCATTGAGGAGACGGAAGAAAAGGCTGCAGATCGCCTGCTGTTTGGTTTTCTCACATTAATAAGTAAACTCATCAAGGAATGTGACATTATTCACTTTACCAAGCCCTCCGAGACTTTGCACAAGATCTGGAGTAAGTATTTTATTTAATAACATAGTAGTTGTGATAGAATTATTGAAAATATTTGAAATTTGAATTAGAGCACTACAGAAAGTAATTGTTTTTTTTAAGTCCATAAGGAGGGGGAAAAAAACATAAAGGACCCTGACTGAAATGTTGAGGGAGCGGCATATATCTTCGTCACTAATACATTTCATTTGTGAAACAAAGAATATTAATTGGCAGTAAATTTTTAGAATTTTTGCTCCCCCTCCTCCCCCTAGCTGCTCCGTTAGGATGTGACTTGCAGATAAGAATTATCTTTAGGGGAACTTGTTGACTTGTTGAAGACGTAGAAGGAGGGAGAGGGGGAAAGAGATGATGGGACTGAAATAAAAGTGATTTAACAAGTAAGTTTAGATCAGTCAGTGTGTGGGTAAACATACAGTGGGTAACATAGAGTTTCTTGTTTAAATGACACCAGCCTCCCAGGAGCCTCTCCTCATCTGTAAGCTGCAGTTGTGCTTCACAGCTGGGATGTCTAAAGGAGGAAACCATAGCACACACTTCATTATTAGGACTCAGCTTGTACCTATATACATGTTTACATTACTGGCCTTAAAATATGTATTTTTAACAGCGTCTTATCTCACTGGATTCTGAACTAGCATGTGTGGCACCAGCTCATAGGGAACTATGGGGACTTTGTATATTTCTTCAGCATCAGACAGTTTAACAGAGTTAGTTCTATAATTATTCCTGTGTCTTCCTGCCTCCGTTCTCCCTGGCGTCTGTGGCCTGCAAAGCACTAGTCATTTTCCTCTGTGATTCCTCAGTCCCAGAACATAAGAGGCCCATGGAGGCCTACACTCCACACTTCCTCCAGGGAGTCAGAGGAGTGGGAGACATCTGAGGAGAGTATCTTGCTTTTTCAGATCACGTTCACTGTCACCTCAGACACCCCCACAACTGGGTGTGGCTCACAGCAGCCCAGATTTTTGGATTGCTCTTTGCATCTTGCCAGCCAGAAGAGCTCATTCAAAAGTGGAAAAGCAGAAAGATCAAAAAGAAGAGCCCGGAGCCTGTGGCTGTCAGGTTTCTAACAAGTAACCTTGACCAAAAGGTACCCTAAGTCTCACTGTGTAGCCCTGGCTAGCCTAAAGTCAAGCTGACCTGAAATTTACTGTGATCCTTCTCCCTTGGCCTTCCAAGTCCTCGGACTTATATTCCTCCTGACGTGGGTTCTGTTGTTACTGCCTGTATGTTGTAAGGTGAAGTTTCTTCTTCTGACGTGAGAGATGTTTCCTCTGCTTATGACTATGTTGGGGTTGGCCTCTGGGTGGGAGAAACACCAGCTGGTGACTTACTGCACATGCAATCAGTCAGAGTTTTGAGACATGATCTGTCATAAAGTTGTTCTGGAACTTACTGTGTATCTGAGATTGGTCTTAAATTCCCAGGGCTCCTTTGGCTCAGCTCCTGGTATGCTCCGGATTTCAGATAGGGGCCACCCACCACACCCGGCTGTTATATATGACTGTTTTATTTTAAACAACCAACAAACGTGCTATCTGTCTACTAATGCCCATTTCTTTTCTCAGATGAAGAGTATCTCTCTGGCTTCTTGCTATCAGCTGCATTCCAAATTCTTAGACGAGTCCCTAGGGGAACAGGTAAGAGTGTAGTCTCCAGTACAAGAGAAGCGCTGGCTGTTCTGCCAACAGACTAAGAATAGAAAGGCTTATATTCGTTACCCCCTTCCCTCTAGTGGTTTTGGTTTTTTATTTTTGTTTTTGTTTGTTTGGTTGGTTGTTTTTTTAAGACAGGGTTTCTCTGAGTAACAGCTGGACTTGAACTCAGAGATCCACCTGCCTCTACTTCTAGGGTGCTGGTATCAAAGGTATATGTCACCACCTCCTGGCTGTATTTTGCTTTCAACCAGCTTTGATATTTGGTGAAATGTAAACATACACTCCAGTATGTTGTTACACATAAATGTCTGGATGACTCTGGAGTAGATACTGGAATAATTCTTGGCTTCATCACCATTTCCAATAAAGCTGATAAAGTAGGGAAACTGTTGACCTTTTCATCTTTATCCTTAAAATACCAGTTCTAGTTTGTGGCTAAAGCTCTAAAGGAGTTGATTGATGGGTTAAGTATATATATATCCCTGGAAGTTAAAGAGAGAGAATGTCATTCATTGTCTGACCTAAAAGCAGATCCTCCATTCCATCATGAAGAATAGTTTGTTTTTCTTTAGATGAATGCATGCAACTATAGTTGGTATAGATAGGCTGTGCCTGTAATCCCGCGCTTGGGGGGCCGAGGTGGGAGGGTTGCCATCAGTGTGAGGCCAGCCTGGGCTACGGGGTCTCGCTCAGCTCTTACCATTCAAAGGTAAGCGGTAACATGCTTTACATATGGCAGGGTCAGGGAAGGAGTGGATAGACATTCGGTGGGTAGCAGAATTAAGTACTTGGCATTGAATTCTAAAGAACGTTGTATCCTGTTTTATATTTGTGTAACTCACAATAACTGTTTTCCTCCTGGTAGGAGGACCTCAGGTCTTTCACTGTCAAATCATTATTTCTGCATAATTAGGTTTAAAGAATTAGTGCAAGATAAAATGGCAAGGCTTATTTCATTGGAAAGTGTTTTCCACTTCTGTGACTTTAAAGTCAGAACTAACCAAATGATAACAGCTACATGAGGATGAATTGAATTTGGAAACTTCATGGAGGAACTTAAGAGTTTAAAGAACACAGCCATCCGTGTAGCCTCCTGTCTCCTGTGTGGTAGGTTCGGGCCCAACAAGCCTTGCTTGCTTTAAAATCTACCCTCTCCTTCCTTTAAGGTCGTTAAGAACTTGCTGTTCATAGCAAAAGTATTATATTTACTGGAACCTGATTCTGGGAGCCAGCGAGGAAAGTTGAATGGTTCGGAAGAACAAGACACTTTAGGAGATGCTCTGGCCAGAGAGGCAGCAGAAGATGAGGCTGGTGCAGATGGAAAGACAGAGTCTGACAGAGAAGAGAAGGAAGGACCCAGCAAGCCGGCCACACTGCTGTGGCTCATCCAGAAGCTGTCCCGGATGGCTAAGCTGGAAGCTGCTTATGCGCCTAGAAACCCCTTAAAGGTGCAGCAGGGCCACTGAAGTCTTTGTTATTGGTTGTTTGGTTTATTGTTGCTGACTGAAGCAGCGTCTCAGCTCCTGGCTGGCCTGGAGCTCGGCAAGGCCAGGAAGGCCTGGAATGAGCAGAGGTGTATGCCACCATGGCTGGTCTTGATTTTTGACAGGGGTTTCTTGACATCAGTTCTAACTCATTTGCCCCATGCTTGCTTTCTACCTTAGGATGGTCTGAAACTTGTACTTGTAGCAATCCTCCTGCCTCAGCCTCCCAAATATAGATTTATTTTTTAATTTGGGCCTGAAACTTCAATATGTCTCAAAATCGAGTGACCATTGCTTTTCAAATGAACATTGTGTTTCTATGACTGAATGTTGAGCAGAAACATTTCAAGTGAAAACAGTCTCTTCTTTCAGAGAACCTGCATCTTTAAGTTCCTGGGCGCAGTAGCCGTTGACCTGGGAGTGGAGCGGGTAAAGCCCTATCTGCCGGTGATCATCGCTCCTCTGTTCCGGGAACTCAACAGCACCTATTCAGAGCAAGGTAACCAGTTCCCTCGTCCTCCTGAGTGTCTGCACACTGAATCCCTGTGTTCTCATGAATGCTGCATGACCTCTTCCTTCTGTCTTCCTTCCCTATTGGAATTTGTGGGAGAAAACATTTAATGGCAAAACGTATATTCTCCATTCATTCAATGAACCTTCCGTATGCTTCCAATCATGTTAAAAAGTCAGTGTTATCAAAAAGTGGGTGTTATCAGGTATTGCCAGATGAGTAGATTTTGATAACTGTAAAGCCAGCCAAGACTATACAGTAAAACGCTATCTAAAATGAGAAAGACAATGTTTTGCTTCCACAAAATGGTGGCTCCATTCTCGGCAGCTTTGAGGTATTCCTGAACCTTACTGAGAGCTGGACAGGTGGTGCACACCTGTAAACCCTGTAAGCACTCTGGAGGCCCTAGTAGAAGACTTGGGAGTCTGGGGTTTACCTGGGCTACAGGGAGAGAGTATCTCAAAAAAAATCATTTAAGCAGTTTAAAAATAAGACAAATGGAGCTGCTTTGGGTTAGATTTGAAATGAAGCAATCGTGTTAGATGTGTAGCCTAAGTAACTCAGCATACAAGAAAACAGTCTATGATTTCATTGAGACATTGGCAGTCGGTCCTAAAGTTGACATTCCTAATTCTCTAGTAAGGCACACTTGTAGAGGAGGCTGGGCTTTTGTTGTTGCGGTGAGGTTGTTGTGTTGGTTTTTCAAGACAGAGTTTCTCTGAGTAGCCCTGGCTATCATCAAACTTGCTCTGTAGACCAGGCTGGCCTCAGACTCAGAGATCTGCCTGCATCTGCCTCTAAGTGCTGGGATTAAAGGTGTGTGCTGAGGAAACTGTTTAGCTCTTCAGCTGCATTTATCTTTTGCTCACTGAACTTTGTGTTGAAGTGACATTCTTTAGTGCCCAGTGTATTCGGAAAAGTCCATTCTATGTATTAGGCATTTGGTATACATCCTAATTCCCGTGGTATTTAAGAAATACGTTTGTGGCTGATTTGCATTTTATAAGGAGGAGATGGGGAGGGTAGGAGAGAGAGCACAGCTGGGCTCTTCCCTGTGCACTGGAGTCTAGAGAAACATGCTGTCTTACCTCTTCCACATCTGCAGAGCTGAGCAGGCTCACAGGAAACCCAGAGGCTGCCAGGTACTTCCTAGAGGCTGATATCCCGGTGCCTTCTGGCCAAGGAGGCCCCAAAGGCGCCTCACCCTCCCAGTGGGTTTATGTTAAATGACATGTCACAGCCTCTCATCTTTTTTCTGTGTGATTAGATCCTTTGCTGAAGAATCTGTCCCAGGAAATCATAGAGTTACTGAGAAAGCTGGTTGGACTTGAGAGCTTCTCCCTGGCCTTTGCCTCTGTACAGAAGCAGGCTAGTGAAAAGAGAGCACTCCGGAAGAAGAGGAAGGCCCTGGAGGTGGGTCTGCTGCCGCGACCATGGTGGGGAGGAGCAGGGGGGGGGGGGGTCCTCATTAATGACGTCTTGTGACTTGGATTTGGGCTCTTCTGCTGCACACCTTAAAGTAATGGAAGATCTCTGCTTTCTCTTCAAGTTTGTAACCAATCCTGACGTTGCTGCCAAGAAGAAGTTGAAGAAACATAAAAATAAAAGTGAAGCAAAGAAAAGAAAGCTAGAATTCCTGCGCCCAGGCTATAAGGCCAAGAGACAGAAGCCCCACAGCCTGAGAGACTTGGCAGTACTGCAGTGAGGCCTCCTGAGCGTAGCAGGAACCCACTGTCTCCACTGGGGTGGACACCAACAGATCTTATTTTCTGAGTTAAACTTTGGAAGGTAGGTGGCTTCACACCTGTCCTCGCTGCACTAGGACGACTGACACAGGAGGATTGCCACAAGTGTGAGGTGCAGGCCCGCAGGACTAATGAGGGCAGGTCTCAACCCAAAGAAAACAAGCTAAACTTTGCCATATGTTTGTAATGTATATTTTAATGTACTCATTCTTGTATTTTTTAAATTAAAATGTTTACTATGCTACTCCTGTATCTTCATTGTATAAAAGTATGGTACTAAATAACATGGTTTATTTAAAACATAGCTTTTTTGCAAAAAGATTTAAAACAGGGAAAACCTGGTGTGGTTATTGCACAAATTTTATTTTGTGTTTTAATAAAAACTTGGAGCCAAACATTGGGGAAAAGCTAAAATATTAGAGACAGAAATAAGCTACAGCCAGTTCTCACCTAGCTACCTCAGCCTGTCTTTATGAATCTTCAAACTCCAACCTCAGCTCATGAGGAAGTGGCAGGGAAAGCTGAATGCTTCCCTCTCCCTCCAGCCAGCTGTCTTACTTCCTTGATCAGTATTCCTAGAGCTAGGATTGCAGTGTGGGTCTCCGCTTTTGACCTTGGCTCTGTCCTCTGATGTTTCAGACTTTTTATTAAATATATATCACCACATGTGATGGTGTTTAACTTTAATGCCAGCACTCTGGAGGTAGACGTGAGTGGATCTGTGTGAATTTGAGAACATAGAGAGACCCTACCTCAAAGATAAATTAGGAATAAGTAAAACAAAGTAATTGTAGTAGCATTAGAAGGCATTGAAAAGCCTGTGCAAACAAAGATACAGCCATGCTAATGGATTTAGTATCTTAAAATGTTTTCCCAAATTGATCCTGTTGGCTGACTACATACGGGAGCAAAACCCCAAAAAAGTTCCTATTAAGCTAATTAGTACAGCTGATTCTAAAATTTACATGGAAGATAACAATGAACCAACAAAGCAAAGTGCTTTCAGAAAAGGATAGGGCTTGTCCTGTATGTCTCAAAGACACAAACTTGCTGCCAACAGCAGAACACAGTCATCTCCACACTATGGATACCAAGTTTTCCTTCCAGGAGGTTCAGAGCGGTTCCTGCTCTTTCCAAGGACTTACTTGTTCAGTTCCCAGCAACTGTATTAGCTGACAGCTGTGTAACTCCAGCTCCAGGGCATCTGAGGACACCTGTATAGTCACCAACATACACAAAAATGTTTTCTTGGACCAACATAGTAAGTTCCAGGCCAGCCAGCCACAGCTACACAGAGAAACCCTGTCTCAAAAAAACAAAAACCCCACAACTATATACATATATACGCACACACATACATATATATATAGATTTGAATATATACCCAAAATGTGTGTCTGTGTGTGTGTATATATATGTATATATATATATATATATATTTTTAAAGGTGCTTCCCCTAAAGAGGTACACACTAGGATATGGCATATCCCATATACTACTACCATTAAGAGATTTGCTTCCAGATTAATGAGTAAACCATGGATCAGCTAATGATCCTGTAGAAAATTGGCCATAGAAATAGATAATGCACAAGAGAAGAGAAGCAGCTTGTTAGCTGAGGATGAGAATGGCTGTACCAGTTTCTTAGTTCTTGTATGCTAGTTGGTAATCATTGCTTTTAGCCTCACCACCACCACCAACTGCCACCTTGGGTGTGAGTGACTTCCTACACACTGTCACTCCCTATATAATAAAGGATTGTTTTCTAGCAGAACTAGTAAGGTGTGAACCTATCTATGGTAAGGTTGACCATCACAAGTGGAACCTAAGGAAATGTGCAATATAGATGGATGGTAGAACCAAGATTCAAACACTTCCCTTACTGCTTCTTACACATATTTGTGCACACACACTCTCTAGTATTTTACTTTGTAAAGATCAACATTGGAAATTGGGGTTTAGTCTAGCCTGTGTGACGAATCAGAATTATCAGATTGAGGTGGCAGGGACTATGTTCCATGGAACATGTGCCTGCCATACCCTATTTTTCCAGTGTTCCAGAATCATAGGGGAGTACTTAGTAACTTGAGAATAAACTTAGTAACTCTGCAAATAAATTATCCATTTACCATTGTCCAGCTATGTGCTATTGACCAGAAGTCAAACTAAAAACTGCAGTGCCTCTTATCTACCTGACATATCTATATCTTATTTCAACAGGCTGTTTTTGTGTGGTATATGTACTAGGATGTAAGGGATGCACTTGCCAGTAAGTGCAGATGTAAAGCTCTGAGGTTGACTTGAGTTTCATCTGGCATTCTCCATCTTGTTTTCTGAGCTAAGTCTTAGTGCTTGATCTTACCATTTCACTAGACTGGTCCCCAACACTGCTAAAGACATGCTGGGCTTACATGCTTGCATAGCAAACAGTTAACCCACTGAGCCACCTCCCCACCCTCTAGTATGAATATTCCAATGGAAGGAAATGTCCATATATATGGGCACTAGAATTAATATAAAAACAAAAAGTGTTGCCCATCAAAAGTGTACTCCTGGAGGAAAACATCCTTAAAAAGATTTCAAAGAAATCAAACTAAGTAGAAGCAAGTACAAAAAGGTTATGAATCCCAAGCCAGCCATGATTATCAGCAGCAGCCTCGTCAACAGAAAGCCAGCCATGAGGATCACTGGGAGTTTGAGGTCAGCCTTAGCTAGCTCCAAAAAAGCTAAAATCCTTCAGGAGCAAAATGCATTTCTTCACTTAAAAAAAAGACCATGTGGGAATGATCTCTACTAGTATCTAATTTTAAAATGCCAGTTGTCTATATTTGAAAGAACCCCCCAATGTTGGTAATATTATGTACTATACTACTGTCACACTGTTGCTAAGTGTTATTAGGTTGGGAAAGATCCCTTGAAGACAATGTTATGCCTGCCATATGCCTAATTTTTAAAACCAGGAATTTTTGCTATAGAACCAGTAAGATTCTTAATTTTAAACAATTTTATACTGAAAAAAAGGCAAATGAAGACAATAAAGAAATCTTGTTAATACTTATTAAAATTACTTTTTATTTCCTTTCACCTGAAGTTTTTTTATTGTGAACTCATCGAATACAGCCATTTGGAATCATTTTGACTGTATCATTTATCATTTTACTAGCATAGGCAAGTGTTGATATAAACATTACTTTGAATGTCCATAAATACTTTATCATACTTTGTTAGGTTTTTTTGAGACACAGTCTCAAGCAGCCCACGCTGGCCTCAGATTCACCCACAGAGCTGAGGCTAGCCTTTCTAACTCTTGGTTCTCCTGTGGATGGATCTCCTGAGTCATAGAATTACCAGTATTGGTGCCACCACACCTGAGTGTCTGTGTTCACATGTTGGTTATTTCCAGATACAGTATGATTTATGATATCAATTTCTGACCCAGAGGCCTGACTCTGAACTTTACCCCACCTCACTATAAAGCAACATAGCAAGCAGAACCTTGCCTTTCTCACATGGTTTCTGTACAATGTTCAGGTCAACATATGTAAAATAATGTAAGTCAGTAAAGTGAGCCAACAAAATAATACTCATGCCTATACAAAAACTCTTAAGAGAAATAGCTTAATATAAACTAATCAGTTAGGCAAGTTAAGCTTATATTTATACACACTATATTTCTAATCTACTTTGCTAATACTAATCTTTGGAAAGCCTTAATTCATTTTAAGGGGAAAAAGTCTAAGCTAAATATTAGTGTTCATACAAACAAAATGCAACCACTAATTTAAAAATAGGAGGGTTCCCCCAAGAGTATACATTCTTTAATAGAATTGCATTTGTGTAAGAATTCCATACAAATAGGATATATACCTTAACACAAGAAAGCAAGGAAGACTATTTTCATTACATAAACCATTTGGGTGATTCAACCAAGCTAACCCTCTTGCCAAAGGCTTGTTTTTTATATTTATTACAGATAATTGGAGTCAGCTCTGTACATGCCCGCAGTCACACCATCTAACAGTCACAGAAGCACATCTGGCCAGTTCCAATGAGTATGTGACACAGTGTCTGCCTCACAGGAGTTGATGTGAGTGGACTTATTGTCTGCTTTTCAATGTTTCAACTAACCTGCAGAAAGAAAATGTAATAGTTTACTAAAACTAACTTCAAGGTATAAGGCACAAACATTTACAATATAAATTTCACAACGGAGGTAGATTCAAGCCCTTTAGATTACAAAGATTAATACAGATTAAAGAATAGGCCCAACCATCTACTGATTTTTCTTTTTTAATTTTTTTGTATTTATTTTTTTCTTTTTTGAGACAAAATCTCAAGTAGTTCCAGGCTAACCTTGAACTCACCACATAGCCAAAAGTGGCCTTAAATTCCTGACCCTCCTGCCTCTTCCTCCGAGGTGTAAAGATTATATACACAGCACCATCAAATCTGAATCTCCAGTATCTATATTCTGTTGTTACTGCTGGGTTGTACACATGCACAGTTCAGAGATAAAGACTACCATCTCCTCTCAAATAGCTGGAGCAGATAAACCTATTAACAATTATAAGGTAATGTAACAAGCATGTGTCACTATGACAAGGACAAATAACTATTTGTGTGGTGAGATAGTGGGATCACAGATATACTTGAGACTCTTTGGGGAGGAAGAGGGCTGCAGCAGGGTCTCACTGTGTAGCCTTAGCTGCTCTTGCTAAGTAGACCAGGCTGACCTCAAACTCAGTGATCTTTCCTCCTGCATGTGCCTCCAGTGCTAGTATGGTAAAGGGATGAGCTACCACCATGCCTGTCAAAAATCGTCTTAAGAAGCAAACCTTATCTCCTACCTAATTCCTGAAGGACTCAGAACTGAAAGGAGACGTAAAGCAGAGAGCCACTGACCTAGTAATGGTAGTTATAGAAGTGTGGCTGGAATGAAGACGTTTACTCAGGAAAACAATGAGAGAAGCTGGAAGAGTTGGCTACTAGCTATCTAAATGTCATCCCCAATAAAACCAGCACTGCATCATAGACCAGCATAGTAATGCACACTGGTCCCTGCACTAAGAAGGTTGAAGCAGGATCATATGCTGGACTATATAAACTAAGACACTGTCTGAATTAAAAAAGAAATAGAAAACTATCCTACAGGAAGCTTTCCATCATGCACAGCTGGCTTCAAGCAGATGCTTACCATTCCATTGCCTCATCAAGGCCAGTGCCTTTGGTTGCTGATGTTTTAAATATCTGCCACTTTCGGTCCTTCAGGGCAGGTAATCCAAGTGCATTTGCCATTTCTGAGGGTGTCATGGCCTGCTCCATGTCCTGCTTATTTGCAAACACCACTAAAATGGCCTTTCTCAGCTCTTCTTCCTAAATAAAAATGGAAAAGACTTTTATTCCCTTTCATCAGTTTGCACTGGAATTGAGTTGAGAAAAATAAATTGTGTTGAAGAATGTATGTACCTGTGTATTCATACTTCTGTAAACAATTCTAATGAAATTCACTGGGTCACAAAAAAGAAAAAGGAGAGACGTGAGCGCAGGAGGAAGGCCGGAAGACCGGCTGGAAGTGAGGCTGGTGGGGTGGAGGGTAAAGGAAAAGTGCATATAAAGTACAGAGTGTACACGCAGGAGTACCAAAGACACCCCTCCTGTGTGCAGTTAACATAGGCTACGTAAGACAGAAACATCCAGAACCATCAGCATAAGAAACAGCAGTCTTGTACTTGGAGGCTGGGACAGTCATCCAGCACAAGCCAACTGGAGAACCCCCAAAGTAAAGCCAGTTTCACCACTGAGAATTCCAAGAGTACAGCATTCCTTCCACTGGTGAGCTTGCCACGGCTCAATTTCTGGCTGTTTTCATTCTAGGCATCTTTATAACATGGAGTAAACACCAGTAACTTCTGCTAGAAATCTTCACTTTCTAGCTGTTCTCAAGGACACAGCAGTTTTTGCTTTGTTTTGTGTGTGTGTTTCTTTCTGCTTTTCTCTTTGGGTTACAGAGACACTGACCAGGTTGACTCAGCACAGGGGAGAGAGTGGAGTGGGTAGCATGGTTGGCCCTGGGGGGGCACAGCCAACCCTGCCTCCAGCTTCAGCTTCTCAGCACATGACAATTTACCAGTTAATGGCATTATAACACCTGAGCCTTTTGAGGGTTATTTAATAGTAAGGCTGGCATGTCTTTACATGCTTTACACACAAAGCATGCTTAGGATTCCACTGACCTCACCCATTCTTCCCCCATCTACTGTCCAACATGAGTTGACACACTTAGCAGGTCTTGGTTATTGCTACTTCACAGGTATGCTCTTATAAATTTATCTTTGAGTACAACTGCAGAAAATACCGGAGAGTATGGAATCTCTTTTATTAAAAGGGGCCATAAGGAAAACTATGCCACATTTGTAATTCAGCTAATAGACATCATGATAAAGCCTGGGCAGTGCCCACCTTTAATCCCGCACTCAGGAGGCAGAGGCAGGCAGATCTCTGTGTTCAAAGCCAACCTGGTCTACATAGTGAGTTCCAGGACACCCAGGGCTACACAGAGACACCCTTATGTAAGCTGCCTTGGTTGTGGTGTGCCAGCACAGCAGCAGAACAGTAACTAAAACACCTTGGTACCAAGTAGCCTAGAACTGGTATTTAAGCATCAAATAGCTGGATAAGTTGGTAGTGTAAAAAAAAAAATAATCCTTTTAATTTTCTAAAGCAAATGCTATTGGGCTTTATTAATGAATCAAAGTATATTTACTTTGAGTCTTCTATTTAATGACTGTTCTAAGTTTGGTTAGCCAGACTGTGGTGATATTCTATATTTAATAAAATCATCCTGGAATATCAGAGAACAGAATAACCCACAATCACCCACCGTCAAGCCATGAGGGTCAGAGAGTGGTAACTTCAAACCCAGCACAGGAATGACCGAGTGGTAGCCTATGCCTTGAACTCAGGAGACAAGAGATCTTTCTGTGTTTCTGTGAGTTTACAGCCTAAAAACAAAACAGTAGTAGCTCACACCTTTAACCCTAACTCTAGGATGCCTTTAATCCCAGAGTGAGAATGAAGACCAAGTGGTGACCTATGACTTTAATCCTTGAACTCAGAGACAGAGATCTTTCTGTGTTTCTGTGAGTTCAAAGCCTAACACCAAACAGTAGTAGCTCACACCTTTAATCCTAACTCTAAGTGGAGAAGATATTTAAGGCAGGCATAGACAGGCATTCTGTAGGAGCAAGAGAACTTTTAAAAACAACCTGTTCAGCCTGAGAAGTTGGCTGTGGTCTGTTTCTCTTGGATATTTCAGCTTTTCCCCCAATATCCAGCTCTGAATTTTCATTAAATGCCAACTAGAATTTGTGCTTGAACAGACAATAAATTATAAATGATATCAATAAATGAAATGTATTGGGTTTTTGAGCTAGAGATACAGCTCAGTGGTAGAGCTCTTTCTTAGCATGTACACAGCTCTAAGTTCAACCCCAGTACCATTACAAAAAATTAACTGCAAGGCATGATGGCCGGCTGAGTCATGTGGATTTCTGTGAGTTCAAAGGGAACTAGTGCTACAGAGTGAGACCGTGTCTCAACACAACAGGAACTCAGTGCGCCAGGAGAACTGTGAATAAGTGAAAGGAGAGACTCCATGCAGGAGGCAGAACTAACTGCTAACAACCCAGAAATGGACATTTCTCAGTGCACAAATGTCTCTAAAATGGCCAAAAGTAAGACAGTTTAAAAGGCACAGCTGGAGAAGCTCCTCCCCCAGAGGTAGGTTCTCAGCACCCACAGCAGGGGTCTCCCAACTGCCTGGACTCCAGCCTGAGGACATCTGACCCTCTTCTGGCCGCTGAAGACACCCACACACATATGCACACACAAACCACAGACAAAAATAAATCATTTAAAGTTGTACTATTGGAGCAGCAAGATGCCCCAATAGGTTAAAAGTTGTCTAAGCCTGGAGCCTGAGATACATTTTAGAACCTACATAAAGATAGATGAGAACCAACTCTACAATGTTGTGCTCTGTCCTCAGTGTGCAAGTGTGTACAGGTGCATGTGCATGTGCACATACACACGCTAATATTGTTTTTTGAGTTGACTTTGCTTAAATTGAAAGAGCTCTGAACTTTCAGGGAATCATAAAATCTGCCTTACAGGAAGCCATAGGGTTGAATTTTTATTCCATCCATTTTGCTAACTTTATTTCTGGAATAGGAAGTAAACTTTTTAAAAAGAAAAAGTGAGAAGATGAGATTAGGTAGATAGATAGACAGATAATAGACGGATAAATGTATATAGATAGATGGATCGACAGCTAGAGATACAGATGGCCAGACGGCCAAATGGACAGAATGCAGAATGGGATAAGGGATGGTTCTGGTTAAGAACACTTACTGTTCATGCAGGGAACCCACGTGCGTTCCCAGACTCACATGGTAGATTATAACCATCTATAATTCCAGCTTCAGGCACACCTTATTCCAGCCTCTTCAGGCACCTGGTACACAGGTGATGTGGAATCATACATGGAGCCAAACACTCATACACTCACACACTCACTCACTCACACACACACACACACACACACACACACACACACACACACTCACACACACACACACACACACTCACACACACACACACACACTCACACACACACTCACACACACACACACACTCACACACACACACACACACACACACACACACACACACACACACACACACACACACACACACACACACACACAGAGTTTTGGTTTTGTTTTGTTTTAAATAAATCTTTAAGGGAGTGGGGTATGTTAGCCCAGTGGTTAAGAGCACTTGTTAACCAGCAGAGGACCCAGGTTCAATTCCAAACACCTTCACTCTCAGGGGATCTGATAGTCTTGTTCTGACCTCGAGAGACATCAGACATGCACACGGTCTCACACATAATGCAAAAAGAACAAAGTCATACAAATAAGCACTAAATCAAACAAACAAAAAGACAGAATGGAGAAACTGTCCTTGCGTGTTTTCCTTATGATTGCACATGATCATATACACAAGAAAAGTAAGCAAATGTAACGATCCCTCCAGTTCCTCATTTTAATGTTGAATGTTAACACTGAATGTTTGCTTACCTCCAACATGGCAACTAACTCTGACTTGGAAATGCCAATTCGGTCTCGGTCACAACTGTCAACTACATAGATGACTGCATCTGTGTTTGAGTAGTAACATCTCCAGTACGGCCTAAAGAGAACGCAAAATTGGGAAACACATTATCCCTAGCAAAAAAACTTGACATGTCTGTTTACAGGTTGGACTTGGGTCAGTGACAGGGAAATGGTGACTGTCCCACTCCTGCTCACAATGATGCCTTAATGATTCGCTGTTTCTGACAGAAATGAATCTCACACCACCCTCAGTATAACTAGGTTAAAAGAAAAGTGATAAATATTCAATTACAGGCCCAAAATTATGGTTTCAAAGTAAACCTGAACTTCAGAATCAAAAGATACAAATATAATCTATAAAAAACACTAGGTACACCAGCAGGAAAATTGTACACAGACCTGATGTTTGTTTGTTCCCCTTGAGACAGGGTTTCTCAGTGTAGCTCTGGCTGTCCTGGAACTTTATCGATATACCAGGGTAGCCTTAAACTCATATCCTCCTGCCTTTGCTTCCCCAGAGCTGGAATTAAAGGCATAAGCCACCAATGCCTGAAATTTTTAATGTGACTTTAAATGCTCTTAATCACTGATGACAACCCTAAGTAGAATTGGCTACAATTATTAAGACATAATCTCAAAAGTGACTTAATTACTGAATGGCAGAATATGTAGTGAATGTATATCACTAACTAACCCCCCCCCATTTTGTCTTTTATGATATAGTCTCACTATGTAGCCCTGGCTGGCATGGAACTAGATATGCAGACCAGACTGGCCTCCATCTCACAAGACATCCTCCTGGCCCTGGCTCCCAGTGCTGGGATTAAGGGTGTGTGCTACCATATTTCCAATCCTTTAAAAGCAACCTTACTATTGATCTAAGCTGGTCCCCTAAGCCATAACAGTCACCAACATTCATGGTTGCTCAGTACAGAATTTTATGAAGCACCTGCATTTATGTCGCCTCTGCATGGCCTTGAACAGGTGCCCAACAGTCTTGTGCAGGGGGACATAACAACATGAGAGACTTTTCATGAAGTGCTTATCCTTGGATTTTAGTTACTGGGTGCTCTAAGGAAACTCATAGTATCCAATTCTACCTTATTTTAACAAATGTGACCCCTATCTAATTTACAACAGAGATATATTTTGGTTTAGTGTTGTCAGCACTAAAAGAACCAGTAAATGTTAAATGCTACCATACCTTATACTTGTCTGCCCTCCTAAGTCCCAAACTTGGAATTTGAGGTTTTTGTATGTCACGGTCTCTACATTAAATCCAATAGCTGAAAGAGAAATCAAATCAATGTGTATGTAGACTAATACACTCTATCTTTCCAAAGGTCCAGCTTCACTGCGTTTAATCGACTGCTAGTAATTTTCACTCTCACCATGGGTGTGTTATTACAACACTTAAGACAAGATACTATGGCACAGATACAAACACACCAAAATTAAAATGAGAACCACTTTCAGGCTAACAACATCATCTCCTGACCATTCTGTACATATTATTAACACAAATGCTGACACTCAGGCCTGTGAGTAAGCCAGAGGACAACACTGTGTCTTTCCTCAGTCACTGCCCACCTTATTTTTATTTATTTATTTATGAATGAGACAATGTCTCTTGCTGGCCAAGTAAGCCAGGCATGGGCAGGTGTGCCTCTTCACCGCTGTGCATCACCACATCCAGTTGGTTTTTATATAAACTTCAGGGACTGAACTCATGCCCTACTGGGCAATTTCCCCAGTCCTAGAAATCTATTACTCCCCTGAGTCTTAGCGTACAAGTGTTTGCTGGTTTGCTATTGTTTGTTTGAGACAGGGTTTTCTGATTAACAGCTCGAAGCCTTGCTCTATAACTCACGAAGATCCCCCTGCCTCTGCCTCCTAAGTGCTGGGATCAAAGGCGGGCAGCGCCAGCACTACGGGGCATATTCAGAAAGTTTTATTTGAAGAGTACAGTTATAGATATAAAGCTGAAGCTCTGACAGACAGTAAAAACTAAAATGATCAGAGAAGACTGGGCTCTAAAGTCCACTAAGGACACAGCAATACTTTATCGGAGCCAAGTTCTCTGCAGGAGGCAACCTTAAGACCCTCTGCACACATCTCAAGAGCTCCCAGCTGAAAAGCCTATACCCCATCCCTTGTCTACCATCCTTCCTAGGTGTAGCTCTGCCATCACACAGATGAAACCAGATACTACTTTCAAAGAAAGGAACCTAAATGAGGGGAAAATAGCACTGGAAACACTGAGGGTGACATGTACACATTGCTCACATTTCCTGACTTTAAAAAGTCAGAGTGAAAAGGACTTACAGTTACCACTGATTTTGTTTCCTATTTAACACTGTGTTGTAAATGATATATTTGGCAGGCAACTATGCATATTACAGCTGAAAAAACAAAACCAAAGCAAATGGAGCAAACTATAAAACAAGCTCCTGACTCCCTCAGAACTAGACAACTACATCTCCTGCTCATTCCCATCAAGAGCACTGTTTATGTCAAGACAGGGATGGTAGCGGCCCACATGGCAGTCCACCCACTGTGCAGCACTGTGTACTGCAGAGGTCACCAAAAGTACCCAGACAGAGGGGACAAATTTTGAGAAGTGAGACTCAAAGGAAATGAAATAGGCAGAAAACTGGAAAAGGAAATAACAGACGCTACAAAATCCAAATATTCTTCCATAAAACAGAAAAAATCCTGGAAGGTTTAGTAACAAAATGGGAATATTCTGAATTCAAAACACAGTTTAAAATCTTGAGCAAATTATATGGAGTCTTCAATTTAATGTAAAGATATTACTCATACTTCTATAAATTCAGTTCAGCAAAAGTCTAAACACCAAGCACATCCCCGTGTAGGAAGACAGAACTAAGACAGCCAGAATAATGAGGCCACAGAGTTAAAGCTCAGGTGTTCTTAGTTCTCAGATAACTGGTTATTTCAACTCTTAGCCTCTGCAATTCCCATCTTTAAATGTGATCTACAGAAATACTTAAGAGAAGCTACACCGTGATTCAAATAATTTTTTAAAATGCAGAAAAATCTACTTTGTATGCAACAATATCAACTTAACATCTATACACTTCATCACACTGTTGGCACGGTGCTTTGTACACTTGACTAATTTACTCCTCACAGCTAGCAGATGTTTACAATCTTTATTGAACATAAAGATTTAATGACTTAAGCCATCTACAGCTCTAAACAGATATATGATTGTGTGCCTGGATAAGGAACTTTAAAGTGCATCAAAATGCTTCTTAGTCTATAAACAAGTAACTATGTGTGTGTGGTCAATATCATTTTCATACTAGTTTTCAAACCCCATCAATGTATCATATGACTAATTTATTCAGAAAGCTGTACTAGAGATGGAAACCAGAAAAATTCTAAAATGAGTATCAAGTTAATACTTACTGGGGATAGTAGTAACAACTTCTCCAACCTGTAATCTATACAGAATTGTTGTTTTCCCTGCACCATCTAATCCCAAAATTAAAATCCTCATTTCCCTGGTTCCAAAAAGACTGGAAAAAATACTTGAGAAAAAGCCACCTGCAAGATAATAAAAACAAAAACATATTTAATGTCATTTTTAAAATTAGGTCAATGAAACATTTAACCTTGCCTTTTGAAAGCTATATGCCTTCTCAAACAGCAAAATATCTTCCTGAAAGCACAGGTAGATACTTTTGCTTCCAATGAAATATATTATTCAACAGCAAACACGTAATAAGTGATGTTTCCAGGTCCTGAGTACTGTCAGACAGGTAGAAGATATACTAAATAGTCAGACATGCAAACACTGCCCTCAGGAGTCTCAGTTCATTTTCCAGTCAATAGAGCAGGACACAGTAATTCAGCAGTCTCCTCCTTCCCCCTAAATACCAAAGCCCCAGTCAGGAGAGCAGCAGGGCAGCACAATGGAGTTCTCTGAAGAAAGTGCAGTTACAGTACAGAGACAGTACCAGCACCTTTGGTGGGCTCAACACTAACCCAATACTACCACAAGGATGGCCACACAAAACAGAATTTTTTTTTTTTTTTGCTGATTTGTATTCCTAATAACAGCTATTATGGAAAAGTCATTTTATTATTATTTGGGGGGATTTTCTTTTGAGACAGGGTCTCACTTTGTAGCCCAGGCTGGCCTCGAAATCAGTATGCAGCCCAGGATGGCCTTGAACTCATAGAGATCTACCTGCCTCTATTTCCTGAATGTGTTAGAAGACTCATTTTAGATAGTAAGACAACATCCAATACTTTATGAAATATTTCCAGAAAACATTATGTACCCAAGGCAGCCTGAAACATAAAAGTATTGTGGTACAAATTCTTTTCCTTCAAAAGTCGCTAAAGAAGAAGAAGAAGAAGAAAAAAAAAAAAAGACAGGAGAATGTGCACAATATGCAATATATACAGGATATACATTAAGCAAGAGCACTGTGAGCCTGAAACCAATTTTGGCTACAGAGTGAGGTGAGCTCAAGGCTAGGCAACTTAGCAAGAGGCTGTCCCGAGGTTTAAAAAGCCTGGGACTTTGCTCAGCAAGTAGGGTGTTGCCGATCATGCTCAAGGCTGATTTCAATCCATAGCCCGCGTGCATTCGCCCCCGGACAGGGGCACAGACACGGACACACGGAAAGGAGAAGGGAAGAAGAGATGTCACATTGTAAGAATGGGTGTGACCTGACAAAGTCCTTTCCACCCTTTCCAACATAAAAGAGAGGCAGAAAACCAACACTGAAGGGTTATAGATAACCGGGCAGAATCAGGATGCTCGGGATCACTTTTGAGAAAACTGGGGATGGATTGAAAGAAAGCAACTCCCCAGAGGCTCCAACTTGCGGGGGGGGGGGGGGGGGGAGATAGAATGCGCTGGGATAACTAGTCGTTCCCTCACCTAGGGAACTGCAAATCTGCAAATCGCGATTAAAGCCTCACACACCGGCCCGCTGTGATCGCCAACTTTGCAATCCACCTAACTACTTCCACTAACAGTTACAGCAGGCGAGCAGACGACAAGCGCCAGGAGCGACAGCACCTGGCCTGACGCAGTCCCAACGCCCACACAGAAGCCATCAAACTTCCACAAGGGTCAGACACCCCGGCCGACCTGCAGCCAGGCACCCGAGGCCCAGCTCCTCCCAGCCAGCCGAGATGGGGACCGTGGCTGGGGCCCGTCGCGACCCCTCAGGGGCGAGGGGACCGAACCGGGGGGCGGGGTCCCCTGGCAGCTGCAGGTAGCTCTGCTGCCCGTGGCCTGCCGGTCCCCTCGGCCCCCCGACGCCCTTCCCATTCTGCTCACCCATGATGAACCGCCGCCGCGCCCTCGCCTATCCTCAGAGTCAGGCCGGGACTCGGCAACGACTCTAGTCGAGCCTGGGCGCCGCCACCTCCGCTGCTCCCGACCTCCGGCTGCCAGGCAGACTCCTCCAAGCGGATCCGCCAGCAACTTCCACGTCGTCCACTCGGCGGGGGCGGGAGCTGGAGCGAGTGACTACTGCGACTGCGCGCCGGGCACGGCGGCCTGGGCGTCCGCGTCGGCGTTTTCGACGCAAAGCGCCAGCGTTCTGAGCGTAGCTGAAATAGACGCCGCGACAATAACAAAAAAAATCAGAGACCAAAAGTGTCCTCTTATTCCAATTTTCTGAACAGTGGTGCCTTCTCATATATTAAAATTGGAACTTTTTCGGGTTAAAAATCTGACACGTAGTAGTGGCGAATCGGCCAACGCGAAATAAGAGTCGGAGATCGATGAGGGGAGGGCACAGGGTGCCGCCGCAGGTTGCGGCTTTGCAGCGGTTGTAGATCCTGGAGCAGTATGCGGAGGCGGTACACTTTTCCCCAGATGCTTTCTCGCAGAAGCAGCCAAGATTACGTAATAATAACAAAAAAGCTCACCCATGCTTACTGCGAGTCACCCATACTCACTGCGTGCCACTCACACGGAGCAGCCTCGTACCTGAGGTGCCCTAATTTTTTGTCCTCTAGGTGGCCACCTGACCACCTTCCCGCCTCCGCGGGTCCGGGAACTTTTTACCTCCAGCAACTTAGGTCGGAAGTTAGGTAGTTTTCGATAGTTGCTGAGTAGTTTCGAAAAGGTTAAGTGGCTCTTAAAATTCCTAGAAACGCCTCTTGCTTCTGCACACCCGCTCAGAAGCTCGCGTGCGTTCCAGATCGGATCCGTCTGTATCCCACCGCCATGGCCAAGGAAGGCACTGCTGCTGAAGCTGTAATGGATGTCAATACTGCTTTGAAAGAAGTGCTGAAGACCGCCCTGGTCCATGGTGGCCTAGCACGAGGAATTCACGAAGCTGCCAAAGCCTTGGGCAAGCACCAAGCCCATCTTTGTGTGCTTGCGTCCAATTGTGATAAACCTATGTACATCAAGCTGGTGGAATCCCTTTGTGCTGAGCACCAAGTCAACTTAATTAAGGTTGAAGACAGCAAGAAACTAGGGGAATGGGTAGGCCTCTGCAAAATTGATCGAAAGGGAAAACCCCGTAAAGTTATAGGTTGCAGTTGTGTGGTGATTAAGAACTATGGTAAAGAATCTCAGGCTAAGGATGTCATTGAAGAGTACTTCAAATGCAAGAAATGATCACCAACACCACATTGGCTTCTTTTCTTTTAAGTTCCTAAAAACGTAGAAAAATAGTAGTATCTCAAATTCGTGAGTTTTCGCCAAAAATAACAGCACTTTTTAGGTTTTCTTCCTAAATGTAAACTTTGCATACTATGTTCTTATTTATAATGGAAATTTTCATCTGTTTGGAAGATCACAAACTGCATAAGATTTGGCCTAGCTTTATTAAGGTTTAATTGACAAAATTATATGTGTGCTGCACAGTGATGTTTTGATATGCATATATATATACTATCTAGTAATCGTTTTGATATATACATGTGTGCAAGTTTCTCTTTGACATACTGATCCAGTTTTCTTTGGGTAAATACCTCCAAGGTGGATACTACAGTATTTTATTTTTGAGGAACCACCATACTGTTTTCCATAATGGCTATAATAGTTTACGTTTCTACCGAGAGTGTTTATTTTGTTTTTAACTTAAATTTACTATATAGATGTTTTATTAAGTCTTCCAACACCCTGTCATCATCACCCCTCATATTCCTTGAAACATTCCTTGCAAGGATAAATTGCTCCAGAAAGTGAATTCCTACCTAGACACCTGTGAAGTCTAGATAGTTACCTACAGTAGCCAAAAAATGTGTTTTTTAGGTATACAATAAGTGAGACATTAAATAGCCAGTGGGAGACAGGAGCAACAGATAGTAAAACATCATCTCAGGTGTTCACAGCATCCAGCACAGATAGCTGGGGTAGGAGTTGAGAGGACAAACAAAGGGTAGTGTCAAATCGGGACTTTATGCATCCTGCAGAAGTCAGCAAGAAACTTCGTGTGACAGCCACCTGGAATAGAGTTCCTGACCAGTGTCCCCTTAGCTGAGGTTCATGCAAAACACCGAGTCAGGCTCTTACAGTCATCCAGCACAAGCCAACTGGAGAAGCCCCCAAAGTAAAGCCAGTTTCACCACTGAGAATTCCAAGAGTACAGCATTCCTTCCACTGGTGAGCTTGCCATGGCTCAATTTCTGGCTGTTTTCATTCTAGGCATCTTTATAACATGGAGTAAACACCAGTAACTTCTGCTAGAAATCTTCACTTTCTAGCTGTTCTCAAGGACACAGTAGTTTTTGCTTTGTTTTGTGTGTGTGTTTCTTTCTGCTTTTCTCTTTGGGTTACAGAGACACTGACCAGGCTGACTCAGCACAGGGGAGAGAGTGGAGTGGGTAGCATGGTTGGCCCTGGGGGAGCACAGCCAACCCTGCCTCCAGCTTCAGCTTCTCAGCACATGACAATTTACCAGTTAATGGCATTATAACACCTGAGCCTTTTGAGGGTTATTTAATAGTAAGGCTGCCTTGTCTTTACATGCTTCACACACAAAGCATGCTTAGGATTCCACTGACCTCACCCATTCTTCCCCCACCTACTGTCCAACATGAGTTGACACACTTGGCAGGTCTTGGTTATTGCTACTTCACGGGTATGCTCTTATAAATTTATCTTTGAGTACAACTGCAGAAAATACCGGAGAGTATGGAATCTCTTTTATTAAAAGGGGTGGTAAGGAAAGCTATGCCACATTTGTAATTCAGCTAATAGACATCACGATAAAGCCTGGGCAGCGCCTGCCTTTAATTCCTGCATGTGGGCGCCAGAGTCAGGCAGATCTCTGTGTTCAAAGCCAACCTGGTCTACATACTGAGTTCCAGAACATCCAAGGCTACATAGAGACACCCAGTCTAAAAAATAAAAAGAAACGAAAGAGAGAAGAAAAGAAGGAAGGTAGAAGGATGGAAGGAAAGAAAGGGAAAAGAAAGGCATCACTTCACTCTAGCCCTGGCCAGCCTGGAACTAGTGTGTAGACCAGGCTGGTCTCAGGTGTGGGCCACCAGGCCCAGATATATGCAAAATTATAAAATGAGATTTGGGGGCGAATGCAGTGATCATTAGTTTAATATTCAATATTCTATAACAGATTTGTTATCTATGGTAGTCATAAATGAAATATTGGTGGAGGTCAAACTACCAGAGACCGTGCCTAGTCAGGAGCGGCCACTAGGTGGAGGTAGTGCTTTAAACCCATTGCCTGCCATCTGGTCAGTTTATTAGCAATGAACAAACCTGCTGCTACCTGTTTACTGGGACAGGCTTGCTGTGTGATCCAAGCTGACACTAAGCTTGTGATCCTCCTGCTTCAGCTCTCTAAATGCTAGAATTACATATAACGTATTACATAGTCTACCTCCAGAGTAAACTATTTCATCTTTTTTTTTTCAGAATCCCACTCTGTAGCCCAGACCGGCCTCAAACTCATGACAATCCCGCTATCTCAGCCTCCCAAATGCTGGGATTATAATCATGAGCTACGACACCCAGCCAATTTAATCTTTTCAGTTGGTATAACACAATAATTTACTAAAATTTAAAATTGGATGTGTTAGCCAGGAGGTTTACTCCTTGATTTCTCGCTAGCCTCACAAATGGTCCAGGACAGACTCCACAAGCTCATCAGCACAGGGAGACATCTTTTCCAGCTCTTCTTCACATCACTCCGATAGAGATGCTGGGAAACAGCACCTAGCCATAAAGTGACTTTTCTTCCCTAGGAGGTCAACTTCCTGTTCCTGCAGAAAGGCTCAGATTGCAAAACCACGCTAGTCTAAGTAAAGGGCCTGGAAACCTTCCTGGTTTCCTTTCTCTTGCTATCCAACGTGATGTGCATTCTTGCTCCTGAGCTGCTGGGAACCAGTGACTCTTTTGTGGCAGAGTCTGGGGTGTGTGGATGAGGAGAATTTCCCTTGCTCCCCTGGGCTTCTGGCTGTTTCTGCACCAATATCATTCTTGAAAGCTTTGTAACTTTCCAAAGACTTGGGGTTCATTCAGTCCACATCTCAATTCAGCCCTCCTCTATCCCCACTCCCCCACCCCCAGACAATAACTCATTCTGTTAGCTCAGGATAGCCTTGAACATGCAGCAACATTCCGGTTTCCCCAGTGCTCAGATTATATGCTGCACCACCATACACAGTCTCTGAGGTCTTAACCAAAGTGGTAAATTTAGGATCCCCACGGTCATTTGGTATCCTCCACTGCTGATGTAATAAACCAAACAAGCCAAATTAATAAATGCAGGTTTAATCTGAGCAGAGTAAAGCCCCTCCCAAGTGACTCAGGAAGACAGGAAGGAACTAGAGAGCACTGCAGGTGTGGCAGCCAGGTCTTAAGTAGCCTGTAGGCATGGTCCTGAGCAGCCCTGGGGTAGGGTGGGGTGGGGTGGGGTGGGGTGGGGTGGGGTGGGGTGGGGACTCTTGGCAGGCTTTCTGAGGGGGTGGGGTCTGGGGAGAGAGAGAGGTGGGACATCCACCATAACACAAAGGTCCCACAGGCACACCATTGGCTTTCTCTTTTCCATTTTGTCAACTGAAGAAACTTGGAATGAAGTCTCAACGTCTTTGGCCATCTGTCTGCCTACAGACTCAACCATTCTCCCATCTTATAACTTCTTACAATTCTCAGAAGCAAAATGATTTAATACCCCGCCTGGGAATCTTCTAGCTTGCTCTGTGAGATACAAGTTTCAGATTGCTACAGCAAGGGTTTTGGTCCCTTTCTATCAGCCACAGTTCACTTTATCTAACCTCCAGTGACATTGACGATTGTCCCCAGCCTGGTGACCCTTAACTATTCTTCCTCCACCTCTAACAGCCTCTGTTTTTCCAGCTCCCGCCATGTTCAGATGCCAAAGCCACATTTTATATTTTCATGTGCCCATATCTGTTACTGATTTCTGTGTCAGCTAGTATTGCCATATAACAGACTGCTTTAGAAATTAGTAGTTCAGGCCAGGCACAGTGGTGTGTGTAATCCCAGCACTTGAGAGAAGCAGGGGGGACACTATTTGTTCCAGGCCAGCCCCAAGGCTACACAGTGAGACCCTCTCTACAAAATAAAAACCAAGGCTGGGGACACAGCTTCATGGTAAAGTACTTGACTAGTATGTTGGAAGCCCCACATTTCCACCTCAGTACTACACATTCATACACAAATTCAAGAGATTAAAACAATAGTAAAGTATTACCTATTCAAATTATATGGATTAGTTGAGCAGTTCTTTTGCTGGTCTCTGTGGGCTACGTATTTAACTGTTTCAGTGGCTGGATGTGGCTCATATGATCTTCCACTCTCCAAATGGCTGAACTGGTCATATGGTTCCAGTGGTGCCATTTACCCAACAGATGTGTGTGTGTGCATCACGAGGCACATGCAGGGATGCTTAAACAGCGTTAGTCACAGAATCAAAGACCAGAGGCCTGTCCTTGTATTATGCTTGTTACCTTTAGCAAATGACTTTGGGGACCATGCTATATGAGTAGGATTGAAGAGGAGGGATTGTTTCTCAAACCACAACATTTGCCCTACCTGTCCCTTCATGCATCCTCACACCAGATTAATCTATCCTCACTCAGGACTAGCCTGTCCTCACACTGGACTAGTCTATTCTCACACAGGGCTGGCCTATCCTTACTCAGGACTATCCTCACTCAGGACTAGCCTATTCTCACACAGGGCTAGCCTGTCTTCACACAGGGATAACCTATCCTCATACAGGGATAGCCTATCCTCACATAGGGCTAGTCAGTCAGCACAGAGCAGTCTGACAGGTAAGCCCTGAGGACACAGGCAATGTGAAGAGTCCAGCATGGCCTGAGAAATAATACTGCAAAAGGTAACATGAGAGGCTGGAGAGATACCTCAGTGGAGGAGAAAGGAAAATCACTAGGGCTTCCTGGAGTCTACATACTCCAAGTTCCCTGAGAGGTTCTACTTCAAGGAAATAATGCAAAATAATCCCAGTGGGTCTACACAGAGAAACCTTGTTATGAAATACTAAAAGAAAAAGGGAGGCAGTGGTGATCCATGTCTTTAATCCCAGCACTCAGGAGGCAGAGGCAAGTGGCCTCTGTGAGTTCAAGGCCAGCCTTGTCTACAGAATGGATTACAGGACAGCCAGGGAGGGCTATATAGAGAAACCTGTTATAAAGAGGCTTTTGGCTTGGCTAGCATTACGGTTTGGACCTGCCTACTGCCGCTTATTTGGATTAGCAGTCTTAAAGTCTTAATGAATCTCAAAAATCCCAAAGAAATACATAGATATTTATATTAAGTTGTTGTTTATATTGTGTTGTTTGGCTTATGGCTGAGGCACCTTGCTAGCTAGCTCTTTCATCTTAACACAACCCATTTCCATTAATCTGTCTGCCATGTGGCCTGTGGCTCACCTGTGATCCTTACATGTTTTTTTCTTTGGGCATCTGGCTCGATTTGTGTGTGACTCTGCCCTCCTGCCTATGTTGATTTATTTATGTATTTATTTTTACAGTGCCTGTCATGGCCAAAACAGTCTTTTATTTAAAGATTGATAATCACAGTTTATAGAAAAACATCCCCTCATTACCTCCCTGATTCTAATCAAAAAGGAAGGTTTTAATTTTAACATAGTAAAATTATATATAACAAAATTATTAATATATAATTATTAATAGATAACAATATTATAGTTATAATACTTAGTTTATTTGTATTTAGTAAAATTAAAGAAAATATTTTATTATTTATTTTGTGAATTTAAAGTTTTATATTTAATATTTTTAATAACTAAGAAAATTTATATTTATAACTATTTAATCTTTAACTATGTTAAAGATTATAGAAGGATATAATATTATTTGAGTAAACAGGAAGTGTAAGTAAATTTTAAAATCTAGAAATGATAGAGATGACACTTTTCTGTCTGGACAGTCACTTAAAGTTTCTTTTTATAAAGTTGGAGCATCTATTTTTAGCCTATTGGCCCAGAATCTTTGGTGTATTCTCAGTGAAGTAGGAAATCTGAAGGTCTGCATTGCCCATTTTGGTATAGTTTATTAGTTTATCTGCTACAATAAGGTTTCTGACCTCGTCCGGCCAGAGGTCCATACCCACAGACCTGCTGCCCCAAACTGCTTAGCCTCCTGCTGCTGCTTAGAACCTCCCCCCTCCCCCCCAAAAAAACTCAGACACTTATATCAACTTCATGATGTTTGATCTATGGCTTAGGCACATTGCTAGTTAGCTCCTTCTTAACTCAACCCATTCTCATTAATCTGTCTGCCATGTGGCCTATGACTCACCTGTGTTCCTTACATGTTTCTTCTTTGGGCGTCTGGCTTGATCTGTCTCTGACTTTGGGCCTTATTTTCCTACCTATTCTGATCCCCCACCTACTTCTTTTACAGTGCTCACCAAGGGCCAAAACAGCTCCTTTATTTAAAGATTGATATTCACAGCATACAGAAAGACATTTCTACATCATTTATCAGTTGGTTTTGTGAGTGTGTGTCTTGAAGAATGTTTGACAGGTTTCTTTTTCTTTCTTTCTTTTCTTTTTTTCTTTTCTTTTTTTCTTTTCTTTTTTTTTTTTTTTTTTGTAAAGTAGGAACTTGAAGGATCATCTTGGCTTGTTCTGCCAAAGTTTAGAGGGTTTTTTTTGTTTTTTTTTTTTTTTAATGGAACTTGTCTGTCTAGTTTAAACACCATATTGTTAAGCAGTCAATATAAGAATAGATTTTTGTCTAGTGGCTAACCATTGTTATAAAGAAAGTAAACTTTATATGGAGTTTTTTATGTCTATTTTTTTTAGTAGATTGTTATTGTTAGGAGCAGGTCTGTCTTACTGTCTAGAAAAGTCTATATTTTAAAAATATTTTAAATGTTTTATTTTATAGGTCTTAGAAGTGTTTGAAAGACATTTCTACATCAGAAACCCTGTCTTGAAAAACAAAAACCACAGCCAGGCATAGTAACTCAAGCCTTGTCAACACTCAGGTGGCTGACAAGAGGATTGCAAATTCAAGGCCTACTTTGATAACAGTTTCAAGTGCAAAGCCTGTCTCAAAATAAAAAACGTTTAAAAAATGATGATCTAAAGCTTGGAATAGTTACCTAGGTATGAGGAGGGACCTATAGAAGCACATTTGGGGAGATGACTCAGTCAATAACATATATGCTGCCTACATCACCCAGCACCTACTTGAAAGCCAAGCTTGATTGAGTGTACTTGTAATCCCAGTGCAGAGGCAGAGCCCTGATGCTCATTGGCTGAATCAGTGAGCTCAGTGAAATACCCTAGCTCAGGAACATAAGGTAGAGTGACAGAGAAGACACCAATGCCAACTTCTTGTCTCCTATACACACACATGGGCATAAGCACATGAATGACCATGCAAGCATACTCTCTCTCTCCTCTCACTCACACACACACACACACACACACACACACACACACACACACACACACACACGCTCATGCACATTCACACAAAGTATAGAATATACCATACACAACAGAAACAATAATGTTTAATTAGTGAAAAAAAAAGCTTAAACCTTTTAACATGGAATTCAAATCCTTTCACATGACAGGGGATTCATTATTTACAGGACTGTCTGATTTAGGCTTTTAAAAAAGTTTTTTATTATCACACGGGAAACCATTCAACCTTTCTATGGCTCAGCATCCTTCCTAATTGAAGGAATAGGCTGATGGCATAACTTCTCAGACACTGATGCGTTAACATCCTCAAAGATGAGAGCCAAGCAGAAACACACCTTGATTTTATAATTGTGAAGATAGGGATGCTCCTTTGCTGACCTAGACATCCCTTAAGGAACTATGAAGTTTTATGCTCTGTGACCTGTTTACTGAGTTTCATACAGCAGCTGGTACTGTAATGGTCTGCACAACACTCTCTGCTCCCTGATTTCTCCATTATTTTCCATTATATGAGTTTTGCCATCTCTTCAAGCTCCTCCCTAAGATATTCTAGTACCCAAGTCTTCACACTTTCTCCACTGCATCACAGTATTCAGGATTGGTGTTTGGAATTTGCACCCAGTGTCTATAACCATTAACTGTAGCTAATTCATGAAAATATCCACTAATACACTATTCTTTTTTAAAACAGAGAGTCCTAATTAACATTAACTGTCAACTTGACAAGTTCTAGAATCACCCTAAAAGAGTCTAGACAGCACACACCTTTAATCCCCACACTCTGAAAGCAGAGGCAATCGGATCTTGTAAACATGAGACCATTCATGGTTACAAAGACAAATTCTGTCTAAAGAAGGAAGAAAGGGGGAAGGAGGGAAAGAGGAGGGAAGGAAGAGGTTGTAATTGTCTTTATCGGGTAGTTGTGTGGGCATGTCTGTAAAGGATTATGGATTATCTTGAGTGGTAATTGAGAAAGGCCCAGCACACTGTGGACAGCATCATTCCCAAGCATGAGAAAGAGTTAGCCATGAGCCCATGAGTAAGGCAGCAAGCAGCAGTCCTGCACAGTTCCGGCTCGGTTCCTGCCTTGAGTTCCTGCCCTGGCTTCTTTCCATGATGGACTGTGACCTGGGAATGTAAGAAGCCAAAGAAACTCTTTTCTCCCTAAGTTGCTATTTGAGGGTTTGGGGTTTTGTCATTGTTGTTGTTTCCAGCAACAGGAAGAAAAGTAGAACTCTGTGGTACTGGGAGTTGAAAGCAGGTATCACACATGCCAGGCAAGAAACTTTATAAATGGAGCAATATCTCTTGCCCTATAGTTGCTCTCTCTCTTATAAATCTTACCATCATACCTCACATATAGTAAGTACTCATAAGTTAACCTTGAATATTTGAATGAACAATTCATTATAGCATTTTGCCTCAGGAAAAAAAAAGACAGATCTTTTCATGTGCGATATTGTTTTCCTGAGTGAGGCGGGAATAGTCGATATGGAATTTCCCAAATCTACTCAAACAGTGTAATGCAAACAGCCTCTCAGCTCTTCACCTAACAATATTGGGACTATTTAAAGTGAGCTTAAGATTCAGCACTGAAAATGAAATTGGCTGCTTCTGCCCCGTAGTTCAAAACCAAATACACAAAGCATCTGACTCATGTGATTCTTTTGGTATCACTTGAACAAAAACACTAGTTCCACAGAGCATTTCTTAATATGATAGTTTTAATAGCCAGTTTAAACACTTGCTTTATACCAACTGCATGCCAAATAATAATGTGAACTTGCTTCCTGGAAAACAGAAAATCTTATTATCAATATAGAGAAGTTATTTCAAATTTTAAAGTTAAAACAAGGAAGTGTTTTGAATGTTGCCTAACTCACGCTTGTGGGAAGAAGTCAGAAGCCTTTCAGACCATACCACCCTACTTTGCATTTCTATTGAGTACTTGGATTTTTTAAACCAACATGCAGTATTTGTCTTGTGTCTTGTAATCTTTAACCCAAATATTAATTTATAATTGTTACCAGAATAATTATATTGCATATGACCAAATTATTAATCAGGCAGAAGTTTTGCAAGTTATTGAAGTTTACTATGAAAGCTTTGAGGTGTTAACTCCATAAATCTGAAAGCATTTTTAAAACTATTATGTATTTATTGTATTTGTATGTGTGTGTGCCTGAGTGTGTGGGTGTGAACCATGTATGGGCAGGTGCCCAAGGCCAGAGAAAGCTTAGATTCCTTGGAGCTGGAGTTAGAGCCAGTGCTAAGAACTGGAGTGGAGTCTCCGGGAAAGAAGTACATCTCATTACCCCTAAGCCATCTCTCCTGGCCCTCTGAAAACATTTTAAATCATGGCAGGTAATGTATAACATTTCCATAAAATGCTGCAAATATCAACTATATGATATACCTAATAAAAGCAATGTAGTATTTGTATAGGATATATAGAGCACAATGGATCTTAGTCTTGTGTATTTTAGTCATTTACAGATGTTTTTAGACTAAAGGACTCTCATTCATTAATCAAAAATATTCAATAAATAAATACATTAAAAATAAAGTAAAAACTCCAGAGGATAAAATGTCTTTACCCCCCCCCCCCAACTGACCCCGTGTGTGTACCTGTGTACAGGTGTACAGACATGCACCTGGTATGGCACACATATTTGCCATCAGAGGACAACTTTGCAGAAGTCAGTTCTCCATGTTCAGAGGTAAAGCCTCTCTTGTTTCTCTCACTGAGCCGCATTCTCCAGGCTGGCTGTCAGCTTCTATCCATTTCTCCCTCTTTTTTTGTGTCCCATTTTAACACAAGAAGGTCTGGAATACAGATGAACATCTGGATTTTTTTTAAGATTTATTTATTCATGTATTTTATGTATATGAATGTTTTGTGTTCGTGAACACCAGAAGAAGGAATCTGATTTCATTATAGATGGCTGTGAGCTACCATGTGGTTACTAGGGATTGAACTCAGGGCCTCTGGAAGAGCTGCCAGTGTTCTAACCTGGCATCTCCCTAACCCTATTATCCTTCATTTCTTTTGGTCCTTTGTTATGAAATATTCATGGAGGGTTATCTTTAGTTCTGAGTGTGTAAATCTCTCTATCAGTCTCTAATGCAGTGGTTCTCAAAATACAGCTACAGACATGGGCTATAGTCATGGTCTAGACCAGGAAACCTGAGCAGCCCTATGGAGTTGCAGTAGCATGGTGAAGCCAAGACCACATGGCCCCATCTCTTTGTTTTATAGGTGGGGACACTGTAGAACCAAGGGCACCTGTGACTCACTGTATTACTCACAAGGCACAAAATCATATTTCTTATTTTTGTCTTCCAGCTAGTTCCTTCTATTTTACTGAGATTCCAGAAACTGCCAAGAAAGAGCATCAAAAACCAGTAGTAGCTAAAGACATGAGCAGAATTGTTAGCCCTTAATGAGGCACTGTACTTTTGTCTCAGTCCTATGAACTGCCTTGAGGTTCAGCTGGGTCTCTCTGAGTTTCTGAAGGTGTAAGAATCTCCCCTCCTCCTCCCACCTCCTCCTCCCTCCCTTCTCATTCCCCTCCTCCTCCCACCTCCTCCTCCTCCTTCTCTCTCTCCCTCTCTCTCTCTGAATAATAGTCAAAGCTTCCCCCTTTCTCAGGCCCACACTTTCTCTAAGGCTCCCTCCCAGTCCTGACATCTGCTCACTTGTCCACCGCATTGTGGTGGTATATTTTATATTTAATAAATCAGCCTGAAATATCAGACTACAGGTCCACCCACAGTCAAACCATGAGGGTCAGAGAATGATGACTCACGCCTTTAATTCCAGCACTCTGGAGACAGAGATCTTTCTGTGTTTGTGTGAGTTCAAGGCCTAACCAAACAGTAGTAGCTCACACCTTTAATCCTAACTCTAGGATTCTGATGCAGAGTTGATCCCGGAAGTGAAGCAACTGGGTAAAAAAGATATTTAAGGCAGGGATAGGCAAAGGGTATGGTATTCTGTAGAAGTGAAGAGCCAGGCTAAGGACTCTTGAAGATAGATAACTTTACCCTGAAAAGTTGGCTGAGTGAAATGACTGTGGTCTGTTTCCTCTCTCTGATACTCCAGCTTTTCCCCAACACCTGGCTCTGAGTTTTCATTAAATACCATCTAGAATTCATGTAACCCCATGTTTTTCCACGTCTGCCTAATTTGATTTGGGGGGAGGTTTCTCATTTTCCTTCCTTCCTTTTCTACAGGCAGCTGCTGGGGTTTACAGCTCACCTGCCCTAGGTTTGTTTTTTTTTTTATTCTTTTAAACTCTAATAAGATTTTCCTAGAGAAAAACAAACCAGAGCCGTGAGTCGCTTGACATGGCTCATGCCTGAATCTCACCAGTGCTTGTGAGATTGAGGGAGAAAGGCGATTGGACTACGTAGTGAATTTCAGGCCAGCCTGGGCTACAGAATGAGAGAGACAGAGAGAGGCTTGCCTCTTATGCTCCATCGATGCTCTTCATTCCTGGGACACCTGAATGTCAGCCAATACCTGGAAATTACTAAATCCTTGGTTATACGAATGGATTGTCTGTGTGTACTGAACATGTTTTATCTTCCTTGTCACTAAATGGCCAGATGTGGAAAAAAAAGAAAAGAAGAATAAAAAGTCAGGGTTGGGGTGGATCTGAGAGGTAAAGGCAGCCTAGACTTCACAAGGCTTGGCTTTGATCAAACAACAGACTAGGGTAAGAATTGACCTTATTTATAGATCCTTATTGCATACGCCCAGCATGTTCATTATGGGTGTGCATTCTACTGAAATTTAACAAGTGTTTACCTTTTGCTGGCTGAGTGTTTGTAGATTAAACTACATTACTTCACTTGTTCTACATTTGAGCCCTATGAGGTAAATGTCGTTGATTTAAAGTCAAGGAAGTCAGCGTTTAGATGACTTAAACAATTTGTTCAAGGTGTATAATTAGTAATTGGCTGAGATAAAACCGACCCAAGCCTTTTGACATCAAAACCAAGCCTCCTGGGCGTTCTTACCATACATAACTTCTGGAAAAGAAATTGGATGACTCCAAGTAAGAAACGTCCTCGTAGCTGGATATGGTAGCACAAACCTGTCACTCCAGCACTAGAGGCAGAGGCTCATGAACTGAAGTCAGCCTGGACTAGGAAGTGATTTCAAAGCCATCTAGGCTACTTAGTGAGACCCCATATCAAAATCCAAACAAAAAGGCAAAAATGAAAGCCCACCACTGCTATGATTTGAAAGGTCTTGTTTCCACCCCTTCCAACATGATGAACTCTGTCTCACCATGCAACTTGAGGGATGGAACTATTGTGCCATGGACCAAGACCTCTGAAATTACTAATACAAGGCAGATCTTTGAAGGATTCTTTGAAAATTCTGTGATCCTCTGACCCTCAGACCCTTTGTCCTCCAACAGAATGCTGCAGTCCAACCCTGGGGACCATGCCTGCAGTTAGACAGATTTGATACCGTCATAACCCAGCTTTCTGGAAGACAAAGGGACACCCCCATACACACCAGCTGACACTGAAGAGATCATATCTCATCCCACAGTGACAGGAACTCTGCTCCAAGTCAACAGGGGTTTAGAAAGTCCAATATGCAAAAGAAGGTTACACAGTGGGAGAAGTCTGGGAGTTAACCCATGATCGCCTCTTTCACAGCAGCTGTACTGTGTCGTGGTCACTGCCTGACTGACATGTGGCCCATGTGTAGGACATTTTCAACAAAGCCAGAGCTCTGAGGCTACCGTTACTAACAGACTGAGCAGTGAAAGGCAGTTCTATGACCAACGGATTTCTGAGACTAAAGACGTCCTGGACCAAGCTGACTGTGTTATTCTTTTTATCATAGCTTTGGTTAGATCAAAATTAATAAAAAGCAGTACCTAATACATGTAAGATTCTGGGTTCAATATATAATATTATATATACCATATGATAATATAATACCACAAAATATTACAGATACATATATATTAGATGGGTTTAGGGTTCACATAAGAAAGCTCAATCTAACCGGGCATGGTAGCACCAACCTTAGATGCAGAGACAGGTGGGTTTCTATGAAGCCAGCCTGGTCCACGTGAGTTCTAGGACAGCCGGGGCTACATAGAGAGATCTTACCTCAAATAAAAAAAGGAAGAATGGAGGAAGAGAGGGAGGGAAGGAGGAAGAAAGAGAGAGAGAAGAAGCCTCAATCTATAATGTTAAAACAGAGGGTTTTTCTTCTCTAATGAAAGTTAATACCTTAAGACCTGCAGATGGAAAAGCAAGTGCCTCCTGTTCCTTAAATCGTTTGGATAATTTCATAACCATGAAACTTAATTACATCAATTTGCTATTTCCCTGATAAAATATTTCCCTGGGGACACTGATTTCTAATGGACATTCCCATGCCCTTCTCTGTGCTCCCCCCCCCCCCATCACAGTGTTTTACATTCAATACAGAAGATTCCCCTCTAAAGCCCTGTGGATAGCAAGTCCTGTTTTATTGGTGTTTCCCTTTGACTTGAGGTAAGATTGAATCAGGAATCAGACATTGATGGCTTCCTTTGTCTTCATCCTGTAGTAAGTCAGAGAAGGTGCAGTGCAGTATAGCTTGTCATCATGACATCATGCACTTTTATTTATTTACTTTTGAGATAAGGTCTCAAGGACTCACTATATAGCTCTGGCTGTTCTGGAGCTTACTATATAGACAAGACTGGCCTTGAACTCACAGAGATCCACATGCTGGGATTAAAGGTGGGCACCACCATGAGCCTGGCTGCATTTTGGTTTCTTCATTTTAGTTTATAAAGACCACTTCTGGAGAGGCACTTTCCTGGAAACCAGCAGGGCATGTCTAGGGAGTCTGATATTAGTAGGATGCTGATTCCCTTTAGGGGGATGGATGAAATAAACAACTTCCATACACACAGACAATGAATGTTTTTAATATTTAGTTCTAAGATTTTTTTAAAATGATCTCACGTTTACTCACATTTACTATATTTTGTGCCAGGGACTATAAAATAATTTTCTTCATAAAACTAGAATTATTTCATTACTACATTTACAGCCAGATAACTGTATCTTATTTGCTGCTTGCTTGGGTAGTTTGCTTTAGGTTCCTGTATTTGAGTGGGTGTGTGTGTGTGCATGTGGGAGAGAATGGGTGCACGTGAATGTGTGTGCTCAGACGTATGGATAGAGGGCACAGGTCAATCTCAAGTGTCATTCCTCAGGAGCCATCCAAGTTGGTTTTGAGACTAAATTTCTCACTGGGACCCAGAGTGTGTCAATTAGGCTAAGTGGATTGCCCCATTGGCTCCAGCGCAAGCATGTTACCACTGTGCCTAGCTTTTTATGTGGGTGGTGTGAATCAAATTTGGGCACTCATGCTTGCACAGTAAGCACTTTACTGACTGATCTGTCTCCCAGACACTAGTTTTCTGTTTTGTTACTGGCTTTTGTTTGTTTTGAGGTAGGGCCTGTCTGCACAGTCCTGGCTGTCCCGGAACCACTATGTAGACTAGGCTGGCCTTGAACTCATAGAGCTTCATCTGCCTCTGCTTCTCAAGTGCTGGGATTAAAGATGAGTGCCAGGATGCCTGTCAATTCTTTTTTTAAAGACAAGTTCTCATGTAGGCCAGGCTGGCCTCAAACTCACTGTGTAGTCAAGGCTGGCTTTGAGCTGATCATCCTGTCTCCACATTTCAAATTCTAGAATTATAGGCAAGCATCATCATACTTGGTTCAGTTTAATGTTTTATAACTATTTAATTTTTTAAATTACATTCATTCATTCATTCATTCATTCATTCATTCATTCATTTTTGGGTACACAGGCATACATGTCTCTCCCCGTATGTCTTATCCTCATGTACTTGTCCTCATACTGTTCTGTAGAACAATACACACATAGAGGTCATAAAACTCAGGTCATCAGGCTTGGTGACTTAGGCCTTTCCATGCTGAATCATCTCTCTGTTCCCTTAATTTCAAGCAGAATTTTTTTGGGGGGTTGTTTGTTTGTTTCTTTGTTTTGAGGCAGGGTCTCTCTATAGTCCTGGCTGTCCTGGAGCTCACTATGTAAATCAGGCTGGCCTGAGAAACTCAGAGGGTCTCCGTCCTCTGCTCCCATGTTCTGGGATTAGAGGGTGATGGCACGGGGGTCTTACAGTCTAGAAAAAGGCCAGAGTGCTTCAGAAAAGAGTCAAGGGGCTCAATGATTTCTACTTGGCGAAGTCTAGAAATCTCTGCTGCACATTTCATAACATATGACCCCTAGGTAGGTGTCAACGAGGAAAAGAATTATGGGCACAAGTTCAAATTCATGTGACTTTCCCACGTTGATGCCAGAAAAAGCCAACATGTAAGTGAAAAAATAACTTTTGAAAAAAAAATGACATGACCAAGCAAAACTGGCACTGACAAGCTAGTTCTTCTTTCTGTAAAGAACTTGAAACTTGCTAACTTCATAGGAGTGAGAATGTTTCTCATGCCCAGAGAACCATTTTCACATCCCACATTTGCCAGCTTGGGATTTCCTTCCTTATACTTAAAAGGTCTCTAGATGTTCTGAAAGGAGAGAAGTTAGGACAGATGCAGATGGAGAAGAGTTCTCAGAGGACAATAGGAATTAATTTGATTTGCTCTGTGGAGGGCAAGGAGCTTTGATTATTTAATTTTGGTAATCATAGGGGGAAAGTGTTATGTCTGTACTACAAGTAAATATGCTTTTAATATTTATTCAAGTAGAGGAATTATTTTTTTAAATATTTACTTATTTTTATTTTATGTGTGTGTTTGCTTACATGTATATGTACAAACATGTGTCTGTCCTGTAGACTCAGCCTCTCTCTGCCTCCCGAGTACTGAGATTAAAGTGCACCATCACTACTGGGCAGTCTTTATATTTTTAAAAGGTGAAATCTGTTTCTCTAACAGACTCTCATGTGGAATGTGAACATACAGCCACATGAAAGTTTCTCTGGTGGGCAGAGTCCATCTGGTCTTCTGAGTACTCCATAGAATGGCTTGAAGTACTGATCTCCCCTCACCTATGAAACTGCACAAATTCAAAACTCAGTCCTGCAGGAAGGCTAACTGGTTGACCTGAAAGCCCACAGAGAGCACATCTTAGCCTTTGAGACCAAGTCTAGTATTCAATGAAACCATACTTTTGGCTTCATACTTTATCAAATCAAACAGTGGATCTCCAACTTGATTAAAAAAAAAAAAAAAAAAAAACCCTACTGGAGGAATGCATTATGCTGACTGATTATCAAGAACATTTATTTTAATGATAAACTTTTGTATATCTTTAATAAAATTTCAAACCAGGAAAATAGTGGTTTTAAAATACATTTTGTATGAGACAAGTTAGCACGAATTCATTTTGATCTGAGAGGGTGTATTTTAAGTTCAATATGGCATGATACTGAAGTGAATTGAAAGACCAAATGATGCTGTCCCTGTGTCCAGACAATCTTCTCAGGCTTCCCTGGCCCACCCCTCTCATCTTTAACCATGCAGGCTCTTGCTAAAATGTCACCCTTTTCTGGTTTTCTGAGATAGGGTCTTACTATGTAACCCTAGCTGTTCTGGAACTCACTGTAGTAGGCCCGGCTAGCCTCAAACTCAGATATCCACCTGTCTCTGCTTCCTGAGCACTGGGATTAAGAGTATGTGTCACCACGAAGATGAATCACCCCTTTATTTGGGATCTGCTCTAAATCTTCCTTCTAAAATAGCTCCCTCTTCACAGTACATTACAATTTATCACATCATCCTATTGAACTGAAAATGATATGTTCTACTATCTTTGGAGCAAATCCCCAGGGCCAACTACAGTGGTCAGTTCATACATATATTTAATTTTTATTTATGTGCATGCCTGCCTGTCTATGTGTGGTATCTATGCATGTATATGAAGAGGTGCATGAGAAGGCCAGAAGAAGGTATCAGATACCTGGGATTGGGTTATAGGCAGTTACGAGCTTCCTGATGTGAGTGATAGGAATGAACTCTGGTCTTCCTCACGGGAGCATATGTTCTTAATCACTGAACCATCTCTCTATATGTTTTTGAATGAATGAATGAATTTGACATGACCAAGTGCACATGATGAACTTAAAATTTAGAAGGCATTTAATATCAGGCCGTGCTTGGAAAGATTGTGTTTAGGGTTTAGGGTTTCCTACCCCTGGGAGGTAGTGTGAAACAGAACATGTAATTATGAGTCTCCTGAATGAACATCCCACCCCACTTTTTTCCATGGAGGGTGCTTGATTTCACATTCCTCCACACGATGAAATGAGGACAAGATGAACTTCAGTGTCCATTATCCAAGCCTCATAACTCCCTGCATGTCAATAAGATTCTCAGAGGGTGACTGACATTGCATGGTTCCTCATTGTGTGCGTTTGGTCTCAGGAGGAAAAGGCTGGCATAACCTTTTCAATACAAAATCTCACTATTTAGCTCAGTGTGACCTCAAACTCAGTGTTTTCTGCCTCAGCCTTCCCAGTGTTGAGATTGTAAGTATCTGCCACCAGCATGACCCATTTTGAACCAATGGATTGGGACCAACAGAATGTTCAAAAGCTGTTGAGGGACCACCAGAGGTCCATTGCCAGGAGATAGGCATCTCAAAAAAATCATAGTTTAAGGAAGCACTTAGAAGAGGAAGACTGGGTGATGGTGATCTACACCTTTAATCCTAGCACTTGGAAGGCAAGGGCAGGTGGATCTCTGTGAGTTCAGGGCTAGCCTGAACTATAGAGTGAGTTTTAGGACAGCCTGGCTACACAGAGGAATGTCTTGAAAAACAGAGAGGGGAGAGAGAATTTTGTTTTGTTTCTTTAAAAAATAAATATTTATTTTGTATCCATCTGTGTATATTGTATATAGGTGCACACATGTGAAGGTCAAATTCACCCCGATCACATGAGTATGGTTTCCAGGAATGCTTTTACCTGTATCTGTCTGCTCTCCCTTTGTGTTTTAAAATGAGCCACTCTGCAAGCCTCTACCCCCTCTCTCATAGGACAGAGTCTCACTGTGGCCTGAAACTTGTGGTGTAGACGGGCTGTGAATTTGCAGTGATCCTCCTGCCTCCACCTCCTGGGTGGTTGAGATTTCAGCCTTTGCTATAATGTCAGAAGATTCAAGCATTGCATTTTTTAAATGTGGCGTGGTCCCTAGGAACTGAGGCTGTAGCTCCATAGAGGAACACTTGCCTGGGGTATGCAGAGTCCTGAGTCATACACCTAGCACCACAGAGTAAAGTGCTCCTGGATAAAGGCAATTGCATTTGTTTTGGTTTTGAGTCAGGATCTCTCTATGTAGTCCAGGCTGGCCCTTGAATTTACAGAGATCAACCTGCCTGAGTGATGGGAACAAAGGTGTGCACCACCACAGAGAAAGACAGTTTTAAAGCTTGTGTGCTGTTATTTCTCAGAGTTGAAGAGTTTGTGGGACATTGTCGAAACTGAGAACAACACAAGTTTTTATGACAGAATAATGGCAGGAAGAATACTTTGCTCCATTCTGTAGAGCAGTGACATTATGCACTGAGCCCACGTGGGGTGTCATTAGAGTGTGGACCTGAGCAACTTCTCACTGTGTGTAGACTGATGGATCATCCATATAGACTTTGCCATGGAATTGGGGATCTCCCCGTATCCAGATGAGATGCTACTTAACACTATTAGTGAATTTCTACTTTTCTTCCATCTCTTCCCCATGGCAACTTTCTGAAAATAATGAGGAAAGTCTACCTGAACTGATGCAGAGTATTAGATAAAATATATTGTTGTTAAAGAATAGTAAGAATCAAAACAGTGTAGATACTGTACTATTGTTTATATTAAAAGGCATACCAACCAACTGCAGTGGTGCATGTCTTTAATCCCAGTACTGGGGAAGCAGAGTTAAAGACTAGACTGGTCTACAGAGTGAGTTCCAGGACGGCCATGGGTATGGGTGTAAGCATAAGATATACTTGCAAGGATTCATTCCATTATTAACAGGTATTAATTCTGAGATTAATTCCCAGCATAGAGATCAAGCTAAGACAAAATCTCACTCTATGGACTGTACAGTGGAGTGATTAAGTTACACATTGAAATAAAATCAAATTTCTTTTATTTAAAAATTTTTTGTGAATACATTTGTGTGTGTGTGTGTGTGTGTGTGTGTGTATATATAATAAGGCAAGGGTCTTTATTCACTCTGCTATCTCACTGGCCTCTACTTTTGGTTGAGGACAATATTTTTAGCAAGTCAAGGCTGCTAGAACTCACATGTAGGCACTCACTTTAAATTTAGAGAGAAAAAAACTCATTTTTATTAATATATGGGTTACAATTTCTCACCGAGTCCTAAATCCATCCTATCTAGCTATTTAACTATCTAAAGCTTCCGTTGGTGGTCTTCAAGTTTGCAACATTAAACATTTAAATGGGTCTATGGCCATACTACCCTGAACGTGGATCTTAGAAGCTATGCAGGGTCAGGCCTTGGATGGGAAACAATTTGGGAATACTGGATGCTGTATGTAAAAAACAAAAATAAACAAGCAGAGCCACTTAAATGACTATTGTTAGGCTTAAAAAGTAAGCCCTGCTGGGTGTGGTGGTGAGTGCCAGCAGTGGAGAAGCAGAACAAAAAGGATTTCTGTGGATTTGAGGCCAGCCTGATCCTATCTCAAAAAAGAAAAAAAAAAAAAAAAAAAAAGACAAACAAAAAAGCAGTCCTTACATTTCTATAAGAACAAGGCAGATCAGGAAGCAATTTAAATGAAAATTTTGGCTTTAAAACTTTAAGTTGGAGGCTGTGCTTGCTCCAACTTGGGTGGTGACCACTGTTGATAAAATACCAGGTACTTACTTCTGTATTGGAGCTACATGGCATAGTATATTTCCTCAGTGTTTCATTTTATGGGGTCTCCTTCACCTGGCACCCAGGACCCTACCCATGGCTACCTCTGAACCCCGTTCCAAGTCTGAAGTCTCTAACCAAATCCCTCAAGCTTCAGCACATTAAATGTATGAAACACAGCATTAAGTGACTATAATATTTTTTTTCGAGAGAATGACGATAACACGGGGTACCGGGAGCAGATTGCTTGCCCCACATCTGAGCTTGCCTGGAGACTTTTCAAATTCTACCACAAAGAGACCAAACACATGAATGCTATCTGACTGCCTTCTTGCATGCAATTTGCTTACTCATGCCTCATGATGTTCCTCTGAGAATGATGAATCAGCAGTCCTCCAAGTTTTAGCAAGAAGGCCAGAGGAGACTGCCTAAGATGATCAGATTTAAATTAGCAGTATGTAAAGAAGTCACATTACTGCATTAGATAGACATTTTGCTCAAGCATGGTGTTTCCCATTTTAAAAAGTACTTACACAGTTAAAAGAAAAAAGGACTAAAAAATTAAGATATTAGAGCTAGAAGATAGTATTTTCTAGGCAAATATACACATTTTATAAGAGAAGGTGTAGAAGCTTCTTTGCTAAGTTTCCCATGACCATTCACTTAGTTTACAGCAGACCTCAGCCTTTAGCTCTCCCAGCATGGCATAAATAATACACTTTTATCTGCCTATTAACTTGTGATAAAGCCCCACCTTCACCGTTAAGTTACTTTCCTGACTGTAGGAGTCTTGCCTGGTTTTGTATCAGGAGCATAGCCAGTGTGTAATGAATGTTTGCAGGGTGATTATCAGACAGCATAGTCAACTATCAACAAATAGTAACACAGAGTCAACACCATCTGAATAACCGATGCCTGAACAATTGTCAAGGTGTTGCTTCCATGTTATATGAACAGACTTAAGTTAATCAAGGGCATGTTAGATTCTGCTGTGCTGTAGCTCTGAGAGGAAAGATATCCTAGAAGTCAGGAGCCAAGGAATACCACAAAGTCATCCTGAACAACAAGTCTCACACAAGAGATTCATCAGGAAAGACATAAGAGGGTGGCTGTCTCTGCTGGGGAGAGAAGCAGTAGGGAACTGAGCTGAAGGCAGGTTTATATAGGCTTTCTTGAGGGAGGGTTTTATAAAGGCTGAGATTTCCAGTCCTGAGCTTGGGCAAGCTCAGGGATTGGTGGATTTTTGAATTCAGAGATTGGGTTTGAGGGGCTTCTCAAAGCTGGAAGTGAGCTCGAACCTTTTGCTTTACATCTATTACATACAGTATGCATATTTCTAAATTGCACTGGCTCCATTAGTTACTTTTAGTGTTGCTTTGACAAAATAGCTGCTAGAAGCAACTCAAAAGAAGAAGGATTTACTTAGGCTCATGCTGTAGGAGTCAGTGGCTGCTTGAGCCCATGAATGTGGGCAGAAGCCTTGGAGTGGAGAATGTGGAAGAGGAGGTTCCTCTGTGGAATACCCCTCTACATTGTGGGAATATATGTTACTGTGATTGGTTTACTAAAGAAGCCAATTGGCCAATAGCTGAACAGAATAAGATTAGGTGAGAGGGCCAAACTGAGAATGCTGGAAAGGAAAAGTGAGAAGTCTGGAATCATGAGCCACAGAGAGAAGCAATATGGGCATGCAATAACTGAGAAAAGGTACTGAACCTTGTAGCAAAGCATAGGTATGAGATATTGGAAAGCATAGATATAAGAGTTAGCTAGGAACAAGCCTGAACTACCAACTGACCATTTATAATTAATATTAAGCCTCTGTGTGATTACTTGGAAACAGCTTGTGGGACAGAAATTTCTGCCTATATTCTATAATATATATTATATATTGTATAATATGTAATAGAATATTCTATAATATATGCCTATATTTCTGCCTATATTATCTTATGAAAGATAGGAAGGAGAGAGAGAGAATTGAAGTCAGGTTTGTAATATTCAAAGGCATACCCAAGTGATATGCTTCTTCTAACTAAGGACCTTCCTCTTTAAGTTTCTATGACCTCCTTTGAATAATGTCATCATCTGATAGTCCAAATCTCTGACACATGACCCTGAGGGGGCTTTTCATTTTCAAACAATATTTTCTGCCTCTGCCCCCTCAAAGGCTTGTAGCCATCTCATGATGCAAAATACATTCAGTCTGTCTCTGAGAGTCTCCCACATTTTAATGGTTCCAACATTATTTACATTGTAAGTCCAGCATCTCTATCTAACTCAACCTAACCTCTTCACCATAAGCTCAGCTAAAACAAAAAAGAAACTACATACTTCCAAAATACAAAGTCCTACCATAAACATCCCATGATAAGAGGGGAAATGGAGCACGGGAAGAAGGAATGGTACCAGCCAAAGCAGGAGTAAAACCCAGCAGCACATATTAAATCCTGGAGCTTCATGGCCAACATCTGCGACACATGCTATTATGATGTGAGTCCCAACAGGCCAGGGCAACTCTAGCCCCCAAGCCTTACCATTCACAGTCTGCTTGACCTGCTTGACCTTCCTCTCACTTGGGTTGACTCCGTTCACTACTCAAATTTTACTTAACACATATTCCATGTTTCTAGCATCCCCATCTTTCTGGGCCTTCATTATACTCTGATTATACCTCCTATATTTCATGATGCATAATAACTCATATGCTAGTCCCCTCCCAGCAGTGAGTTTTCCAAATTAATGGTTAAATGACATATTGCATACTTCAAGAGACTTTCCAGTGAAACACTGCCTGATTTAGAAGTCCCTTCTAATAGCACCTGCCTTGGGTTTACCATGGTGCTATCTCCTTCCACACATCACTTCCGTGAGCTGCTTAGCCAAAATCAGTGTATAATAAGCTTCACCTTTAAAAATTCATGCTTTATTCTTTTGGGAGCATTCTTTAGAGATTCTGCTCTGTCTCACAAGACTTAGCCTGTTCTGATACGCAGGGTTGCTCAAAAAATAAAATAAAATCTAAGGTCTTAAGATGGTGAAGGAGACAGATACACAGTGAAGATACACAATGCCAAGCTTTAGCCTACTTTTACTACTCACTTAACGTTGTTGTGCTCTGTGTTCCAGGAACAATAGATCTACTGCCATCTTGACGTCAGAGTAACTGATTGTGCACCATTGTGTAGCCGTTTCCTCCGAGATTCATTCTACCCTGAAGGGAAGCTTTTTAAGAGGGAAGGTAAACAATTCAATAGTTTTCAGGAAGTCCCTGAAACTGACCATATTCACTAGGCCAGAGTAAGCAGAGCTAAACTATAAAAAGCTCTGAGACCAGTCCAGCTATGGGGAAGAAGGAGAAGAAGAAGAGGAAGAAGAAGAAGAAGAAGAAGAAGAAGAAGAAGAAGAAGAAGAAGAAGAAGAAGAAGAAGAAGAAGAAGAAGAAGAAGAAGAAGAAGAAGAAGAAGAAGAAGCCATACTTATAGGAAAGGTTTAGACCAACTGAATCATTTAGAATGGATATTCTCTAACATTTTAAGCTGCTGGCATGCTGTGAAGTATGCTCTAGTTTCTCCAATGTTAAAGTGGGTTTTGGTGATGCTACTGCCTCTGAGTCTTTTCTGCTCCTGTCAAAACTTCTTGCTCTTTGGTCTGTCACAGGCTCCCTATCTGGAGTGAGTAGGTGTTGTGTGTTGTCTCCCAAGGAAAAGTCTTATCACACAATACCACAGGATATCTTCACAAGACTAAGCCCACTGATATGGCTCTATGGAATGAGTGGGGGCACACTAGGCAATTCATGAAGCAGGTCATGAAACATCCAGGCCTATAGTACCACCAGAAACTCTCAAATACCCAGTGCTGCTTCCAAAATAATTGATTCAAAGGCTTAATATTATAGTAAATGCTGGGCCAGGAGTTCAGACTTATAACTAACTAGTTCTTATACTTAAATTAACCCATGGTTCTTATCTCTGTTTAGACAATGGCTTGGTACCTTTACTTAGTCCTGCTTTCTCATTTTGTTTCCTCTGCATTTGGCTGGCATCTGCTTCTCTGCCTTTCCTCTTCCTAGAATTCTCCAAGTCTGGTTGCCCCACCTAGACTTTCTGCTTAGCTACTGGCCAATCAACATTTTATTAAACCGATATGAGTAATAAATCTTAACAGTGTACAAGAGCACTATCACACACAGGCCCCTCATTTCCCAAGCACATATAAATAGTAAACAACTACTGGGAGCAGATGTGTGTGCAAGCACCCTTGTATGTGTGTGTGATGCATCTGTGTATGAGGTGGCCATGCTCCTGCAAGCAACCCCTCAGTACACTCTTATCAGTAAGCTCTTAAGCTCTTTGACTCAGCAAGCTGAACTTGTGGAATGACTGTTTTGTGATGTCAGTGCTATAAGTAGGGTGAGTAGAAATGTGTTCAAATGTCCCCCAGAAAAGGGTGTGGCAGTGTATTATGAAAATATCTCTTACATTATTTTTTTTTGAGACAGGGTTTCCCTGTGTAACAGCGCCTATTCTAGAACTGTCTTTGTAGACCAAAGTGAAGCACAAGTAAATGACCTTAAAATGACTTTATGAAGATGATAGAGGTCCTTAAAGAGGATGGGGGGGGATCCCTTAAAGAAACTGAGTAAAAGACAAATAGAAATTTGGAAGAAATCAATAAATCCCTTTTTAAAAGCCAAGAAAAAAACCTGACAGATGAAGAAAACTGTTCATGACATGAACATGGAAATATAAGCAATAAAGAAAACATGAACAGATGGAATTCTGGGTAAGCAAACAGGAACTAGAAAAAGGCCATGTAACATATATGGGCAGACCTATTAGAATTATACCTAACTTCAACAGAAATCCTAAAATCCAGAAGGGTTTAGACTGGTGTCTTGCAGACTCTAAGAGACTAACTATGCCAGTATAGACTACTATACCCAGCAAAACTGTCAACCACCATGGATGGGGAAAATAAGACATTTGATGACAAAATCAAATTTAAACAATATCTATCCATAAACTTAGCTCTATAGAAAGTACTAGAAGGAAAACTCCAATGCCAGGAAGTTAGCTACACTCATAAAAACATGGGCAATAGATAATCTTATATCAGCAAAAAGGAAGGGAAACACACATACACACACACTACCACCACCAAAATAAAAGGAATTAACAATCGTTAATCATTAATATCCCTCAATATCAATAAACTCAATTCACCAATAAAAGATACAGTCTAATGGAATAGGTACAAAAAACAGGATCTATCATCTTGCTGCATACAAGAAACACATCTCATCATCAAAGATAGACATTACTTCAGAGTAAAAGGGTTGGAAAAAAATTTCCAATCAAATGTACCCAAGAAGCAAACTAGTGTAACTATCCTAATATCTAACAAAATGGACTTTCAATTCTCAGCATCTCATGGAAACTTCTCCAAAACTGACCACATATTCCACCATAAAGCAAGTCTCAACAGATACCAAAAAAAAATTTAAAATACCCCCAGTATCTTATCAGACCACCATGGACTAAAGCTGGATTTCAACAACAGGAACAGCACAAAGCCCACAAATTCATGGAAACTGAACAACTCTCTACTGAGTTACCATTGGGTCAAGAAATAAATAAAGAAGTTAAAGACTTCCTAGAGCTCAGTGAAAATGAATGTACAATGCAATTCTTTATAGACTTTGAAGAATAATACTCAACTTCATACGGAAAAACAGCAACAAAACAGGATAGCTAAGACAATCCTCTACAATAAAAACTTCAAGAGGTGTTACCATCCCTGATTTCAAGCTCTACTATAGAGCTATAAAAACCATAGTATTAATATAAAATAAACAGGTGGCTCAATGGAATTGGATTGAAGACCCACATATAAACCCACACACCTATGGACAGCTAATTTTTGACAAATATGCCAAAATTATACAATGAAAAAAAAGAAAGCATCTTCAACAAATGATGCTGACATAACTGGATATCAGCATATGGAGGAATGCAAATAGATCCATATTTATCACCTTCCACAAAACTCAAGTCTAAGTGGACACTGAATCTTATATAAAAGAAAGTAGGAAATAATCTCTAAGGAATTGGCACATGAGACAATTTTCTGAATAGAACACCAATAACACAGGCACTAAAATCAACAATTAATAAATAGGACCTTGTGAAATTGAATTTTTTTCCTCTACGGTAAAGGATACTCTCAATAGGACAAAAATGGCAGCCTACAGAATGGGAAAAGATCTTTACAAACACTACATCCAAAAAAACTCAAGAAATTAGGTATTAACAAGCTAAATGATCTAATTAAAAATGAGATACAGATCTAAACAGAGAATTTACAACAGAGAAATCTCAAATGGTCAAGAAGCACCTAAGAAGATGTTCAATATTCTTAGCCAGGAAGGAAATGCAAATTAAAACTACTCTGAAATTCCAGCTTATACTTGGAATGGCTATGATCAATAACACAAATAACAGCCCATGCTGGAGAGGATGCAGAGCAAGGGGAACACTCCTCCATTGCTGGTGGGAGTGTCAACTTGTACAGCAGTGGTTTCTCAGAAAACTGGAAATCAATCTACCATAAGTCCCAGGGATAACATTCCTTGGCATATACCTGAAAGATGCTCAACCATACCACAAGGACACTTGCTCAATCAACTATGTTGATAGCAGCATTATTTGTAACAGCCAGAACCTGGAAAAAATGTAGATGTCCCTCAACTGAGGAATGGAAAAAGAAAATGTGGTATATTTTCACTATGGAGTATTACTCCGCCATTAAAGACAAGAACACCTGGATAACTGAAGGCAAATGGATGGAACTAGGAAAAAATATATCCTGAATGAGGTAACCCAGACCAAGAATGACAAATACTGTATGTACTCACTTATAAGCGGATATTAGCTGTAAAATAAAGAATAATCAGGCTACAAACTACCCAGAGAGACTAAATAACAAGCAGGGCTCAAGAAGGGAAGCTTAGACCTCCCTGGGAAGGTGAAATACAAGAGATTTTTGTGAGTAGACTGAGGGTGGGTAGGATGAGAACATTAGTGATCAGATGAGTGGGGGGTGTAGGGAGGAGTGCAGAAAAGAAAGGGGGATCTGGGGATCGGCTAGAAATCTGGCGCAAAGAAATCCCCTAGGAATCTACAAGGATGACCCCAACTAAGATTCCTAGCTACACAGCCAGAACTGGTCATCTCCTGTGCCCAGGTTGGTGCCTAGCCCACCTGTCATTAGAGAGGCACCATCCAGAAACTGATAAAAACAAATGAAGAGACCTCCAGGTAAGCATTAGGCAGAGTTCAGTGAATCCTGCAGAAGAGGGGGAGAAAGGATTGTTGGAGCCAGAGGGGGTCAAGGACTCCAAATGAAAACTCACAGAATCAACTGACCTGGGCTCATAGACACCCACAGGACCGAACTGACAAGGGAACTTGCATGGGATTGGCCTAGGTACTCTGCAAACATGTTATATCTGTGTAGCATAGTCCTCTTTGAGACTCCGAATAGCCGAAACAGAGGCTGTCTCCAACTCTTTAACTGGCCTTTGGGACCCTACTCCTCATACTGTATCGCCTTGCTCAGCCTTAATACATGGGGAGGTGCTTAGTCTCACTGAAGCTTGATATGCTGTGCTTTGTTGAAATCATGGGAGACCTGCCCTTTCCTATAAACAGAAACAGAGGAGGAGTGGATTGGGGGTAGGAGCAGAAGGAGGGGGAGGAACTTGGGAGGAGAAAGGGAAGAGAGACTGTGGCAAGGATATTAAATAAATAAATAAATGTATTAAGAAGGAAAGGAAGGAAGGAAGGAAGGAAGGAAGGAAGGAAGGAAGGAAGGAAGGAAGGAAGGAAGGAAGGAAGGAAGGAAGGAAGGAAGGAAGGAAGGAAGAGGAAATTTTATTTTGTATGTGTGGATGGATGGATCTGTGCCTCCAAGTTTTCTTGCAGACACAGAGCCACATAAATTTGCATCAGGCTCAATTAAATGTATAAGTATATGTGGCCACTCTGTATGTTTGTTTTTCTGACTTGTCTTGGATGTGTGAGTTTACATGTTCCCTGTGTCTTGGTGACAGCTCAGCAGTTACTGTTGCCACTAGCTTCCTGGGCTCAGAAATTGCCTCTGGGATTTTTGTCTACTGAATCTGAAGTAATAACAGAGATTCACATGTCATTTGGGTATAATTAATATTAAAGTTAGATGCTGTTCTACTTTATTTTAAAAACAGCTAAGAGAATTAGATCGGTAACAAAAAAGCTAACACTTTGTAACTCCCAAGTTGGAGCTAGTCTAGGAAATAATACATAGTTTGACTTCATCTTGATTAAACCGAATGCAGTCATGTGATTAGCATTAGAAGAAGGTTGTCATGTGACTTCACCACCATCTTGACTGACTAAAGGTGACCATGTGGAGTGAACCTACCAAGTCTTCGAGATAGTTTGGATTAGAACGAATTATTGTGTAATAATTCCTGTCCTGTCCTGAAAACAAGGTTTATGAAAGATAAGATTTAATACAATGCTAGTTTAGTGAGTTGTTAGAGTGGTATCTCCATGTTTTCATGTACAGGAACATATCTTTCTGGCAGTCAGATTTTGTCACATAAGAATAATCCACTTGGTATTGATTTAAGAGACACTGAATTATTTACACTGTTGAAACTTGGTTTTGCCTTCTAAGAATTATGATTGTGCTCTGTGCCTTCATTCTTGAAATAATAAAGTACTTAAGTTGGATATTATCAGAACAGTTTTATGGAAAGTTTGAATAAACTGAATATTTCTAAGAAATAGTTTTTAAAATGCTTAAATCTATGAAGCTATGAGACATTTTAAATTTAGAAGACGGGGGAAGGCCTCAGGAGACAATAACCAGCTCACTTCCCTTCTCTTACTCTGGTGGCAGTCCTTCCTTTTGTCTGCCTTCCCCCACTATGGGACCAGTTGTTCTCATTGGTCCGCCTTTTCTTCTAGCCACCTGCTCTCTCCGCTTCTTCCAAAACAGATTCCAGAGGTCTCCAGAATGGTGGTCATCCAAATGCTTCTCCACCTATAACTCCCACTGAGCACAAGCCCACCAACTTCCAACTCCTTCTCCCCATGTAGTTCTGTGCCAACAGGAAGTAGCCAGATTTGAACGAGTGCCCATATACCCCAAAAGGTCGAGATGTTGAATTGGAACCTCTAGCTCACCCCTACAATCATCTAGGAAGCCTCATTCCTGTCTCTCTACTCTCTCTAAAGCCTGCCCCCTCAAAGAGTAGTCTCCAAACAAAGGAAAGTCACCCCAAAAAAGCCCAGTTTCATATTCTTGGTAGTTCTGCAGCTTCCTTCCCTGAAGTTACCAGCTGCCCAAGTCTCTGCCTAGTGTTCAGCTTTTGCCCGTACTTGGCCACAATTCAGTTTGTGTCAGACACATCATAATCGCTTGCCTGTCTGCAACCTGCTCTAGTTCAGGTGTATTGCTATAGAATATTATTTTAAGATGTGTTACTCCCCCCCTTGCTTTTGTTAAGAATGCAAATCATGTTACATTTGTTTGATTAAATAAAATTAACCTGAGGTCAAGAGGCTGAGTCAACAATTAGCTGACAGAAAGTGATGGGGAGGAACCAAGAGTAAAGAGTTTTAGGTGAGGGCAGAGCAGAAGGGACTACTTTTTAGGGAGCTAGAGCTGGGAGAGAATAGCTTTTTGCTATTCATTCACCCTCTCTGAGCAAGCAGAATTTCACCTCAGCCTCTGAATTCTCTATCCTATAGAATGGTAGAGATCTAGATAAGGTTTCCCTTAGTTGCCTTGAGAGATCCAGTGCCTGAGGGAACAGAATTCTGCTGCTGGTATCTGTGGAGTTACAATTGCTAATAAGGACAGACCTTGCTTAAAAGTCAAAAGCAGTAAGAAGAAAAGCTATACTTGGTGCCTAATGTGGGACAGGGTCACACAGGAGGGGTCATGCCAGCCGGCTCTGCTGCATCCACGGACTGGTCCTCTCCACACTAGCAGTTGGCTGCCACCTGCCTGGTGGAGTCAACAGAATTGGTGAGAGACTTGGGAAATCTCTTAGGAGAATAGGAGAGAATTAAACTGATTTTTTTCCTACATTAAGAATGGGAAGCATAACAATGCAAAGAGCTACTCTGTATACTGGTATCTTAGAAGGCTTGAAGTGAGAAACAGAGTTTGAAGAGATTAATGATTCAGTTGACACTGACATATCACATACAATTGCTGTTGCTATGGTAATTAATATTTTATCAATAATAGACTTAGTTTTTTGTGTTAAATATAACAAGTTGATTTTTTTAAAAAGTGCTCAGATCCAGAGAAAATTAAGAGCAGAAATTGACAAATTGATTAATAGAAAGCAGGCCTTTTCTAATAAAAGTAATCTAATAAAATGCTCAGACACAGAGGAAAAAAGGAAAATACTCAGACACAGACAGAAGAATTTAGAGCAGAACTTACCACACCATTGCATTGTGAAACAAGAGAGGAAAAACCCTGGTCATTAGAATCCCAACCATAATATATCCAGTTATTGTTCAACAACACCCACCAGATGATATATATCCCCAAGGCTATGCATACGTTAATTGGAATCCTGTAGATATATTAGAATTAAAGATATTTAAGAAAGCAGTAGTTTCATATGGCATGCATTCACCCTTTGTAGAACAGATGTTAAATTTATGGATTCAGAATTAGTCCAGAAGGCTGGAAGGATTAAGTTACAGCAGTATTAGAAGCTGGTCCTCAATTACAGTGAAAACCCTGCCTTAAAAAAGTCTCCCCCTGCCTTAAATATCTTCTTCACCCAGTTGTTTCACTTCTGAGTTCAACTCTGCATCATAATCCTAGGATTAAAGGTGTGAGCTACTACTGTTTGGTCTTGAACCCTCAGAAACACAGAAGAATCTCTGTCTCCTGAGTTATTGGATTAAAGGCATAGGTCACCACTGGGATTAAAGATGTGAGTTATCACTCTCTGACCGTCACAGCTTGATTGTGAGTGATTCTGTTCTTTGATATTTCAAGTTGATTTTATTAAATATAAAATGTATCACCACAGGTTATAAGTAAGAAAATAGAAGTCAAGTGGTTCAAGGTCCTTATGATTCAGTTCAATGCTATTCTGACATTAGATTTTCTAGAACCTCTAGATGTAATTACTAACTCTCAATATGCTGAAAGAGTTGTTTGACATATTGAGACTGCTGAATTTATTCCAATGATTCAGAATTAACTTTGCTATTTATTCAATTGCAAGTATCAGAAGTAGAAATCATCCCTCGTATAAACACATATCAGATCCCATACAGGTCTACCGGGCCCTCTGGCATGAGGTAATAATAAAATTGATCAGCTATTGGTAGAAAATGTGCTGAAAGCTTCATCATTTCATAAGAAAAAATCATTTTACCAGCAAAAGTTTGAAGAAAGATTTTTCTATCACTGGGCAATAAGCCAATGAAATTATAAGGAAATGTTCCACTTGCTCTTTGTATAATCAAACTATTACCTCAAAATGAAACTTGGCAAATGGATGTGTTTCACTTTGCAGAGTTTGGAAAATTAAAATATTTACACCATACCATAGATACATATCAGGATTTCAACAGGCAACTGCTCTAAGTTCTGAAAAGGCTAAGTCTGTAATTACACACTGTTAGAAGTTATGGCAATGGGGATACCTATACAAATTAAGACTGATAATCTCCTATATATGTGTCTAGTAAGATGAAACAGGTTTTTGCATATTATTATATAAAGCATATTACAAGCATACCACACAACATTTCAGAACAAGCAGTTATATAAAGATCTAATTGAACTTTAAATAAATTCTTAATAAACAGAAAAGAGTAATAAATACAATAAGAAATAGATCACAATGCTTTATTGACTTTTAATTTCATAAATGCTAATGAAAAAGAGATAGCAACTGCAGAAAGACTGGAAAAAGGGAAAAAAACTGATGAATTAAATCAACCTATGTATTTTAAAGGTGTATTAAACTCACCTTTCTGGGGTGTCCAAGATCCTAGTGCCCACAAAGCAGGCTATATGAATATTTTCCCTAAATGATAGGAGAATGGTGGAGGCCTTGAACTCTAAAAAGGCGCTGTTTGACTCCACCATGCCTCTGGCAACAACCTTGAAGGTACCAGCCTTGGCAGAGATAGAGCATGATATTGTTTACCCAGGGTTGAAACTGTAGAGAAGAAAGGAGCTAGCCTGTGAGAAGTGATTAGAACAGGGCACACCCAGCAAACTGGAGACAACCAGCCCTGTGGTAGCCAAGGTCTTCTGGGTTTGCTTGAGAGGGTTTCTGCTGTTCAACTTAAATTTTCTTCCCTTTCTCCCTCCCTCTTCCCCCTCTTCCTCCTCTTCCTCCATTCCTCCCTCCCTTCTTCTGCATCTGCTTCTCTCTCCTTCAATCTCAATTTCTCTCTCTTTCTCCTCAAGTCCTCTGTTGTTTAAAATTTGAAAGAGCCACAGATTGGGATCCTTTCAGCTTTAGGTGATTAGATAGAGTTGATGGCCTTCCATACACCAGACCAGTTTTGCCACTGGGAAGATTCTAAAAGACATGCCCTTTACAGTTTCTACTTTCACATCTGTGGAGACTTTCCAAGCCCAGGGGCACAAACCTGTTTGCATCTGTACATGTCAATAGATGACCCTCAGACGAAGGTGTGGTCCAAGTTGAATTTTACTTTTCTAGATTGTTAAGAGGACAGGGGTGGTGGATCCGTTTGCAGAGGCATGTATTTCCATAAAGGCAAAGTTTTTCCTGTGGTTTTATTTAACCCTTATCATATAACAAACAATGGTGGGTTAGAGAGATGGCTCAGTGATCTAAGATCACAGGCTGTTCTTCTAGGGGACCTGAGTTCAATTACCAGCACCTATATGGTAGCACGCAACCTTCTGAAACTCTAGTTCCAAGGGATAAAATACCTTTTTCTGAAGTCTTTGGGCACCAGACATCATGTGGTTCACAGATATACATGCAGGCCACATACATAAAAAGCCAATGATTTCAGAATCAAATAATTGGCCTTTATTATTACATACTCCATAGAAAAGGGATGTAGTAAACTGGGTAGAGCTGTATGAAAACTACTCAAGATTGGCCCATGGTACTTGTATACACACAGGGAAAGCATTGTCCTCACAGTAGACACGGGAGGTACACTGGTCAGATGTTCCCTTTGAGACACAGCCCTGGAGCAGCCAGGAAGTCAGCTCTTATGACCCATTGTCTGCTGAGGCCCTCCCTGCCACAGAGCTGCTCTCTGTTGCCTGGTTCAGAATCTCAGAGAAGTTAAGTCAACCAGTGCAGTGTTCTGTGTTTGGATTCTTTCATTAATGTGACATTTTTGAGATTCATCTCTGTGGAAATGGCTTGTATCAATAGTTTCTTTTTAAAGTAAGATTCTAATATAGAGATAGACATATGCCACAATTTGTTTGCTCACACAGGAGTCAGTAGAACTTTGGAGAATATCCAGTTGCAGTGAATGTGCCTGCCATAACTGTTTTTATACAACTTGTTCTGACACGTTTTCATTGTTGAGAAAATAAACAGCTGTGTCACATGGCAAGTGCTCGTTTAGCTTTCTAAGAAATCAGCAAACTGTAGGGTGAGGCGAATCTTGCCTCTAAACCTTGTGGGTGCTGAGACAGAGTTGTCATGAGTTCAAGTCCAGCCTGGCCTTGATCTTAGAGGAAAGAAAATTAACAAGCTTGCTTTCAGGACTTCCTCCACTTTGTCTTCCCACCAGAAATGAACTAAAAAAGCCAGCTGGACTCATCTTTACCAACATTTGATAGCCTTTCGTAAATACAGCAATTCTACTCTTTACATAGAGATAACTCATTGTAGGGTGTTCATGTAATTAATTGTTTTATGATTTATGTTTTATTCATTTTCTAATTTCTTTTTTGAAATTTATTATTTACTTTACATCCTATCCACAGTTTCCTTTCCCCCCCTCTTCCTCCTCTATTTTTATTCAGAGCACGCCTCTCATGGATATCAGCCCACCATGGCATATCAAATTGCAGTAAGACTAGGTACCTCCTCTATTAAGGCTGGGCAAGGCAACCCAGTATGAGGAATAGGGTCCAAAAACCAGTAAAAGAGTTGGAGACAGCCCTGCTCCCACTGTTGGGAGACTCACTAGATACACAACTGTCACCTACATGCAGAGGGGCCTAGGTCAGTCCCATGCAGGCTCCTTAGTTGTTGGTTCAGATTCTGAGTTCCTATGAGCCCATTAGTTGATTCTGTGGGGTTTTTTATGGTGTCCTTGGCACCCCTCTGTCTCCTACAATCCTTCCTTCCCCTCTTCTACAGGATTCCTTAGTCTACTGTGAGTCTCTGCATCTGTTTCCATTAGTTGCTGGATGAAGCCTCTTTGACGACATCTGGGCTAGGCACCAATCTATGAGTCTAGCAGAATAGTGTTAGACATAATTACGTGGATTTTTTTCTTTCAGTCATGTTTGCTTCCTATCCCAGGTCTTTGGGCCATTCAGATTTTGGGTCCTGGTACTCCAGACATGTCAGGGATAGACTCACTTTCTTGGCATGGAACTCAGGCTGGACCAATCATTGGTTGGCTACTCCCATGATCTCTGTGCCAACCTTACCCTTTAACAGCCTTTCCAGCACATTCCATAGACAGGACAGTAAGTTAAAAGGCTGGGTCGGTGTCTCAATCTTTCTACTGGAAGTCTTATCTGGCCACAGAAAATGACCAGTCCAGGCTATATTAATCCCACTGGTAGAAAGTAAGGCCATTGCTACAATGTAAAGCCAAATTTGAAAGAAACTTTAATTAAATACTGGTCAGATAGATGGCCTCTGACCAGGCCCATACTCAGGTTCTTGGGAAATGGCCCCAAGTCACAGTAGGCAGTGGCTTAAGTATTTCCCATCAGGTCCAATTAAAGCAAGTATATATTCTAAAGTATTTTCCTCCTGCCCACACGTGATCAGCAATCAACAGATAGTCAAACAAACTTGTTTAGGAGAGTGAAAACTAGTAGCTTGTTATCTTCCATAAACAACAGCCTCCAGCATTTCAGGAACGACCTGTAGCTCAGCAAGGGGTTTGCAGATCAGAGGCATTTCTGTTTTGCAGATCTCTGTGGCACAGTAACTAAAATTAAAAATGTAACTTTGACTCTCACAGCTACATAACTGCAATTGCTACAAGTCTTAGGAGGCAACTTCACCAATATCACAGGCAGTAAGATCAACAGTTAATAAATAGGCCCTCATGAAACTGACAAACTTCCTTAAGGCAAAGGACGCCATCAGTAGGACAAAGAGCACCTACAGAACGGGAAAAGATCTTCACCAATCCCAAGTCTGACAGAGGCTCCATCTCCAAAATATATAAAGAACTCCAAAAACTAGACATCAAAAACCCAAGTGATCCATTAAAAAATGGAGCACAGATCTAAACAGAGAATTCTCAACAGAGGAGTTGCAAATAGCTGAGAAACGCTTAAAAGAAATGCCAATCATAAGCTCTCACTCTGCAGCCCTCACTGACCTATAACTATACTGTACAGACCAGGGTGACCTGGAACTCACCAAGGAGACTTCGGTTTCTGAACCTTCCAAATTATGGAAATAAAGATGCATACCACCACACCCCTGTCCCAAACACACCTTAGTCTCTGGATTTTCTTACCCACCTTAACGTGCTACCATTGAGCTTCAACTCACCATTGTCTTCTCAAAACTACATCCTTCAGTATCCTATCTCTGCTAGTACTGTTTTTATCTTGCTTCTATGATATTTCACTCTTTTAAAAAAGATTTTATTTGTAATTCACGTGACACTTTTCTTACTGACTTAGTTTACTTAGAATACTCTCCAGCTTTATCTTCACTGAAAATCAGTACTTCTTCCCTCTTTGTTATGGTACTAGGAATCGAACCCAGTTGCTAGGCAACTACTGTACCACTGATTTATAACCTCTTCTTCTTTTTAAAAAATTTATTAATTGTGTATATAGTGTTCTGTCTGCATGTTGACTGCAGGCCAGAAAAGGGCACCAGATCTCATCGTAGATGGCTGTGAGCCATCACGTGACTGCTGGGACTGCTGGGACTTGAACTCAGGAGCTTTGGAAGAGCAGACACTACTCAACCTCTGAGCCATCTCTCCAGTCTCTTTCTTCTTAAAGCTTGGATAATACTTCATCATATAGTACATATATGTCTTTGCATGTGCATATGAATATGCCACAAATTTTTTGTCTAATCATCCACTGACACATTGTCTCTCTATCTAAGATAATGTTACAGTGTATATAAGACATAATTGATCCATCTCTATATATCACAACTGAGAATATCCAGAAGTTTTGGGGGTTCCATTTCTCCACATCATGTTTCTTCATATCAAAAGAAATGGAAACCAATGAGCCTTTTGAGCACCCTGATTTGGTGAAGTCCCTACCTTAGACCTCTTAAATGTCCGTGTGGCATTTCAAGCGTTTATGTCAGGACTACTGACACATTTCTGTCATCCAGTCATTGAGAGGTATAATTGGGATGATCAGAAGACTAAGTCCAGCCTTCACTCCATAAAAGATCATGGATCATTCTGGGTTCTAAGCTTTCATCTCATCAAAAAACAACTGTCTGGAATTATATGTAGTTGAGTTGTAATATTTAATGTGCACAGTATGCAAATTATAGGCTAGCCCAATCATGAATTCTAGGCTATCCTAATCTGTATGGAAATGTTCTGACTCAGAAGAAAAAAGAAAAGAATAATAGAGTCTAGAGACATAGAGACCCATTAGTGGAGTTCCTGCTGAGCATATGGAAAGCCTTGGTTTTTCTCTCTCCTGTGGTATAATATAAACAAGGCATTGTGGTGGATATATACTTGTAATTTCAGCATTTAGGAAAAGGTGGAAGCAGAAGGATCAGGAGTTCAAAGTCATCCTTGACTATGTAGGAGCTCAACATTACCCTGAGGTATATGAGAACCTGTTTCAATAATCAGACGACAGACAGACAGACAGACAGACAGACAGACAGACAGACAGACAGACAGACAAAAGTATCATTGCTCGGTCTTCTTTCTCTTCTGAGAACGCTTGTCTTCCAGTTGTAATATAGTTTACTTGTTCATTATATCCATGCATGTTGCCTTGTAGAAATGTTATGAAAATATTTGCCTTCCCTATACATCTACGTATTGAAGCTTCCAGAATGACTATTTTGTATCCAGAGATATTTGTTAAATGAATTGATGAATGTAGCTCCGAAAGTTTCATAGACACAGGAGTGTGCCCATCATAAAATCCCATGAACCTATGATGGTCCAAAAACAAGAAAATTCTTGAAGCCTTTATCATTTTAATTGTGTATGTGTTTTTGTGTGTGTGTTTGTGTGTGTGTGTGTGTGTGTGTGTGTGTGTGTGTGTGTGTGCGTGTGTTTCTGTGTCTGTGCATGCAAAGGGTACAGACACCAGTTATAAGACTCTGGCTGTGTGTGAGCTGCCCGATGTGAGTGTGGAAACTAAACTCTGGAAGAGTGATAAACACTCTTAACAAGAATCATTTCTACAACCCACAAAATTCCCTTTTGTCTAGGTTAGACCTCAAAATGTCTGTAGCCTCATTGAGCAACTGTGTGTACACCAATATATATAATATTTAGTTTGGTTTTCGATACTGAAATTCTTGTTACAAGCCAAGCATGGTGATGTGGGTCTTTAAGGGAGGCAGAGGCAGGTGGATCATTGTGTGTTCTAGGCCAGCTAAGAGTAAATAGTGAGACTCTGTCTCAAAAACAAAGTAAACAAACAAATAAAAAATAAAATAAAATCCCTGCTACACTTGGATAGTCTTCAGCTCTTGCACTGCACTGTTAAGCCATTACGTTTAGTTAAAATATGCTCATTTTCACTCTGTTGTCCTGCTACGTGACACTAACATAATTTAGGTCTTCCTTTCCTTGTAAGTTTGTACATGAACATATTTTTCCTGTATGTGGATGTGCATATATGCACATACTTGCTGAAAGTACTGTATACAGTACCATATATAGTTGGTAGGTGTAGCACATGTAGTACATTTCCTATGTATTTAGTTTGTATAATGAGGTCTATATTGATAAAACCATACTTTCCACATATATCCAGGTACTCTATTCAAGAGCCTGCTGGGTATACATGAGATGGAGTCATGTGATAAACTTTCCTAATGACTATTTCCTAAATTTAATATCCATGACTGAGCATTGTAGTCATCTCTGTAATTCCAGCACTTGGGAGGCCAAGGCACAAAAATGGTGAATTTTTGGTCATCCTAGACTATAGATTAAAACCCTGTCTTGAAAGGGAGAAGTGGGGGCTAGGTGCAAGACTCAATAGCAGAGCTCTTGCCTGGTATGTTTGGGGCCCTGGATTCTATCTTCAGCACCACAGAAACAAATTTGAAGCCATTGTTGGTAACCATCAATGGATTCCAGGACTACATCTGAAAATCTGGACTTAAGATGAAGAGACTTCACTTATAAGCCCCACATTAGTTCACCAAGTGACTTCTGAGTCCTCCAAGACCTGGTTTCCTTGCTAGCAGCACAGAGGTTGGCTGTTGCTAGCCTCACAGGACAGGAAGCTGTTAACAGGTACATGTACCACACTCTTTTCTCCAGCCTTCCTTTCCTGCTCTGCTGTTTTGTTCCAGAAGAAAAGAAGAGCTGCTGGAGAGGGGTTCTTTTCCTCTGGAGTTGGTGACATAAGAGAGAATGTTGATAAGGACAGGATGCTAGAATAGTGCAAGTGTGTGCAACTTTGGTGACAGTAGCGGAAGTGACCATGACGATTATGTAAAAAGCTATAGACAAAGAGTATTAAAAAGTTGTTAGTGATTTTTGAATTTCTTTCTTTTTTCTAACTCATCAAAAATACCCTATGGTTTAAAACAATAGCATTTTGTTTTTAATGACATCAACAAAAAGACACCCACTGAAAGATAAATACAGAGAGCTCATGTCCTCAGTGTGGACCCCAATAAGTCCCAGAAACTCCCATCCAGAATGTAGTATTGTTGGAGTGTTTTGTCCATGTTTTTATATGTGCACCCCATATATGCCTGATGCCCAGGGAGACCACAAAATGACATCAGAACCCTTGGAACTGGAGTCGCAGGGATGGATAAAGAAATGGAGCAACGGATGAGTAGATTAAAAAACGTGGCACATTTTCATAATGCAACATTACTCAGCTGTTTAAAAAGATAAAATTATGAAATTTTCAGATAAATGGGTAGAACTAGAAAGTCACAACATATGGGACACCCTGAATGTATCACTTTCAGGAACCTCATTAAGCGCAGAGACTTCATCTCCACCTTCTTGCCCACTCCCAGTTAACCAGCTGCCTTTTGTAAGAATGGGACTTTGCTTATCTTCAGTCAGGAACATCCTGTAAATGAAAACTACTTGGAGATTTTTATCTTACACCAGCCTAAACAGCCAAGATCAGTAAGACAAATGATAGCTCATGCTGCCCATCCGCTGCTGGTGGGACTGCAGACTTGTTCAGCCACAGTGGAAATTGCTGTGGTAGCTCCTCAGAAACCCAAGAGTTAAGTCTACCTCAGGATCCAGCTACACTACTTCTGGCCATTTAGCCAAAGGATGCTACAACCTACTGCAGAAACAATTGCTCCAGCATTTCATATTATATTGCTTTACTCATAATAGCCAGACATTAGAAACAACGTGTGTGTGTGTGTGTGTGTGTGTGTGTGTGTGTGTGTGTGTGTGTGTGTGAATGGATGAATGGATAAAGGAAATGTGGTACATTTATACAGTTACTCAGCCATTACAAAATGAAATCATGAATTCCACAGGTAAGTGGATGGAGCTAGAAAGAATTATCCTGAGAGGCAACCAAGACCCCAAATAACAAACATGATATCTACTCATTATATGTGAAGTCAGATGCTAAGTCTTTTATAAGCATGCTGTAATCCATATAACCATAGAGTTTAAGTATAAAGCAAGGAAGTGAGTGAAGGGATGCCCCTAGAAACAGACAAACAAACCTCCAGGAACTCACGGGATGTCCCACTTTTACCCTCTCTTTTCCTCCTTCTTTCTTCTACCTGGCCAGAAGCAGGCTCCTCAAACCCCCCATCTCCCCTCTCTTCTCTTCTCTTTCTTCTCTCTCTCTCTTCCTCTCTGTTCTCTATCCATATATCTCTTCAATCTATCTATCTATCATCTATCTATCTATCTATCTATCTATCTATCTGTCTGTCTGTCTGTCTGTCTGTCCGTCCGTCCGTCCGTCCGTCCGTCCGTCCATCCATCCATCCATCCATCCATCTATCATCTATCTATCTATCTATCTATCTATCTATCTATCTATAATAAGCTCTTTTCACATGGACCCAGTCTAAATGTCTCCCACCACGCCACCTTTTACCATACCCACATGGGGCCTCTATCCATCACCATCTTCCAGCTACACCAGGTATACACAAAATCACAACATAACATACATGGTACTGGAAGGAACTCTGCACACTACTAGAGGAGGAAGGTTAGTACTAAACCCAGTGACCTACAATAGTGACACAAAACTTGTAGGAGTAACCAGTAACCTGACTAGATGTAAGGCCTACTCCAAGAGATGGAACCCTGAATGTCTGACATTGCTTGGTGGCCAACCTGACACTAGACAGACCACAGATTTAGAGGAAAACCAAATACTTCTGTTCCTTCCGGAACATGACAATAAAATGAGTGACTCCTAACAGCATTTGCTCCCCTTGTAGATCACTGTCTTGTAAACCATCATCAGAGTAGACTCCGCCTGCAGTGGATGGGAACAAATACAAAGACTCACAAGTGGGCAAAGTGAAAAGTGAGAGACCTCGGAACACTCAGTCCTAAAAGGATTGCCTCCATCAAATCCCTCTGGCCAGTGTTTAAGGAACTCTGGAAGATGAGGTGGGGAGATTACAAGAGCCAGTGGGAATGGAGAGCACCAAGGAAACAAGGCTTTCTAGACACAACAGGACCAACAGTATAGACTCACAGAGACTATGGCAGCATCCACAGGGCCTGCACAGGTCTAAGCAAGATGATCCCAGGATCGAGAGGAGAAGTGGACACAGGCCCCCATCCCTAACCCAGATGCTCTTTCCAGTTCATAACTATTCACGAAGGAAATTAGTTTTTCCCAACGAGTCTCAATGATGGGTATACACACCACCCTCAAGGGCAGGCTCCTAGGCCCAGCAGTAAATGCCAACACAAAATAAATTCAGTGTTAGTTTGGAGGGTTTTGTCCCATTGTACTTTTCTGGGCATTTTTTTTAACCTTACAGGTCTTTTACTTATTATTATGGTTTCTGACTTTGTGTCTTTATGGAACTTCTGGTTTCTCTGTGTGTCTCAGTGTCTGTAATGTTTTTCACCTTTTTAAAAATAACATTTTTATTTTATGTTCAATGGTGTTTTACCTGCATGCATGTTTGTGTGAGGGCATCAGAAGCCCTGGAACTAGAGTTATAGACAGTTGTGAGCTGTCATGTGGGTGTTGGGAATTGAACCCGGGTCTTCCGGAAGAGGAAACCAGTGCTTTTAACTGCTGAGCCATCTTTCCAGCCCTAGTTTTTAGATTTTATTCTTTTTCAAGATAGGGTTTCTGTGAGTAGTTCTGGCTGTCCTGGAATCCTCTCTGTAGATTAGGCTGGTCTTGAACTCACAAAGATTAAGGCCAATGACAACACTGTCCGGCTCTTTGTTGTTTCTTTTGCTTGTTTGTTTGTTTGTTTGTTTGTTTGTTTGTTTTCTAATAACAGAGCAAGCAAGGACGTGGATTTAGTTGGGCTGAGATAATTTGTTAGAGGAGAAATCATAATCATAATATATTGAATGAAAAAAATCTATTATCAGCCAGGTGTGATGGATCACGCCTTTAATCCCAGCACTCTGGAGGCACAGACTGGTGGATCTAGTTTGAGGCTAGCCTGATCTACAAAGGGAATTCCAATACAGCCAGAGCTATCCAGAGAAACCCCTTTTGAAAAACAAAAAAGAATGGGGAGAAATCTAATTTCAGTTAAAAACATCATTTCCCAACTGATCCATTTTATTGACATATAGAGATGCCATTCACAGCTGCCTCTGCTTCCTGAGTGCTGGGATTAAGGGTACCTGCCACCTCACCTGGCTGCAGTTTACTCTTGATATTCCATTCAATGTACTCGGGGAAACATTCGCCAAATGCTGAGTTTTCTACTTATATTTTTCCTTTCAGCTATTACCATTCTTCAGATAAGGAAATAGAGGCTCAGGAAACAGGTCACACACTGAAGGTCATCCAGCCAGAGGCAGAGATTTTCAAACCAGTTCTAGCTCACTGTAAAGGAGTCTTTTCACCAAGCCACTTGACTATGGGTCTTTATCTCTGGATCCAGAAGGATGTGATAATGGCCTGTGTCCTGGAGCTTTTACTGAGATAGTACAAAAGAACAGCAATAATTACCACTAGGACCTGAAGTAGAGTGTTAGCGGCAAGCCAAGCGGCAAGGCAAGTAGTATGCTACGCCATGCCGCTGCAAGATCCAAATCTTCCTTTACCACAGCTGGTATATTCTCCAACACTCAGACTGGACATGGGTTCTACACGTTGTCATTACCAGCTCCTATCAGCACAGACCTTCTATGCAAGGATAGCTGAAAGCCATCCAGTTTCACAGAGAAGCGTGCCCTATAATGATGATCCCAGGGAGGCTGCAGAAGCCTTATGATTTTCTGGATTCTGAATTGTGACTGTGTGCAAGGGAGCTCTCCATTGTCCTGACTGCTCCATAGGAGCTAAACTGTAAGCCTTTATTCCCCAGTCAATGATGGGACTGGAGAGTGACTCAACTGTACTGTTAAGAGCACTTGCTGCCCTTCCAGAGGGGCAGAGTTTGGCTCCTGGTACCCAAATCGAATAGCTCTCAAGCATCTCTAACTGCAGCTTCAGGGAATCTGACATCTCCAGCCTCCAAGAGTCCTGGCACTCACTCAAGCATACTCAAACACAGACACACATATCTACACACAATTGAAAGTAATGTAGGTAAATCTTTCAAAGATAAAACATTATTAAGTATTAATTTACTATTTTTTCATGCATATTGTTATGTTGAACATATACCCTACCAGGCCACTCCTTCTTTTTCCTTCTTTCTCCAGTTAGATTTCCTTGACCCCTAGACAATTTACTTCTACTTTTATATTATTAATTTTGTGTGTGTGTGTGTGTGTGTGTGTGTGTGTAGTATGTGGTATGTTTGTGTGTGTGATGTGTGTGTAGTGTGTGTGGTGTGTGCAGTGTGTGGTGTGGTATGGTGTGTGTGTAGTGTGTGGTATGTTTGTGTATGTGGTGTGTGTGTAGTGTGTGTGGTGTGTGCAGTGTGTGGTGTGGTGTGTGCAGGAGTGTGCTTATGAGTAAAATTTTTGAGGAGCTGGTTCTTTTTTACCATGTAGGCCCACAAAAACAAGCCAAACCAAACTCAAAGCAAAACTCAAAGAGAAATCTATGACGGTTGATTATTAAAACGAGGTGAAGGCTATTGATTTTCTTGTAACCTGTGCGTCTGTAAACTCCTAATGTGAGATGCAAACGTGAGCTTCATAGTATCTTCTAGAACCTTCTGCCAGAAGTCACACTAGGTTTCCAGAGAGCTGCCAAGATTAAGAGCCAGCTCTTCTTTCTTTGTTTCTTGTTGTTATTTTGATACAGGGTTTTTCTTTTCCTATTTGTTTGTGCTTTTCCAAGACAGAGTCTCTCAGTGTAGCCCTGCCTCCTGTGGAACTCGCCCTGTAAACCTGAGATTAAAGGCGTGCACCAGCAGTCCTAAAAGATTTGGAATTTTCCTGTATAGTCTTGCATGTCCTGGAACTCCATGTTATACACACCTTTAATCCTAGCATGTATATGTCAATCACACAGCAAAAAAAAAAAAAAAAAAAAAAAAAAAAAACAAACCCCAAAACAAAAAAAAAACCCAAAAAAACCAAAAACACACACACAGTGCAAATAAAGCAAAAATAAATAAATCATTTTAAAAAGTTTCAAAAAAAGAAAGAAAAAAATGCCAATACATGCCAATGCATATTTTAATCTATTCTTTCCCAAATACACCTTCTAACTTCTTTGCTTTTAATCTATCTTCTTTGAAACAATATTATTGTATTTGCACTTAACTTTTCTCCTCATCTAAATGTGCATTTTCTGACTGTATAGAAGACACTTTGTTATATAATAAATTAAATATCTAAATGGCAAAAAATGAAATAAACTTACCTTCCCCTCAAAGATAAAAAGGCAGCTCTTTAGCCATCTAACTATTGATTTAACTAGAAATTAAACTTGAATTGGAATTTGAACTTAGTCTTGCTTTTCCTGGCTTCTGCAGTTCCCTATTCTCAGAAATGTAGTCTGCCACCTGAAGACAGGCACCATCTGATTTAGACACCAGCACATCTGTTGCTTAAGATTTTCCAAAATAATTTTTGCTGCTACTGTGGACAGTGAACTTCTGCAAAAGAGAATCTGTCACTCAGGGAACCTCTCTGCACAGCCTTTGACAATCCATTCAGTTCTCTTTTGAACTTCAGGGCATTCTTGGCCCCTGTACTGGACACCTTCCAATGAAAAACCCTGCTTTGTGTGTACTAGCCTAGGCTATGACAGGGCTAGCATATGATGCACATCATAGCCAGGTTTGCTATTTCTTTCCAGCTTTGAGATAGGGTCTTGGTATCCTAGGAAGGGTTCTAGGACTGTAGTTGAAGGATTCACCTAAAATGGTGGTATCCAAAATACCCACAGCAATTTGAACTCTTCAACTAACCAGACGCTGCCTGAGGAGGAAGGATTGGTAGTTCAAAGCCAGCCGGGTACCATAGCAAGTCCACAACTTAAAAGTAAAGAAAAGACAGAAAAGAAAGTAAGTGAGTGGCTGGTGTTTTCCTGGGGAAAGACCTCCAAGCTTCCATTAGATTCTGGAAAACCAAGATCTTTCTCTTTCAAGGCATAGCCTTGAACACATTGACACAAAGGAAGACTCCCTGAACAGAAAATCAGTAAGTAGCACAGGCACTAAGATCAACAATTAATAAATGGAACCTCATGAAACTAAGAAGCTTCTACAAGGCAAAGGACACAGGCAAAATGACAAAATGGCAGCCCAGAGAATGGAAAGGGTCTTCACTAACCCCAGATTTGACAGAGGGCTGATTTCTAAAATATATAAAGAACTCAAGTAACTAAACACCAGAAAACTAAATAATTCAATTAAAAATGTAGTGCAGATCTAAATAGAGACTTCTCAATGGAAGAATCTCAAATAACCAAGAAACACTTAAAGAATTGTTCAACATCCTTCTCCATCAGGGAAATACAAATTAAACTACTGAGATTCTGTCTTACACCTGTCAGAATGGCCAAGATCAGCAATACAAGCGACAGTCCATGCTGGAGAGGATATGGAGCAAGGGGAACACTCCTCCACTGCTGGTGGGACTGTACACTTGTACAGTGACTTTGGAAATCAGTATGGCAGTTTCTCAGAAAATTGGGAACAGACATACTTCTAGATCCAGCTATACCACTCTTAGGCATATACTCAAAGTATATCAATCATACCACAAGGACACTTACTCAACTATGTTCAAAGCAGCTTTTTTTGTAATAGTCAGAACCTGGAAACAATCTAGATGTCCTTCAACTGAGAAAATGGGGATGGATAAAGAAAATGTATGTTACAGTAGAGTATTACACAACTCTTAATGGACTCACTCATAAGTGGATATTAGCTATAAAGGAGAGGATAGCCATGCTGCAACTCACAGGCCCAAAGAAGCTAAGTGACACGGAGGGTTGAGGGGGGCACACATACATCTCACTGTGAAGGAAAAATAGAATATCACAGGTGGACGGGGAGGGGGGAGAGGTGCGGGTGGGGAATAAACATGGGAGGGGTCAGGTAGGGGAGGATGGAGGAAGACAGTATGAGGAGACACAACTGGAATCTGGGAGTATCTCTAGGATTATCTAGAAACCTAGGGCAATAGAAACTCTCAGGAATCTATGGGGGTGACCCCAGCTAAGACTCCTAAAAATGAGGGGTACCGGGGATACGGAGCCTGAATGGGACATCTCCTGAAACCAGGAAAGATTTCCAGTGGAGGAATTTGGACCCTAACCCAGCCAAAAACTCTTTGACCCTCAGTTTGGCCTGCCTACAAGATGTGCCGGGACTAAAGGTGGCACAGAAATTATGGAACTAGCCAACCAATGACTAGTCCAGCTTGAGACCCACACCAGGAATGGGAGCCCACCTCTGCCACTGCCTGGAGGGCCAGGACCCAGAGGCTGGATATGAGAGAGTTCAGAGACCAAGAAGGGAACCTAATCTAGCTGGCAATTTTAAAAAGTCAATGAAATGACTCCTAATGATATTCTGTTGTGCCCACAGATTGGCTCCTAGTCCAACTGTCATCAGAAAGGCTTCATCTAGCAACTGATGGAAAGAGACGCAGACCCACAACCAAACCTTAGGCTGAGCTCAGGAATCCTGCAGAAGAGATGAAGGAGTGTAGGAACCAGAAGGGTCAAGAAAACCCATAGAAACAACTAACTCGGGGCTCACAGGAACTAATCCACCAACCAGGGAGCCCACATGGGACTGACCTAGGCCCTCGGCACATATGTGATAGTTATGTAGCTTGGTCTTCTTATGGGACTCCTAACAGTGGGAGCAGGATGAGGACCCTTCCCCCATCCTCAGTTGCCTAGTCTAACTTTGATAGGAGAGGAGGTGCTTAGTTTTGATATGCCATGGCTGGATGAGATACATAAAGAAACAAAATCAGAAACAGCTATGGCAGGAAACCAGTCTGACAGGAGCCATGAGTCCCCCAGAGATCGCCAGGAGTCCAAGTTCATATGCAATGCAAAGAGCCTTTATTGCAAGCTTAAGCTTGGGCTTTCTGTTCCTATACAGCGGTTGGCTCAGGGAGAGCCATCGGCTCAACCGAGGCAGGGCTTTTAAGGAGTAAAGGATGGGATGGGGGAATCTGAGATTCTTATGGGAGCTGAACTTCTGATTGGGCCGGAGTGAGACAACAGAAGGTTTGTCAAACAGTGATTGGTCCTGGAGTTGCTGCAAGGAAATTGGCAGCCTATATATAATGTACATTATCCTCAATGTTCTAGACCATTTAGTACTTGCTTGTCTCCATTCTGATTGGTCCCCGACACAGTACAGTGTGTGGCTTTTCCTGATTATTGTGGGGGCGAGGCCTAGTTCTTGTATTGTTAGGTTGTGCTGGTGTTAAATTAGGCCTCTTCAAAACCATAATATATAAGCAAAAGACTTGTGAGGTTAGAAAAAAAAAGCGCAGACCAAGTATTAAGAGACAAAAAAAAAAAAAAAACCTATCAAAATATGATTGAGTTCATTTTGTGCTGGCCAGGCACTGCTGAGCCAGGGGCCTACCCATAAAAATGGTTTGCGCCTTTAATCTCAGCATTAGGGAGACAGAAGCAGGCGGATCTCTGTGAGTTCAACACCAGCCTGGTCTATAGAAAGAGTTTCAGGATAGCAAGGGCTGTTACATAGAGAAACCTTGTCTTGAGCAACAAAAAACAACAATAACAAAAAGTTGCTTGTATACCCAGTGAGACTCTATTGGAAAAAATTAATTTTTCATTTGCCAGTGGTTATCAATTGGAGATAGATAATTTCTGGGCTAGGATGGGGGCCTGTGTCCACTTCCTGTCTCTATGCAACCCTACGCATACATGTTCTCGTCCTCTCTAAGCTCATATGCACATCAGTCCTATTTTATCTGGAAGACCTCATTTCCTGGTATCCTTCATGCTCACCGGCCCTTAGGACAGAAAGACTGTATTTCTCTTTTCTAATATAGAATGAACTGTCGCATCCAAACAGGACAATGCTGCTCACCACCCTCCCTAAAAAGGATGGCAGCATTTTCCTATATGCTAATTACATAACTTTCCTCTGCAGTTATGTCCTTTGTAATCCAGACTGGCCTATAACTCACAGTATAGTTAAGTATAACACTGACTTCTGGTTTTCCTGCTTCTCCCTCCCATACCCAGCTGGATGTGGTGCTGGGGATGGAACTGAGGGCTTTGTGCGTGCTGGGCACTCTGCTTTCTGAATTGCTTCTCCAGCCCTCAGTTGATATCTTTGCTAGTTTACTTATGCATGTGTCTCTTTTTCTGAGACCGGGTATCATTGTATGGGCCTACCAATTTAGCCTCGCCAGTGCTGAGCTTGTACGAGCATTCCAGCACACTCCACTGAAACTCTAGTGCTTATCAAGTTCTTCTTCCGTTCAGCTGCCGAGACTGGGACAAGAGAAGCCTCTTCGAGCTGGTAGGAGCTCCAGCCTCCTCCTCCGACTCATGCTGATTTTACTCTGGTCTTTTCTCTCCATCCCATATCCGTTCCTTTTCTCCTCTCCACTCCAGTGGCTTTCAAGACAGACTGACCTGCTACTCTTTATGTAGCTCAGGCTAGCTTCAAAGATGATGACGGCAATCTTTTCCTTGGTTGCTCAGAGAGGGGATTACAGCTGTGACATTTCATTTGCTGAGACTGAGTCTCAGCTACGGTGTTTACTACGGCTTTGATTGAAATCTTTCTGTTATCAGACATTAAAGGCGTGTGCTGCAGATCCAGAAGCTATTTAGTATGTTGTTTATTTCTTGTTTTTTGAGACAGGTTTTCTCTATCCCTGGCTGTAGACCACTCTGTAGACCACTGTCCTCAAAACTTACAGAGATCCACCTAGAACCAGTGGGATTAAAGTTATTTGTCATTAAGCCCAGAAGCTAATGTATGTACTTTTAAAAATATATCATTTATTCTTATTAGAACTTGTTGAAGACATGGATTCTTAGATTTTCAAAAAACATACTTATCAAATGAATAAAATAATAAATTGGATGTCTTGAAAACGGGACATTTGGTGGGGCTTGGGGTTCAATAAAAACAAATCAACATGTGTGATTAGCGTTCTATTTTTGTTACTTTAAAGTCTACATTTGAGAAAAGGAGTGTTAGATTTGCATAATAAACCATCTCATACAAGAGCAAATTCAACATTGAAAAGTGAAGGCACACACCCTCCTCAACTTTTCAATCGACAAGATTTACTGAAAATTTGTTTAGGTTTCTCCCACCCTAGCCCCCGGCCAAATAGGATTACTTAAGAAGGTCCCATGAGGGTTGGTTAGCAGAGTGTCAAAGCCTTTGGAGGAGAAGTCTGTGTCCATTTCTACATTATCCGATGCGCGTGTTGGACAGGTATGTGAACCAGATCTGTGAGATCCTTGAGGACAGAACACCAAGGAGACCTGGAACACAAGATTTCCATGGGGGGCACCAAAACCCACTGTAACCTTTAGAGAACTCATGTGCTTTGGTGGCTGCAGTGTCCTCCGGAGAAGCCAACTACGTAAAAGGCTTTTTGGTGACAGCTGAGAAAAGGGGATTCTTAGATTTCTTTCTCCTTTGTGGCTTGGGGGCTTCCTAAGAGAGGTCTTAGGGCAGGCTGTTTGGTCCAGAGAAGAGATTATGGTCCCAAACTGGGAAGAAGATACATTTATTTAAAAAAGGAGGTGGGGATGAGAGATATAGGTCAGAGGTTTCTGGATAGGCTAGGCCGATCAGAGAAGTTGAGTGTGGGAGAACATAGGGGGGCTGGGCCTGGAGTTTGATTCTAATGCTTGAGCCCAAAGAATGCAAACTATTACACATCCCTTCAAAATAATAGCCACTGGCATCTTATTGGGCCACATCAAGAAGTGGAATTATGTAGACACTGTGTCTTTTAAAAAAATTCCCCTTTGTAGGACTTCCTTAAAAATAAGTATTTATTGCAACCATGCCAGTGCTCCCAATAGTGTCCTTTATGGCTGAAGTACTGACATTGCAATTTCACGAAGGGCTGAGTGTATCTTCCGGGTAAGTGTTCAGCTTATGTCTCTACAAGTCCTTTATATTTATTAACTATTGCATTTTCTCCTTCGGATGAACGCTTTATCATCGTATTGTCTGTTCAGTTGCAAGAACTGTTGAGCCACTAAGGAGACTAGTGACATTTTCTTCTTTCCTTTGTATTTGCTGCTTGAGTGTTGTGACAGACTTGGGAGCATTGGTTGATGTGTTGGAAATGGAAACTCGGGCTTGAGGGGATCCAGCCCCAGAAACTGCATCTTTACAGCTCATCTTGCAATGAGACCATATAAAGTTCTTGACTTATTTACAGTGTGTAGAAACCTTGTTTTGGAGGATTAGTGTAGAGTTTTACTAAAATGCTTTAATATTCAAAGCGCTACAGTTTTTGCACTAATGTGTCAAGTCACGATTGTCTTTGAGTTGTATGACTTTTTAAACTATCAATTCTGATAATGTTCATGTGGTGGGTGGCTTAGTGCATGGCAAACTCTCAGCATTTGGGGGGCTCACAGAGGACTGACATGTCCTGGTGCTTAAACCAGGCTGGATTACAGAATGAGTGAGGCTAGCCACAGACCCCCCCCCCAAAATCTGGATTTATGAATTGTCTTATGCTTTCTTTTAAGTGACCTGATACAAAGATAATGTATTGTGTTCTGATCTCACTGTGTTATTTACTATTAATTATTATTGTATCAGTATTGAGACCTTGTCAGACAATGGTGGCACAGCCTTTATTTCCAGCTCTCAAGAGGCAGAGGCAGGCTTGTTCAAGATCAGTCCAATCTTCAGAGTTCAGGACAGCCAAGGATACATAGAGTAATCAACTCTGTCTCAAAAACAAAAACAATAAAAATAAATGCTAAACATTAAATATTAAAGGGTGTCTATGTTTGAGATAAGACTGAGTTAATAGTCTCTGGTTTTGTTAAGTGACATGGTAATCTATGGGAAAACCCCACACCTTTATCCTTTATGGCTTTGTTATATCGTTCAGCAAATTGCTGGAGAACAGAGCACTTAAGACATTCATCTCTATGACTACTGGTACTTTAGAGAAAATACTCATTACTGAAATTGAGAAGCAGGTAATGTGAACACCTTCTTTTCCCCTTTTTTTAATTTGAGGCAAAAAAAAAAAATCATTCTCTAACTCACAGAAACCATAAATCCTCAGCCTTCCAAGTACAGGCTTTCTACAAGCTCACGCCCGGCCGATAACTGAGCTGTACCAGGATCCTATGAAGGCAAAGAGGTCTATTTATTTTTTTCTGAGGTTCACTACTACTCATTATTTTAAAGTAGGGTGTTTCGCTAAGGTGAAAAAATTGAATTTCAAAAATTTTAAATTAAAAGCATTTGGGGGTTGGGTGAGATAGTCTCTCATAAAGCCCAGGCAGCAAATGCTATCTTCCTGATTTAGCTGTCTGAATGCTAGGATTATAGATTTGCAGCACTATGCCAATTTATAAAGTATTTGAATAATTGGGAATCTTTAATATGTTCCTGATATTTCTACCTTCTCCAATCAGTTAAGCAATGAAGATGACCTTTTGACCCTTGGCTGTGTTCACATTTAAGAACTTACAGGAGCTCTGCTTTGCAGGTAAACGCTCTAGCACTGCAAACCTACGGACCAGGGTTTGGATCCGTTTTTGTCTCCCGGCACAAGCTAGAGTCACCTGGGAGAAGAAATTTAATTGAGAAAATGCCTTCAGTAGATTGGCCTGTAGGTGAGGCATTTTCTTTTTTCCTTTGTGGCTTGCTTGCTTTATTTTTCCCTCCTGGTTTTTTGAGACAATGTTTCTGGAGACCATACCGGCCTAGAGCTCACAGATTCCCCTTGCTCTGCCTCCTGAGTGCTGGGTTTAAAGGGGTGTGCCACCATAGCATTTTCTTGATGGTTTGTGGGAAGGCCCTGACAGTCTACCCTGGATAAGTGGTCTAGAGTTGAATAACAAAGCAAGCTGAGCAAATCTGCTTGGAGTTCCAGCCTGGACATCCCTCAGTGATGGGACAGTGATGTAGTAAATTCCTTTCTCTCTTAAGTTGCATTGGTCTCGGTGTTTTATGTATATAAACTAAACTAGGCCAGCTTGGCCCGGTGTGCAGCACTCGGCCCAAACAACAAGTTCTGGGGCTTAAGTAAGAAATCCTGTTTCAGCAAGTAAGGTAGAGTAGAGAGTGGCAGAGGGGGACATGATGTCAACTTCTGCTCTCTGCACACAGGCTTGTGTGAGCAGCCAGACATACAGTTCAAGCGCGCGCGCACACACACACACACCATTAATGGAAGGATAGCAAAGTGAAACACTTGTAGGATATCTTAAATTTGTTCCCGTGAAAGATTCAGATGATGACATTTTGCCTTTATAACATTTCCAAAAAACATTTTCTGGGTAAGATCTGTTCATGTAGAACCAAATTTTAAAAATTAACTTTTGTTTTAGGGTTAGTCTCATACCTATAATCTCAGCACTCAAAAGGCAGAAACAAAGAGGATTGCCATGAGTCGGAGGCTAGCCTGGGCTACAGACTGAGACTTTGTCTCAAAAAAAGCAAGACAATAAGTGTCTATTATTAAATGAACTGGAATGGTCTGATTATTTGGTTTTTTTCTCTCCCCAGAACTTGTTCTTAAAGCCATAGCCGTGATCTAGTAGCAAGCACTTTACCACTGAGCTGCCATCTCAAGCCAAGACAGTTCATTAATGAACAATGGTTAGTTGTTTTGTCTGTGTTTATCTTCATTCTCCAATTTTGAAACTAAGACTTCTTTTTGAGACAGGGTTTGAGACAGATCGGCCGCATGTTGCCAGGGATGACCTTTAAGTACTGTTCATTCTGCCTTCAAATTCCTCAGTGCTGGGATTACAGGCATGTGTTTGAATAACTGGGAGTCTTCAATATGTTCCTGATATTTCTGTGTTCTGGGGCTGAACCCACAACTTTATTCTATATAAAACTTTATACTATGTTGAGTTATATAATTTAACAGTATAATATTTTATGCTATAAGATAAATACTGCTGGTGAGCAACAGGCTGAAAGGCTATTGCTTTCAGTACTAAACTAGGAAATTGGTTCTAACATTGGGTGACATCTGAGTCATTATTGATTCTCTGTGGTCATGGACATTTAGTAGGGAGGGGCCTAGAAGCTGGTGAGCGTTCTACACCGCGAAGAACAGCATCCTGCACTGAAAATTTAGCCAGCCCACTGATGCCCATAGAAGTCGAAACTGTCCAAGCAAAACAGTAAGATTACATTTTATTAATAATTTCAGAACTCCCAAATTCCTCCATTGTTGCAACAGACTTGCATGGAACAGGACAAGCTGGGGGAAGCTTTTGAGGATGCTTTTGAAGTACTGACACAGCATTCAGTTGGAGAACTCCAGTACACCCCAGGTAAAAACAGTCATTTACTGTCACATACCTATCTATGTAAGAGCAAAGTCATGGAAGCTTGGTAGATTTATAATCTTGCCGCTCGCCAAGCTAGGGAAGGGTCATAATTGATGAATTCTAGGCCAATGACAGACCTTGTTTCAAAACACAGGTCTGTTAAAGGATTATATCTGAGGTTGATTTTAGCTCACACACATGTACCCAAACACATTCACATACATGTCGTACATAGATAAACACACACCCATATGCATAAAATAATCTTAAAAAATGATGCAGAACTGAGGAAAAGGGTTATGGTTTGGAGGCCAGCCTGATATATCCGTCACTAGACTGTCTCAATAAGACAGAATAAAGTCTGTTTACCATTTGCTTATTATCTTATCTTGACTTTCCAAAAAGCTTTTCCATATGTGTACAGTGTGTATATATTATCTGGGCCAAGAGTGAGGAAGCCCGGGGAAAACTGTGGGTGTCATCCTTCCTTGTATTTGAATCAGAGTCTCAATACCATGCATATGCCAGCCTAGCCTGAGAACTTCTGGGGACTCTGATTCTGCCTCCCATCTTGCCACAGACACACTGGGATTACAGACAGTCACCTCTGCACTTGGTTTTACCAGGCTTCTGGGGACTTGATTCTGTTCAAGTCTTATGTAGAAAGCGATTGGCCCATTGAGGCATCTTAAGACAATACAGTTTGTGCAGAAGCATACAGATTTTTATCCTTCTTCACTTATTCTATGGTTACTCATATTCTTCAATCTAGATAAGATGCAATATATTGTCTATTGAGTCTATATACAATATCACAGAGAGCCCCAAGATCAAAATATTGGAGTAAATACCATGGGAGAAATGTAAAGTGGTAAGAAAACTTAGAAGAAGGCATCAAAAATAGAATGTGTCACCTTGAGAGCATGTGTGTGTGTGTGTGTGTGTGTGTGTGTGTGTGTGTGTGTGTGAGAGAGAGAGAGAGAGAGAGAGAGTGTATGTGTGTGAACAAATGTGTGCTTGTAAACTTGGGCTTATGAAATGTCTTCCTGTTCTGTTTTTTAATTAGAACATAAAAATTGCATGGCTTTTATTAACCACTATCCTCACATCAGAGGCAATTATAACTGCTGTGGAATGTTACCCCCGGAAGAGCCGGTGTATAACTGGAGAAGTGTAACAGTGAGTATGTAGGGAGAGGGAGACCAACTGCTTGGCGCAGAGTCCACAACAGCCACGTTCTTCCTTTAGGAGGAATGAGTTTATGAAGTCTCATGAGTAAAAGAATGCGGACAGTGGGTAGCAGAGAGACTGAGCCTGCAACAGCCATGTAGAGCATAGGACGCTTGGATTTGGAAACTAGAGCACAGTCATTTGGAGCCCCTGCTAGACAGGGCCCCAAGCAGACCGTGCTCTCCTGGGTGAGACTTCTAACTAGCTCTTCACACCACAGGCATTTTTACATCATGTGATCAATGACAGTGGAGTCTTTAATTTTAGGTAGGTGCCTGGGAGTGGTTCACCTTTCAGCCACATTCAAGGCCCTAATGATTTCTCTGTTCCAGGGACGTGGTACTCCTGGACTGTCTTCCTTGGCCCAGCCCTGGATGAGTCTTAGGAAACATGTTAAGATTAACGTGCTTGACTCTGAAGTGAAAATCTATTACAATAAACTAGAAAAGCAATTAGCTTTATATCTTCCTTAATCCCATTCTTTCTTTCAAGAACAAGTCCCCTTTCTACATGTTGTATCATATGACATCAGCTAATGCATACATATGCGCACATAAATATTATGTTATGTACATGACATACTCCAGTGTGTATATATGCATGATAGGATCAGCATGAGGAGGAATGTTTTTCTGTCTGAGATTGTGTGACCTTACTTAATATTGTACATACTAAGTCTATCCATTTTTCTGCAATTTCTAAAAATTTTTCCTTAGAGTTGAATAATATTCAGTTTTATATAGCTATCTCAACAAGAAGTTTTAATATGGTGGGTCTAACTGAAAAATTTACTTTTCATCCTAAGTCATGTATGTTACATCGGACCCTTTTTTTCTGTGTGGAAATTGATCCTTGTTTCATCTTGTATTCTTCTAAGTACAATCATTCGCTATTTATGTGATTCTGGGAGTTAAACCCAAGGCCCGAGGCCATGTGTATACTAGGCAAGCACCATTTCTTTAAAGAGGGGATTTTGGTTCTAACTTTAATCTGTTTTAGGATTGCCAGGTAAACTGGGCGCTGGGCTGTATGGAACTTCTTTATATTCACTGAATCTGGCAACCTTCCTCTCTTAACTCTTAGCTTGCAGAGTATAACTTCTTGTAGTTGGACCCCTGGCCTGACAGTGTGGGTGACAAGATGGCTCAAACCCAGCCCCTTCCATTATGTCCAATTAACCAATGGACACAAACAAAGTCTTTGCTTTGTCTCCTGGTCCCCGCTGTCATCATTCAATCCAGGAGTGAAAGACCATCTTCTCTTTGCACTGTGACACCCTATTCTTTTGACCATTTCATTTGGGGAGGGGAGAAGAGGGCTCTTTGTTAGTTTTTGAGATAATGGTGCTTGTCTACAGCCCAGGCTCTTGTAGCCCAGAATCTCCTTAAACTCAACAATCCTCCTGCCTCAGTCACTTTCAGTACTACTCTACCTTAGGCTTCTTGATGGTGGGGTTGAGGTTGTGAGCTGCCATGCCTGATTCTCACTGATTTTCTTGGATCTTTCTCACTGGGCATTCTTAGAAGAGGGACCAGTCAATCACCTCAGGGGAGGGCATTGTCAAGCCTTAACCTCTATCCTCTGGTTCTTTCTTTCTGTATCTTCTGATCGTTCCTGGGATGGTCTGGCCACAGTAGAGGCTGCATCACTCTTTTGAGAGTCCAGGGAATTTTTAGTACCCTTTGCTCTTAGCGTTACGTCTTTGGAGGATGAGTGGGCACAGGACAAACTCCCCCTTAACATCCTGCTATCTTGTGTTTGTAGAATGGTTCTACAGACTTGTGTAGGGAAGAAAGTTTTCACCAGTCTCTACAGAGCATAACTGAGAACCAGCTGGTACCAACTTCCTTATTTCAGCAAAAAGGAAAAGGTATGTTGCTGTGACACCCTTATACCGGTACAAAGTTAGGTAACATGTGTTTGGATTCTTTTTTTCCTTTTTCCTTTTATTATGTAGCATGGGCTGACCTGGAACTCACTAGTAGACCAAGATGTCTTTAAATATACTGTTCTGAGTGCTGAGATTATAGGCACACAATACCATGCTAGATGGAGTTCAGAATTAATTCTATTTCTAAATATTATCTTGTAGCTGAATATGGTCATACATACTTAGGTCCAGCACTGAGGCAAAAGGATTGCAAGTCTGAAGTAAGCCAAGGCTATATACCAGACTATCCCCCGAAACATCTGCTAAGATATGGATTGAAGCCCTCCAAGGGCGTTGGGTTATTTATTGGACCGTGGGCAACTTGCTGATGGTTACACTGTGGAAGAAAAGAGATGGCCATCTCACTTCATTAACTACTAATAGCTCCTCAGGGAGCCTCATGTGTCTCCCTCTAGTCAAGCCGTCTCAACTTTTGTGTTGGTTTTGTGCAGGTAGCTGAAGCTGCAGTTGATAGTACAACAGTCACGTCATGTTTAGAAGACAGGTCCACCGTTCATAAGCCCAAGATCATATCAGCAGTTTAGGAATAAACTATCCTAATTTCTCAAGGAGAAAATAGAGGCCAGCAGAAACTACTACTACTGATGGCTCCAGTGAAACACGATGCAGCATGCATAAGCTAGTTATTAATTCAGATGTCACATAGTGGCTGTTAGGATTGTGTGTGTATGTTGGCATGGTTCACATGCCAGTTATCTGGCGGAGGGGGGTTTCTAAGGGTGCATGTGGGGATGCAGGAATGGGGCTGAAGGCAGCAGCAGAGAGCGGGGGATGCTTATCACTGTTTCTATGTAGAAAAGTCTTTATTGTCCATGGGTATGGTTATGATTAACAGAAAGGACGTGATTATAATAGCAAAAGGGAAGAAAGAGAAAGAAGAGAAGGAAATGGGGGAGCTCTCAAGAAAAGAGTGATGTACGTGGGAACATTGCTTTAAAGGGGGCTTGACCTCAGAGCTCAGAGGGCATGGCTCTTAGAGACTAACAGCCGGCCCTTTAATTTCATAAATCCTATCACAACATGTAATTCACAAATCCTCTATATCTAGTCATTTTGAGACATCGATAATTACATCTCTAAAATGATGAAAAGATGCTGGCATTAGCACTTGATTTCATAACTGAAAATGACAAATGTCCTTAATCATTACTCATGAATAAGGCATGAAAACTTTTTGGCATATTTACTTTATTTTTCCCCCAACTTTCAGAGCATTATAGCTCCAGAGCCAGCCTCTAGGTTATTGCTTGACAATTCCCTTAATATTACTTTTCGAGAGATGACAGCATTTAAGAGCCACTGGAACTAGAGTTAAAGATGGTTCTGAGCTGCTGTGGGTGCTGGGACTTGGAGTCTTTTCTATAAGCTCAACAAATGTTCTAACGGCTGAACCAACTCTCCAGCCCCTTGGTTGGTCAAAATGTAACTAAAGAAAGACCAAGACCATCTTCAAATCTCCAGATGAGAAGGCCCACACTTCCTTTTCCAAAGGACAGTTAAAAAAAAAACTTAAGAATTTCCACATCATTTAGGTCCAGTGCAAACTTTAAGAGAAGCAGAGGAATCTTTGGCCTGCTGGGAACTGCTCCTAAGGCAGAGGCTAAGAAGCCAACTCAGTGAAGAAGCTTCCATTTCTGGGCTTGGGAAGTCCTTCCACGAGGCCATCCAGGGAGATGACCACAAAGGGTTTCATGTTTCTCTCTGTTGCAGGCAGGAGGAAGCTCCGATTGTTTGAATACCTTTTTGAATCTCTGTGCAATTCAGAGATGGAGTCTTGTATTCAGTGGGTTGACAGAACCAAAGGTGTCTTTCAGTTTATATCAAAGAATAAAGAAAAGCTTGCTGAGCTTTGGGGACTAAGAAAAGGCAACAGAAAACCTATGACTTATCAGAAGATGGCCAGAGCCCTGAGGAACTATGCCAGAACTGGAGAGGTCACAAAAATCCGTAGAAAGCTAACCTACCAGTTCAGCGAAGCTGTTCTCCAAAGACTATCTCCTTCTCACTTCCTGGGGAAAGATCTCTTCTCACAGTACGACCAGCCTGGTCAGGAATATCTCAGCTTGAACCACTGGAATCCAAACTACTATGCTTATGGGGGTTACTAGAGACAAGGCACTCTGGCATCAGATTGTTCTACCATTTATTGCCTTTCTAGAATCTGAAAACCTTGAGCTTCTTAATTTTTCCAAAGGAAACAGCTGTTCTCCATATTCATAGATCCCACACCTGTAGTCAGTTTCCGGCCTGGCCTAGCCCCAAGGTCTGGACCTACCCACAACCACTTGACCCAAATAATCATTTAAAAGCTTATTAATGATGAACTGTTTGGCCTATGGCTCAGACTCATTGCCTACTAGCTCTGACAACTTAACCCATTTCTATTCATCTGTATTACCATGCGGCTAGTGGCTTGCCTATATGTACTTGCAGATCTTCTTGACCCTTCATTTTTATCTCTGCTTGAATTTGCCACCTGTCTCTAAGCTGCCCTGCCCTAGGCTAGAACAGCCTCTTTATTAACAAATGATAACAAAGTATACTCACAGTGTAAAGAAAGGCATCCCACATCGTGCACATCCACGACACAGAAACATCTAGGAAGAATTATGCCCAGAACATGTGCAGACTTTCTTGTTCTAACAACTTTTTAGGTAATGTTTGCTTTCTATTGGTGTTAAAACTAAAGATGCCCAGTTCATCCGCAGATTCCTGTGGGAGACTGTTACATTGTAAATAATTGTCCCACCCACTGGTTTAATAAAAAGTGCCGATTGGCCAAAGGCAGGCAGGAAGTGTGGGCGGGGCTACCAGACTAAGAAAACTCTTGAGAATAGGAAGCACAGAGGAGAATGCCACAGAGAAGCTGGAAGAAGCAGAGGACAACTATGCTGCTCTGAGAAAAGGTACCAAGCCCCATGGCTGAACAAGATGAGACATGGGTTAGAATAAGGGTAAAGAGTTAGCAAGTTATATACCTGGCCTTAGGCCGATCAGCCTAAAACTATTGTAAGCATCTGTGTCTCTGTGGATCTGTGGGTCTGCGGGCCTAAACCTTGAGGCTAGGCCCAAAAGTCTGGGACAGAAACCTCATACAACATATTCCTTTCCACAAGGGTCCATGGATTAGGTATCCAAGAATACTCTGGAGCGAGTCCTCAGAGAAATACTGAAGGAGAAATGCACAGAAAGCCATTGAGTGATTTTATAATTAAAATTATAGGTTGAGTACCTTTTGCTATGAAAATACCTTTTCTTCTAGAGTATGCTAGTTGGGTGATTTTATAAGATTTTGCTTGCTTGCTTTGCTGGAGACAGTCTTGTTAAGACTGTCCTTGAGATAATGGAATGAAATGTACTATGTACTATGATGTCAAGTTTATATTGATTTAATCACTTTCTTGTCATGAACTCAGGCGAAGTGTCACAGAGATTGTACCAAAATGTTCATGGCTTTAAAAACTTGAATGGACTGTTATTTTTTTTATATAATATTCAATCTAATAAACATTATGTGATCACTGGCTTTAATTTGTATTTTTCTAATTATAGACATAAGTAATTTGTTTTTGTTTTGAGGCAGGATCTTGAGAGATAAATACTTGGCTGTCTTAGATCTCACAGATCTTCCAGTGCTAGTATTAAAGGTGTGGGCTTGTATTTGGGGGCCATATTGATATTTCTGCTTAATCCATTGTCATACAATTTTACCTTTTCTAGTAAGGCTTTTTTGTTTGTGTGTGAGACAGGGTCTCACTTAGTAGCACTGACTGGCCTAGAGCATACTATCTAGAAAAGGTTGCCCTAGACTCAAATCCACCTCCTGCCTTGCTTTCTGAATGCTGAGGTTAAAGGTGTGGGCCACACACACGGGCTACTTTTAGGTCTTACATCTAAGCATTAAATGTATTTTTCTTTCTGTATTGGAATGATTAATTTTAATTGTCAACTTTATTGAATTAACTAATTCCTAGAGAGCTGGGCTTGACTCAGGCTGAAAATAATTTCCTGTTCTTTGGAGAGCTGAGGCAGGAAGAAACACCTGAATCACCCAGGAGGAGAGTCTTAGTTGAGGAATCAGGTTAGTACAGGAGCCTCTTATTGGGAGTTGTCTTTCAGTCCACTGTGGGTGGAACTATTCTCTAGGCTGGACCCTGAGCTGTAAAAGTGAAAAGAGCTAGCGACCAAGGATGATGCAAAAGTAGCTGGATCACTGAAAAGTCCTTCTTAAGAGTGATAGGATAGCTGTACCCATGGAGCTTCCTATATTGTATGATAAGTAGTAGGTGGCTTAGCTGTGTCTCCTCTCCAGCAACTGTCACCCTGTGATCAGGTCTTAGGACTTCTTAAGATCTTCTAGAGACTTCTTGAATTGGAGGTTTCCTTTATTATTACACATGCATTGGTGTTTTGTCTAAATGTAGGTCTGTGTGAGGGTATGGAATCCTCAGAAACTGGAGTCAAAGACAGTTGTGAACTATCATGTGGGTGCTGGGAATTGAACTCAGGACCTCTGGAAGATTGGCCAGTGCTCTCAAGCACTGAGCCATCTCTTCAGCCCCTATTTCCTGAGTCTTAATGAGCCTCTAACTTTAATGGAATATTTCAGTTCAGAGGACGCTGATAGTTGATAGGTGATGGATCTTTTTCACTTATATATCTAAGCTTTAATTATATTAGACATGCTTCCATGGTTTTCAATAGATAGATCCCATAGAAGTAAAGGATTGAAACACAGGCTATTGTGAGATTTTCATCTTAACATCTTTTTCAGAAAACAATCTCTCTCTCTCTCCCAAAGTTTCTTTTAATACAAAAGTTTTCACTAGGCTTTTGTTGCTGTTGCTAGACTAAGTTAGTACAGGTGCAGAAAATATTGTAAATTTTACTTGTAAAACTAAAAATAAAACCACCGTATGGCAATCCTGATCTTGGTTATGTTCCCAAAGTAGTTGAAATCAGTATGCCAAAGAGATGTCTTCATGATCGTCGTGTTGTATACACATGCTCGGACAGTGAGAGACTGACCTTAAAGAAGGAAGACACATAAAGCAGAGGAGGAGGCGATGGAGTAGTGAAGATAAAGTACTAAGTGATTTCTGGAGACACAGTCTCTACATAGCACTGAGTGCCCTGAGACTCACTGTCAACCAGACTGGATTCTCTAACTCAGAGATCCCCGTGCCTCTGCCTCTTGTGCTTGGATTAAAGGTGTATCCTGTCTCACTTGGTTTTTTGAGTTGTGACCCTGCTGTGATGATTCATCTTTGGTTTGAGACAGGATTTCTCAGTGTAGTCCTGGCTATCCTGGGACTCACTCTGTAGACCAAACTGGCTTCTCCAATTATGGAGAACCACTTTCCTCTGCCTCCCAAAGGCTGAAATTTAGGGGGTGTACACCACAACTGCCTGGGTGTAATGGTTAATGTGGATCACCAGCCGGCTGTGATTAATGTTGATTGTCAAGTTGATTTAGTATGGAATGAAGAATGTGCCAGAGCCACATGCTCGAATGGGCTAGAGTTTCTTCAATAGTTATCCCAAATGGATCACTCCAAGATGTTTCGATACAACAAACACAGATATCCAGTTATTAAGTACACATAGAAATTTACATAGTTATGCTCAGCCTGTGTTTTCTCTGCACTAACACTCATGGGTTGTAATCCTGGGATGATAAAAAATAAATAAATAAATAAACGGTCTATGGAAAATGACACTTTTGAAGGTCCCAACTAGCATAAATCATTTTAAGGCTCAATGTTTAAGGCTATTCTACAGCTCAGCCACGGGGAGGCGCTGCTGTCCTATATTCTCGCTTCAACCTAATCAGGGAATCATGTTTTTCCTTGTTCTGTGGAAGACTAGAGATTACCAAACACTACACTGAGGGAAAAAACTGGATATGGGCAGTTGGGACCGGAAGCTCTGGCTTATCCTCCACATGGCGTAGAGCCCTAAAACCCTTTGGGCTGGTTGCCCTACAGTCCACCTGTATTATCACAAAGCAGGAGAGTTCTCTAACTTGCCTGAACCATCTTCAGATCAGGCTATGGTTTTCAACTTTCCTAATGCTGTGACTCATTAACACAGTTCCTTATGTTGAAATGACTCCTACCATAAAATTACTTTGTTCCTACTTCCTAACTGTAATTTTGCTAGCTGCGAATCATAATGTATATATCTGATATGCAGAGGACCACTGCTGTGGAGCATCTGTGGTCTGCAATTCTGACTTTCCTTTTCCTTTGTACCCATAAGAAAACTCTCCAGAATCCCTGCGAATATCTCATGCCTTAGAGTCCAGACACAATAGGAACTCTTTCTGAAGTGGGAATGGTCATTGGAGAGAAGCAGGAAAGAATACCTACATAAGACAGACTTTGCCTAAAAGGAGACAGTTATTGGATGTTGGAAAGGAAACCAGAAATAGGCTTTGGCTGCCCAACATTTTTACATGCATTTAAAAATGTTCATGCTTCTGCGGAAGTTACACATCTATAAGAAGCGGCACCTAGGACTACCCCCAAATGAGCTCCTTTCAATCACCAACAGTTCTGGGGTAGTCTTCACTTGCTTCCTCTGTTCATGGCTGCATTTGTCTGGTGACAGACCATGATATGAAGTTTGACTTGGAAAAGCCAAGAGTCACAAATAACACCAGCCCCTTGGCTCAGCGTTATCACCATGGGAATGGTGAATCTCCTGTGTCGGGGGAGTGAGTTCCTGGCCGGCCATGTTTATCGTCTTCTGTCAACATTCTTCGTTCTCATATAACCCAGGCTGGCCTCAAACTCCCTGACCTTGCCTCATCTCCCCAGTACTGGGATCATAGGCCTTTTGCATCACGCCAAATACAATATCCTTTATCATATTTGTGATCCTTAGACCTTATAGAGTAATCCCCTTGTTTAAATTTTCTCTAAAGCAGTATTTGAAATGAGAAATAGCCTTTTTTCTCTCTCTCATAGAAAATGCTGTGATACGCTGATGTGAATGAGTTCAGGCATCAGACTTTAGCATTTGCTCTTGACACCAATAACATCCCACTCTTCCTTCCCTCCTTCCTTTCCTTCTTTCTTTTCTGAAGATAACTTATACAGAAATTTATTTTAAAATAATTCTTTGAAATAACATATAATTTTGCCCTTTGTAAGAGCTGTGGTCACAGCCGTGGAAGCTGAGGCATCCTCCCACACCCGTTTGAACTCCTCTTTCAGAAAGGTCTCCTCCTACTTTCATGTTTATTTTTTAAATGATCCACTAAGCTTAATTTGAATTGCTTGCACAAGTGTGAGTATGGGGTTATTTACTGCACAATGGACGACTTATGAGCGGCTACACTAGTAGAGAAAAATGGCAGCCTCCCCAAAGCATTAACCATCAACAGCTCCTCATCAAGGGGACTGTTGAGGGACACCATCTTCTACAGGTCTTGTACAGTCACAACTGCTGTGGATGCATGACTCCAAAGGATGGGATGTCACAGAACTCCTCTCAACGCACCCCCCCCCCCCCCCCCCGTCCTTACAGTCTTTCTTCTCCTTTTTTTTTTTTTTTTTTTTTTTTTCTTCATGACGTCTCCTTAGCCGTGGCAGTGAGGAGAGGAACTGATACACAGATGTTCTGTTCAGGGCTGAACACTCAAGGGTCACTTATTATCAGCATTTTGCTCACTTATAAATCTCTGCAGTAATTGCTGTTTACTGTCCCCCCCAAAAGCATCACTGACCAAGGTTGAGAGTGGTACTAATCTATGGGTATAAAAATAAATATTTAGTAGCATGTATGGTACCACATGACTTTCACTTCAGTGCTCAGGAGGCAGAGACAAAAACCATGGTCTACATAATAGGTTCCAGGCCATTCAGGGCTACATAATGAGAAGGAAAAAAAAACTACAAAAAAAAAAGCACTATGGCACATCCATTTACAAAATAGCAATGGCAGGTTTTTTCCTATGGCCTATAACTTCCAAAACCATGGGCTTTTGACCAGATTTCTAGTGCCAGGAATGAATTCCTCCTGTGGCGTGGAACTCAAATTCATGCAGGAAATGGTTGGTCTCTTCCAGGATAGTCATGCCACTGCTGCCCCAGTGGACATAGCATGGCTGAAGTCAGCGTAGAAGTAGGGCCCACCATAGAGTAAGACAATTGGTGATTTTTCTCTGCCAACAGCTTACATGGAACCTTTTAGCACTCTGAAAGCTAACCAGCTATGAAGAAGCTTCCAGCTCAGTTCTAGCTTGATTTCTCTGTCTTACAACCAAAAAGTGTGTGGTGTCTGCAGTAATCATTTTATTGTTTTGGTGGGCAGGCAAGAGCAACGCAGTAGCCTATACTGTTTAGGGATGGGGATAGGCCCCTTGATCTCAGTCCCTAGGATGCTATCCGAGGCTTGGTACTGGGTATTTTTGTCTGAAAACTTACAGCTTCTGTGAGCAGTATTATTCAATAAAGACTTCTTCTATTCAAGACGGATTGTATTTCTGGGCCTGGATCACCACACTCATAATATTTTCCAGTTGCATTAATTTTTCTGAAAATTTACTAGTTCCATTTTTTATTTTGTTTTCTTTTTTATGTTTATGTTTATTATTTTTTTAGACAGGTCTCTGTACAGCCCTGGCTGTCCTAGAGTTCCCTCTGCTTGCTCTGTAGACCAGGCTGGCCTCAAACTCAGAGATCCACCTGCCTCTGCGTCCCTAGCGTTGAAATTAAAGATGTGCACCACAACAACTTGACCCTCCTAATTTCATTTTTATTTTGGTTACAATTAAATAAAATTTCACCTCTTATACTGAATTTTGAAACAGTAAATTTCCTGTGTTGTCACTAACTGAAATCCTCAGCTTTGGCTTGACTTAGTATTAAAAGGAAAAGTTTTGAAGACTGCTTAAAGAATTTTTGAGATGGCTGGAAGCAGCTGAAGTCCCAAAGCACATCAAAAATATGGTCAAGACGTTACGTCACCTTGTTGCCTGTACATGACTTTGTCATCTCAGACGTCACTGAACAGTGCTTTAACAGCATTGCCAGTGACCCCAGGGCCATGTGACAGCTCCCAGAGAGGGGTGGCTACTGTCCCTGTGCTCTATATATCACTAGCTCCCTGTTCAAATTTTAGAAAGAGGGCTTATGATTGGATGAGACAAAGTCATATGCTTGTACACTTGGATATTATTTTTGTCTCCTCCCCAAACTCACAAGATCAAAAATCCCCTATATATAGGAAATCTGAAGGTGCTGGGAAATGATCAAAGTTCACTAGAATTTTAAATACCTACAGTAATGAAGATCGGGGCATGTGGAGTTAATTTTAAAGGCCTTTGTACCATCTGGCTGATGTCCAAAAATTCTCTTTGTTCCTAATATTTATGTGATAATTGGAATTTGGGTGGTTTTTAACTGTTCCTTGTCTTCCTAAGAAGGCAGTTTTGGCATGGTACTTAAAATCCTCCAAATACCAAGTAAAACAAAGTGAGCTTTACTTTATATGGCTGTAAATTGGCTCTTGAGGATGGGGCAAATAGTATCATCTGTCCAAGGCTCTTCCTTAGATGAATACTCCAGAATCCCAACTTGAAGGTCCTATGCCTGGCTCAGAGCAGGTTAAATTATTGTTAATGGACCCCGCTGTTTTCTAAGCAGATGCTCACCATGTCCGTGTGTAGCCTCTGCTTCTTTTGGCTTCTACTCTAAGTGGAAGTGACTTAATCCAACTCTCTACATCACATAAAATCTTCAATTATGTGAGTAGTTACTTCTGTAGAGAGAGGGACTATGGTGCCACCGTTTCATTTGGAAATTCTTGAACAATCACCTTCTTCTCAAGTCTATACTGACCCATGATCCATGACATCTGTGCCCTGGAATTCTGAATTTCTCAAGAAAGGCACTCCTGAGTTTTCCTTTTTGTGGACACATTTGTTCAAGTTTTCTCTTCTAGGCCAAATAATCGCAGTTCTATTAAGCATTTGTGGTTCTATTTCTAGCGTCTGTTTTCTTGATCTCATTTCTTGATGAGTCTGGCAATTTTAAAATTTTTGCCAGGCATTGCATATGTAAAATATCAATTCTGGATGATGGGATTTCCTCTCATAGGATTTATCTTCACTTCTATTAAAGGATAAGTAAGGAAAAATCATTTTAATCCAACTAGAAACAGTTAACTCAAGACTGGGTTTCAGTCTCTACAAAGAATAACCTATATCTTTGTAAAACCATCTCATGGTCTATATTCATACGTATCATGTATACATTTAAATACTTAACTTAAAAGTCATAATTTAAAAATTGTATCAAGGGGCAGTGGCAGCACACACTTCAATCCCAGTACTTTTGGGGGGGATGAATGAATCTACTTGTGTGGGCACAAGTCTGTTATCTCAAGTCTTGTGAGAACGAGGCAGGAAACTTTAAAACAATATTTCTCAACCTTCCTAATGCTATGACCCTTTAATGCAGGTCCTCGTGCTGTGCTGACCCCCAGTCATACAATTATTTTGTTGCTACTTCATGACTGTGATTTTGCTACAGTTATGACGCATAATGTGAATACCTGATATGAGACCTCAAGGAGTCTCGACCCACAGACAGAAAAATCACTGCTCTAAAGGAAGAGAAGAAGAAGAAGAAGAAGAAAAAGAATTGTGACATAAGAGCTTTATAAACTTACACTGTTTAAACATGGCATTAAGCTATAGAATTAATATGATACTTTAGTCTTAAGATTGAATTTTATAGCACATAGACAAAAATTGCTTTGTTTTGTTTTGTTTGTTTGGGCGCTGAGGACCAAATCTAGGTTCTCAGGCATCTGTTTCTTCTACTTCTGAGCTGTGTGCCTATTTCTCGGTGTATCGATCATGGAAGCAAAAACTAAGAATTCTCTAACCTGTCACATGACTTTTTAAATTTTTTGTGAGATGTTTCCCAGGATTCATCGTCTTTGTACTTTAGGAAAACATTTTGGAAGCGCCAAGTGTATATAATTTTGCTTTCTTTTACTTCGATACCACTCACTTTCCAGAAATCTTGGAACATTATATGAGAGAGATTTAGAATTAGTTCTTTTCTTTCTGAGTCAGGAACTCACATAACTGAGGTTCATCTTGAGCTCCTTATATAGTCAAAGCTGGTCTTGAATCCCTGATCTTCCTGCTTCTACCTCCCAAGTGCTGGGTAATAGGGGTGTCGCGGTGCTCTCAACAATCCCACAGTCTTAGGATTAATCAGTTAATCATTGCCCTTTTTGTCCATGTTTTGCTTCTGGCCTTTTCTTTCTATTAAATATTCTTCTCCATTCATTATTTTCTGCTTTACAGGTTTTTACAGTTGGGGGTGTAAGCTGTACCTATGTCTATATTTTTTGTCTATCAAAACAATAATTTTTCTTTGCCTGCTTTTAGAAGCTGATTTACTCAAAGCCAGTAACATGATTTATTAATCTCATGTGGCACTTATTTTTATGATATTTTTATGTGACAACTATTAAGTCACTGAGAGATCAACCTAATCTACTACAAGAGGAGGCAATGGATACAAGACCATTTGAAAGACATGGTATTACAGTGCTTCCAAGTTTATCAGGTATCCAGAAATACAGCAGAGACCACTGGTTCTATGGACTTGTATATAGGAAATAATTTTCTCTTTTAAACTTTCCTATGTGGTATTTTTCAAAGGCAGACACCAACTTAACATTTATTATGAGTATTTTTAGCAGCATTTCTATGAAAGGACTGCATGACAGCAGGGTGATGTAAAAACATTTTTTGTAGAGCAAGAATGTCCTCTCATGTCCTCTGAGTGGCAGATGGGACATGTCAATCTGCCTCATAAAAATGTCTTTGCTATCTTATTTCCTCCAAACTGAATGACTTGTTCTGCTTACTTGACCAGTGGTGTGAAGTATGAAGGTGCTCATTTTGACTGTAATACATGCAAGAATTACACAGTTTATTTCTCTGATCTGCACGTGGCCTCTGATAATGTAGATATGCTTATCTGGGGGTCATCTGCAGGAGTTGTAGGAGAAAGGAAATTATAAGTGAATGAAATATCTGAGAAGGTTTATTTTGAGGTTTATTGCATGGAAAATGTTACTGAAAGAATATGGTATAGTGCACATGTGTATGTTCCTGACAGTTAAATCCAAGATGTCACTCATGGTAGACAGTGCCTTGTCACTAAACTATATACTCATTTTTCCATTTTTTTTAAAAAAGGATTTTCCATGTTACCTCAACTATCTCCATCCTGTGAGCCCAAGTGACCCTCCTTCCTCAGCATCCCGGATAACTGAGACTGCAGGACAGTCACTCAGCAGTGTGACCAGCTCTGTGCTTTAAAATATGTCTATAGCTGATTCTGGTGGTGCAGGCTGCAAGTTGTCAGTTAGGAGCATGGGGCAGAGGATTACAAGTTCAAAGCCTGCCTGGGATGCACACTACACACACACACACACACACACACACACACACACACACACACACACACACACACACACACACAGAGAGAGAGAGAGAGAGAGAGAGAGAGAGAGAGAGAGAGAGAGAGAGAGAGAGTTAAATTTTCTCTCTACATGTATATCTGACTTAAAGTAAGAAAATAAGTGTAAGTTTGAACCTTTGACCTTGGACAAGTACCTTGAATTCTCCAAAACACAATGTATTTTTAATCCCCTTGTTCAAAATAAAATAGTTGCAAGAAAAGTTTTCATAAAAACAAGGAAGGATAGACCGTATAACTGGGATTCTTAAACATCTATGGCTTGAACCTCTCTCTTCTGTGGACACTTGCTCTCCTTGGGACTGGTTGAGACATCAGCCTCCCTGTTGCCTCTCTGCAAAGTTCATTCTGATGGTTTGTTTAGGAAGTGAGATGATGTCATTCTGAGGACCATCTATTAGGTGCTGATGCAACAGGCAGCATTTATGGAGCTCTTATTGTGTGCCAGGCACTCTGCTGAGGGCTTTTTGGCCTTATCTTACTAAAGCCACATGGCTACTCAGTGTATCTTGGGGGATCTTTTGTGACCACCAAATCTCCACCAGGACCTTAAAATAAATGTTCTAATTCAAGAGCAAACACAGCTTCAAACACAGCTCCTCACATCTCTCTCCAACCACTGCTGCTCCTAAGCCCTCACTGTGGAAATCCTGGCACTGGTGAGTGGTGCTTATCCCCACAGCACACAGACCATGAATCGAGGGTCTGAAAGATGTGTAAGTTGCTCAAAGAGTCTTCAGCTAAGAAGAGACAGGTCTGAGGTCTAAGACAAGGCTGTCTGACTTGATTGGCATCTTATTCTGGGACCTTAACTGGCATTTTATGCTGGGAAAAGCTGGTTTAGACAGATGGCCCAGGAAGAGCCTTGGAAATGTCAGTTAATGGCCACATGTGTAAGCCTGCCTGCCTGCATTCCTTCTGTCTTCCTCCCTCCCTCCCTCCCTCCCTCCCTCCCTCCCTCCCTCCCTCCCTCCCTCCCTCCCTCCCTTTCTTTCTTTCTTTTGGTGATATATTGTTTGTAATCTAATAAAAATTGCTTGAAGACCAGAGAACTGTGCCAGCCACAGAGTTAACCATAGAGGTCAGGCAGTGGTGGCACATGCCTTCAATCCTAGCACTCAGGAAGCAGGAGTAGAGATCCATCTGAATCTCGTGAGTTTTAGGCCAAACAGAGCCAGGCAGTGGTGGCACACACTTTTAATCCAACACTAGGGATCACACACCTTTAATCCAAGCACTTAGGAACACAGGCCTTTAATTCCAGTGCTAAGAAAGTTAAAACAGGAAGTGATGTGGCTGGGCAGAGAAAGAAATATAAGATGGGAAGAGACAGAATTAGGCCCCTTTCATTTTGTCTTAACAGTTCTCTTTGCTTCTCCTTTTTTTCATTTTAGAGTAGATTTAATAATCTACACTTTAATCCTATCATATCATGTTGTGTTTCCCAGGTACTGGGAGCAGAGACAAGGGATCCCAAGTACTGGGAACAGAGGCAAGGGATCCCAAGTACTGGGAACAGAGGCATGGGATCCCAAGTAATGGGAACAGAGGCTTGGGATCCCAAGTACTGGGAGCAGAGGCATGGGATCCCAAGTACTGGGAACAGAGGCATGGGATCCCAAGTAATGGGAACAGAGGCATGGGATCCCAAGTAATGGGAACAGAGGCATGGGATCCCAAGTAATGGGAGCAGAGGCATGGGATCTCAAGTACTGGGAACAGAGGCATGGGATCCCAAGTACTGGGAGCAGAGGCATGGGATCCCAAGTACTGGGAGCAGAGGCATGGGATCCCAAGTACTGGGAGCAGAGGCATGGGATCCCAAGTACTGGGAACAGAGGCAAGGGATCCCAAGTACTGGGAGCAGAGGCATGGGATCCCAAGTAATAGGAACAGAGGCATGGGATCTCAAGTACTGGGAACAGAGGCATGGGATCCCAAGTACTGGGAGCAGAGGCATGGGATCCCAAGTACTGGGAGCAGAGGCATGGGATCTCAAGTACTGGGAACAGAGGCATGGGATCCCAAGTACTGGGAACAGAGGCAAGGGATCCCAAGTACTGGGAGCAGAAGCAAGGGATCCCAAGTATACCAAGTACCTGGCTAGCTCAATCTGTAGAACATGAGATCATAATCTCAGTGCTGTGTGTTTGTGCCCCACATTGGGTGCCATTTGTAGTCAGACTTTCTCTCCCACCTGCTGGTTCCTGAATATCCAGCAGCTGCCTCCCAAATAATTGACTCAGTAGCTTAATATTACTTATAAGAGCTTGGGCAGTAGCTCAAGCTTATCATTAACTATCTCTTACACTTAAATTAGTCCACAATTCATATTAGTGCTTAGCCATATGGCTTGGTACCTTTTCTCTGTCCAGTATTCTCATCTTTCTTTCTCTGTGTTTGATTGGTGACTGTGTCTCTGCCTTTCCTCTTCTCAGAATTCTTCTAGTGTGGTCATCTTGCCTGTATTTCCTTCCTGGCCATTGGCCAATCAGCATTTTATTAAACCAATAAATGCTATGGGATAATGCTCTTGTATATTGCAAGGATTTGTCACTTGTATTGGTTTCATAAAATGCTAATTGGCCAGTATCCAGGCAGGAAGTAGAGAGGGAGCAGATTAGGAGGATTCTGGAAAGAGGAAGGGCAGAGGAAGCAGGATGAGAATGCTGAACTGAGAAAAGATACCAAGCCATGTGGCTAAACATAAAAATATGGGTTAACTTAAAGTTTAAGAATTAGTAATAAGCCTGAACTACTAGCCAAGCATTTATAATTAATACAAGCCTCTGAGTAATTATTTTATAAGTGGCTGTGGGTGGGAGAGATTTGTCTGGATCACAGGGCTAGGTGGAACCAAAAACTTCTGGCTATTCTCTCCCCCTCCCCAGGCCCTTGCCTCTCTTTCTCTGGAGCCATAATCACTGTGGCTCAGAAAGAAGCCAGCCCCTGAAGTATATGAAGCACCAGTTTTGTTAAAGAAAATTATCACACTAATATAGAGAACCACTCCAATACAGTTTAAATAAAATGAGTAAACTGTCATGGTTTGTAATTTAAGTGAAAACTGCTGCTTGTTGAACACACATATGTTGAGATTTGCTATGCTCCAGGCTCTGTCCTGGGTGATAAAGGTACAGTGAGACAGACAGGCATGGTCCCAAGGACACTGGGCTCAGTTTCCAAGAGGAGGAGACAGGTGGGAAAGAAAGAAATAGTTAAACAAACAAACACAATCTTAAGTGTCTTGGAGAGAATTAAAAAAGGGGGTAGGAAAGTGGGATGGTGTCTAGTGATCTGTTTAATATAAGCTGGTCAGAAAAGTTGGCCTCTACGCTGAGATCTTTAGGAGGAGTCCACTGCAGGAAAAGCTGGGCAGGTGCAGGTCAGGAAGAGTCTGGTGGGGAGGGGGTGAAAGGAGGATGAGGTGGTAAGAGAAAGAACGAGAAGAGACTAAGAGGCCGTGTGTGTACGTGCATGTGCGCATTCAAGTGGAAGTTAGAAGACAGCTGTGTAAGTCATTTCTCTAATTCTACCTCATGGGTTCCAGGGAACAGGCTCAGCTTGGTGACAAAAGCCTTTACTATTGAACTGTCTCTGGCTCTGCTTTGATATTTTGAGAAGGGGGGGGGGTCTCACAAAGTAGCCCAGGCTGACCTTAGCTCCCATTTCCTGACTTCAGGGACTTCTGAGTGCTAAGATTGCAGATGTGTGTTGTGTTACCATGTCTGATTTAGGAATATAATTTTGTCTGCAGGATTTGAAGAAAAAATGTGAATACCACTGACAGATTTTAAAAAGGGCTATCTATCACTGACAGGGAGATAGCCCAATCCATTAAGTGCTTGAATTTTCAGAAAACTTTCCAGATTTTTACCTCTTTCTAGGGGGCCAGCTCTTTTAAAGTTCCAACAGCAAGTTCAGCAACAAAAATAGAAACCCAGGGCACTGATGCCTGAGCCATAACTCACGTCAGGTCACATCCCGCTGCTGAGTGCCACTGTTTTTCCACTGTGAAACATTGCTGGGACCTGGTTCTCAAAATAGCACTCCCTCTCCCAGCACGCCAGCATCTCACTGGTGTTATCTGGTCCTCCCAAGAGGCCAGAAAGAATTCTCAGCTCAGGGAGCCTTGGAGAATCTCCACCTCTGTGCCAGACCAGACTTAGCCATCAAGGCATAACGTCAGGGAGCTTCAGGCAGTTGGACCCATGGGGATAGCAGGTGGGAATGCAGACATATGGAGCCAGCCAACTCCCTGTCTCCACCCAGGGCAGGAGATCCTGGTGTCATATATAGGAGCCTTCTGAGTTGGGGTAAAAGGTCAAGACTCTGGTTTTTGTGGCTCTGCAAAACCAGCCTGCTACCTTCTGTTTTATGCTTACTCTTACTTCTAAATTACAGAATGCGTTTATGGAGGGCGCGACATTTTCAATTCTCTGGTGTTTAGTGGAGAGTATAACCTAGTAATACAGACTGTGAGTCAGAACCCAACAGATTGGTATCAGTCTTCATCCGTGAGACCTTGCACAAGACTCTCAAACACTTGCAGAATAAAAGCATTAAATATCTGCGTCTTTGTTTGATGTTCAGAACTGTGTTTGATGTATCCTCATGTTCAGAACTGTGCTACCTTCAGTCCCTACACCATGGTAAGTACTGAAGGAAAACATTGAATAAAATGTTACCCAGGGTCACAATCTAAACAGTGGTTCTCAAGCTGTTCGTCACAACCTCTTTGGGGATGGGCTGACCCTTTCATAGGGGTTACCATCAGAAAACATGGATATTTACATTACAATTTATAACAGTAGCAAAATTGCAGTTATGAAATAATTATTTGTTTGGGGGCCATGTCAGCATGAGGAACTGTATTAGAGAGTTGCAGCATTAGGAAGGTTGAGGACCACTTTTCTAACTTATCTAGAAAGATCTGTCCATTCAGTTCGTTCATCGAGTACATATGCATCACTGCCTGTGAATTAGTCCTGAGTATACAGCATCTACTCATGACCGTGTTGTGCTGAATCTTGAGGACACAGACACAAATCCAGGGTTCTCCTGCTTCTACTTTTGACTCTTAAGATATTTCACCTTCTGAGTAATCCTGTATTTGTGAAAGATAATGACCAGCTCAAGCTACCATTGTTAAAACATAACTTCATATTTAGAACGAGATGAGAACATCTTGCCCTGGTTAGGCATCCCTTGTGTGCTGTGGTCTTTGTCTACATCTCCAGTATCCGCTCAGTTCACCTGTCATTTCCTAGAAGCAGCCAAACTCGTTCCCATTTAGGGCCATAGGGGACTGCTCCTTCCTATGCTATCCTCCTGGTCTGGAATGCCATCTTCAAGACCCTTTGAAGGCTCCTCCTCTTTCTTCATGTACCAGCCTCAAGTCCATATTTGTAGAGATGTCCCCTGATGATTGCAATATCCTTTCTGCTGCTTTTATAACGTGCAACTGTCATCTTATTTCTGTGCTCACCTATTGTTTCCCTCTCCCTCAAAGAGCATGAGAATATAGTTTTTATTTCATATGAAAATAGAGGACTAGCTGGGCATGGTGGTGAACACCTTTAATCCCAGCACTCTGGAGGCAGAGGCAGGAAGATCTCTGAGTTCAAGGCCAGCCGGGTCTACAAATCAAATTACAGGAAAGCCAGGGCTACACAGAGAAACCCTGTCTTGACAAACAAACACTCCAGCAAAACAAACAAACCAACAAGCAAAAACAACTGAAGAAAAAGGCAGGACTGGAGAACTGGCTGAGTAACTAACAGCTCTGTTATAATCTCAGCTGAGGATAGAAGGCACCTTGAATCTGTAAGGGCTTAGTGCATGCCTGCTAAACATTAAATTAGCAATACTTGTACTATGTGTTTGGAGCTGGAGATCAAATAAACACAAAGCCTTGTGTGTGCTAAGCAATTGCTTTCCCACAAAGCTACCTCCCCAAACAGTTCATTGATTTCACTAAGAAGAGTTTTGGACATGCCATCTATTTAAAAGATGTATGCTGACTTGTGTGCTGGGTAAGTCGGAGAATGCAGCACAACGTCATGGGTCCACCTCACGATCTAGTCATTCCACTCTTGGGCATATACCCATGGACTCTATATGCTACTGCAGAGACACTTACTCAACTCTGCTCATTGCTGCTCTATTTATAACAATCAGAAATTAGAAAAAGATATGGATAACAATCAATGAATAAATTGATCGAGCAGTTAGGACTCAGGCGGACAGGGTCCTGAGCAGTTAGGACTCAGGCGGACAGGGTCCTGAGCAGTTTAGGACTCAGGTGGACAGGGTCCTGAGCAGTTAGGACTCAGGCAGACAGGGTCCTGAGCAGTTAGAACTCAGGCGGACAGGGTCCTGAGCAGTTAGAACTCAGGCAGACAGGGTCCTGAGCAGTTAGGACTCAGGTGGACAGGGTCCTGAGCAGTTAGGACTCAGGCGGACAGGGTCCTGAGCAGTTAGAACTCAGGCGGACAGGGTCCTGAGCAGTTAGAACTCAGGCAGACAGGGTCCTGAGCAGTTAGGACTCAGGTGGACAGGGTCCTGAGCAGTTTAGGACTCAGGTGGACAGGGTCCTGAGCAGTTAGGACTCAGGCAGACAGGGTCCTGAGCAGTTAGAACTCAGGCAGACAGGGTCCTGAGCAGTTAGAACTCAGGCGGACAGGGTCCTGAGCAGTTAGGACTCAGGTGGACAGGGTCCTGAGCAGTTAGGACTCAGGCAGACAGGGTCCTGAGCAGTTAGAACTCAGGCGGACAGGGTCCTGAGCAGTTTAGGACTCAGGTGGACAGGGTCCTGAGCAGTTAGCACTCAGGCAGACAGGGTCCTGAGCAGTTAGGACTCAGGCGGACAGGGTCCTGAGGGGAGCTGCTTATTCAGACCTTGAATTTCGTACAAGTTTCCAGACACTGTTGCTGATGACCTGCATTCAGATCCCAGCAACACCCCTCTGGCCTCAGTTTCCCTGCCTGAAATGGGAATTATGATAGAACCTTCGCAGAGATTCAAAGGGTTAAGAGGTTTTGATAAGGTCTCATCTCTGGCCAATTTTTTAAAGTGTGGATTGCTATTTTGTAATAAAACAGCAATTAAAGTGAATTTATAGCAGCGCTACCTAATAAAACATGCTGCCTGGGATTTGAGGGATGTTTTATCCTATGCTGCGCAATTTGATAAGTGCTGAGTGTTTTTAAACACTATGGCTCTTGAACATCTTACACACTACAGCTCTTGATCATTTAAAATTTGCTGCATATTATCCTGCCTCAAACAAACAAATGAACACAGCTGTGCAAATGAGGAACCTTTTTATACTAGTAAGTTTTTATTTTTTGTCCCTAAGAGGGTGTTGGATCCCCTGGAGCTGGATTAGAAGCAATTGTCAGCCGATTGACATGAGGCCAAACTCTGGACCTTTGCAAGATCAGCAAGCTCTTAACTGCTGAAACATCTCTCCAACCCACACACACACACACACACACACGAAAATATTATTACTATTTTATTGCAAAGGGTTTTTTATATAATATATTCTGATTATTGTTCCTCTCCAAGCTCTTCCTAGATCCCCACCCAGCCAAATCATAACACCCCCTTCTCCCGGGAAAACAATCATTAAAAGAAACAAATAAATGCATTAATTAATTTAATTAAATAAGATACAAACAAAAAAGAGATGGGATTTAAAAAAAAAAGAGCCAAAGAAAAAGCATAAGAAACACGTAGACACATGTACATAAAAAACCCATCTAAACAAAATCAGAACCCATAATGTATAAACAAAAGGACTGTACGGTTTAAAAATATGCCCAGACTAAGCATTATGACACATAAAGCCTCCAATAATACCACTGAGATCACCAAATTAAAAATAAATAAAAGGTGATTGTCAGTACTTTACCCAGGGCCATGTGAATGAAGCTCTACCTACCCTAGGATCAGTGACATACCAGGGAAATAGTTCTATCCATTTCCAGCCAGTGAGCCAACAAGTATATTAGGCTTATAGGAACATGAGTGACAGTTTGTTTAAAGGAGTGTGGGTGACTTAAAAAAAAAAATACAAAACAGTCCTAGCACTAAAAATCCCACCCTACTTTGACAATGACCCAATGGAAGCTGTGCCATGGAGCCCATATTCAGAATCCTATGTCCTATATGCAGCCATTCTCACCCCAACCAAGGCCATGTGCAACTAGGGAATGGGGGGCGGTAGGTGGAATCCCAGGTGCAGCTACAATGACCCTCTCCCCATTTTGATCTTCCAGGAATGTTAATAGTGTCACCATCATTATGGCAAGCCTAGCAATCATTGCTCTGCTTATTTCATTGTTGTGAGTTATCCATGTTCAATGTTGGCAATGTTATGTCTAAAAGAAAAGGTAACAGTACCATAGTAATAAATACAAAAAAAATTAATGACATTTTATTTATTTTATATCATGCTTTTAAATTCTGGTTTAAAATGTAACACATGTCCATGGTGATTGGCCATAGTGGAAGTATTCAACATCGTCATGGGTTAGTGGGTGCAGTACTAGACAGTATAGGTGTGATCTCTGCAGCCAGAAGCCCTAAGAGAAATTACATCATTTCTCTGTGCTTCAGGTTTCAGGACTATACACTAGATCAAGCTCACGTAGAGCTGCGATGGGATTAAGCGGGTATGGAGATGTTGCCTCTCCTGGGCTGGTGCTCGGTGTTAGCTCCCACTATCATCACGGTAAGTTTGCCTTTGTAATGAGCAAAGCAACCTTTCAGTTAGGTTCTAATCTGGGCTTTCCACACAACGACCACACCGTCTTAGCACATTCATTTTCCACTTTAGCTTTCCCACCTCCCTTCAAGCTTACCAGGCAGAGCTGGGGTTTGAGCTTTGCTCTTGTAAAGCTGGGTAACCTGTATGTAACCTGACAGACTTCTTTACACTATTTGGTCTGCAAATAGATTCTTCTTGAATTTTCCAAACAAATAGTATCATATTTTTATTAGGATATAAAATTAGGTTCACAGCTATTAATTTTCTCAGCTTGCTTTTTCGTGATCTCTGAAGAGATTGAAATTATACTTCGCTAGGGTAAAAAAAAAAAATAGCGTTTGTTTTCAAACAGTGGCTCACAGCCCACAACCCACATTAGCATCCATCACAGGGTCTTTTGGGTGGCCCAGGAGCCATCAAATTGTTCCCGGGAACTTGTGTAACATCTCTTGAACAAACAGTGCTATAACTCATTGTGAGTCCACTTAAAATATGTATCTTGGGGACTGGGGAGATGGCTACTCACTGGCTGCTCTTTCAGAGGACTAGAGTTTAATTCCAAGTACCCACATGGTGGCTCACAACTGTCTGTAACTCCAGCTCCAGAGGATTTGACACTCTGTCTCCACAGGCACCAGCCGCCAGACATGCAAATAATACACCGATATACATACAGGCAAAACCCATACATATAAAATAAAATGATAACTTAAAACTACAAAAAAATACACTTTGGAAATTCCCAGATCTTTATTTTATTTATGTGTGTAATTACTACTCATTAAATTATACTGTTTCAGCTGGACAGTTCTGAGGGTAAAGCGCTTGTATAAGCATAAAGACTCAAATCACCGTCACCCTCATAAAAGGGATGAATCTATAGCCTCGCTGCCAGGGGGTGGAGCTAGGTGACCCCAGGGGCTTGAGGCCAGCCAGCCTAGCTGCACTGGAAAATGACCCTCGTGAAACTGTTCACCAATTTTTTCCCTTTTAAATGTGTCATAACTTAAAAATTATCAAGGAAACCAACAGCCAGGCAGTGGTGGCACACACCTTTAATCCCAGCTCTAGGAAGGTTGAGGCAGAAAGTAATGTGGCTGGGCACAGAAAGGAATATAAGGCGGGAGGAGACAGGGGTTTGCCACTTCCATTTCAGCCTGTGCTTCCCTTTGTTTCCCCATTCAGTCTGAGGATTCAGTGGTGATGAGACGTGAACAAGCTGTGGCTTGTTCCTCTGGTCTTTCAGCTTTCCCCCAAAAAACTTTTCTCCGAGTTTTTTTTATTAAAAGACTGATTAGGATTCACGCAACACATCTCTTCAGCTCAGAAGGTGGGAAATACAAAGTAAGAGTTAGGGCAGATTTATTAGCCTGGCTTTTAAGCTCAGAGGCTAGTAGTCCTACAGTGGCTGATCTGCCAGCTGGAGAACGAGAAAATAGAGGAGCAGTAATGCAGCCCCAGAATGAGGCTGAAGGCCTGTAAGCTCCCTGGAGAGTTGCCAGCCTGAGTCTAAATTCAAAGGCCGAAGATGTAGGAGTTGGATGTCCACCAAGAATGGCAGCACAATAAACCGCACCTGTCCAAGAAGAGGGGTGTTCCAGCCACACAGGTCTCCTTCTCTGAAAGGGGAGCTTCCTAACCTCTCCACCCCCCATTACTTATTCTGAAAGCTTGATTTTTATCCTATTGAAGGTGTGGAGAGGGATTGTGATGTACAAACTTTTCATTTTCTCAAACAGAATCTTACAATGTAGCCCAGGCTGGCCCACAACTCATAAACCTCCTGTCTCAGCCTTCTGAGTCCTAGGATAATAAGTGAATGTCATAACTCAGGACTTTGAAAAAGCAGCCTAGGTGGACCCAAATCAGCAAATGAGTTTCAAAGAAGGCAGATTTGTAGTTTAAAATTAAAATGTACAGCTATTGCTTCAACAGGAGACCCCAAGAGGGTTGACACTAGGCTGTAACCTCATACTCTTTGGAAGGGTGGACAGAGTGACAGTTCCATCCTTGGACTGGCTGGGTCTAGTGTGGATCCTTTTCAATAATGCGAGGCAGAAAGTTCCATTATCACACCTGGGCATGAGTTCCCCGGACTGGCTGTATTTTTTAGTTTCTTTTAAAAATGCATTTATGTCCTGTGTTGAGAGAGTAGTTCAGTAGATGCTCACCCCGCATGCAGGAGGATGTGCATCTGGTCCCTAATACCTTAAGTAATGATCATTGCAGTAGCAATACGGCTACCTTTTCTTCTAATACCATACTGCTTTTTTGCCTTCTATTTAAACCCCATTCTTTAATATTACAACTCTTCAGGTTGTTTAAAAGCATTTTTTTAAGTCACCTTTGTTGGTTACTATAGTCTGAAGTTCCTGTCCCAGCCAGAAACTCTCAAATACTCAGCAGCCACTTTCCAAATAGTTGACTCAGAGGGTTAATATTATAGTAACTGTTGGGCCAGTAGTTCAAGCATATTACTAACTAGTTCTTACACTTAAATCACTTAAATTAACTCATAATACTTATCTATGTTTAGCTATGTGGCTTGGTACCTTTGCTCACTCCAGCATAGTCATCTTGCTTCCTCTTTGTCTGGCTGGTGACTGTTTCTCTGCCTTTTCTCTTCCCAAATTCTCCTAGCCTGGTCACCCTGTTACACTTCCTACTTGGCTGCTCACCAATCAGTATTTTATTAAACCAACATGAGTGACAAATGTTTATAGTGAACAAGAGCAATATCCCACAGCAGGATCTTGTCAGACAGAATTCATGTGAGCGGGGGGTGTCTTCATGGTAAGCATTGTGGTCCCTTCTCAAGGTAGAGTGACCCTATGTCATTGTGTCAGTTTCTCTCATCTGTCAAAGGACAGTGACCATGGATCTTCCTCCAGAAAGTCATTGTAGGAAACAAATTAATGTAAGTAAAATAATCACAATAGTATCTGTATATAGTAATCTTTCAAAAATTGTCAGTGATTATCACTGGATTTAGTGGCACGTGCCTATAATCCTAGAACAGGAGGCAGGTATAGGAGGTTGGTAAATTCAAGACCAGACTAGACTCAGGCAGTCGTGGCTCATGCCCTTAATCCCAGCACTTGGGAGGCTGAGGCAGGCTGATGTCTGAGCCTGGTCTGTTGAGTGAGTTCCAGGATAGTCAGGGCTACAAAGAGAAGCCCTGTCTTAGGGAGAAAACACAGGCTAGACTAGGAATCACAAGCTCCCAGCCTGGGCTACATAGTGAGACCCTGTCTCAAAACCAACAAACAAAATGTCAGGGTCTTTATTGTTTGACCCACTGGTGAAATCTTAAACTGCCTTTGTGATTTCTCTAGAACAGAGAGTTAACAAATGAGTCCTTCAGAGTTTCACCACTCATCAATAAAACCTTTCAAGGAGCCCATAAGAGCACAGAACACAGCATTTGATATCTACTACCATGATACCAAGAGGACAAACAGAAAGCAGTGTGAGTAGTCATGAGGAGTAAGTAAGGGATCTGGTGGAGTTGGCAAATAACATTGACAAAAAATGGCCCTATTTGTTCTTTTGATAGTTTGTCTTTGGTTTTTTAAGTCAGGGTTTCTCTGTGTATCCCCTGGCTGTCCTGGAACCCACTCTACAGATGAGTGCTGTTGAATATTGCTTGTGTATACTGTAAAGATTTGTTGCTCATATTGGTTTAATAGAATGCCAATTGGCCAGTAGGAAGTATAAGTGGGGTTAGCAGACCAGGAGAAGGGGGGGGGAGCAGAGCAGAAACGTCAGTAGATGCAGAGGAAAGAATATGAGAATGTTGCTCTGAGAAAAGGTACCAAGCCACGTGGCTAAACAAGAATCATGGGTTAGTTTAAGAATAAGACTTAGCAAGTAATATGCCTGAGCCACAGGCCAAACAGCTTGTAAATAATATAAGCCTCTGTATGTTTATTTGGGAATGAACAGCTACAGGACTTGTCAGGTAAGACACAGAAAAGTCATACTAGAGATTAGGTTAGCCTCAAACTCAGAGCTCTGCCTGCCTCAGCCTCCCGAGTGCTGAGATTAAAGGTGTGCACCACCACCGCCCAGCTTGGCTTTTTAGTCAAATATTTTGTCGTGTTTTGTCCATAGATAGCCGAACTTTGTGACACCTTCAGTTCCATGACCCTCGCCTTAGATGTGAATGATACATGCCTGAAGCACCAAAGCTAAGTCTCTTTCCAGCAAGCCATTTGAAGGTAGTTTACAGCTAGAGTTCACCTCTGCCATGCTTTAAGACATTTGCCTAGTAGGCAGAGCACCAAAGGCGGCTCTGAGTTTTTGCTTTGATGGTTGCTTCAAGGCAGGATTTTATAAATCCACTTACAGCAAACTTAATCATGGAGACAGACTCCTGGGCTTTGGGAAGGCAAGCCAATTCACAAATTCCTTTTACCCCTCGGAATCAATTCTCTATTACTGCCTTAGGTTTCTGACTCCAGGTCTAATCCTTTCTTCTTACAACTCTAAGACAACAGTGACCAGAGGTGGCTCAGACAAAACTGAAATTAATTTTGAAGCAAGGGATTATCCCAGCTGAATATGAGGCAGCCCCAGCCCACTCCCGTCGGCAGCTGGTGCTACTTTTTCATATGTATATAAAAGTATTCTGCAGAAATGTCAACCCTACAAATCCGGGGGCGGGACATAAGGTCGAATTAACCAATTGGGAGATATTTTTCACGACACCTCAAAATAAGTGACAGATGCCGGACAGCTGCAGCTGTCCCAGGCCTCCCAATGGGATTGCTCTATGACTCAGAGGTCTGTTTATGCCAGAGAATGCTGCCAGTGTAACCCTACCCCAGAGAAAACAATTTGGAGGAAAGAGTAGGAAAAGAAAGTCCTTGGGCAGATAGAGTCAGATTCAGACCCATATCTGAGGGTAACTGTCAACAAGGTGGGAAACACACAGACTGTGGAGTCAGGCCCAGCCACCTTCTTGAACAGTCAGTTAACTTGCCTACTCAGATAGCCACTACTTACTGTCAATCATGTGCTATTCTAGGTGCCTGAGAAATACAGATTCATTATCAAGACTGTTGTGGGGCAAGTTGAAAAGGCAAATGCAGGGCTCCCTTTTCAAAATTATTAAGAATATAAAGATGGCAAAGACAGATGGTTGGAGGAACGTAGCCTGTGATGTCGACAGATCCTGCTTTGCTGAACTTTGTTTTAATGAGGATGGTTTTGTTGTTGACCTCAGGTGAGAAGAGGTCTTGTTCTCAGAGAGTTGGGTTTCTGAGGAGAGATTCACAGACTGTACCCACTAATCGGGTATCATGACCATGACAAGGGCTATCAGAGAAGACAGACATGGCCGTGGCACTGTGAATGCCTATGCATGACAGAGAGGAGTGAGGTTAGTCAAGGAGACTGGAAAGATGTGGGTGAGTGGTGCTTAGGGTAAGAAGGGCGAAGAGGGCCAAGCAAGGCAAAAGTTGAAACTGTGTGGAAGCACTCCATTGTGTAAGAAAGCCCATGGCCAGAGATGAGCCTCAGGAGTAGAGAAGAAAATGGCCATTCTTGTGCATCTGTTGAGTCTCTCCTGTGGGGAATGGGAGGTTCATGAAACACTTGAGAATGTTACTCAATACAGCCCCTTCCCGAGGTTTTATAACAAGTGCTGGTGAAGAGGAAGTAGTGTGCTTCTGTTATGAACTTGTGCTTGGTAGTTGTCATGAATCTTTACTCATGCTGGGGCAGGTTTTTACTGCCTGCCACTCATGTTCTTGTGAGGAACCCCTAACCCATACTTCTCTAAGTAATGTCAATAAATACACTGTTCACAGAGTTGTATTTGTGTAGGACTGTTTCTTTGGTCTGGTGACTATGCACTATGTTCACATTTACTCGAGGAAAGGCAACACATGTATCTGTAGAGGAAGAAAACCAGAGGTAAACTGAGGCATAGAGCCCAATGAGGGTGATGTTAGGGGAAAACACAAAAAGATCCATGGGCTGGCCCTAACAAGTAATCTCATGTGTCCATACAGATGACTGTACTCAGAAATATCCAGTGAAATGCCTGGCATGTGGACCACCTAAGCATTGTGTCTGCTTGGAACTTAGCTCATCTTTTCCCAAATAGATGATCCAACTCTTCAGCCTTGAAACTTATTTCTGAGAGGAATATTAGGGCACAGAGTATGCCAGCCCTAAGTTCTCTTCTAGGAATGAGATAATCACTTTCAATAATAAAATGAGTGAATACACATTGTAGGAAAGCCACCTAGCCCTAACTACCAGGCTGCCCATCTCCACCACCAAACACACACACACACACACACACACACACACAAGGGGGGGAGAGGGAGAAGGAGAGAGAGATACTGAGATACTCACCACACACCCATTCTGTCTGTTGTTTCAGTTCCAAGTACAGCAAGTCTTTCATGTCTTTGAAACGCTGTTCTCTCTGTCTGGAACACTGTGCTCCAGTCTCGGCAATGAGTGTGGCCTTTTTTCTTCCTTCCCTTATTTCTTTCTTTCCTTCCTTTTTTCTCTCTCTTTCTGTCTTTTTTCTTTCCTTCCTTTCTTCCTTCCATCTCTTTATTTTGTTTTTTTTGACTCTTGTTCTTTCTTCATATCTCACTTTAATTTATTCCCTTGAAGAACCACAAACCAAAGTAGATGATTTGTTTTTTTCTGTTGCCACAAATATCTTGTGACAATAAACGATGAATACAGAACGCCATCATTCTTGTAGCTTACTCTTTTCTTGATACATTTATCTAACACCTACATATTACCAACAACTGAGATACAAAAAGATAGAAAGAAGGAAAAATGAAGGAAGGGAGAAAAGGAGGAAGAAGGCAGACAGGCAGGCAGGAACATTATCCTTCTTCTCATTAGATGGGACGAAGCAAGACTCTCATTTCTCAACTCCCGTCCACTTGGCCTGTACCTCAAGGGGCAAGAGAAGGTTTTCAAATGGACAGTCAGTGTCTTAGGGTTTCTGTTGCTGTGAAGAGACACCATGACCATGGCAGCTTTTATAAATGAAGGCATTTAATTGGAGTGGCTTACAGTTCAGAGGCTCAGTCAGTCTATCATCATCATGGTGGGACACGGTGGTATGCAGGCAAACATGGTGCTGGAGAAGGAGCTGAGAGTCCTACATCTTTCAGGTAACAGGAAGTGGTCTCAAGTGTCACACTAAGAAAAGCTTGAGCAAATGGGACATCAAAGCCTTTCCCCCCACAGTGACACACTTTCTCCAACAAGGCCACACCTACTTTAACAAGGCCTTATCTCCTAATAGTGCCAATCCCTTTGGGATTATGGGAGCCAATTACATTCTAACTACCAAAGTCAGTAATAGTCAGGAGACTCATATTAGACTGGCTGATTCCCAGGAATGAGGACCAGAAGGGTCAGCTACCAAGGAAGAGAAAAGCAGATCCAGGAGCATCAGGAGAGGATTGGTGAATTCATTGTATTGAGGGAGGGAAGAATATAAAATAATGAGGTTCAGTATGGACAAAACTGGATGAACAGAATGAGCTCACAATATACTCCTTCCATCTGAAATAAGCACTTTTAGATTGACAAATTTATAAAAATTATTTCATCTCTTATAAATTATCACTTGTATAGATTTCTAAATAAGTATTTTAAAAATAAAAGTATAGTGTTTAGGTAGGAAATTACTGAAAGTTTAGTAAATACAATAAATGTTAAGAAGTTATTCAATCTTGTTAGAAACTAGGGAAATCCATGGCAAAATTATGTCACATTTTAGGAAAAATCGCCCTGGGGCCCAACTACCATGCTGTCCATCCCCACTGTTCAGAAGGAGGAATTTTGGAAAGCATTAAGATTATTCATATCTGGTGCCTACAAGAATATGGGGAAATACATAAGATCACCTTATGTACAAAGATACTGCCGTTGGGAATTTCAGTTACTATAACTTTGGGGGGAAAAATGTCTGACTGTCAAGTGACCATCGTGTAGGCCTTTAATCCCAGAGCAGAGGTAGGTAGAACTCATTTCTGTAAGTTCAAGGCCAGCTTTGAAGCAAGTTCTAGGACAAACAGGGCTTTTACCAGAGAAACTCAAACTCAAAAAACAAAAGAAATGTTTGAGTGTGCATTAAAATAAAAGACACAATATCCTCTTACTCGGGAACTAGCGTCTCTCTTTGTCTTTGGTCTGGTTTGTTTCCTTTGCTGTGATAAAACACTGACCAAAAGCAGTTTGAGAAGGAAAGGGTTGGTTTGGCTTACAGGTTAGTCCGTCATTAAAGGAAGCCAAGGCAGGAACTGAAGTACAGAGCGTGGAGAAATGCTGCTTAGTCTTCCTCATCACTCACTCAGCCAGGAAGGACCACCTGGTCAGGGGTGGATTCACCCAAAAGGGCTGAACCCGCTCGCATCAATCAGTAATCAAGAAATCCCCTACAGATGTGCCCACAGGCCAATCGGAGGAAAGCAATTCCTCAAGTGATAGTTCTCTTTCCAGGCAATTAGTTTTTTGAAAACAGACAAAGCAAATAAACACAATCCTGAAGTAGTAAAAACAGCAGAATATAAAATATAAGATAGTTACTCTTGGATTTCAACTTGAGGACATTTGGAATTAAACTACCACCACCACCACCCCCAAATGATGAGCAAACCCATGAGAAATTTTTGCTTAATCTGAAGTGGGAAGATCCGTTTCTAATCTGGATCTTTGAGATAGGAAGACACACCTTTGATCCGGATCACTTGAGATGGGAAAACCCACCTCTAATCTGGGCCACGCCTTCTTCTGGCAGCCTACATAAGCACATGGAAAAAGGAAACGCATGCTCATTGCTTGCTTGCCCTCCAGTGAGGAGCCTAACGTCTTCAGGATTCCAGCATGTGCTAAAGACCCACAGAGATCTCCAGCCTCACTGACTGAACAGCTACTGGATTCTTGAACTGTCTGTTTAGAGACAGCCATTGTTGGATTAGCTAGACAGCAGCCTTTAAGTCATTCTAGATAATCTCACACACACACACACACACACACACACACACACACACACACACACACACACACTTTAGTCTGGAGAGCTGAAATTACACATCTTACACATCTGTTTTTCCTACTTCTGGAGAATGGGAAGCCTGAGATCAAGATGCAGGCAGGTCTCATCTCTGCTGAGGTGTTCACACATAGCCATCTTCTGGTACTGTCTCCACATGGCAGAGAGCAAAGACAGAGACATCTCCTCCCTGAGGAGATGACTCACAAACACTCATCCTATTACCATGCTGCTTGGCACAACCACATTGACTTTCTCCTGTGCTTCAAGCCTTGTTTCAATGAAGGGGACATTGCTTATTTCCAAAAAAATGTGTTCCTGATCTATGCCTAAGGATACAATGCCAATATGTAGAGAAGGCATGGGATCCCTAAATATCTATTCTTCAAGGAGTTGTATTTAAAGAAGCAAAAGTCAAGCCGCCCCTCCCCAAATTCCCAAACACTTGCAAAAGGTTTTCAAGAGAACCCCAAAGCACTTATCTCAGCAACAGTTATTGACTCCACTGCCCCTCCATCTCCTGGACCCGCCCCCCCCAAAACACACACACCCTGTTTAACTTACCTCCTCTTTGGTCTATAGCGGCAAGTCTTTCCCAGTGTGTCTAGGCTGCTCTCTGCAATCCAGTCCTCAAAGCCTCCTCCTCCTAACCTCCAGTAACCTCTGTTACCTAGTTTTTCTTCCTGAAGCAAGAACTCAGATTCTTTAGGACTTTAAGAGAAGGGAGGAATCCCTTTGAAAAACAAGAGAGGAAAATAAAATTGTAGGTATTCATGTGCCTTTCCCTTTGTTTCTTATCACAGGATGTTTGGTAACAGTAGGAAGAAAATGAGTCAAATCATATGTAGAAGGGAAACATCAAGTGAAGAGTAGACAGATGCTGAAGGTTGGGACAGCAGGGGGGTTTGTCAGTGTAGAGAAGGAAGAGATGATACAGCCACTTGCTGTGACTTAAATACCACCTCTGCTGGGGTAACTGTTGAAGCTGCTGCTGTGGGAGAGTTTACATAGCTACTCAGTGGTGCCTCTGAGAACATAAAGAGATTTAACATTGAAAAAGGTTAAGTGTCATGTGTGACAGCCAATTATTGAAAAATCAAACCAGGAATAAGCCTCATCAGATTTTGCCCAAATGAAGATGTTACTATTGGGAAACGGACATAAGACCCTTGAGACCCAGTCTGCAAGTGAACTTGCATTTTCTCCAGTATTCAGGATGGCTGGAGGCAGACAAGCTGATATTGCCAAAACCCACACTCAACACAATGCAGAAGTCGTTATTCCTGAGTTTCTATGTGTAAAAATAATAATTCTAACACACAGGGATTTGTATTTGTTAAATTGTTGTACTAATGGGGAAAAAACCCACTAGTTACTACAGCAGCCCTGAGACAAGCAGCCAAGAACAATTCCTTTCTCATATTATTGTTATGATTATTAATTATTACGCTGAGACGGGATCTCACTAACGCAGCTCTGGCTGGCCTGGAACTTTCTCTGTAGACCAAGTCGACCTCGAACTCACAGAGCTCTCCTTGCCTTTGCCTTGGGGGGCTGGGATTAAAGATGTGCACCACCACAAAGCCCCACTTTCTTCTCATGTTCTCAGTGACGGAACTCGAATGGAGTAAAGGAAAGAGGCTGGAGAGATTTCCTTACTAGTTCAACTAATACTGTGGTAATAAATTACTTGCAAATAGAGCACTGCAGATTATTGGCCAGCCACCCGCCCCTGCCATTAGCACGTTAAATCTAATCTGAAGCCAAAACTCAAACTCTCCAGTGCGGCAGTTTGAGCCTATATTTATAACTACTCTGGATGTCTGCAGCTGATGTGAAAGATACTCACTTGGGAACTAAGTCAAGTTCATGCAGTTAAAGTCAGGAGAAAAAAGACTTGTATAACCATTGATAATCTGAGGTAGGGTTTAGAATCAATGTCTGAATGGGCCACAGGGATTGTTCCATAGCAGCGACTGAGGGATGTTGAACTTGAAGGAATCTTAGTATTGTGCATCTTAACTATGGAATTAGGCCAATCAACTAACATTTGTGTGCCTAGCCCCCCACTGCTTCCCCTTTTCCTCCCCTTCCTCTTTAGCAGGGTCAATTATACAAAAAAGATCAGGCTGGCCTCCAAACTCACAGTTCTCCTAATATGTATTCCACCCTATTTGTTTGTTTGTTTGTTTGTTTGTTTTTAAAAAAATCTTCTTTATTATTTTAAAAAAATTATTCTATTTATTTTTTTAAAAAATATTCTCTTATTTATGAATTGTTGGTTTTTGAGACTAGGTTTCTTTGTGTAGCCCTGGGCTATCATAGAACTAGCTCTGTAGACCAGGCTGGCCCCGAACTCATAGAGATCCACCTGCCTCTGCCTCCCCTGTACTGAGATTAAAGGTGTGAGTCACCACAACCCAACTTTATTTATCATTTTAAATTTCTTCTTCTGTATTTGCCATAACCAAGACTCAAAGACTAGAATCGTCTCAAACTGCATACTGCAAGGAACTCTGGCTTTGGGCAGTAATGATACGTCCGTGTCATATCCCCCCATCCCACCCCCTGCAATCCAGCTCCCTACCCAAAGAACTCAGAACAGCACCATGCAGGCATAGCTGGAAGAACTCAGTGTTAACTGAAATGATAACGGTTTTTTTTTTCTGACGGAACCTGTCACCAACCAAATCAGATACCCACTCTGTGGGTGATGTCATTCAAAGTGCTCCCCCAGGCCAGGAGAAGTGAGGCCAAATAAAGGTGGCTTTTCAGGAAAAAGTCAGTGTGAAGGGTGGATGTAGGCAGTGCTCACTTTTGACTGGAGTTTTGAAGTTGCCTCTGAGTCTGAGCACTTGAACCACTTTATTCCCCTGTGCGATAGGATAAGGCAAAAGAGCAGTTCCTTGTGCAGGGTTCAAGTGCTCTCGTGACTATCCTAAAATAACCCGAGCATGATACAGTAGGACTCCATGTGGCTAAGCGCACAGTCTTTAGACTTGTCCTTGTCACACACACCACCCCTGTCATCGCTCTTCCCTTCTCAAACAAGCTGAGCTGGTGAATAAAATTTTCCATCATCGCTCTGAGTGGCAGAACCCTTCTGCTTCTGTACTTCCTGTTCCTCTAGTGTCTAGGTTAGTTATGGTGTAAAGCACAGCAGCCAGCCCCCAGATGTTTTCCTAGCAAATTATAGGGCTCTTTACCCAGATTCTAATCCAGACAAAACAACCTTCCCATTTGGCTGCCTCTCACCGAAGAATCTACCTTTGTGATTTGTCGACTTTGTGTGGGGGGAGAGGAGGCAAGAATTATAATTATTTTCACATAGCCTTTTATTCACGCAGCCAGGTACACCGCCATTCAGTGTGTCAATTTTATCAGTCAATTTATTATGCCTAGTCGAACATTAAAGAATCTGATAGTTTCCTTGGTCTCTACTTGGACAGTATGAAACAATATTAAATTAGGCTAACAGAGTTCAAGAGGGAAGGAAAAACTTCAAACGTCTTATTTTAAATTACACCAAGATGCAGCATGGGAGGTGAAAAAGAGGAATTTTCCTTAAAATTGAATAGATTCTGGTGCGTACGTGTGTGTGTGTGTGTGTGTGTGTGTGTGTGTGTGTGTGTTCCAAATACATCGAATTCATGTATGAAATTCTCACAGAATAAATAAAATGAAATGTGCAACAAGATAAGGCAGAGTTTCCTTGTTTCGGGACCAAATGCCTTTGTTTTTCTTTCCTTCCTTTTTTGTAATTAAAATAATCATTATTTGATGTGTGCAGGTGCTTTGCCTGCACGTGCACCGCACACATAGAGGCCAGAGGCAGGTCTCAGCTCCTCTAGAGCTGGAGCTGCACAGAGTTGTGAGTCTCTGTGTGGGTGCTGGATATCAAATCCAGTTCCACTGGAGCCATCTCTCCAGGCCTTGGGGATTTTAAAAATAATCAAACCTGGATAGCATCTGGAGAAAAACTGTACATAGACTCAGTGTGTGAAGGACAGTGTGAAAACCATAAAAAGAGAGAAGCACTGGAGTTTGGGATTGTTGGATTTTTTTTTTTCCTATAGTGAATGAGATTTTTAATTTTCTATCACTTTTCAGTATCTGATCTATTGCTACATGGTTTCAGGGCCTCTTACCCATCTCCTTCAGGGGTCTTTGGAAGGAAGCACCCATACAAAGCAAAAGATCTTGTTCTTCTTTTATTTATTTTTACTTTGTTGTCCTTTTAGAGAAGAACTTATTTTCATCCTGTTTGGGCTTTAGAGAGACCCGGTCTCACTATGTGGCCCATACTAATTGGCATGTACGTGTGTTCATTTGTTTGTTTATTTTGAGACAGGGTCCCGTTCTGTAGACCAGGCTGGCCTGGAACTCACTGTGTAGAGCAGGCTGATCTCAGACCACAGAGATGCCTGTGCCTCCTGAGTGCTGAGATCAAAAGCCTGCACAGCCATGCTGGCTCCACAGGAGCTTTGAACCCGTTAGGCAGACCAGCAGTCCTCAAACTTAAGCTGTGACAAAAGGTTGTCACAATGCCCCCCTGATGGCATTACAGGTATTTCATCACACCTAGCTTCATTTCCACATTGGATGGCTCACAGACTACCTGTGACTCCAGCTTCAGGAGCTCTGACACCCTCTTCTGGTCTTCATAGCTAAGTGCATACACATGTTTATATAAATAAAAATAAATCTTATAAAAATTAGTGTTTATTGCTCTCTTTATTATCCTGGTTGCAAATAATATATGGCATGGGGAATGGGAAGATGTAATACAGTTCAGCAGCAAATCTTCCTCTAGATATATGTCAGCTGTATTGCTCCATGTTAATACGTGTAACTCCATATAATATGTATCTACTTTTTAAAAACTATTATCTTCAAAAGTATTGAGACAGGTCTCACTCTGTAGCCCTGGCTGGTCTGGAATGCACTGTGGCCCAAGGCTGGCCTTGAATTCGGGTAGATAGTCCTGCTTCTGCTTCCTGAGTGCTGGGATTATAGGTATGCAACACTGTGACTGACTTCTACATCATTTTTTATGGCTTTTAACCTTTTTGCATATACCATTTGATTATGTAGGATGTATAAATAATACCTGTTAACTAATATACAATAGTTAGGTTCGCATTCTTAAACATAAGGCTTATTTTCTATTTGTTTGCTTATTTTACGTGTCTGTTTATTTTTCAGCAGGGTCGCACTATGTAACCCAACCTTATTAATTGACCTCAACTATTTTCCAGCTCCCTCTCGTTCCTGAAGCCTCCTGAGTGATGACCTGAAAGGCAGCACACCACGGGCGCTCTGTCACATCAGTGAATGTCCTTTCTTGTCAACTTTAGTGTCTTGCATATGGAACTTGGTAGAGCTGACTTTCAGAGTCTTTTGGGGAATCTGAATTCCCAAAGCCAGCTGAGGAATCGGTGAGTCAATCTTAACACATTACTACGCCCACGGGATGCCTGCTGATCTGAATCTCCCGGGACACAGTGCTGAAGTCAGCCTTTCCCTGTGCTCTGTGACTGGCCATTTCCTCGCCCGTAGATGGTACCGCCCCTTCCTTCACAGCTGACTAGACCCCACCCCCACCCTACCCCCACCTCTGTGCTCGCAGAACGTCACTGAGCCTGCGCCAACGGGGATGACCACGTCACCTAAGAATGCTCCTCCTGTCTCATCAACCTTATCCCCTGTTTGTATTGTTCTTGTTCCAGATTGCTGATACTTTAAGCCCGAGGCTCTAACTTGAGCAGGAAGAGTTTATTTTGGGATGAGGAATCTCCCCCCAGAGACAAGCCTCTCTACCAGTCTCTCTGCCTCCCTCCCCTCCTCCCTTCCCTTTCCTTCCCCTCTCTCTTCCCTCCCCTTTTCTGCCCCCTCAACTCTGGAGGAGAAACTGGTTTCTAAATCTGCAGAAGCAAGCTCCTTTCTCTCTCAAAAAATATCAGTGTTTTTCACATCTACTCACTTAATAAACAGAAAAGGTCAACGGGACAGTAAGGGATCACTTATGGAAAGCGCCCCTATAAATCCCCTTCAGTGTGTAGAGCTGATGTGATAAAATATACATTTCATCAGCCCTATAAACGCAGATGTTTAAAATGGCCAAGGAAGAAGGGAGGCACCATAAAGCTGACTTTAAAAAAGTGATGATGAGTGGCTGGAAGTGAGGGTGGGTGAAAGGAGGATAAGATTACATTGTATCCACGTATGGAATAAATAAAATTATCACTGGAAAAGAGCTGGCACATCAGTTTGTTTTATGTTGGAACAATACTCCCTCCATGTGCTCATGACAATTTACTTAAAAAAATAAAAAAGGAAGGAAGAAATAGAGAACGCTTAGAACAAAAGCTTGCTTCGTATTTTATTTTCTTCAAAAGATCAGTTTTGTCTGGACATGGTGACTCAACCTTTGCAAGCCCACCTTTCAACAGGCCAGCAGCTAGACTACCCAAAACGCTACTTTAAAAATTTTTTTTAAGTAAAAAGCAAAGCAAAACAAAAACAAATTATTTTTTATCAATAAATGTAATTTTTCTTACAAAAACATTAGTACAACCTTCAAGAAAGGGCCAATGAGGTGGCTGAGTGGGTAAAGGCATTTGTCACCAAGCCTTCTAACCGAGTTCAATCTCAGAGAAGTTAAAAACTTGAAGGACTGCCCTTGGACCTCCAGGTGGGCACAGTGACACCCATATGTCCCCCGTAAACATTATAAATTAGTGAAATATAATAGTATAAAATCTTTGAAAAAAATACAGGAAAGACCTGTACCTTTGTGATCAGCCTTTTCAGTAACAGAAATGGGTTCACGGAGTGTTTGGTGTCCTTCAGCGTGTATGTGGGATTTTCTCAGGAGAGATAAAGCAGGTGAGTTTTTGAGGTTGGTAGAAAAATAGGACAAATAACAGTTGTGATAGCCTTGACCCACCGTGCAGTGTTGTGCCGAGAAGACTTTGTGTCTTCTGGGATAGGGTTCATTCTGTGACACCTTGGGACTGCTTATTATTTTTGTAGCCTGGAAAGATGTCACTAAAGTGTCCAGGTCTTCTTGATCTCCACTCTGTCTTTCAGACCCAGACAGAGACCTGAATGTTAGTCTTATAAGTAGACATTTCACAAACACTCTGGTGACATGGGACATAAAATACAAGCATTTCTTTATAGCTGTTTGGTTTTCTTGAACACATTAGAACTCCCTAGAATACCATAATATTAGTAGTGGGAGGAGATAAGTGGTAATTTTTAAGGTTATATATTGTATGCAGACACATTTTTTCTTTTTTCCTTTTATATTTCTTAAATATTTATTTATTTATTTATTTATTTATTTATTTATTTATTTATTTATTTATTTATTTATTTATTTATTTATTTATTTATTTATTTATTTATTTATTTATTTATTTATTTATTGTGAGACAAGGTCTCTCTCTATGTAGCCCTGGTTGTCCTGGAACACTGTAGACCAGGCTGGCCTCAAACTCACAGAAATCCACTTACTTCTGCCTCTTGAGTGCCGAGGCACCATCCTGTCTGGCACGCATCAGAATTTTAAAGTAAAATATATGAAATAACTTTGGTAGGAAATGAGGAGAAAAGTTAATGTTTTCTATGACTATGAACAGACACGACAATACTCAGCTATTAGATTTTTTCAAAATTGTTTTCACAGCTGCTCCTTCAGGATTCTTATAGGACACTACTCATGTGACTCTTCTTAACCCTCAGAGTATGAACTGCTGCTCTGAATAAAGCTGGCTATGGCATGAGTCTCCAGTCAGCCTTGTTTATCTTTCTCCTAGGTCCCACCCTCTGGAGCAGTGACGAGCCACTCTAAAGGACAGTGTTCTGCAAAGATAACCTTAGGAAGATGACGTTCTAATGGTGCCATCTAGAAATGCCTCTATGGTATGAAATGAGGGAAGCCTCAGGGCCAGTCAGACCTAGTATGGGAGCCTAACATGTCTCATCACCTGAGGGAACATTAAGAACATACACAAATGATGGAGTCTCACTTTGCCTCTCACTGTTCAATCAAAATACAGCCGTGGGCAAGGCATCAAAACCCACCAGAGATGTTTTAAAATACCATGGTGCAAACTACTTGTCTAGTTCTTGATCAAACTTCGTTTTGTGGTTCCCCAGAAACTTCCAAGTAGCTGGATAAAATTTGAATTATTTTACCCTTGTTGGGGAGAAGGGCATCTTGGTTTACTGAGGATGTTACCGTAGTTCCTGTGTGGAAGGTCCCAGGTGACAAGTTAGTTGTAGAATTTAAAGAAGCCATTAGAGGGGTAGATCACGTGCTACCTGAGACTATGAATGGGAACATGTCATAGGAAGAGGGAATGAAATAACCAAAGATACCAAATGTAACTAGAGCCGGGGTCTATATGTGCACAGGAGCGTGAGAGATGCTGGGATAATCGGTCACATCTTGGGCCTGGGCAGCGGGGTTGCTGGAGAGCTGCTCATCATGGAACAGAAGCAGCCATTCCGTGTGATTGACACAACTTTGAATTTCACACTTTATGTAAGGTCTTCGGTGATGTGATCAGATGTGATGTGGATGTGGTAGCATGTGGCTCTAACCTGAACAATGGATGGGGGGGTGGGAAGGAGAAAGAACTCAAAACCAAGTTCTAGGCCAACCTCCGTTATATTGTGAGAGCTGGTTAACAAAGGGGGGGAGGGAGGGAGAAAGGGAAGAAAGAAGGGAGGGTGGGAGGGAGGGAGGGAGGGAGGGAGGAGAAGAGAAAGTAATCTGGCTTCTTGATTACTTTCATGATGTCACCAGTAAGTCATGAGAGACCAGCATTGGTGGCTGGAGAGCGTGTCCTCTTAACTTAGCTGCTCAGCCAAGACTATAATTACAGGGATGGTCATGTGACAGACTGCTGGTGGATCAGTCTCCCTGCTTTCGGAGGAATACTGTGACTTTCTCATTGGGGATACCAAGTGAGACTTGGTATACACTATGTCTGGCCCAGAGAAAGTAATGTGTAAGTAGATGTTTGGGCAGAATTAAGGGAAGGTCCTGTATCAGGACTGACCATGGAGTCTTGCTTGGGTGACAAATGAAAGGTGCCATGCCAATCACACATTTTACTTTCAGAAACTAATTCTGGAGTATTTATATAGCTCTGTGTGTAAAGCTCATATGGGAAAGTGTGGCCCCTGAAATCAGATTTTACCACAGATCCACAAGGCTATTTCTCTCAATTGAGCATTGTATCTTATTAACTTTTAAGATTATTTTACTTTGTGTGTAGGACTTTTTCTCTCCACATATGTATGTGCACCATGTTTAGTCATGTTTATGCTTAGTGCCTGAGGAGAAGAGGGCATCAGATCTCCCAGAATTGGAATCACAGATGTTGTGAGTAACCATGTAAGTTCTAAGAATTGAACCCAGGTTCTCTGGAAGAGCAGCCTGTGCTTTTAACCACAAAGCCATGTCTCCAGCCCCAACTGTGTGTTTTAAAGCAGAATTACAAGTCTCATAAGTGGAGAATTTCTTTTCTATTTTTAATGCTGGGGGTTTGTAGCACCAGAGCTTTGCACATGCTGAGCAAATGCTCTACTATTGAACTATACCACTAGCCCAGCAAATGCTAATGCATATATCTATATCCATATACATATATATGGAGAGAGAGAGAGACTTTGCTATTCTCAAACCTTCCTACACTTAGTTAAAAAAAAAAAAAAAGTACACACTCCTATAGTTCAATGATGAAGCCCATGTATACTTAACTGAGACTGCTACTTTTCAATGAAAAGATGCCAACAGTTGGGAGTTATTTAGGTCTAGAGGTATTGTGTAGCCTAAAGGCCGGCACATCAGTTAGCGGTTAGTTCTTCTCCGGCCTCATGGAATCCTGAGCTCTTTTTTTTTTTTTTGAATCACTGTGGTTTAGGCTTTGAAATTGGCAAATTTATTCAACTTACTTTAACTTATTTTTTGTCTTTAAACTTCAGATGGCCTCTGAACCAGGCTTAGTTTGTTGCATTTTGTGTTTCTCATAAGATAGGTTTCTCTCTCACATATATCGAAGACGCGTGCGTGACCCCTTGTAATGTACACGATGGGCTTCCTTTCATCTGAAAGGCCTAGAGCATGATGGGATCTCATGATAAGAAAATCTTTTACGTTTTGCTTCACAGGTATCACAGACAATATAATATGTATAATTTCTATAAACAATTGGGTTGTGTGCGTGTGTGAGAGGCATGTGTGAGAGTATGTATGCACTTGTTCATGTGTGAATCTGTGGATGTGTGAGAGTGGGAGAAAGTATGTTCATGCCATGGAGGTCAGAAGAAAACTTGTGAATGTTGATTCTCTTCCATCGTGTGGATTCTGACAGTTGAATTTGGCTCATCAGGCCCAGCAGCAAGTGCTTTTTTTTTCCCCCTTCTTTTTGTTCCTTGAAAATTAAGATAGTAAGACATTTATATAGCTCTTGTGTGTAAAGCTCCCTCAGAACTAATAAACACCCAGTTTCAAAATCAATTTCAGACTTTGCTGAATACATTTCCCCCACTTAGCTCAAATAGATCCCAGCCTCCTTACAGTTGTGTGACAGTCTCTGTGAAGGTCAGGCGGGTGAGCTGTGTCATGTTAAAGGTGCTTAGTTTAATAACTAAAACCACATATTCTGAAAAAACCATTTCCAAATACTGGCTCTACCTTTAATGGCGAGCTTTGGAGATAATTCAACTATTTTGTGCCTCAATTTCCATTCTCTTCCCCTTAAGATGAGTAACAATAGTGACCCTCTCGTGGTGTTTTAAGAAGGCTAGAATGAAATAATCCATGACAATGTCGAGCAGGCTGCCTTTGAACCCTGTAAAGGTCTAAATGATGCCCCTGACTTTCTTTAAGGGGATGACTGAGAAAGTCAGTCTACCTTCAACCAGTGAAACAAAATGAGTGTCCTGAGGCAGCAGCAATGGTGTTCCGGGCAGCTGAGCAGGACTAGGGTCTTTTAAAACAAAGGCACATGGCAGAAAATAAATCTGAGCCCCAGAATCTCATCACAGAGGCTACAAATAGAAGCTGCAGCTGCAGGCCCAAGGCTGGCCTTTACATGTCCAGCGTGCAAAGGGACTCCTGGTGACAAGCTGATCTTTTCTGTCACACCCACACAGACTCAGCAATCATCATAGAGTCAACTCTGAACATTAAGGAGCCATTTTTAGTAGACTATAGCAAATTGCCTAGTAATACAGAGTGGGTAGAAATAGAACACAGTGAATTTAGTGATTAGATGTTCTTGCATGTACCATAGATGATTCTGGATTATGGAGCTGCCAATAATAACCCATTGCATCTGTAGAATAATTAACCATGTCCAGGCACTGGACCAAGGACATCCAATGTTAGCCTGCTTAATCTTCCCACACCTCTGTGAGGCAGATAGAATTATTATTCCAACCTAGATTTCAGGGAGGAAAAAGGCCAACAGAAGAGACCAAGAAACAAGGCTCCAAGAGATAAATATTTACTCAATTCACAGTGTAAAGCCAACGTTTATACCCAGGTCCTTCGGACCCCAGGTCTTGTCTCTCGCCCACTTCCTCTGGGTGATATCTAACTCACACAGCATTCCATATACTTCTTACTACGTGCAATGTTTTCCCACTATGGAGAGGGTACTGCTGGATTGGCCTGCCTCTTAACACACACACTTTTAGATATCTGCTTAACTTAAAATTTTCATATAGACTTTATTCAGCTACAGATCATTGCTCACTACATAAATAATCAAGATGTTTGAGAGGTGGTCCTTCTCGGAGAGCTCTATTATCTAGTCTAAATGTTTCAAATGTTCACTTGAACTCAGTAGCCAATGAAAAGGAATATAAGCAACTCAAGGATCAAAGTGATTTGGCCCCCTCCTGATTGCTTCATGAGGAACCTGTTGTCACCAAGAGAAACTGATAAACCTACCATCACCAAGAGAAACCAATGGACCTACTGTCACCAAGAGAAACCAATGGACCTACTGTCACCAAGAGAAACCAATGGACCTACTGTCACCAAGAGAAACCAATGGGCCTACTGTCACCAAGAGAAACCAATGGGCCTACTGTCACCAAGAGAAACCAATGGGCCTACTGTCACCAAGAGAAACCAATGGATCTACTGTCACCAAGAGAAACCAATGGACCTACTGTCACCAAGAGAAACCAATGGACCTACTGTCACCAAGAGAAGCCAATGGACCTACTGTCACCAAGAGACAGCAGCCATCATATTTTGTATCTTCTCATGTTTTGTGTATAAAACAGTTCATGGATCAAATGAAACATTTGGAGAAAGGACTTAGGCCATAGTTCCCCAGGCTCTAATCTCTGGTATAAGTAATAAGGCACACACACAACTAGAGTGTGATTACAACATAAAGAGTTTATATAACGTTTCCAGAGAAATCAGTCTATTTGCAGCAGGAGGATCTGAGATTTTGTGCCGGGCATTACCTTGAGGTGTTTGTATTGTTTGTGTTTTTCTTGTTTTCTTCTCCAGTGGACCGGCTTTGGATCCCTTGTAATGGGATAAAACTCTCCTTTGGTTGCAGATAACAATCAGAGCCGAGACTGGGAGATGGAAAATCATGGGCAAGGAATTACAGTGAGCTTTAACGTAAGACTATAATTTGTTGTGTGTTTTCAGCTTCTTATTGCAAATAAATCTACTCTGACCCTCCAAGGCCTAGGAACAGCATGGACAAGGAAGCAGATCAAATGTCAGAAGCAGGATAGAGAAGAGCTGGAAAGCGTATCCTCTGAATGTGGCAAGGCCACCATACTCCTGAACTCACAGCAGCTGCAGTGACCTATTTAAGACCTGCACAAGACTGGGCCCATCAACATTCCACGCTGGATGGGGGAGGCACATAAGGCCACACCCCTCCCTGAAGGACTATTGGCAGTTAACGGCTACTGGTGGAGAGGGTGTCCTTTTTCAAATTATTTTTTTTTTTATTTCAAATGTATTTCCGGTAATGATATTATCCATTCTCCAGCAAATAACCTTCAGCCCATGCTCATGTAAGAAAATCTAACTGAACTCAGTGGTACACACGCACACACACACACACGCACGCATGCAACAAACAAAAAACCAACTGAAAAGTAAGAAAGGAATCCCTTAGGAAGAAGGGTTTCAACAAGAATTAAAGGAGATAAAAATGATCAAAATTTGGGGTAGGCATGGTGGTAAATGCCCTTAATCCCAGTACTTGGGAGGCAGAGACAGCCAGATCTCCGAGTCTGAGGCCAGCCTGGTTTATATAGCAAGATCCAGGACAGCCAGGATTACACAGAGAAATCTTGTTTCAAAAAAAACAGAACAACAAAACATAAACAGAAGAAAATATCTAGAGTTTATCACACATGTATTAAATTGTCAAAATGGAAGTAGGTAAATAAATGTACAAACCAAATATCAAAAACTACTGCAGTGCATCTCTATCCATCAGAACTTGGACAACAATGTTTGCATTTTTCCAATGAGTACTATTAGCAAGAAGCAGAAGATATAGAGGTGAAAACTTGTTAGGGACTAAGAGGTAAAGGAGACTTTAAGGCATAGGAACTGTCACTTCTTGTCCCTCACTTCGTGGTGAGTGGTAGGACACAGAGCTTAAAAGGACCTTTGAGTCTTGGAAGGGATCCAGCAAAGACACCAAACTAATTTGGGAGATGAGGCGTATGTCTTCTGAGGAGAGGTTTAGAAGGCTTAACATGCTTCAGTTTTAAAATAAGGCGGGTGAGTAGAGTTCTATTGATAGCCAGCAAGCTGTCAGTATGAACTTGTACTTGGTACAAAAGAAAACTCAAAGTCACAGTAAGGATTACAAGAAGGCAGTTTTCTTTCTTTTTTGCTTCAGGAGCGTAAGCAAAAGGGAGAGGCTTGAGTTTTCCTAAATAAAATTTATTTACATAAAGTTCTTAAGGGGAAAAAACTTCAGGTTTAATATCATTTATTAGAACGCTAGATTTAGAGAACAGTTGCTCATATTATCAATTCATCACGTAGTCAGTAGAAATATTACTGCTCCATAACAGTTCATCTAAACCAGCTTCCCACACATGTGTGTATGGGGTGGTTGCTTTGTGCAACTCTGACAATATTTGACAAGTTCTTCAAACCTTTGTCTTTGTCTCATACCATAGGTTCTTTTCTGCTTCACACAGAGTGAGAGATTTCACGGCAGGGAAAATGGATAGACTCTGGGTAACAATCTCGTGGAGTTATTCTTCCTGGTTTTCATGGGCTGTGTCCCCCAGGCAAGCCTCAAATTCTTGATCCCCCTGTCCCATTCTCCCAATATAGCTGTGCAAAACCATGCTTGGCTTTATTTTTCTACTTTTATTTTATTTAAATATTATTTTAAATATTATATTATTATTTATATATTATTTTATTTATTTTCTTCTTGTGTTTCATGTAGCCCAGGCTAGCCTCAAGCTTGCTACATAGGTGAGAAAGACTTTGAATTCTCCTGTTTCCACGTCCTCGGTGCTGGATTGCAGATGTGATCGCCAGCTTCATCTTCAAATCTTTTTCTGACTTGTTCACTTTTGAATTTTGAATTTCATGTTGGATCCTAAATTTCTGATTTCCATGACATAGGTTAAAACTTAAATCCCCTCCAGGGGTGCATAGGAAAAACTGGGGAGAAATGTAACACTTTTAGCAGTTACATTATCTCAGATGAAAATTTTAATGCTCAGTTTGGAGAAAGCTCAGGTTCCAAAGAAGAGGCTCAGGGTTAAGGTTGGAGGTGGGTTCTGGGAGTCCTTTACACTCCTAGCTGAAAACAGGAGAAGGGGTTATTAAGGGAGAGAGCCCACCCAGGGAGCAGTCAGAGACATTAGACCCATCTTTCTATCACTGTCCATTGTCCTCATTTACGTAGAGACCTTAAGTAAATTTGTTCACATTCTTTGCGGCAAAGGCTGAATTGTACCCCTCTGCTTTGTATAGTTAGGTGCCTATACCTACCTCCACGATGGCATTATGGACTTGTGAATATCGTTAAGTTGGAGTGAGGTCCTGAGGGTGAAGCCCTCACCTTGCATTGAAGCCTTTACAGGAAAAGATGCCAGAGATATTCCTCTGTATCTCTCTCTACCCTGCAAGAGCGTAAGAAGAAGGCAGCCGTAAGTCAGACAGGAGGAGGGCTCTCGTAGGAAATCAGTTGTGCTGGTACCCGATCTTGAGCTTCTGAATTGCAGAACTGTAAAAAATAAATCTGGTTCTTTGGCATTTAATTGTGGCACTCCAAGTTGACTAATCGCACCTTTAAATTGCTTTTGCATAATCTGCATGTATTTAAAATTATCCATCGTGAGTTTAAATGTTTGCAGAGAGCGTATGTAATTGTTATTGTCCTGTAACCGTGACATATGTCCTTTAACTATCGCTACAGGATGAAAGTGCAATGATGATACAGTCCACCATGAACTGTTATAGATATTGAATAAACTCCTTAATTTCTCTCTGCTCATGGTTTCAGAGGAGCCAGTGAAGTGGAGGGCATGGCAGAGCACAGCAGAGGAGCACGGCAGAGGAGCACGGCAGAGGAGCACGGCAGAGGAGCACGGCAGAGGAGCACAACAGAGGAGCACGGCAGAGGAGCACGGCAGAGGAGCACGGCAGAGGAGAACGGCAGAGGAGCACGGCAGAGCACTGCAGATCCATCACAGAGGGCTGGAAGATGTAAAGAAGGCTGCTGGTGATAGTCAGCACTTTAATCACCAGAAAATGAGCATTTTTTTTTCTTTCTCTTCCCAAGTAAACATTTTTATTCCACTTAATCACAGAATTTTACTTCTATGTAATAAAATATTTTCTTAAGCCTTCAAAGAAATTTTTCACCCTCTATTTTAACATCAAAAAATATGGAAACTGAAAAAAGAATTGATTTGAGACAAGGTCTCACTATGCAGTCCTGGCTGGGTTGGAACTCACTATATAGATTAGGCTGGTCTCAAATTCACAGAGATCTACCTGCCTCTACTCGCAAGTTCTGGCATTAAAAGTATTCTCTATCAATACTGGAATGATTAAAAATTTTAAAAACTTTTTTTCTGTGACCACAGGCTTATATATGCAGCATTTTAAAAGCCAATTAATTTATAATTAAGTTACCATCATGGGTCAACGTATATACATTTGACTAAGACAACATAAAAGATAATACTAATTAGTTTTACTAAAATATGAATTAGTATTTCTATTAGGTAGAAATCAGTATTTTTCTCATTAATTTATGGCTAAGTTATTCATTGTCAGGAAGAAACCTAATTCAGTGTCAAACAATATAGATTTTATTTCAAAAATTGTTTCAAGACAGAGAACACTAGATATTAACAAATACATAACAATTGTGAACACAAGCACACTGATGAACACTTCAATTCCAAAACGGACAAAGCAAACTTGGACAGAATTAAAGGGAGAAACAGATAGTTCTGGAATAACCATGGAGACATCAACACCTCACTTTCAATAATCAAAATATCAAGACAGAAGGATAAGTTTCAGTATTCTATTGCAGTGAAGAGACACCATGACCAAGGCAACTCTTATAAAAGAAATTATTTAATTGTGGCTGGCTTAGAGTTCAGAGGTTTAGTTCTTTGTCATCATGGTAGGGAGCATGGCAGATATGGTGCTGGAGCAGTAGCTGAGAATTACATTCAGATCCACAAACAGCAGGAAGAAAGTGAGGCACGGACCTGGCTTGAGTTTCTGAAACCCAAAGCTCACCCCCAGGGACACACTTTCACCAACAAGCCACACCTACTCCAACAAGGCCCCACCTCCTAATCCTTCTCATGTAGAGCCACTCCTTGATGATCAAGTGTTCAAACATATGAGCCCATGGGGGGTTTTCTTGTTTAAATCATCACGGTAAGTACCATTGTAAATACTTGTTCTGCCCACTGGTTTAGTAAAAATGCTGATTGGCCAAAGGCAGACAGGAAGTATGGGTGGGGCTACCAGACTAAGAAAACTCTGGGAACGGGAAGAACAGAGCAGAGATGCCACAGAGACACCAAACAAGCTAGAAGTTGCAGAGGACATCTATGCTGCTCTGAGAAAAGGTACCGAGCCGCATGGCTAAACAAGATAAGAGTCATGGGTTAGTTTAAGAGCAAGAGCTAGCAGTTATATGCCTGGGCTCCAGGTCAGTCAGCATAAAATCAATGTAAGCATCTGTGTGTATTTCATTGGGACTATGGGACTGTGAGTCTGAAAAGTCCAGGCCAGGAGGTTAGGCCAGAAAGTCTGGGCCAGAAACATCATACAACAATAAAGGGCTTGAACAATACTGTGTGTCAACTATATCTAGCACTATCAACAGCAATGAATACACATTTTTCTCAGTAACACAGCAAACTCTTTTCTGAGTGAACATATGTAAGATGAGAAAATGAATCTCAAGAATGGCTTTACATTTGAAATTATGCTTTTCTGACTATAATAAAATGAAACTAGACATAAATAAGAAAAACTATAAAAATTATAAGTAAGTTGAAATTAAATGACACATCTTGTTTGTTTAAGTAAATACGAATGGATTCTCTCCCTCACCAAGTGAGACCCAGGATGAAATTCAGGTCATTGGTAGCAGGTACCTTTACCCACTGGGCCATCTTGCCAGGCCCTCCTTTTCTTTGTTAAAAAGGAACTCTACTCAGGGATTATCCCAATATTACAATAAATTTTCTTAATTATCTTAATATTTTGTTATTACAATTTAAAATAATCTTTCTGATGTTTATGTTTATATTTATTGTATGAAATGGGGATCTAAATTTGTTTTTTTTCTCCATTTTAATGGGTAGTTATGATAGTGTTATTTTATCACAGTGTTGGTTACAGTGAACAGTACACACTGACATTAACTGTTCATCAAATGGGATCTAATCAAGAAAATGTGGCACATTCATGCCATATAGAATTGTTTAGCTTTAAGTGGAGAGAATTTCCCACAGAATAGGAGAAAATCCTTGTGAACTATATTTCAGTCTGGGGGTAAATACCAAGGATACACTGAAATGACCCACTTGAGATAGTTATTGACAAACATATTGATTAAACCCATTAAAAGCTTTTAGTTCTTTTTTATTGATAACCAAACCAAGAGCAGGCTGATATCTCTAATAAATCTCTCAGTGCCCAAGTGTAGGGGTGGAGTAATTTTAAAGGCAAAGCTCACAAAGACCATAATCTACATCAAAGTTAGAAGAGAGTCAGAGTAACCTTGAACAGAAGAACATAGTAATTATTTCAGATACAACATGACAATTCCTTTTTACTTATATCTTCTTTAGTTATTTTAGTTTAATTATTTTTATTAATGTACCTGGACCATGGTCAAGGTCATGGAACTGTCAAGTGAGTTGCCATGGCAAACTTGACCATTAGGAGGAGAGGGGTAGAGAGCTGAGAAACGAATAAGTAAACCCCAAATGGAACAAAGATAACATTACCTTAGTCATTTCAACATAAAGAACTGACATTTTCAACCAAAACCCAGAACTTCCAGTCAATAAATGGGTAATGAAATTAAGAAGTAGTTGTCAAGAATAGAAATATAAATAACTAATAGTTGTTTTTAAAAGCATTTAGCATCTTTAGCTTCCAGGAAAATACAAGCTGAAATTACTTTTATGCTCCATTTCACTCACTATCATTTAGAAAACAAATAACAGGAAATGATGGCTAGAAAGTGGCAAAGACAAAGCTGCCTTATTTGTGGCTGGTGAGAGTGTGAACTAGTACAGCCATTAGGAAAACCATGATGGAGGTTTCTTATCACCTAAAACCGCAACAGGGCATCGTGGCACATCTGTAATTCCAGCACTGGAGAGGCAGAGGCAGGCAGATCTATGAGTCAGCTTGATCTACAAATTGAGTTCCAGGACAACCAGGGATACATAGAGAAACCCTGTCTTGAAAGAACCAAAAAATAAAAACCAACCAAACAAACAAAACCCCAAAAATAACAAACTGTAACTATCACATGACCCAAATAAAATCATTCCTGAGACTATATATAAAGAACTCTGTCTTATCAAAAAAGATATGTGCATGCCCATGTTTATTATTGCAACAATACAGCCAGGAAATGGAATCAACCTAGATGGCCACTGGGAGATGAACAGATGATGAAATTGTGATATATATACAAAATGGATTTTATTCAGTTGGAAGGAAAAATGAAATGTTTATTAAAATGAGTGAATCTGGAAACCCTTATATAAGCAAAATAACCTGGACTCGGAAAGATGGCCACCACATTCACTCTCAAATGTGGATCCTAGTCTTTAAAGTTGATACACTTATATGTGTGAGTGTAGACCAGCAGCTCTCAACCTGGGGGTCCAGCGGCCCTTTCACATGAGTCTCACATCAGACATCCTGCATATCAAGTATTTACATTATGATTCATAGCAGTAGCAAAATTGCAGATATAAAACAGCAACAAAAATAATTTTGTGGTGGGGGGATTCCCCACAACACGAGGAACTGTGTCAAAGGGTCAGTCACAGCATCTAGGCTATGATATTTGAGAGGGGATCATGAGAAAGGAGAAAGGTATTGTGGGCAGGGCAATGGAACACAGGTGACATTGAGGCAGAAAGGCTATTGGGAGTAGGGGGTGACAGGGAGGGGGGCAGGGGGCAGAGAAGGACAGAAGGACACTGAGTTTGAAGATGATTTGATTACAGGTTGAGGGGACAGCACAGTGTGAAAAAACCACACGTGGGAGGACCCGCGTGCAGATCTCCAGAATCCATGTAAAAGCCAGACCTCAGTAGCAGATCTCTGTATTCACGGTGCTTCTGAGACCAGAGGATCCCTGGAAACACGGGCCAATGAGAGCCTGGTGGATGGTGTGACTATATATATATAGTCTATATATAGAGACTATATATATATATATATATATAGAGAGAGAGAGAGAGAGAGAGAGTAAACAACAAAACAAAACTCAATATTTTTATTTCCTTTGTACCTGTGTTTCACCTACATGCATGATTGTGTACCATATGCGTACCTACTGTCTGCAGAGTTCAGAAGAGGGTGTGAGATCCTCTGGGAGTGAAGTTACAGGCAGAGAGGTTAGCTCCGCTATGGGTGCTGGGAACTGAACCTGGATCCTCTACAAAAGCAGCCAGTGTGCTTAACAGCCGAGGCATCTTTTTAGCTCAAAACTCAGGTGCTTTGCACACTAATTTAAAAAGCAGGTTTTAAATGGGAATTGGGAATTGTTTTTCTTTTCTTTTCTTGTCCCGGGTGTGAACATGCTATTAGTATACTAGAAGCCCTTTTATTTATTTGAAATAAGTAATTTAAAATATTTTAACTTTTTAGACTTATTTATTTTATATTATGTATACTGAATGTTTTACAGGTATTTATGTATACCACAAGTGGCCCTGGTGACCATGGAGATCAGAAAAGGGTATCAGATCCCCTAGATCTAGAGTCATGGACCACCATGTGGGCACTAGGAATTGAATGCAGGTTTCTGGATGAACAACAGGAGCTTCTAACTGCCAAAATAACTCTTGAGACCCCTAAGAGAGTTTTGAAATAGATTTCACTATGTTGTCCAAACTACTCGCAAAGTGATCCCCCAGCCTCAGCCTTTACAGGACTAAATGTGTGTGCACCAGGCCACAGTGCCTGGCTAAGACATTTTTTCTTTTGGTTGTCACTTGGCCTGATTTCCTGATGATTCTGAACTATTGATTTTGGCCTTGCTTTATGTGGGAAAGAAGTATTTTCTTTTTGATTGAACTAGTGGTGGTGTGTGTGTTATGGTTAGCCAACTTCTCCTCAATCACACACACAGACACACACACACACACAGACACACACACAGACACACACACACACAGACACACACAGACACACACACACACACACACACACACACACACACACACACACAAATTCAATAAAGCATTTAAGCAAAGGAGAACAGACAGCCCTGTTGACCGTTTTCCCTCCTGAGCGGCTGCAAATATCCATTGTCCCAATTTAAAATTTCTGGTAAACTGTGTGGCTCTTTATCTCAGATCTTGTCTGGACTTTCAATTCCTCTGAAAGCATTTTACTTTTATTTTATCTTTGTAGTGAAGTTCTTTTTATCAGAAAGTTCTCCAGGTCATCAAATACTTTCTCTGTGGACTGCAGTATTTCCTGGCATGTGTTTGCTTTGGTAAAATGATCAGTGTATTAAAAGCCCATGGGGCCTCTACTGAAGCCAATGATGGCAGTGAAGCTCCTTTTCGGCATGTGTGAAATGTGTCCATCACATAAACATTCTGCAACACAACACTCGGCCCCTCTGTCCATTTCACACGAAATGCTCAGTGTGCTGGGAATGCTTGGAAAGAGATTCCTTTTTAGGGCCTTCTACCACACCAGACACCACAATGTTAAAAGCATAATGGATTGCTGAGATTAGTTTTAAAATCTCTTATTTTACAAGAGGCTCAGACAGACTGGGCACCAGACTTTCTTATAGCTACTTGGCTGGATTACACAGGGACCATGAACATGACCTAAGGGTCTTACCTTAGATCCTGGATGTTTTAACTAGTTTAATGTGTGACTGGCATCCCCATAGCAGACATGAAGCCGTTCCTTTTCCTTTTTTCAAGCCATGTCTAACTTAGCACTCAGAACATGCCATTCTGTGGTTGACATTAACGGGCTGTCACCTAGAAGCAAAGAATCAGTTTGAAAAGCAAATGGTATGTATGTTCAGTAGAACTAGAGAAAGCTTTCCTTACAGACTGTATTCATTGAGAGTGCTGTCTGGCCTGCCTCCCCTCTTCTCACATAGCTAACTCATGATGCTGTTGAGTGCGTGGTCGCTGTTCCCATATGAACATTCAACTCGGCACTATGCTTGTTAGAACTAAGTCCGACCAGCTGTATCTCAGCCTCAAGGGAGATCAGCTGAGGCAATGTGGCTTCTTTGGGACAAACTGTATCAAAAACACACGCCATTAAAGGCATACAGGTGGATGACTTTACAGAAAAACATATTTTAGCCCTTGGTCTAAAGTGCTATGCAGATGGACAATGAAAGCAGAGGATGCCTGTCTAATGTAGCCCGCTAATAGGTCATGTTTCTCACTAGATTCTCTACATTTTCAGGAGGAAGTCACCAAGTCTGATACTTTCTGTGACCATCTTAGGTTAGGTTTTCTGTGCCTGTTTGCCATATGTATTTATTTTTATTTATTTATTTGCTTTTGCCTTTTGAGACAGGGTTTCTCTGTATATAGCCCTTGTTGTCCTGGAACCTTCTCTGTAGACCAGGCTGGCCTTGAACTCCTTGAGTTCTGTCTCCTGGGTGCTGGAATCAAAGGTATGTGTCACCACCACCTGGCCCATTTGCCATCTTAATAACCACTATTTTGTTTGTTTGTGGTATTACAGTTTATCTGACTTTCTTTGCCCATTCCCCACTACAGTTCAGTATACATCCCACAAAGCAATGCAACATAACCACTCTCCAGTTCCAGGACATTGTCATCATTGCCAGAGGAGTCTTGCATTCATGAGCACTCAGTTCCAATTCTACTTCTCCTGGCCTGCGCAATCACTAAGCTATTTTCTAATGCTGTATGTTTATCTATTATGCGCATGTACTATTCACAAAAGTAGAATGGAATAACATGATTTTCTAGTCTGTTCTTTCATTACTCTATATCTGCCCACGTTGTATCATATCCTTGCTTCATTCTTTTATATGCTTGCAACTTTAAAAGGACTATTTTCTGAAAGATGCAAATGCAATGTGTCCTTTAATGAAACACGATATTTAACTTGGAATGCAGTTCTACCGATTAACATTGGTGTAGAAATACAGTACAAAAAATTTAACCTCAGTAGTTAAGAAATAAGGAAAACGAACAACTAAAATGGAAATAGAAATATCCATCTTAATATACCATTTTTTTCTTTCAAGTCTTAGTGAAAATAAGGGAGAATCCAGCCTCAGATAGTATGGTTTTCATTTATTTATTTTATCACCCAGAAAACTCGGTGCACTGCTGAGTCGGCACATGCATCTGTCCATCGGACAGAAAAGAACAGGAAAGAACACGAGGCTGCAGCTGAATTTAGAAAGTTAGAGGTGCTCGCATCTGCCACACGAGAGGGACAGGAGATTCCTTCCAGCAGGCGAGAGAGCAGAGCACAGACAACAGATGTGAGAAAGGTCCCAGAGCTGTCAGGTTTCAGCATCCTTGTGCCGAAGAAGGGAGGCGCCAACATGATTGATGTCGGGGAGGCTGTATAAAAGCGCTCAGAATCTCTACAGCTGCTTGTCACACTGACCCGCACGTCCCTCCGGTCTTCTTGGGGTTTCTGTCAACTGGTGCTGGAAGGGCAAAACTCTTGGGAGAGTAACCTTTTATTGTGGTCATGCCAGAACCCACAAAGAAAGAGGGTAAGAAACCCATAAATCTTCTTGCTGTTATCCTTAGTATCTATTTTGGTGTTTATTTTTAAGTTATCTGACTTTTTAAACAGACTATAAAACAATTGAATTGTTGGGATGCATTGATAAAATTCTTGAGTGTCAAAAGGCCAGAAGAAAAATATAAGACTATATAATGAACTGAGAAATACCTGATAAAGTTTATAAAACAATATTGATTCCAATGATTAAATGAAAATTCTGTTCTTCAATTTCAAGAAGTCCTTAAAATGATTACATCAAAAGTATTAACTGCTCGTGGGGAGGAGTCTGCATTTTTCAGGTTTATTTTCTTACTTTGCTTCTCAACATTTTCACCTCGTTTACAGCATGGAGAGGGGCATGGGATGTCTTCTCAAACACTTAATAAATTTGGCCAAGTCTTTGATAAGAATGTGTGATATTGTTTGTAGTCTTACTATTTTTTCCCACAGGAAGGCATTTAAAATATACAGACAGATTTGTTTGATTGTTACTTTGGGAACTCAGCTTTGAAATTCTTGCTTGAAAAGAAAGTTTTTCTGATTATGATTGGTAGATTGACTCTCTCTTGAGTTTTACTATATACAATTTCAAAATATTTAGTCTTTAAAAAATCAATTAAGAATAAAAAATAATTAAGGAATAGTCTTTGTTAGAAGAAACTTTTCTTCTTTATAAAAGATCAATATTTTAAAATTGCTAGTTAATAATGTAGGCAAATTTATTTTGGTGATTATGAAAATAGTAAAATTGAACATTAATTACACAAATAAATAACTAATTTTTAATAGAAACATCTTTTATAAATATTACCTCATACTCTGGTTTCTCTTCGGATGATATAAATCTTTCAGCATTTACTAATGATTACAGAGGACAGGAAAACCTTTGGGTTTCAAGCCAAGTTTTTGACGTGCTTTGCTTTGCTTCTTTGGGACTAATACAGAATATAAATATTTAAATCAGATCAGCTTCATTGGGGTGTTTAAATCTTTTTTTCCTCTGCATATAGAAGCATACTTGCATGCACACACTAATTAATATACACACAAGATTAGCAGGGAACATAAATAAGGCATTTCATTTCATTTTTAATTCTTAAAAGTGCTTGTTTGTTACCATCATTCTGAAGATCTTTGCAAAAGATGCCACACGTTGAACATGAAGTTGAGATATTAACCAAACTATGAGGGAGGCTTTTAAGTATTTTTCTTTATGTAATTAGGTAGCCAGTGCTGACAGGTTGGGGTGATCAGTTACAGGCTGGCCCTACTTAGTGGCAGAGAGCATCGATGGATGAAGTCTTCCTCCCAAAATAACCACCCCAAATGCATGCATTAATATGGGAACTCAATCCCAACTATGGAGAAGTGTGTCCAAGCCCTGATAAGGTATCTTATTTGTGATGCAAATGATTTACATGTGTATTAAATGTCCTTTTTTATCTGATGGGTCGCTTGACTTGTCTCTTCGAGGCTTACTTGGATGAAATGCCTTTTATGATTCCCAAAGGAAAACAGAAGATTGTTTTAATTATTCTGAACTCTTTTTGTTGTTTGACATCCCAGCTGAAAGCTGGAAGATTAATAATCAGGTTCTAGGCTGCAGGACTAATAAAGCCAATTAAATGATTCTGTCTGCTGGATGCGGTGAAGTATTCTGTTTGGTTTGGCAATTTGATTCTCTCTATTTCACATTTAGAGAGAATGAAATTATAGAGCTAGGAAGTAAACAATATATTCTTCTTCTCATATATATTTATAGTATATATTTTATACTTTTGAAAAATAAATCTACATGAATACTAAAGTCTCCACGAGTTTCTTTTGCTCTCAAAGTACTTTTGATATTCTGTACAGGAACCCCTCCACCCAGGACAGTAATTTTATACCCACAGATTCTTTGCTGAGTTTAAATTTGGATGGTGGGAAGTGGCATCCCAAAAAGCATCACTGATAAATTTAAAACCCATGAAGGAAGTACGGAGATTTCCTTTTTTAATTCCCTTACCAGCAAAACGGATTGTTAAAGGAACGGTCTCGGGTTTGGCTTCATGAAACTGTTGCTTTTGAGAATCACTGGCGTTTATATCCTGAAGAATGTGGTACCGCCTGTGCTGCTCTGGTCTGAAGCAGCTACACCCTGTAGATGATTTTGTATTAGCTGTGGTGGTCTTTGTTCCATGGAAGCTGCCCCCTGAAAGACAGCATCAAGAGTAAGGCCTCTCCTGCTTCAAAAATCAACTGTAGATATTCACCCAAAGGACCGGCTCCTATAGCCCTACTGGACCTTCCTTCTCCTCCCCAGCCAGGAACACCATGCCCAAAAGGGTTGGACTCTACTGCTCTGTGACTTGATAGGATCTGGCAAAGACACCAAGTTTTCATCACCTAAAGGTGCAAAGGGCATCTCACTTAGATGCCTCCAACCTGCAACGGCCTAATTCTGGGAATCTCATCTTCAGGGAATGGGTCATTCTAAGGGAAAGAAAGATGGGTGCAGCTTTGGACCTCAAGGAGGAAGTCTAGTGGGAAGAACTAGTCTATGTGAAAATATTTTGAGCATCTCAAGGACTCCATACGGAAACAGAAAGTGTCTTTTTCCCCGGGTGGTGCTGGGTATCAGGTTCAGGGCCTCAGGTGTGCTGGATGTGTGATCTGCTACTGAGCTCATCCTTGCCTAGAACAGGAGTGACTGCTTCCCACTGTCTTCTCTCCACTTCATAGCTGCATGTGCATTTGGACAACTGTATTATTTATCCCGTGGACCTAACTTATGCTCTGTATAGAAGCTGGGGCCATTATATTTTTCTAATCAGATGGTGAGAGAAGATGCTGAAAGGAAGCTTCAGTTGTTAGGAATCTCCCAGAGTGCCTTGCTAATGGATTCATTTGTATATCAACTATTAATTAAGCACTACTGTGCTCTATTTCAGACAGTTGTATAAGGTGGCTTCTTCAAGCATTGGAGGATGGTTAGTTGCCACTCTGGGTCCTAATATGTGAAGAAATAACCTGCCCCTGGGAAATTTTCTTTTCTTGTCAAAAAGAAGCTATCAACAGAAAATGAAGAACATTCAATTAACATTTCTTCTTGAAATATAATCTTTATTGGTTTAAAAATATTATGGGGTTGGTGAGAGGGCTCAGCAGGCAGAGGCATTGTAAGCCTTAGTTCTATCCAGAGTCTTGCATGGTGAAAGGTGCCCTCTGACCTCCACATGCTCACAGGGGCACACATAGACACAGACACAGACAGACAGAGAGACACACATACACACTGAAGGAGTCCTCTGACCTCCACATGCTCACAGTAGCACACACAGACACAGACAGACAGACAGACACACACACACACACACACACACATACACAAACACACCACACACTGAAGGTGTCCTCTGACCTCCACATGCTCACAGCGGCACACACAGACACAGACAGACACACAACGCACACGCTCATATACACACACTAAATAAGATGTAATAAAATTATAAAAATAATACAAATGACCCTTAAACACGTAAAAATTATAGCATGTAATGATGAAAGCCACTAGGCCTGGCTCTTTAGAATCTGCGCATAACTGTTAGAGTCTATGCAATCTTGAAAAATTGTTTTCTCACACATTGAGTTGAGGTCTCAATATGAATTCCGCTGTTGTCTTGTCCTGTGTCGGGTGCTGCTATACTTCGCATATGTAACTCATCAGAAGAAACCGATAGTTCCTAATGGTCCTGTGCATAGATCAGAACGCCTGTTGGCGTCATGGTAGTTTTCTCCTTCTTCATGCTGGAGTCTTTCTTGAACACTCGGAACACAGGACAAACACAGGCTCATCTGTGACTGCAATCGTTAGACTGTAACTGAGAATGTTCAGAATCGAAGCCAGGCCTTCTCAGCTGGATCGACACCCAGTGTAAAGTATCTGTGTCGACTGGGGTCTCTTTTAGTGCGAATAGGAGGGAACATGGTCATGGAGACGTTTTTTTTCAGTCTGGAAGCTTTTTCCCGCTTCTTCGTCTTCTCTTCTTTCCTGGTCCGTAGAACAGCTTAAAGTTCTGTGGAGTATAAATCCAATTTGAAACCAAAGCTGCATCCTTCACCTCTTGCCTATTTCTAAGCATGACTCTGGGCTTAGTCATCATCAGAAAAGGAGCCCGGTGATGGGACGTCTCCCTCGCTGACCTTCAGTTTCCACATGCAAGCCTCTGGATGGCTTATTTGAAGTCCCCAAACAAACCACACACACACACACACACACACACACACACACACACACACACACACACACGCACATTAAATGAGGGGGAAGTTCATGTTTAGGAAACAAGATAGAGGAATGGAAGAGAAAAAAGGCATTTCTCTTTTTTAATGAAGAGCAAGTATTTTCCTTTTGGCTCTGCATAATCATATAGATCAAATGAAGGACTCCTGAGGAGTGTACAAGCTATATTGTGAGGTGTGTTGTGGTGACACACGCCTATACCCCCAGCATTCAGGAGGCTGAAATAGAAGAATGGAGACTTCAAGGCCAGCCCTGGATACTAAATAATATGCTGTCTCAAGATATATGAAATGGCAAAAAGAAGATATATGGATGAGCACTATAGTGTTACTGCCCCCCCCCAACCAGCTCAGAAAAGATCTGCCCTGATGTACTGAAGCTTCGCAGTGCAGGCCTGGGCTGTCTTTGTATGAAGGAATGCTCTGGGGAAGTACACGATGGAGAGGCTTAATGCTTGGCAGAATTCTTCTTTCTCAGTGTCTGCTTTTATGAAATCATACTGCACCTGTCAGGGAGATAAATAAAGGACCTGGTGATTCTTTCCTCTCAAGCTCTCTAAATAAAATACTTTTTAAAAACTATAGGAAAATTGTGTCCTTGCTTCTCATCAGTAAGTCCAAAGAAGTCTTCCCCATTGCTTCCAAGGAATTTCAAATTGCAGAGATCAGGACTAAGGAATTGGTAAAAGGGTCAAATGCTCTCTGCTTGTCTGGAAAACTTGAGGAAAAGGAAACCTATCAAGCACTTAGATTTTTCTCGGTGGCTTGCTTATTTTTGGTCTGAGACATGGCTCTGGCCTTGAAACCCTTTCATTTTTGTTTAAATAGTGTCTTACTTTGTAGCTCACACTGGCCTTGAACTCACCACCCTCTCCCCTCAGCCTCTCCAGGACTAGGATTACAGGCCTGCATCATCTTTCCCGTGTTTCAAATATTTACTGTCAGGATCCCTAGGCACATAGTTTACAGTGGTTCCTCATCGATAGCAATTTTAAAGTCCACTCACATTGGAATAAGCTCCTAAACTGAAGTCACTTTCAGTTAAATAGTATCTTTAAAAATTTGAATGAAATAATCTTCTAAAATATTCTTGCAAATACATGCTTTTAAATCTTAGAGGTCTATGAGAAGAGGCAGGTGTGAAATTCTTGCTACTGTTTTTACAGACTAGAAAGCATGCTTGTTCTTTCTCCTTAAATTTTTTATGACTGGCTTATTTTAAAATAGCAATTTAGAGCTTTTATGGACCTATAAAGAAGACCTTCTTATATGAAACTTTCCTATTTTTACCTAAACCCCTCCCTAAGTGCCCCATGAAGCCTCCATTAAGTGACATTAAGTACTCTTGGCCATCAGTGACTGCTGTACTAACTCTAATGCAAAGCCACATCTCTCTAGATACACTTGTGTGTGTTAGATGACCAATATCAGGGTGAAAGTTCTAGCAATAAGAAATTAACCCTGTCTCATCATCACTCCGTGCCGGTGTTTGACAGATGAGTTCATTTTGTCTTGTTTTGTTTTGCTGAAATCCTTTGGTTGGTTCAGAGTATTACATCCCAGAGAAGCTCAATAATCCCCCGGGAAGATAGATACTGAATTTTGCGATCTGAATTGAGTAAACTGTGGAGGGTCTAGTTTTTATTCAAGACCCATTTCCTCAGAACTGAAAACACAGTGATGAGCAAAGATCAAACTATGAAAGAGAACCGAGACTTTGTCATTTAGCTTCCCAGAGGCAGCAAATTATTCGCTAAACAAAAAATATGACCCCTGCCCCCACTGGCTTTTTTTTTTTTAAGTTTTTAATTTTTAGTTTTTAGCAGCTAGCCCCCATAAATCAAAGTGATGATATTGTCTTGTCTCACTCAGGTCTGTTCTGGGTGGACATGGTCAGTTTTAACTCACAAAGGCTGCATTTAGACAGACAGCAGGCCAGATTTCAGGGTGTTCCCATTCACAGGGCAGGGCTCTTAAAGTCTCTGCATGTGCTTCCAGAATCAGCTTTTAGACCTCGTCAGGCAGGTGTGTGGACTGACTTGGCAAAGGGGCAGACAAGGCTCAATCCATTCCATGCTTATTTCTCTCTCTAAAATGAGTTCACAAAAAACTGCCTACAATCTGACTCTTACTGTGCCTTTCAAGTTTAAAGCCACTTTGCTAAGCCTTCTCCCCTGTTTGCTTCCTAAGAATCTTTTTGGGCCAGTTTGGCCCACAAATGTAATATCTAAAGTTACATTGCATGTCAGGTGTTGGGTCTTATGGTTTGTTTTATCGGTTTTTTTTTTTTTTGTCTTGTATTTATCTATTTAGATAAACACCTTTATTTTTTCAAAATTATCCAAGTCACTCCAGATAGCATCAATCTCTTCTTAAACCTCCCCAGGAATTCTCTGTTTATACCTTTGCCTTTTATAAAATGTCACAGAGTAGTTCTATTTATATCAAAAGTTCACTTAGTCGTAGAATTGAATATTTAAGTTTATCAAGTTTGTAGTTGGATGTCTTTAAGATTGTCCTGTATATATTCAGCCTTGATCTATGCATATTAAATAACACTTTACTAACCATGTACGATACTCATGGAGCAGTCTAAATAGCTCAAATTCCTATGAACCATGTGCTGAGTTCCACATATTTTCTATGCTTTGCTTCTCTCATGTCTAAACTATGATTAAAACAATACTTGACTTTCAAGGCCTTTGTAAAAATGGGAACAAATCAGGGTCTTATTCAGAACAAGACCCATCATATATAGCAAGACTGAAAGTCTTGAGCCCAGAACTGCTTAAGGTATTAAACACCATGCATGTGATCAGAGCTTTGTATTTCCAACAGCAGAGGCTGTGACAATGACCACTTCCTCCTAACCTTTGTTAATATTTATAACACATGACCAAATAAAGGTTGCCTTTGGGTTTGTTTAGGGTGTTTGGCCTTTGCTTGTTTGTTTGAGACAGAGTCTTGCTATGTAGCTTTGGCTAGCCTAGTTCTTTCTGAAGAATTCTGGACGGCCTTGAACTTCGCAGTCCTCTGGTCTCTATCTCTTGAGGGCTGGGATTATAGGCAGGCAATGGCACATAGTCTGAGAGCAGGAATCATTATGGTGATCATTGTTGTCGCCAGGAACGTGCCTTTATTTTACTCAAAGTGAAGCATCTTAGTTTCAACCTAACTCAGGTTTTTAAGAAGGTCTACGTTCCAGGACCTCTGTTGTCAGAAAGAAAGGACACAGAGTGTTTCTCTATTACCCTGTTGTAAAGGTTATGACTTTTCCCACTTAGATCAAAGTGTCACCTTGAATAGCTGAGCCTGTAACTGTATCTGTCACCAACAGTTATGCCTTGGGTTTGAGGAACATTAGATTTCTCTACACAGAGCTTCATTGGTTGGTCTTCCTGATTCTGAATTTTTTTGAGTAATTTCCAAAAGAGACAGACAGTCTTGACTGTACTCGTGTATGGTGGGTAACAAATTGAATAACACTGCTTACTGTTCTGGAATGTTCTTTTTACGACCCCATCTGGCATGAGGATTCTCTTTCCTCTATTTTCAGAAAGTCACCCAAAGTGAGCTCCAGCAGGCACTTAGGAAGGTCTTAAGAGGTTTATCCCATAACATCTGAATACAGTGGGAATCAATAATTCAGACCCCAGGGAAAAGGCACAGTGGGGAAATTGAAGAGGAAAATATTGGCAATACAAATCATGTGAAATAATCTCCTTTTGATGTATGCTAAACTCTTCCAGTTTCTTTAAGTTGAATCCTGCTTCACCCAAAGGCTGCCCCCATCTGGGCCCTTCTAACCTTCATTTGATTGAAGCTGGGAAAAGGAGATAAAGAAGCAAGTCATTGTGCTGGGTGAAACATCCTGTACTTGTTGCTGCATAAAAATGCCTGCATCCTCATCCTCCTTCAGTGTGGAATGGAATCATGGGTTGAAACGTGTAATTCAGACAAAAACACAAGCTAACCAAGGGATTTAAAAAAAAAAAAAAAAAAAAAAGCTCTGTGGATTTAGGGAACTTACATCAAATTGAAGTCTTCAGAATTCATGCACTTGGTGTATAGACTCTTAGAGTGCAGTCTTTAGCATCATGAGGGCACAGCAGACAAATCTATGTTACAAGAGTAAAGTCATTTTAAAAAGTGGGGCTGTCTGTAGTGCTTAGGAAAACCTGGTAATCTTTAACACTTCAGCCTACACTGGAGAGACGCATTTCTAAAACATAATATGCTTGCACTTAAAAACAAATCTCTGTGTTTAAAAAGTGAATTAGAGTGGGAACTTGGTGTGGTGGTGGAGGGCTGCAATCCAGAAGTTTGGAGGTAGAGGCAGGCCCATCCTTAGCTACATAGTGTATGTAAGGTCAGCCTGGGCTACACAAGATTCCATCTCAACACCCAAAATGAAAAAATAGAGCACAGTGGATGCTATTTAACTTTGCTTTATATTACAGATACTGTAGAACATATTATCCCAGGAATCCAAATCACTGGCCCTTTGAGTCAACATCAAGTCATTGATAGCTTTTCTGTTGTTCTGTCCATCACTGGATGAAGGCCCTCCCCTCTATGGTGACGCACATGGGGTGATGGATACAGTTGCAGAGGGTCTAATACCACCTTGAGAACAGCCAGCATTTGAGAAAGCATTTACCTTCAAGCCATGCAAACACAGCATAGGCACATAAGGGTGAGCACCCCCTCAGAGCTGCTAAACTAAGCACCTGGCTTGCCTTCCCCAAGGCCCATGTTCTGTGCTCCCTGAAGGCTGTGATACAACTCAGGGGTCTTAGTGAAGGATGCAAAGAGCTTGAAGCAATGCATTTGCCTCCCCAGTGGGCCTTGTAATTTTCAGATCAGCAGCTATTATTTGGATAAGTGAAGGTAGATGAATTTTAGAGGAGGCAATATTGGGCAACATTCCCTCTAGTCTCCACCATTGTGCCCGTAGAAAATCAAGTTACTACTCCCAAAGTCAATTTACAGTTCTGTTTTTTTGTGACAGAATCTCACTACATAGCATTGACTGTCCTAGAACTTGCTATATAGACCAGACTGGTCTTGAATTCAGAGAGCTCAACCTGCCTCTGCCTCTCGAGTGCTGGGATTAAAAGAGTGTGCCGCCATGTTTGGCTACATTTTTTAAATATATATTTATTTTTTTTTGTATATGAGTATTTTGTTTGCATGTGTGTCTGAGCACCATAGGTGTGCAGCACCAGAAGAGGACACCAGACCCCCTGGAACTAGAGTTACAGACAGTTGTGAGCCACCATGTGGGTGCTGAGAATTGAACCTGGGTCTTCTGTAAGGGCATCTTCACAGTTTTATCAATCAAAGCTCCAAATGAATTTATTCACATTAAAAAGATTTTATCCCCAAATCTTTTAATTCTCACTTACATGCGTATTTCAAATATATATTTAAGTATATAATTATTTAAGCTTGTAGAACAAGATCTTGCTATGTTGCCAAGGCTCAGGCGATACTCCATCTTCAACCTCAGAAGTAACTTTGGCTGCAGGCATACCACTCTTAGTTATTAAAAGCACTGGCCAGTTTTAAATTGTCATTTTTGAGCAAATTAAGAATCAGAAGATGCTTCAAACATAAAAACACATAAGCACACATTCTCATCACATGTTACCTGTCCTTTGGGAAACTTTACTATTTACTTGTAAGAGAATATAAATGGAAAATGCAAATAATATCTTAGAATTACAGAAATAACTTTGGTATTCTAGAGTCTCTATAAGAGTCTTGGGTCCTTAGGAATCCCAGCCCATTCTCTGAGAACTATTACTATAAATCAAATATTTGTTAATTTTTTGGTGACAGTAATTAATATTGTAAATATTTCCCTAAATGGTAAGGTGAATGTCTCCGGGAAAACCATGTTTTGTATTGAGGCTATTTCCAACATGCTGTTGTCCAGGCAGATGAGGTTCCAGATGACAGTGCCAGAGCCCACTGTCAACAAATGCTCATTACCTTTTTAATGAAAAAGGAAAGAGAATTTGCTATGCTACCAGAAGTTACCTTACAGTGGGTTAGGTAGTCAACATTATTGATGTTTACAGTATATTAAAATAGTCACATTTTCCATTTTGAACTTAGAATATTACCCTGAGAATTAAAAAGGCAGGCAGCAAAGTGGCTCAGAAGGTAAATGTAAAACCTGAGGACCTGAGTTTAATATCTGATGGAAAAGGAGATGTGACAACTGCCTTCTGACCACCCCATGTACGCTGTGGTACATGTACACACTCACACACACACACTCACACATGCACACACACACACATATGCACAACACATACACACACACTCACACATGCACACACACACTCACACATGCACACACGCACACACATACACACACACTCATATACACACTCACACACACTCGCACATGCACACACACGTATGCACACACTCATACACACACTCACATACACACACACAATATATGTTTAAACTGTATAAATAATAAGTCTGAATATAGTGGGCCTCTCTTATAATCCCAGTTCTTGTGAGGTAGATGTGTGAGGATTTCAAGGCCAGCTTGGTTTACATTGTGAAATTTTAATCACAGAAATAAACAAAGTAGAAGATTCATTTTCCAAGTTTTCCCAATAGAGAACAGAATGAAAGACAAAAGCCACATAGAGCCACAGCAGCCAACGATAACTTTTATGTATTCTTCTTACCTTTTCTGTACACAGGTAACATTCATGTGGTGTAATTAATTATGCCCTCCAAAATATAAAAAAAATAAATGAAATTATATCTAAGGTTCCACAGAATACTTTTAATAATATTGTATTGCTTAAATATATAACATTATGATATAAAATGCAATAATGTAATAAGTTTTAGCCTCAAGGTTTAGGCCCGCAGACCCACAGACCCACAGAGACACACAGATGCTTACATTAATTTTAGGTTGATTGGCCTAAGGCCCAGGCATATAATTTGCTAACTCTTTACCCTTAATCTAACCCATGACTCTTATCCTGTTCAGCCATGGGGCTTGGTACCTTTTCTCAGAGCAGCATAGTTGTCCTCTGCATCTTCTGGCTTGTCTGGCAACTTTGGAGCTTCTGTGGCATTCTGCTCTGTACTTCCTGTTCCCAGAGTTTTCTTAGTCTGGTAGCCCCGCCTACAACTAACACAACAGCTTAAATGAAATTGTACCTAGAGGGTCCACAGAATATTTTTAATGGTTATGTATTGTTAAATATATGACAATACAAAACACAATAATGCAATAATAGTTTTATTATGAACAACTAGTATAACAGCTTCGTTACAGGCAGTGAGCCTGCGAAAAAGAGAGAACTTGGGTGAATTATGTCACTTTCCTGGACAGACACATGCATACAGAGACCTTAACACCACCTAAGAGTTGAGAACCCCCACCCCACAAGTTACTAACCACAGAATCCTTGGCATTGACAGTGGAAATGGCTTCCACCAGAGAGAGTCGAACCATTTATGGAGTCCCTGGTTCCCGGTGTTTCTTTAGTGGCTGAAGGCCACGTATGAGGCTGAGCGGTTGCTGCCACCAGTGCCCGTCAATTAGAATGCCTGGCACAAGCTGTGCAGACATGCCATTGGTGGCATACCTGTGCTTTTTACAGTAGGTGATCATAGGGAAAATCCACCATAAATAGATCTAGCGTTTGAAAGCATTTCAGCATTGCGGGGGGGGGGGGGGGGGGGGGGGGGGGGGGGGGGAGCCTGCTATGAATTAAGAAAGATCAAAGACCAGCCGCTCTGGTCTAGAGAGCCAGAAGCTAGCTTCACTACTGCTGCCGAATCCCACCCATTTTTATGCCGTCCACTAAAATATTTGGGCTCCCTTGGTTATTTTTTGCTTCCTATCCCTCCTCACTCCTTCCTCCTCCCCTGCATACCCCTGATTTTCCACACCAGCTTGTTGGCACGTTTTCTGGTAATGAACTACAAAGAGAAGAGCTGCCTTTATCCAGCTGGTCCACAAAGCTCAGACTTTGTCTTTTGGCTTTTAAGTAGGCAGAAGTTCAGTGGCATCTTGCTTAGTCAATATCCATTTGCTTGTTTAAGATTTAGAGTTTACCAAAGGATGAGCCATTTGGCCATTACTACACAGGGAGCCAGGTATTAGCATCCCTACCATGGCGGACTGAGGGGTATTTGCCTAGAAACTGGTGGGGCAGATTCCTTGATTCTAGTTCCTTTGCAGCCCAGATTTTCAAAGGGGCAGATTCCTTAGAAAGGAAAGGGTACTTTGTTCCTGAGAGCCAGCTCCTGGCCATGTTTGCTCTCCTGCCCTTGTTAAGAAATGCAAGACATGTGATGACAGCAAAGATGAAGTCTAAAAGATGGGTTTGGGCGGGTGCCTGGGAGCCTCAGTCAGGAGGAGGGACCGCAGTGGGAGACATAGTGTTCCCTGTGGGTAATGCGGCTGAAGAAAGCTGCCCACAGAACACCAGGAGACAGTTCTTGATTTCTTGGCAGGGAGGAGAGAGGGCTTTTGTGCGGGTAGGAGCTGCCTGCCAGTCGGCTATATTTACGGAGCACCTGCTGTGTGGAACTTGGAAAGGAAGAGGAGACGGGCCTTGTCCTCAAGAAGCTTGTGACCAAAGAGGGAAGAAAGATCCCAGCTACTGTAAATGTTTAGCATCTACAACCATCTGTGAAATGGGAGAGGAACAGGTGATCTTGATTTAGGGTCTGAGCCTAGCCTTGGTGCTCAAGGTACAGGCTGTTAGAAATGCAGAATTTTGAACTTGGCACTGACCTCCAGATAGGAATCCATGGTTTGATCGGGTCCTGTGCACACGGCAGTCTCTGAAGCTCTAATGTCCTTGGGAGCGGAGTCCTGAGTGTTGTAGAACAGGGTGATAAAGGAAGCCAGTACTAACAGATAACCTATCTACCTGTGAGTTCCTTAGATGTGTGGATACCCTCCCTCTCTCAGCCACTTTTGTAAGCCTTTTGCCTTTGCCAAATTCATAGTGAGGGCTCAGCAAATAATGGTTGGTGGGTGCCTCTGCCTACCCCATACGCAATGGGGTCTGGAGGACATTGGTATTAGTGATGATTGCCATAGAAACAGTCAATACATTTGAGGTGTGTGCAAATGATTTTAGTGGCAAGAGTGAGCATGGTAATGTCTGTCTGATACAAAGACTTGAGAGAGAGAGAGAGAGAGAGAGAGAGAGAGAGAGAGAGAGAGAGAGAGAGAGAGAGAGCGCACGCATTATAGGTAATGTTAAAAGATACCCATAGGGGTGCTGAAACTTTAGGAATAATTCATTTTCTGAGCCAAGCCTACTTGGCTAGCAGCGGTCCTGGTCACCTATTACCTCCAAGTTACACAAATCCCGGAAATGGCCAGTATTCCCCCTCCCCATTCTTTCTGTTTCAGAACAGTTAATGACTGGTTGATGATTGATCTACTTATCTAACTGCAGTGCTAACCTCAGATTGTCTTAATTTTGTAGCAATTCCCATTTTACAGTTAGAGCGGAGGGGCCCAGCTCATCCATTCCACCGTTGGCTGCCTCCTCAACCTCCACCTCAATTCCAAACACGTTTTCTCAGCGGGAAGTCCGCAGTCCTGAAAATTAGGCAAATCCTTAACAGGTGACATGTAGACATATGTTTCTTGTTCAGGTGTGCCCAAGTAAAAGTGATGGTAATTAAGAAAACCCAGGAAGTGATGACGTGTAGGTGGTGAGCCTGCTAACTAACTCATTTCTCCCCAACCTTCCTGAGGTAGAGGTCCTGTTGTTAGTTCCGTTTCCTCATGAGGAAACGGAGACACGTTCCTGCAGGTGGAACAGTATAAGAGATGTTGTGACCTTGACAGTGACCAATATGAGGAGAAAGTGAAGCAATCATATTGAAAAGTTTCTTTCTTCTGCCTCTGTCAGAGCAATGGAGAAAGGAAGCACAGGCCTTCCTCTTGGTTTAGCCCGATGGGAAAGAAGGTATGGAGCCTAGCTTTCTTCTAAATCCTAGATGGGAAGAAGGCATAGAGGCTTCTCTTCGTGAACTGTGAGGCCTGTCAGGATTTCAGTTCCCATGTCAAAAGGGGGTAATCGTAGACAGTAACTTACTGGAGTTAAAAATATCAATATAAGTTAGTCCTAAATGCAATGGGTGGGTTGTTGCATGAATTCTAATTGGTCTTTTAATAAAAACCTGGAGCCAGATACTGGGGAAAAGCTGAAAGACCAGAGAGACAGAGGGACAAGCCACAGACACTTCTCACCACTGCTGAATCCTTAGGCCAAAAGAGGAAGATTCTATTTCCATAAATCCTCAGACTGAAGGGGCAGCAGAGCAAAGGGCGGAACTCCTGCCACCTCTCTGTCTGCCCAGCCTTATCACTTCCTGTCTCAACCTTCCTAGTGCTGGGATTAAAGGTTTGTGTCACCACGGCCTGACATCTGTGGCTAACTCTGTGGCTGGCTCTGTCCTCTGATCTTCAGGTAATCTTTATTTGATACACAATCTATCACCACTAATGGATGTCAGTAACCAACAGGCTTTTTGTGTTCTTTAGAGGGCTCATTTCCTTTCCAGGCAGGCATACAACTTTCATTTCCTCCTCATTCAAATGTCTTAGCATTAATGTCCTAAAATATTTGCACAGTTTGGACAATCTGTTACAACTGACTGTTAGAACTGTGGCCTCCACATTTGAGGCAGCTGAATTTAAGCTCTTAAATTTTCATTTTGTCTTTTACATTTTGCCCTGCTGCATAGTGCCTGGGTCCTTCAGGCACAATGGAGGTGGACAATTTATATTCAGGGCATGTTTACAGCTTCAGCATCCAAGATGATTTTAATGAATTCAGTTAGAATTCATCCAAGGCCCCACTTAGATTTGAAAGAACTCTAGATGTCCTTAGGAAATGCCCCCTTGTGTTGTGTGTGGTAATGCATGCTTGGAGTCTCAGCACTTTAAAGGCCAAAGCAAAAGGGTTGCAATGTGTTCTAGACTGGCCTGGGCTACACAGAAAGTTTAAAGCTAGCCAGAGCTACATAGAAAGACCTTGTCTCAACAGTGAAGCCGAGAGTGTATGATAAACCTGATTCATCTTAAGCACTTATACAAAACCATCCACAGGGCCTTTCTTCATTCTTTTGTTACTTAGTTTCCTATCTATTCAATGTGTTTTCAGTAATGCATGAAGAATCCAGGGAATTAAAAAGCATACCTGTCAATATTTAATTGAGGAAGAAGGGAAACACAAGTATACTGAGTCTGCTGGAAAATAACTAAATCATGGTTAATAAGTAGCTTATTATGATGTGGTTACAGAATTCCAGGGGAATAAGGAAGAACAGAATGTCACAGCCTAGACCTTGAAAGAAGCCACAAAGATAGACAAAGCCTATGCAAAGTATACGACACAATCTAGACTTTACTTCACAAGTCAAACATAGAGGAGGGTAGGCCGAGTCAGATCCGAGTCAGTCCACGCAGTCACAGAGGAAAGGCTGAAGGCCCACTGGGGAAGATGACAGCAGTGACCTTCAGTGACAGGAAGGTCAGAGAGTGGAAAGAGAAGAGAGCTCCAGAAGAGATTGGCTGCAGTGACACAGGAAGAGCAAGAACAATGGCTTTGGAGGCCAACCTGGAGAGAGTAGCCCTAAGCCAGAGGGTGAGAGGCCTCAGATGGAGAGATGGAACGGAGGCAGGAGTCTGTACACAGGTCTGCAACTGTGGGGAGGAAGGATCAGGAGATGGACAGCGCTGTCTGCAGAAAGAGCCAGGAAGAGGTCCTTGGGCACACTGCAGCCATGGCTCAGACCAAAAGATAATGTGTCAGAGAAACTGGCTTCTCACTCAGATACTCATCCTTATGTCTCAACAACTCACCCCGAGCCAAGCTGTCAATACTAGATTTCCATTTCTCCACTCTGATCTCTGAAAATAAAAAGGCCGAGGCTTTCATCTCCCAGCGGACAGTAGCATTAATGATACTCTCCATGATGTGGTGAATGGTAGGAAACACTCTTGTCAATGGCATCTAAAGAGACATAAGCCTTTTCACTGTACCTGTGAATGACCTCACATCCTGCCACATTACCTTCTGCTATCACAAAGCCTACATACCGCTTCTACTTTGATATCTGTCTATGTAGCCATCTATCCATCCATTGCTCTAGCTAGCCAGCAACTATAATCTTCCCCCTCATTAGTAAATACAAAAATATTATTGATCTGTTGTCTTTGAGTTTTATTTAATGATCAAGCTAGAAATGCTTTTAAAGGAGATTGTCTTCATCCCCAACCTCCTCCTGTTCTGAATTAGAGCATCTGCTTCACTCATACAGAACCAACAGCACCCGCTTCTAGTACCCATAGGCATCACACAGGGACTTCTTCATGCTCTTATGCCCTGGGATGTACCTGTGGCTACTTGGAAATAGTGCGTTCTCTAATCAAAGGTCCTTTAGCAGACTATTGGGCCACACTGCTCCGTACTACAGCATATGCAGAGCATGTATAAAACCTCAACCCCTGAGCTTTGGAACTTGTTGATTAGTGTGGGTGGAAGTCCAGCCAGGCATTTACACTCGAAGAAACCACCATAAGGAGGGGTTAATTCTGTTTCCGAGAGACCAGTGCTTTGCCTTGTAATGAAATGGAGAGGTACAGAACCAAGGGACTTTGCTGCCTTCACTTCTCAGAAAGTGTCCTCATTAGAACGGACCATGCTGGAATCATCTTGGTGCCTTTTCTTTTGTTGCAAGGGAATCTTTTAAAGGGACTTCACTTAAAGCTCCAGGGGATGTGCTTGCCACCTTCTGGGTCTTATTTACCCCTCAGTTTTTCCAGACAGTGTGCAGAGTTGGCGGAGGGGTTGCCAACCCTGACAACATCAACACAGGGGACATGGCCGGCTGGAGCATGTAGACAATGAGGACACAAACTTAGCAATAATAATTAAATTCCCGGTCTTCACTTGGCTTAGATGAGGTTTCATTTGTTTTTACATTTTTGAGACAGAATTTTGAATAGCCCTGGTTGTCCTGAAACTCAGTATATAGCCAAAGAAGACACTGAACTCCCAATTCTCCTGCCTCTGCCTGGAAAATGCTGGAATTGGAGGTGTGCAGCCCCCTCCCAGCCTTGGATGAATACCTAAGCGGCAAGTATAGCCTGGATCCACATCTCACCTGTGCTCTCTCCAACATCACACTATACCACTTGCATCAAGCCATTTAGGTCCTCATCTTGCAGGTACCACACACCACGAGGCAGTGTGCTTTGGGCCACCACTGATCCTTGATCAGCAAGCGCAGGAAGATGGCGGCCAGAGTAGAGCACCCCTACCTTTGAGAGTGAGCCTAACACTTCCATTATCCTTTTCATTTCTAGAAAATGAAGTGTCAGCCCCAGCTCCTCCCCCAGAAGGTAAGTCAAACTGTTCCCTCATTGTTTAAACAGCAAATTTGGAAGTTCATCCAATTCATCCCAGCATGGTTTGACCTTCGTGGATGCTGTGACCTATAACCTATTTCCTACTGAGACACTGGATGATGACAGGTGTGATATGTTAATAACAAAGCATAATGCACAGTATATTAATCTAATTTAAACAGCACTTTATACATATATATGGTGGGGTTATTTCCAAGTCTCTCAGTTATATACAAGTTGTTGCCAGGTCCACATTTTGTATCAGTGGAGGCAAAGTATTTATGAAGCTTCTGCTGGTTGTACAAAAGCCAGAGTTTGCATCTTTCTTGTGACAGTGAAAAACAGAGCCCATCTCATCCCAAAGCTCCTTAGTTTCTCAACTGGATCTATGTCACCATCAGGCATCGTCAGAAAACTCATTGGAAAGTTTTCTGAATGGTTTGGGACTGCTGAGACACAATATCAGGTCCATTTTATTGAATTGTTAAAATTCTTTGACCTTCCAGTTTGGGGGTTGGGAGGGAACAATTAAAACTATCCAGCAAAATTCTTGGTACATCTATACAGCCAGAAACACACAAAGTCTAATTTACATATAAAATCCTATGGCTTAAAAAAGAGAATGAAGCTGAAAGGATTATAAGCACCAATGTGCACCTCAGGAATCATTTCTGTGTCTGCTCCGCTAAGACAAACCAAAATCATGTGCATTGTCCCCAAAGCCCCCAACTCAGGCCAAGAACAAACAAACAAATAAATACATAGAAACAAAATCTTTCTTGTCACCCTTGCTCCTCAGGGAGACAACTCATGAGTCACTCACTGGACATTTACCATATGTACCCCTCCAGGTGTCACCCTAACCCTGGAGAAGGGTACCTGGCTCTCTTCCAAATGCTGGAAAGCAAAAACTCACGCTGCACTGTACCAGACACAGCGTGGCGTTCTAAAAAAAAAAAAAAAAAAAAAAAAAAAAAAAAAAAAAAAAAAAAAAAAAAAAAATTCCTGTATCATTGGTTTGTAGTCAAACTGCTGCCCAGGGCATTATGCTACTATGCCGCTTTACCTGAGTGGGCACCGTGGCATGGAGTCAAGGGGTGGGAGGCTATTGATGACTGGTTCTGTCCAAGTAAAATTGCATAAGATTTCAATTTCTAGCTCTCTTCCCTTCTCTTGTTGCTAGAAATTTACGAGAGAACTCTTCGGCTGGTTTTTTCAGAGGTCAGTTTAGAGACTTGAGCTATCCATAGAGTCTCTTTGTCTAGCTAGGAACACCAGCCTCACTGAAACCCGGAAACAGTAGGTAATACTGCTGAACTTCCAAATGAATGAAAGAGGTGCCATGCCCTAGAAGTCAAAAGGTGAGCTCTGGATCTAGTATTTTGTAGATGTCTGTCTTGAAGCCTTTGGAGACATGTGACATTCTTCTTAGGATCATCTTCTTCCTTCCCATATTTTTTCCTGTGTGTAAAGCTTATTTTGGCCATTTCTGAGCACACTGAGAACCGAGATGAACCTCTCCCTTCTGCCTGCAGGTCAGATGTTGTGCTAGAGCACTATGAACTATGTTTTCCTTATTTTTTTGCCACATTTCATATTTATTATACAATATTGAGCTTCTACAGCTAAAACACCTCATCTCAAGCTTTGACTAAACAGTGCTTAGTTAGCTGATATCTGGCTAGTTATAAAAAGAAACAGACAGAGCGAAAGAAAGACAAAAGGTAGAGGACAGTACTCATGCTTGAAACAATATTTATTTATTCTTTTTTTACTTTTTTGTCTGAAACAGGGTCTCTTGTATCTCAGGCTGATCTTGAACTCATGATTATTTTGCTTCCAGAGTATTACAATGTATGCCACCACACCCTGCTATGGATTAATTACTTCAATGTTTTAAGATGTTATTTGTTTTGTGTGTGGGTATCTGTGTGAATGTACATGCTCATGTGTCTAATTGGAGGCAGAGGTCAGAAGAGAGATAGAGTTAAAAGCAATATCACCACCTGGCCTGAGTGCTGGGATCCAACCTTAGGTCTTCCCGTATGAACAAGTTCTCTTAACTGCTGAGCCATCCCTCCAGCCCCAACAGCTATTATCTTGCACATACTATCTTCTCATCTCTAAACTAATAGATTCTGAAGAGAAAGATGTACAAGGCAGATAACATTATAAAAATCTGATCCCACTGTCTTCATTGCTACCTAAGCCAATGCAGAAGATTCATGTGCTCACAAGAGCATTTTCAGATACATCACACAATCTTTTTTTTTTTTTTTTTTTTAACTTCATTGTAACAGAAGTTAAGCTATTGGGATCCTTTGCATGCATCAAAGATTTTTTAAATGTCCCTAGACGAGCTCAAAAGTAAAGTGACGCACATAGTATATTTAATTCTACTACAGTATGTAATACAACACGTTAGAGCTAAGCATATTTTTTCCTTTTCTTTTCCTTTTGGTAGGAGAGTTTATTTTATTGAGACAGGGTCTCTCTGTGTAGTCCTGAAGCTCAATAAATACAAGAGGCTGTCCTTGAACTTCCAGAGACCCTCTGTCTCTGCTTCCTGAGTGCTAGGATTAAAAGAATGTGCCACCAAACCTGGCCCTGGGTTAATTGTATTTTTAACAAGATGTGTTTTGCATGGTTTTATATACACTTTTAAAATGATCACATTTATTAACTGCTTTGGTTAAAGATTAAAGTGACTCTAAACTATAATTCCCAAGTTCCCAATTAATATGCAACATAATGAGTACGTGGCATCATTAACATCATCATTTACTTCCCACCTTGTCCTATACTCCCCACTCCCCACCCAATAAAGTGCTGTAAGACACTTTTAAAAATGTGCTTGTACTTTCCACACAGAATCAAATAAAGAGAAAGAGGCGGGAACTGCTCCAGCAAAAGGTGAGTTGGGGGGAGGGAGAGTGAGACTGTCAGAACAGTGTGTGGAGAGTGATCCCTAGGTGGTCACGTGGCCTGTGGCATTTTTCTGCGTTAGCTTTCATCTGTGTGGTTTCCAGTTCCCTATTTGCATCTTATCAGCATAATTGCAAGTGGTACTCTGATGTGTGGCTGTCACACATATTCCAAAAGAAGGAAAATCCTTACAAAAAATGTTCAGAGTACTCGATGGGATGCAGCATCGAGTTGCTGAGTTGGTGTTTTTTTTTTGGTTGTTGTTTAGTCTCACTGAGCTTCCTGAGAAAGGTCTTTTGATCCGGTTTGCTTCAGTTGGGAAAGTCAGCTGCCTTATCCAGATGTTTCAAAAATTTGCCAGCTTTTGGTTCATTATGTGAACTACTTTAGGTCTCATTTGCAATTGTGGAAACGCATGCTCTCACAGTCCAACACTGAGTACGCGGTCCCATAGATACATTACTTTGTAGACACATTACACAGTATGCAGACATCATGCAGCTGCTTACTTAATTGGAAACTCACTTACAGAAGTAATATTGACCTATGTTTTGCCCTTTGTGGAGATAGTACAGTTTTGGAAAGAATAATCATTTATCATATATTTCTATGTGTCACAATGGTTGAAGTCACTGACCATTTATTTATTTATTTATTTATTTGTTCGTTCATTCATTCATTCATTCATTCATTCGTTCATTCGTTCGTTTGTTTGTTTATTTATTTATTTTATTTGCCTAAGGAGTAGCCTAAAAGAGAAAAGTTTTCACGGAAGCTTGTAGCCAGAAGTTGTTTGGCCTACAGCTCAGGCATATTACTTGCTAGCTCTTGCTCTTAAACTAACCCATGATTCTTATCTTGTTTAGCCACAGGGCTTGGTACCTTTTCTCAGAGCAGCATTCTCATCTTTCCTCTGTGTCTGCTGGCGTTGTTCTTCTGCTTCCCAGCATTCCCCTGGTCTGCTAGCCCCACCTATACTTCCTACTGGCCAATCAGCACTTTATTAGACCATTAGGAGTGGCAAATATTTACTATAATATACAAGAGCATAATTCCACAACATTTCCCCTTTTTTTTTTAAAACAAGAACCCAACTCTAATCTCCTTTGTATAGCTTTTTTCTAGACATTACTGAGAACAACCTGTAACCAACATTCTAAAGAAAAACAAACATCTATAATCCATTTTTTTTTTTTTTGGTAATGTGGGCATAGTTCTATAGACTACTTCCTGCTGATTGGGAACACTGGTATCTTATGGGAACTCAAAGAAAAATTCAGGATTATGGTCAAGTCCTGACTGGAGTAGTCTGTGAGGCTGATCATCTCAGTCAATCTTCTTGTTCTGCATCTTTGTTCTGGATGCAGAGCTCAGAGGAAATTGCAACAGACGTGCTCTGAAATGCCAGATCATCAGGGCCATCCATCTGAGGTTTTTCAGAGGATCTTCCTTTGTCAAACCTGGTTTTTCTTAATTCAGAATGAATCCACAACCTCTCATTTTCTACAGGAATAAAAAGAAAATCTCTTTGTTTAAAGTAGCATAACTTCTCACTTCAATTTCAAAGTCAAGGCATTTACAGAATATATACGTTGGATTAATCTAGCGGCATTTTAAAAAAATTTATATGTATATATATAATTTTCATTTAAAAATGTCATCTCCATCAATTTATCCCCCTGCTCCTCCTCCTCTCTCCCCTCCCAATCCCTCCCAGGCAGCCCTCAGCCTTGCCCCCCCCATCCACCCATCCCCTTCCCCAAAAAGGCCAAGAAGTCCCAAGGTGGGCCAGCTCAGCGTGGCACATCCACTCCAGGCACATCCAATTCACTCATCACAAAATCAATGCTGGGCTGGGTGTTCTTCTATAGGGAATGGGCTCCAAGGTGCCAGCCCATGAATAGGAATACAGTCTGATCTCACCCCTCATGACTCCACACACTCACAGCTGTTGAAAGCTGCCCACCCCTAGAGCCCAGCTCCCCCTCCCGATGGATCTCCAATAGCAATTCCCAATTCAGTGAGCTCCCCAGAGCGCCATCCATCTATCATAATCCCTATGCCCCTGCTCATAAAGACTCTCTTCCCCTGCTCTCAGCTGGACCAAGAGCTCTGCCCAGTGCTCAGCCATGGATCTCTGTCTCCACCTCCATTCCCTGTTGGACGTAGGTTCTGCACAGCAGCATTTATAATTAAATGTCTCTTAGCAGCTCCTTCTCCTTCCTCAGCATCCAAACAATTCAAAGACAGCATAACATACAGTATCCAGACTCTGTGTATTTTCCATCTTTATGTGGCTTATTATTATCTTTATTTTATTTCTTTTTGATGACTTTTTCTTTTTCTTTTCTTTCCCAAGCCTATGTATATTTTTTTAAACACACTATAAACCATTTTGAGGAGTTTTATGTTTTGCTCTTGTTTTTTTTTCTGACTTTACTGTATATTTCTTATCTTGTTCTGTTTCTGACAACACCTTTACTCTGCTAACATGCGGCTAAAATTTAAGGTTTGGCTAAGGTGGCTGGCTCCACCCAGCTCCTTACTCTAGCTTCATGGCAGAGGTATTGGCAGGAGCCACATTTACCAGCCCAACTCTGGGGAATTTTAGGGTCCATATTATCAAGTAGAGCACCTCTGCCTGCTGCCCATGAACTTCATTTAAGTATTTGGCAGCAGTGCATCTTAAAAGAGCCACACAGTTTTTACCCACTAACAGTGAGTCAGGAAGTACCTCTTAAAGGAGTTGATCCTCTACTTGTTGCCAACAGAGTCCTCCTGACAAAATACTGATACTAAGAAGCCATGCTTGACTCTGTTCCCTTTTTGTCTGTATGAGCAGTAACCTTAAATCCATCATAGGCAGTTTGTGGTTATACTGATACTCTTGTGAGACTTTGGGAACACATGCTGCAGCTTAAGCTGCATGCTGTAAACATGGCATTTTGTAGCTCAAGTCCACACAACACCCAGTACCACAGCTCACTTGAGAGACACATCTAAGAAGCTGGTTTTTTTTAAAGCTATGTTTCAGTGTTCAGAACCCTTTTTAAGCTTTCTCAGGCTTTACAGAATGTACATGTCCCATGTTGGGCGCCATTTATAGCCAGAAGTTTTTGGCCTGCCTAGCCCAAGGTCCAGACCTGCAGTTTCTTAGTTCCAAAGGATCATACAGAAGCTTATATTAATTACAAACTGTTTGATTTATGGCTCAAGTTCATTACTGGCTAGCTCTTTCAGCTTAACCCATTTTCATTTATCTTGTTTGGCCATGTGGCTTGTGGCTTACCTGTGTTTATTTACATCTTGCTTCCTTGGGCAACAGCTTGCATTGTCTCCTGACTCCACCCTCTTTCTTCTTGTCTATGCTTGGAATTCCCATCCGCCTCTAAGCTGCTTTGCCATAGGCCAAAACAGTTTATTTATTAACCAATAATAAAGCATATATTCACAGTGTACAGAAAGACATCCTACATCAGAAGCTGACGGACAGTTTTGCTTTATATGTTTCCATTATCATTTTTACATTAATGTTTATTTGAGTAATAAATAATATAGTTTAAATTTCAGAGTAATTATTTTCTGACTACAATAAGCAGGTTCTTTTCTTCCCTGGACACAGCTCAAAACATGTTAATTATCTGCTTATTCTTTGTACGTCATATATAATTTCCTAATTCCTATGCTATATTCTCCTAGTACAATTAGTACAGTACAGAAAGATTAGTACAATCTTTCTTTCTTCTAGTATACTGGGTTCTCTTCACATAACTTGGACTTGTAAATTAACACACAATGTTAACACATTGCACTTTGTTCTGACCTTCAGGAGTGCCCATGGACAGTACCACAGATGCTAATCCTGGCTACATGGCCATAGTTCAAGGCTATTTTCTTACAGAATGCAGACAGTGCAAACTCCTAGAAATCTTTCCATGATACAGGTTCAAGGAGGTTTGAACAACCTGGCTAAAGTTATTGTAACATTATTCTCAACAAGATCAGTGGAGTATACCTCTGCTTCCAAGTTTGGAAAGGTGCTTGGGCTGACTCGTGGGGCTAAGCCAGCAGGAGAGGTGTTGTAATCCTAAAAGCCAAGCTATCATACTTTGAACAAACTCTGGGCTCCACCCTCAGTCTGCAAAGGTCATCATACTCCATTTATTGGCTTAAGTAATTTTCCTATAAACTAAAGGCAACCAGTCATCAATACCTCCTTATAGACATGTGATTAAAGAATAAGGCCAGATGATAGAATCTCCTAAAATTAGTAGCTTTTTCCCCCACCTCTTATATTTGTAGGCATGGCTGCTTACAGTCACATGCCCAGGTTCATACACTGCTACTTCTTTCTTTTTCCCCTCTCCCACCCCCCACTCCCACCCAGTCACTCTTCAGACTTGACAAGCACATCAATTTAGTATAAAAAGGGATATCCCCCAAGTAAGAAAGCTAGGTAAACAGTTTTACTTTGTTTTCTGTCTATGTAGTCTTCTTCAGTTATTACCCATTTTTATACAAGACAGGGAGAGATCAAAGAATATAGTTAAGCAAAAAGGTGCAGTAAGAAAGAAGCATCATGTGTGCTTGCTAACCGTTACTGATGTTGCCACTTTTCTCCAGGTTAACCAGAATGTTTCCTCTGCTTGCTCCCTCCTCCTCCTCCGTCTTTTTAGTTTTTGTAAACTATCCAACTCTGGTTTCAGTCCTTTGACAGCCTACCCTGATCATCAGTCTCCTTTCCACCTTTCCTCCTTCCTCAGACTATTTACAGATGTCTCCCCACTTAGCCACACATTAATGGTTGACTCCTTTGCTTTTCATGGTCAGGTGCTGTGTCTTCTCACCTCTTTGGTCTTATCCCCTCCAGCATCTGGCAAAGATCCTCACATGACCATCTCCCAATAAATGCTTGTAAAGCGAGCCAACAATTGAATTTTCATGCTGTCTTGCCTGCTGACCATACCAACAATGGTGTTCTGGATAGTTTTATTCCTGTATTATTGTTATTTGCTGGCCAAGATGCATACTTATAGTCAGTGAGGGAAGTGTAAAACAACTTCTCAGTGCCTCTAAACATGATCACACCTGGAATTCAGTTCTGAACGTATCCTGGCATCTTTTATTACTATGCACTCTAGTCGTCTACCTAATTAAAATGTATTCAATAAATAAGCTCTAAGGCTATCACTATAAACGATGTTTTGCTGTACTGGAGAGTTGACTCAATGGTTAAAAGCACTGACCAGGACCCAGGTTAGACTCCTAGCACTCAGGTGGCAGCTTATAACCATGTGTGTATGCTGTCCTCTGCTGGCCTCTACAGGTACTGCCTGCACACAGTTTGGGTACAACATCCATGCAGATAAAATTAAAAACAAAGAAAAAAGATATAAATATATATATATTTAACTGATCTACTCTGGGATGACCTAGAAATTTTCTGGGGAAAAAACCTCATTTTTGTAGCCAAGGAGGGTTATTTAGTATCCACCTTGTAGTTAGGGTGTTGGTGATTTCTGCCAACTTCTTCAAACATAGTAGGCGCTTCTGAGTCATTCATGGTAATGTACACCTATAATCCTAGCACCTGAAGGGTTGGGGCAAGAAGCTGAGTTTGAAGCCAGCCAGGACTACAAAGTAAGACCCTATCTCAAAAAAATATTTCTTAAAGTATCCTATTAGTTCATTGTATGTGTGTTTACATATGTATGACAGGCTTAGTTTAAGAAATTAGTGTGCCTTCTGTTTTCCTCCCAGAAATAATCATTCTTTTTGTAGTTACTACAAGGAAAATAAAAACTTAGTTACTTTTCCCAGGGATTAGCTTCACTACATAAACTATGCCATCTGACACCCATGCTTATCAAATACCTCACATAACCTAAGCAGGTGGTGTCTCCTCCTTCTGATGGGAGTGTCCCAGGCAAATGAAGAAGTGAGTCACCAGACTTTCTAACCTCTGCTTTCCTGAATAATGCAATTTCTTTAAAGGATCATTAATTCACTTTCTTCATTTAGGTTCCTTTATACCCGAAGTAATGGTATCCTGGGGCTTTTTACTCACTTGGTTAAATGTGTTTGAGAAATTTACCTTTAGGTATCAATCAATCAGTCATCACCTGATGAAACGCCTCATATGAATTTCCTTTTCTGTTGCTATGTATTCTAATGTCATTGCTTTACAGTAATAAGCTTCATTTAAAAATTCACATTATTGTATTTTTCAGTTCTGAGACAGCTGTTGGAAGATATAACATTGACTTAATAGGTTTGGAGGAAAGAATGAAACTCATTAAATATACATATTTATTATAAAAAGAATATTGGTTTTTGTAATCACTAAAATGTGAAGGCATGTCATTTTAAAAAGTGTAACTTAATAAGTTGACTCAAAAATTATTAATTAATGTTAGCTGTTGATGCTGTTTGCCAATATTTTGTTATTGCTGTTATGATTTTGGTGATGTATTTGGTAAGTCATATTTTCTACATATGTTTGCTCTGCTTGAGATATTCATGAATTTTCCTAAATCAGACAAGATATTATATCAATATTTAACTGGTGTTTATTATGAATCACGTATATTTCATATGCTTTTAGTCTTCCTTCTAAAGCCTCAAAATTTCTCTGAGGTTTACATTACTTAAATTATTATTATTTTTTAGCATTGACAGCAATTTAAAATCAACTATGGTAAAGTCAAGCACAGGGCACACCCGTCTTTAATGCCTGCACTTGGGAGGCAGGGGCAGGTGGATTTCTTTGAGTTCAAAGCCAAGGAGAAATAATTGCATTACTAACAGAGGCTAGAAGACTGGAAACACATCCTAGGGGTTCTGAGGCAGTATGATAGTTCAGCAGGGCTCACACACATCCCAGAGGACTTGTGCACCTCACTGAGATCCAAGGCATGGCTGCTTTATCTCCTCTGACTTCTTCCCTGGGAACTTCAGGTTTTTAGCCATAATTTTCATGGCTCTATGATTGCTATTTTCCCATGACATTGAGATAAGAAAGGTCTACTGTTATTTCTATCTAAGTTAGTCTATTACCGATAAAGACTTGGTAGTCTGATATTGGGGTGAAACCTGATAGATAAAGAAGTGGCGGTCGAGGGACCAGCTGACCTAGCAAAAGCATCCTTCCACATGTTCCTTCCATACCAAAAAGGCTGAATCTCTAAGTCCCTCCCTACTCCTTCCTCTGCATCTCTCTACCCATGTCCTGGCTCCTCTGTCCTCTCTACGACTAATTTCTGTCAACTACTCATTGGCTCCACCCCTGATCCAAGGTTAATTTTATTAACAGAGTCTCAATGTTTCACAGTGTGATCAAATATCCTGCAACAGTTTGCTTCTGTGCAGCTAAGGGACATCATCTGCTGCCTGCAAACTCTGTTGTTGAATATGTAATATTCTAGTAAGCCCAAAAGGAATTGCTAGAATTTTTATCAGCATTGTCGTCACTTTGAAGTACAGAAAGGGATAATGTGACTTCCATCCGACACTATTTCTTTTCGCCTTTTTTTTTTTTTACTTCTATTTTTCATCTTTTAAAAAAGATGTTGAATGTCACATAGTTTCCTCCTGGCAACAGCATCTGCCTTTAACAGTATATAAGGAAAATGAAACTTTTCTTCTTTGTCCAATTCAATTGAATTCAACCACGACAGTGTTGGGGAGTTTAAAAGTCAGATTTTCACCATCTAAGGTCTATCGTAGAGACGAACACAGGTAACCCGAGCTCTCTGGAGACTGAGGTAGGATTTCAGATTTGAGGTTCATGAGTTCCAAGCTAGCTTTCTCCTTATATTTCGGAAGTAGCCATAGATGGACAGGTTTTGTTTTTTTTTGTTTTTTTTTTTTTGAATGTTAATAAGTATTCCAGGAGAAGTGAATGCCAAAGGGAAATGAATTTGAGATGTGCATCACTTCAAGCAAGTCCATTCCCGGTGCAGATGACTCACCAAGGACTGTGACATGTATGCATGCATGCCAGTGAATGTGCATAAGCAACATAATAAAATATAAATGTCCAACCTTCTTCAACTAAAAATTCCTGCTTATCAATGTTAATTTTTATAACCTGGTGAGTCTCTTCCTGATTTCTGAACACTGGATGGGGGGTTTCTCTATGTTCTGAGTCCCAATGTTTTGTTTAAAGAAGTGCTAAGATACATTCCTGGTTTAAAGTGATGTAAAAATCACTAAAATAGCACTTGTTGTAAATATTCAAATAGATCATACAAAAGCTTGCCTTCTCCATACTTTTTTAAAATTTTAGTAAATATTCTATGCACATGAATCTTTTGTATGTATGAGATTATATAAGGTCCCATTTTGATAAGTATAAAGTGTGTATTATTTATTCAAACCTTAGCCTGCATGCTTTGGTAAGGAAGGATCAGTGTTTCCAAAACTAGCAACTGCCTCTTTAAGCATGCATAGCATGCATGTTGCTACACAGGTATGTTAGGAAGGGTCTGTTCAGTGCCCCTGAGCATAAGTACTATATAACATATTTTGGAATTCATAAATTTGCATTAGTAAATTTTAAACTATATAGCACTGGAAGTACCAATACAATTTTGGGGAAATGGCTATAAAGTTCTGAAGATGATTATTGCTGAACTTAATAAAATAGATTAATTTATATTCATTAATTTGAGTTTTGGCTTCTTAAATCCTGAAGGAAAACTATGGGGTTTGCTGGGTGGAAACAAGTTCTCAAAGTCTCTAAAAGCTTGTGTGTTAGTGTCTAAATAAATGATATAAGCGTAATATCTGACATTGATTTCAGCTATGAAATAAGAACTTGGAAACCCCTTCTGTTGTTTCCCCGCTGACTTGCAGCCATGGAAACTCTGGCATAGTTCCATTTTTTTTTTTTATCTATGTTCTCATTTGGATCATCCAGTACTCACTCCATTTTCCTGTATTCTCTTTCCTTTCAATTTGAATTTTTTTGCCCACGCTCTTAAGGTTTACCCACAGGTGCAAGGTCTCCTACTGCTCTCAGAGACTGAAAATTCTGTGTAGCTTCTGTCTTCTTTTCCAGATTCCTCTTGCCCAGGTTCCTTGGATGAGGTTCTTTCTTGCTTGACAATTTCCTCCCGTTTCTTGTTTCAGAGGAAGATGAAGCCTCTCCGCCGAGTGCCCTGCCTCCAGGTTAGGACGACCCCCTGACCCAACGCTTAACTCAGTGATTCATCGGCCCACTGTAGAAGCAAAGAGTTGGGGAAGCAAGAGGGGAATCGTTGGCTTTAATGATGATTTCCAAGAGAAACTCTTGAAAAGGAAGATTTCCTAGCCAGGTGTGGTGGTCCACACCCATAATCTCAGTACTGGGGAGGCTGAGTTGGGAGGAATCTCAAATTCAGGCTAGCCTGGGCTACAGAGTAAATTCAAGGTCAACCTGAGTTGCATGGTGAGACATAGTCTAAAAACCTTGGACATGGATTAGTATAGGAATGAAAATAATCCATTGTCATCTATATATCCTGCCACTTTGCTCCTTATTTGTATTTTTAAATTATTATTTTTTGTTCTTAAAGATGACAGACTTGCTACAGAGTCCTTCCTAGTTGGGACTCTACTGATTTCCACTCTACCCAATTTATAGTTTTCTTCCTCCATAAAAAAGAGGTGGGGCTTAGGAGTGCCTGGAGAGGGTTGTAGTCACCCTCGTCCCCTCCCCCTACGCTGTCCTGCATCCTCCAAATGATGCTTTCCTTTCAGGTTTGGGTAGTCGGGCCCTGGAGAGAAAAGATTCAGGTGAGCGAATGCATCCGGACAAGGCATCCGGACCCCGGGCTTACACAGTCACTAACGACTATTTCCTGAAGCTTTATTCGTTCTAATCCTGTTTTATTCACTCTGTAGCTTTTACAGCAGCCTTTCATTACATTCCCATGTACAAGGCAACTGATGCATTGAGAAACAATTAATTTTGCATGATACAAATACACACATTCAAGAATCTGGTCACATATGCCGCAGACTGACTTGTGATATCTTATTGTTTTTAACATTTAGCAAATAAACAGAGATCAGTCTCCACTCCTGGATTGGCAAAGTTATAATTCACAACTACATAGAATTATGAATACAATTGCTAAACACATTTTCAAATACATCTTGTCAGCTGTATCTACAATTCTGAAATTGTTTGATCATTCACTCAGTTAGCACCTTTGTGCTGTAGGCCTAAACTGGTCTCATCACTGGTTGCTTAAGGACCAGTCAGTGGCATAGGCACTGCAAGTGGCGGAGGTAAGAAGTGAACAGAACAATAACAATTCCTGGCCTCCTCCTATCCTTTTCACAAGAGATCACCACTCACTATTATTACTGACGTCATGGACACAACATGCACCCTTCACACTAACTTGGGAATTAAGAATGTAATTTCATCACGGGCAACACTTAGCACTGAGCATGACTGACATGTGAAAACTAAAATTATTAAATGTGTACTCCCCCCCCCTTTTTTTTCATGGAACATTAACAAGCAGACTTGTTAAATTGTACATTTTCCCCCAGTTATCAAGTGCTGAACTCTGCAGTTGGCTCAGAGAGGACTGGACGACAGACAGTTCTCCCCTGCTACCCTCCTTCTCTGAAGTTGACTGCTGAGCAACTGCATCTCCATTCGGACTAGGAAATCCAAAAACCTTCCTTTTCAGCTTGTCTCTCTTTATGGGAACGCTTCGGCCAGCCTTCTCTCAGTTTTCTTTTGCTTGTTTTTCTTCTTCCTTGCAGGACAAATCCTACTGTTCTTTAAATCTGTACCTGCAGGTCATGATCCTGTTACTTTACCTCTGTGTAGATTTTTCCACTGAGCACAGCAAAGAATCTAAAATTACAAAGCCGGGCTTGGCTCTCTGACCCACGCTGGGCAGTTTACCCTCAAGGTGACCCACCTTTTTAGTTTCTCTGGATTCTGTTTTATGGATTTGGCCTTTAGAGTCAGTCGTCTGGAAAGACACCTAGACTGCTGTGTGAATCTCTCTCTGCTGCTCTGTGGAAGGGCAGGCAGAATACCAAAGACAGTTAACAACTCACCCAACAAGCTTCACTATTCCAGGAATTAGAAAATGTTCCTTGCTCTGGCCTCGGAAAAGCTAGCCCTGTCAAAACGGAGACCCATCCCTCCCTTCTGGTGGTTGGTGGGGGCAAGAGAACGCTATCGTTATGATCTAGGTTTATTAAGCAAGAATCAGTATGGAAGAGACCAGCAAAAACAGGTAAGCCAGCCTGAGAAGAAACTGGCCCGGAAATGATCCGTGTCCTTTCCACTTTCAGAATGGTCTCTCGGTGAGTCGCCTGCTGGCGGAGAGGAACAGGACAAACAGAATGCCAACTCTCAGCTGTCCACCCTGTTTGTTGAAAAACCTCAAACAGGATCAGTGAAAGTTGGTGAGTATTGGCTTGGGATCCTTCCTTTTTGCACATATCACAAAATCAACCATTTTACAATGAGGTTTTTCGGTGGCCATAATAACATGTGTCACATTCATGCCATTCCAAAATATTTTCATTACCCATAGGAGTTCTTGTACCCCATTACTCCGTGACTCCATTCTCCTAATCCTAATCTTTGCTTCTAGGGATTTCCCCGCCCTGCTTCTTTCTATAAATGGAATAATTATATAGCATGTGGTCCTGTTGCATTTGGATTCTTTTGATCAGCATAACATGTTAGAGGTCCACTTCTTTTGCAGTATCAGAATTCCTTGTTATGTCTGATGTACACGGATACTACACTGTTCATTTTATAACCCCAAAAGATGGATGACAGTTATTTTAGTAGCTGTTAGCACATAGGAGTCCAATGTCTGGACCTGAGAGCCAATTTGATTGGGTCTAAAATGTTGGTTCTGCTGTTTGCTGGTGGGACAGACTGATTACCCTCATCCCGCCTCAATTTCTTCTTGTGTAAAATGAGAATAAATAACGAGGGCCTGTCTGTGAAGTACTCTGAATCAGCCCTGAAGACTGATATCTGCTGTAACTAAGAAAGGACTCGATCTATCTGGTCCTTAGGATGCCAATAAGTCTGAACATGTGCTAGATAAACTATGTAGTGTGTCTCAAGGGCAGCTGGTCAGACAGATGGTACAGATTTGGAAATATTCATTCAAACATATTCATTAAACATGACCTGGTTGTGTTGGCTGCAGTATACCATATGAGCCCACATAAATTATAGTCTAAAGACAGGAACAGCTAGAGAAGTTAACCAGATAACCACCAAAGCTACATGCCATGAAGGAGACAGAGAGTGGAGGTAGAGGAGAACTTAGGACATCTAGATTTTAATTTAGCAAATTCTTATAATTACAATCAGACTTGGGTATTAACCAGATAGTATACATATGAGCACATAACTAACTATATCCCAAGATTTCTTTTATCAGGCCTAGCATACAGGTAGAAATGTTGGTTTCTTGTATGTTCTTGACTGAGACACATGGGCTAGTGGTTAGACTGCTTCTGACGTCCCCAGGGCCTAATCAGTGATTACATTGTCACTTCAAAAAGATTGGTTTAGCTCACTCATAGCCCTGTAATTATAGGCATCCTGTTGTCTTGAATAATAAAGAGATGTATTTTTTATGGAAATACATAAATGAAAATCCACATATAAGTATTTCTTTCCACCAATATTTTAATTGTTCATCTTCTGATTCTAAATTTCCAAATGGGCTGAAGATGTGGCTCAGTGGCCGAGCACTTGAGCACAAAACCCCACGGTTCAATTTTCATACGTGTATGAGTGCATGCACATCTGAATATATATTATATATGTGTATATAACCTGAGTATATGTATAATATACTATTGTATATAAATATAATTATATATTACTCCGTAAAAATATAGAGAGATACATATATACACACATATATAGAGAGAGAAACTTCCAAAGCAGATCAGATAGACTTTCCTAAGATGTCAAGGAAACTTATCACAAAGCAGGGCTGATATCCATTGTGTCGCTGTGAAGTGTAAGCCAGGCTCTATACCCTACAGATCTGCATCACCTCCCTTCTGCTAAAAGTGAGATAAAAGACAGTTTCTAAATCCCAGATTAAATCTTCTATGCTTTTTCTAGGTGCAAACATCACCTTTGTAGCCAAAGTCAAGGCTGAAGATCTTCTCAGAAAACCCACTATCAAATGGTTCAAAGGGAAATGGATGGATCTGGCCAGCAAAGCTGGGAAGCACCTACAGCTGAAGGAGACCTTTGAGAGACAAACCCGGGTACATCCCAGATTCCTGGCTCATCTCATTGGTGGGGGAAGACAGCTGTTTCAGACTGTTTGCATGTCTTTTGCCTAGGGAGTATGTTTCTATTCACCCCAGATAAGTAAAACAATGACCTCAAAGAAGCTGGACCACTAAGTCCAGCTTGGTGAAACCAACGAAGCTATTGGGCTTATTTCTAGAAGCATGTGTAAGGTGTTACCTACAACAGTGTGAGAAAATCAGGAGCTACATCATGAAATGTTTCATCCCAGCGCAGACTGGGCGGTGACTCATGAAGCCTACATCACCATCCTTGCTGCATGTTAACTGACAGATAGGCACTGCAGACAATCCTCTCCCTCAGTAATCCTTTACTAACCATGAGGAGAGGCCTGAGTCTCTACATTCTCTCCAGGAGGAAGGTTAAAGAGGCTTTACCTTATGATTGTCTCAGGCTGGTGATTTACAGCTATTCTGAAAGAAAATGGCAATGACCAGATTGAATCCAGAGGAAATAGCTACATGGCACAAGTTTAGTTTTGAGAGATTTTAGTCCCTCTGGGTCATCATTCCTGTGTCTACACTCTGTTGCAGTTGTTTTGCTGTGTCTAGAGGCCGTGGGACACGTTCACCCTTCTAAACCAAGACCCTGGATAGAGATACTATCTTAACTTTACACCAATACTGAGAAATTTGTTAAGTAGTTGAAAGGTCAGCACCTGTCTCTGCCATAAAAGTCATTCCACAATATATCTGGATGCTTTTTGTTGCAGATATACACATTTGAGATGCAGATTATCAAGGCCAAAGAGAACTATGCAGGAAATTACAGGTGTGAGGTCACCTACAAGGATAAATTTGACAGCTGTTCATTTGATCTTGAAGTGCATGGTAAGAGAACCATCTTGTCTGGATAAATGTGACTCTTTACAGGGTGGAAAGAGATGAATAAAAAAATTACATAAAAAAAAAGAAATTTATGTAATGCTATCAGAGCTGGGTGATTTAATTTGCATTTTGTTTCGTTTTTTTTGAGCCGGTGTTTTTTGTAGCTCTGACGTCCTGTAACTCACTCTGTAGACCAAGCTGGCTGGCCTCAAATTCAGAGATTCCCCCTGCCACTGCCTCCCTAGTGCTTGGATTAAAGGCATGAGTCACCATCACCTGGCTTCATTTGCATTTTAGATTTTTTTTTTCTTCCTGAATGTGGAGCATTTAGTAAGCCCAATGGACCCGTATTATCTCTTCCTATCAGTATTTCTTCAGTCGCTCAAAGAATGATGATATTGTTTTTCTAATGATTTTATCTTTTGCATAAGGCTGCTTTGCTCTGAGGCTTGGTAATAAGACAAGGATGCCAGGATGATGAGTCTGGAGGGAGGGGCCCCTCCTATAGTGGCTAATGTCACATAATGAAAATTCTCCACTCAAGTGTTCACTGTGCTGCCCAGAGAAGAACACAATATGGATAAATCTTAGGGTACAATGAGGATGAATGGAATCCTTATTTTTATAAGTGTGCAGGTAGAAAATCAGCTTGCCAGCAACAGTCGTGAATTTAAGACACGTTCATCCAAGTGTGAGGTAGCCACAAGGGGAGAAGAGACCAATATTGTTTTAAATGGATTTTTTTTTTTTTTTAACATGGAATGGAATTGAAACATTGAAAGCAATGGTTTTCTCTGCAACCTACTTGTTGTTCTACATTTGGAGTGATGTTATTGGTCATGTGCACTGCACCTCAACTTGGATGTCTCTGGAGCAGGGTAGTCAGGATTACGAAAATTCCAGAAACCATAACCCTGTCCTACTTGTTTGAGTGAAGTCCTTTTCCTGTACTAAAGCACTATGTAGCAGATTAGAGAGCGTGAGGAGTGAACCTTATCCTCACACTAAGTATGAACCCTCCCAGGAAGCTATGCAGACTAGGTAGATGTGGTGCATGCCTCAGCCACTCAGGAGAGAGACAGGAAGATTCTGCGTTCGAGGCCAGCCCAGTTCATAGAGGAAGTTTCAGATCAGACAGAGCTACATAATAAAACTTTGTCTCTAAACAAGCAAAAAGAAAGGAAAGAAGGAGGGGGGAGGAGGATGGGAAGCTATGCTGACCACCTGGAAAGGGCATGAAGTTCTTATTCTGAGAGATATCAAATATACAAAATGATCATGGGTTCCTTCACTGTAAGGACACCTAGTACCCAACAGAGCTGCAGTACCCCAGTCAGGCATGTCTAAGAATCTCCTGGAAACCTTTTCAAAATTCTAATTGTTTGACTTCCTTCCATGATCTAGTAGATCAAAATCTCTATCAGAAAATGCCAAGTTAATACCTTTTAAAAGTTCTCTGTGGACCAGTGGACAGGCAATCAGAATGACAATTTGCCTCTGAAAATCTCCCTGTTGTTTCTTCATTGAGAGGATGAGAGATGATGTCTCAGTAGCTCAGCCACCCAGGAGGACAGTCATGTCCCTTCATCTAGTGCTTTTCCATCTGGGGACATCTCTACAGTCCATGAAAGGACTGACCACAAGGTCACCTTCTTAATTGTCGCTCATTGTACTATTTCTTTCTTTTCAAAGAATCCACGGGAACTACTCCAAACATTGACATCAGATCTGCCTTCAAGAGAAGGTAACTTCAAAGTGGGGATCCAGAACAGGGAGGCAGAAGATGCTCCTTCCCTACTCCATATTCAGAAAAGGCACAGCACATTTCACTGCGGTCAAATATGTCGCGTATTTAAAAGTCGCCATTCTAGAAAAGCCATGAGCTTAATGCCAGCCAGCCTTACACTGATAATTTCTTAGAGGGTTCTTGTTAGAGTGGAGTCTCCATTATTGAAGCTCCCATGGTTGCCTTAGATTATTCATATTGAGGAGTGGCTTCATCCTTAATTACGTTGTTTTCTGTCAAATGCCCAAAAGAGAGACAGAAAAAATACACCTCATACAGCAGCAGTGTAGTCATAGCTGAAAACGCTCATTTCTCTTTCTTTTCATCCCTACCCAAAACACAATTAACTAGATATTTAGTAAAGTTAGTGGCCACATGCTGTGGGATCATCCTAAGTAAATAACCGCTGAATCTGCTGGCTTTAAGGACGCTGTAGAAAGGAACCATTAGATTGACTCCGCAGCCTGTTTTGCTGGACAAGTTGCCCTGGAGTATAAATTATGTGATTCCTTTACTTTAAAGCAATAGTTCTTGTCTGGTTAAAAAGATACAATTTCCTGACTAATTTATCAAGAGACACAATGTTTAGTGCCTTTTGAAAAGTATTAGATATTATTCAACTAGTCAATGATAATTTTTAACTTGGAAAAAAAACCCTCAAACTGTCAGCTCCTATACTGCCTCCCTCCCATCTCATCCTTAGCAATAAACCGACCTAAACGTGCTCATGGCACTCGGGTATATCAAAGACAGAGAGACACAAGCTACTGTTTCGTGCTTTGAAAAAATAGGAATGTATAACTTTAAAAGGCCCTCGGCCACTTGCTAAGGGAAAGTGTGAGAACGTATTTCTTGGGTTTAATTTCTTATGGCTTACATCTTAGGCACACTGGTTTTAAACCCACATACTATCTTCTTAGAAACTACAACTAACATCTGTAAAGAGCAGGAAACAAAATCTCCATTAAAAACTAAACACGTAAGTAAATCCATCCTGCTGTTTAAGCCTCAGCACCGCGGCTTCTACATAGAGTTAATAGAGGGAGGCACATGCCGCCCTCTCCCCGATTATGATGCATTTCTCTATAGGGAAACTCCTTAAAGGGTTTCTAAGAGCGAATTGGCAACTCAAGAGAGAACATTTTGAAAACTACACTTTAAAAGGTGTTAACAAGAAAACCTAATGGCCGTAATGCAAACAGCAATCTCTTTAAAGAAATGCATCTTCTAGAAAGCTCTCCAGTCAGTAGCTCGTTTTTATGCCCCCTTGGTATCACTTATCTGGTTCATCTATTTGTGGGCATAGATGTTATCTTTGGATATAAGGCCATGTGTGCACTTATATATCTGACAGGCTACACTTTGTCCTTCAAGCCAATCTCTGCCTTCCATAGGTAACAGAGATCAGCAAAAGTCCTTTGTTTTTTATACAGGTTTCTTTCCAGAGCCCCCCAACTTGCAAAAACAAAGTACTTTGCGTTGCTTGGCTTAGGTGCATTTGTGTTATCTGGTTTTAACACAAACCCAAGCAGTTTCATATATGCAATCTACACTGTGTCTTCTGCAATCATACAGTAACACAAGCGCCGTATGTCTGCTTTTCCACAAGTACATCTTCCAAGAGCTTACAATGTCACTTGTGTGAAAAGAAATAGTTTGTGTTGATTTGGTCCTTGTGTGCCGGTACAAAATTGCATATACATTCTGTGTCGACTGTTCATTGGGGGAAACTCGTCTATGTGGAACCAGATTAAACCAGATTTGCTTTTCTTTTGTCAATGACAGTGGAGAAGGTCAAGAGGATGCAGGGGAGCTTGACTTTAGTGGTCTCCTGAAACGTAGGTGAGAACCAAGTGATGTCCTGAGGCACCCTGGCCTGCATCTCTTAGGCCCGCCCACCCGGAGGAGTCAAGTTTAAGCTGAATGCTTTTCAAAGAGCTGTCATTTCTTAATGTGTGTCTTGCTTACAGAACATAACAATCAACTAAGAGAAAGAAAAGCAATGATGTACTAACCTGTTGAAAGAAGAGGCTGGTGCTTTCTAAACACTCTGCTTATGTGTTTTATGAGCTTTTGTGTATTTTCTTAGCTGAGGGGGAAGAAATTTGATAACTGAGACATGAGGCTTAAATGCCTACAAGCAGCCAAGACTATCTGTGAGTCCCTTCTGTGATTTGGGTAAATACAGCTTTTGTTCTACCTTTGACTTCTGACCCTTGACTGAAAATGTCAGTTCCACATTTTTGGTAGTGGTCTTTGCAATAGGCAGATTCACATTGATATATTATTTATAACTCAAATTTAAGACATTATTGAATTGAAGATATGCTATTTCATAAGACAGTAATGATGAATGATAGTTTCTAAATATTTTATTATGATACAGTGTTGATTATAAGATGCATAATTACTCCAGAGATGTTTAAAATGCCATACCAAAGACACATGTTTTATAAATAATAAAACATAGTTATAAATAAATAAGCATTTATTGCTCATACTTTCTTGACAATGTCATCCCATGTAATAGGATATATAGAATAGCCATATGGAGATTCAGCATATAACCATGTTATAGGATTTCTGTCCATACATGTACAAGTATAAAATAATAGATTATAATACATAAGTGTTATTTACAGTTATATATACATTTTCAAGGTTTTTCTATAGCAGAAAAGCATCAAAAAGTGTTGTTTTGGGGACTATAACAAATTTGTAGATAAACAGTAAACCCATCAGTCTTAATAATTTATAACTTTGGTATACATTTTCATTGAGCTTTTCAGATTTATTTTAAAAACAGTTTCAGTGCTCTTTGTGATATTAAAGGAATATTAGTACAAATGCTCCTCAAAAATTGTACCTTCTTGAAAGAAACAAGGTTGTGTTTACATTCTCAGCTTGGTTAGTTGGGGTTTTTTCAAGTTAATAGAATTAAGATTTTTAATCAGAGTTGTCAACATTAAGGTTAAAAACAGAAATATTAGTATGCATTATTTATTAATTAGTGATAAATATTCATCAATACAATATCAAACATATCTTTTGATATCTCAATAATTAGTTAAATAATATTAATTATTTCCCAGAATTCATTTAAAACAACAGTATATAAAACATCTTTCTGTGAGCCTCAGTTTCAGGTGAGAAACCAAGGTCCATGTTACCACACTGAATCATTCACAGAATCACTCAGCAACAGCTAGAGAAGAGACCTGAATTCAAATTTCTCTCTTTTTTCTTTCTGGGACAATGTCATCCTGTGGCTACATGTTGGAAACAGAACTCCAAGTCTGCCCTAGAAGCTAACATTGCATTTACACTGTACATCGCACCACAGACCACAAGGGAGTTTTTCTTCCTACTGCACATGTGACTCATGTGGAAAACTGGAAAATACCAACTGCTTTCTCTGTAGTGAAGAAAGCTATATGATGTCCAGGGAAATACATCAGGGACTGATCCGTTGAGAAAGATGAAAACATATGTGCATGGTAGTGAGACGAACTTAAATCTCAACACTGAGAAGATGAAAACCAGTGTTCAGTATTAACAACCACTCTTTCTATACAGTGCAGAATTTGATTATGTGACTTTGGTCAAAATGTATGCCTTCTCTGAGGTGTGTTTTCTACATATGTACATGTGAAATATAAAAACTAATAGAATTGTAAAAATTAAACTAAATATAAAGGACCTGGATCATGGTAGGTAGTAGAAATCATGCTCTTCCTCTAGAAAAATAGAATATTTTTTCAATGCATTTATCTTCATGCAAAGCCTCCCTCCCCCCCCCCCACAAACACACATAAGCACAATAAGGATGTGGGAGACAGTAAATTTATGCCAGGCTCTGATTTAAAAATTGTTTCTACCTACAATTTGCGTGGGGAAGAAAGAAGAATGTAATTATATAGCCTAAGTGACAAGAGGGAAAAAAATCTTAGGAAAAAGGGCAGCGACTATGTCTCCAGTTCTCATTTCCTTTCCATCCTTTCTTTAATTAAGGCTTAGGTCCATTGCATTGTTAACATAAGACTGTGTTTATCTAATATACTTTACTAACCCACCATTATAAGGCGTGTGTTACCTACTAAATTGTGGGTTTGCATGTGTTTTCATTGCAGTAATGACACATGGTTACCCTTTCTACTTCTCCAGAAGTGTGTGGCAAAATCTCTGTTAGAATAAATACTAGAACCAGTGTCTCTGTACAAAAAATTCTCCCTTTGCATATTAAAGCCAGCTTATTTCAATATGCACTAGATGAATCAAGGCTAATCTTTGGAGCTGTATTTCACTATGGGATTCGACCCTTATAAATATTTGGAAGTCTTATTCTACATAAAATTTCTATAAATGATCTATGGGTCCCTGGGGCCATCAATTTATAGAAATTTTTGCTTTAGATAGAAGTATGGTGGACACTATTTAGGACTATCTCAATGCTGTAAAGGAATCTAAAAATTTAGGCTTCTCTTCTCACTGTACTTCAGTTAACCACACAGTGTTGCCATCATGGCACATAAAATGGGTCCTAGGAGGGTTGACCACTGCAGAACAGAGCTTTGGCTTCACAGCCCAACACAAAATAAATGCTTCTGTTTAAACTCGGGGCTACACCAGAGTGATAGGAAAGGACAAAAAGAGGTCATTGATGGTCACATACAAAACTTGATAAGAGCATGATGGAAAGGCATGCATCCTGATATGTCAAGGTAAGATGCTACGGATGATCGTCTGTGAATCCATGCTAGGACATGGTGAGCATTTTTACTGCCTTCCTCTGTAAACCTGCACCTCATGAACTTAGCGTGTCTCATTTTTTCACTGGGTCTCTTGTAGTTATTTAAATTATAATAAATGTTAGGTGTGTAGCTCAGTTGGTAGAATATTTATTTTTCTGACATGAGTTTGATTGTCAGCCCTACATAAATTGAGCATGGTAGTATATAAGTGTAACCTAAGCATTCAGGAAGTAGGTACAAGGGGATCAGAAGTTTAAGGTCATCCTTGGCTACATCGTAAAGTCAGGGCTAGTCTGGGCTACATGAGCCATCTTAAAAGAAAACAGACAATAGAATAAATTATATAGACTTTCATATCTTTAATCTTCCCATTAAATAGAATATGAAATATGTAAACTGAAATATGTATGGCATAATTCTTGATTTTAATACTGGACGTAACAAAATCTCCATATCTAACATAATCAGTGTATGAAATAATTTTAAAGTTTGGGTGGATATATTTAGGCTGGGAGTGTGATGAAAGCTTTAGTAAATTAAAGGGACACTCGCAGAAAATAGACACATGTATACTTATATATGTATACATTTTAACTGCAACTCTCCAAATTTAAAATACTTTAAAAATTTGTTTTTATTACCTTTAGTTATGTGTATCCATGTCAGTGTGAGTGAGTGCCAAGTGTATGTGGGTAAATATGGAAGCCCAAAGAGTGTATCTCGGCCCTCGGGTCTGGAGTTACAAGCTGTTATGAGCTACTCCACATGGTGCTGAAAACTGAACGCAGGCCCTTTGGGGGAGCAGCAAGCAGTCTACAGGGCCCAGGGTAAAATACTGTAAAAGACGAATTTCAAAGGAAGACTGCTTTCACTCTGGAGATTTAGTGAATCTGGCAAATTATTAGCAATGTTGCAATTTAAGGGTGCCCTCCGTTTCTGTATGCGAACACGGGGCATATTTTTATTTCTGAAAAAGACGTTTGTTTCTTGTTTGTTTGATTTTTGAGACACAGTCTCACTGTGTAGCCCTGGGTGACCTGAGTTTGCTATGTAGACAAGTCTGTTCTTAAACTCAGAGATCCACCTGCCTGTGCCTCCCCAAGTGCTGGGATTAAAGGTGTGTGGCATGATGCCCAACTGAGTCATAAGCTTTTTTTAAAAGTACATCTTCTTTTTCTTTTTTTTTTTTTAAGGGGGGGGGTTAAAAAGTGTGTTTGTGGGGGAGGGGGTGTTGTCTCTGTGAGTCACCTGGCTGCTTGCAGGGACTAGAAGAGGGTATTGGATTTTTTTGGAGCCAGGGTGAGAGGCAATTGTCGAGGTTTTCAGCGTGGGTTGCTGGGAACCAGACTTTAGCAATGTGAGCCCTTAACTGTGGAGCCATCTCTCCAGCCCTAGGCATTTTCTTAATGGGACTGCCTAGACACTGCCACTAAGATGGTAGAGCAAAAACCTCATGTGTCCTCTCTAGAGTAGTTTTATTTTCTACACCGGGCAGGAAGACATGACAGTGTAAGATGGAACTTAGACCCTTAGACATTCTCCTTGCCAAGGTTCCCCTAAGTTCTATATTGCCACTGTATTTCCTTCTCAGGAAACATAAATTTAAAGAGGAAATTCTGAGATTAGTGTGATCGCTATGACAAAGCAATGTAACCCATTGTTTCCACCACTATATTTTCACACAAATATCTCCAATTATTGACCAATTTTCCATAAAACCATATTCAAACCCATGTTATTCACAGTTAAGTAGTCACTGGTTGCAGTAACATTTTCAAACTAACCCAATAAACAATCTAGTTAACCTTAAATAAAATAATCAGGACTATTTAGCCAGTGAAGAAAATCAGTTTAAATTATGTCTTTCGTTTATACTAAACACATTCACTAAAAAGATCATGTGTCAGTTTTTGGCTTCATTTTGTGGGTTTGAAATAGGGGAAAGGATGTGTATTTTAATTATTTATTTTTTTATTTTGAGACAGGATCTTACTATACAGTCACAGATAGCCTGAAACTCACTATGCTGATCAGGCTGGGCTCAAACTCACCAAAACCCGCCCATCTCTGCCTCCAGAGCGCTGATGAATGTATAACCCCTGGAGGAGTTCACAACTACACCACCGGTGGTGTGGTATTCTGAGGGTGCTGTAGGCACATACTCCTTCTTGTGTTCTGCATGATCAGGATTTGGGGTCATATTATCCTGTTACTTTTTAATGGAATCTTCAACCATTATTTTACAGCTTAGCATTAATCTATCTATAACCCAGCCTCATTTTTTTCTCTTTAAAAAATTCAAGATGACATATTAAGATGAAGTATGGCAGATTTATTTTTGCTTTAACGGTCTTTTTTCTGCCAACTTAGAAAAAAATTTCTTTTAAAATGCATCTTAATCTGCACTAATATGAAGGACAAATTAAAAAAACTTTATGATTGTTTTCCTTTTTAAGGGAAAATAATAAAATAATGCACATATTTATTGTGACAGAAAAAAATTGAAAAAATCCACAGGTTTGAAGTACTGTCTAGATTATGTTTACATCAATATATGTAGAAAGATTTTTTCACTCATAGGCTAATTTTAAATATTAATTCTTAGTGTGCTTTTCAAGCTGAATCCACTACCCACATGTGGGGTGAGATCTGTTTTTAAGTTTTTGATATTCTTACCTCCAATTGCTTCTCTGCCTTTTGGCCAAGATCTAATGTGATACCTCAGCATTTGTCCTGACATCTCCACTCCTCCTACAATTGTGTTTTTAAGTTGGAAAAGTGAAGTTCAAAGTATATGCACTTTTTTATACTCTCTGGAGCTTCCCAAAAAATCAGGTCAATTCTAAGCAGAACCATTAGCATCACGGAGTGGGATCATGTTCCACATTCTGTCTTTGGGGTAGGACAGTTTCTAACCTAGGTGACCATTCTTCCGGGCTAGGGAGGTGAAGCAGCAGGAGGAGGAGCCTGAGATAGATGTGTGGGAGCTGCTGAAGAATGCCAACCCCAACGAGTACGAGAAGATTGCTTTCCAGTATGGCATCACCGACCTGCGTGGCATGCTTAAGCGGCTCAAGCGCATGCGCAGGGTGGAGAAGAAGAGCGCAGGTGAGCACACCCGGGGACATGGCAGAGGCGGGTCTGTTACCTAGAACTGTATCTCCAGTCTCGTCCTGTTTTTCATCCATGAAGCCAGGCTTCACAAGCCTATAGGGGTTCATGGCTCCTTTATTTCATATTGCTTCAAGTGGAGCCATGCTCAGCTGGTACGGGCGTGGCTCTTCATGGCTTAAGGTCAGCACATTTACAATACCACGGATGCCACACAAGAAAGCAGAGAACATCCCTGTGGCCTCTAAGAAGCTATTGGAGGTCTCCATTTATTCAGGCTCCTATCTCCCTCACTCTGTAGCTCTTGATTCTTCCTCAGAGTTTGCCCCTCACACCCAATAAGGCTTCTAGGACAGGTTCACTTGGCTATGGTTTGAAACACAAAGAGGGGAGGCGGTTCATTTCAGGTTGGCCACTAGCGCATCCAGCTTTCCTGAGCTGGACCATTAAAGGTTCCAGTTGTATAATATGTCTGGATGATATCAAACCTATTAGTGTTTCCCTATAGGTTCAAATAGGATTTAAGACTTTCGTTATAGTTTTTTGTTGTTTTTTTTTAAATCTGGTCCTCATTTCTAAATGTTGCCCTAAATTGGTTGAGAACTGGCTCTTGGGAAATCTAGAGGCCCCACCTGAGTTGTGACTCAGCTATTCCCACGGTTTCACAACTCCTGTGTTATGATTCCAGAAACAACCGGTGACGTGGAGAGCCAGCTAATGGCCCTTTCCAAAGGCTGACCTTTGTAAACACTGAGTTCTAAATCCATGTGCTAGGTAACTGGTTGGAGATCTAGTATTCATTGTTATCTTTTTAAAATAAGAAAAAGTGTGTATACGCCCATGAGAAGGCTCAGGGAGAAAAGGTGTTTGCTGCCAAATCTAACCATGTTAGTTTGAACTATGAACCCAAATGATGGAAGACGAGAACCAACTCCTTAAAGTGTCTTCTGAAACCCAACTGACCCCCCCACCCCCACACCCCAATATGCATGCAGGCACATACAAAATAAATAAATGTAATTTAAAATTAGTAGTGGTTCTATTTTTCCTCTTATGCTTATTTTAAAAACACACAAATTTTCTTTAAATTTTAAACCATCTTAATTGTATACATGTCAACATAACTCTGAAATACATGGAGTAATTTGGAAGGCTTCCAACTTTGCTCTTCCCTACGTCTCTTTCTTTACTTATTCTTAGATTTTCATGCACATTAACTATTTACATTGGTAGCTTGTGTACTATATACTGTTATATTTACTGTTTGTACCTACAGCTTTTGCGAAAATTCTTGATCCTGCATATCAGGTTGATAAAGGAGGCAAAGTGAGGTTTGTTGTGGAGTTGGCAGATCCAAAGCTGGAGGTGAAATGGTTTAAAAATGGTCAAGAAATACGACCCAGCACAAAGTAAGTGGACCTTTGAAGGACTCCGTCAAAATATACATGAACAGTAGTTTGGCTTAACTTTTAGAGGCTAAAAGAACTATTTAAGAATATGCTTTTTAAATTTTTCTTTATAAAGTAAAATAGAGGGAAAGGAAAAGATGAAGTTGAAGTCACCTTTTGTGTAGTTTGGAATTCTGAAAGTGATAATGCCATAGGAAATACACTGATGTTTTCTGGGGCTATTTCAAGTGAGTCACAGTTATTTTGTGTTACTATACATATATGTCATTAACACAACTCTTTATTCAAAATAATAAAACTTAGAAATATTTGAAATATGCACTTGATATGCTTGTGGAAATTGCATCTCATAATTAGAAGGTTTAGGGATTGGTCTTTGTTTTCATTTTTCCAAAAAATAACATGAGTACTTGGGCACGGTTGGGAATATTGACAGCACGGCATCTAAACAGAATGGTTTGATGTTAAGATAATGAAACTCAGACCTAAGCTCATGTTTTATTCCGTATTATCCCTCTTCCAAAGGAAGGAGTCAAACGGATCTCTGATATTTGATGAGTAATATTTCTAGTTTGTCATGAAAATACTTCATAGAGATCTACCCCAGCCTGGGAGATTTTCAGCTCTTGTACATTGTTTTAAGTTAATAAGTACCATGTATACTGACACAGACCTTACTCCCAGAAATCTGTCACTGTTGGAGTCCGGTGAAGCCGTTACCAGCCTTACCATGGGCTCATGCCTCACAGAATGACTTTGAGATGATATCTTAAAAAGAGCCTGGATGTACTCAGAAATGGCTTTCCTTCACTAGCTTGTATGTTCCTCCATAATCAACACATATAATTAGAGTATATTCTCTTTCTGAGAAAATTTTCTTTTTTAAATGGATTTGATTTGATATACAAATCAAATGGGTGTTTTCCTAGCATGTATATCTGTGTACCATTTGGGTCTATGGAGGCTAGAAGTTGAGCTACAGAACATTGTGAGCTGCCACGTGGGTGTTGGGAGTCAAACCTGGGTTCTATGGAAGTATAGCCAGTGTTCTTAACTGCTGAGCCATCTCTCCAGGCTGGAAAATGATTTCTTAATAGAGAGTAACTATAATACAATAAGCCCAGTACAATAAGCTCATTTAAGAAACTATATTTACTCTTGATCTTATCAATCAAGGTCAATTACTGCTTAAATTTCATACTCATTTATTCATCCAACAAAAATATTCAGTGTCCATGGGCTAAAAAATGAAGGTGATGTGTGTAAATGAGTAAGATAAAGTATCTGTCACTTTTGTAACATAATTACATAATTTGAAGAATATACAGAGTTTAAAAAATGTCTCTAACACACTCAACCAACTCTATTCTCCAAAATGGCTTAAAAAATTAACTATATGAGAATTTGCTTATATTTGTAACAAAACTTATATAAAAGAAAAGAATAAGAAATTAAATAATATGTATAAACATACATACTTGCCATGTATCATAAAAAGAAACGAGTGTTTGTTTGACATTAAGTGAACATACAAAACATGCTGCATAAATAGGTCATAGATTTATCCTTAATTCTCAAGTATCGACAAAATGTAAGCCAAATCTGCTAATAAAGAAAGTCAAGGTCATAAACTCTGCCTTCCTCCTGTTTAAAAACAGATACATCTTTGAACACAAAGGAAACGAGAGAATCATGTTTATTAATAACTGTTCACTGACAGATGATTCGGAGTACTATGTGACAGCTGGAGATGAGAAATGTTCTACTGAGCTCTTTGTGAGAGGTAAAAAGAAATCTCTCCTTGCATTATAAAGGGGTCAGGGCTCTCCAATCCAAACAAGAGGCTAGGTAGACACCTCAGCCCAGAGCAGAAGTGGTCGCCCCTCCATAGACATTCAGCCTGTTAGACGTTCGGCCTCCCTAACAGTCAGTCTGTTAGGCTGACGCAGTACTGAGGCTCCATTACATTGACAGGTATTCTGAATCCTATTTAGTCTTCTCATTTGCTGAAGAATAGCTGAGGGGAGAGAAAGGCTACTATAAGAAACTACCTCGTGCTTTTGACTTAGGGCAAGCGCTGTTCTGCAAGATGGATATTTCAGTTGTGGCCCCTGAAGTCCAATAGACTTAAATGGGTTCCCTATAATTTGGCTGCTTAACTGACGACATGAAAGCAATATTATTCCCCAACATCAGAAGAACAGCATTTACTAACCCAGTGAAAGCTGGGAGAGTCAGAGAATGCCAGGTTTGAAACCCTCTCGTTACAGATAACTCTGTTCCCTAGCCTTGATGGAGAGTCAAAATCAAAACCTTCAAGTATTGTACATTGCCTTCATCCACAGTATCTACTGCTTGGTACCTTATGTGATAAAGGCAGGGTATTTGGTGTACATTATATGTACTCTCCAGAACAATAATCCACTTGAAGAGTTCTGAAACACCTGGGGGACGGACTCAGCACTGACAGCTTTTTGTTTCACCATGGACAGAGATTCTCACCTCCAATTTATACCCCAGAGTGAGGACCCCTTCCCATTGCCGGATTTTGTTTAAGACACGGTCTTTGAATATTTAATACTTTTATTTCCCCTTTTCTAACTAGAGCCCCCGATTATGGTGACCAAGCAGCTGGAAGACATGAACGCTTATTGTGGGGAGAGAGTGGAGCTGGAAGTTGAAGTGTCGGAGGATGACGCCAATGTGAAATGGTACATGACTTTACTGACGCTTGCCTATGTTAATAGAGAGCATCTTCATAGCCAGCACAATGCAACATGGGAGTGTCTTCTAAGTATGAAAACAATCTCAACCTCTTTTATATTAGCAGAGATGATAAGCAAAGCCATACCGTGATCTAAAAAACCAACACTTAGAGATCTGAGATCTGTCTGGGCAGAGATGTAGGGTGGCAGGTACTTACTGGTAAATGGATCCCACAGGTTACCCAAGAGGCTTTTTTTTTTTTTTAACTGAAAATGCCATGAGTGTTCTTAAACTTTGTAGCAGTCCTTATTGGAAACATATTAATGTACATATTTTCATTTAAATCCTCATTTTTGCTGGGAATGTAACCAGTAGGATGCACTTACCTAACATGTTCAAGGTCCCAGACTCCAGCCCTATCACCTAAGAATTCCATTTTCACTAATTTATTTTTTTAGTTTCCTAGAAAAATATGGTAGGCTGAAAATCATTAACTCCTTTCAACAGTTAAAAAGAGCCAGGGAATGTGGTTTAGTGGTGATGTACAATCACCTATTCAAGACCCTCAGTTTGACCATTCGCAACACACACAATAAATAAATAAATAAATAAATAAATAAATAAATAAATAAATAAATAAATAAATAAATAAATTTGAGGTGATAGGATGTGAAGTCTTTTATTGTATGTTCCCTGAGAGTTATCTCAAAATTAAAAACTAGAAGGTTTAAGATTGTGAACTGAAATGTAACATTGAGACAAAGATAGAATATTATGCAAGAGGAGTCAGTTGTCACTAGCATGGGGAAAATCGTTAGTACTGATCTAGAATATGAATAACTTAAAAATGTGTTGTTAGTCCAGAAGTGAGGGGAAATTTATTCTCAGCACCTTCCTCTGACAGAGCGAGAAAAGGCACTCATGTTCTTCAAATGTGATTCTGCACACAATACTTGTTACACTTTGAATCAATTGATGGATCTATCAGTGGACCTATCAAGGAAGTTGTGTATTGGGAAATATTTACTAGTAATATATAAAGAATTAATATTTATTAAGGGGTTATATAAACACTCACTGATATAAGTTGAACCTTAAGACAATTATTGGAGAGGGAAAAGGTCCTATGATGGATGGTTTGATCTGCTACCCACAGATGCAGGAACAAACAGGAAGGTCGGTGTCTCATCATCATCTTTATGGGGTCTGGACACACCCCATTCAAGGTCCTGGTACTCTAAAGCTATGCCTCTAAGCTTTTTAAAATGATACCTGAATCACACTACAGTTGTGTTCTTTAATACACACTTCCTGTATGGGGGGATCTGTTAGAAACCTTGGAAGACACTGGGATAAAATAATAAACATTTATTTTTATAAATTTAAAATATATTATATATATTATATATATTATATATATTATATATATTATATATATTATATATGCACGTATGATAAATATGACTTAATTTGATCATGTCCTATTACCCTCCTTTATTCCCTTCTTCACACTGAATGTCATCTTCCTCCCGTTTCATCCATATTAACTCAGGTTTAAGAATGGTGAAGAGATCATCCCTGGCCCAAAGTCAAGATACAAAATTAAAGTTGAGGGCAAGAAACACACTTTGATCATAGAAGGTGCGACAAAGGCAGACAGTGCAGAATACTCAGCCATGACGACCGGGGGACAGTCATCTGCTAAGCTGAGTGTTGACTGTAAGTAGAAACTCTCTGGATGTCTTCTATATTGGCTGACAATTAAAATTGTGCTTATTAACTCCATTTTAGGAAAGTCTCAATCTGCTTGATTAGAAAATCACGTACCAGAAAACTTACCTAGAAAGTTATAAGTGCCAGATCATAAAGGTAGACAGTAAGTATGCCAAATGCTGATACTGTTTGCTTAGTTATATCTCGCTATCTAGTCATTAAATAAAGATTCAGTGCTCAACATGCAACTTGTAGTTGCATTTGGCGTGAGAAGAAAGTTATTTAAACACAGGGGAACCACTGAGGACTCTCAGTTGAAGAACTTAATTTGTTAATGAGAGGTTTCCAAAGCATAATGCATAATGTTCATGTCCAAACGCTCTCTTAAAGTAGCCATTTTTCAATAACAATCTATTCACAGCTGCCATGTAAATTAAAATAGCACAATGTCATGATGGTTGGTCACACATACAGAGCAGACATCTTTCTTCTTTACTCCTTTGCTGTTCCAGTTGTACTTTATATGATCACAGATTTAGGAAGAAAAAAATCTCAACATGATCCCTATGATTCATGAAATTGTGATCATGTTAGTTTAATAGTAAAATGTATGTTGACGATGAGCAGATTTTTAATCTGACATTTATATCTGTTCTAAGCAATTATAGTAAATTCTGCCTTCATGTGATGTACAAATTTCTAAAAATCATTATGCTATGCAAATTGATGTCATAATAACCACAAGGTTCATGGAATAAATAATATTTGAGGAATTGGATTTGAAAAAACTCTGCTAATATCCATTAAAAAATAAAATAAAGGGTTAAGAAATGGGTCTGTAGCTAAAAGCATGTGCTGCTCTTGCAAAGGATCCAAGTTCAGTTCTCAGCACCCCTCCAATTCCAAGGGATTCAGTGCTCCCTTCTGACTTCCATGAGCACCAGGCATGCAGATGGTGTATTACATACATGCAAGTAAATAACCAAAAAATAAGAAAAAGTCTTAAAAAAAAAAAAGACCTCATTTAAAAGGAAAAAAAAGGTATCACAGTTTTTCTCATGTTAAGTTTTTGGTAAATATAGTACTCTACCTTGAAAGGGACCTGAGTTTACTTGTGGGAATGGTACTGGGATGCATCCTGAAATAACATGAGGGTTATTTGAAATCAGATGAACATCTGTAACCTTAGATGTGAATTGATGTGGCTCATATATGGGTGATCAACTATCATGACGGATATTTAAGAGGATGGAACTTGTGTTATGCTTAGTTCTGTTCAGTTTTATCATCTACGTTGGAAAAAGATGCCATCTTCAAAGCATGTATTACAGAAAAACTGACAGGACACCGTGAAATGCCACCAGTTAGCTTGTCTGGAGTTTAGCTGTGGATCCTTAATGCGCTTTATTTCTGTAGTGAGACCTCTTAAGATCACAACGCCTCTGACTGATCAGACTGTGAAACTTGGAAAAGAAGTATGCTTGAAGTGTGAAATTTCTGAAAATGTACCAGGAAAATGGACGAAAAATGGCCTGCCTGTTCAAGAGGGTGATCGTTTGAAGGTTGTTCACAAAGGAAGGTAAGCAAAACAGGTGGGGCATTTGTAAGGAATTAGCCACATTCACCTTTCCTAATCCATAAATGACACTGACTCTTGCAGAGTAGGGAGATGACCTAGTCATGATCTAGTAAGAACTGGTGATTGCTCTGCTATATACCACATCCTATTTTAGATTTTCTGCCTATAACCCATGCTGGATGTACCATCCAAAACATGTCAACAGCACTGGGAATTCTAGTTGAAGACCTGGCCAGTTATCAACTGGCACTAATGTCCAATAAGATAAATAGAAGACCAGTGTTTTGGGCTGAATTTCTGCACCAGGACCAGGAACCCAAATAAACATGGAAGTACCCAGGCTGAAGCTCCACCTTGCTTGATCCCAATCAAGTTGTTTACCTGAGTTCTCATAAATTGAGATGAGTATGAATACCAACTTTGAACAGGATGTATCGAGTTGGCATGATGAGGAAGCTCCTTCTGCTAGAGAGGAGGCTACATTTTGTTGTCTGTTGCTGTTTGCCCACCCTCTGTCTATAATATCAACTTCATATGTTCAGTTTATCAAAGCATTAATTCTATATTATGGTGTTTGTTACCTGATCCCAGAATGCAAATAAATGTTAATTAAGATCCTTATACCATGGGACTGGAGAGATGGTTCAGTGGTTAAGAGCACTGATGTTTCTTTTAGAGGATCAGAGTTCAATTCCCAGCACCCACATGATAGCTCACAACTGCCTTAATTTTACTTTCAAGGGCTCTAATGTCTTCTTCTCGCCTTCACAGGCCCTTCATGCATACAGTAAACATGTGTACTTGCAAGAAAACACCCATACACATACGATAAAAAAAATAAATCATTTTTGGTTTGTTTTTTCAGGACAGGGTTTCTCTATGTGCCCTTGCTGCTCTGAAACTCTTTCTGTAGACCAGGCTGGCCTCAGACTCACAGAGATCTGCCTACCTCTGCCTCCTGAGTGCTGATATTAAAGGAATGTGCCATCCCCACCAGGCTAATAAATAAATCTTTTTTTAAAACTTCACACAATAATTGTTAGTCTTTGATAATAATAACTATCACATGACCTTCCTTTTATATTTCTCCCTAGCATAATCGCCTAGAATCTAACAAATACTTAAGGCAAGAAATTGAACCTTGATTCACAGACTCTCCTCAGATAACAAGTGGATTAATGGAGTTTAAAAATACTCTAAAGTTTTATATGTATACAAAAATACACGCATTCATAATGTAACAGAATGTCCTTCATGTGTTACTCCATGTGTGTCCGTATCAGTATACACACACACACACACACACACACACACACATATATATACATATTAATGCTAAGGATTGAATTCAGGGCCTCACACATGCTAGGTTAATTAATGTCCTAAAACTGAGCTATAGTCATAGACCCCGAATGCACACCTTTTATAGTGAGAAGACCCATAGGCTCCCTCTAGTCCTTGCTGCTCTATGATCTGTAAACTTAGGAACTATTACTTTTTGCTGCATATAGCCAAAGTCAGGGTTTCCCTTTGTAATTTCTTGAATATTTAAGTGTAGCATTATTAAGATGCTATATTTTGTTCTTTTTGAAGTTATGAGACAAAAGAATGACAGTTGCATACATAATAAGCAGGCTGCATTTGTAGAGATACTTTGATATACTCCAAACTAGATCTGACTTGGTCAATAAATAGAATAACCCCCCATCTCTCCATGTTCCCTCCATTATAAAATAAGTACATTAAATAAAAGATAGGTCTCTTCAGTTTGGATCATGTATACTCTTACACTCTTGTAAAGTGTTAGAAACCTGTTTTTCCTATTTCTTTAGAATCCACAAGTTAGTCATAGCTAATGCTCTCATTGAAGATGAAGGTGAATATGTGTTTACACCAGATGCCTACAATGTTCCTATGTCTGCCAAAGTTCATGTCATTGGTGAGTAGATCAAAGAAATTATTTTTTAGCTTCCACTTGTTTGCTTAACCTTGGACTATAATGTATCAACAGCTATATGATTTAAAGGATACATCAACTTGATATTACTCATTCATTATGAATAGTTGGTTTATTAATCTAACAAGAATCCGTTCTATTGGGTGCCAAGCAGCAACCATTGGGATGGCATATATACTTTAGCCAGGTTAAAAGTCAATGGTTACCAATGTTTACCAGTAGCCTATCACTAGCCAAAATGCCACATGGAAATGGCTGCATGATGACAAAAGCTGTGTTGAACATTCCAGATCCTCCCAAGATCATCCTTGATGGCCTTGATGCTGACAACACTGTGACAGTGATTGCTGGAAGCAAGCTCCGCCTTGAGATCCCTGTCACAGGGGAGCCACCTCCCAAAGCCATCTGGAGCCGAGCAGATAAGGTCTCCCTCCCCACCTCTCTTTTTCTCTCTTTCTCTCTCCCACACACACGCTCACACACACTCACACACACTCACATATGGCCCAACTCACTCCTTGCCTATTTCCCCATGATTCAGATGAAGGAAAAGGTCCAAATCAATGTGTCTGCTAAAGGCAGCTGTGGTGATGCATGCCTTTAGTCCCAACACTGGAGACAGAGACAGGCAGGTTTCTGTGAGGTTGAAGCTAGTCTAGTCTAATTAGTTCTAGGATGGCTATGAAGTGAGACCCTCTCTCTCTCTTTCTCTCTCTCCCTCTCTCTCCTATACACACACACACACACACACACACACACACACACACACACACGAGTACCTTATGGGTATAGTTCCTTTGAAAAAAAGAGTGGAAACTGGTTTTCAGATAAATCTATTAATTATCATTTATTTTCATATGTTTAGCCATCCACTTATTTGACCAAGCATGATTTTGTGAGTTAAGAACGCGTTCCCACCTTATATTCCATGAATGTCATGGGGCAGGAAGGAAGGAAAGTAGTAAAGCAGTGAATAATTAATTAAATTAAGGAACAAGATCACTTTGTGTTGTACGAACTGCTGTGAAAGTCCTAACAAAGGATGGATATGCTAAGCTGAGTCTGGAGTCATATATCGTAACAAGAATACTGGGTAGAGCAGAACAGGAACATTCAAGGACAGCAAAGGCTACCCAAAAAGACCCTGTCTTTAGAAATCCTAACAATAATTAGTATAATAATAATATATTAATAAATAAGTATAGCAAGAATGAAAAATCCAAGAACACACTGTGATATCGAGTGGCTAGACAGTCATTGAATGCAGACATATGTGCAGGCAAACAACTATACACAAAATAAAAATAAATAAGAGAAAAGAAATGGAAACCTAGTAGAAGCTGGAGTAGAAAATTATCCTTATACCATTCTTCAACACTGCCCACTGCTTGCCATGGTTTTTGTAGGTTTTGGGGGGTGGGGGAGATCGTGGGGTTTTGTTTGTTTGTTTAGACAAGATCTCACTATGTAGCTCTGGACAGCCTGGAACTTGTTAAGTAGACCAGGCTGACCTCGAACTCACAGAGATCTATGTCCAGAGTTCTGAAACTAAAGATGTGTGGCACTATTCAGCCATCTCAATGTTTTCAAACTCTCAAGACATTCATACAAACGAAAGTCATGAGTCTCCGACAGAGTTAGCATGTTTCTGATTTTATGCATAATGAGGCTTGCATCCTAAAAGGACACCTTCTGCCCCGATACTTTTCTGTCCTCTGACTTTCTCTTGGTAAAGCTTGTAGGTAAAGGGCTTTTGACTGGAGACTCAGCTCTCTCCCTTTCATGTGGGCTTTGAGCACATGGAGTCTGGGTTTCCTCGTGTGTAAATGGGCTAACTGGAGTGGGGAGTGTTTGGGTATTAGACACTCGGTGTGCCTGCTCAGGGTCCTCCAGTGCTCTGCAGTGGCTCTAGCCAGTCCATTGTGCCAAGTCTCCCTCTTCCTTGTCAGGCTATTATGGAGGGTAGTGGCCGGATCAGGGCGGAATCCTACCCTGACAGCAGCACACTGGTCATTGATGTGGCAGAGAGAGATGACTCTGGTGTGTACAACATCAATCTGAAAAATGAAGCTGGAGAAGCACACGCAAGCATCAAGATTAAAGTTGTGGGTAAGTCTCCAGGGGAACCACCCTCCAAATAGGGCTGACAGGAGAAAGCTGGCATCTCTCCTGTTTTTCTCTTTGCATTACCTTCCTCCCTCTTAGATTTCTCCTTTGTTTTCTTGTCTAGAGGACATCTACCTGGAGATGCTGAATAGTTAGGGGCATTTGGGACTATTGGTTACTAGGTCTTGAAAGTCACCATCCATTTGGGTACCCTTTAAAGTTTGTTTTAATTTATTTTTACAATAAGATATTTTACACTTCCCTTTTCCTCCATCCAGCTCTTCCCCTCAACTCCTCTCAAATCCATGGCCTCTTTCAATTCTTATTCACACACACACACACACACACTCACACACACACACATACACACACACACACTCACACACACTCACACACATACACACACACTCACACACACACTCACACACACACAAACACACACACACACAAACACACACACACAAACACACACACACAAACACACACACACACACACACACACACACACACACACACACGCCAAATACATGTGTAGAAATACAACCTGCTCAGTCCGTCCACTGTTGTTTGTGTGTGTGGTTTCAGGACTGACGACTCGGTATTGGATAACCAATTGGGGGCTCACCCATGGGGGAAACTATTTCAACTATTTCTCCCACCCTTGGTATTCCTGGGTTGCCTGTGCAGTTCTTTGTGTATGGGGGAGCCCCGTGAGATCCCCCTTCCACGTTAGCAATCTAAGTGCTGTACTTGTTAGACATTGTAAATCATAGGTGAAGCTTCTCTGTTTTCTAGGCGATCTCACAGCAGATTTCCCGCTCCTTTGTCTCTTTACCATCTTTCTACCCTTCTTCTGCAATGTCCCTAAAATCTTGGATTTCGGGTTTGTGTTGTAGACATATCATCTGGTGTGGTCACCCCATGATCAGTAGTCTTCAGCATTTGAACAGTTATGGTAGTCTGTAAAAGTCTACCATAGTAAGGATAAGTATTTAGAATGCAGTTAGGAATTATGGTAGTTTAGTAAAACACTAGTAGGCACTGCTCTAAGATCCATGACCTCTGGTTAGTTGCTTTTGGGTGCCCATTAAAGATCGATCACCAAGACACAATTGCTAATTTCCCACATCAATTATTTTGAGTAATGGTAACCATCTGCTTTGGTGCTCGGCCTTCTGAATACACCTTTTCTAAGCAGAAATCCAGGGCCATGAGTCTAGCTGACATTAGTACTGCAGACTCTCTGAGGCCCCTTTTCCACTTAAGATTTCCTGGAGGGCCCATATTTCAAATGGACCCCAAATAGTCACTTTGTCAAAAGCTAAGCTGTAAGACATGGTGTCTTGCCAATGCTGAATTGAATCCCTCCAACGAATGTCTTGAATCTCCTATTTGATGTTAAATTGACAATAATTAGTTCTGGTTCTACTCTGCTGGAAGTTCATTGTGTAGTTAAAAAACAACTACATACGTCCATCATTTCAGTAATAATTTTTGTTACCATTTTCAGCTTCATGTGGAACATATTTTCTAATGTGACAATTTTTAAGGATTTTAGACATTGTTATATTTATTTTCACTGAGCTCTTTCCTCTTGCCTGGGTTGACATTTTATCCAAGATAATTTTTAAATGCATTTCAGAAAAGGGGGAAAATAAAACACTACCACAAAAACCCACCTTGGTACCAGGTTCTTCCACAAAAACTCCTACTTTACCATCACCATTTTTCTGTTTCGTTTACTACAGACATCCCGGACCCTCCAGTGGCACCAAATGTGACAGAGGTGGGGGATGACTGGTGCATCATGAACTGGGAGCCTCCTGCCTATGACGGAGGGTCACCAATCTTAGGTAATAGCAGACTGATCAGCCACATTATAGCCAGTGCAATCGGCATTCTCCTAATGCATATTAGGACAGAATACGCTCTGAAAACTGAATCTAGAAATAAGCCTGTTGAGTTGGTAGAATATAGGAAGCTCTGAATTCAATCCTTAGTAATGCCAAAGAAGAGAAGACTGTGAATTGTTAAAATATGTACTCATGACTTCGTGTGTCTGTTGAAATTGAAATATCTATTGTGATGTTCTCTGATTCCTTGGAATTTGGGGAGCTCTGATGCATGTCCTCTGCCTCCCCATCCCCACTCTCTCTCTCATTTGCTCTTTTCACTCAACAACTAATTTTGAGAGAGCTCCAAGTTGAATTCCCATTGTTTCTACCAGTGAATACATAGGGTTGTATTTTAATCACTGTTCTATTGCTCTGAAGTGACACCGTACCCAAGACAGCTCTTATAAACTTTATATCCTGATCTGCAACCAGCAGGCAGGGAATTGGGCCTGGTGTGAGCTTCTGAATGGGGGCCAGTCTCCTTCAGACCAAGGGTGTGTTATGAAGGAATTTCTCAGCATAAAATTCTTAGAAGAATTTACCTACTCAATGGATAAATAATTTTTTCTATAGATATAATAAAATTCACAAAGCTGATCGTTTCCGCCTTATTTCCTTGCTGTATCCTGCTGGCTTCTTGGCTCTAGACTGCTAAACCACAGTGACTAAGTTGCTAGGAGGTACACGTCTCCGATTCTTTTTCTTTTTTTTTTTTTTTTCTATTCCAACTTTATTTTTCTAGTTCCATTATTTTATTTTATCTGTATTTTACAGAGTTCACATTTGTGTTGTCTGATCTCTAAGAGCTGGTGGAAGAAAGTACATTGAAATATGAATGTATTTGTCTACTTCACTCAGTTGTTTAGAATATGCAAACTGTCTAAATAAAGTTTAATTTTGGAGACAAGATTAAGAAAAATAAAAAATAAATAAAACCTCAGTCTCTAATTTGTACTCTACAGGATATTTTATTGAGAGGAAAAAGAAACAAAGCTCTAGATGGATGCGACTGAATTTTGATCTCTGCAAAGAAACAACTTTTGAGCCCAAGAAGATGATTGAAGGTGTGGCTTATGAGGTCCGCATCTTTGCCGTCAATGCCATTGGCATTTCCAAGCCCAGTATGCCATCCAAGCCCTTTGTTCCTTTGGGTGAGTCAAGGGAAACATCTCTGTTGTGGAAACCACTGTCCTAGATGATTATTACTGCTTTCGCTCTGCCTTCTAAACCAGGGTGACCTGGAGCTTCTTAGAATGGTGGGCGGGGAGTAGCTAGACAAGGTTAAGGGTGATACTTTGAGAAATTCAATACAGACATCAGGGACGTTGACCATCTTCAGAATGTAGGTCCTGGAATCCATTTCCAGAACTCCAGTGAGAGCTATGGGTGGCTCCCATTGCCATTTCTGACTCTCGCAAACATGAAGCTGAGTCCACATGACTGCTCTCCACTGTCCTTTCTAAAGTTCTTTCTAAGCCTCATTAGCCACTGAGCCTCTTTGCTTCACAATTCTTAGTTTATAACTGCATCTGAAATATATCTATAAAACAAAGAAAAGTCCAGTGAAGGCAAATGAAATATAAGCTACATCCATTATTTTATTGTATTTAAGTATACCTTAAGAAATGGAAACATTCAGTACAAGAGTTTGTTTAAAACAAGTCTCAGGGCTGGAGAGATGGTTCAGTGATTAAGAGCAGGCACTGCTCTTATAGAGGACCTGAGTCTGACCCAGCATCCACATGGGTCCAGCTCATAGCTACCTCCAAATCCAGCTCTGGGGGATCTGACAGCTCTCTTTTGAACACCAGACACCTGCCTGTATAGGCACATAACCCCCTCCCACTATATACACATAATTAAAAATGATAGATATTTAAAATTATAGGGCTGTGAAAATTTTACTCTAGATTATTAGATTCTCCCAAATTGATTTCCCTAACTCCCTGTGTCTTCCCAACCTCTCACACAAACTTTCCAACCTGGAGAGGGAAGGTGGCAGCCTTTCCAGGCGTTTGGCTTCCACATCACCATGAGCTGGGAGTTCTCACTGAGCGTTGTTAGCAAAGCACGGAGCTTCTGCGTGTACTTTTAGTCGCATCCCAGTTTATGTTAAGGCAGGTACTCTGCCGTGCCGTATCAGTCTCTTCCTTTTCTCTCTCCATCTTAGCGGTGACCAGTCCTCCGACTCTTCTGGCTGTTGACTCTGTAACTGACTCTTCTGTGACAATGAAGTGGAGGCCCCCAGACCAGATTGGTGCAGCAGGTTTAGACGGCTATGTGCTAGAGTATTGCTTTGAAGGAAGTAAGTACACCTAGAAGTTACCGTGAGTACCATCAATGCTAGGTGAGATATGCCCTGCTTTCTTGTGTCTTCCTTGGGAAATCATCACCTTACTGAAAATGGTACCAAGCCAAAAGTCATCTTTCTGAGTTGTAGGTGAATGTAGACTTCTTCTAGTATTTAATGCTATACATTTAGATGCTAAAAACATCTTAATTAGGCTGTAAGGTGGGTATCACTACTGGGCTGGCACAAGAGGATGATCTTTTGACAAAGCTTCAGGGACATCGTTTCTAGATTAGGTGCAGCTACAGTGTGCCTGGAGTAGTAAACATCTACTTATGGGCAAGCAAGTCCTTCCTTCTTAAAGAGGGGAAGAATTAAAAGCAACTCTTAATTTTAAAAAGCTAGGATTAAATTCCAGAGAGCATGAGCAATGCTTTCAACACATGACAAGAACTTATCTGAAGGCTTGTGTACACAAAAATTAAATTTTGGAGGAGAAAGGAAAGAATCCTTCTTATTAAATAAAATAAAGGAGAGAAATAAAATGTCCCAGGAAAGCAAAACCAAAAGGATGTGATATGTACTCATTACCTAGTGTTTTTAATTTCCTGCTTGCCACAGCCAGGAAAAAAAAAATTGACAATGGATTGGGGGTGTAGCTCAGTGGTAGAGCATTTGTCTAGAGTGTGGTAAGCCCTGGGTTCAATCCCAAATAGGACAAAGAAAGAAGGAAAAGAGGAAAGAAGAGTGGGAGGGAGAGCAGGCGATGGGTGAATGAGACAGAAAAGGCCTTGGTTCTGGACTCAGGCTCCTCTCTGGTTGATGGGAGGCAAACAGTCCCCCGAAGACGCTTACAAAACAAAGACCAAGAATGAACCTCTAAAATCACTCTTTGGACCCCAAACTTTAACACTGAGGCTACCCATGAAAGAAAGAAGCAAAATGTATTTGGAATCAAGAATGTAAACACTAAGGGTGTCCGTGGAAGAACACCATGGAGAGGAGACTTAATAAAAAGAAACTGTTGACATCCCAGCTGGCACTGGGGCCTGGCAGAAATGACAGCTGCTCCTCAGGAAGAAGCAGAGATGGAGATGAAGCGCCAGGGCTGCTGATTTTCTTTATTCAGCCCTCACGCCAATCAATATGCTTTCTTCAAGCTTCAGAAGGGCCTTGAGCCAAAGCCGGTGGGGAAATCTTAAAGGATAAAAAAGCCCCAGGGTGGCACAGTGAAGGAAGTGGGTATTGTGATAAATTCAACAAAAATCCTCCAGCATTTCTGAGTATGGTTAATTTCCATTCTGTTGCCCTGAGCCCTCCGTTCTGCTTTTCATATTGCCCAGCCAACAGAATTGCCTAACTTATATGAGATGTGGCTTCTGAGCAAGAACCTTCTCTATGTGTATGAAACGGAGCAAATTCTTTACTCTTTTCTTTCTGATAGGTTTAAAAAGTAAGAAGATACAGCAAAATGATAGACGGCTGTCATTTTGTTACCCACCTTAGATAAAATACAATGAAGTGTATTTTACATGATTTTGTGTGTGGTCTGTGTAGATATATATGTATATGAGGATATACATATGTATATGTACACGGTCATTATGTATATATTTTGCCACATAACATGTCGGAGTAAGCTTTCTATGGAAACTTTCATAACGCGTATCTCCTCTTAGTCTTTCCTGGTTTTCTCAATGTGGCTGCCTGATTCTTCATTCTCTTTTAATGGCTGTTCTTCTCCAGACTAATTTCTGAAGTGTTTGACGCTTTTGGATATGTCAGGTTTAGTCTGTAAAAGTCTTTCTTGTATAAGGTTGTGTGCGTTTTTATTATTATTCTGCCTTTTCTATTTTATGTTTAATGCCTGAAGCATTTTGTTCTTATTGACTTCATTCTAGTTCATTCTTTTCTTAAAGTAGACCTCATGCATTAAACAACTTACATACCCCCCCCCCGCCCCTCAGGCATCATTTTCTTTGTGTTTCCCTCAGTTAAAGTAGCTCGCACGTGAAGAGATGGGCTATTTTTGTTCCCCTCCCACCTTTACCATCTTGTTTTCTTTTAGCTGCTCTTTTGTATTTTCGTCATCTCTTACTATTTCATTCTCCCATCCACTGAGTCTTGCCTATGAAACAAGCACAAACGATCAGAGCATCTGCTGAAAGACCTATCTTTTTTTTTCAAAGTCATGAGTAATTTTTATCATCTACATGCCCTCTCGGCTGTCAAGATTTCAAACCTCCCTTATAGGACTGATGGGGTTGGAAAAAGAATGAGGGTGGCCCAGGTTCCTGAAAACAGCCACTCTCAACTTTTCCCCCCGACTCATCTTCTTGGTACCAAAAAAAGGTACATCATTTGAAACCGCTGGGATGAGCCTGAAACCATCCGGTGAGCACTTCCCATGGAATATAGGGACACAAGGATGTCCAGTTTATTTTCTTGATGTATAGTTCATTGTCATGGTAACCAGGGCTGCTCCCTAAGCTGCTGGGGCCGACTCCATTTCCACTCAGAATGTGTTAAGGCACAGTCTGATCCTGGTAACATAGTGCTACTGTGTCCTCCTAAACTCTGGGGAGGGAGCCCCACCACGGGAGCATCCTGTTCCCTGGGGGTCTGGAGAGGACCAGACAGCTCCCCCTGGATTCCAGAACTGACTCTTTCTTTTCTTTAGTCTCATTTTGTTCTCTGGTTCTTCTTCCCACCTGTGGAGGTGTCCCAGCCTCTCTCTTCTTCTCTTTTCTTAGCCCCTTTCTTCTCTGGGGCAGGCGCTTGTAGACAAAACCCACAGGCTCTACAGAGGAAACCGTGCCCTCCCTTAACATGTCTGGTCTCTTGCGTCACTACTCTGAAGATCTCTTTGTCTACTCTGCATACTTTACTAACAGAGAATGCTGACTACTGATACAATATTCTTCTGGTGTGAAAGTGGGTGTCTTTAATTAATTTATTGACGGATTCTCAAAGGTACATCAGCAAAACAGTCTAATGAAAATGGGGATGCTGCTTATGATCTACCAGGTAAAGTATCTGCAAAGCTCTTGGACTTTCTTACTCTTTGAACCATAGCTGGGGATATTCCATGACCTTACATGAAGGACCTCCCTACCACCTCCACACGGAAGTCCATAGAGTTGGGAGGGAAGGGATAACTTCTCATTGCGGTCCAAGATTTCTCTTTTCCTAGTCGTCATTTCTGACTTTTAGGACCTTAAATACTTTGAAGTCCTGGAGGCTGGGTATAAAGTCTTTTGATATTATAGAGTGTAGCCAAAGTTCCCAATCGCTGAAAAGGAAAATCTAATTTTTGGTTGAAGGAAAGGATTATACCAACTCATGAGATGTCAGCTCATGAGCCTCTTTCCCTCTTTATAATAATTATATTTATAATTATTAATATAATATAATATAATTTATTCACAAATGCAAATAATCAGATTCCTTATGTTCATGTTAATATTTCTTGATAACAAACCAGCTGAGATCAAACAGAGACTATGTGATGTGGCCAAAATAATGTCTTTTCTTCATGAGAAGGGCATTTTTCTGTCTTTCTGAACTTTAAAGCTTATCATGCCTAAATATCAAAATTATATGAAGCAGTATGGACCCACATTGGAGTAAAGCTGCTACAAAGTTATTTGAGAATACTTACTATTGTTGAGGGCACTTTATTCCTAAGTAAGAGGTTTTTATGTTATTTTTTAAGAAATAACAATCTAATTTAATTCTTTCTATTGTTAATGCTAGCCCTCTGGGGGCACTTTTCCAGGTATTTAAATAGTCGTAACCAGAGTCTAGTCCAAATTATATTCTTTCGGAAGAATGTAAGAATGATTGAAATGCTGAACTGGAGTAGCTTGTGATGGCCTAGTATGACTTCTCTCACTAATGACTGTTCCTGCTTTTCTTTCTTCCTTTCTTTCTTTTTTTCTTTTTTTTATCCTGGTTTTAGCTGAGGACTGGATAGTTGCAAACACAGACCTGATTGACAAAACGAAGTTCACCATCAATGGTCTGCCCACGGATGCAAAGATCTTCGTACGCGTGAAGGCTATTAATGCGGCTGGGGCGAGTGAGCCCAAGTATTATTCTCAGCCCATTCTTGTGAAGGAAGTCATAGGTAGGTGGTATGGCTGTCACATTTAATCTACCTTTTCCAGTGTTTGCTTTTACCTTTTAAAATCTCTTTCTAGAAGACGGGCAGCTGTGGTGTACACTTTTAATTTCAGCACTAGGGAAGCAGAAGCAGGTGGATCTCTGTGAGCTTAAGGCCAGCCTGGTCTACAGAGTGAGTTCCAGGACGGCCAGGGATACACAGAGAAAGCCTGTCTCAAAAAACAAAATCTCTTTCTGGGGAAGGGGGAGATGGCTCAGTCAGGAAAGCCCTCCTGCTGGCGTAAGAACTTAAGTTTAATCACCAGAACCAAAATAAAAAAGTCAGGGATAGTGACTGGTAATTCCAATGCTGGAGAGACAAACCCAGGAAGATCCTTGGGGGTCACTGGCTAGACAGCCTAGCCAAGCTCCAGACCAGCAAGATCCCACCTCAAAAAACAAGGCAACAGTAAAAGCCCAAGGTGGACATTGTCCTGAGGAATGACACTCAAGGGGACCTTTGCTATGTGCACACGTGCACGCGCGCACATGCACACACACACACACACACACACACACACACACACACACACACTTTTGTTAAATTTTATTTTGCTACCATTCCTTTGATATTTTATGAATGATTCCTGGAAGTTAAAAATTAACAAAACACTGCTTTTCAGGCAGTTTAGGAGGTCAGCCCTGGATTTTATAATTTAGTGCTAAGAAAACTAAGTGACTTGGCCAGAGTCTCTGAAGCAGCTGCGAATGTTACTTGTACTTTAGCTACAGGGGGTCTGCAAAGTCACAACCATTTTTACAATGATGTAGATATGTTAGGGCCCTTTTCAACATACTTATGGTGGAGTGAATGAAGCCCCTGGGGTGTTTACATGAATCCAGTCAGGGCCACTGAGCTATGACAGTGATCCCCCATGTGCTCTTTATGACAACCACCCCCATGTGCTCTCTATGACAGCCACCCCTCTCATGTGCTCTCTATGACAGCCATCCCTGTGTGCTTGCTATGACAGTCACCCCTCCCATGAGCTCACTATGACAGCTACCCCCCATGTGCTCGTTATGACAGCTACCCCTCCCACGAGCTCGCTATGACAGCTAGCCCTGTGTGCTCGCTACAAGACAGCCACCCCTGTGTGCTCGCTATGACAGCCACCCCCCATGTGCTCACAGTTAAAAATAAGGCTCAGTTCTTTGATGTTGTTGAGCAAACTAATATAAAAATTGTAATTATTAATCTTCGACTTTGAGTCCGTACCATTTTGGGGGGTTGGAGACAGCTTTCAAAACTTGGTCTTGTCTTTCCACTATGTGGGCTTCAGGGTTTGAATACAGGTCATCAGGCTTGCATACTTGTGTTGACAGTTTTTGAATACTAAAAAATATTAATGGACACAGTGGTTCCTGTCAACAAATAAAATTTTTAAATATTATACAATAAAACACCAGCATTCAGAAAATCTGCACAATTCTATACATTAATTGTTTCAAAATGAAAATGCCTTTAAAAAAAAAATCATGTATGGAAGGTGGTCACAGTGTTATAAGCCCTGAGTCCCAGCTACTTGAAAGGCTGAGGCAGGAGGATTGCTTGCCCTCCAGCTCTCTAAGTACTTAAGTGCTCTCTCTCTCTCTCTCTCTCTCTCTCTCTCTCTCTCTCTCTCTCTCTCTCTCTCATTCTACTTTACCTTATGTTTGTGAGTGATTTGCCTGCATGTATGCCATGATGCCAAGCTTGTGCCTACTATCTGAAGAAGCCAGAAGAGGGCATTGGCTATCCTGTAACTGGGGTTACAGTTGTGAGTTTCCAAGTGAGTCCTGGGACTCAAGCAGGGTCCACCAAAGAGCAGCCAGTGCTCTTAGACGATGAGCCACCATCTCTCTAACTCCATAAAAATACATCTTAAAAATAACCACACAGAGAAATCCTGCCTCAAAAAACACAAGTAATTAAGTAAATAAATAAAAAAGATATCTGTACTTACAGAAAAGTTTGGACCAAATTTGCTAAATATACTGTTAGTGAAGCATCTAAAACTGTGGGAAAGAGATGTGATCCCAAGGATGGGCATATGAGCACTGTACCATTCCACTTAGGCATATTCCCAGGAAACTGCACTGATTTCACCACTGTTTCTCCACCCTTCCCTAGAACCACCAAAGATTCGCATCCCAAGGCACCTGAAGCAGACTTACATCCGCAGAGTTGGGGAAGCTGTCAACCTGGTTATTCCTTTCCAGGTAAAAAGTCAAAACCTCATACTGTGTCTTTCCAGCGCTGGAGTGTTTAAAGGCAGTGGGAGGTGGTCTGGCCTTTGAGTTCACCACGATTCAGGATTTCCCAGAAAGAATACTCATGGAAAATGCCATAAACCTGCCAAGTTTAAATTCTGCAGGACACAGAGAACTTGTAGTGCCTAAGGACTTGCTGGGGTGAGGGAGGGATATTAAAGAAAGATGAAGAAATGCTGGAAGAATCTCTGTGGCCCAACCATCCGTGACAGATTGTCTGCACTCAGGTTCTCATAGCCAACAAAATGGCTCCCCACCAAACAGAATTCTACATTGAAATCTAACTGAAATTTGAACCCATTTTAAAATAATCACTCTAGCAAAAGAGGCTGCTGTTTGTAAAATTAGCCTGGCTTTAAAAAAATCTCTCTCTCTCTATCTCTTCCTCCCTCCCTCCCTCCCTCCCTCCCTCCCCCCGTCTGTCTGTCTGTCTGTCTGTCTGTCTGTCTGTCTGTCTCTCTCTCTCTCTCTCTCTCTCTCTCTCTCTCTCTCTCTCTCTCTCTCTCTCTCTCTCTCTCTCTCACACACACACACACACACACACACACACCCCTTGCTCATGCTGGTACTTCCAGCACTCAGGAGGCTGAGGCAGAGGAACCCTTGTGAGTTTGAGGCAAATAACAAGACAGTTGGTCCACACGACAAAGCCTATATCAAATGAACAAACGTGCCAGGTGTGGAGATGCATGCCTGTAATCTTAGTACTAGGGAGGTAAAAGTGGGGGTTCAAGAGTTATCCTAGTCTACTCAGGGAGCTTGAAGCTATCTTGGGCTACATGAGACCCATCTCAAAAAAAGAAAGAAAGAAAGAGAGAGAGACAGAGAAAAACTGAAACTTCTATCTATGAAGATTTTAGTTTCTTAATTGTGTCAGTAGCTAGAGACACTAGAGAATTTTTTTGGGGGGGGGAATGTAACACATAAGAAAATAATTAGCCTTTAGATGATACTGCTAAACACTTTGCTGTCTGCAGAAGACTTTAGTCTTCATAACCACCCCATGAAGGGGACAGTACTATTGCCCCTGTCTTCCAGGTTGAGGAACTGAAGCACAGAGAAGTCTCAAGGCCATGGCATTATTAAGTGTTCAACAGTCAAGCATAGGCTCCAGGGCCTCAGAGCACATGCTCTTGAGTACCATCCTGCTGGAGTCTGGCAGATCTATCCTTGAGAACTAATTCTAGAAGCTTCTTAACTTCAAGGCTTTGAACAAATCACTGAACCCTTCTTTCCAAGCCAGTGAAGATAATGATATATATTCGTGTGTGTAGATTGAGGGAATAATAAATGCTATCTATGTACCTGAAACACAGGAGGCAATCAGCTGGAAGTGGCCTTGCTTGCCTGGTGTCATCTGCCACCAGGGCAGGGTGTGACATTTTCCATCCTTGCCTAGAACAAGTTAGCCGTTATCATCATTCTTGTGATGAGAAAAGGCAAAACAAAATCTCAAGACAATGTTATTCCTCCCCTTAACCTTTCTGTCTTTCATTTTAGGGCAAACCAAGACCAGAACTGACCTGGACAAAGGATGGCCAAGAAATTGATAAGAATCAAATAAACATTCGTAACTCAGAGACTGATACCATCATATTCATTAGGAAAGCAGAGAGGAGCCACTCTGGCAAGTATGACCTGCAGGTCAAAGTGGACAAGTATGTGGAAAATGCCTCCATCGACATCCAGATCGTAGGTAGGTTTTGAGGAGGACCTAGAACATTCTGTCAAAAGAGGATGAAGACTAATAGTCCTTGTCATTTGGGGAGAGATAGGCATGTATTAGGCTTGCTCTACACAAACATTTTTAAGATAAAAAGAGATGCCAGGCAGTGATGGTGCACACATTTATTATCCTAGCACCAGAGAGGCAGAAGCAGGAGGATCTCTGTGAGTTCAAGGCCAGCTTGGTCCACAGAGCAAGTTCCAGGACAGCCAGGGGTTATAGAGAGAGACCATGTCTCAAAAAACAAATAAACAAACAACCCCCTCCAAAAAATAAAGAAAAGGAAAAAAATGATTAAAAAAGAAATAAGTAGCAAGAACAGTAAGGTGTATTAGTATTTCAAAAATAACTTTCTTCACTGACTAAATGTAGTAGTCATGGGAGACCTAGGGACATGTGTACAAGAAAATTTGTGGACACACTTTTAGTGAACTCCATGTACATTGCTTTATAACCAGTTCTTTCTTGCTTCCTATTTCTATTTAAAGTATGTTTTATGCTGAATAAACATAGTAGCTTCTAGACAGTTCACACTCTCCCTTGGCACACATGAAATTCTCCATTTGTAATGTCTGAGTTGAGAGTGAAGATTTTTTCCTAATGTTAAGAAAACCCAACAATTAAACACAGAAGGAGTTGATGCTTGTGTTAGTCAGTACCCATAGAAAGTAATAAAGTAGATTAGTTCTCATTTTTGTTCAGAATTGGGGAAGAGTGGGGATCTTTACACACACACATGCACGCGTGCACACACACACACACACACACACACGCACACACACACACACAAGCACACACACACCAGCTTAAACTATTCTGTAATTTTTGCAGTGTTGGTAAATACATTTAGGAGGCTGGTGAGATGGCGCAGATGACATATAAATTTGCTTCACAAGTGTGGAGACCTGGGACTGGACCTCAGAACCTACATAGCAAGCCACGTGTTGCCTCACATGTCTCCATAACCCCAGCATTGAGCTGAAAGGAGATCCCAGGATTGCTCTGGCTTTCTATCTGCCTGTCCAAATGGAAAACAGTAGCTCCAGGTTCAGGAACAGACTACCTCAAAGAAGTGAGGTGGGGAGTGAGAGAGAACATGTGGCACCCTCCTCTGGCTTCCATGTGTGTGGATCTCCCCACCCTGGACATGTACATATACAGAAATAATTTAATAGCCCAGCATAGTGGTGCATGCCTGTAATTCCAGCATGTGATGACTAAGGCAGAAGGATGCTGTTTAATATCTCAAACATCAAACAATAAAAATTAGTTAATTATTAGTGCTGAGAAGCCTTGTTTCCAATCATTGTTCCAGTCAGTTTGCTGGGACCTGAGGTTCTCTAACTAAAGCAGGAGGTCTCAACCTCCCTAATGCTGTGACCCTTTGAAATAGTTCTACAGGTTTGGGCAACCCTCAACTATAAAATTATTTCATTGCAACTTTGTAACTGTAGTTTTGCTGTGGTTTGTTATGAATTGAGATGTAAATATCTGACATGCGACCCCTGTGAAAGAATAATTCAGCTCCAGAGGGTTTGTGACCCACAGCTTGATAATCATTGAACTAAAGAGAAACTTCCTCTGGGAAACTTCAAGCTCATGTTCCTCTCACCAAACCTTAAAGGGTTTTCAAAGCTAAGAGGAGTGTGAGATCTGTGGCTTTGCCTGGGATGAGGAATCATGGGTTCTGTGCAAACCCCATGGCTGAGACTGGAAGAGTGTTGCTTCCTATACAGGAAGGACATATTAAGACATCCTCGTGTAACAGGGTATAGACTGGAAGGGAATATGAACTCACAATGATGGAACGAATCCATTCTACAGACCGCCCGGGTCCACCTCAGTCTGTGACTATTGAAGATGTATGGGGAGAGAACGTTGCTCTCACATGGACACCACCCAAGGATGATGGTAATGCTGCCATTACAGGATACACCATCCAGAAGGCAGACAAGAAGAGCATGGTAAGTCTGGCTACAGATTCAACATCAGGAGCATGATCACACCCGCTGGAAGGGAGGGGGATTGGTGGGAGGTTTCCCTGATGGAGTCTCTGGGTTATGGAAGAGAGATGTGGCTAAGCCGGAACAGTGCGGGCTGTCCAATGCTGCCACTTAAGCCATGTATGCATGAGCAGTACCTTAACCTCCTTGACCCCCATTTCCTTATCTATAAAACGGAGGTACAGATACTTATCTTGCTTGGTTATTTAAAGCTAAGATCATCTAAAGCAGGCAGTTAAAGGCAAAGGGAATTTATTCTTCCATCAATAAATATTCATCATGAAACAGTAGCTCCTTGTAAAGTAAACATTTGGGCTTAAAAACAAAATTTAAAAAAAAAATTGATGGATAGACATCAACTAGAAAAGAAAGATTTTGAAAGTTACATCATGTGCTGAGATTATGAGAAAGCAAGCAGCCTAATGTGTTCAAGATGCAATCCTGTGGGAATAGCGGCATATTATAATCCCTTAGAGATGAGGCATTAGAGCCCTAAATGAATCAATGACTTGATGAGGAACAGAACTTTTGTGCTAAATTCTGAATAAGAATCCATAGGCTGGGGCTGGAGAGACGGCTCAGTGCTTTTAAGCTGACTGCTCTTTCAAAGGACCTGAGTTCAATTCCCAGTACCCACATGGCAGCTCACAACTGTCTGTAACTCCAGGTCCAGGGGACCCAACACCCATGGGTGGGAAAATACCAATGCACATTAAAAAAAAAAAATCTATATGCTATACCCTCCTACTAACCTGAATGTAAGAAACTCAATGAAGGATGTTTGGACACACATTGGAATTGAATATTTTTCATTCTCATAATAGAAAGCATAGTGAATGGTCTCACCTTTGTGTATTACACATTTGGAGCTCAGCAAGAACTTAGGTCATGAAGTTATACCGGCTTCATAGAAGGGTCAGGCTGGGAAAGACATCGTATTTCAAACTACTTCTTTCCCTGAACTGTTTTTAGCATGGCTTTCTTCCTCTAAGGGTCATGTGATGACAAAATAAGATTTGGCATTTCAAGTGACCAATGGGTAGGCTAGACCAATGGGTGAGCTAGACCAATGAGTGGACTAGACCAATGGGTGGGCTTGACCAATGGGTGAGCTAGACCAGTGGGTGGACTAGACCAATGGGTGGGCTTGACCGATGGGTGGGTTAGACCTATGGGGTGGACGAACTTGGAAGATGGACCTGAATAGCTCAGACTTCTTTTGCAGCGAAGGATTTTCTTGGGTCTTGATCCTGTTATGGCAGAGAACCCAGCGGCCCAGAGTCTCTATAAAGGACCCCTTCTGCAGTCTGCACATTATCTCAGACCAACAGTCCAGCATTTTATCTTAAGTTTTCCAGCCAAGTCCAGCTGGGTCAGGACTTTCCTGCCGGTCCATGTTCATGTGACTGAGTCTGTCTGGTGACCCCTGACCCAGCCCTGTGTTTCTCTTGCATTTCAGCAGCAACAGAACCAGGGACCAGAAGGTGTTTGTTCTACCAATTCTTCTTCAAGGGGACAAGGTCAGCCCTGTCTCCTCATGCCGGCAGACTCCAGCCTTCACCAAATCCCCACAGCCTCTCACCTTGTCTCTGTAGGCCCAAACATTCACTTTTTTGTCCTCTTACTGTGGGTTAAGCACCACTGTATCGACTGAATAAAGAAAAAGGAAGGAAGAAGGAAATAAAACTCCCATAGGAGGGCACTCACAGCCAAGGCACAATGAAAACCAAATGATAAAATAATAAAATAATAATAATAATAATAATAATAATAATAATAATAATAATGAAAACATAGTAAAGATAAAGGTTTGCATAAAGAGTTTTGGGAATAAATGAACACAACTACGTTTAGTCCAAGGAAAATGCTTTTCCTTTAGAAAGTACGTTTTTATTAGCAAGTGTACTTTTCTGTTAATAGTACAAAATATATGTTAAATAGTGTAGTCTTCTACTGGCAAAGAGACAAGCTTTGAAATTATATTTCTTGATATGGGGAGGACAGAAATTTTAAAAGTGTCTTAACTTATTCATTCACTGACCCATTAAATATTTAGTATTTACGTTGTGTGTTGAATCTGCTAGGTGCCAGGTACTATCATAGGTTCTGTGAGGTGGGAAGAAAAAGCAGGCTTTATGTTGATTATGCATCCACTGTAGCTGAGAGAGTAAATAACTAATATTGTGTGTGTGTGTGTGTGTGTGTGTGTGTGTGTGTGTGTGTGTGTGTATGAATTTAACAAGGGCTTATGAGGTCAAAGTATCCAGGTTATTCATCCAGTAACTGATGGAAACAGATACAGAGATCCACACCAAGCACCAGGCCAAGCTCTGGGAGTCCATTGAGAGAGACAAAGGAGGTCTTATATGAGCTAGGGCAGGTCTATTGATGCAGATCATGATGGGGAAATCCACAGAGACAATTGAACCAAGCCCATGGGAACTCACAAACCTTAGACTGACAGCTGTGGGACCTGCATGGGACCTGACTAGGCCTCTGCATGCAGGAGATAATTGTGTAGCGTGGTCTGTGGGAGCCCAGGGCAGTGGGATCAGGATCTATCTCTGGGGCACAAGCTGGCCTTCTTGAAGCCCATTCCTATGTTGGGAAGCCTTGCTCAGCCTTGATGGGGGGGGGGGGTATGGCTTGGTCCTGCCTCAACTGAATGTCCCAGGCTTTGCTGATCCCCCACCATGGGAGGCCTTACCCTTTTGGAGGAGTAGATAGGAGGTGGAGGGGGAGCAGGAGGAGGAATGGGTTGGGGAACTGTGGTTGAGATATTAAAAAATTAAAGAAAAAAAAAGAGTCCAGGTTAAGGTCATAAAACACAGCAGGAGAAATGGGCAAGGACACAGTGACAGCTGGAATAACCTGAATTAATAAGCTAGACAAAATTACTAGATTCTATTAGTTTTTCTCTAGTAATCTAGCTTCATCTCTTACTCTTCACAATAAAATGTCACTTACATTCTGTAGTTATATTTTGTTCCACAAAATACTGAGAGATCAATAGGTGGATAGATAGATACCAGACATGATGCTGTTATGAAAAATATCAAGATATCAGTCATAGATAATATGAATCTAACGTGTGAGGACTGAGTTGCAGACAATTGTGGATACGTTATATAGTATTCAGTATATGCCGTCATTGCTCTGAACATAAAAATCAGTGCTGTTTTTCATTAATGACACATCCTCCTTATTCCAATCGACGGGTGATTTCCATCAACTAACGATCACTTTCCCCTTCAGGAATGGTTCACTGTCATTGAGCATTACCACCGAACCAATGCCACCATTACGGAGCTGGTCATCGGGAACGAATATTACTTCCGGGTGTTTGCTGAAAACATGTGTGGCCTCAGTGAGGATGCGACAATGACTAAGGAGAGCGCACTCATTGCCAAGGACGGTGAGTGGAGGGAACGGACTTTTGCAAACCTTCAATGGAAAGAATGAAATAGGAGACAGAGATGGGGAATGAGTGAGTGTGTGCTGGGAAATTGTAACGATATTCAAGCAAAATTTCAATTCTATAGCTAACTTTTTTCCTAGGGAATTACATTATTATTATAGATTTTTACAAATTCAACTCATTCCAGTTTCTGGTCACTGGTGGATGTCATGCAGACATTTTTGTTTATTTTTGACACCTTCAATATAGCATTATATGAGACTTACTCAGAGGAAACAGGGAGTTAAATTTTATCTTTTTTCTAGTCACTCTCTCCCAAGTCCTTCATTGTAATTTTTCACATTAGGACACACTTCTGATCAAGACACTCAGGAAGACAACTACATCCATTCAATATTAGGTTTAGTATCTCATAACTACTGTGGTTTCCCTCATAACTATTGTGGTTTCCACCGTATACACAGGGCTATGCATGTGTCCTAATTGGCATTTTCTTGTGATTTTTCTGAGTTGAAATTTTACTCATGAGTACAGGATGTCAAGAATAATATATCTCAAGCCCACTTCTATTTTTAAAACACATTTCAATACTTATTTTTAAGGTAAAATCTACAAAAACCCCGTCTATGAAGACTTTGACTTCACAGAGGCCCCCATGTTTACCCAGCCTTTGGTGAACACATATGCGATCGCTGGTTACAATGCCACCCTGAACTGCAGTGTCCGGGGAAATCCTAAGGTACGGTGTTTTACCATCAAAGTACTTAAATTTAAAAATTAATTCCAAATAAAATAAAATTGGTAAATAAAAAAAAAAATGAACGGGCCTCCCAATCTCTATTTGTATCTTTCTAGGGTTGGGGGAGTTTGTGGATATACAATTACAATATTTAAATTAGTAGAACGAATTCCATATATGTCTTTATTAACAAAACCACAGGAAAAAAAGAATCGCTAAGCAGAAGGCATATTGTTTTACCTGGAAAAAATAGGTGGTTATGTCAACTAACACACTTGTCACATGATAATTCGGGTGTTTTTAAACATAATCTCATGTCCAGTTTTATCAATAAAGAGCCAAGTGTTGGGATGAAAAAAAGGTCAGTTTTTAAAAATCTGGAACTAATTAATGAAGCACGTGTATAGTCAAGGCACTTAGTGTGATTTGATGTGCATTTTGCAATGACCAATAAAGCTAGCACATCTATAAGCACACATGCAAGACATGAGAGGCTTAGAATTCATCTGTCATATAACTGAACATTTTGTGCCCATGTAGATTAATTTTTAATCTAACTTAATCCATTTGGGAAGATTATCCTCCAGCTGACCTCTGCACAACTCCAGCTTTCTTCTTTAGAGCTGCCTGCCCCCTTTGCTTTCTAATGCAATTGAATTGAATTTGAGACAAACAGGACCCAAGTAACTGACTATACTTCTTGATGCTCGTTTTTTCCTAATCCATGCTTTAAAATCCCATCACTGGGTCAGAGGGGCTCTTAATATGATACGTGCAAACACTGGGCCAGGGGGGCTCTTAATATGCCACATACGAATGGGCTTTGATATGAGTTCCTTCAATCTGGACTTCAGCCCAAGATCACCTGGATGAAAAATAAAGTGGCAATTGTGGATGACCCAAGATACAGGATGTTCAGCAACCAAGGAGTCTGTACCCTGGAGATCCGCAAGCCTAGTCCCTATGATGGAGGAACTTACTGCTGCAAAGCCGTCAATGAGCTTGGGACAGTGGAGATCGAATGCAAGCTGGAGGTGAAAGGTATGTCACCTAAGATCTCATCTGTAGGCTTAAGTCAAAGGATGTCCTTAGAGAAACTTTCAATGTGGCAGGATGCTGAGACTAGGTAGAATCCAGAGGCAGGGGAGACTTCTACTTGCATGTTCATGTTGTTAAGATCCTTGACTATTTGACTTAATTTGTTTTAGGATATTTTTTTTTAATGCATGTTAAAGAGCATTAATTTCAGTGAAATGTAGGTGGGCAGCATGGTGAGAAGGAGTTTCGGTGACACAGTCCATCTATAAATAGAACCTAGTGTAAGAGCTTATCTATTGAAACTGCAGTTAAGCAAATCACAGTGTTTTTAGTAATCTGTGAAACTTCATACATGCATATACATATGTGCATATGCACAGATATGCAGTGTTGCCACTTTAGGGCTTGACATATGTGCAGGACACAGCATACTTTATTATAAGATTACTAAGGAATTGTTCATAAACAACAGTTGTAATAAAGGCTTATATTCCATTTAAGAAATGTTATAACTAATGCAAACCAGGAAAAATGCATAAAGATTCACATAGAAAAATCTTAGCATAGACTGTCATCTTTAATGGCATTTCTTACTAATTGACTATAGTTTTCCTTAACAACCAAAACCTGCTTTGGAACACCATGTGATACCAGACAACACAACCCTAATGTGTTTTCTCTCATAACTACTTTATTTCTGTTCTCTGATAACCAAAGTGTTTTATTTTCCCTGTCTGTCTATGATGAAACAATTTGACCCTAAAAGTAAAAAAAGTTGGATTTGCAAATATGCATTTTATAGTCATGTAAATGTCTAAGAGCAATTTTCTTCTGAGTTTAGTATAGAGTATAAAAACCTTGAACATTGATGTGCTCTTAAAACTTTATTTCTCTTATAATTTTGCCAGCCCTCAGGTAAACAGTAATTCAGAATTGGGTGATAAGAGAAGTACATATTCCTATGTCATCAGTATAGAGCCTATAATATTCATAAAAAATTTACAGCTTACTATTGAGAAAGCCCTTACAAATTTAACTAGTATGCTTAGCCTTAGGTGATGATTTAGGCCACACATAACTCATCTGTTTTCTAAACTTCTAGCTTTATTATTTCAAGGTATTATTGATAAATTTCAAACATCATCCAAAAAGCAAAATAAAAAAATTGTCATATAGTTATGTCTTGAAAATAACAAAATGTTAAGGGTATAAAATGATAATTTTGTAAGTGGTTCAATATTTGGAGCCTTGCACACAAATAAATAATATTATACATGTAAGTGTTACAGTTTTTAGGAATTTTATAGTAAATTAAGACTGAATTTGATAATAAGGAAATATATTCTTTTGTAAACTAATCATAATAAGGTATCAACTGTGATTTCTCTCTTGATAAAACCTTTTGATTCTAAAAGCAAAGCAGAGACTGTTATCATCTGATTGTTATTTGATAAGGGGTTACTTTAGTGAATTAAGCTGTGTTAAAAGGTAAGAATGTCAACTGAGAATAAATAAATACGGTACAAATATTCTAATTCTGCAGTGATATATCAAGGAGTAAATACCCCTGGACAGCCAGTCTCCCTGGAGGGGCAGCAACAGGTTCAAAAAGTTCATATCCCATTGGATATTTCGATTTCCTCTTCCATTCCTCTTACATGAAAATGCACTTTGCATGTAAAGCTTGAGTTTCTTGTTTGCTCTTAATTGTAATTCTTAGAAGCTCATGGCATACAATGTTTATGCCATGAACAAGGAAGGCAAATTATCCAAGGATATTAATTAATGCAGAACAATATCTTTTATCAGAATAGTGAATACCAGACCAGCTGTCCCCAGAAAGCAACATTTGAGGAAACCTTCATTTTATATATGACCATCAAAAATCCTTTTAGAAACAAGGATATTTACTTAATGTCTTCATTTTTCAAGTGTATAAAGATAGGTTAGTACTTGAAGATAGTTTCCAGCATAGGGAATTTAAATTCATGATAGAATTCAGAAACCGAGCATCTCCCACCTAAGTTGTAAAGAGAGCATGATCTGTGCATTTTTGATCGAAGATACAAAGACAGATCTAACATTTGGAAACTCCCATATATAAGATTTTCCCACTGCAAATTCACTAGTAGAATATCTAGCCTATTTATCTATTAGATATTTTGGATATCTTTATAATATCCAAATTATTTCATGTTTATAAACGTAAAGAAGTCTAGGGCCTTATGAAAAATATATTACATATAAAAAGTCCTATTGCATGTGTATCACTCACTCTCACTTGGAAGAGCTAATTAAGAATTCTTTGGGACTAGGCAAACAACCAAATTAAACCCTGATGTAGATCTATGCTGAATTTAGAGGTAATGCCAGCACTAAAGAGTAAATAAAGAAGTACTGTAGGTTGTAGCACAATCAATGTAGCTTTAAGACTTCTTTACACCAGTTAAATATAATTGCTCCCAACAGAATATTATACACTAGCTTAATATTTATACTTGATAATTTTGCCTTTTGTAATTTCAACATATATATATGAACACTAACATTTTAAAATATTGTCTATGTTTTTCTTTTGTTGAAAAACACTATATATATATGTTGTAGGGTATCTTTTAAGCTAACAGTTTGGAAGCTCTTACCATAAATATTCACTAGTCAGATTAGCTTTGCCACCTATTCTAGCAAAGTGGTTATGCATATTATTAATTTTTATATATTAATGTTCCTCTTGAAGTGACACCCTTCACTCTATTTTTCCTTTGTCATTCACCCGACTAAGGATTAATGAAATCACCTCATCATAATCGTGACCATAATTTCACCTCCAACATGTACTCAACTTTGATGCTAGAACTTTATTAATGCTTACAACTTCTCTCTTTTTCTTTCTCTCTCTTCTTAGTTGTAGCACAGTAAGGATTTTTGAATGTATATTGTCACCTAAGGTAAGCTTTCATATGGTTTTAGCATATGAAGCTTATGAATGTCATAAGCCATACCAGGGCTGTGGAGTATGGCATGATTCTCATTACATAATCTGACAAAAATAGAACCTGCTAACTTCGTAGTTTTAATTTGTATTTCTGGATCTTGAAATTAACATCAAATCCTAATCCTTCACAACCATTTCTTCTTGACATGCAGCAAGTTGTTGAATGTGGTAGGAGCATGAATCAAAGAATTTGATGTAGATGAAGTGAATAATACTCATGCATTCTGAATTCTTTGCATCAAGGAATGGACATGTATATAAGTGGCATCATTTCTACCAATATGTGACGTGGTTGGTTGTTTTCCTTTTGATTAAGGAGAATGAGTTTCTCAAATTTGCATTAAAGAAGTTTTAAGATTGATCCAACAGCATGCTGCTCTTGTTTGGTCACACATTTCTTATCAAGAAGTAAAGCATTCATTAAAGGGTAGTGTAGGCTTCTGGCTTTGTGGGGTTTCTCTTGAATGAGTCTTTGATTTTTAAAAATAGATAACAGGAATTCAGAAGGTATGTATGAAATACTAGTCGGCATTCCTCTTTCAGAAGTGAGAGGCTCTAGTTTCTGACAGTTTATAAATGGCCAAAGTTAAAGCAAATCTCTTCTCAAATGTGCTTGAATCAGAATGTTCTGTGCTTAATTAAAAAGAACATTAGGGAATTGGGAAGTGGCTCTCCTAATGACCTACAGCCATTCAGTCAGAAGCTTTACATCACAAAATCTCTCTAAGAGCAATGCACTCTCAAAGAATTAAGACTTTAAACCAGGATTGAACAACGGTGGGGGGAGGGGGGATAAATTACTATGGGCCTGTCAGAAACGTGTGTGTGTGTGTGTGTGTGTGTGTGTGTGTGTGTGTGTGTGTGTGTGTGTGTATGTGTGTGTGTGTGAGAGAGAGAATGTGTACATGAGTGTGTGAGTGTGTGTGTGTTTGAGTGTGTGTGTGTCTATAATTCTAAATGTCTGAGAGCAAGGAGAGATTTCAAGCAGAGACTGATTGAGTTTTGTAGGTAATAAGAACTAAACTACCCCACTTAGGGAGCTAGTCCAGGAGTGTTCTCTCTGTGGTCCTTCACATGGATGTTGGTAACTTCCCCTTTTCCATTTTGTCTTTTCTAGGTGGGCTGTCCTTCTGCAGGCTCCTCCTGCAAGGCGTGCCTCCAAACATAATTGATTCATATTTGCGAGACTTACAATCAAGCAATCCTGAGGAATACTGAGGGCTGGGCACTGCCTCTGTAAACACCATTGCTTTGAAATTTGGTTGAAAAAAGAAAGTATTTTCTGGTTTTCTCCCAGGCCCTCAAGTGCGGTCATTTTCTCTCCTCCTAACCTTGAAAAAAGAAAAAAATGTTTGCACAGATTGCTTAATTAAAAATATCAAACGAAATCTCTTTTTCAGTCACATTTTGTTCACTATTTCTTCGTTCACTGTACTTTACTAGAAAGCCAACTGTAGACTAAGGAAAAGCCATTATCTCCATTTATAAAATTATCTCTAAATGGTTTTCTTTCCCAGAGTAAAAATCACAACATAATATATACCATAGTGGAATGCTGAAAATCCATCTTTCTTGTTTTTTCACTGTGTGTTCCAAGCTGGCCTCAGACCCATAACAAGCCTCCTGCCACAGCTCCTGAAGTCCTGGGGTCACAGGTCTGAAACACTAAACTTGGCTTTCATACACTTTTCTAAATCAAGCTTGTTTGTTTCACACAGGCCAACTTGACAGAAGGATCTATGCTCTCTTCCCCCATTTAAATTTAATAAAAGGTGTCTTAACTTAACCTTTCAGGCATTTTTTTTTTTCAGTAAAAATAAAAGAAAATGTATCTAGTAAAAGACACAGTCAATTTGTAGTTTGTATGCTGAGATGACACAGTATTTGCTTATACACTTGTATTTGTACTCTCAGACAGAGGCAAAAGGCTTGGGGCATGGATGCTACCCAACTTAAACTGATTCCCATAATGCTACTGGGACAATGTCCTAGGCAAGTCCACCATATTTGCCCAAACAGCCAACAGCCAGTCCTAGTAATAGTTAAGCATTTTAAATACCTAGCTGTTGTTAAATGCTTATATAACAATTCATTAATCTTGTTAGCAACTCTTCCTGAGTTTCAGTTAAAGGAGAAGTGCCCAGTACTACACCTTAATTGATTATTCTCTTAATGTCCCCGCCCCCTTATTTCTGTCTTTTTGTTCCTCCAAAGACTGAATAAATTGTTGCTTGCAGATGGCACCACAGAATCCTTTAATGATATTTTTAAAACATTTTCTCCTCTTACTTTCCAAATTATTATGGGAAAGCAGGAGAGTGGTCATCTGGGCCAATACATGCACATCAAACAGTTTCAACTGGGAAGTAAAGGAAGAGTGTCTACCTGATGAAGTAGTAGCTAGGAGACATTTATGGCAAGTTTGCATTTGATCTTAAGTAAGGATCTAGAGATATATGCCATGAGATAATAGCAGTGGGGGACACAGCCAGATAAAACATTATTACTCTACAACTCAATCAGACTTATCTTCAGTGGATTGTCACAAGCTTTGGTGATGGTCCATTTTTCTGCAGCCGAGTTTTCACCCAGGATGTAGTTGACCTGGGAGTGATGTGTCCATGTGTAGATGCCATCTGTCTTGATAGCAGTGGGGATAGTCAGGATAACAAGGGGCGGTCTTTTCCAGTGTGGTTCCTGTTTCCTTGAGCCCTAACATTCTAGCCTTTTGTTGGGGATAAAGGGCGATATACTCTCTTGTGTAACTGCTTCTCAGCTGAGATTAGGTTGTGCTCAGGGACTGAGAAGGCTGGAATGCTGGTCAAAGGCAAGGAGGGGATTCAGGCAGTAGGGAGCATTCATCAGAAACATCTTGTTTTCTGACCCAGCTGAAGAGACGGGGAGCTTCATACTGGCTAGACTGGGTCACATCAGCTTTCAGCAAGTCCTGGGCTCATGGCTGTTTGCATAAGTTTGTAGTCTGCAGCTGATTCCTGGATGGTGTCTATCAGCCAAGTGGAAATATGCTGGGACAGGTACAGACTAGGGACAGAAGTTAAAGTTTCGGAAAATCTTACATTTAGAATGTCCCCCTTGGGAATCAACAGGAGATGGGGAAACTTAGGTTGCTGATATGAACAGGAGTTCTGATCTAGAGTCTGTTTGACCTGTGGCAGGTGGATTCAAGCTGCAACTCCCTGAAGTTTACATAAGTTTAAAGATCTCAATAAGAGATAAAAGTTTTAGAAATATTAACATTACCACTGTAATCTATAAAAAATATACAAATTGTCAAAAAAAAAAAAAAAAAAAAAGACAGTAGACCCGTACCTTTCCATCATAGTGAAAGCTTTGGGGTCCAAACATAATTTTGGGTTAAAAGCATCACCACACTTTTCTTTGTTCCCTGAGGGTTTGATATACATGTCAGAGATCTTTCTAGCATGATGAGAAGCACCTGTTATCTACATTTAGAAAACAACCAAAGGAAGTTTTAAAATGTGAGCTTGTGGCTGTAATGGTAGTCAGTGCCTTACCATAGCCAGATTAATAGCTTATCAGAATTCCATTGATTAATATGTCAACACTCTGAACTTTTGAAGTCTTAACATCATTTTTAATTATTTTCTCAGACCCTTACAACTTGCATATATCTCAAACCTTTCCCCTTTTCCAGTTGGTTGCTGAGTACAGACAGTACAAAGCAAGTTATTTAAATAAAGAAATGGTATAAAGTTACATTGAAACCTGTTCTGTGAGTTTGCCTTCCTCACCTAAAGACCTAATAGTTCTAGAAAAAGCAAGTCCTGGTTTTCATATATGAAATGCATTGACCAGGCAGCTGCTGCTAAACTGCTAAGCTACAGTTAGCCATCAACACCATCAGAGATTTGAGGACAAACTGACCAGGAAGTACATATGAAATGGCCTCTATATCAATTAGATGACAGAGACTTCCCAGATATCTGGATGATTACCCTATTATTCCAATCTCCTCCTGGTCAATCTAACATCAATGGTTTGGTTTCGCGTGTGAGTTCAGACACACAATACCGGATGCCACACTAGAGTTTATTCAGGGGAGTTGCTGAGCAGGTATGAGAAATAGAAGAGAAAAAGAGATATACTTTCACGTGGTTGCTCCTTTAAGAGAATGGGTAGGTACATATTTACAAAGCCACACCTAAAGCCATGTCCTCTGTAGTGGGCCTGTTCTGCTGGTGCCATGTTGGGTTTACCACGTGACTGCTATATGCTATGAATCCTTACAAATGGAGGCAAAAGGGCTTCTGTAGTAATAAGTTTCTGGCCTGTATGGCCCATAGTCCAGACCCACAGACCTGCAGACCTGCAGTCCAACAGATATACACAGATGACTGGCCTGGGGCCCAGGTATATAACTTGCTAGCTCTTTACCCTTAAACTAACCCATGATTCTTATCTTGTTCAGCCATGAGGCTCGTTACCTTTTCTCAGAGCAGCATTTCAACTTCCTTCCTCTGAATCTGCTGGCGTCTCATCATGCTATCTCTGTGGTGTCTCTCTGGCTTCTCTGCTTTGCTGTTCCTGTTCCCAGAGTTTTCTTAGTCCGGTAGCCCTGCCCACACTTCCTGTCTGCCTTTTGGCCAATCAGCCTTTTATTAAAGCAGTAGGAGGAACAAACTATTTACAATGTAAAAGAACATAGTCCCACTACATTTCCACTTTTTTTCTTTTTGAAACAAGAATCCCAAATTCAATAATATCCTTTTTTTTTCATTATCTATAACAACTTATAACCAAAAAATACTGTAAACAAACACAAACATCCATAATCCATTTTGGGGGAATGTGGGCATAGTTCTCTAGGCAACTTCCTGGCAATCACATAAGAACCAAAGAAAAGTTTTGGATTATGGACAAGTCCTTAGTGAAGTAGTCTGTAAGGCCGGGTCATCTCAGCCAGTCTCCTTGAAGTTGTTTTAAATGCAGAACAAAGGAAACTCCAACAGGGGTGCTCTGAAATGCTTAATCATTTGGGCCATCCATTTCCATTGGAGAATTTTAGGGGGTCTTTTTCAATCAAGCTTTATTTTCTTTAATCAGGAATAAGTCCACAGCTTCTCATTTTCTGTGGAAATAAAAAGAAAACCTCTTCTCCAAAGTAGCATATCTTTTGATTTCAATTTTAATGTCAAATCATTTAGAAAATATATAGGTTGGATTAATCCAGCAGCATCTATAATCAAATGGCTTTTAGCAGCTTATACTATTTCATTTTCAGTCAAAAAACTTAAAGACAAGACAATAACATACAGTATCCAGACACTCTCTGTATTTTCTATCTTCATGTGGCTTATTAATTATTTTTTAAACTCTTTCTTTTTTAAAAGACTTTTTCTATCCTTTATTTTTCTTTTCTCTCTCAAGCCTATGTTTATTTTTAACATACTCTAAACAATTTAGAGTTTTTTAAAATCTGTCTTTATTAAATATCTCCTATTTATTTTTTTCTGTTTCTAAGCATACCTTTATTTGGCTAGAGTGACTGATTCCACCCAGCTCCCTCTATTTCTTTCTGTTTCTGATCACACCTTTAATATCTGCCAAGGTGTAGCTAAGGAATAAAGGCTTCACTAAGATGGTTGGTTGGCTCCACCCAGCTCCTAGTCCAGCTTCAGAGTTTAGCTTTTTAGCAGAGGTACTGATAAGTGCCACAATGACTACTCTGGGGAATTTTAGGGTCCATATAATCACTAAGTAAAGCACTGCTGTCTGCTGCTCATTAACTGCATTTAAGTATTTGGCAGCAGGGCCTCTTAAAAGACTCACAGGTGTTCTGATGCTAACACTGAGTCAGGAAGCCTCTCACTTCTTGCCCTTTTGGGGGGAGGGTATGGTTGAATGGGGAGGAGGGAAGGGAGGGGGAACAGGGGAATACATGGATAAAAAAGACTTTCTTATAAAAATATTAAAAAATATAATGAAATTAAGAAAAGAAAAAAAAAAAAAAAAGCCGTGCCTCTGCTTGCTTCCAGCAAACAGGACTGACACAAGAAAATGTTGCTGCTATACTAAGAATCCTTCTTTGACTCTCTTTCCTTTTGCCTGTGAGAACAAAATCCACTATATGCAGCTTGTTTCTTACATTGAGACTCAGGAACCAGCCTTGTTGCAGATTAAGCTATACTCCCAAAGCCCAAGCCCACACACCTCACCAGGGCATCTCTGTACCATGGCTCATGTGAGAGACACGAGTCAGAAGGAATCTGTTTTTGGCTCTGGTTCTGTGCTCTAGAACACTTTTAAATCTTTCTCCAGCTTTATGTGGGTGTATATCACCTACACTGGGGCACCATTTGACTGCTACTCAGTGCAGCATCAGCCTTTGGCTGACAAACCCAAAGAATTTGAGACACTTTGTCGTGGGTGAGAAACTTCAGAGACTGGCCTATTTTGGCAAGACAAAGAGGGCCAGTTGATTCTCCAGTGTCTCACTTGTTCAGACTTGGCAGGTTCCTGGAGGGGGGTGAAGCATGGGGCAGTTCTTCCCAGTGGTACCATGACCACAATTCAGGTGGAGTGGTCTTTTTTGGAGACATTAAGACCACATTATAAGCTGGCATTTTGTCTATCATGGGAAGCCCTTTTATTTAAACACGTTAAAGGCTGTATTTGGCAGATCCCTGAAACGTTTTCAAGGATCATTTATGAAGTTTATCTAACTTCAAATAAACTTATTTGTTTTGGGTTTAATGTTAAAAACATATGCAGAAGGTTAAATAAAGCTTGTCCATGACAACAAATCACATTTGCTTTTAGCAGGACAAGTATAGTTCTGAGCATACTAAGGAATTTGATCATTTATAACATGACTTCTATGAACCTCTATGCCCTAATTATAGCCATAAAAAGTTACAGCTCTTGAGTGGAGTATCTTTTGGTACCAAAATAAAAATTTAAATAATAAATGTAGCCCATAGAGATAGTGGTGATTTTATAAAGCCATACATATAGTCCTCAGAGACTGGGAGCATTAAATTTATGTGTTATCCTTTCATACTGTATCATTACAGAATATCACAATTTCTTATATGTCTCAGTTTATCCAAATAGCTAAAGCTTAACAAAGTTATATACATCTTCAAGCCAGTTTCTATTAGCCTGATAGAGCTTAGGTAAGGAGAGACATTCCATAGGCTCTTTGCTATATCATAAAATAGGAAAATATCAGTTCCCGGTGCTTTAGCTGTGATCATAACTCATCTCCTTCCCCATAGTTTTATTTTTTCTCCTTTTTTTCATTCTGGCTCACCTTGTTTCTCAAGCTTCTGTCATTTTTAACCAGAACAATACAAATCTCTGCCATTTTGGTCTGGCCAGATCCTATCTCCCGACATTAGACCTCTGTTGGCCTTTCATGTTGTATTTTCAGTCAGAAGACCCAACTAGGGATGCTGGCCCCTGGTTATGGTTGGCATCATAAACTGGCCAGAGACAACAGCTTAAAGCCAGGAGGTGGCCTGGGCTGGGCCTTTGTTGTTTGTTATTTTAAGTGGTTTCTTTCCTGAAACTGTCCTTTGTTCTGCTTCTGGTGGCGTTTTCTTTCTTGATCCTTTTATATGGATTCTTCAGGCCTAGTCCTCAGGGTCCTGAGCTGGCATGTTCTATTACTCAGGTATGTGTCTGGCCATAGTCCCTATTTAGAGTGAAAACTAGAACTCCAAAGTTACTAGAATCTTTGTATAAGTCAAACCACTGATATCTACAGACTCCATGAATTTTGAGACCATTCAAGAATTGACATTTGTTTAACCCATGACGTCATCCTGAGATAAATAAAGCTGACATCCAGACGACCTGTTATTTAGTCATATTTTTAAAGAGTTACTGAATACAGTAAACAAAGCCTCATTTATGTTGTCTTGATTGAGGAACATTACATTTTGAAGAATCATGGCCTTTTTAGTGTTGTTTCCACCCAAAGGATTTTAGTTGCTCAGGCATTTTATCAAAGAACATTACAAAGGTACATTTGTAGAAAATTGTCTATATTCCCCATTTGTAAAGTTTTGTATTTGTATTTTTTCCTTGTATTTAAATGCATGTAAGTAGTTTTTAATTTCCTAATTTCAAACATAGGTTTCTTTTAAATCCTAATTTTTAAAATAAACTTTGTTTTTATGATTTTTCTCTTTATCTGTTATTTTTATACTCTGGAAAGAATCACTACATGGAAATCCGTCCCAAGCAAGACCTGCTTTAAGGCCTGCTGTTACTTAAAAACATCCAACTCTTTAGAGTTGAATCCAAATTATGCATGTATATGACAGTTACCCATGTATAGATTTCCAACCACAAACTGTCATGGTGTAAATTTTAAGTTAACTTTTTGTTACAGATTTTAATCCTTAATCAATCTAATGAACTTACAAATCTTAAGGTACAGAAAGTTTAAGTTATAGTGAGGCTCATCTTGAGACAAATCTTGAGATAAAGTTCATACTTTAGCAAAAGTTTTAGAAAACTAAAAGAAATTTTTAAAAGTACAAGATGAGCGGCAATAACACATAAGGAATCCTTTTGAATTTACTCTACTTGCTCTGTCAATAGTCAGGTGGCCCACCTGGTACAGGACAGAGATTTTGGAGGAAACCTTTCAACAAGCATGCTTGAGGAGGGAACCCATAGCCCAACTCCAGAGCCAGCTTTTCTTTGAAGTAAAACAGCATAAGACAACATTTTGATGTTATGCATACCTAAAAGACACCCGAGTCCTGGTAAAACTGAATCCAGTGATTGGGAGGGACCACAGTAAGCTAAGAACAAAAAGGTTTAGAGATAAATGTTTGAGCCATGGCTACAGACCAAGGACGCTCCTGAGAGAGGCAGCAGCCAGAGTGGAGCATGCGCAGACTGCAGCTGTACCTTTGCTTCCTTCTGCTCTGCTCCACCTTCTCCCTCTCCTGCTAAGTTCTGCAACACAAACTTAGGGACACACCAGAAAACACAAATCTATCAAACTGTAACTTAAAAGGACAGAACAATCACACAATATGTGTGTGTGTGTACTAAGACAAACAGGATCTTTACGTAGGACCCTGATCCTTACAGATGGGAGGGGGGGGGAGGTTCTGATACCTCTTTTCCCACGATGTAGGGGTTGAGAACCTGCCAGGAGTTCCCTCCAAATTCTCTGATTTCTCTGCTCCCAGTACTCTCCCAGTCTCCAGGATCCCAAGGGCGGCCAGAAAAATAAGGTGTAACTGGTTGAATGCTTAAATCCCAGTCGAACCCCCAAATGTTATGGGTCTTCAGAGATTCATCAATTTGACCATGATTTTTGTTGTTTTTCAAAACAGGGTTTCTCTGCCTAACCCTGGCAGTTCTGGAACTCACTTGTAGACAGAGTCAGAGATCCACTTGCCTCTACCTCCAAAGAGCTGGGATTAAAGGCTGCCACCAGACACCATGAATAAATTTTAACAAAGGAGACTTTTATTCATATACAGATGCCAGGTCTACACCTGGAACTCTTCAATGCTCCACAAGCAGGCAACCTCAGGCAGGGGCTTTTTAAAGGCAAAGAACACAAAATTACATTGTCTGGGCACAAGCAAGGTCATCTTGTGCAGCTGAACATTCACAACTAAAATATTTTGCACAAAGTCTGGCTCATTTATAAACACATGAAGACTAGAACTCCTTGTATGCAGCAAATAAATGACAATGTAGCAAAGCCAAGCAGCATGCCCCTGCTGACTGGCTCAGCACAATAGCTGAGCTGGCTGCCTCCTGCTAATTCTGGCTGACCAATTTTGCTGAGTCACAACCAAGTCTCTAAGTCCATCTATACACAGGTCAGAAATGGTTGCAAAGCTTTCTCTCAGAGTTTCCTTCCCCACTCGTGACTTAGTCATCTTAATTATAGCTTATACTCAATATTTATATGATCTTTCCTCCTACAAACAGGACTTAGACCCTGCAAAGTTCCAAGTGGGGGGAAAAGGCTATTTTGAAACTCTGAAGCTGTTACTGCCCTCACACTTTCTATAACTTCATTGTAATTAGGTTTGAATGTCACTCCATTAAAGAAAAATTGTGTGTCACAAGGATTTACCAAATTGGAAAGCTTTCAAGTTAGGAGTGCCTAGAACCCTCAGTTTACTGGACAATGCCCAACCACATTGAGAAGGCTATCCGCTTTACTCGGTCCATCCATTCAAATACTAAGATTTTTTTTTAAATTATTTTCAGTTTTTTTGCCACAGGGATTTTCTGTGTAGTGTGGGCTGTCCTGGCACTAGATTTGTAGACCAAGCTGGCCTTGAACTCATAGAAATCTACCTGCCTCTGCCTTCTGAGTGCTAGGATTAAAGGTGTGCACCACAACTACCTTGCTCTAAAATCTTTAAAAAGTACCAGAAATGTTGTCTAGGCATTGTTGTGGCATTCTGCTGTTCAGTCCCACGACTCCATAAAATTAACTGCGGTGGCACTTCACATACTAATTTTATATGTTCTTCGTGAAGGATTCAGACATTCTACTGCTCAAATTTGGCAGAAAGGACTTCAGCATTTTCTAAAGTTTCACTCTGGGCTTCTCAAGGATTAGCCCCTCCAGATTAAACTGGAGAGACCACCCGTTAATGAGACGGCCTGCTACCCTGACCCTAAGGGTTGTCACTGCTCTTAAAGTCACTCGGCCGCCATCTCTCTGTGTTCCCAGGTGTGCTGGCGCCAGCAATGTCTGAAGGAGGATGCAGGGGGCAAAATGAGGACACAAAGGTGACTTGGGACACTGGATGACTCAATTATGTCATTGGGAGACAGTCTCCCATTCATATGGCTCACCCAGCATATCTGCCTTTTCTCCTAAGCAATGGTGATATCACCTCTGTTTTCTGAGAGGTGCTACAGTCGCTCCCCAAGGCAAATGATTCACTCCTGGTTTTCTTGTTCCTTCAACTCATTCCAAATCTTGGGGCCCAGGAAACATCTTAAAAGGTATTACATACTAAATTGTACATGATGACAACATTTTAAAGTTTAAAAATACTTTTAATTTAAAAAGAAAATGAGCAGAATTCATCTACAGCACGTGACAAGGAAAGGAACCACGATTCCTAAATTGTAAGGCAACTTCTTCGAGAATTATGACAAACGGTCATTGGAATGGAGCCATGTTTCAAAATAAAACATCATGTGGCCATCTGGAAGATTCCAGTAATGAAGGAGCCAAGGAAGTGTCCCCTGAAGGCTACTGGATGAAGTGTGTCCTCCAGCCCGTTACCTGGGTGTCCCCTGGGGCCACTGTGGATTTAGTTCCTATTCTTACACCGGGAGGGAGGTGCCATTGAAAGAAGACAGTTGGGGTGACGCTGGGGGGTACCATGTGGAGAACCCTTTAGTGGAGGCTATTTTTATGCTCTTCTAGCAGCTGATAGCAGAAGTGCCACAAACATTCCTAATCTCACGGTGAGATGAGCTTCCTGAGTCCTTTCATGCTTTCGAGTCCTCCCAGTGACAAACACCAACTGTGGCCAAATTCAGCCCTTAATAGTTTCTCCTTTAAGGAGTTAAGCACCAAGAGATAGAGCAGGGCATGTGACATAAGGGGGACAATGCCAGGCAAGAGCTAGGAGCACTATCCAGCAGGAGGAGGGGCAGACAGATTAACACTGTTATTTGTACTGAGGGAAGGGCAGTCAGGAGCCTTCAGAGAAATGAAGCCGGAAGTAACGTTAGCAGGCAAGGAGCTAAGGGAGGAAGCAAGGACCAAAGAAAGGGAGCTCTTGTTTACCTGCCTTGCAAGTGGACCCAGCCCTGGCTTCTTAACCCTTTCCAGCAGGGCAAGGAAAACAAGGGAGAAAGCCTAGGGACGTGAAACTTCCCTGTGAAGCGCTACCTGCACCCTGCTGGCTTAGCATAAATCACCAGCAACAGACTCTTTTATCTCTTAATATTAAGACATTTTTTCTCACAGATATTCAAACAGATGCTGGTTTCTTCAGGCATATTATCAAAGCGCTCAAGATTTCTTGGCCTGAAAGACATAGTTTGTTACCTCAGGAAAGCTTCAGACACCAACGCAACCTAGATCTCAAAAGTAGGCAGCCATCGCCATACAAGTAGATCACATAACTGGTACAAAACATGCCTTTTAAGTATATGGAAAATTAAAACTACAGAATAAAATATAAAATTTTAAATACCTATCTTTCTTCTATCTAGACCTTCTGTGTCTTAAGAACATCCGTGTTAGGAAAATACAGTCCAGGTGTTCTCTTTTATCTTGTAATTACTCTAGTAATCTCTCTCTCTCTTTCTCCTTCTCCACTTCCAGCTGGGGCTCAAGGGAGTTGCTCAGAGTGGTGTCTCCACTCCAGCCTTCTAAGCTGTGTGCTTAGAGCCTTATGGTTCAAAGGGTGATCTGATGACCCTGCCTGGCCACCTAGGAGTGTCTAAGAAATTACTATTCTCAGTTTCTGCCACAGACTTAAAAATTTACAAATCTACATTTCAGTGAGATCCACAATGACATCTTTGCACATTCACATATGTGCGTGTCAGGGAGTGCAGGGGGTAGGCTCTAGGTCTCTAATTCCTTGTATGAATATTTATATGGGACCACTCTCTCTCAGCTATCCCATAGGAAACATATTCTATTTTCCTTATGTTTAAAGTTTTTTAGTTAGTATATATTTCTTGTACAAAACAACATCTTCATACATGGATGTCAAATACTTTGATTATACTCACATCCCCTCATTACTAATTATCAGCATCAACCCTTTGTCAATGCTGCAGGCCCCCCTTTTTAAAGATATGTCTCTCCTCTCTCTCTCCTGTGTGTGTGTGTGTGTGTGTGTGTGTGTGTGTGTGTGTGTGTGTGTGTGTGTGTGTGTCTATCATGTGTGCAGGAGTCCACAGTTCACTGGCTGGGATTACAAGTAGTTATGATCTACTGGATGTGGGTGCTGGGAACTAAATTCTTGGTCTCTGGAAGAGCAGTGTGGGCTCTTAGTAGCTGATCCATCTCTCTAGGACCCAGTCTCCTTCTTAAAGGAAAGATTCTGACAAATGTATCCCCTGGTGTTATTATGTGTCACACCATGGTGACCAGTGGAAGTAATGTAGTGTTTGGGGAAAGATTCTTTTGGCTCTTGACTCACACTGGGAAAGGCTTGCTCTCTCATGGTGATGGGAGCATGCTGTGGAGGCTCCTTAGATCTCTTAGATCAGAAAACTGTGTATTCTGGCTGGAATAGGAAGTGCACATAGCTTTCATAGCCCAACTCTAGGGACCAATTTCTGTTAGGCAGGCCACACTGTCCAAAGGTTATACAATCTCCTAGGACAGTGACATCAGCTAGAGATCAACTGACGCAAATTAAGTCTTTGGGGGCACAGTGAGGATTCAAACCACAATACCCCTCCAGATAACAACTCAACTCAACATCCAAATGTGGCTTAACCCATTCTTCCTAAATCCCAAAGCTACAGGCAGAGTTTTAGGCAACCAAAGTTACTGAAAAAGTTGTTTTTGAGAAAGGAACTGATTCCCTTTAGGGCTCCTCAAGTCACACTATGGGAAAAAAATGTTTGAACACAGTACAATGTGGACTCAGAAAAGGATCTTTTAAAAAATGACTAAGGATATAAGCAAGATTGAGGACTAATAACTGTCCAGAGAAGATTAATTTCTTTAACCCTCAATTGCTTTTGCAATTTCAGATAAAAAGCACAATTACAACATCTCATCTGTTGTGAAATTGGGTTTTTTTTCTTCTGATTTTGAGTAGTACACTAAGCATTTCTAGAAAGGAGAGTAAAGGTTTTAGTTGATTTATTATTGAACACTGCATATCTACATATTTTGTTAGATATTATAGTTACATAAAATATGAACTTTAGGAAGACAGATCAAAGTAAATGTAATAAAAGCAACTGTTTGGGTCTGGAGAGATGTCTAATGGTTAAAAGGATTTGTTATTCTTTCAGAAGATCTGGGTTCAGTTCCCAACACTCACATGGCAGTTTATCTTTAATCCAATACCAGGAGATCCAACATCATCGTCTGGCCTCCTGGAACAACAGGCATGTGCATGGTATACATACATATATGCAGGCAAATACTCAAAAGCATAAAGAAAAAATAAAATCTTAAAAACACGTGTTTATACAATAGGATCCTGAAATTATAATAATCCAGTCAGAATTGTGAACATGTTAATCTTGCAAGTTTAGTCATGTGATTCCTTTTAAAAAGTCATTATTTTAATTGCATGTATTTACGGGATATGGTGTGAAAATTTGATACACATAAACAATGTACCATGATCAAATTGGGGTTTAGGTGATTTGTTGATTGAAACCTTGGTTTATTGTTGTTGTTGTTTTGTGTTTTTTTTTTTGTCCAAACCAGTGAAAACTGGTTTTGAACTAGTCATTTCATAAAGTTTGTATCTACCACAGATGTATGAAACTATGTACTTTTTTTTTTTTTTTTTGGAAAATTTGGCTTAAACATGAAAGATGTTGAAGAAAATTTGAAATGTGAGAATAAGTTACACAAAAGAACCAAGAGCAAAACCCTGCTTTCCTTTAAGAAGCTACAAACCCAGAGCTCATTCTTCTTTACTGTATTTTGTTGGTTATCTAGGAAAATAATTCTTTATGGAATCTTCAGAATTAATTACAATGGCACAAACCTACATGACACACGGAAGCTGGACCATTCAGTACCAGCAACAGTAAATCCCCATCCGAGGCTTTTTGCATGTCAAGTATTTCTCACTTAAAATGTCTGGGACAAGAAGTGTTTTGAGTTTTGATATTTTTCAGATTTCAGATTATGTGTATATTTATACAGTAAGAAATATTGGGTCTAGGATCCAAGTCTCAACACAGTAACTATTAATGTCTCATATATTCTTCATAATCCATATGAAACTATTCTCATATAATTTTTCTCTTTTTGACTAACATGTTTTATGACATTAGCTGTGGAATATTCTACTTGCAGCACGCATCATGTCACTGCTCTAAACGTTTTGGACATTGGCTCATTTCAGATTCTCTAAATTTGTAATGATTAATTTGGGAAGAGTTAGAAAGAGGAGGAATAAGGGGTTAATGTGATCAAAACAGATTGTATGGAACTCTCAAAGAATAAAATATTATTTTTTAAAGGTGTATAAAAAAATCAGAACACAAGCCTGTGGTTGAAGTGGACAGACGGCTCTCCAACAACCACTCTCTCACTTCTCAATGGTAGTAGAAATTAGCCATACAAATTGCTGGCCAGCTAAGGACTACACCTCTAGTTCTCCCAGTCAGTTAGGTGCCACACTCACACGACAGGGTTCTGCTTTTAAACAAGGAATAAAACTTTGGATCATAACTTCAAAGCAAGAGAGTTCAGCCCTCCTTCTCTTTCTCTCCTTCCAATTGGTTGGGAATTGCGACCACCTGTTTTTGACCAGGATAAAGACAATTTCCTAAAGGAAGCAGACAATGAAACGGAAAAAAAAATCAGCATTATACATTGAGCTCACAGCAGCTCTGATCACCTACTCAGGCATTATGTTTGGGAAAGATGAATTTCCGTATCATGCAAGCCATTGTAGTTTGCCTAGATGCAGCTTAAAGCAATCGTGAATAATTCTGAGCATGCGGTATGCCCCTTTATAAGCACATTTTATAAGAAGAGACCAGTTGCGATGTAATCCCAGCTACTCAGAAGGCTCAGGCAGGAGGATACATGGCAAGATGTCTCAAAATAAAAAGCAAACAAAGGATTGAAAATAAAAACGCAGCAGTCGAGAGCAAGGCTCTAAGTTCAAAGTCTGGAAGCAAAATAAGGAAAATACTAGGAATATATAATGCAAGTGCTGCCATTTCCCCCGAGGGCTGGGATTAAAGCCTTGTGGGACCACCACCTGGCCACCAAATATTTTTTTAAAAAGGCTAGGTAGTAAATATTTAAGGCTTTGCCATCCTGTTTTACAGCTCCTTACTTCTTAGAATAAACAGCTACATTCACAGAACTGAAATTTAAATTTTATATTGTTCTTTTTTTCCCCAATAGTTTAAAAATGCAAAACAAAAACCAAACAAACAAAAGCCATACTTCTGTCGTGGGCTGTGGGAAATGAGATGGTGAGGCTGGCCTTCAGGCCAAAGTTTGCTGACCCTTCTTCAAAATACTATGAGGCAGAATGCATCTGCTGATCCATGTTGCTCAATCCAAGAGTCTAAAAAGTAGTTTGCAGCTTGTCTTCTGCCTTACTAAGATGCAGACAGATCAGACCCAAGACGGGATGAGCAACAAGTGGCTAGCCTATGTCTGGTTTATGTTTATGACATGGTGTCTCCAGTCCAAATGGGTGCATTGTGAGGTAAGGAACTGGTGACTTTGCATTATGTGGCAATCAGCCTTCTCAACCGTACGGTGAAACTGGCTGAGGTTTTTCTCTACTCCAATAAGGGCGTGTCTAAAAATAACCATCATAATGAGTTTCAAATGGTCTGAAAAACAGATCTAGGTTTCAAACATTCAGTTCTCCTTTGACAATATTTCAAAGGTCGGTTTTTTTGTTTGTTCGTTTTTATTTTAAAACCTCACTGATCTCGCAGTGAGGGTTAACAAAGTCAATCAGCGGAGGGGCCACTCCCTCCATGGTGCTTGATAGGTAGATGCATCTTCTTGATTAATAAAAAAAAAAAAAAAAAAAACAAAAAAACCGGGAGGGTAGGCACACTTCTATAGAACAGAGTAGCACCTACCATTCAGTAGACAACCCAGCACGACCATGGTCCAGGCTAGCTAGCCGTTGCCACGGAAACGTGAGCAGAGACTGGAGAGGAAGGGCTGTCCTGGAACCCCGATAGGAAAGTCAGAAGTGCAGAGTGGGCTACTCAAGACCAGGACTTTAAAAACACAGGTCGCAGGAACCCTCCTGGCAAGCCTATCTCGCTGAGGCCCCACCCCCTCCGCGAGCTCTCTGAGGCCACGCCCCCTCCACGAGCTCGCCGAGACCCCGCCCCCGGCCCCGCCCCTCCCCGCCCCCGCGGCCTGAGGCTGCGTGAGTCCCACCGGCGGAGCTGGCCGGGGCGCTGTGCCCTCGCTCGGCTCTCTCCGCCCCCCGCGCGGGCCGCGGGCTGCGCCGGGTCGCGGCGGGCCCCGCAGGCGGCCATGGCGGCTGGCGCCGGGTCCAGGCCGGCCCCGCGCTGGGTGAAGGCGCTGGGTGAGCCGCTCAGCGCGGCGCAGCTGCGGCGGCTGGAGGAGCACCGCTACACCGCAGTGGGAGAGTCGCTTTTCGAGCCGCCGCTGCAGCTTTACTGGACCTGGCTGCTCCAATGGATCCCGCTCTGGATGGCCCCCAACACCATCACTCTCATCGGCCTCGCCATCAACCTGCTCACCACACTAGTGCTCATCTTCTACTGCCCTACGATCACGGAGGAGGTAGGGCTGTCCGCCTATTGGTGTTGTTTCCTCGGGACCCTTGGGCCTCCTTCCCGGTCGGCCCCACCACTGGTCTCGGGGATGAGGGGAGACCCTTTGTTGGGGGAGCATCCTCCGTGTCTCGGAGGGAGATGCAGACACGATCAGACCGCTGTCCCATTGGCAATGTTCATGTTTAGCCTCCTCGAGGCTCCTAGAGACTCTCACGCCACTACCCCAATCCCGTGACCATGCAGAGCTTCCCTGGAGGGGGCTGTCAAGGTCACGGCCTCAGCCCTGTGTCTGCCCACTTTGTCCCTGGGGTCATGGGCCGGCTAGTAGGTTCGCTGTAGGGACCATCAGCTTGTACTTTGCACATTGCGGATTAAACACCCGCATCTCTATTCTTGTGGATGGGTTGGGTAAGCCCAAGATGCCCTTTGGCACTTCATAGTCGTCTGTTTCTCAAAGGTGGTGCCTAATGAGCCTGAAGTTATACTGGTAGCATAGCTGATCAAAGATAAGTTATTTCTGGAGGGTAACTTCCTCTTTGGTTCATTGACCAAACAAACAGGATCTAGGAGACAGTTCTTACACTTATCCATTAGATAACTTAGAGATTGTAAAGGCCAACACATTTTATTAGTTGTAATTATACCTAACCCACGTCTGAGGTAAGAATAATAAGTAATGTGGGCTTCAGGCAATGGTGATAAGAAGTGGTTCCCTGATCAGAGTATAGAGGGCCTAATAGCATGTCGAAAGTGCCTTGATAAACCATATCGGGTATGTATTGCATGCAGATTCTGTGACATTACTTTTTGAAGTCTCCCTCCATAATTACACGTAAACGTAGATGGTCTCTGAAAGTGAGAGCTGGAATGTAATAACCGTAACAGGAGTACAATAGATACACCTCATGCCCTGCATCCATGCAAAGACTTCTTTAAAGGGCTTAGTGGATCCACCTTCAGTTTAGAACATCTCCTTTGCTGGTGACTATGTTCATCACATAGTCCTTAGCAGACATCCTATTGTTACTTTATTTTCATGTCATTTGGAAACACTAAGGGGTTTGGGGTTTGGGACTGTGCTGTTTCAGTTCCCTCAGAAGCACTGATGAAAAGATGGCAGGGCCTGCAAGGGAAGGTCTTGGCTTCTCATCAGCCTCTGCCACGGCCAACCTACCAGATCTGTTTTCCCATGTTGAAAATAGAAATAATGCTTGCCGGGCCAATTTTACAAGGCGGCAGTGAGGACCAGATGATATATGCAGATAAATGCAGAGCACTGCACTTTTACTCAACAAATTAAAACTATCCCTCACCACATGTACAACCTCGTGGACTTGTTTGTCCCTTCTAAGTCAAATCAGCTGAGCTGCATAGTCCTCTGAACTCCTACAGTACTAAGAACAGTAACTAACGTGCACAGCCTGTTTACTGTACACCAGGTGCTGTTCTGAGCTGCTTTTGTTAAGTCTCTCAACACGTTCTGTTAGCACTGCCTCCTAAAGAAGACACAGTTAATATCCCCACTCCATAGATTTGGAAAGAGAAACCATCTCCTGGGATTCTGTGAGAACTAGGATTGCAAACTAGAAAGCCTCTGTATCACTCTGGTAAAAACTCCATTTCTTTTTCGTGTGATATATTTTCCTATTGGGCAGGACAGCCTGTCAGATTTCAGTTGGCAGCACACTGTCTTGCCCATAGTGTTTGCTAAATGGGAGTGTGACTGTCATCTTGAGAGGTGACATTGTTCTTCTCTCAGTTTTAGCTGTAGGGTAAAGGGGTAGACCCTCTCCCCCACCTTGACAAGCATTTCCCACTGTTGAGTAAATAATCCTAGGGCTCCAGTCCTTGGCTGTCTCTTAGAGCATCCTAGTTTCTTAGAACATCCAAGGGCCTGGAACCTACTTCACGCACTCCCTAAATGTGTGTGTCTGATAACTTGGTGGTTCAAAGCTAATTCTAGCTTCAGCCTTCTAGGGTTACCAGCATCAAACATCCTTGCTTCTGGCTACCGAGATAGTGGTATTCAGAATAATAAGCTCCTGGAGGAGCTAGAGGAGCTGGTTCTTTGAAGCTCTTTTTTCCTTGTTGAAGAATTCCCATAGGCAAGAAGGAAGCAGTGAGGCTGGGCTTTAGGCAGAGCCTTAGCTAGCCCAGGGCATGTACTCTCCAGAGCCTTGCAATGGCCCTGAACCTTCTCTTGTGAGTAGTTCCTAAGAAGAATTCTGGGTTCTGGAAATCTAAAGAAAGTGTTATCAGTTAACATATAGATGGGGCTTCTTTATAGCCAAAGGTTTACAGAGGTACAAAAGGGCAAAGAGGGTGGGGAGCCCCAGCTGCTCCAAATATTTCCATGATCTTTTTAGAGGGCGCTGATACAAGTTGTGACACAGTTCTCTTTGACTTACCTGCTTCCATGTGTTCTCCCTGCCTCCTTAGCTTGTGCATTTACATTCATGTTCAAGGGCACACTTAGAGCAGACTGGGCTGAGCTTCAGGATGGATTGAAGGGCATTGACTAGTACATTTGTCTTACTTAGGATGTTAAAACGCAACTGAAGGAGCCGTAAAGGCCTTAAGAAGTAGTTCATACTTGGTTTTAAGTAACTGGGATTATAACTACCTTTGCTCTATAGAGAATTATTTGTTAGGGGGAGAAAGGAAAAATAACCTTCGTACAGATCACCCAGATTTCTAAAGTAAGTTCAATTCTTTGAAATTTGTATTTCCTTTTAATCACTTTTTTTTTTTAAACCAGCTAAGTACTTTGTCAAGTGTCATTTATTAAGGCAGGAGTCTTGTAACAGTGTGGCCTCTCTTATTAAAAGAAAATAACTCCCATTTGCTAGATGATGAAAGTTGGAGAAGCAGGGAAAAGACTGGGATGGGGCAAAGCATGGCCTCGGAATTTAAGGAGGCAGTTTCTGGCACCTGGGGGCCGATGTTTTCATAAATTGTGCAGCTGAGGTGCCCCCTTGTCTCCCTCTCCTTACATATGTGCCTAGAAAAAGCTTTTGAGGACACAGCTCTTCTTGTGAGTTGTTCCTGTGGCTTCAGTGACTGCACTCTAGTTAAGTTCTGAGGAATAAATTGCTTCTCCTATAGAAGTCTGTGTCAAGTTTCCATAAAACATGAAATTGTGATAGATAAGAAGAATTATAAATTCTGTCGTTTCACTAGACTGGGGCAGAGTCCCCAACCCTTTCATTTAAAGTTAAAGAACAGATTATTTGGGCATCTAATACATTTGATAACTGATGACAGATTTGGGGTGGGAGTTGGCTTTATAGCCCTCCTCCCTCAGTTCCTCTTAGCAGGGGAATGCCACTAGGTTCCAGAGGACAAATAACCCAGAACTGTCCAAAGGAAAAAAAAAAGGCCACCTTTCAGAGGACTTCTTAGATCACAAGAGAGCTCTTTGGTCCTGGAGTGCTGGGCTGAGTGTGTTTGTGAGAGATGTGTGAGACCTTTGCCCTCTTTTAGCTGCCATATTTCGTAGAAATGAATGTGCTTCCGTCACTGCTAGTGTACAGACTGTGCTGAAGCCAGAGGTCCAGAATGGAACCAAGGAGCCCCTGCAGCCATCTGATTTGGCTCCATGAAGGACCATTCACATTCCCCAGAGGAAACCTGCTTCTGAGAACAAGGAAGTTCCCAGCTTGTCACTGGCTCCCAATGAGAGAGAGAGAGAGAGAGAGAGAGGATGAGAGAGAGAGAGAGAGGAGAGAGAGAGAGAGAGAGAGAGAGAGGAGGAGAGGAGAGCAAGCGAACACAAATGCATGTGTGCTTGGAGACCCAGAAGTCAACATGTAATTCCTCAGGATCCCCCACTGGGCTTTGGGACTCACCAATTAGCCTAAGCTGGCTGGCCAGTGAATCCCAGGGATTTGCCTATCTCTGCTTCCTCATACATTATAAATGGGATTATAAACATGTGCCCCCACACCTGTCTTTTTACGTGGGTACAGAAGATTGAACCTTACACCAGCTCAGCTATCACCTGACCAATGCAGCTGTCTCCCCAGTACACAACAAACTTCTGTTGCTGCTGTTTTTTTTGTTTTTGTTTTTTGAGACAGGATTTTTTTCTGTGTAACAGCCCTGGCTGTCCTGGAACTTGCTCTCTAGAACAAACCAGCCTTGATTCATAGAAATCTACCTGTCTCTGCCTCCCAAGTGTTGGGACTAAAGGTGAGTGCTACCACTGCCTGGTACAAACTGTTTTAACACATCAGGTTATGGTACAGGGCCTAGGAGAGTAGACAAAGGCAGCCCACACAGGCTGGCACTGTATTTCTGGGCGGTTAACTTCTCTCCGTTGGCTTACCTTAAGATAAGTGTTTTTGTATTGCAGACTTAGGTTTATGATAAGGGGGTTTATTGGGGCCCCTGGAATCTTTTTCTCCATAAATTAGTCTATAGAGTGGAAGCTTTGGAACCTCCTGTTGAGGACCCATGGCTGTCACCTCTTAGCCAAGTTGGTACTCGTGCTCAGCCCCTGGCAGCTGTCTTCCGGTCACTCTCTGTAACCGAGGCTTTATGGCCTTATTCTTAGGAAACCCCTTGTGTTCCCTCCCTCTTTTTGTCTTCTCATTTCTCCAGCCAGGCTTCTAAGGGCCTGTGTGGAGCCTCTTGCAGTCGGTCCAGAGTTTATTCCCTACAGAGGAACACCTAACTCAGCCTTGACACGGAGGGTGGGCCTGGGTCCTACCTCAGCTGGACATGCCAGACTGAGCTGATCCACCTTGGGACTCTGCCCTCCCTGGGGAATGGATGGGGGGATGGGGTGGAGGGAGGCTGAGGGAGGGCTGGGAGGAGGGGAGGGAGGGGGGCAAGTGGTGAGTATGGGGAAAATGTTTTAAATGAGAGAGAGAGAGAGAGAGAACGAGAACAGGCTATCCCTCAACCCAAAGAAGAAGCTCTGTGTCTTCTGCTGCTGTGGAGGGTCTGCCTGACATTCAAGATTTTCCACCTGGCTGGCTTACCACCCAAATAGGTGAAATCCCTTCCCTCCCCTCCCTCCCTCCCCTCCCTCCCTCCCTTCCTCCCTCCCTCCCTCCCTCCCTCCCTCCCTCCCTCCCTCCCTCCCTCCTTCCCTTCCCTCCCTCCCTCCTTCCCCTCCCTCCTTCCCTCTCTTCCCCCCCTCCCTCCTTCCCCTCCCTCCTTCCCTCCTTCCCCCCCTCCCTCCCCTCCTTTCCCTCCTTCCCCCTCCCTCCCTCCTTTCCCTCCCTCCTTCCCTCCTTCCTTCCCTCCTTCCCCCCTCCCTCCCTCCTTTCCCTCCCTCCCTCCCTCCTTTCCCTCCCCTCCCTCCCTCTTCACTGTGTATTGATGAGAGGTGGTATGCCCTTATTAAGTCAAATCATTTGAGCAGTTTGGAATTAGTTTTCTCTGGACTCCCACAAAGGAGGTTTATTACTTCAGAAAGTGAGAACAAGCCTGTATCTTGCCATTTACCACTTTAATGGGTTCCTCTTTGTGTCATGAACAGGATTTAAAGTGCCTGTCTAAGACAGAAGAGCTCAGTGCTTGGACTTGAAATACCTGGTGTTAAATACTTTTTCAGAACCTAAATAGCACATGAAGCTACTAGTTAATACTCCTTTCAGCCACAGAATAGCACATGCTCATAGGATTGCTGGTGTTTTGAGCACACACGTCTAAGAAACTGCATAATGAGAATGTCTGTGACTTTCTAACAGTTCACAGTTTCTCTTCATGGTACAGTTTCCTTGTGATTTTACTGTTGGTAGCAGTAAGTTAAAACAACAGAACTCAGGAGGCAGAGGCAGGCAGGTCTCTGTGAGTTTGTGGCTAGCCTGGTCCACAGAGTGAGTTCCAGGGCAGACTCCAAAGCAACATGGAGAAACCCTGTCTCAAAAAAAAAAAAAAAAAAAAAAAAAAAGAAGAGGAAAAAAAAAAGAAGAAAAAAGACACCCCCCCCCCCCAAAAAAAACAGAGCTCTGGATTTTTCTAATTAATAAAGATTGAATTTAATCAAGGGAAAGAATACATGTCATTCAGCTTACTGTTTTTTCAATAAAATAATGAATTGATGTCTTAATCCATTGGTGGGTGACTCCTGGCTCAGTAGACTGTTGCAGAGTGAGCCTAATTGGAAGACGTAGGCCTGTGGGTATGAAGATTATATTCTGCTCCCAAATACTCTTCCCTATCTGCCTCCTACAGGCTGTAAGGTAAATTGCTTTGGTCCACCACCCTGCTGGTGGTGCTCTGCCTCCCCCACTTTAGCCAGAAACAGTGGAACCAAATACCTACGGACTGAAACCTCCAAACCACCAGCCAATATAATACTGCCCCTCCCTTCATCTGAAGGAATGAACTCATCATAGTCACAGATTTCTAAGAGATACGTTTATGAAGCGCAGAAAAGTGATTATTATGAAATCTCTGGTCTAATATTTAAACTGGGTAGTTTCTTTTGCTCTAGCTTCAAAATTGATGACTCTTTCTCTGCCATGAGTATATATATATATATATATGTGCCATTATATGTAATGTGGTTTTTCCTTTGGCTTTTTAGATGATTTTGTTATTGTGCTTTAGGCTCTGTTATTATTATTTTTATTTGCCTTGGTGTAGTGGTGTGTGTGTGTGTGTGTGTGTGTGTGTGTGTGTGTGTGTGTGTCTGTAGTGAAATAGAGTCTTGCCATATAGCCTAGGCTAGTCTAGAGCTTTTTATAAATCTTGAACTCATGACCTCCCTATCTTGGTGTGTTGTATGCTGGGATTATAGGCATGCGCCCCCCATCCTAACACTGTAGTTGGGCTTCTCAGATATGTAGGTTTATAAATTTTATAAAGTTTGGGAAATATTTTAGCCATTGTTTTCTGTTTTTATGACTCTCCTGTCTCTATTCTTTCTGAAACACATGCACATAATTTGCTTTTCTGTGCCCAGAGGGGGATCTGGGCCTAAATTCAGTTAGTTTTAGTATCTTTCCTGACACATCCGGAGAGTTTTCATCCAGTTGGCTGCCAGTTCACTGACCTTTCGTAAGTAATCTCATCTAGAAGGTTCTCTTAGAGTCTCTTCTTCCATTTTTCCTTTTGTATTTTTTCTCTACCTTCTTAAACATATCGAGCATTTTTGTAATAGCTTTCTTAATGTTCTGCTCTGCTGTTCGTGTTATTTCTGACATTCTTAAATATAATTGTTCATTGATTTTTTTCTTCTTTGTCTTATTCTTCTGCTTTTTTGTGATTTTTGATAATTTTTGACTGGGTACCAAACTTGTGGATTTGTATTTTGGGTGCTAGGTTTTTCCTCCTCAGGCGTTAAGTAATTCTCCACCTTATGGAGAATTAATTGGATCCTTTAAAGTCTGTGTGTTAGGTTTGTTAGAGATGTCTGTTAGGTTCCTGGCCCATGGCTAATTTTGATGGTTCCAGAGTAGTATACTTCTGTGTCCTACACGGTACAGGGTCTTCTGAGGGGAACATGGCTTCTCCCCAGCTCCCTGTGAGATGTGAGAGCTGTCTGACCTTCATTCCCTGGGACTTCTCCCTGGCCTTGGTTAATAATCTTGTCCCATCCAGGCTCAGGTCAGTACTTAGCTAAAGGTGGTCTTTCACAGCCTGTCCCTCTGTCATGCCGCTGGCCACACACTTGCTCAAACACGTTCCTGGGCTCTGCGCTGTGGCCTGGGCACTACAGTCAGCTGGACAGCCAAGGGTTTTGCCTCTTTATTTCCTTCTCAGGGATCTTGGTAGCAGGCTTTTGGTGGGCAACCAACCAGCTCCCAAATCGCAACACAGAGACTTATTATTAGTTATGAATGCTTGGCCTTAGCTTATGCTTGTCCCACTAACTTTTATACTTTAAAGTAACCTTTTTTCTCTACATATACGTTTTTGCCTATGTAGGGTCTTTTACCTTTCACTCTGTATGTCCTACCTACACTCCATGTCTGTCTGTCTGGCCCCAGGCGACTCCCCCCTTCTATTCCCCCTCCCTCCTAGACGACTCCTACTTATTCTCTCCGTCCACCAGCCCTGCCTCTCCCTCCTCTGCCTAGCTATTTCAGCTTTTTGTTAGACCAATCAGATACCTAGTCAGGCAGGATGAAATAGCAACATATCTTTACATAGTTAAACAAATGCAGCATAAACAAATGTGACCTTTACATAGTTAAAGTCATATTTTACAACATAAATAAATGTAACACATCTTTGCCTAGTTAATCTTCCAAACAGCTTTCAGATTGCTTGCCATAGGTGAGAGAGTAAATCCAGTCTCTGATCTCAATCATGAGTGGATGCAGACAGGTCTGCAGTTTGCAAGGTCTTACTTACAGCAAAGATTTCCTGAAAAATGTCAGGCATGTATAGCCCATGAATATGGGAATATTAGATATTAGTAAGCTGTGGACTGGGATGTAGGTTAGAGTCTGAAGCTGCTCAGCGACTTTATGTTTTCATTTTACAAGTCACTTATCCTGTTTGTATTTCTTTGCAGGCACCATACTGGACATACTTTCTATGTGCCCTGGACTCTTTATCTACCAGTCTCTAGATGCCATTGATGGAAGCAAGCCAGAAGAATAAATGCTTGTTCACCTCTAGGAGAACTGTTTGATCATGGCTGCGACTCTCTTTCCACAGGTGAATTAGTGGACTTTTGTTTTTTTCTTTCTGTGTCTGCTTTTTCAATGACGACATAAAAAACTCAGGATCTGCGGTATTTGAGTTGCTAGTGTTTTCCTGAGGTATATATTTTGGGACTAGTTTTGCCTTGTGTGTTTTAAAGGATGTTCACTAGTTCATTTTGTGCTTAAATGATCTTGTGAGGTTTCCAGCTCACTTCTACATGTGGAGCCTCCACTGGGTCAGATGGCTAAAATCCTTCTTTTTCTTAGTGTATGGGGTGACAGCCCAGTGTCAGCTGGAAGTAGTTTCTGAGAATGGATCCTTGTCTCTCTTAACCTCTGAAGGTTAAAAGGGCAAGAGCATAGAGGCAAATGCATGGTGTCTTCATAGTGGCTGGTATAACCCTAGGGCTATTCCCAAACCCTGGCGAGGGCCAAGATGACCCCTCAGTGCCCTCAAGACCCTTTGCTTTAGGGTAACCCCATCTCCAAATCAGCAGTCCTGTAACAGTTTCTGTTTCTGTCATGAATGTGACGCTATGACACATCCTGAAAAATGTGGTATAAAGATATGAAAGGTAAGAATCCTTATTCTGGGAAAACCACAACCCTGTAATAAGAAGTCTCTGGCCCAACTTAGCCCCAAGGTCCCAGACCCACAGTCCTAAGTAATCACACAGACTTATATTAAGTACAAGCTGTTTTGGCCTATGGCTTAGGCATATTACTTGCTAACTCTTACTCTTAAAACTAACCCATGATTCTTGTTTAGCCACGTGGCTTGCTACCTTTTCTCAGAGCAGCATTTTCATATTCTTTCCTCTGCTTCTGCTGGTGCCTCTCTCTTCCTTTTCCCAGAGTTTTCTTTGTCTAGTAGCCTCGCACATACTTCCTGTCCGCCTTCTGGCCAATCAGCATTTTATTAGACTTTTAGGAATACAGATATTTACAATGTACAAAACCATACTCTCATAACACAACCCATTCCTGGAATTTCCTTCTTTTTGTCCTTAATTCAGGAACAATCCCACACACACACTCCATAAAAGTTTGCCTATAAAGTGAACTGTCCAAGATCCTAGAAATGGCAATTTCCTCACTTAAGCACCTACCCTTGAGTGTGTTTTACTGTTGTTTGTTTTGATACTGAAGGTTGAAACTGGGGTCCTTTGCTTTCTAGACAAGTGCTGTACCACTGAGATATATCCACAGGTCCTTTTACTTTTTGCTTTGACACAGGGTCCTTACTAAGTCATTCTTGAACTACATCCTTTTCTTAAGCATTTCTCTGTCCCCCTATATAAAGTTACAAAAAGAAAACTCAAGTTTGCATCATCAAAAAGGATTTATTGTTTGAAGTGTATTATATTTTAATGTAATGATTATGTCCAATAAAACTGTGTTTCTAAACAAAATAACTCAATACTTGATGTCATAGTTAGAGTTTCTATTGCTGTGAAAAGTTACTGTGACCATGGCAACTCTTATAAAGAAAAACATTTAAAAGCTAGTTTATAATTTTGGAGGGTTAGTCCAGTATCATGCAGCAGACTTGGTTCTGGAGAAGGAGCTAAGAGTGAAGAAGAAGCTACATCTTTATCCCATGAGAAGTGGTCTGAGACACTGGGTGGGGCTTGAGCATATATGACCCCGAACCCCGCCTCCATAGCGACACACTTCCTCTAATAAGGCCATACCTACTCCAGCAAAGCCACACTCTAATAGTGTTACTCCCTTTGGGAACCGTTTTCTTTCAAAGCACCATACTTGGTTTATTTATTTGGGTTTTTCAAGATAGGGTTTCTCTATGTATTCCTGACTGTTCTGGAACTTACTCTATAGATCAGGCTTGTCTTGAACTCACAGAGATCCACCTGCCTCTGTCTCTTAAGTGCTGATATTAAAGGTGTGTGCCACCACTGCCTGGATTGATTTTATTCCTGTTTACAAACTTTGTTTTTCAGTATTTGTGACCATCGGAGCTGCGGCTGCCATTCGCCTGGGAACAAATCCTGATCTGCTGTTCTTCTGTTCCTTTGTCGGGATGTTCATGTTCTATTGCGCTCACTGGCAGACTTACGTCTCAGGGGTGCTGAGATTTGGAAGGTAAGCATTTTCTTAAGTTCTACATTTTAAAATGCAACCAAATTCATTTTTATAATCTATAATGGCATCTGCCCCTCTTAAGGAAGGCAAGCTCTGCTCAGTAATTAAGACTCTTCTGACTTACTGACCTGTCCATCAGTGCTACACTAGTACTACTTTGGATTAGGAAAGCAATTTGAATGCTTTAAGTGGGGCTTACTGGGCCATCCCAGCAGGAGCAGGAAAGAACATGGTGCTGAGAGCAATGTAGATTATAAGGACCTGGCCAAAGAGGTTTCAGAGGAGAATGTTAATAAGTAAACGAGAGATCATTCTGGTGATGTTTTGGTGAAGAATGTAGCTTCTTTTTGCTCTTGTCTGAAAAGTGTGCCTGAGGCTAAATTGAAGAATTTGGATTAATGGCATTGGCGGAGGAGATTTCAGAACAGCGTAGTATTTGACTATGTCACTTGGTTATTGATGACCATTATTATGCAAACTTATAACAATAAGGAGCAAGCTGAGCAAGGGAAAATAGAAAATGCATAATCTGAGGAGAAAGGGACGTCAGGAAGTGTAATAGAGCTAACTAAGTCCAGTGCTCAAAGAGGTAAAAAATCTGAAGAAAAGTCTGATGCTAAATGGAATAAACAGATTGGTAACTTCAGGGCAAGACCTCATCCTGGAAAAACTAAGTTTCCAACTTGTGAAAAGAAGTTACAGAAAAGCTTAGGGCCAGGCATGGTGGCCTTAATCCCAGCACTAGGGAGGCAGAGACAGCTGGATCTCTATGTCAATGCCAGCGTGGTCTACAGATCCAGCTTCAGGACAGCCAGGCCTAGGCAGTGAAGAAACTATCGAAAAGAGAAAGCTGGTGAAGATGTAGTTGAACTAGGGGTCGTGTTCCAGCCCCAGCAAGCAGAAGAACTTGGCAGCTTTGGTGACTTGGTTGTGGCTTTAGAGCTAAGGCTATGAGAAGGGGTTATAGTTCCTTCATGACTAAGGAAAGCTGCCTGCCGACACTAGGTGTGTGGAGGGTCAGGGAAGCCGTTGCGTGAATCTGAAGGTAAAGCCTGGGTTGTGTTGGAGGCCCCAAGATGTTGAAGATGCCAGAACTGTTGGATACTGATACTTGTCAAGGAGAGCTGCTAACAGGATGTGGAACCTGTGGAACCGCTCAAGAGAATGTGTGTTAGAGTCAGCAAAGCTGAAAGGAGCTGGAGCTCTGAAGAGCATTTCAACATCAGACGCGGAGAGGCTGAGTTTGGAGTTGGCTCAGCTGGTTTTAGGTCTTGCTTTGGTCCAGTATTTCTGCTTGTTCTCTCTCTCCTTTGTGGGATGGTAATGTATATCCTGTGCCATTGTATGTTGAAAGTATGTGGTCTGCTTTTTGATTTTAATTTTACTGGATTACAGCTAAGCAATTGCCATGAGTCTTAGAAGAGACTTTTAGCTGGACTTTTAAACAGTGTTGAAATTGTTACAGATTATGGGGACTTTTGAAGTTGAACTGAATGCATATTTGCATCATGATGGCTACAGGCCTATGAGAGTTGGGGAGTGGATTGGATTGTGGTTTGAATAGACTAGTCCCCATGAGTTTATATATTTGAATCTTTGGTCTCCAGGGAGTGGCACTGTTTGAAGGGATTAGATGTCTTGCATTGGGGTGGTGTGGCCTCTTTGGAGGAAGTGTGTCACTGGGGTGGGCTTTGGGGTTTCAAATGCTCAGCCAGGTCCAGTGTATTTTCCTTGTTTCTGCCTATGTATCCAGATGTAGACCTCTCAACTACCTTCCTCTCCAGCACTGTGTCTGCTTTCTGCACCTTCCATACTTCCCACTATGCTGATAGTGGACGAAACTCTGAAATTGTAAGCCAGCCCCAATTAAATGTTTTCCTTTATAAGACTTGCTGTGACATGGTGTATCTTTATAGCAATAAAAAAAAATGACTAAGACAACTGAAAATTCTTTTATAATCCTAACCAAGCTTCATCTAATGCCCTTTTGAGAAACTCAAGTCGGCAACTCAAATAGAAATGTTTAAAGTCATACATTCCAACACAGTGCAGTAATTGATTTGATACTTAACATGCTGAGAAATGATTAGAGCAAACTATTGTCTATTTTTCATAATTAAAGTACTTGCATTTCTATAAAAGCAGGAAATTTCCTATATGCAATAAAATTTATAATGTATAGGAGTCTTGCATCTGAACCAAGGCATCCAGGCAGTGTCTATTAACACCATGTGGCATGTGCAGTGCCATATATGCATGTTGGTGAACCGAGCTTCAGTGAAGTCACGTGAGGCAACCTGGGTGAGCACAGCAGAAATGCTCCAGAGTCATCACATGTTGATTTGTGGTTAGTTGTTGGAGACCTGTTGCCATTTATCCGGTAGCCTCATGTGGGTTTGCACCTAAAGTTGAGGAGCCTGAGAAAAGAACCAGTGAGGCCAAATGTCACAACAGAACACAGAGTCAGAACCTAGCAAAGCAGTAAAAAAAGAAAGAATGATTATCATCTTAAACATTGTAAACAGGTTATGCAAGATAATTTCTGAAATTTAATCATTAAGTAATTGAAAGTCACTTGGGGGTGTAGCTCAGTGTCTAGCGTGTGTAAGGACCTGGATTCAGTCCCCCACATTGGAAAAAAAGCCATTTGTTTAAAGAATTTCAATAGAATAATGGGGCCAAAGGCCAGATTGTAGTAAGTTAAACAGCACATCTGCAGAGAGGGAGAAAGTACAGGTGCAGACTAATTTGTCAGTCCATGAACTTCATGAAAGCAGTAAAGGTTCTACAGTTTTGAACATACACTAGAGGGAGTTTAAGAATTTGCTTTAGGTGAGGCTGAAGAGATGCTTCAGCATTTAAGAGCACTGGCTGCTTTTCCAGAAGATTCATGTTTGGTTTCCAGCACCCAGCTGGCAGTTTACAACCATTTATAACTCTAGTTCCAAGGGATCTGACACCCTCTCTGGCCTTTATGGGCACCAGGCAGATATATGGTGCTTTGCATATCATGAAGACAAAAGACCCATACTCAATTTAAAAAAAAAAAAAAAAAAAAAGACAAAAATGGCTCAGTGCATACAGGTGATTGCTGCCAAGCCTGATAACCTGGGTTTGATTCTTGGGACATATGTGGTAGACAGAACCAACTTCCTTCCTCAGGTTTTCTGATTTCCATGACACACACATACAGACATATATTACACACACACACACACACACACACACACACACACACGCACACACACACACAACACTGATAAGGAGAAGAGGGGGGGAAGAATTTGCCTAGGACTAGGGAAGTAGCTCACCGAGTAAAGCACTTGTTGTACAAGCATGAGAGCATGAGTTCAAATCCCCAAGTCCCACATAAAGCCAGGTGCAGCAGTGGCTGTCTGTAATTGCAGTGCTTCCATGGCTAGAGGGAAGGTGAAGACAGGGGAAGCCCAGAAACCTGCAGGCTAGCTAGCCTGGCATGGGCAGCAACAAATTACAAGGTTTCCAAACAAGGTGCAAGGTGAGGCCAACACCTAAGATTGTCCTTTGACCTCCATCCACATGTACCCGCACTTACATATTATACTTACCAAGAATAATAATCATTTTTCTTAAGTCACATGATTATATATTATGTGTATTTTATGATTTTTAAGCATAATACTTCTTTTGAAAAATTGAAACCACACAAGTACATCAAGTAGAAACATCTTGCTTCTGTAGTTTCAATAAGGTATTGTTATCTGATACATGTTAAACAGTAATTTTTCTCTGACTATACCATGTGAGAACAAATCTCGCTCTTTTCTCCCTAGCACAGTCAGGTGATACAGAATTCAACAATGGGCATAAAAGTTAAATATCAACCAGGCGTATGTGATTTATTTGCATCTGTGCCATAGAGAATATGATAACTCACCTTCATGTTCAAGAATTTTATTTACAAACACCTGCTCTCTGTTTTTCTTCTGTAGAGTGGATGTAACTGAGATTCAGGTAGCTTTAGTGATCATCTTAATATTATCTACATTTGGAGGAGCAACAATGTGGGACTATACGGTAAATCTAAACATTTCAATTTACATTTAATATTGTTTATGTACGTAGAAATGTATCAGAGTGTTGCCAGTCCTTAGAAATCCTTGGAGTTATAGTTAACTCATTATCTTTTGTAAGATTTTTCCTTCATTTGGTAATGTTAATATTCTGTGTGCTCTATTTGCATAACATTATTTTCTTTAATGAATGTTTTATTGTATAGAAAATGTCCCCATTTTTCTAATAAAAAAGAAAAGAAATCCATTGAAATAACCTTTTCCAGGGCAAAATGAATCACACAAAGCAAATATTTTTAAAAGAATTAGTAAAATATATTTGAAATCTGTCCTTAAATATCCTCTGCCTTAATGCATCTACATCAAACACACACATACACAATTTTAAAATTTTTGAAATTTTAAAACCAAATCTTAAAAACAATGAGAAGATTCCCTGTGGCACTTAAATATTTCAAATTTTCAGTTACTTCTTACCTGAAAGCTTAGACACAGACTCTCAGCATACTTTCAAGTATTCATACTTTCCCCAAGACATTCTGACTTCTTCCCATATGAACAATAAAATCAATGGTATTCTACTATTGGCCTGAGTCCACTGGATGCTGAGTGTGGACCAGGAAGCAGTTGGGCAGTTCTAGTCATTAAGTCAGGTGTGGTTGTCTCCAACATGCAACAGAAACTTAAACTTGTTTCATTCGGGGTTTTGGCAATAGCTTAGGGAGAAGACACACCTTAGCCTCACAAACTGTGATGCTTAAGATTTTCTTCATTTAGTTGTTAGCCTATAGTGTCCATAAATTATGATATCATCTCTCGATACTTTCAAAATATACTAGCTATAGCATCTAGCAGTTCATTGTTACTGTTTTTAAATCCTTTGCTGCCTTTGGAAGTTGTCTTGAGCAACAGTTGACCAACAGGTAAATATATTACTGGAGGTTTAATCTTGGATATTAACTACACACTTTTTGCATGCACACACATGGTATCTATCACATGTAGAATGCAGATCAAGGAATCTGCCTTTTCTGTGATGCTGCCTTTTAGAAGCTGCTGAATTCCAGTGAACTATCCTTTTTCACGTTTAAGTCAGAAAAAGGCTTATGAAATTACTCTTTAATTATGATCCTATACACAAACTTATTTGATAGATTCATTTTTCAGTTAGTAAAGCAATCTTAGAAAAGTTCTGTTCATATTGCAGAAGTTGAGGCTTGATTTTGTGAAAAAGGATAGCCTATTTTACATGGCATGTTTCTTTGGTTTAGTAGGAAGAGAAACTCAGTTTTCTTAATGATTTGTTTCCTGTATCCCCAAAGATACCTCTTCTAGACATAAGACTGAAGATCTTTCCAGTTCTTGGAGTAGTAGGTGGAGCAATATTTTCCTGTTCCAATTATTTCCATGTGATCCTCCATGGTGGTGTTGGCAAGAATGGATCTACTATTGCAGTAAGACATTATTTTCATTATCATTCAATATTAATATATTATTATAAGAAGATATATAGGTACTCCAGAACTCCAGAGTAGAGAAAGAAAAGTTAACTTGAAAGAATTTGTTTTAGGCACAACACAAAAATAATTTAGATTTAAAGCATTTTTTTCTTTTAGTGTTTTATTACTCCAGATAATAACCATAGGCATTATCAATGCTGTTCATTTACTTTGATTTTGTGCCTGTAATGAAAACCTTGGGGTACCAGTCCCAACAAGGTTTTCTCTTGGGGTTTAAGGGATGTGTGACTTCCAGTGAAAGGGGAAACTGTAAGATCAAAGATACTCTCAGACTCTTACTCTTTATTGATTCCATCTTCATTGGCACAGGGACTGTAACAGAGGGCACAGGCTTATATATTCATGCAGGCAGTTATTCTCTGGCAAGGCAGTGTGGGGCTTGAATTTTTCAGGGTCACAGAGAGGGGTGATAATCAACTTTTGGTTTATCACTCAAGGTGGGAATGGCTAGTCAAGGTTTTTCTGGTGGGGGTCAACTAAAGATTAGAGAAACAAAGCAGTCTAAACAGGGAAAATCATGTGCCCCAACCCTGAATGTGGTTAGGCATAAAGTTAAAAGTTTATTGATCAGCAAAAACCCATGAACAAAGTGAAGTCCTACGCTGTTCCTATAAGATCTTCTTGGAGCCGCTTTTCTGGCAGGAGGAGCAAGTGTTGTTGGTTTCTAGGTGACCTGAGTAAACAATGGAGAAAATCCGGGAGCTCTGTCCTGCTGTAGCACTTTCCCAGGAGGGGGTCTTGTTTTGTTAAGGCTCAATTTACACCTTTTGCTCTGGCCTTGTGGTGCAACACTTCAGAATAAATGTTTGTTTTAACACCTGCAACTAGGAGTTGGTTAATTATCTTTTTTTTTATGTTACAAACAATAAACCTTTAAGTTAGGATCTTGTGTTAATGAATCCAGGAACAAGTAAGTATAGGGAATTAAGGACCTAAGATCAGTAATGTTAGTTCCAGAAAGTTCTCTTATCTATAGGGAAGGTGAGCATAGGGCACACTAGCGGATCATCTATCTGTAGCTGTCCTTGGATGTCTGAGACATTTTTCAATTGAAATATTTTGTCTGAGGGCTGACTCTGTCCAGATGTTTACTAGTAAAGATAATTACAGGAAGGGCAGACATTGAGTCTGCTCTGGGCAAAGGAACAAAGACCTGATTTGTGGATAAAAGAGATTTTGTCTGTGTGACTTTTCATACATAACTAGGAGAAGTTATCTATATGTCTCCAGATATATGGGGAAAACTATATCCAATGAATGATCAATCACACTGCTAAAAGTTGCTGAGAAATGAATTCCAAGGAAATTAACAAAATGGGAAAGCTAATCACACACAAGAAATCTTTTTTAGGAAACAGCTAACACATTAAAAGGTATTTAACACCAAAATTCCTTGAGTTTTAGCTTTCCACCAAGGCCTTTGGCTCTGACGGGTTAGCCTTGTCAGTGCCAACTTCATCTGTCTGAGGCTTCCAACATGCCTGGATCAAACCAGCAGCAAGGAGAATGAAACATGGGATCCTGATTGAAAGGTGCCCAAGGTCAAAGGTTTCGTCTATCAGTAGATGAGAGAATGCAATACTTATAAATTTTAGTGAAATTTAAAGGAACTACTCTGATGATTTAGATTTAAAATTTTAACCACATTTCTTGAGAATATATGCCTGTGTTTTTTATACTTTGCTTATGCTATCATAATTTGTAATTTATATTTGTTTTTAAAAGTCAGTACTTTTAAGGATTTGATACTGTATTACAAAAGCAGCAGTGGCAGCCCTGGTTTGACTATACCCCAAAAGAGTATATTCACTCTGGAGTTACCTCAAGCTGCTAAGGCTTGAGCAACTTAAGAATTGTTAGCAATGATTTCAGTAAGGTGTACTTGGGGTTGATTAGTCACAGCATTCAGGGTTGATGGTGTATGTTCATCTTTTATTCCAGGTGAGCTGAATTTAGACTTCCTATTATTGTTGATAGCTCTCTATGAGAGTCTTCATATACCAAGTCTGGGACAGATACATGGGCAATCTAATCATGAACCTTTCTAGACTTCTTGTCTCACATCTTGCTAGAAAGAATTCTCAAATTTGACAGGTTTCTTTAGTTCTCAATTCCTTGGGTCTGGCCCATCACTACCTGTTCCCACAATCATGATCATGGCCTTGTGGGATCATGGTTTGTCCCTGGAACTACGTCCTCTACTTCAGAGAATATATTCCCCCCAAATCACGCTTTTGTTTTTATTAAAAATCAAATTAAAATGCCCTAGGAAATATAAAGTGAAAATACATTCTGACAATTTATTGGTGCCTTTTTACCATTTTTTTTGCACATTATAGTAATGCTGTTAAGTATCCTTTTTCTGTATTCACAGGTCTTCCCCCGACACACACAGGTCTAGAATATTTATACCAGTCATACTTTATATTATTTTTTTGATGACAAATTCTCAGTTTTGAAGAAATTAAGAACAAAGTTTTTAAAACATTCTTATTTTAGAATCCTTACAATAAGACAGAAGATGAAAATCTTTGTTGTGTAATACATGCAGTTAAAATGTGGTGATTAAATATTTTGCTTCTATCCCTTAGGGTACCAGTGTCTTGTCACCTGGACTTCACATAGGATTAATTATTATATTGGCAATAATGATCTATAAAAAGTCTGCAACAAATGTATTTGAAAAACACCCTTGCCTTTATACCTTAATGTTTGGATGTGTCTTTGCTAAAGTTGCACAAAAGTTGGTGGTAAGAAATCCTTTTGTGATTCATGATATATAGATATTACAGTTTTCCATAAAGCCAGAAACAATTTCTTATAAAATGTTGGTTTTCCTTTACAACAAATAGCTGTTTGTGTTCCAGGTAAAACTATGAGTTAATAGTATAATCAATTCTTTTGTTTCTCAATAATAGTCAATTATAACTTTCTGATATCAAGGAATTTAAATATTAGGACTTTTATGTAAATTAAATATTCCTTTATCAAATATGAAATTAAATCGACTTGTCTTAATATTGAATTATTGTCATAAATGTGTCCTGAAAATTAGAGCAAAAATATTTAAAACTTAATGGTAAAATTATTTTCTTTGCTTTTTTATAGATAGCTCACATGACAAAAAGTGAACTATATCTTCAAGACACTGTCTTTGTTGGTCCGGGTCTTTTGTTTTTAGACCAATACTTTAATAATTTTATAGATGAATATGTTGTTCTATGGATAGCGATGGTAAGTACTTTTGAGCTTTTATTTTTAAACATCGGCTCACAGTTTAAGAACCATTTCAATGGTATCATAAATATATAGTCTGTGTAGTCAATGTGTCTGCATATTTAAGTTTAATTTACTTTTAATCCATGAATCATTTTATATTATGTGTAGAAGAGATTGGTATATCTGAGAAGCCAGGCTTTGAACAACCTAGGAGAATGGAAATACAGTAGTATACATAAAGATAACTCTTTTCTCTCCCTCAAATCAGAAGTTATTTAAAAAAAAAATCCACTTTGCTCAAGACTCTCCAACTTTACTTAAGCTTATTATAGTTATCCCCAGCTTGTACCAAGTAACAAGCCAATTGGATAGGGTTGGTCTTAGTACTTACTACACCCCAAACTGCCCCTTAACTTTGGAGAAACAGAACTAATAGTACTGCTTGCCTCAGGATAAAGTTTGAAGACTAACTTATGTTCAAGGTAAGAAACTTTGAATACGGATGGCCCTTGGTAGAAAAATATTTTATTATGACTTTGGTCATCAAGCAAAGGTTAAATTCTCACTGATTATATCCTGACTAAGAAAAGGATTACAAGATTGGAGCAGTGGTTCAGCAGCTAAGAGCACTGGCTGTTCTTCCAGAGGACCCAAATTCAATCCCTAGCATCCACAGGTAGATTAAAACCATCTGTGACTCCAGTCCCGTTCTGGCCTCTACTCATGGTGACAGGTACACATGCTGGCAAAACATCCATACACACAAGATAGTTTGTTTAAAAGTAATGTATATAATAGTTCTTAAAAGGAGAGATACTAGGCTTAAGAGGTTAAGAGCACTGGCTGTTCTTCCAGAGGGCCTGAGTTCAATTCCCAGCATCGTGGCTCACAACTATCTGTGGTGAGATCTAGTGGCTTCTTCTGGTCTGCAGGCATACATGGAGGCAAAATGTTGTATACATAATTTTTTTTAAAAGAGATACTAGATTTTTATTACTGGTAACACTTCAGTCTTGCCAATAATACTGAAGTGTTAGTTTTGTGCATGAGAGATAGATGCTACACAATGCCACACAAGAGTTTATTCAGGGGAGTTGCTGAGAGAAAGGGAGAGGACAGAGAGAGGGGAGGGAAGAGAGAGAGAAAAAAAGTTTCTTTGTGGGGGGGGATCCTTTTAACAGAGCGGGTGGGCACAGATTTATGTAGCCATGCCTAGGGGCATGCCCTCCATGAGCAGTGTTTTGCCAGCACCATATTGGGTATCCCAACTACTACATGCCAGGAATTCTTATTTCACCCTGTGCCATATTGTGTTTACCACATGGTTGCTATGTGCTGTGAATCATTACAGTTGGTATTGAACTTTCTGGTGGTTAAGATAGTTTTACTATATTTTTCTCATCTATGGGCCTCACTGGCTCTTATCAAATTACTGGTAATCTATGGATGTTTAGAGCCTGCAACAAATCTATTATTAATTCACATAATCATCCTGTTGCCAGATTTAATGCATTTAAAAATTCTTTTATCAACTCTGTGCATAGGGATATATTTAATGACTCTCCAATAGGTTACACAACATTAAACTTAACTGGAGCAAATTAATAGCCTATTATTAATTGATATTCCATTCAGTCTTCTATTAGTCCCAGTAGTGATACTCATTTTTTAATTCTTTCTGGTGAATAGTGAATGTTTTTAAGCAATATTCTGAAATAGCTTTCATAACTAATTTCTTTTTAATTTGCTATCTATTTTTATGGCTCCAAACAACCCAGATTAAGAAACATCAACTTTGTGACTTTAAGACAATCCAAATAACAAACTGTTATTCAAGATACCTTGACTTGATGAAAGAACTTTTTAAAATACCTTGAGAATTTCATACACGCATATGAAGTATTTATTCACGAATATCCCTTCCCCTAACTCTTCTCAGGAACATTCTTTTCCACCTAACACCTCTCCTAACTTCACGCCCTTTAAAAAAATAACCCACTGAGTGCAATTTGTACTGCCCATATGGGGGGGCTAAACTCTTAAATGAGCTTTCCCTCCCTCATCAACTTTCATCTGTCAATAGCTCCTTATTTTAGGGTATGGACCTTCCCCCCTCCATGCTGAAATGGTTGACTGGCTTCATCTTATGTAAACAACCACGTAACGACTATGATCTCATGATTCTGTCATGAAAACATACACTGTTTTGCCCCAGCCCCCCTCTTCCACAATGTTCCCAGAGTCCTCAGGAAAGGGGTTGTAATAGAGATATCCTGTTTGTGGCTGAGCACACCACAATGTTAGACTTTGGAACTCTTGAGATTTCTAGACAAAAGAGTAAGGATATTGGCTCAGGTAATGTAATCTTTGTGTATGGTATACATGACCTTGAAATTACTTGCCTACCCTGCAAGATTCTGTGTACAACCCTCAGAACCTACCCCCCAAAAGGGGATAATCAAGCACCTATTTTTTGTTTCTGGAGACAAGGTTTCTCTGTGTAGCTCTGGCTGTTCTAGAACTTGCTCTATAGACCAAGCTGACCTCAAACTAAAGAGTCTCTGCCTCTAGAGTACATCGATAAAAAAGTATGCACCAGCACCAATTTTGTAATAGTAATTGGCCCGATTTACACCAATGATAGAACAGTCTGGTGAACTGAGAATATTTTTTTTTTCTTCAAAAACACTATGTGAAAGACAATTCAGATGCAAAGCATGCAACATTTATGGTCCATGGGTATCTCTAGGGAAAGCTTTCAGAGATACAAAGAGCATGTTAGAACTTTTGAAGTAAATAAAAAGAAGCTTTTCCTGTGGGTGAGAATTCCATTCCTAAAACCTTTTTATGGTCTTTGTTTTCTGAAGGAAAGTATCTGACTCTAATCTCTGAGCAGTATCTAAAGACCTTTTCCTTTAGTTTTTCAATACAGCTGAACTTGATGTATGCTTCCCTTGTTTATAGTTTCCTTTCTAAGCCTTTTAGGTTCTTAAATGTCAAAGGACTAAAAATATGTGGACAGACCATTCTAATAGGCAATTAATGGTTTCATTTTCACTTATAGCAGAAATTTGGTAGAATGTAGAGTCAGAAGATTTAGGTTCTTCTACTTTTGAGCATTTGTACTTTAGTCTTTTTACCTCTATATTTCAATTTCTATGAATGTGCAGACTATCTAGACATCGGGGTACATGCTTGTAATCCCAGTACTTGGAATGCTCAGGCAAGGAGTTAAAGGTCAGCCTGGGCTACATAATGAATAAAAGACCAACCGGTACTACATAGCAAGACCCTGTTTTTTTTTCTTAAAAAAAAAAAAAAAAAGGACACAAAGGTTTTCAGATTTGTATGACAGGTACAAACTATCTAAATTACAGGATTTTCAACTAGCAATTTTAAGGACTTTTGATATGAGAGTTGGGGCTGATAGAAAAATAATTGTACTTTTATAAAAGATTTTTTTTTGTTTTTTTGTTTCCAAAGGTCATTTCTTCATTTGATATGATGATATACTTTAGTTCTTTGTGCCTGCAAATTTCAAGACACCTTCATCTAAATATCTTCAAGACTTCATGTCAACAAGCACCTGAACAGGTTCACAAGCATATTGACTGACTAGTAGCCCAAGGAAAAGAGGAGAAGCAGTTAGGGGAACCTATGTATGAAGGAAACCCCCCTATGCAGGAGGCTAGTATATTATCTTAAGGTTATGTTTAAATGTAAAACATAAATCTAGTAGCTTCCATTATGTCTTTGTCAGTAATGAATCCCTCGTCATTAACTTTAGCACAGACATCCTTATAATGTATGTATTAGAACAAGAACAAAAATGAAATTTGAATACTAAGGACAATAAGAAATTGAACCCCAATAATTTCTAAATAGTACTATGTTTACAAAATACCCATCAGATTCGGGGTTTTGATTGCCATGGATTATACAAATACTCAGAACTTAAAATTATAGTCTTGGCAGTGACATCTGATAGATGAAACTTGAAAAGTGAGCTCGAAATATTAAGTAACGATAATACTATAATTGAGTAAAATGATACACTGAGAAATATTTTTATGTAATAGCCATTATTCAGAATATGTATGCTAACTATAGATATACACTGGTTATGGGAATTTTGTTGTAATCTGTATTTACTAAGAGAAATCTGTTGTACCAATTCAACATAACATGAATCTTTGAGGGTAACCTTGTGCCTTAGTAGTCCAAGTAAAAAAATCACTTCCATGAAAAAAATGGACCACAAGTCCTCAAAGGTAGACAAAAGTAAAATAATTGACAAGAAATTAGTAAAAAAAAAAAAAAAAAAAAAAAAAAAAAAGGCAAAAGGAGAAAAATCAAGTGTCAATTATTCAATACTAAATACATTTTCTGTTATACCTGAAAATTCTTAAGATTTTCTTAAATACTAGAATTATCTTAACATTCTTCAGACCTTATGACCCATATGACCTTATTTCTAGTTTCATACAGAAGTTCCATAGGCTATATGCCATATAAATATGTACTTTAAGTATTTCAACCAAGAAAAGGGGATTTTATCAGGGAGTTAAAAAAAAATGTGAATACAGAGAAAACACTCTGAAGTATTTTATTTTGCCTAACTCCTTGTAAACTTTTCAAAGATCTTAAAAAGTTTGAATGATAAGGTTTATTTTCCATGTTGCAGACATAGCTAAATGGAAAAATAGATGCTCAGTATGGGTGAAGCCCTGGCTTGATCTGCCAGCAATACTGTTCCTCCCCCCTCAAAAGTATTTATAAATAACTGAACTGCCCTTTTAATGTCAAAGATAATAGTAGAGGGGTATTTCTTCCTAGAAGATAAAAAGATAGTATTATACAGACCTGTTTAAAAATCTTAAAAGGGTGGATTATAGAACAAAATTAAATTGTTGCTTTCCTTCAAATGGGTATGTTTTATTCTGAATCAGTCACTGATGGCAATTTCAGCAAAACTAGTAAGTTTTAATTGACTTCAAAGAAATGTTGAAGCAATTCAACATGTATGAAATCAGGTTTCTTAATTTTCTCTGTATAAATGCCTATTTTAAAAATTAAAATCATTTTAAGTTTGGAAATGAATGTGAAATAAAGCTTCAATATATCTACTGAATATTACAATGGAAAAGGCATCTAGGTAATTCATATTTGAAGACAGATGTGAAATACGTAAGTTATAATTAACTTTAGCTACGTTTGTGGTAATGCTCTTAATTATTACCCAGGGCATGAGTCATTTAAGTACAGACCATCCCAGTTAAATGGTATCTTGTTGACCTTGCAGAAATGAAATATTTGTAAGTATATGTATTAAAAACTAATACTTATATTTTCAGGTGTATTAGTGATTTTAGCATTTATAATTTATTTCCAAGACACACTAAAGTTCTTTTAATAAACTGTATAGCAGATTCCATTTTTTAGAATTGGTGATCTGTTTTAGTAAACATAAAGATGTACACATAAAATAGATTTTATGGGGTTCTTCCCTTAAAGGAGAACAGTGTAAGCCAGGAGTGGTGGCATGCACTTGTTCCTGCTCCTTGGGAGGCTGAGGTATAATGATTATTTATGGGCAAGAGGGTTATACCCTATCTTAGAAACAAAACAACCATCCATACTTGGAGCTTTGTACTGTAGAACTGTTAAGAGATCACTGAAACCAAAAGTTAAATTTAAATCATTTTTATTGACACAATAGTGGAAAGAACAATTCACTATTAGAACAAAAGAGATGAAAGCTACTTACACCGCTGTTTAGGTTTATTAACAGAAACAGAAGTCTTCCACTTAAAAAAAAAAAGCTAATGATTATGGATGTTAAGAGTTTAAGGTATAATTTCTAATGTTTTAATTGTATCATATTACATAGGTTCAAGTTCTTTCTTCAAAGACTCATCAGAATAACATGGACTGAAGAGACTTTCGAACATTTGCCATCTCTTGCTGCTGCTGTCATGAAAGGAGATATGAAAACATGTTTAATTTTTAGTTGTTATAAAAATTTCAGCAAATAAAACATTTCAGTGCCTCCATTAATCCATATATTTATAATTTAAAATAGAACTTACAGTTTCCATCATAACTTTCTTTTGCAGCATAGCCATTTCTTTTTTAAGTTCACTTTGTGTACCAGAAAATAGATTATCATTATTTTTCTCCACATCCTCCAAACTCTAAAACACAAAAAAGAAACTTTGATTATAAACTAACATTGAATCACAAGTTCTTAACTGTAAAAATTTTGAAAGTAAAAAATCTTTTAATTATTCAAATAATGTCCATTATTTACCCCAGCATTCTAAGTAACTCATATAAACCAAATTTACCACTAACAAATATATATCAAACAGTAGTCAAATGCAGATATATAAAGTACAATGGTAACGTCTTTGCCCAAAACAATAGTTAATGAAATATGAAGGTCAAGATGATAAAAAGAAATGGGGAGAGAGCTAGACAAGATGGGGGCAACACAGGATCCTGTCTCAAGAATAAAAACAAAAAAAGCAGAAATAGAAACAGTTTTGAAAATTTCTACTGAGTTTCTTATAACATCTGGGTATAATCTACTTATTGTGACTAAGAATCAATGTGACTTGAACTCATAAAAGAAAATTAAATATCTGTAGTATAAAGTCATTTCTCAAGCTATAAAAATTAGGTTTTTTAAAAATTAGTACATTTCCATTCATTTATTGTGTGTGTGTCATGCATATATGAGCAATTTTATGTGGAGGGAAACTTGTGGGTACCGGGTTCTCTCCTGCTATGTAAGTACTGAAGATTGAATTTTGCCCTAGTATTTTGTTTGCAAGGCTCACTTCAAACTCCCTAATCCTGCCTGTTTCCCTCTACTAGAATTAGAAGAATGTGCCATTAACACCTAGCTAAAAAGTTTAAATTTTTAATATTCATTCAACAAATAGTTATCCTATTGCCTACTATCTAAAAAAAGTACTATATTCTGTAGAGAAATTTAAAAAGTGATAGAAATGCAACTCCTGCAGCTATATAATGGAATGCATAAATATTCCTGCTTATTTGGTTGACAAAAAAGTACACTTTCATTAATTTAAAGGGAACTTAAAATAATCTAGAGGAATAGAATAACTGAAGCATGGAGAAACAATTATGTAGAGAGTCTGGAATAATGGGTCATGTATAGTTTGTGAAGCTTAAAAAGAATCATGTCAAGGGGAATTCTAAATAAGTAAATATTTAAAACAGGAGACTACAAGAACATTTTCAGGAAGGTTTTAGAAAGATGATATGGCAGACTCAAAGAATGGGATGAAGGAAAGATAATCAGTTAAGAGTTTGAATAGGACAAAGGGTGATGAGAAAGTGAGCAGCAAATGAAAAAATGTAATAGAAATGAAAGACATAATGAACCACTGCAAAGGTAATAATTCTACAACAATATAATAAAATATAAAGAGGATATGGAGAGCAAGGCTTGGTGGTATACTGCTTTAATCCTGGTAGTTTGGGAAAAAGGCAAGAGGGCCTCTGAGTTTGAAGCCAGCCTAGTCTTCATAGCAAGTTTCAGGCTAGCCAACTAAATAAATGAGCACTGTCTCAAATACAAAATCAAAAAAGACACAACAAAAACATGCTACCATGTGTTAACTCACTTTTATAAACTGTTCATGTAGTTGTTTGATTGCTTTCAGTCTCTGGCTCTGAACAATTCTAGACTGCTGAAAAATCTTCTGCTGTTGTCGGAAAAGATTCTGAAACATAATTTTTTTAAAAGCCTTTAATGATTTAGTAAAAGTGGTTTTGCTATTGTGGGATTTGTAGTAGTGGGGTTCTCGGTCCCGGGCGGCCAGAGGTCCAGAGACCCACAGACCTGCCGCCCGAGACCGCTTAGCCGCCCAGGCCCCCAAAAATAACTCAAATGCTTATATTAAGTCCATGCTGTTTGGCCTATAGCTTAGGCACATTGCTAGCTAGCTCTTATATCTTAAATCAACCCATTTCTATTAATTTGTTGGCCACGTGGCCCGTGGCTCACCCGTGCTCCTTACATGTTTCTTCTTGGGCAGCTGGCGCGATCTGCCTGACTCCGCTCTGCTTCTCCTACCTATGCTTTGATTTCTCCTCCTACTTCTATGGTGCCTGCCATGGCTCAAAACAGCTCCTTTATTTAAAGATTGAGATTCACAGCATACATAAACACATTCCCACATCAGGGATTCATGTAAATGAAGCAAACACCTAGCTCTGAGCTCTATCCCAGCCCTTATTTTTAAATTTAGCAAAAAAAAAAAATTCCATACTAAATTTAAAGGCACAGTTAAAAATTACCTTTAATATTTTAACAACTATCATGACTAGGTTTAAGTACTTTTTAATCACTATTATGCACTATAATTATCCTATCATTCAACAAGGATAAATTTTTCTAACAATATTTTGTGTGCCTGAGTGTATGGGTATTAGATCCCCTAAAACTGGAGTTAACAGACAATTATGAGCTGCCATCTGAGTACAGAGAACAAAACCCAGGTCGTCTGCAAGAATGGTAAGAACTCTACCTCAGCCACTGCTCCAGCCCCCAGTTTGGGGGTTTCGTTGTGTTGCACTGCCTGACTTGTAACTTGTGATTCTCCTACCTCAGCCTCCTAAATAGCTGGGATTACAGGCATATACCACCATAGAAGACTGAAATAGAAAATCTCAGTGTGTCCAAGGTTTTGAGACACGGTCCTAGCTGGCCTCAAATTTACTATGTAGTCAAAAATGGCCACGAACTGCTGGGTCTCTCTGTGTCTATCTCTTAAATGCTGGGATTATAATCATGATTTGTTTATTGAGTGAGTAAGGTCATCAGAGAATGGAGAGTGAAAACCACACTTGGTTTATGAAATGTTGGGTATCAAACACAAGGCTTTGTGCATGCTAGAGTCTACCAACTGATGTACATCCCCAGCCCCAAGACTATCTCATTTTTAGTAATTTCAATGTTTTACACAGATGATATCTGAATGTTGGACTTTTAATTCCTTAATCTATTTTCTACCAATGACTGTCTTCTAGTCCCCTTATAATCCATTCACTTACATTCTTATATTCTAGAATTTTCCATTATAAATCATATAACCTTTCCATAGCATTATAATTACAAAATAGTTAACTGGATCCCCTTATATATATTTTTTCAATTCTCCTCTGTCTGGCATAGGATTCATCAATTATATCCAAAGACGAGGAAACTGAAACATAACAGTAAATTGTTTCATAGCTAATTATTGTTCAAGCAGAATTTGGCTCCAAATAGGTTTCTAGAATCTAGGCTCTAATCATTGTACATATGGTTTCTCCAGTATATTGTATAGTTAACCACTGCCTGCCCATGGCTTTCTTTTTAGTACTATAGCTCAGTCTTAATTCAGGACTAAAATCGCATTCTTTTACTATTATTCCCAGATTATGTTGCATAATAGTCCTTGGCATATACACTTTGTCACCTTCTTAGTCACATTTAGTTGGCTAAATCCCTATCATGTAAAAATCACTTCTAATTACTCTAACATGGTGGTATTACTTTTCACTATCTGATGACCTTACTAAATAAAACAAAATCCAGAGCAGTTTTTATCACCATGTGAATCTATCACCCATCTGTATCTACTTGTACTTATATACTCTATTTCCTCGTGTTTCTAAGGATGACTATATTCAGTCCACCTTCATGTCTTTTCTATTCTCAAGAATTTAGCAGGAATTTCCCCCTTTCTGTTACTATTAAATTTCTCTCTGTATCCAGACTTGGTGATACAGGTCTCTAACTCTAGCTTTTCTCAAGGCTACGTATGGAAGGAGGTCACAAGTTAAAGTCCTACATAGGCTACAGTGTACAAAAGTCTGGGTATCTTGGTAAGATCTTGTTTCAAAATGAAAGGTAAAAAAGAGGACTAGGAACAGTGTAGTGGCAGAAATTTTTGAGGGCAAAAATTAATTTGTTCTTCTAGATTCCTGTCAGCATACAAACATGCTGTTTCACTTGATCTTTAAAGAAATGAAACAGCTGGTCATGGTTGTTGTACACTTTTAATCCCAGTATTTGAGAGGCAGAGGCAGATGGAGCTCTGTGTATTAAAGGCCAGCCAGGACTACACAGACCACCGTTTCAAAGAACTAAACCAAAAAATAAATGGGGTTGCCTTCCATCACCAATAGTGGTAGAGAAATAATAGAATCTGGATATAATATAAACCATATTCTTGCATGGGGGGTTATAGCATGTTTTTGGAGGCTGCACAAAACATCTAGCTTCATTCCCCAGCATTCATGAGGGGGAAAGGGGAAAGAGGGAGGACAGTGATTGGTTAGAAATGAGAAAAATGATCCAAACTAGATTAATGTTTTGCCACATGAATTTTCTGCAGAGATATTCACAAAGATTTTCTCTGTCATTGCAGTCACTAAATTTGTTGTAAGTCTAGGACTGGGAGAATTAACTTAGTAGATTAAAAGTTCGTGGACACCCAGCAGCAGAACCCAGATGACACTATAATAACCCTTAACTACCCCCCATTCAACTGTATTGTCTAAGTCTAACCCCCCCAAACTCAGTAATTCTTTTATCCACTGACAAGTTTCTTTTACTTAAAAATGCAAGGATATCAATATTAACAACAATGCTTTTAGGAATACTGTATGCACCTATACTGTGGTTTATGATTTGGCAATATTAAAACATGTAACCAGCAATGGGTAATATAAGTTGTCTTAGTTCTATGGACACAAAATATGACTAGGGTCTCTATTTCTACTTGAGGTTTCGTTATAATAGATTAATTATAAAGTCAGTTGTAATACTAACAGTTAGTTTTTCTCCTTGTTCCTCAAATTTCTGCATATCCAGTTCCCACTGCTGCAGTACACTCATAAATTGCTGAGAATATTCACTGTTAAGCTTCTGTCTGTAAAAAACAATGAATCCTGTCAAATTTCATACCAGTGTGAAAATGCCATTCAAAACAAATTCATTTTATGCTATAAAAAGGAAACAATAGTTTAAATATTTTGATAGAAAAACTAAAAGTAAAATTTATGTTGATTTCAGTATTTTTTTTCCCTAACAGATGTCTTCTCACATGCTTTAGCTCTTGAAGATTAAGGAAGTTTTCTATTTTCTAGAAAAATTTACTTTTATTCTCCAAGGAATTTTTTTTCCCTACTGAATGTAGTTGATAAATAGGTTAAATTATTTCACTTAAGTTTCTTCTCTCCCCCATTCTGGCATAGCAAAAATTTAGTACAAAGTAATAGTCAAGTTGGTTAAAACATGTAAATTATTTGCAATATAAAAACTGAATTTTTCTATATTTCAGTTATCAAACAATAGTTTCTATGACATCTATATCTTTTATTCAAGCTAACATATTTCCACAATGGGTATAGTTTAATAACCTCTCAGTTACTTAAAAAGACAGTAATTCCCAATGACATCTAAAAAATGTCTCAGTTCTATGAAAGCATGAGGTTATAAGACTACTTGATTAGAAAAGAAAGAAGCCAAGCATTTTCACTAAATATGCATAGTGCTATTTTCCTTAGGTAATTTGAAATATGACATACTAAGAAATAATAAAGATGTAGCTTTTTAAAAACCTTACATTTCCTCTTGCTGTGTTTTCCAAATCTGCTCAATTTTCTGGTTACTGGCTTTGAAAGAAGCTTTGGTATACATTTCTATTCTTTTTCTCTTGGCAAGAAGAGCTTTGTTGATGTCAGCTATATTTAAAATAAACATTCAAATTTAATGCTGAATAAAATGATTTTTTCCATAAAATCAAGTAAATATATAAATATGGGTTAATTCAACAATATCAAGGACATTTAAAATTAACTTTAGGAACCAACAAAAAGGTTTTGCAGAAAACAAAACAAAACACTTGTGTTGGGCATGGTAGTATATGCCTTTAGTCCCAGCACTTGCATGGCAGAGCTCTGCAGGTGGGTTTCTGTGAACTGTAGGCCAACCTAACCTGCATAGTGAGTTCTAGGGAAGCCAGGAAATGGAGACCCCCGTCTCAAAGAAACAAGAAAACAAAACACTTTTTTTGTCATAAGCCTGAGTCTAAGCTTGATCCCAGGAATCCACAGTGGAAGTGGCAAACCAACCACATGAAAGATGTCATCTCCCACAGTGGAAGAGGATAATCAACTCTCAAGTGTCCCCTGACCTGCAAATAATGGGTGCCATAGTACATTTATACCATACATACATATCACATACAAATATACATACAATCATAAAATTTAAAACATTTTAATTTAAAAAATAGCACCAACATATGCTTTAGAACACTTAAGATTTTGGATTTTCAGACTAGGGAAGCTCAGCCAATGAAGTCTATGCAAATAATATGAAATCCAAAACTGACTGAATTCTCAAACATTTTGGTCTTAAAATATTTTTGAAAAGAAATATATAAAATATACAACTATCTCAATTCTGATTTTTATAGCTGAAGGTTAAATTTAAGGATGATAAAGAATGAGTAAAAAGAAGGGTCAAGGCCAGACAAGTAAACACTAACAAGGACTAAGTATTTCTAAATTTATAGTACATCCTCAATTTGATAGAGTCCTAATAATTGCACCACATATGGCCTATCAGAAACACTAAATTAAAACAAAGAATTCAAAAAAGTAATAAACTTTATAAAATAGGTCAATACAATTAAACATTGTTTATAAAAGAAATCAGTGTAATATGTAGATGATGCATCTAGGAATACTTTATAATACTTTAATGGAAGGTATTTTTGTGCATTAGTTTTTTGTTTTGTTTGTTGAAATGGGGTTTCATGGAGTAGCCCTGGCTAGCCTGGAACTCGGCATGTAGACCATGCTGGCACTGAATTCAGAGATCTACCTGCTTCTGCTTTCCAAGAGCTGGTGTGTGCCATCAAGCCTAGTTCACTGATTTTTTATAGGACATTTTTAACACTAATAAGTATGGAAATTCATAAAATATTTAGTTCTTCAATGTTTGCTATGCATCTATCCTTTTGCCATTAAAGTTACTTTTTGGTAACTATAATATATATTTGTATTTCCAGCATTTATAGTAAGTTTATAAAACAAACATTTGCTGGTTGTGGTGGCACATGCCTTTAATCTCAGAACTTGGGAGGCAGAGACAGGGTGATCTCTGCGAGTTCAAGATCAGCCTGGTCTACAGAGTAAGTTCCAAGACAGCCAGAACTACACAAAAAGACCCTGTTGTGAAAAAATAAAAATAAATAAAACAAACATTTTGTTGCTACCATATAGAGCAATTTGTAAAGATAAAAAAGACTTATCAGTATGAATAATCCTTATAGAAAACAAATATTTTTAAACAGTATTTCAGGGCTGGTGAGGTGGCTCCACAAGTAAAGGTGCTTGCAACTAAGCCTGACAACTTGAGTATGATCCCCAGGATCCATCCATATGGTAGGAGGTAAGTGATCATCTATCTTCCCTTCACACAAGCATCATGATATACTGCCAACCTTTGTCCCCAAAATGTTTTTTGTTGTTGTTGAAGTATATTCTCTTAAACTGGACAAGGTGACTGATGCCTGTCATCCCAGCACCCACAAGGCTGAAGAGATACCCAGTTTAAGTACAGCCTGGACTAACTAGCAGGTTCCAGCTAGCCTGACCCTTAATGGCTGGAAAAGTTGTCATTTACTTTCAATTACACAATTTACTACTATAAAGATAATAATAGTTCTATTATGATGCTTTTAGTTTATATCCTCTTCCATAAAGAGCACAAGCTTAGAAAATGAATGAATGAAAAACATACATAATGAATACAAAAAAATAGTTTTCCTCTCATTTTTTCTGAAATTCATAAAAGTACTGTTAACTTTTCATATCATGAAAAAGGTTTAAGAAATAAAAATCTGGTGCTAAGTCACAAATATTTATGCAAAACCCTATAATGAGAAGGCATTAAACAATATTCACACAGTGAACTGGATCAGCATTTCCTACTATACAATTACTCTACAGTTTTAAACAATGTTCTTTATCTCCCCAAAACATACCTCCAAATTTTTCCAGCATATTCTGTACTTCACCTCTGTGAAAAATTAATTTAAAAAATTGAGATCAGGAATGTAATTCAGTGACATTTGCCCAATGTGCACAGGCCCTCCCTAGGTTTTATCACTAGCACCATCAAAAAAATATCTTTTAGAGATTCAAAATAGCACATACCAAGTATTTTATATCACTACTTGCTAGATAAATAAATTTTTCTTAAAGTAATTTATTGAACAAAGAAAATATCTTTGGGGCTTGGCAAATAGCTCATTCAGTTAAATGTTTGCTTTGCAAGCATGAATAACTGACATACTTCAACAAGCACATATATATATATATATAGTACCTGGTTTGAATGCACGTGTGTACATGCACATGTGCACTCGTGTGTACACACACACACACACACACACACACACACACGTACAAATGCACACTTTTTTTTTAACATCTTACCCTACATCTTCAACTATTCCTGCAGATCTTTTCTTCCCATGTTTATCAACTACTGGAGTCTTTTCTGTATTGACAAATTTGGAAATTAAGTATGTTATTTTGGTACATTTTAAAAGTATTTTTCAATTCTTTCAGGATTTTATAACAAATTTTAAAAGCAGATAAGCAAATGTATATTTTCTCTGAAAAATAAAATCATCACAATTCATGACCCATTTTATAGAAGCAAATTTTCAAGTCTGTTCAGAGTAGTTACACTATACTTACCAAGTTATTGACACCGAAAAGATAAGGGATACTCTTTAAAGTGCTACAAATCTGATACAAAAATATGAAGATCTGGTGAAAAGGTATGTGATAATGCTTACCAGTTTTTAAGTATAGCAGGTTTAAAACAAATGAACTCTAGGACATTGTTAATACACAACATTAGAAATATTTACCATCAGCAATATCCTCCTCTGAACCACTCAGATCTTTATCTTCTTTTTCAAAGTCAAAGACTTTTTTAGGCTGATCCACCAGTTGTGGCTTCCCAGATTTCCCAGAAAGCTTTCTTCCTCCAGGCACCATCTTTAGCGTTTCCTTGTTTAAACAACAACAACAACAACAACAAAACCCCCAAATTTCTCAAACTGTTTGAATTTAAAGACACTATTTAAGTAAGCATTTTTTCATTATTTGGGGGGAGGAATGTGTAGAGAGCAGAATAAACTTGAAGAAGTCAATTATCTTCCACCAATTGGGTCCTCAGATCAGACTCAAGTCAGCCTTGAGAGCAAGTACCTTTACTACCTGGGCGATATTGCCAGCCTGATTTCCTTTTATATTGTACCAAAAGTTTAACAATTTATCATTTATCAATTTTAAAGGAAGAAAAACACTGTGACTTGAACACCTGACTCCAAATGTTTCCATGTAGCCACTAGATATGAATGTTGGTCCTATCTGCAAGATATTTGATAAATTTTAGTCAAATTTGCATCTCAGACAGTAAAATCATGGTTACCAGCAGGATAAATCACAAGCATTCCAAAAACAGGTTGTAGTAATATAAATCTAGAATATATAGCGCTATATTAGCTCAGTTATATAGTGCCTATACAGGAGGCCTTGAGTTCCATCCTCAGCACTTCATAGATACATGCATAAAATGCATAGTAGTTACACAAGGAATTTCAGGAGAACTGGGCTACAGCACTGAGACTGTCCAAACAAAAACCAAAGTACATGTCAAACACACCAGGCATTCCAGTACTTCAGAGGCTGATGCAGAATGATTACAGAGAACAAGCCTGCCTTTAAAAAAAAAAAAAAAATCTAGACCTTGGGAAAGAAATGTACCTATAAAATTTCCATAGTTATGCATATTAAATTAAATGAAAAGGGTCTTTTTGCTGAGAGAAAAAGCACATTAAACATCCATAGATCCCAGCCCTCGTCTCAGTTCCCCTCAGTTGTAAGGGCCTTAATTCCCTTAGCTCCCAGCCTTTCCAGTCCACCAACTCCCTAATCCCTATGTTCTCATGCTTCCAGTCCTATTCTGTCTCTATTCCCTATTCCTTTAACTACTCAGTCCCCAAAGCCCATTACTTCCTAGTCCTTCATTCCTTCCAAGCCGTCATTCCGGAGACCTACAGTCTCACTAGCCCCTCAGTCACACCCTTACAGCCTATCCTTACCTCTATCTCTTATTCCTTAAGCCATCACCCAGACCTCTAGCCCTTCAGTTCCTAGTACCTGTAGTACTATTACCTCCTAACACACCAAGATCTTCACTTCATCAATACTATAGATTTCCAATCCCTAATTACCCCAACACTCATTTCCTCCAACTCCTCAGCCCTCTATTCTCAACTCCACAAATACCCAAGCCTCAGTCCTCCATCCATCCAACTCTAGTTACTCCAGCTCCCAATCTTTCCTCTTTTCTCACTACATTTCCTCATCCACTTAGTCCCTGATCCTCTCAGCCTCTCACTGAACTCCCCAGTCCCCATTCTGGAAGCTCTCCAGTCCCTTTAGCCCCGAGTCCCTCAACCAGAACTCGCTTCCTCAAACCCAATCCCTAATTACCCCATAGCCCTAACTCCCCCCCACACTCTAATTCTCTCATATATAACATGTAAATTTCACCCCAAGCCCTAAGTCTCTCAGTCCCCAAACCTTACTTCCCTTAACTACCCCTAATTACCACACCACCAACTTTTAATTTCAACACCAACCACTAATTCTGTCATTCCCAATTCAATTTTATTTCTCTCAAACCCAACAAATTCTTAATCCCTCATCTGGCTCCCACCTCTAATTCCCTCAGGGCTAATCACTAATTCTCTAACACAATCATATGCTCCCTCAGCCTCCAACAACCTGGCCCTCAACTCCTTATTTTCCCAGGCTCCAGCCCCCATTCTCTTACCCGTACACATAATCTTCTAGACCCTAACCTCTACCCCAATCCTTCGTTTCTTCATCTCAATTTCTCTCAGCTCTTCACTTATTCCCACAACTATTTCTCTCACTTCCCAATCCCTCTACTGAATCCCCTATGCCCTTAGCCCCAACATACCTAATCCATCACTCTAATCCCCTTGTGACCCAAACCATCAGCCACAATCCTTTATTCCCTTAGCCCTAACACTAAATGCCCAATTCCCTCACCTCAAAACTGCCTTGGTACCAGCCCATGATTTGCTTGGTACCCAACAATTTTCTAGGCCTTCAGCCTGATCTCTAATTTCCTCAGTGCCCAAAATCTACCTACTCCCTAGATCATAGCCCACAATTCCATACCCAAGCTCCTAATATCGCAGTGTCTGACCCCTAAGTCCCTAAACTTCCTATCAAATTTATTTACCCCAACCCCCAATTCCCTGCCTTCTAGTTTACCTAGCCCATTATCCTTAATTCCCAAGACCCCCCCCCCCACTTCCCTAGACAACATTCCCTAAACTCCCTAGGTTCTGATCCCAGTGCCCTTTACTGTACCAGGAATCCCAACTCCCAGGCCCTACTGCCTGATCTTCTTAGCCCTTGATTCCTATTTCCCTAGCCTGGGCCCTGAATTCCCTCAGCTCCCAAACCCTTATTTCCTAGGCCCCGCCTCCTGATCCCCTAGGCTCCAATCCCTAATTCTTTCAGCCTGATCCCAGTTCCCAAGGAGTCACCCCACATTTCCTTAACCCTTGACTCCTAATTCTCTTGGTGTCCCATTTGCTTAGTCCTTGATCCCACCTCCCTAAGCTCCACCTCCATTTCCCTAGGCTCCGCCCCTGCCTCCTTAGGCCCTGACCTTTAATGCCCTCAGCCTAACCCTAACTCCCTAGGTGGTGACTGCTACTTTCCTAACCTCAGCGCTCTTAAACCCTGACCCTTAACCCCGCAGCTCGCCTTCTGATCTCCTTAGCCCTGGACTCCTAATTCCCTAGGCCCCAAATCCTAATTCTGAGATCCCACCTCCCAGTTTCCTTAGCCCTGTCCCCAATTTCCCAAGCTTGGCCAACAACTCCCCCAACCCCGGCTTCCTCAGCTCCTGACTCCGGCTCCCTCGGGCGCCTCGGCCCTCGACCCCGGCTTCCTCAGGCCCCTCGACTCTCGACCCTGGCTCCCTCGGGCGCCTCGACCCTCGACCTCGGCTTCTTCGGACCCCTCGGCCTGGACCACGGCTTCCTTAGGCCCCTCGGCCCTAGACCCCAGGCCCCTCGGCCCTAGACCCCAGGCCCCTCGGCCTCGACCCCAGGCCCCTCGGCCCTAGACCCCAGGCCCCTCGGCCCTGGCTCCCTCCAGCCGCTCGGCCTCGACCCCAGGCCCCTCGACTCTCGACCCCAGGCCCCTCGGCCTTCGGCCCCGGCTCCCTCGGGCCCCTCGGCCTTCGGCCCCGGTTCCCTCGGCCTTCGGCCCCGGTTCCCTCGGCATTCGACCCCGGTTCCCTCGGCCCTCGGCCCCGGCTCCCACGGCCCTCGGCCCCCACCACCCATGGTTTGTAAACCGCTCTGCCGTCAGTGAGATTCTCCATGTCCACGTTGCCCCACTTTGCTGTGGCAGCTGCCTCCCTGAAGGAAGGGCAGCCTGGGCCGGCTCTCCTCCCTTTTCCCACGGCCCAGAACCAAGGCCACCGCCGCCACTGGCTCCCAACGCCGCCGGGTCGCCTTACTTCAGCGGCTCTGGCGAGAAGTCGCCGCCTCCGCCGCCACGAAGCTTCTGAGCAAGCTTCGCCTTTGCGCGGGAGAAAATCGAGCGTGGCCTTAACCAAGCTTCCAGCTGATTGGCTAACTGCTGTGGGCACGCACGCTGACGTTTAGCCCCGCCCCATGGGGGGTGGGCTTATGCTCCTCCTCCAGGTGCACGTGTTCACACCCTGTAGCCAATCAGAGACATGATGGGCGGGGTCACTTTCATGACTGACACATCCCTTTACCTGGTGCAACTTTCCCGCGATTGCTCCACTGAGCTGCTATAGAAAGCCCTATCCAAACCATACCCTATCCATCTCTATTACCCCAGTGACCAGGCCACCTTTGCTGGTGGTTCCTCATTCAGGGGTATATGGAAACTTCTGAATTTGTGTAAATTATCCATCTCCCGTTTTCTGATGGTTTTGTTTGATTCTTTTCTGATACAAGGTCTCACTCTAACTCGGGCTGGCTTCAAACGCATGGTAATCTTCCTGTCTAAGCTTCCTAAATGATAAGTTATAGGAGAAAACCAATGACCGATTTACAATTCTGAGTTTTGGTAACACATAGACATAGTCTTTAACATGGCAACACATAGTGGTTTTATTTATGTTTGAGCATTACAATAGCAACAACAAGTACAACACTCTATATAATATTGTACAAGTCACTTTTTATTCATTGTTGCTATAAGGACCGCTGTTATGGTAGATAGCCAGCACTTGGAGACAAAGGCAAGAGGATCTCTGTGAGTTCAAGTTCAGCCTAGTCTACAAAGCAAGTTCCAGGACAGCCAGGACTGTTACACAGAGAACACTGTCTTGAAAAAAACAAACAAGCAAAGGCTGGAGAGATGGCTCTGTCCTCAGATATTCCAGACTAATTTTATTAAATATACATCACCACAATGAAAGGATCCCAATTCTGGAGAGGTGCAAGCAGAGGCCGGAAGACCTGTGGGATCCAACGTAGCTTATTTGGGGAGCTAGCGGTGAGAGGTCCTGTCTCAAAACTGCAAGGAACCTGAGGAGTGAGGCCCAAAATTAACCTCTGATCTTCACATTATATGTACACACACATGCTGGAATGCCCAGGCGCACGCGCGCGCGCGCGCGCGCGCGCGCGCACACACACACACACACACACACACACACACACACACACACAAGACTAGTAAGACTCAATTCTCTCCAATTTAGTCTATAGATCAGTGACATCCCTCCCACAGAAAAGAAAATAAGGTTGATTTTGTTTGCTCTTAACTAAACTAAAAACCATATCTAAAATCATGTGTAAGATGAAAGTTCAAGAACTCACGGTGTATTTATGAGGAGAAAACAAGGTGTGGGACTTATTCTATCAGGTACTGAAAGTTTGCTAAGGTTGAGGTGATGAAAACTGGGTTGGAAGCAGGGATATAGGCAAAATTGCCAGTGGAGCAAGCAGAGAGAGGAAACTCAGGGATTTGGAGAAACTTCTACTTTGAGTTGATCATTACATACTGCATACATGTGTCAAATTATCACACTACACCCCATAGCAAAATCTTTCTTGACATAAAGCTAACGGAGATGATTTCTGAACACAGCTGTAAAGGGAAAGCACACACACTTCTTAATAAATTACATTGAGACAGCAGTTTCCATCAGAAAAAGTAACAGGATACATGTATGATGTGAGTACAAACAAAACCAAAAAAATATTTCTTTTCAGGATCCCCTAAAGATGCTGCCACCCCCAGAGAGCAGAAAGCAAATTTTAGAACACAGCGCCCATATTCCCAAGAGGTGGGATGGGTGGTTTGGGGTCTTTCAATGGGTTATGGGTGATTGTCATTATTTAAGATGATTGCTTACAAATTGTTATTGTTTATGGTTAGGAAACAAAACTGAACAAGGGAGATTAGATTCAAAGTTCTTGTTTTTAAAGTAGGAAAATGGGTCTATTTTCCATCTTTATGTGGCTTATTATATTTTTATTACTTTATTTCTCTTTTTAAAGACTTTCTCTACCTTCTTTCTTTTCTCTCTGAAGCCTATGTACCTTTTACACACATTGTAACCCGTTTACAGGTTTTTTTTTAAATCTGAATCTGTTTTATTGTGAATCCTTAATCATTTTCTAACTAGAAGAGCTTTTAGCCACATAGCTTTTGCAGATAAAACTGAATCAGTAAGTTCTCTTAAAGGGACTGCGTCTCTGTTAGTCACCAGCAAACAGAGCAGACCCAAGAAAATGCTGCTACTAAGAAACCGTCTTTGTTTCCTTTTTGTTCAAAATAAGCAGAAATCTAAGATCGATCACATGCTACTGAGTCTTCTGTGAGACTTCAGGAACAGGACTGGTTGCAGCTTACACTGCCTGCCTCCAGTCCGCCAGAGCAATTTTTAATGTCGCCTGATTGCAGCACTATCTCTGTACAATGACCTGCTTCAGATACACAGTTTGGAAGCTGCTTTGGCTCCGTTTCTGTGCTAAAACCCTTTTTAAACTTTCTCAGGCTTTATGTGGGTGTTTGGCCCACGTTGGGATGCCATCCCACCTGGGACCAAGAAGCCTTATTGTTACAGCAGGTTTCTTGTTTCCAAGTATTTTGGGTGGATCTATAACTGTCCTTTAGAGCTTTATTCTAACCCAGTTGTTTTTTTTTTTAAGTTGTCTAGTTTATAGGTTATCAGAGTATGTGAAGGTCTGTGAAGACAAACTTCATCCTCCTGTGTTCTCAAACATTTATTATTCTCCTGGATCAATCAGCTTTGTTGAGCCTCATGTCAAAGTGAACATCTGTAGTCCTCATACACTTCATTGCAAACTTCAGGATTTCTAAGTTCCTGGGGCTGTGTGCATCTTGAAGGTCACTCCATGTTATGTGCTGAGAACTGATGTCTTTTGGGTTTCTAATGGCTGATGGCAGAATGGTCCTTTCTGCCTACTTACTTTGTGGCAGATGTAGACCACAGCTGGGCTTCATCTTTGGGGGTTTTCCTGTTGCGTTCATAGCCTGCTATCATTCAGAATTCCTTTCATGTTTGGCTAAGTTTGTTCTGGAGTGCTCCAAGTTTATTTTTTTAATGTTTTGTGTATGTTTATGTATGTATATGTGCATGGCAATACTGTAGAGATCTGAGGGAAGCTTTGCAGGAACTGGTTTTCTCACAGCGCAGGTTCTTGGGATTGAACTTAGGCCCTCTGACTTGGCAGCAGTCCATCTCCCCGTCCTTCAGGTGCATTCTGAGGTTACTGGAATTAAAGACAGTTTCATATTTTTTGAATTCTCATATCTCTTTTTCCTGTGCTGCATCTCATTGGGTAAATCATCCAGCACAATGCTAAGCAGCAGTGTTGGGGATAGACTCTGTGTTTTTTGAGTCCATGTCTCACTTTGCAGTCCAGGATTGCCTGGAGCTCACTAACTTGCAGCAATATTTTTGCTTCAGCCAACAAACTGCTGGCTTTTCAGGCATGTGCCCTGATACCTAGCTTTTATAAAATTAACAACAGTTACAGTTGTCAGCCACTCATTGATCAGCCTGTGGGGACGTTTTCTTGACTGATGAATGATGTGGGTGTCTTGTCTAGACACTTGCTGGGAATTATTGCTCTATAAAACAGTACACACTCTTAACCACTGAATCATCTGTTCAGCCCTATATGCCCACTTAAAATCTATATTTGGTGTATGAGAAAAGAAAAAAAATATACTATCTTTATGTATGTGGTGGTTTGAAAAAAAAAATGGCCCCTATCAGTACTATTAGGAGGTGTGGCTTTGTTGGAGGAAGTGCATCACTGTGGGGTGGGTTTTGAAGTCTCCTATGCTTAAGCTATGCCTAGTATAGAACAAAGTTCACTCCTATTGCTTGTGGATCAAGATGTAGAACTCTCATTCATAATAGCCAGAACCTGGAAACAACCTAGATGCTCCTCAACTGAAGAATGGATAAAGAAAATGTGATACATTTATACAATGGAGTATTACTCAGCTGTTAAAAACAATGACATTAGGAAATTTAAAGGTAAATGGATGCAACTCAAAATAATAATAATAATAATAATGAGTGAGGTAACCCAGACCCAGAAAGACAAACATGATATGTACTCACTTGTAAGTGCCTATTAACTATAAAGCAAAGGATGACCATATTACAATCTATAGACCCAGAGAGGATAGATAACAAGGAGGGCCCAAAGGAGAATGCATGGATTTCCCTGGGAAGAGGAAATAGAAGAGATCTCCCGGTTAGACTCTGTGGTGAGAACATGAGGGATTGAGTTGGAGGAGTAAATAGAGGGAGAGAGCAATAAATCTACAAGGAGCTAAGACTCCTAGCAATAGTGAATTTGTAGCCTGAACTGCCATCTCCTGTGATCAGATGGGTGCCCACCCCAACTGTCATCAAAGAGCCTTCATCCAGTGATTGATGGAAACACACGCAGAGAGCCAAGCTCAGAGAATTCTATTAAAGAGGGGAGGAAGGATTGCATGAGGTGGGTCAAGGTCATCACAAGGTGACCTACAACTAACCTGGGCTCATAGGAACTCAAGAGTCGGGATCAACAGCTATCGAGCCTGCATGGGACTGACCTAGGCCCTCTACATGTGTGTGGCAGTTATGTAGTTTGGTCTATTTGTGGGAGTAGGGCCTGGCCCTCACACTTTGGCTGGCTTTTGAGAACCTATTCCTTATACTGAGCTGCCTTGCCCAGCCTTAATATAAGAGGAGTGCTTAGTCCAACCTCAACTTGATATGCCATGCTTTGTTGGCGCCCATGGGAGGCCTGCCCCTTTCTGAACAGACACAGAGGATTGGTTGGGGGGTGGAGTGGGAGGAAAGGATGAAGGGGAAAGTAGTCAGGATGTAAAATAATGAAAAATTTCCTTTAAAAAGTTGTAGAATTCTCAGCTTCTTCTCCAACACCATGTCTCTCTGCATGCCACCCACCATGCCAATAATGGACTAAACCTCTGAAGCTGTAAGCCACCTGATTAAATGTTTTCTTTTTTTTTCTTTCTTTCTTTTTTTTTTTTTTTTTTTATAAGAGTTGCCACCATGGTCATGGTGTCTCTTTACAGAAATGGAAACTCTAACTAAGACAATACAGCATATTTCACTTAATATTTGACTGCAAATATCATAACTTCATTCTTCATCACAGTTAATAAAATCCCATGATGTATATGGACCACATTTTCTTTATCCATTCATCTGCTGATGGACATCTAGGGCAGTTCACACAGAAACAAATTTCATTTAGGATTCAAATATAATTTTGTGGGCATTTTTTCCTGTATCATTTATAGTCCCTATAAGTTATCTAATGCTATGTAAGAGACCACTCTAAAGCTTAGTAGCTTGAAGAAAATACCATTGCATTTGTTCAGAATCCTGTGAGTCACCATTTATGGCCAACCTCCCTTTGTAACTTGTGGCACCGCACCTCTGGCAGAGTCACAGGAATGGGTAATCTAGTATCTTTGTTTACAAGGCTGGGAGTGTGCAAAGTACTTTGATGAGATGCTTCAACAAGGCCCTCCAGGAGGCCATCTCTGGCTCCTTTGGTCTCAAGGGTCCAGCAGAAGCCATAAAATCCTGTGTGGTGGCACACACTTTCAATCCCAGAACTTGGGAGGCAGAAGCAGGCAGATCTCTGTAAATTTGAAGCCAGCTAGTTTACAAAGTGAGTTCCAGAACAGCAAGGTCTGTTACACAGACAAACAGTCTCCCAAAAACAAAAAAAATCAAAACAAAACAAAAAAAAAAAGAAGACAAATAAAGCCCTTTCTGAGCCTATATATGTGTCTCGTTTGTCAAAAATATCCAAACGGCCACAGCAAACTTCAAACAGTGGAGCAATCCATTCCTCTTGGTGAGAGGAAGAACAGTCTTTGGACACTGAAACCCTGGTGTTGCCTCTACGTAACCACAGACCTGTCTCCACATTCTGTAATTTCCTCATCTCACTGTGATATAGTTTCCTTACATCTACCAGATCATGTTTAGATCCTTCCACCGATTCCCCAAATATGCCTTGCTTAGTTTAAAATGTCTTTGAACTCATGAGTTTCTAGTCCTTGCTTTACTTAGCAACAACCAACACCATCAGCCACCCCGATTTTTCTCTTTTATTTCTATCTCCTTCTGGTTTATCTAGCTCCCGAAATTCTCCTCCTATACACTACTTATCTCCCCTCCTCTGCTGCTTTCTGGGTGTTCTTTCAACTTCTCCTCCTTCAAAGGACCACATGACAAATCCCAGGACTTGCTTCACTCCATTCTGTCCCCAATTTTACTTCCTTGAAATTGTTTTCTATATGCACATAGCATTAAATACCAGATTTTCTACAACTGTGATTCGGGGGTCTGCTGGGGGGATGGGGATGAACATGAGGCAGGATGCAAAGCTGTATTAAACTGCATGTGCTGGTACATTCAATCGGAAGAAGTCATGCGACAGTGATCTCTCAGTAGATGTCTCTCTCAGTAGGGCCAGTGAGATGGCTCAGCAGGTGGGCGCTTGCTGCAGAAGCATAGTGATCTGAATTTCATCCCTGGAACCCAGAAAGAAAAAAAGGGGGGGGGGGAGGAAAGAAAAGAACCAAAGTTGTCTTCTGGTTTCCCATGGTCCTTTCTCCTACAATAATAACAGATAGATAAAAGTAACAATTTGAAAATGGCTTTTTTTTTTTTTTTCCGCATTTGTTAATTTGGCAGAAGCTAAGGAATCACCTGAGAGGAAAGAACCACAATTGAGAAAATGCCTCCAAAAGATCAGCCTGTGGGGACGTTTTCTTGACTGATGGATGATGTGGGTGAACCAGCCCAAGGCAAGTGGTGCCACCTCCTGGGCAGTTGGCCCTGAGTTGTCTAAGTGGTCTGAGCAAGCCATGGGGAACGAGCCAGTAAGTAGGACCTCTCCGTGGCTTTTGATTCAAGCCCTTCCTCCAAGTTCTTGCCTTTAAATTCTTGTCCTGCATTTCTTAATGATTGGCTGTGATGTGGCATTGTAAGATGAAATAAACGCTTCCTTATCCCCCTACCCCCCAGCCCAGATCTGCTTATGGTCAGGATGTTTTATTCCAGAAATGGTAGGTAAGTGATTAGTGATAGATCACGGAGTATGAACCGGAGATAATGGATGGGAAGGGAAAGGCAAGAGAAGCAGTGAGAACAGGTTATCTGCAGACACAGCCGAGGAATGCACAGCACAGCTGCAAGTGAAGAGAAGCAGAAGGAAGAACCAATCGTGATTTATAAAGCTACATTTAAAAGTGATTAATTTTTTTTTCCTGTGATGGGGATCTAAGCCAAGGCCTTGTGTATGTGAGCAAGTTCCCTGAAGGTATGCTGTGGCGTGTATGTGCCTCCCCTGGCCACACACAAACATGTAAAATGGTCATGGTGGCACCCAACTTTAATCCCAGCACTCAGGAGGTAGGTAGATTTCTGTGAAACTTAATTACCCAGGCCATGGTGCTAAGGAGTGATTAGCTCACAAGGGAAGACCCTTGGTGACCATGATGATGCCTGTAAAAGGCTTGATGAAAAGTATGTTTCCCTTTTGTCTTTTTTGCCATCTGCACAAGGGGCAGAGCATCCAAGGTGTCAACCTGGGAGCAGAGCAGTGCTCAGCAGACAACATGCTAGCACCTTGACCTTGGACTTCTCAAGCCTAGAACTACTAGGAAATGTATTTTCTATCCTTCATAAATCATTCATACTTGCCTATTATTATTCCTTGTGGTGTTGGTTTTGTGATAAGGTCTCTTTGTTGCACAGGTACCTGAATTATATATCTTAAGCTGGACCTGAACTCATGCAAACCTCCTATCTCAGCCTCTTAAATGCAGGGATTACAAGCATATTATATTTTTGTACCACAAATGGGTGTAAGACACATTCAAATCTTTTATAGAATTTCATCTGAATGAATGGTTCTAAGGTTTAAAATTTCTGGCCACTGACTGCTCATCAAATTCATCCCAACAACCTACTAAATCACTACATAAGTGATTCTATGAATGTCTGCATTTTATTATCCACGGTTACCAAACTTCTCATTAAGTAGTTTATGCTCATCTAACTGCAGAAGTCCGTATTACATCCAGATGTTTATTATCTATAATTTTTCCAAAATAAATTCTGAGGTTTTACTTAGTACCCACAGACCCTTTAATATTTGGGGGGAGGGGATTCTATTTAGAATTTATCTCCCATCCCATAAAGCAATATTCTCTAGTATAACACTAACATTTCCTTACATTACTTCACACTTTATAGAGTTTACTGTAGAACCTGAGAGCCAAACACCACACAGACAATCATTCGAGACTGTTGAGTCTGGTCAGTAGTAACACCAATCTTCAAAGACTTCAAAAGAAGCACAGGGCTGGAGAGATGCCTCAGCAATTAAGAACACTAGCTGCTCTTCCAGAGGACTGGGGTTCAATCCCTAGCACCCAAAAGACAGCTCACAACCATTTGTAACTCAGCTCCAGGGGATCTGAAACCCTCTTCTGACCTCCACATACGGTGCACAGATATACACTACATGCAAGCAAAACACTCATACAATAAATAATAATACATCTTTAAATCAATAAGTGATCTTTTTTATGACTTAGGTTTTTGAAATACACAAAATTTACAGCACAAACACAGTATGTACATTTCAAGTTCTCATTACAAAAATGTGTGCCATTTGGGAAGAATATTACTGAAATCATGATCTAAGATATCTGTTAAAATTCAAAACAGATTCATGGAATCAGGTCTCCACAAAACCACCATATAATGCTATAATGGAGCATGGCTAATAGAGTTTGTTTATCCATATATTGAAATGAGGCTGATTCTCAGGTCTGCCAACAATGGTTAGGTCTGATTAGGGCCTGTTTTTGTACAGCTGCAAGCCGAAGCTCATTTACATCTTTCTATTGGGCTGTTAAAAAATAAAAGAAAACCACCCAAAACAAACCAACCCCCCCCCAAAACAAACAAACAAACAAACAAAAAAACAAAGTAAAGAAGAGTCTATCTGACAAAAGACGGATGTGTCTCCAGTTATTTACTCTCTGCTCTTTTACATAAAAAGTTGGCTGACCCCTGTTCCGACAGAGTAAGCTCAAAGTGAGCTGTTGGAAGATATGGTGGATTTCCAACTGGACACCACGGTCATGTGCTGGTGCGGTCAGCACTACTCATTTCCAAAGTGAGGCACTTTTGTTTGAGTATGTACATTTCCATGACATAATTACATCTGGTGAGTAGCCTTGGTACTTGACACTAGCCCTTGGCAATTAGACCTGCAGACAAAAATCACAGTATCCTAGGGAACCAAGTTAAACAAAGTACTTTCAACATCAGTCCCCGAGCTCTTCAGTAGTTGTTAGTGATTCAAGACCACTTGGATATTAATCAAGTCAATAATTTAGATACGCTAAAAGGAAGTGATAGTTCTATATTATTTAAATAAGATCTATACACACGTTTGGACACTGTGATTCATTATTTTAGAAGCAAGAATAGCTTAGTAGCTACTTAATTTTAAAAGTGAGAAATGAATAAAAATAAGAAGGAAAAGTTATGCCAAAAGACTTTGGAATGCAAAGCCTGGGGTCCCTCAGCACTTGCTCCCAGGCTGGCCTCGCTTCTTAGGCTGCAGCGATTGTTGGAGGAAACCAGAAGCTTGTCAGCAAGAGTTCATCAACAAGCTGACAGATCCTTTAGCACATCCTTTAAAAGTACAAGCTGTATGAGCTGTCAACACAAATTCTCAGTGTGCTGATGAAATCCAGGGCAGTGGGCTCTCTTCATGCTGCAGAAGAACATGGTCTATACACTGTCCCTTCTCCCGAGCAGGCTGTCTGTGCGTCACATCGTGGGGATACCCCTGTGTCTGTGCATCACATCATTTAGACATCCCTGTGTCTGTGTATCGAATCATGGGGACACCCCTGTGATGGCAAGATGTGAGATGCTCAGAAGACGCTGAGGTAGGTGATTTTCAAATGAAGATTTTTTTTTTACACCCTGATTCGATCAGGACTAGCTTCCTTGTGTATCCTCCTCCGGGGAAATATCTTCCTTTTAAGAGCAATTATCTACATGATGGAGGACAGAAAATAAGTATTAGTACCATATTGATGCAAGGCTATTGGTGAGGTAGGCATCCCTTCTGTGACCCACACATTCCTGATCATTGCTCAGTCTGATACAAGTTTCCTTCACTCTTCCCACAAAACAAAAAGAATCAATAGTTTTGCTTAGTGCCACCATCAATATGCTTTTAAACATGCGCCCACAGAAGTGTGAGACTAAAATTACGTTGAGCCATGGTTCATTTTTGAAGACCTGCAATAAGAGTTTATATAACCATTGCTAAGGGTACTTATTTTCAAGATTTCTCTAGTTTTGTTTGATTTAATTGAAAGGAACCACCACTTAAACACTAATTCTGGGTTTGAATAGACTCTTTTTTTTTATAGGATATTTAACAAAAACTATTAATATCCTATCTGGTTTTTTTTTTCTATATTTATCAACAGTTATTTGAAAATTAAGACAATGATTATGAATGGGTTGCAAAGCAAAAAGCTCATTTCTAGGTGCTGGAGGGATGGCTCAAGCAGTTAAGAGCCTGGTTATTCTTGCAGAGGACCAGGGTCTGATTTCCAGCATCTGGAGGCTCACTACTGCCTGCAACTCCAGTTCCAGGAAATCCAGTACCCTTTCTGGCCTTCATTGGCACTGTATGCACATGGAACATAGGAATACATGCACACAAAACACCCACACACACATAGAAATAAACAAAAAATTATTTTATAGGTCATTCATAAATGTGTTGCTTTGAAATTGAATAAATATTTATTTTGTCAAAAACAGTTATGTAGGCGGAGTTTACCCACAAGAACACCAATACTAGAAAAATATTTATTAGAATATAATCCAGAACTCACGGTACAGGTAACCAAGCACAGTAGGGACCGAAGTCTGCAGACGGACGGACGAAGAGGTCCTTCCTCCAGCAGCCAGGAACCAGGAAGAGAGCCCCCCAGCGTCCCAGCAGCCCCTTATCAAAGGGGTCGGCCACACCCCTTCCAGGAGCCCGGGACCCTGGATAAGCTTCTTTGGACCTTATCAGCTGACACCTGAATCCCACAACACAGTTATATATGCCATGTCTGAAATGGAAAATCTAACCATTATTGTAAAGCAGCTATGAGGAAAAAACACAACTATGTCTTTACAGTTTCCATTTGGATCCTAATGTTAACTTTCTCTATCCTCTTCCCATACACACAGGCCCAGCCATCTCCCTTCAGAGGTGGAAACAGGGCGCAATCCTGCTAATGAGCTGGGGCAGGAGCAGTGTTTGCTGCTTGTCTGTGAGGGTGACAGGTAAAGAACCCTGGTTTGAGTGGGGTAGAGAGCAAGTGCTGGAGGAGCATGAGGAAATCTTCCGTTTCCTCCTCTTTCCTCCATCTTTCTAGCTCCCTGTTCTCTCCCAGTACAAAGCTTGGTCTCCATGTTTCCTTATAACACCCCTGTGGCTCGCCTCAGCCAAGCCATGCGTATGTGCATGGCTGTGTGTGTGCGCGCGCGCGCGTGCATGCATGTGTGTGTGCACAAGAACACAGCAACAAAGACCAAGAAAGGTCTTGCCACTTAGGAGTGGAGGTCTAGCTGCCATACTGTCTTCCTCAGTCTGTGGCAGGAAGCCATTATTTATCCAAAGCTCTCAGTGTTTACACTTGTCCTTTTCAGTGTGCATTCCCCTCACCCCCGAGAGTGACAAGCCCAGCAGTTCCAGTCAGCAGTCACCTCCTCTGGAGGCTGAGGAAGCCTCTGGCTTGCACCAGTTAGGTGTGCCCCGTTCCCCATTCCTCCTTTCTTCACAGCATTTTACACTTGTGGCTCAGTGAAGATTCTCCATTGTATTATCATCTCTTACACCTTCCTCCTGTTTCTCAGGAGGTTGGATGTATGCCCAGGTGGAATGAAGTGAGCTCAGATGTACAGAGACTGATGTGATGACAGGAGAAGGGCAGGGCCGCTGCTGTGTGTGCAGTGACACACAGGGCCACTGGCACCTGAGAAGACACCAGCTTCTCTGCGAGGGCTAAAGGAAGAAGATTTAGTTCCAGACAATGACTCTAGGCAAAGCTGGAGCTAGACAGAGAACTTTTCAGTTATAGTTCAAGGTCCACGGTGACCCACTGAGTTTGTAAAGAAAAAGGATGACATGATAAATGAGTGAACGGTCGCTGAGCTGGACTTTACATGCTGGACACATAGGCAGCTAGAAGCCAAGAGGAAAACTTAAGTGTTGTGTTTATGCAACTGCTTTATGTGTCATTTCCTTGGGGGGGGGGGGTGGCCTATTTTCAACACAACTTTTAAGCAGCCCAAGTTATCCTCAAACTTGTGATCCAACCTCCCAAGTACTGGGATCCTACACTTGACCGTGGGAGTGAATTTATATCATGTTTTGAAAGGTGATATAGCCCACCCAGATAATCTGCTTAGGAGCTAGTAAAATATAGAAAACTTACCTGTTCAGCAAAAAATGAGAAGATAGTAAATATAATCAATGTTGCTAGTACACAATGGGTCCAAAACTTCAACTTGTCTCGATATGCCCTCCTGTTCAGAGACAAACGAGGTAATCAATGATTTTTACAAAATCATACCATGCATATTGTAAGGCAAAAAGACACTATTCATCGTTAACCATAACATATTAATAATATATATATATTTCTAACATAAGTTTAGAACTTTTATTTTGTAATGCTGTACTTCAGTAGTGTTTCCTTGGCTTCCAAAGAACAGTACTTGTAGATGTGGGGATATGTTTCAAATTTAATAAAACCAGTCTGAGATATCAGAGGCATTTACCCACAGTCAGTCTAGGAGGATCAGATAGTGGTTAACTCACACCTTTAATCCCAGCACAGGGGATGTCTGGGAGTGGTGACCTACGCCCTTAATCCCAGAAAATCTGAGTTTGAGGCCAGCTTGGTTTACTGAGGGAGTTCCAGACTCCCAGGCAGGCAGGGGTGGTGCATGCCCAGCACTTGAAAGGCAGAGGCAAGAGGATCTCTGTGAGTTCAAGGCTAGCCTGGTCTTCAAAGAAAGTTCCAGGCCAGCCAGGACTGTTACACAGAAAACTCTGTCTGGGAAAACAAAACAAACAAAGACTAGAAGAGATGGCTCTGTCCTCTGACATTCCAGACTATTTTTTTAAAAAATCTGAAACATAACCCCACATGTAGACCTTAAAATAACATTTAAAAAATTTATTTATTCACATTCATTTATTTTGGAAAAAATATCCTGGATCCAGAGGGACGATAAACAAGATTAAGTTTCTGCTCGAAAGTGTTTAGAAACTTACAGAGTCACTGTCATGCTATCAGTCAGCAGCTGGAAACATACATTATCAAAATTAGTTTTGTGGAAAACCCCCAGAAAAAAGGGAGGCAGCAATAGGGTCACATTTCTCCTGAGCCCGGAGGGAGAAGGAACATGACTGGCTGAAGGGAGAAAATGACGGTGGCAGATGGGCACCGGAGCTCGCTCCAGGACAAGCGGAGCCACAGGAAGGCAGCTGGCAGGGACTGTGGCTACTCTGGAAATAAAGCTCTCAGGAAAGTAGATAAAATGTGGGGGTACGGGTGTGCCATACAATCAGGGTAAAAGTAGAGGCTGTGTGAAGGGTAGACAGATGTGTAAGGCACATGGTCTAGGTCAAGTTGAGGCATGGGAAAGAATGATGGGCTGTCTTAGGGTGATGAGAAAGAAAGCAAAGGGACAATGAAGGGGTCTGGAAATGACATGAGTTGGGGATAAAGAGCGCTAAGTATAAGAGTTCTCACTCGTACTTTGGGAACGGCGAACTGCTATGAACATCCAATTAAAAGGCTTAACATGGGGCTTGGACAATAACTGATACCCACTACACGTGGGCTTTTGCCTTCTCCCAGATTCTTAAAACCCTTTGGGAACAGACATCTCTCTAGCTTAAGTCACACTATTCCACACGTGGTTCTTCCTTTCCTGTGACCAGACACAGCCAGCTCAGTGGATCACCACCACAGCCGTGCACATCACGTACTATTCACAGTAGCTAAGACACTGCCAGCTCAGTGGACTCTAATGCGTGCAGGATCACTGGCACAGCCGTGTGTACTGCTGTACTATGTACAGTAGCTAAGGCACAGAATCAGCTTAGATGCCCACCAACAGGTGAAGGGATCATGAAAACACACTCCTCATATACAAGGGGATTTACTGAACCATAAAGAAAAGTAAAATCATGGCATTAAATGGATACAACTGGAATTTCTCAAGAGAAAAAAGCCAGACCCCCCCAAACAAATAATGCATGTGTCCTTTCATATGTGGGCCCTGTATATTCCTGTGTGTATCTAGGTTATAAAGTTAGAAAGCTTCATGAGGAAAGAAAAATTCCTCCGGGGGGGGGGGGTGGATAGGAGCTAAGGATATATATGAGAAAATAAGGCGTACTAAGGAGGGAAAGGGGGGCCAGCATGAGAGCACAGAGAATTAGGGGTAGGAAGTGAGAGAAACATAATGGATATACAATGGAAAAATGCTGTAACAAAACACATTATTGTACACGCTAACAAAAAAATCTAATATAAATAAAATAAACTAACTTAAAAAATGTAAGCTGAGCCTGTAAGAAGCTGAGGCAGACAGGTGGCCTTCTTGTTTTTCTTGTGTGTTGTTTCTTCAGAGGAAACACCAGCATTTATGTTCTAGGATATACGGAATAACAGGACCCTGAATCTTGGGTGCTTTGCTCTGGGCTTCTTCCTTCCTTCATTTAAGGGCTTTCTGACAAGATATTCGCAAGCATCATCTTCTTCAGAGAGACTGAAACGCTTTTGGATCCTGTGAATTCTTCTAGGTCCCAAACCTAGAGGCATAGTAGTGTCCATCAGTCAGAAACAACCTCCTCTCCTTGGTCTGTCTGTCTGTCTGTCTCTCTCTCTCTCTCTCTTTCTTTTTGCAGTAACCAAGTGAGAACACTCAGACTGGCATCCGCAGTGTGTCCTAAACAGACTGGTACTTCTCTTTCAGTCTCCTTGGTCTACAACAAGAACATCCCTTACTCAACAGCAAGTACCCTCTGCCACGAGTCAGGACACCTTGCTTATGGGAAAACCTTGTCTGTCATCTTGTCATTCGGACCACATCAGCCTTCACCCAGAGCATCAGCAGTCCTGTGGCCTTGCACTTCCAGAGAAAGTATGAAGCTCGTGTTGATCATCCAGTTCAGTGAGTTTCTGACAGCCGGCATCTGGGAAGGAGATATTCAGCTTCATCTTGACATGGCCAACTACCTAAGAGGTGCGACCAAAAAACTCAAAAACTACTGCTTACTCAACTGAGTGACTAAAAATAAAGTCACTGGACTGGGGAAATTAACACTTGGAAGCGTGTCAAGAACTCGGTCTTTGCAGCTCCCGGAAACTGAACACAGTGGGAAGCTGGTTATGTAAGCTGAATCCATAATCTCTCACAGTGTTTTCTTATACAAATGAAAGTGAACAGGGGCAGAGAGCATACTGTCTCATCTCTCCAGCTGAACTCAACACGCTCTTAGAAGTTGTCAAGACCTTCCCAGTTGCCAGCCTCCCCCAATGGTCTCTTCCAACCCTGCCCGCTGCTCTTCATCCTCCTGAAGGCCACAGACAGCATCAAAGCCTCAGCAGACATTGCCCAGTTTGGGTTTACCCACCAATCCAATAGTTCCAGCAATATACTTGGAAAGTGCCAATTTACAACTTTCTTTATTCTATTATAAAACCTTCATCTAACTATTCATTAAGAATTTGAGGTAACTTAAACCTGTGTTCTCAGAGTGTTGTCACTCTTATGTGGCTCTGGAATAAACTTATCTACTTTGACATGAGAGCAAAGCTGTTAACCTACCTTCCCTGATGTTTCTATCAGCGCTTTTCTAAAGTACCTTTACTCATGACTTTCTTTTCTTTTATAACTACAGAAACTCCATGAGACCTTTTCCACATAGAATCACATCATTTGGGAAACCTGAATTCAATCGTAGGCCATGGTCACTCACATTTGGCTCAAGAATAAACTTTTACTTCCTTTGAGGAGAGAGTTCTGTTCCATAAGGACAAAGCCAAGTCGAAATGTTACCAAAAGAATCAGTGGTTCCATCCCCAGCACATCAATCTCATCACAAAACACACTGCCACCACCAATATATCCTATCTGATGCCCATCACCCTGGATAGAATGAGCCCCTCACAGCTAGCATTATACATGCTTCATCCTTGGATTCCAGCACCTGACATAGAGAGGCAGGTAAATGGTCAAAAGTCATCATAAATTCCAAGTTAAAGTTTCCTGACCTCATGGCAATAAGTAAAACATGAAGAACGCATATAAAGCAACTATAGAATGTACTAGGGATGTATAAACTTCCTAGGATGATCTAGCAGCTGCCAGTTACTTGGTGTGAGCAAATTATTCCCAGCACTCATGAGGCTGAGCCAAGGTTCAGATCACAAGCTGCAGACCAGCTTGGGCTTCAAAGGGAATTCCAGACCAGCATGATATAAAAAGAGAGACCAAGGCCTTGGGGTGTATCTTGGTTCTAAAGCACTTGCCTAACACCTAGCATACACAAGGCCCTAGGTTTGATCCCTATCACCGAAGAAAACAATTCCCCTGAAGTGACACCCGGCCATGTGGCACACGCCCTTTCATAGAACAGGCAGATTCACAGTGAGATGAGAAAGCAAAGAAGTGGTCCCTAGGGGATGAGGGTGAAGTGATGGGGAAATGACTGTTCAAAGGGTGCTGGGTACTTCTGCAGTGATGAAAAGGTCCTCAGTCCCCAGCAGTGCTACACAGCACCATGAATACATAAATGTCCCAATCTGTATGCCTGGAAATGCTGAGGTGAATCCTAAGACCCCCATTTTAGTTTTTACTTGTCTTCATCACTCCCAACTATACCAGACAATTTCTAACGTAATTTACCAGATGTCAATCTTTTAGACATTATTTACGAAGTTCCCATTGGCTCTGAAAGCAATGCTTAGCAATCTGGTCAACCCAGGCTGACTTTATGTGCCTCTCATTTTGCACACCGCAACAAGATCTTCCAAATCATGAGGTTGGTCACTTAGACATTGAAAACAAAATAGTAACTATATTTTCCCAAGGAAATTACACAGCAGATAACACATTTAAGAAATGTTAGCAATCTAAAATCCGGGTACAAATGTCTATTTAGATACAAGGGCACATATACATATATGCAAAACCAGAATTTACCATTCCTGTAGCTCATGCATATGAAGAAATCGGTTCCGATACTCTCTAGGCAGCTCAAACTGGGAAGGTATGGGAAACATGGATTCATAGAAGTCCCTGAGAACAGCCTTCACTGTCTGGGCGTCTTTATGGTTGTGGTCAATGTTGTCATTCAGACAAACAAACTTCCTGAAAACAGAGAGCCAATGTCAAGGGTCATCACACACATGAGCCCGATCCGATAAAGTAAGAGATCTGGGTTCCAAAACTATTTCTAATGTGCCAGCATCCTAAGTTCTGCTGACATTTGCTGACAGAATTCCCTGGAGGAGAGTGTTTTATAAAGTTTCCTTGCAAATTCCTTACCTGTCAAACGAGAACAGAGATAATTCTGAAAGATCTATGGAACTATGGGAATAAACAAATGGCTTCCATTAGTGCAGTCAGATGTATGTGCTTTATAAATGTATTTGGCTGGCTGTAATATAGTATTTTGTTAGCTGCTGGGGGAGAATTAGTAAGCACCTAAAGCAGGTTTTTTGACTATTAGATCATGCTCATGTGGATGCCCGACATAGAGATGCCTATGCCACAGATCCTTTGAGTTTTGAACTAAAGTACCTCCAATCAAGCTGAGGCTACAGAGGTCAGTAAAACCAGGTTTGGATGGTGCGTCCCTTTTCGTTTCAAGTTTTCTTTAAGGAAAAAGTCACTAAGCCAAGGTATTAATAAAACGTGACAACACTTTTGAAAACAACAAAATTAAAAGTTCAAACAAGTTTAACGAAAACTTTAGATCCAACTACCAATTCTTAGAAAAAGTCGAGCAGAACATAAGAACGACTTAAGAACCTACATAAAGAACAAAAGAGGGGAAGTGTTTAAGAGAAGAAATTAGCTGAGCATGGTGGCTGGTGCCTTCATCTCAGGACTCAGGAGGCCGAGGCAGATCTCTGAGTTCTAGGCCAACTTAAGCTAGTGAGAACCTGCCTCAAAAATAAGATAAAACAAAATAGAAAATGCCAAGACTAAGAAACCCCAGGCTATCAGAGAGTCAATGAGCTGCCCCAGCAGTCAGAAAACCCACTCCGGTGACGACCCCTCCTGTGTGCTAGGGCACCAGGGACTCAGGATGGCAGGACAACTGCTCAGGAGAAACCTTTTTAGATATACTGAGTGCCAACTGCCTACAGCCCCCCTCACCCCAGTCTGCTCTCGCCCCATCTCTTAGCAGTCTGGATGAGGTCCTTGTGGGGAATTTACACTTAATCCACAACTCCTGCCTCCTTGGTCAAACCCCAATTCCTTTTGTTATGGAGCTTCACGCCCTAATCTCTAGTTCCCTTCTTTTAGAATATATATATATATATATATATATATATATATATATATTATATAATATTAATCAGAAAAATTTAGTACCTGGGGTTTTTTCTTATGTCATCCAACTGGCCGACCACATGGGAAACGTTGGTACGAATCATTTTGAAAGCGATTTCTTCTTCTCCCATTATTTCAAACCTAATTGCCAAATGTATTTAAAGAGTTCAGTCAATACACGGGGATGCAAAGCAATATTTCAATAGGAAAAGCATTCTTACAAACTTTACTGAAGCCGGGTGTGGTGGCACTTGGGAGGCAGAAGGCTGGTGGATCTCTGTGAGTTCTAGGCCAGCCTGGTCTACAGAGTGAGCTCCAGGACAGCTGGGACTACACACAGAGAGAAAGCCTGTCTAGAAAAACAAACAAACAAACAAACAAACCAAAATAACAACAAAACCTTGAGTCTCAATGTGAACAGAAGTGACTGGCATCTTTTAAAAGATTGCTAGAGGAGATCTCACATAATCTTTGAACGAATGAACAATTTAATAAAACACTGTAAAGGCACAAACATGCCAGAACTTTACAACTGTCCTTAAGCTAAACAAAGATGCATGTACCACTCACCTATGCTTGTTCTTGTCTTTATATGCCTTATGGATTTTGTCCGTTACTGGTTTACAGTTGGTGACAAGACTTTTTGTGACTGGTGGCTACGAGAGAACACAAGTGTCAGACGGTCCATCCAGGCAGGCCAAGAAAGGGAAGTGAGGGCTAGACTTGCTGAACGTAAGGTTACCAGGAGATCACGGGGATCATATTAAAGGGGAACCATCCTTCTACCTTAGCTACATCCTAGCCACACGCTCTGGGCGTGGCTACACATAAAAAGGCAAGCGGTGGCTGGAGGCAATCTAGACAGCTACTTTCCCTCTTGAGAAAGTGTCTGCTCAAGCTACATTGACAGACGTGTGAATGAAAAATTAATTACCCACTCTTGGCCTAATTAAGTAGTTAATTATTTTTGTTTTCTTAGACAGCATCTCCCTGTGAAGTCCTGGCTAAGCTGACTTTTTAAGCAAACCCTGGCTGACTTTAAATTTGTGATTAAACTTCAGCCTCTCATGTGGTGGTGGGTTACAGGCCATGTGCCACCAGGTCTATAAAACAATTACAACAAAATTAACCCCCAAAGCAACAACAATAACAAAAACAACAGCTCATTAACCTGTAGACACCTTTAACCATATTTAGCTTTGAAAGAATTGGCATAACTAAATCTAGTGAAACTTTGAAAAAGGAGTTTTATTGTTTTAAATTCTGCTGAGAATGTTCTTTGGCCTGCATAATTAAATTCCATGTTTAAAAATGATTTTATTCTCTCCAGAGGCAGAAATGACTACGGATGACACATAACTCTTTCACTGACTAAGAACATCTGTGACCCTGCATTGTTACCAATGGTTGCAAACCACCACGTAGGTGCTGGAAACTGAACCCAGGTCCTTCACAAGACCTAAATGGGTTTTTAACCACTGAGCCACCACACTTCTCTCCTCCAAAAAACAAAACTGGTAATAGAATTTTATTCTAATTATAAAAGCAAAAGCTATTCAATTGTACAAATATGAAAATTCAAGTAAGATTACAAAACTATCTGTGATTATCTTTTGAGTATGAATGTTCTGGTATTGAAGTAAGGAGTGGATTATATTAGGGGATTTTTGATAATTCAAGTCATAGTGTATGCTTCCTATTTCCCTCCTCATTCAGATGACTTTCTAAGCATTTCCCATATTTCATATGTACAACTTACAAAACCATGTTAAACAGTGTAAGGTATATGCCATTTCATCAATTCTGAGATGCACATCTCTAAAATGGGGACGTTCTTTTACAATTAACAATTTTCTGATTACTCTGGACAATTGACGTTGCCACAGGTGTATGTAGGTCATCTGCCATCCCCCATAAAGCCATGAAGGGCCAGCAGCATCCATCTGATAGATTTCTTTAGAGAGTTCTCTTTCCAAAAGAGAGTTCTGGGGTTATTTGCTGCTACCCTTGGTCCATCACTAGAATGTCTGTTTATGGAATCCAAGTAACCAATCTTTGTAGTAAGAAGTTTCTGGCCTGGCCTAGCCCCAAGATCTGGACCAGCAGTCCCAAATAACAACACAAAGTCTTATATTAATTACATGTTGTTTGGCCTATGGCTCAGATGTATCACTTGCGAATTCTTAAACTGTTGATTAGCCATGTGACTTAGAACCTTTTCTCAGAACAGCATTCTCATCCTGCTTCCTCTGCATCTCCCTGGTATCTCTGCTCTGTTCTTCCTCTTCCCAGAGTTTTCTTAGTCTGGTATTCCCGCCCACGCTTCCTGTCTGCCTTCTGGCCAATCAGCATTTTATTAAGCCAGTAGGAGAGACAAATAATTACAGTGTACCAGACCATAATCTGAGCAAATCTGAAAATGTACTTACAGTGGGTAAGGATTCTAAAGCAAGATATAAGGATTGTGTATTATTTGTGCTGCGATGCTGCCTTTGGCTTTGATGTGTGACACAGAAATGGTGGAGAGACATCTGATAAGGATTAACATGAAACTTACCAGATTGGGATCATAGTATGCTTCCTGAGTTGGTGGAATAATGTTCAGTTGAGTGATATTAGCAGGAAGTATTTTTGAGCAATTTATTAACATATGTTCCAAACCTGTCAAATCCTAACCAAAGCAAAATATAAATCTGTTATAAATACTATGATAGATAAAAACTATGGCCTAAAAATAAGAAGTATATATGTACATACAAGTAATATTATATAGATTGGGCATTTATGTATTTAGAACTACCTATCTATATCTCTTTCTATATATACATGCATCTAACAATAATTAATGGAGATTAAAAATGGTTATGAATTTGAAAAGCTCAAAAAGGGAGGTACATGAGAGGACTTGGGGGACTGAAAGGAAAGGGGAAATGATATACTATAATTTCAAAAAATAAAAGAAAAAATCATAATAAAAAAGTATGTGAAAGTCTCTAAGTGGCTATTCTAAAGGGCTCAAAAGCAATACAACTTTTAAGTATAAAGTCGAAACATTTCGAAAGAGCAAAATAAGACAATACAGCAACAAATATTTCATCCTCATCTGAAACAGAATGTGAGGCTGGTGAAGCATTCATTTTTACAAGGTGGTCCAGGCTCCCAAGAAAGAACGCAGTGCATCTCAACGCCTTTGAACATCTCCATACATGAGTTCTGCATTTCTAAGGCTCACAGAAGAACTGGCTGAGGTCTCCAGTCAGTCACACCCCCACACCCTGAATGAACTTGCCATGTGGATCATATGCAGGTATCTACCGCCTGGTTCTCCCCTCAGATAATAGACATGCAAAGGCATAAAAAAATAATCCCTAAAACACAACTTTCAAATATTTTAGTTCTGGCACTAATAAATGAATTATTAGCCCACACATTAAATATTCAGAATTATCTTTACTTGAAATGTAGTAGAAAAAGAATTGTCAGAATTTTATCTTAACATATCATAAGGTTAAGGCTGAAACAATATATTACCTGCAAGCTTAGAGGGAGATCATGAATTCTGGTAGCCAACGTTCGGATTTCTCTATCAGACAAGATACCAGATTGGTCTGTATCTACTTCATCAAAGACTCGAGAAATATTCAGGGGCTGAACTGCACTCATGAGATAATAAAAATATGAGAAGGCAAACTGCATGTCCTCAGAGTGGCGCACTTTGTGAAATGATGTCTTGTCAAATTCTTCAGGGAACCTGTACAAATATCACAAGAGCTTTGGATATTCCAGGTATACACAGTATTGGGTGTTAATAAAAATAGAAGTATGTCTTCACATCTTATTTATATAGCATCTGTGACTCACATGAGGGCCATAGCCCATTAGGGCAAATGTGCAAATGTACAGAGGAACAACTTACGTATCTTGTAGTTCTTGCATAACAACCCTGTCAATCATGTGCGGCATGTGTGCAGGGACTTTCCTGGATGTGAATCCAAACTTGCTATTTAGAATTTTATTTACATATCGGAGCGAGTCTGCAAATGTATCTTTTAGTTGCCGACCTGTATGTTTGCTATCAGTAAAATATGCCAACTGTGTCTTCAAGGACTCTTCCTCCTGAAAGGAGAATTCCACATCACTCAACATTGTGCTTAGTCCAAAGCAGACTCTATTAACAATCTCAAAGCCAATTCAGCACATTTAGAAAAATTATTTACATATAAATCTTATAGTGCTTTAAATGTCAAGCTGCTTTTGCTGGTGACAACAGAACATGTATCTGAGTTTTGAATATGACTAAAAGAAATTGAGCTCTGACTATATATGATCGAGAGAAAATCAGGCAGAACTGCACGGGCAGAGAAAATTGATAAAGAATGTAAACAATCTTTAATAGAAGAGGTATCTTGCTTCACAAACTGAAAAAATGCAGAGGGACGACAGTGACTAGTGCTGGTTAGCAGCAAGCTTCCGTGACTGTGGGAAGATGAGGTGGTGTCACATTTCACCAGTGAAAATAACATAAGCAGAAGGCGTGTGGAAGAACTTGTTGAAATGCTTTAGTTGTCGAATAATGGAAAGGTCAGATACCAGAAGAGCAAAAGCTGTATTCTCACAAGCACCAAATCAGAGGAAACCACAGGGAATGTGTAGATGGTGCACAATCGTCACTGCAGGACAGAAAATGCATAGGTGGCATGCTCATGCACCTAGAGAAAGACTGGGGGGGGGGGGGGGGCGACTCATCAAATCTCAAGGAAGGAGATTCAAAAAGACCTTCCCTTATAATGGCAGCTTTTTGTACTGCTTGAAAATTTTACTAGTCTACAGTCAAACTTCTACATTTTCTTAAAGGAAAGGTGGGGATCATAAAAAGGAACAGTCAGGAGCGGCCACCTTCCACTCAGTTAGTGAACGTCCAATGATGTCCCCAGAAAGATGGGCAGAAAGATGTCCTCAAAAGTGTTGAGAGGAACAGGATACAGGCCCCACTTCATCATCATCTTCTTCTTCACTGTCCAGCCTTGACCATACAACTTTTCTTGGTCTGTCAACTCCAACCCATTTAGGGTCAGCTCACAGGATGCAGTGGTTCCTGAGGCTGTCTCCCTTGGGACTCCTTGCCTATGACTCAACAGAGGTAGATACCTCATGGTCACAACTGTCAGATTTACATCTGTCCTGCCTAGGGGGTCTTAGTCTTCCTGTGTCTGTACCCCACAGTGTTCATCACTGTGGCAGCACCTTCAGGAAAAATGATAGCGCATGTGACGCAGGGGACAAGAGCTCTGACCTGAGGTTTGGCTTATGAGGCTGGTTACACTGGGGGTGGAGATGCCAATGAACTTATCTGAACCTCAGGTTTCTCACCAGTAAAGTTGGAATGGTACCAGAGCTACACGCTAAGGAGAAAGAACAGCTTCCACGTCCCCAGCCTCCACCCCAGCTAAAAATGCTTACTCATGTAGGGGCTGATACCTAGACTGCCAAAGTATGTGGCATTTTTATTATTAGAGTTATTGGGGAAATAAAATCCCTCGAGAAAAGCACTTTCTTTACTTGTGGTCACAAAAGAGTGCTCGGCAAATGGTAGCTACTATTTTGTTACCACTTACAAGGTTATTTATGTTCCTGGGCATAACAAAGAATAAGGCTGGATCTAACTTACATCAAGAAGGTCTTGGAAATACTTTTTTTTCTCCCAAGGCAGAAAGCCTGGGTAACTCTGTGCGTAGTGCTGCAGCTTCCGTCCGGGCACTACTTCATTTACAGCTATGTGGCCGCCAGCACGGTCCTCCACTCTGCCTCTTTCCTCCTCCTCTTTCCCTGGGAGCTCTTCTTTGGGTGCACTCACGCCCACTGTATGTTGGGTCTGAGTTTCCAAGACCGGGGGTGGATTCAAATCATTGTCACCACCATTCGAGTTCGCTGTCCCCACTGGGGATGTCCATCTCTCTGACCTCTCACCCACAACAAAGCCACCTGGGCTTTTGTGAGAGGGCTTTTCTCGTGGATCCTCCAAATGGTCATTTGCTACATCTGTCCTTCTAGCTGGAGGTTTTACTTCAGTATCTAATGAGTTGCCTAAGAAAGACCTCAGCAAGACTGACTTGGATACATTGTACCCTTTCAGAGTGATGTCTCCAAGTTCCAGTTGTAGATTCAAGTGGCTCAGTCTCGCCTGGGCTTCTTTCGGAAGGAGTGAAATATTTACCGAGGGGATGTTCACCTCCTCTCGGGATCTCCCTGTGGTGTTTACACCATGTTTCCTGACCTTGGGGAAGCGTTTCCCTTGGGGTACATCTTCGAAAGGGATTTCAGCCTCGGGAAGAGGTGTCACTTGACTAACCAAATTCTCATAAGCCTTCTGGGTTGTAGAATTCAGCTTTGGCACCTCCCTTGTGTCCACCTCTACGGTGATCTGGATTTTGAACTCTTTGTCATTTGCGTTTTGGAGTGTGAGGTTAAAGTGTATCACCGTTGCATTCATTCTGCTGTGGAGAAGGAGATGAATGGTTTTCCACTTGTTTGCAATGGACGCATGTCGGATTATTGGATTGTCGCTATAGCTGCCTTCGATTCCTCTTCTGGCTATCTTGGCAAAGCTGAAATAAGGCAGGTGTTCACCTTTGGGGATAACATAGTGAGTCTGGTTTGGGAGAAGAGTTACTTTATACAATTCATGAAAATGATCTAGAGAAAAAAACACAAACATGGTTTCTTTTTAATTAGGCGTTTTTACTACCTTCTCTTATTTCTCTGGGTTGAAATTCTTATTTTCTAAGGGTGACTTTAAATTTATTTAAAAATGCTCACAAATTCTAACACAGGGTTTGGGGATGTGGCTCACCTTCCCATTTGAGCCAACCAGCTTTCATGGAACATTGAAACTGATTCACTATAGAGATGTGACATGATTTTTAATTAATAAATTTCAATGACTATTTTCTAACTTTTTTTCCCATTTGAGAATCGCTTGAAATAATAACAACCATTGAGTTTTCTATCTGTGGAGTTAGCCCTTTGTTTCTAATGTTTTCATGGCAATAAACATACCTTGTCCACAGTCACCAGCATCAAACCCACAGGACAAGACATTGCAGGCTTGGTCACAGAACTTATCGGCGAGCCAGGAATTAGCACAGCCTTGGTTACAGTAAGAGACACTATGTATTCCTCCAGCAAAATGCCAGGGCTGTCCCACTCCAATGTTCCCGGTACCCCCACCTCCTGGAGCATAGCGACTCCCTCCGCTGTTACCTGTAGAAAGAAGAGGAAGGAAAAGTCCTTACTGGGCTTACACTTGCGAGAAGATTTTTACTAACGTTTGCAAGACTGATGCATGAATTACAGCTACAAAGGCTCGTCCCATCCTTTAACAGAGCTCCCTGTGTCTGAAGGGGAGTTCACCTGGAAGAGTACAGGCAGTGGTGATTATGATGGGTATTGCCAAGCTGGAGAAGGAAAGAGATTACTCAGAAGTCTGCAAACCATGTCCAGACACAGGTATTATTAACACTGTCAATGTTAATGTTTCGCTAGGTCTACTTTATACACATGTGTTCTCTCCCTGCACCTGCCCATATTTTACAAAAGGTCACCAGAGAGAAAGGACTAAAGCAGCTTTGACACTTGGTTTTCTCTACTGTTCATTTCCAAGTTGATTTCCTAATCTAGAATACCAGAATGATAATATCCATGCACATGCTCTTTCTCTGAACTCCCCCAATCAAGAGGGTAATAAATGATGTTCTAGAATTTAGTCTGTATGAACTTAAAGGTAATAAGTAAACATATTTTAAAAAGTGCCAGCATCAAGTCCAAAGGTGAAAAGGGGGAAGTGGGCTCCAAAGTAGATAAAGAGTTATTTATTCTGAAACTCTGATCATTTCACAGCCTACTGCAATTTCCTCCTGAAAGTACTGCCATGGATTCCTGTAAAACCAGTTGGAATAATCCTTGAGTTTACATAGCTAAGAGTATTTATTCTAGCTACATTAAGAAATAACAAAAGACATTTTCAAGTGCAGAGCCTCTATCAGAGAAATGCATTCAATAATGGATGCCACGAATCAACTGGGCTGCATAGCAACACTGACCAGAAATATCTGGATTCTAGAATGTTTCAACAGCATGTATTCTTAGGATTAAGGATGAAAAAATGAACAAGTCACATCATGCACATCCTTACCAGTGCAATCACCACCATCCCAGTCACAGGCAGAATTATTACAGGCCTTGTCACAGTAGCCATCTTTAATCCAGGAGCCTGGGCAGCCCTCAGCACAATTGGGCACAGGCCATGTCAAATAAACCTGTGGTAAAATCAGAGAAAATACAACAATTTATGATACTTCTTACTCTTTAGTTAAAATATCATTAGAAAAAAAACTGAGCTTCCAAAATCTCCCAAAGACTGGCTGCTGATATTCAGCATTGCCTTTGGCTGGCTGATGCCACTGGAGATAGACTTATTGAGTGAGCATGGCTACTCTTTGCCACTTGCTTCAGAGAACAGGACCAGGATCACAGATTGTTTTAATAACATGCTTTGTAATCTACTTCTAAATAAAATAGCCATGTGTCAGACTTACATGTGAATTCAAAAACATGTCCAGGTAGAAAGGGGTTCTGCTACAGGTCACTCTTTAGCCAGGACACACACTAGAAACCTGAATGCTTTTCTGCATAATCAATCACCTCAAGACAGAGGGAGGGAGATATTTGCTAGGAGCCATTATCTCCACCTAAGGCCCCGTTTGGGCAAATGAACTTATATTGTATTCCGAGCTCCCAAAATGAGTTATGTGGTGCATGGTTACTTTATAAATTAAATCCACTGAAGATAAATATACTCTCTCTTTTTAAAGTCATCATTTCTTTGCTCATTACACTTATTCAGAATTTATTTTTAAAATCTAAACTGAAACTAGAGCCTGTCAATGACTAGAGTCTGGCTTTCTGGTGGAGTACTTTTTTAACACACACACACACACACACACACACACACACACACACACACACACACACACACACACACACACAGGTTCCTGGGACTGATCCCCAGCACAGGAAACAAACAAATAAATCCGGTTCAGTAAACCGGTCTCCCGATCCGTGTCCTCCCCAACACAGCCTGAGCCAGACAGGCTACCTTACAGGAAACTTCACACACCCCCCTCCTTCTTTAAGCTAATTTATAAATTGATCATTTTGCTGTGACTCTCACTGCTATTTGTTGGAAAGTGGGTTTGCTATAGTAAAAATATAAGGGGTTGAGGAGGAAGAGGGGAACTCTGTTCTTCTGAGACTGCAGGAAAGCAATGTCTCCCTGCGGTTTTCTTGCCCTAAACCCTGACTCTCCTGAGCTTGGGAGTCAGAAATGCATAGTCTTTAATACTTGGGTATAGTATTATACCCAGATGAATGAGAAAACGTATTTCCTCATCTGCTAGTGATTTTCCAGCTAGGTGCTCACTCATCTTAGCTCTTACCTTTTGACCTTTGGAGTGACTGTAAAAGTCATCTGGCCAAACATCCTTACCAAACATAACATCGTCATTTAGATAAATAAACTTCTGGGACAGACCTTCAATGCGATGAATGTGACTTTCAATAGCAGGTGAACTGAAAGTCGGCAAGTGGCTCAGATTTCGGAAAATGTCCTTCAACAGAAAACACACATGAAGGTGAGTACGTGCTGCTCTGATTTGGCTGAGCATGTACAAAGGGAAGGGGAGAGGGGCTATTCAAAGAAGGTAGACTTGAAGGTGGAGAAGGCGAGAGAGCAATGGCATGATGAGATCGTTACACCACCCGAAAAGCACACCCTGTGATATCTGCAAAGCCACACACCTGGTGGGTTACTATTGTCACTCGAGGGTTGTCAAGGTTCAGCCAGGATGGAATCTGCCCGTTGGTGACAATGAAAATATTCCGAACCCATGGTGCATGTCTTTCGATGGATCGCAGTGAATATTTTAGTTCTTCATTATCTTCAAAACGGCTGGCAGATACATCTTCATCCTGCTTGGACTGGGAGATGGGAGAGATGTCTGGCACATAAAGACCTGAAGTATGGATACTAGATCCCAGCCCTTCTCATCTTTATCCTTGGCCTGCTCTGTTCTAAGCGGGAATACTTTTATGCCAGCTTGACACAGATGGAGTTATCTGAGAGGAGGAAACCTCAGCTTAGATAATGCCTCCCTAAAGTCAGGCTGCAGGCAAGTCCATCCAGGCATTTTCTTAACTAGTGATGCTCGGTGAGTGGTTCCACTGCTGGGGCGGGGTGGTCTTGAAGAAAGTATAGCCAGTAAGCAGCATTGCCCGGCCCCCTGGCCTCTGCATCAGCTTCTGCCTCCTGGTTTCTGCCCTGCTTGACTTCTTGTCCTGGCTTCCTTCAGTGATGAACAGTGCTATGGAAGTGTAAGCTAAATAAACCTTCTCTTCCCCAAGATGCTTTGGTCATGGTGTATCATCACAGCAACAGAAACCTAACTAAGACAGGGGCTCTACCTAACCTTTTAAAATTCAAGTGTATGTGTTTAGGTGTGAGAGAGAGACAGGGGGAGGAAGGGAGGGAGGGAGGGAGGGAGAGATAAACAGGCATAGACAGACAGAGAGACATACCATCTCTTTATTATACTTTATGTAAGCGGTTATAGATCCAATTGGTCTTGAAGGCTTAGAGTTCACTATATAGACTAGGCTGGCCTGAAATTCATTAAAAACTTTGTTTGCTTCTGCCTTTGGAATGTTGGAGTTAAAGGCATGCGCCACCTAGCCTGACCAAAGCTTTATTTTTATTTACATTTATGAGTAAGTGATTGTGTGAGTGTACATGGGTGCCCTTAGAGGCCAGAAATGGTGTGATATCATTGAAACCGGAGTTATAGAAGGCTATTAGTTGTCCAGTGTGGGTGCTGAAACCAAACTTGAGTTCTCTGGAAGAGCAGCAAGTGCTCTTAACAGCTAAGTCAACTCTCTAGCCTTGGTCTAATGAGGTCACTTCCCAGTAAGTCCTTCTCCTCCAACTGAATCAACATATGGATATTCAACATTCTAATTCTTCAGTCCACTGCTCTCCTAGCTGAGCTATTCTGACAATAGCAAACATTCTGGATTCTTGACCTGAGATGTAGAGGTCTACACACCTTCTTTGGCTGCAGAGGTCTATATTCCTTCCCTGGCTGTAGAGGTCTACACCCCTTCCCTGGCTATAGTGGACTACACTCCTTCCCTGAGCTGTAGGGGTCTACACCCCTAAACTGGATGCAGAGGTCTACACTCCTTACCTGGCTGATGGCACTCAGGTCCCACAAAAGATACGCAGGGCTGATGGTCAGCTCTTGCCCATTGATGGTCATATTTTTCTTGGTTTGCTTATTTAGATCTTGGAAACCCTTGGGGTTATTCAATTTTAGAAGGGCGACACTGGCCTCCGAATATAACTGCAACTGGGAGATAACAAGAGATACACACGGGCATGCTGAACCTCAAGGAATAAACAGATTTATCTTTAATTTTTCTTTTCTTTTGAGACAGAGTTTTGGGGTCTAGGATGACTTTCATTTAAATTCATGCAATCCTTCTTTCTCAGCTTTCCAAGTGCTGAGATTACAGGTGTGAGCCATCATGCTCAGCTTTTGAACTTTTAGTCTTGAAATGTAAAGACAATACCATAGGCCAACAGTGTTAGTCAGATGAATACAGCAAACATGTTAATAGGCAGCGGGGAGGAACAGTGTGACCAAGGCGCCTAGGGCATCATTTGACAGTTGTAGCTTCTTTTCAATCCCACAGGAGACTCTAGACCACCTGAGACATTAGACTCTCCTGAAATCCCCCCAACTCTTCAGAGCTGGCTTAAATATTTTATAGCTCCTCATTAATACATACATATACACACTTGGTAATTATAGCATTTCACTACCATTTCCACCCCGATTGAGCATATACTGTGCAGCAGACACTGCCTTGGGCAATTAGTGTGCCAAGGTTAAAGTATAAACTCAGATCTGCTCTGCTCTGAGCCTGACTGTCAATCACCCAGGCAATGCACTTTAAAGAATAGATTTTTCTGCCTCGGTAAGGTTAAGTGGTAAGGAGCATGAAGTATGCTGTTGTCCACTAGGTGGCAACCCAACCCTGCAACTATATTACTTGTACTAAAAGGGTCTTAGGCTGGAAAAGGATCTGAGATGTGCCTTATCCTGAATATATTGTAGCAAACGTCATTTATTGCTGGAGGTTGGCTTCTTCTAAGGTTGAACTGCTGTTGTTTCTGCTGAAGGATGGGGTTCTTAGCTAGAACTGCTCTTTAGACCCCAGGCCATTCTGTATGTCATCATCTGATTTGGGACCCAACACCAGGTTGATGGCATGCTATGCTGGCATTCAACCCACTGAATTACATCCTCGGCTTCAAAAATTTATGAATTTATAAACATATTTATACTAGAAAGAATTCCTAACAGAGATGACAAAAAACAAAACAAAACAAAAAAACACAACATAGTTGATTCTGAAAGTGTCAACTACAGCCAAAATGTAATTATTTACAACCACATTAAAAGTATGAAATTTGCTTTCATCTTTGATAAATAGTAAAATTACGTGTATACCAAAGAATTATTTAAAAATTAATTTCCTGGCCTGGAAAGATGTCTCAGGGGATTAATGGCACCTGCTACCATGCACATCACAAATTTGATCCCCAGGCCCCAAACGGTACACAGAATTGACTTCTGAAAGTTGTCCTGTGACTGCCACACATGCACGCATGCACACACACACACACACACACAATGTAAATAACAAATAATTGAGTGTTAGGGGCTTTCCTGTAAAACAAACATCCCCAAGAGTGCATTAAAGGACTCAAAAACTCAGAAGGTATAAGTTGGTTTTAAAGTTGGGTTGATTTGATTTTTATATTAAGAAACCTTGGGGATAAAAATACTTCTGCTTCGGCTAACCAGAAAGAAGCCAGCACCTTTTAGTGATCTGATAAGCCAGGGCTGCTAGGTTTAAAAATGTCCTGATGGTTGTTGCAAATCTAAAGTTTGCTCCAAAATTGTTGCTTCATCTGCTATTTCTTTGAGAAATAAAGCAAAAGAATGCATTAAAAGCCAAATGAGTAAGATGTTGTCAGGGAAGTCACTAAACGTGTGTTAGTAATATATGGCTGAATATCCTTTATCTGAAACGCTTGGGACCAGAACAGTTTTAGGGCTAAGAGTTGAATTTTGTTGTTTTTGAAATAGAGTCTTACTGTAAAGCCTTGGCTCCCGCCAGGAACTTGCTCTTGGACATTAGACTACTCTTGAATTTAAAATGTCTCCACCTCTGCCTCCTGAGCACTGGGGTTGTGAATGTGCCACTAGGCCACTGTCTGTTTGTTTCAGGCCTGCCCTGGTTGCACACATCTCTAATCCTAGCACTCTGGAAGCAGAGGTAGGTGGATCTTAAGTTTGAGGATTAGTCTGGTCTAGATAATGAGTTTTAGGCTAGCTAGGACTGTTAAAAAAAAAAAATCCAAATAGCTACATATAGATAAGGTGAACTATTTGGAGGATAAATGTTTCATATATACCTTATACACATAGCTTGAAGATAATTTAACATAGTTTAAATCATTCTGTACATAGAACCAAGTTTCATATGAGGATATATATATATATATACACCTAATTTTACATTTGTGGTGTCATGTTGGTCTCAGAAACTTTTGGATTTTGGATTTTCAGATTAGAGACATTTAACTGGCAGCTAATTTTTAGCGACCTTTAACAGGTCCTGAATAGAACAGGGAGGGGGAGGGTAGTGGTAAGAATGTAGATGAGTCACCTTGCCTGTACCACCTTTCCTTGCTAAGCAATGCGCTCCTGTGGCCTCCATGACTTTACAGACCATCTCCGAACCACACAGACTTCGGTCTGCACTGTTAAGGGACGGAGAATTTACTTTGCCATTCGAAGAAATTGTCCCACCCACCATGGTGCAGAAAGACCTATGGCAGGAGCACGAGCCTGTTCACAACACAGCAGACCAGGAGGCAGAGCTGGCCTATAAACTCAAAAGGCCTGCTCCCCAGTGACCCACTTCATCCAACTGGGACCCATCTCCCCAAAGACTCTACAATCACTTGAAATAGTGTCACCAGCGGGGACACTCTGGTGTCCATATAGGAGCCTTCAGGGTACATTTTTAGCCAGATCCTAGCAGGGCAACTCATTAGCAGTCTATTCAATTCCTCGTGCACTCCCCAAATACTTTGTAACTCCTGTGCTTCAGAACACAATTTAAAGATCCTGCTCTCCTGCACACCCACCCATTCAGCAACCGCCATCACTGAATTCCTGCACACCCACCCATCCAGCAACCACCATCACTGAATTCCTGCACACCTACCCATCCAGCAACCGCCATCACTGAATTCTACTTATGCAAGATGAGTTCTACCGGCTTCTCACATGATATAGAACAGAACAAAACCAAACCCGAAACCAAATGGAAAAGCCCTATCATGGATGAAATGTCTAAAAACACAGAAAGGTTTACAGGAGACTAAAGTAAAGACAATGGGCAATTATCAAGAAATTACTGATAAATTCATAGGTAATAGATTGGATTATAAGATGCGTCACCTCAAGATTTCTCAGAAAACCTGAGAAAGGGTTGTTTGCTGTATAGGATGAGAGGGGACAGAAAGATCCAGAGGAATTCAAATCCATTATCTTAGAAATGTGACTCTTTCCAGTGCCACATCCTCTCTTAGACAAACAAAAAGTATGTTTGTTTGCCTTTCAGCAGGACACATAAAGGTGAAGGTGGATTATTCACACATCTGCTCAGTAATGGCACACTTCCACACCAGCATAGTGTGAGTGGGTCTCCACAGCACCGACAAGCTTTCTCCTTTAGTCCCAAGGCCAGCATATGGTGAGTGCCCTTCAAGAATGGTGCTCAACCTCCTACGTGGAGGTACAGAGTGGTGCCTAGCCCACCCCTCATGTGAAGGTAGAGTGATGCTTAGCACAGCACGCTGCACCCATGTGGAGGTGCAGAGTGGTGCTCAGCCCCCTGTGGAGCTATAGAGGTGGGGTCCTATCTGATTCCTGGACCACAGGCCCCAGCAAAGACCTCCTGGAGGAGCACAGAGGCATGACATAGTTGAGCTGATCAGATCCTGGAGTTCAGTATCTTATGGTCGTCTCTCTCGTGTGCTGCACATGCCTCTAATGCAACACTCAAACACTACCCCCCCACACACACAGTTCAGTGTGCTGCCACCATTAATCCCATCGTACCACAAACATCCACCTCCTTTTCCTTCTCTCCCACAGCTTGACACATATGATGTGAGTGTCTCGCAGCTGTTTCTGGAACTTCTCCCAGCATCCCATGGCCAGAGGCCCTTAAACAGGAATACTCTGCAGGACTGAACTAGTTCCCTCCTCTCTCCCTTCCTCCCCCCTCCCCCCCCCCCCTTTCCCCAGCCTAAACAGTGGCTCTGCATAGGGCCCAGCAAGTGGCAAAGTCTGTCTTAACTCCTGATGTGCCTAAAGCTCAGGCATTCCTGGGCACTTTATACTATTATTTGGGAATATTCATATCCTAGGTAAATGCTCTGATTCCCTTGGTTTTCCATAACGTACTCCCTGGAACAGAGGACATATTTGATAAAAAATAATCCAGATGAATTGGAGCTTATGATAGGAAAGATCCATAAGAGAAGAGAAAGCAGAGCCTATGGGGAGAGCTGAAGAACTGAGGGATGGGAAAGGGCTCCATGACAGTATGAAGATCTAAGTTCAGACTGGGCATGCCTATTCCAGCACTTGGCACTTGGTAGGGGGAAGGGAGACAGGCAGATTTCTAGAGCTCTTCGGGCAGTCTGGCCAACTGGTGAGGCTAAAGACTCAAAGAGAGACTAGCTCAAAAGATCAGGTAGAGAGTGACCAAGGAGGACACCTGACATCAACCTCTGGCTTCCAGGGGTACCCACAGCCATGTGCACACACACACACACACACACACACACACACTCACACACACTCACACACACAGCCATGTGCACACACACACACACTCACACACACACACCCACACACACACACTCACACACACCCACACACATACACTCACACACACACTCACACACATACACACCCACAGCCATGCGCACACACACACACACACACACACACACACACACGTACAGACACACGTGCACATTCACACATACACACCACATCCATTCATGTGCATACACACTCGTATATACCCACCCACATATACAAACACATCCATCCAAACACACTCACATACTTGTACACTGATACTCATGCACACACACACTCTCTCTCTCTCTCAGGAACAAGCACACAGATTTGAAGAACTCAAATGCCGTCACATCTGCTCTTCCTGGTTCTCAACTTCTCAAGTCACCAGTGTGCCCTTCACACCTACCTCCACACCGCACACCAGGCCACTGAGAACAGTCTGTAGAAGCCTATCTGGAACCACCGGCCTTGCCTGTACATACCTGTCGGTACTGAGGAGTAAGCAGCTGCAGCATAACAGAAGGTGAAATGTTCACGAAAAAATTGTAAATGGAGAAGCAGAATGAATTCCTAGTTTCTTTTTAAATTCTGATTGATGTGGACTTACAGATACAGAATCAAGTCATTCTTCCCATATAAGGGAGAAAAACTGATAGAGAATAGTAGAAAGTGTGGATGTGCATGTGTCTGTAATTCTGGATCTAGCAACTAGAAAAAAAATCACAAAGCCAAATAAACTTTGGCTGAAACAAAAGCTAATCTAGGGTTTGAATTGCTCAGATCAGTACTGAAAGTACCTCAGGGGATGGAGGAAGTGTGCTATCTATTTTAGAGTCACTGCAGATTAACCACAAATTCAGCCCAAATGCAGCTGAGTGCTGTTCCACAAGTACAGCATACTAGCCAACTGCACTTCAGGAAATCCTACCGTATTTCAAAGTACCATGAAAAAAAGCTACACAGAAAGCCGGGCACAGCGGTGCTGCTGAGACGAGAAGACTAAGTTTGAGGGAAGTCCAGTCTACATAGCAAGTTGCAGGTCAGACAGAGTTACTTAGCGAGATTTGTCCCAAAACAAAAATGAAAAAGAAAGCAGAAAAACCAACAAAAGCAGTCGTCATCCACATCATCCTCTTTTTATAACATGAAGAGGTTCAACCCATAAGGCCAGTGAGAAAGGAAAAAGGTGTGTTAAAGCGAACCTGGGGGTGGGGTGACTAATACAGGAACGGAATAAAATCTCCTGTTACCCCATTCCCACAGCCCCACCTTCCATCCCACACAAACTTAACCGGCAAAGTAAGAGGAAGTGAGAATCAATGGAGCAGACCTAGCGGCAGAATTTGACACATTCAGGAAGCAGATCCCTACAGAGGAAAGGACTCCATACCCTCTCCTCTGGGACAGAGATGCTTGTGTTTACCACCTGGAAAAGGATACAACAGCATGACACATAAGTAATATCAACACACATAGATTGTATCCTGAATCTATGTATGTTCAGGAAAAGGCCAGTTTAAGGCTGAAGGGTAATAAATGTACACAAATCCTAAATTCATCAATGCCTGGATTTGCTATTAATGAATCAGAGCATCATATTATCAAATATTATAAATGTCTGAAGTATAACCGCTTTATGAATGAAAGCTTTCATAAATATACTCATTGGAGAGCTTACTCCTTTTATGATTTTCCTTAACACACACACACAGGCACACATACATACACACAAACACACATATATACAGACACACATACACACACCACACACATACACCATAATGTTAAAAAAAAAAAGATAAACTATAAAAGTTCTTTCAGAGCTGGGTTTGGATGCATAAATCTGTCATGCCAACACTTGAGCAGCAGAGGCAGGAGGATTACTACAATTTCAAAACCAATCTGGCTGTGGAGTGAGACCTAGTCTGAAAAAAGAGCAAAGGATTGAGGGCCTTCTCTGTAGCTGGACTTCCTGACAGAAGTCTGTGACAGGGCAGGGTTCATCTTCGCCTTGGCTATACTGTGAATGAAACGCAAAATGGGCCAAGAGAGAAGAGTCCTGCGTGGAATGAGACGCGCCATGCTGGTGGCTCTTTTCCTATTCTTACCAGCTTTATTTTAGAAGAAAGATTTTCTGGCAATTTGGTCTTCAGCTGACTTGTCTCCTTGAATGTTGGTGGGAATCCACTCAGGAAGGCCAAGTCTTGCATGAGCACTAAGCCTGGGACTTCTTTGTCTGTCGTCTGAAATAGAAGGAAAGGACTCAACCCGCCTTCTGTCTCAAAGCTGGTGTAAACTTCCGGCCGTGAAGCGGGTACACTTCCATTGTGCTCTCTGAGCTTCAAACTAAATACCGCTGTAGCTGACACTCACTGGCACCAGGAAGCTAGTTTCAGAGAAAGGGTTCTTAAGGAGCAAAGTGGTGGCACAGGACTGCAATCCCACAGTGTCCCCAGAGGGGAGACAGGAAAATTGCAAGTTCAAGGCCAGGTGGGACGACTCTGCAAAACTTAGGGAAAACAGCTTTAGCATTCATGCTTCTATTCAAGTCTAATGCAAAGGTACAATCAGATTTAAAATTACATACCAAGTAGGCTCTCCAAATTGTCTGCTTGCTGCTTCCCTTAAATAGTCCAGCATGGGCATCTTCAACTGTAAGAAAAAAAAAAAAAAAACAATATAGGTGGACATTTAACAAATACTTGTCTAATTCTCTGGCAGAACACCATACAAAGCATTTGAGGAGTTATTAAATACCATAATACATGGTTTCAAAAAATATAGTTAAAAGTGATACAATTAGTACATTCAACACAGGAGGCCCACAGTAAAGCAGTGTATAACTGGACATTACACCCTGCACGGACAGGAGATCTATGTAGGCGGCAGAATGATGTGGATGTGCTTTTTGGAAATAAACTTAAGCTGGACAGAAAAAAAAAAAAAGATGATAGAAAAGTATCACCAATGTAACAGCAGCTTCCAAATACTTATTGGGTAAGTCCACAGATACAGAGGGTAGTATGCGGATAGACTGGAGAGTCTCACGGGTCTCACATGTGTGATATAATATGCTGATAAACTGGAGAGAATTCTGACAGGTCTGATATGTGTGATGTGACACGCATGTAGATGCATCAAAATCTTCACAACATTCTCACGCCACCTTCATGTTTACGAGACAAAGAGGCTGAAGACTTAGCAGGGGAGCTTATGACCTAACCCATTCTGACTGAATTACACGGAGCCTGGAAGAATGATGCAGAGGATTGCCACAGCCCTTCTCTCCAACGTGAACCGCACACCAAAGTTTTAAAAGAACCTGGAAGCGTGTCTGGGAAATGTGTAGACAAAGCACATTGGACAGTGATGCCTCATCCTAGCTAACAGACTAAGGACTCGGCCATGTGGAGCAGGGCATCAGTGCAGCAAAATATCGCCTTCTCCAAACAAAAGTAAGATCTGTAACCAGGCACCACCAGCCAACTCTACAAACAACCACGGCAAGAGGTGTTCACTTCAGAACGGGCAAAATCCAAATACGTCTCTTCCCACATTCCGAACCACGTTTACTGTTGCCTGGATTACAACAATCTTTGTCCCCAGTTCATTCTCGCTACACACAGCAAACCGATTGGCATGGAGCACAAGGCGGATGGTAACTCCAGCGATTCCCCCCCTGCACTATGGGATAAAGACTCTGGGTTCCGTGTGGCTGCCATGACCTGCTCCCCCACCCCAATTCTCTAGTCTGTCTTTTGCCTACTTTTTCTTGTTCACTTTTTGTTCATTCACTCAAGCCTTCAGCTCCTCAAACGTAGCAGCTACGCTCCTGCTGCTGGGCCTTTGGACCAGCTATTGGGACTCCTGATAATTCTTTCTTTAGTCATTCATATGACTCATCTTTACATTCCTTAAAAAGATCACCCCCTTCATGAAGCGTGTCCCTGCACCCAGTTTGGAACGTCTACCCCCTTTCCTGACTGCCATTTTCCTTTCCACTCCCCCATTCAGTTTTTCTCGATGGAATTCATTACTACAAAGTCTATAATTCGCTTATGTGTTAATTACTTGCCAACGCAGAGCAGAGAACATGGCACCTATTCGTTCGCTCTCTCTAGCACCGAGGACAGTACCTGGCATACTGTTAAGTGGATAAAGACCTGCTTTCCCTGCAGAGCGAGCCATAGGAAGTGCAAAGGTCATGTACAGCTGACCACACACAGGGTGCACGCTAGACCAGGACTCTAACCCCAAGCTGTATCCACAGCCCAGTAACACAGTGTAAAAGCATCCTAGAAACAGGCACCTAGAACCAGGCACCTAGAACTAAGGAATCTAGACTGAAAGGACAAGCCCATAGGGAAGGGATTACCCCCCCCTCGTGTCCACTGGAGACCCATTACACCTGTTTATAAAAATATGAGGAAGCCATTTAAAGTTTTCTGATAAAGGCAGTTTAGTTCAGAGGTAACATGAGCCGCCCTACAAAGGTATCATTTCTTATAAATCAATGGGTGTAAGTGACTGGAAAAACCACTTTGCTTTGAGTCTTGGAACCATGCCGCAAGGAGTAGATGATGGTCAACTATACTTCTCACCTGAAGGGAAGAGGCTCATATCCAGAAATCTCAGTTTCTGTCATCTAAAAATAATGTCAGAACTAGGAGTAGCATTATGGCATTTTTCATGATATAAACCATATAAGGCAAAGCATTGTCTCAATCAATACATTACACTGCACATTATAAATTCCTATGCAATTGAAAATAAATTATGAGTTATAGAGCCAGGAAAGCAAAGATAAAAGTGTTGTGAATGCTCCAGTCCTTCCAAGGAAGGACTATACTGGGAGAGAATGGGAGATGACTGTGGCTCAGCTCACCACCTCCACAGTGACCACAGCACCGAAGTATAAAAATATTCAGGGAAGAGAATTAAGGATATAGCTAAGCCAAAATTGCAACACCAGGAACAGGAAGGAGCTTTCACCCATATGAAAAGCAAATACAGTTTACTGAAGGACAGTCTTTTAAGAAGTGAAGCAATGTGATCAGGATTTCAGATTTATTTGCCAGGTCGTGCTGGGTAAAGAACTTTATAGACAGAGAGAACACCTCGGTGTCTGTTACAGGAGTCTCTGAAGGAAATGAGTAGAGAAGGAACCTAAGAAACGTTGGCAAAATAAAAGCAGGCAGTAGGATATGGGTCGTTATTAGTTTATGAGGTAAGAAGTATGGGGGGGGGAAAATGCCAAAAAGTGGGGCTGGAAGGTATGACAGACAAAATGGCACCCCGTATTGTGAAAGGAGCTTGACAATTTTCATGGTACCCAAGTAAAATTCATAAGTAGAGATGTCTCCAGGTAGCAATGCCCAGGAGAGATGTCTCCAGGTAGGGATGTCTGATGCAAGGATGACTGAGAAGAGAGACCACCGGAGCTAGGACACAGGTATGGCCTTAGCAGACATCTCTCAGCACAGGGACGAAGCAGTTTCATGCCACGAACTAATTCCGCAAGCTGCTGAGCCATCCATTGCGTTACAAAGAGCAGATGGAGGCCCTCAGGGCAAGAGCAGGGTCCAGCATAGTGGTTCTAGAAGGACCGTCTTGTCTCCCCAACTGTAGTCAACATCATCTTGTCAGCTCATAGGGGAGGGCTAGAGCCTGAAGTATCATAAAAGGGTGCTGACCCAGCTACTCACGAAGGCTTAGCCTTCTTTCCCTGATCATTTCCCATAGGTGTCGTCCCACTGAGAGTTCAGATTTCACTGTGTAAATGAGAAGGAATACAGGCCATTTCTGAACAGAGAACATGAATGTTCTGGTATGTTCTGTCCCAACTGCAGAGAACAGTCTCACTGAGTTATATGGTAAACAATAAAACAACAAAAACCAAACGATGATACCAATAAACAGCCTCCAGATTGACTCTGAGCCAGAAGAAGGAGGTACTTTTTATGGGCCAGATACTCACGGGGTATTCAGAACATGGGCTGTGAAGTCAGCACGGAGGAAATGCTCTGCATTCCTTTCCTGAGGTGACAGTTGGTTTACAATGCAATACAATAATGGCTCTTTGGCTTTTTTTCTGGACATTTTTAGTTTATAGGACAGTTCTTAAAAACTGAATCACTTGTTTCGTTCAGAATTCTGTTATTCTGAATATCGATAACACGGTTTAAACAGACACTCAGGGAGCTGGGCAGGATTTCACATATCTTTGATCTCAGCACTCAGGGGGATCTTAGAGTCAATCTGGTTTACATAGTGAGTCGCAGGATAGCCAGGGCTACATAATAGAGACCCTCCCCCAACAAGGAAATCTCCAAAAATAATAATACAAGACACACAGGCGATGAAGAGATGACTCAGTCATCAACAGCACTTGTTCTCTACCAGAGGACCTGGGTTCAATTCCTAGAACCCACATGGCAGCTCACAATCTTTATTTTCAGGGGATCAGCATCCTCTTCCACCCTCTAGGCATCAGCTGTATAGACGTGTAGACAAAACACTCATATACCCAAAATAATAAATAAATCTTTTAAAAATCATAGGAAAACAATCTTACCATCCTTGGTAGTGTCAAAAACAACAACGGAGACATTAGTAGATGGATTTTTTGGTTTTGCAACATTGAACACGTCGCTGGCAGCACGAAAAGATGGAAAAAGAGCCGGCAGGTCTTTCAGGGTGCTGTTGGCTGGCAAGGGTGGGTCCAGAACAAGCATGGGCACCTTAATGCAGTGCGTCAGCAGACACTCCAGATGCTTCTCACTGCAGAGACAAACAGCACCTCAACAAGACTCCCGAGGAAACACTGGGGCCACCACCCAGTGAAGAGCGCCGCTCAAATCCTACTGCCTACATAAAACAGTCATACCGTAATAAATTAACCCAAGAGTGTTAAAATGTGTGCAAGTATGGAATCAAAGTAACAAGACACACTTTAAAGATACGGTTTTCAAACATGTATTAATTGTAAATCAAGTGTGATAGCGCATACTTGAACGAGGAGAGAGGGTTAAGCAGAATTCTAGGCCAGTGAAATCATAACTCAAAGTGGGCGGGGGGTGGGGGGGAGGAGGAAATTAAGTAAGTTTGGCACCAAAATTTGCTAACTCAAAAGTTAATAAGAAATTAAGCACTTCACTACTATCATATATATGTTATATATATTTGTAAGTCCATTGAAGCCCCTTGTTAACATATCTGGAAAGAGACTTTGGCTAAAAGTATCATGTTACTGGATACAATTTACCCACATGGATAAGAACAGTATGAACTACATTGGACACTGATAAAAATAACAGCAAGTGTAGCAGGTTCTAATGTGAACATGTAGGAGACTTTCTATCTGAATAAAAGAAATCCCTTTAAAAATTACCTGAACAAAAGCAACAGACACATAACATGGCTAGAAGGGTCACAAAGTGGGAACCACAAACAGTATAATGATATGTAAAACTGTTCAGCTGTCAAAGAGACACAAAAGAAAGCAACTGTTACCCCATTTGCTCAGTCAGCTTAGCACCCCTCAAAAACGGTGACTCCATGTTAATTCAAGCACTGTAAATCTGTCCATCTCAAACATATCTGGCCTCACAGCTCTTTAGGGACTCAATGTAGTACTATATGCACATTATATACTTATAACAAATATACATAAACTTATAACATGCCTGCCCAATATATTGAGAGGTATAAAGCAGAAAAATAATGCATTGACATAAAAATTAAAAGCAGGACATAATAATATGACTGGCAGTTGTGAGCTGAGCATAGTCACACATTCCTACAATCCCAGCACTTGAGAAAGAGGCAGCAGGATCCGGAGTTCAAGGCTATTCCCAGCTACACAGTGTGTGAAGGCTAGCCTGAGCTATATGAGAGCTTCTTTCAAAAATTAAAAACAAGGGAAAAGACTGTTGAGGAATGAGGGTCAGAACCATCTCCCCAAACACCTCTGTAAAGTCTAGGTGGAAAGAAGCACTTAAAATGTTTCTGCTTGTCAGTGGGACTCATCAGAGCCAAGCATGATTAAAACCAATACACCTAGCAAGACAGACAGATCTGGTTCTTGTCATCGGGCTAAATCCTCTTCCCGGTCCCTAAGTATATGTAACCTGACAGCTTCCAAAGATAAGGAGAGATTATAAATGTACAAATAAATGATGGGCATAAATTAAGTAGTCAAAACACAAGGGATAATTAGTGTGAAGAGGCCAAGAGGACGCTGCACCAAGACAGGAGAAAAAAAAAAAAAAAAAAAAAAAAACAAGCAAGATTTGGTTGGCTAGAACATAAACACCTGAATGCTTGCCCAGTCATGCTGTTTAGCACTGCAAATTCTCTCTAATGGATGCACTTAGTTGGGGTGTCAAAGATAGCAGGCGAGGGGCTGAATGAGCAATAGCATAAATACAAGACAGAACAGTGTGTGCCCACAAGGGATGTCCTTGACACTTCATTTCAGCCCTCCATGCTTTATTCCTGGGAAGAAACCAAAGTGCTCACCTCTTCTTTGTTGGTTCTGTTGTGTTTTTCCCAAGGATTTCCCTAAAAAAAGCAAACACAGCTTATTACATATGGGCCAGCTAGTGCTAGCACCCATGTGAACACGGGAAGCGTTTACAATGCTGCCTTTCTCAGTGAATTCACTGGAACCAATTTGCCACCAGGGACTGTTACTATGCTTATGGCATAGAAAATGTAAACAGACATTATGTTCCAATGAGATGCTATCGGGAACCCTGAACCTCCAGCTGTAACCAATAGAATTCACTTAAGATACCATCTCATTTTCTTTCTAAAACATGGTATTCGGCTGCCAGTCACGCAGTCTTATACCCCGTGACAGAGAGAAGTTGCTGCCGTATGTGATGCAAGTGACCAGCAACTGGAGTGTACTGGTGACATTTATAAAGAAATAAGAGGGGAATCTTGGCAAATCTTCCCGATGACAGAGGGCAGGGATTGGCTCTGGGTGATCACTCTGCCCCCATGTGGGCTCACAGCCAATGCGGATTTCTTTCAAACTGATTTACCTCATAGCCTTCTGCTCTTCCTCCATCTGCTCTCGAACCTGCTGCAACTCCTTGAGCAGTTCCATGTCTGTGCCATTCACCCAGGTGTAAACCACGTCAATTGGCATGGGCAGACAGAGCCTAGGGCAAACCCACAAGTCCTCCAGCTTAATTGGAGGCTTTCCAGAACATTTGGGGAAAAGACGATAACAAAACTTATACTTAAGAATTTGGACTTAAGTCAAGTTGTGGTGGCGCATGCCTTTAGTCCCAGCACTCTGGAAGCAGAGGCAGGTGGATCTCTGAGTTTGAGGCCAGCCTGGTCTCCAGGGCAAGTCAGGACATCCAGGGCTACAGAAAGAAACCCTGTCTTTAAAATAACAAACAAAAATACCCACAACAACATCAAATCCAACAAACAACAATAACAACAAAGTTTAAATTTAGACATTATCAAAGAAAATCGACAAAAAGCCAAGAACTTTGGTTTAGACTCTGGACAGAATTGTGAGCTTTCCTGGTCACTGTCGAGGGGAGTGGCATTTAACAAATACCATCTCTGTGAACCGTGCTATGGTAGAACTTTCTTTCACTGGATCCTCACAACCATCATGTGCAGGGGTTGTCTTTCCTTTTTAAAGATTTCGTGAGGAGCTATTAAGATGGCTCAGTGAATCAAAGTGCTTGTACAAACCTAAGACCTGAGCTTGATCCTTGAGAAGGTAAAGAGAACTAACTCCTGGAGTTTTCCTCAGACCACCTCACCCCCCACCCCCGTGTGCGCATGCTCCATGGCATGCTGTCACCCCTGACCACTGCCCCCACACACACTCACCACCACCACCACCACCACCACAAAGAACAATAATAAATAAGAGATTAATGCAGGAGAATCTAAGAGACAAAAAATAGCTTCTCAGAGGCCTTGGAGTTCCAGTGGATGGGAAGGGCCTCATCACCAGGCCAGGAGGGGGTTTCTATTTGGATAAAGAAGATTCCAGGTGGTGATGACAGTCACTCAACATTATGCCTGCATTTGGCTCTCCTCTCAACCATGCACTCTGAAGATGGTTAAAATGCTAATTTCTGTGCTATGGTTTATTTTGCTACAAGAAAATGTCAAGCTGGGTGAGAATAGCGATTATCTAGGAATAAAGGGCGTTGTCTTGGGATTCAGTTTAGACTGGAAAATCTATCTCTCACATAAAATGCAGCATCGGCAGAATCAAATGTGGCCAAGCTTGGCGTGGTAATCAGAAGCCTAAAGAGGAAAATACAGGTGATGCTGGCAAAGAGCCCCAGCAACCCCTCTGCCTTCTGCTCGGATGGGCTTGTTCCAGAGCCCTTGACACCTTTCTTTCTAATTCATTAGTGCTAACCTCTGCCTCTCCTATTACATGGCCTTCTTGTGAAGGTGCCAAGAAGGCAGGAGGCCTTCCTGCTGTGCTTCCCGGAGCACCTGGGGTACAGAGGTCAGTACCTGCCCAAAAGTCCAGGTGGGAGGGGTGAGGCAAGAGAGTCGTGGATTTTCCCCAACTTGCTCTGGTGTTTTAATTATCCTCAAAATAAGAAATCAGGCCCTTTGTCTCAATGTGTCTGTTAAGGTTTTATCCTGCCAAAACAATGTTGGAAGGAAGGAAGGAAGGAAGGGAGGGAGGGAGGGAGGGAGGGAGGGAAGGAAGGGAGGGAGGGAGGGAGGAAGGGAAGGAAGGAAGGAAGGAAGGAAGGAAAAAAAGAAAAGAAAACAAAAAAAAACCCCACCACCCTGATCTAATAAAGGCTTCATATCTGTTTGGGTGTTGAGATTCTAGATGGTTCTTTCCATTTTCCAAATAAATGTACAGTTTCTTTGTTGTATGGCCAACTTCCAAAAGCTTGCCCTTGGTGATATTTAATTTTGATTATCAACTTGATTAGCTCAAGAGGCACCCAGGACATTAGAGAGCCACAGGCTTGAGTGTCTATGAAGACACTTCAGGGGAAGATTAACCGGGGAGGGGGGGAGGGGGCGGATGTGGGCAGCAGCACCATCACCATTGGCTGGGGTACCAGCAAGAGTAAAAACGGGGAAAGAGAGAAATAGCCCAGCACTGTTTCCTCTTCTGCCTCCTTATTCCAACTGTCCCATCTGCAAGGTCATCCATGCCACAAGTGCCTTCCTTGTGCCTTACCCACTGTGAAGCAGGGGCCAAAACAACCCTTTCCTTTCTCAAGCTGCTTTGTGTAAGGTCATCACAGCAACAAGGAAAGCCTGTGTACAGGATTAGGCTTCTGGCTGCAATTACATTTTTTTCAAATCATGGATTAATTATCTCATGGGTTTTTTTTGTTTTTGTTTTTGTTTTTTCCAAATCATGGATTATTTCATGGGAATATGGCCAAAGTGACCGCCACCTTTTGCTTGAAAGGCGTGAGCGAGCAATTGATGGCACATGCCTGTCATTCCAAAACTCTCAAGAGGCTCAAGATGGGAGGAGCCTCAGTCAGCCTGGGTTATACTGACACTCTACCCCCACGGTCCATCCCCCCAAAAGATGAGTGAAAACAGGAAATAAATGAATAGATGTGAAGTGAGAGATGTTAAATGTCACAGAGAAAATAAGCAGAAAAATGGGGTTAGAAAGCATGTCTATGTAGGACAATTTTCACATCAATACCAGTTACTGAAAAATTACTTTGGGGGGGGGAGGGTGGAATGTAGTGGGGTGGTACGGTTTCACCCTCAGTACGGGGGGAGGGGAGGACTGAGAAAATGGCATAATGGGGGGAAAAAGTGTGGGGACAGCCAGTTTGGAAGTGGGTGAAGAAAGCACTCTGATGCGCCCCGAGACCTTGTCTTATCCGAGAAACTAGGAGACAAGCAAACGGAAGAACCTAACTAGAAACGGAGACCAGAGGGTAATGGGGTCCCACAGCTTTGTCGGGAGAGGATATATGTGTGACAGCTGAGTGGTGAAAAGTTACCACTGTCCCTGTACAGTCTGGGCTTCAGAACCCATCCTTCTTGGGATATCCTGCTTGCTTACCCTCACGATGTGGAGTTACGAACTTGCAGGATGTGATCATCCCTTCCTTCCTGACGCTTTTGCACACTTCTTTCTCCATGCACTCTTCCTCTTCAGCACCATTCTCTTGGAAGAGAACTCACTCACTACGACTCTCCCACAGCACTAAGACACAGACTTATTAATTCTGAATGCTCCAGGTCTAGCTTAGGTTTGTTTCTAGCTAGCTCTTTTAACTCCACCTGCTTTTCTTTATCTACCTTTTGCCTCGGGGCTTTTTACTCTTTTTTTTCCTTCTGGGTCTTACTTTCGCTGCTTCTTGCCCCAGGCCTGTTCCTGCTCTCTTCGTGCAAGCCTGCCTATCCTTTCTCCTGCTTAGCTACTGGCCACTTAGCTCTTTATTAGAGCAATCTGGTGCCTTAGGCAGGCAAGGTAAAACAGATGCAGCACATCTTTCCATCATTAAGCAAATACAGCGTAAAGAAAAGTAATACTTTTACACAGTTAGAGTCGTTCTCAGCAGCGTAAACAATGTAACACATCTTTGCCTAGTTGCCTCTCCACTGCAACGATGCTGAAAAGCTCTCCCTTCTAGGTTTTTCCTGCCCGTGTCGCTCAATACTTCTCAGACAGTAGCTGGTAGCTACTCGGAGGACTTTTAAACGGAGTTTCTATTGTCTAAGGTGGAACCTCAGAATGCTTTTTTCTAAGAAGTTCTCAGCTATCGCTGACACTCCCAATCTGGGAGGCTACACTCTGTGAGCAGCTGATTTCTGGAACTGTACTTCACTTCCAGTTCTACAATTAAGATCAACAAACTTATCTTGTCCACCACTTTTTGCCTAGAGTCTAGAATAGTGCCTTGTATGAGTGGGTTAATATACACTAGTTAGACAAACACTTTGATTTAAAACATTATTATTATTACTATTATTTGTATGGGTGTTTTGCCTGTGTATGTGTCTGTGTACCCTCTATGAACCTGGTGCCTGCAGAGGCCAGAAGAGGGTGTTGGATCCCATGGAACTGAAGTTACAAACAGGTGTGTGCTGCCGTACGGGTGCTAGAAATCATGTGTTTCCCACTAATACCAGAGTATACCACATACAAATTATTCAAGGTCACTCTAACTCCCAACCTCCCTAATGGTCTTTACTCAGGCTAAAACTCTTTTTGGTGTGTGGGGTGTGTGTGGGTGTGGGGGTGCGGCAGACCTTGTTTCTTTGTAGCAGTGAGGGCACACACTCATGTTTGGGGGGCAGAGGACAGCATTCCTCAGCTCTCACTGATTCCCGAGAGTGAGACAGGATCTGTCTCTCTGCGACTGTATACCCCAGAATAGCTGGACCACCATCTGATTCTCCGGTCTCTGCCTCCAGTCTCCACTTAGGGGTGTCCTGGGTTTACAGGTACAATACTTCATCCGTCTCTCACATGGAATCTGAGTGACTAAACTCAAGTCTTTAGGCTTGTGTGACAAGCATTTAAATAAAAGAAGAAGAAACCTTGATTCAATGCATTTTTCTAAAGAAAAGGTGGGATGGGATGGAAAAGAAAATGCATATTCTTAAGTTTTCCTGGCAAAAGTAATTACTTGTCCTTAGTAGATTTTATTAGGATCAAGCGCTCTAGGTAAATTTCAGCTAAAAAAAAAAAAAAAAAAAAAAAAAAAAAAAAAAAAAAAAAAAAAAAAAAAAGCCCCAAAAAATAAACAAACAAACAAAAAAACCCCTTCAAGTTTATACGTCATTTATACATTGGCTCGTCAAATGAGCCTGTTATCACAAGCCCTTTAACAGGGTTAAGTTAAAAATCTGAAAGAGATCACATGATCAGCTCGTGGTCATGAGTTGGTTGTTTTTCCATCAGGAGTTGGCAGTGACAAGTCTGAGCCTGTAGTTCCAACCACCAAACCATGACTCTGGTTTCCGGATGACTCAGAACAAAATGTGTGGTGAAAAAATGTGTTACAATTTGTATTCAAACCACTATTAAAAGTCACTTTAAAGTCGTCTAGCAGACCTTTAGTTCTACAGCAGGGAAAAAACCCCACAGAACTAAAATAGGATTTACACACAACTTAATGCCCATGTTTGACACACAATGACACAGACCTGGAATGAATGGCCTGCCTCAAGATCAGTAGCAGAGAATGATCTACACATTCGCTTGTTACTAACAAGGACTGGGATTTTCTGTCCATTCAGAGCAAATGACACTAATGAAAATTGTACAGATACTAACACAAGAATGGAAGCTTTCAATAAACATCGCGTTATTTAGTGCAACCTAAAAACAGTAGAAGCGTTAGTCACAAGGATTTTAGGATGCAATCCCAGCACTCGGGAGGCTGAGGCAGGATTCTGAATGCAAGGTGCAAGGCCAGACTGGGCTACACAGTGAGATCTGTTCTTATAAATATATATATATATGTATATATATATATATATATATATCCAAGATTTAAAATATAAATTCTTTAGAGAGTTGAGGGTGGCGGTGCACAGCTTTAATCCCAGCACTCAGGAGGCAGGGGCTGACAGATCTCTTTGTGTTTGAGGCTAGCCTGGTCTACCCAGCCAGTTCCAGCCAGCCAGGGCTATTTGCTTACTTCCTCCTCCCCAGCACTGGTGTGCACCAGGCTATTTGACGGAGGGGTTGAGGATCACTCTGGGTCCTTGCACTTACTTGCAAGCACTTCACCAACAGATCTGCCTCTGAGACCCAGAAACTGTATTTTCTAGGCAACAACAACAACAAAAACAAAATAGAGAGAGACATTATTGTAATTCTGAAAATCTCTATTATGCTCATCTTATAGCTTCTGCTTTCAATCTGCTTACAAATACACTCTGGTTATTTAATCAAAAGGGAAAGATTTTAAGAAAACTTCCACTCACATGGACATATGGGAGAGGGCATCTTTTAATAGATTTTTCAGACAATAGTTTATATTCTTCTCTGACAACTCAAAAACAAAATCAGCCACAGTAACTTCAGGGTAACTGCAGTGTGGAACTGATGAAACATAAGGAACTCCAGGCTTTTCCACGAAAACTACTGGACTTTCTTGCACTTTGAACTGCTCAATTATTAATGCAAGATCCTGTAACATCACACAATGGAGAAGAACAGCTTAAACAGCCATGGGGATCTGCCAAATGTTGATACATTTTACAAATCCTACGTAATGTGAACAAATGTGACTTAGGAGATTTGGGAGACCAAACCTAAATCACAAAAGCATCCAGAAGCTGTTACTGTCACCATGTTGGAAGCAAGGTGTATACACCTGAAAATTCAAATGTTATCATTACCAACAAATACTATTATTTGCTTTCCTTAAACAAGACCACCCTGTTTAATGACAAAAATAAGTAAATATATTTTATTTTGGGAGGGCGGTTGCAAGGGCAGAGGGTAGATACAAAGGGATGGGGAAATGAATGGGATGGAGATGCATGATGTGAAAGACACAAGAATAAATAAAAAGGAAGAAAAAAAAAGATAGCTAGTTGAACTTGTGACACAGTGGCTATTACTTAAGCAATCACAATGTTCTTCATATGAGTATCATCTAGGACAGTGGTTCTCACCCTTCCTAATGCTGTGACCCTTTAATACAATCTCTTTTGTTGTGGTGACTCCCCAACCACTAAATTATTTTGTTGTTACTTCATAACTATAATTTTGCTACTGTTATAAATTGTAATGTAAATATCTGATAGGCAGGATATCTGATACATGACCCCCAGGTTGAGAAACACTAATCTAGGTATTAAAAAGATATATATGTAAGGATCAACATATAACAACGGGCTAACAATTCTTACTGCTTCATCGTGAGCATTTACAAACAGAACCATACTGTTCTGTTCCCTTTAAGCAATTCAGTGATGAAATACTAGGGTATGTGTAATTCCATATACCATTGACTAATGCATAGTTTTTAAAAAAGCAAATAAGCTACAAGAATTTGCTGTGTATCTTGTATTTCATTGAACCCCTGAGGTCTTGGGAAGCCTGAGTGTCTGAGGTGCTGCTTTGGAGACCCTAAGGACAGCTGTCCTCCAGTGACTCTACTTACATGCCGTCCCCATACTGACTGCTAACATAGATGCTCACATCCTCATGTGTGGAACAGGAGAGACCAAAGCAAAGAGTGAAAGCTTGGGCTGGAGCAGTGAAGGTTCAGTGAGGAGCCAAGTTCAGATCCCCAGCACCCGTGTAAACACCTAGCTATGGCAACACACACCTGACATCTCTGGTGGAAGTAGAGACAGGGGTATGGCTGGCGAGTAACCCTGGCACTCATTTGCCAACCAGCCAATCCAGGTCCATGTTCAGTGAGAGACCTTGTCTTCAAAAAAAATCTTAAAAAAAAAAGAAACACACACACACACACACACACACACACACACACACACACACACACACACAGCTTTCCTGAATCATTTCAAATGCAGACATAAGTTGCTGTTACGATATAAAATGTATTACTTGGGTTGGAGAGTTGGCTCAGCAGTTATCTTGCAAAGAACTGGGTTTGGTCCCTGGCACCTACCTCAGGCAGCTCACAACTATGTGAAACCCCAGTTTGGGAGAATCTGACACCCTCTTCTGTCCACCCACATGCAATTGCATCTATCCACACACAAACATATAAGTAGAAATAAGATAAATATTTAAAATAAATAAGAATTTCTAGGCCAAAAAAAAAAAAAAAAAAAGACCCATGTGATTTATTTTGTCTGTAAGAAGAGATGCAGGATACTGAGGGGGAATTCTGAGGCCTGACTTATGAAGGAGAAAATATCCAAAAGTAAGACAGCATTTCACCAGGAAGCTTCAAACAGAGGAAGATGCAGACACTGAAGCTACAAAATGTGATGGCCAAGTACAAGGCCCAGCCCTGGCAGGTACTATGGGCATGCCTTGGTGGACAGAGCGCTGCTGTTAAGCTGGCCAGCATTCACAACTGGTTGTATAGAGGTGACCTAGCTTCCTGTGACAGATGAAAGTTTCTGTACCTTACAAAACTGGAGAGAAAAAACAAGTCCTTGAAACTTAGTCTATTAAACCCTGCAAGGCAAGATTATTTCTTGGGGATCAAAATTTTTCACCCACAAAATAGGATGAGCCAGATAGTAGGGATATATATTCTGAAATAGATGAAACCATATACATGTTAACTGAGGTTCCCAGAACAAAGTCTACTAAAGATTCTACATGGATAATTAACTGCTTAGAACCATCAGACTGTAGAGTTATAATGTTGCAGATTCAGAGCCAAATTCTCCTGGGCAATTTTTAATGTTCCTAATGGCCATTCATTCAGTGCTTACCTCTGTGTCAGAACTAAGACCTTTGTTACCACCAAGTGAGGGACATTGGAAAGTATTAACAGACCACTAGCTTCCACCTAAAAGCTAGGAATGCCATCATCTGAACCCACAGCAGAGATTCCCCCAATTTGCTGTAACCCACTTTTCTAATGTTGCTAGTGTGTTTTTAAAAACACATTTATGATTTTCTTTTGCTACATAACTATAAACACTTCATGAACCCATTACCACAATTCAAATCCGTGCTCCTGACCACATATATTTGCCTAAAAAGTAAATTATTTCTCATTCCCTTGAAGGTGAGAGAGATATTTTGTGTTGATACAAACAGCTTGGACAGATCTCTTTAAACAGCTACTATCTTTGAAGAATGATGGAATTCATGGCTTATTCTTTAAATTAACAGATCCTCTAAAATGACTCTCACCGATTCTGGAAGGATTTCCCAGCGATATTGTCTCTGTAGAAATCAAACAAAACGTGGTATTGATCCCGGCTCCATTCCAGAACCACCTAAAGGAAAAAGAAAAAGAAAATTACCAGTGCTTTCTGTACATCAAAACTAACAGTTCAATACAGAAGTTCACTTCCCTCCTTTAAAAATCTGCTAAAGAAGCAGGTTGAGAGGTCCAAAGCGCCCACCCACTCCATGCCCGCCCCACACCAGACACTCTTCCCAGGCCAGTAAATAAGCTACAATTGTAGCTAAGCAAGATACATGAGAAGAGAGTTGCTCACTGGCCCTGGGATCGGGTCTGGAGATAACATTTAAACATTTAAAAGGAAGTGACGCTTGGAGGGGATCTTGAAGGAGATGAGAAAGGGACAATGTCAGTCAGTCAAAAGAGTACACTTGGGGCAGGTTGTAGATACCAGGAGAAAAAAGGAGCTAGGTGAGAAAGCTGGGCCCCACATGACTTTCCTGCCATGCACGGGTTAACAGAAGCTCTAAAGGACTGTAAAGCAGCCTATGCTCCTCCTCAGAGCCCATAAGAACACCAACAGCAAGAGAAGAGGCTGACGTGGTCTGGAGGATAACCTTATTACCTGTGGCTTCCCCTGACGGCCTTGCTATTCAGAAGGTAGAAGCTGCAGGTGGAGGCTCCACAAACATACCCATATATAGACCCCTTTCCTCCATTTTCTCAGCACTGAACAACCCTGTTCCTCTTCCTTGCAAGTACCTTACCTCTTGTACTTGCTCTAGGCCTCATCAGCTCATCTCAAGGCCTTTCCTATCCTTTTCCTTTCAGTAGTATGCCCTCCTGGTACACAAACACAGGCCAGGTCTCTGGAAAGTCTTCCATTTACAACACCTCTAACTAATCACGCTCTATCAAATCCTCTCCATCTTCCAAAGTCGCTTCTGTTCTTCTAGAACCCTCGCCCTCTCCAATCCCACTTCTGTCCACTGTTGTCAGAAGTTTCTCCGTTCCCCCCTGGCGGGTCCCGCAGTCCTTAGTCCCAAATAATCACACAAAGGCTTATACTAATTATAAACTGTTTGACCTATGGCTCAGGCTTATTACTTGCTAACTCTTACTCTTAAACGAGCTCACAGTTCGTATCCATGGTTAGCCACATGGTTTGGTACCTTTTTCCTCAGAGCAGCATTCTCATCTTCCTCTGTGTCTCAGCAAATCCTACCAGCAAGTGCTGCCACCATAGATGTTAGGCCTTGAACTCACAGAGATCCTCCTGGATCTCTGCCTCCTGAGTAAAGGGTCTAAAGGCGTGTGTAACCATTCCCTGACCCTCACGGCTTGTCTCTGTTCTGTGATATTCCAGACTATTTTTTTCATTAAATATAAAATATATTCCCACAGCCCTCCCCCATTTTAGTAGCCTAAAGGCTTTATGCTGTCAAGTCCAGTGATAATTGCTGGATGTCTCCCTTAATTCTTGGTACCTGACCATCTCCTATCTCTAAGCACTTCCTTCCCCCTCTATCTATCACTCTGGTGGCTTGTCATCATCTATCCAATTTCTAAATGTGCCCCTTCATTCTGTACGGTCTCCTTCCCGCCACATACCTTCTAGCTTCATGCTCCTTCTCTGCCAGGGCAGGAGGACTATCCATGGATTTGAGGCTGTAGGATTCCCAGTCTCTGGATTTATTCTAACCAGCAGAAAAGAAAGAAGCAAAAAGCATGCTTCTTCAGAGACTTCTTTGGAAATGCACCTACTACTGTGTTTTCCTTGGCTTAGTTAGAACACTACAGCTGGCCAGAGAGGGCTATATGTCCCATGACACACAGTCATCTATTTTCATGGTCTTCAGATACTTCAAGATCTGGTCTTTGCCTACTTTTACGGCCTCCATCCTTCAGACTCCTCACAAGTACCACAAATCAATGTCCTCATTTAACGTATTTATTTATAAACATTTGCTGAGAGTATACTATATCTAACTGCAGGTTTGCAAAGAATAAACTAAGACCCCCAACTTCAAGGAACTATGTTTGGTTGGCTATTTTCCATAGCTTCATAAATGTGTAACTGGCAAACAAAAATCATATACACTTATGACCTATACTATGCTTTAATATATGCATACATTGTGATTAAATCAAAGTAACTGGTATATCTACCATCTCACATATTTTGTGATGAGAACATTCAGGGTGTACTCTCTTAACAATGTATTAGTTTACAATTATATACATATCAAGTATGTGGGGCTCAGAGGGCAGCTGTGGGGGTCAGTTCTCTCCTACCATGTGGGTCCCCGAATCAAACTCAGGTCATCAGGCTTGGCAGTAAGCACCTCTAACTGCTGAGCCATCCTGCTGGCCCTCAGCAAATTTTAAGTATCAAATGTATTACTATTATCACAGTCACAAACCTGTGCCATAGGTCTCAGAACTTACTCCCCATTGCTAAACTCTGTGCCCTTTGGCCAGCACCTCTCTACAATAGATTTTCAGAATGAAGTCAACTATACTGCTAACCCACCTAGAAGAGGATGCCAACCCCTTCTGGGAAAACTACCAAGAAAGGCTTCCCTGAGGAAGCAAGCTTTGCAGAGTCGTCCTGAAGCAGTCAGAGGGCAAAGGCATGCTGGAGGGTTCTCATCCTAGACTGGATGGAGGGGTGAAGGAGAGAATTCGTGGTGGCTCTTAGGTTTCTATGCAGTAAGAGATGGTGGAGGAGCAGCGCAGTGGGGAAGGCTGGTGACATTGTCATGGTGAATGAAGTTAAACACACACAAAACTGTCCTCAGAGTCTTTCGTATCACACAGAACCAAACACGTAGCTATAAAATGTCATCCGCCCTGTAAAATACAGGCATGCTAACCGTCAACGGTACAGCCTGCACGGATATCATTAGTGAATACAGACAGCAATTCTCCATTAATACCTCTGTTACTTGCCAGGGGAAAACCACTAGTCATTTTTGAAAAACAAATTACAAAAAAAAAATGTTTGTGGCTAGCAGGTTACTCAGAAGCCGCAACGAGTGGAAGGGAGGAGGCATAATCTGACCAACGAGGGACAAACTCAGCTGACGTGCTTTTAATTCGAATCCTCCATGTGCCTGCTCACATCAGAAAACCCAACCTCACCCACTTCAGAGTGCTTTGACACTTAGTCAAACAATTCCTTATTTTCCAGTTCAACCCAATGTTCCCTTCTCTGCTCCAAGTGGCTTTTATCTGGACTGCTGACACCAGGCCTGACTGTTAGCTTTATTGTTGTTTTATCTTCAGAAAAATATCTATTTTTGCCTGCATGTATGTCTGTACACCACATGTACGTGACTGTGGAGGCCTGAAAAGAGTATCAAATTCTTTGGGCCCAGAGTCACAGACAATTGTGAGCTGCCACGTGGGTTCTGGGAATCGAACCTAGGTCCTCTTCAGCCAGTTCTCTTAAATGTTAAGCCACATCTACAGTCCCAGCTTTATTGTCCTTACTTACCTTTTTTCCTGTGTTAGGCGGGCATGTTAGACATCTTACTAAACAGAGCATAGCTTCTAGAATCTTCATTATTGTAATGGCAAGATACTTAAGAGTATTAACACGGCACTAACACAAAAAATTTATATGGAGGGGCTGGAGACATGGTTCAGGAGTTAGAGTCCTGGCTGCTCTTCCAGAGGATCCAGATTCAATTCCCAGACCAACGTTGCAGTTCATAATCCTCTGTAACTACAGTTCCAAGGGATCCAGCACCCTCACACAGGCTTGAATGCAGACAAAACACCAACGCACTTAAAAGAAAGTTAAGTAAAATCTTTAAAAAAAAAACCCAGATCACTTGGATCTGTCCTTAAAATTTTTTATATGAAAATTAATGTTACTCTGTTGAGATGAAATGCTAGCTTTCAGTTGAAGCTTTCCCCCCCAGACACCACTCTCTAAAACGGCAGTTCTCAATCTGTGGGTCGAGACTCCTTTGAGGGCCACATATCAAATATTTACATTATGATTGAAAATAGTAGTCAAAACTAGTTCTAAAGTGTCAATGAAATAACTTTTGGTTGGGGGTCAGCAAGCATGAGGAAATGTATTAAAAGGTCACAACATTGATTATGAAGGTTGAGGACCACCACTGCTCTAAACTGGTTTCCTCAGAACATTTACTTTCTCTGCCATCAAAGGGATTTGTTGTTAAAGTCTGAGAATAGATGAACTATAATATTATTCATGAGAATAATCTCTGATATACGATACAATGTTACTAGTTCCAAAAAGTATATTAAGAAGAGGCTTGTTACATACGGTAACTCTCTCTCTCTCTGTGTTGTGCATGGTGTGTGCACATCTCTGTGAAAGTGTGTGGAGGTCAAAGATCAACACAGGTGATCTCCCTTGGTTTCTCTGTCTTAATTTTCTGAGGCAGAATCATTAAGCCTGGTGCTCATTGATTCTGCTAGACTGAATAGCTGCCAAGCTCCAGGATCCACCTGTCTCCACCCTTTTGTCCAGCCTGGGACTGGAGAACCATGCTCCTGCACTCATTTTTAATGTGGTGCTAATGACAAGAGCTCAAGCTTACAGAGTGGGCACTTCATTGACAGAGCCATCTCCCTACCTCCTCTAAGATTCTATCTTAATAATCATGGCATGTATTGCTGGTTGCTGGTCAGCTTTCACAAAATGGCAGCCAAAGCTAGTCTTTGCCTTATTGGATTTCTGTAACATGATGGCACCTGCGAGGCAGATGCCACAGACACCCCTCCCTCCTTGGCCTTAGGACTGAACCTGGGTCACCTGACTCTGGCTTTGCCCAGGCTGCTCCCTCATACTTTCCTGCAGTTGGCTTGTAAAATATAGACTTATAAATGCTGCCATTCACCAGTTCTGAAACTGGTATTTACCTAACATACTAGGTATCCAGTGACCTAGAAGTATTAACTATAACAGATAACTAGCTATAAATGGGCAAGATTACATTAACATGTATGTTTTTATTCTGTCCTTAAGTTGTTAAAGTTCTCAGATGAAGTATAGAACACCTACAAGTTGTCCTCTGATCTCCACATGCATGCCACAACACACATACACACACATTCACATAACACACACATACACACAACACACATTCACACAACACGTACACACAACACACACATATACACACACATACACACAACACTTACATACATAACACACACACACAAATAAAAATGTAATTTAAAATTTAATGAAAAAATGAGGGTACAGTTTCTTCATCAAAGGAAGTCAGGACAGAAACTCAAGCAGGGCAGGAACCTGGAGGCAGGAGCTGATGCAGAGGCCATGGAGGGGTGTGCTTACTGGCTTGCTGCTAATGGCTTCCTCAATCCGCTTTCTTCTTCACTCTTTGGTTTGAAATCATACGGCTTTCCATCTGATCACAGAATGTAGCTTCCTCTGCCAGAATGAGACTTGGTCTGTAAGTTGTCTCAATGATTCTTTCTTCCTCTCTAATGTGCTTCCGTGTATGAATCACTCACAAGCTGTCAAATCGCTTGCTAAAGACACTGCCATCTGCACAAGTTTGGAACAAACTGTCCCAAGACTGGAGAAATTTAAGAAGGCATACTGTGACTATATGTCATCTATTATAAATACTAGCTTGTTACATTCTAGAAAGAACTGTAGAAGATGCCTACCCAGTTATTACAAAAGTGCAGGGCATATTAATGAGGCACACCCTCCCTCCCCCGCTACCCCATTAACATTACACAGCACACCAGGCAGCCCTTGTGAGCTTTTCTGCTGTCTCTGGGGAACAATTGACAAGCTTCAGCTGAGAGAGTACATCTTCTGCCTATGTGAGCACCATGATTAGAAGGAGCTCCCCAGAGGAAACATGTGGCACTTACTTAGTATTTACTGGATGCTTTCCACTGGGCACTTTGCAAAGTGAAATCTCCTTTAAGTCACCTGTGCTCACCAGGTTTAGTCACAATCATTGTCTTAGTTAGGGTTTCTATTGCTGTGATGAAATACCAGGACCAAGGCAAGTTGGGGAGGAAAGAATTTATTTGGCTTACATTTCCACATCACTGTTATTCATTGAAGAAAGGCAAGACAAGGCGGGGCAGGAACCTGGAGGCAGGAGCTGATGCAGAGACCATGGTGGGGTGCTGGCTTGCTCCTCATGGATGCTCAGCCTGCTTTCTTATAGAACCCAGGACCATCAGATACCCAGGGATGGCCCCACCCACCATGGGCTGGGCCCTCCCTCCTCAGTCACTAATTAAGAAAATGCCTAACGACCAGATTTTATGCAGGCATTTTCTAAAATGACCGTCCCTCCTCGTAGATGACTCTAGCTCGTGACACGAAAGCAGCCATCACGATCAGTGAACAATGTCAGGACACCCACCATTAGGGAGCACCGACTATTTTATGTACTTTTGTTGGTCAAGATGTTGGTGGGGTGTCTGTCAAACATACGGATGAACAGATGACTGGGCCTCCTAAGCAGAGCCCCATTCTACCCACTTTTGTTTTGACAAAACAAAAGTTTCTCTATGTAGCCCTGGCTGTCCTGCTGTTCACTCTGAGATTAGCCTGCCTCTGCCTGCCAAGTGCTGGGATTAAAGGCCTGTGCACACTACTCTAGCCAGTTCTCTTATTCAGGATTTCTCACTGATCTTTATCACTGATAAGGTGCCCTAGCAGCTTCTTGGGGGGAGGTTATCATCATTTAGCCTCTCCTGGGCCTCTACTACTAGGAGCCAGTACAAAACAATCTTTAATGGTGCTAGGGGCAGGGGGAAGGTCACCATAGCTTAACCAAACACCCAGGTGCAGGGGGAAGGTCACCAAAGCTTAACCAACCACCCAGGTGCAGGGGGGAGGTCACCACAAACTCCACCAATCCATCTCTCTTGTTTCGGATTTGTCTTTCCTTTCTGATTCCAGCCTCATTGTTTACTTTGTGTATGACAGAAGCATGTGAATTCTTCAGCACGGACATAGAGGGCAGAGGGCACAGGAATCTAGGAATCTGTTCTCTCCTTCCACTCACAGGTCCAGGGACCCAAGCTCGGGTCACCAGACTCAGTGACAGGCACCTTTACTCACTGACCCATCTCTCTGGCTCCTTTTGGCTGTTTTCTTTCTGTCAGGGTCTTTACTGTTTCTTCGGTTGAGAAATGGTAGTTTGTCAATACCAGGACCACCGCCATTGGGCCTGGATAACTCTTTGCTGTGGAGGATTGTCTTATATATTAACAGAATTCTTTGGTATTAAAATGAAATACAATAGCACTATTTCATTCCACACCTAGCCATGCCGATCTAAAATATCTCCAGATGTTGTGAAACATTCCCTGAGGGAAATATCACCATGAGCTGAAAGTAAAGGTCTGAAAGACCCTGGGCTCCTCTATCTTCTGGCCCACCAGTTGAGCTCACACAGCAATGAGAAAGCCATCTTGACCACCGGACCAACCCAGTCTCACTGCCCTCCCCCACTTCCATAATGAAGTGCCGTTTAATGTGTCACTATACAAGCTTCTTTGTCAGCAGGAATCATGACAGCTTCCTTGACTACTGGGCCCCCAGGGACCTGGTTAAGTATTTTCTAATAGAATGAAGGAGCCAGGAATTCTGTGGGGACTGTGAGGTTGTAAGGTCACGGAGATGTCATCTCTGACCTCAGGTTGCTGAGTACAGAATGGGAAGTTAGGTTTTATCTCCTGAGCATGCTAGATTAACTGGCAGTTTCCCCGAGAAGCAGTTTCACATAAAATAAATATTTCTTCTGAAGTACCAAATACAAGAAACCGCATTCCAGGGCCGAGTGAGAATCGGACCAAAACATAAAGTTCCCTACATGGCATAAAGGTGCAAAGGCGAAGATCAGAGGAAGCATTGGCCTTCTGTAACTGCTGCTCCACCCCATCCGAGGACCAGGACACAAATTGTTCCTATCCTCCCCAACCCAGGGAAAAGACTCAGTGAGATCACCGACGCAGTTCTCTATGGTTCGTATCTTAAACACCGCCCCGCCTCACATCTGAGAAATATAAGGGGCCTTAGCTATCTGTTCTCAGGAGGGGGAAGTTGATACTCTAGAATCATCAGATCACATTCCCTAGCTGGAGCCAAAGATGTGTGTGCCATGTAGCAGAAGTGGGTCACACACAAGACAGAACCTCATATTAGGCGCAGACCTCCACCTCTACCCCCGAAGAGTCAGAGGCTTTGGAAGGAGTTACCAACCTATGCCAGGAATCCCAACTGACCTTATAATAAAAACCTGGAGCCAGATATTGGGAAGAAAGCTGAAAGATCAGAGAGACAGAGGAACAAGCCACAGACACTTCTCAGAAATCCTCAGGCTAAATGCCTCAGCTGGAAGGGAAGGGGGCGCAGACGGAGGGCTCAACCCTGCTGCGCAAACTTTATTAGGTACACAATATATCACCACACCAACCAACCTAAATGAAAGTGGCATTCGAGATCACCAGGAATACCAAATGACAGCTGACCATGGTGGTAAGATTGGTCAGAAAAATGTCCTTTAGGTATTTGGCACTGGCCAACCTGAGGTCTCCACACTTACCTAGGAAGGACTTCCTGCCCTATTCCTGGCTGCCTTTTGCCTGCTTGCTCACTGGGTTAGGAAAGAGAGAGGCCCATAATTTTGGGTTTGATGTCTATTGCAGGCCTAAGGGAGACATGAAGCTTCAACTTTAGGCTCTGGAATCTGTTACTCCTTGAGGTTGGCCACTGAGATTGCTGAAGTGGTATTAGAGTTTGCAATCTGAAGTGACCATAGAAGTTTGCAGCCAGGTTGGCTTCGAACCCAAAGATCTGTCTATTCTAGCTCTCCATTGCTGGAATTAAAGGTGTACACCACACCCAGACCAACAGAGAAATTTTTATTACCAACACACAGCTTGGGCCCAACTGACAGCCTACTCTCTTCATTGGGACAACCACATGTCTATCATCTACTTCTTTTTCCTAAAGAATACAAATACCAGGGTGTTCTTTCAGGCACGGTGGCACGAAGTGACTGGTAACAATGCCAGGGAAGAATTTAGGTGTCAGACAAGTTCTTCCTCCACTTCTTGGAGACTTCTGGGGCACTGGTGGAACCCCAGACTGCTTTCCTCTTTCTCCTGACACTGTGCCTGGACTTCGGGTGGAAAGAACTCCATGATAAGTATGGATGTCTGCCACAGGAGAGGAGGGAGAGGTATGCACCTGGGTTAGCAATCCATTTAAGACTGGGGAGCAGAGAGAGGGGAAGAAAAAGAAGGTGGAGCTGCAGCAGAAAGATACCTATTTGTCAGCCAGAGGCCAGGAGGTCAGGACATTTTGCTTTCACAACACACTAAAATTCAATCATAAAAAGAATAGACTCAAAAGCTGAGCAAATGCAACTATGAAGTTGCTACATATGCTATACTCTGAATCACTGCTAGGAGATTTATGGGCTACCCTGGAGCTGTATTTAGCAAAGTCCTGGGATAATAAACCCATAAAGAATACAAATTTCACAGAAACAGCCCATGATTACATCTACAAGATAAACGGCAAACAGTTATCACAGACACAGTGTGAAGGACAAGGAAAGGAAATGGGTTTGAACTAAAGCTGGTATCTTAGACATCTGTGGCTCTGGCCAATCTTTGATAACAGTGTGGTAACTGTTCTTGGGGGTAACCTTCTCAAATCATGTGATCCAGCTGTGACTTCCAGGCCTGCCCAGCCTTGAGGCTCTGCAGACGATTCAGGTGGCTGACTGGGTATAATAAGGGCATTCACCCTCCAGGGCAAGGCAGGCAGCCTGGAGTGTGGCCATTCCCTACCGAGAAAGTTCTGCAGTACTAGCCAGGCAGTAGAGAAACTGGAGACCACACCTGTCTGGGAGGCTGCCTGAGGGAGGTGAGGAACAGGACAAGGAGGGATTTCTGAGATCATTCAAACTCCTTGATCCAACCTACCAGAGATCTGGCCTGTCCTATTAGACCAGCTGGCAATTTAGTACTACTGATGCAACCAGCAGCCATTTCCAGGGACCAGGGACTCAAAATGAAAAGCAATCACACTTTCCCACATTACAAGCCTCAGCTCAGTTACTCCAAATGGTCTTCCTGTCCAAAGCCTTCTTTCTTCCCCCTTCCCATATGCCTACTCCTTTATGAGGCCCCCCCTAAGGGTCTTCAAGGCTCCTCAACATGATTTTTCTCCCCTCAAACTAAGCCTTTACTCCCATACTGAATGTCCCCTTACCCTTACACTATTACGAGGTCTTATGTGTCTCATCTCCCTAGTCAAAGCTGTACCTACTGTGTGCATCCTTAACAGCAGGCCTTGGGTCTCTAGAAAAACTTCCTAGAACAGAAATAAATTTCAGAACATGAAAACAGACAAGTTACAGTCACAGTAATCATGTTTGAAAATACAAAGTAATCCCATATTATATCGGACTAGAAAACTTACCTTCTCTGAAATTAAAAAATGCTAGTTAAAAATACCATCCATCCATCCATCTAACATCTATGCTCCAGAATTTACTTGGCACCTTCTGGTTAATAAACAACTTCCATTTTCCAAGAGATTGAGACATACATAGTCTCTGTTTTGCCAATTAATGAGGCTCTGATAGTAGCATGTTCCCCCTAAAAAGACTTTTTAAAGGTTCTATGTGATCTCTAACATTTTTCTCCATAGCACAAATTCCATTAAGATTATAGTTCATACTTTCTTTTAGTGCCGTGCTTACTCATGTGTGTGTGTGTGTGTGTGTGTGTGTGTGTGTGTGTGTGTGTGTGTAAGTCAAAGGATAACTTTTTAGAGTTAGCTCTCTCCTTCAGACTTTACATAAATTCTAGGAATCTAGCTCAGGTAGTTGGGCTTGGACAGCAAACACTACCTTTTGAGCCATACTGCCAACCAGTTCAGGTTTCTTGTGTGAACTGCCCAATAAATGTACATTCTTGAACATTAAATTGGGAGGGAGAGGCCTTTATTATGTTGGTTAGTAGTTTCGAAACCATTTTGTTTTATTTTGTTGTGGGGATATGTTTCAAATTTAATAAAACCAGTCTGAGATATCTCAAACTCCAATTTTCTGGGATTAAAGGTGTGAGTCACCACTCTCTGATCCTCCTAGACTGACTGTGGGTAGATCCCTCTGATATTTCAGACTGTTTTTATTAAATGTGAAACATATCCCCACATTTTGTAAGACAGGATCTCACCACATAGCCCTGGCTGGCCTCAACGAAATATACACTTGCCTCTCTCTCCCAAGTGCTGGTATTAAAGGTAAATTTCTAGCAAAATTAATTATTAATAGAACCTCTGATGCCAAAAATAAATCATAGAGCTGTGAGCGGTAGCCTTCAGCCCACAGGAGCAGCTTTGAGTTTTTGGACATTTTGGACACTGGGCAGTTTGGGCACTGCTAGGAATTAGTTTGTGCAGGCCAAGGATAGTGCTTGGCCAGGGAGAGGGCTCTCACAGGACTCTCTTTCTGTCTGACCTTTTTTTTTTTTTGCCTCTGACCAAGAACACAGTAAAAACCTAACAGTTTAACCAGGACACAAACATGGTAACACATGCTTCTTTCCTGAAGAATAAGAAATTAGTTAAAAAAAGGTAATTTGAGCTGGACCCGGTTTTCAGTCCTCTTTATCACGGAAAAACAGAACCTCATTAATATAAAAACATGACCATAAGCAGGCAAGCAAAGGAACAGGGCAGTGGGAGAAATGATAAAACTGAGCCTGCTGACTTTCTTATGTGGGTTCATGTTGTTTCCATGTTTAGTTTACAGAAGAAAACGATAGATTCCCAAGACAGACCAGGCAAGCATACATATTTACCCATGTAAATCACAATCCTAAAATCCAAAAAGCTCCAAACACCAGTTTTGTTTCTGTCCCCTACTTGACCTGCCTTGAGCTCACTTGGTGGTAAAACCTGACCTAACTGACATGAGACTATTTATAGTTATTTCCCTCACTGAGTATAAATATTAATGTACTTCGCTTTAGAGGTGCAGGTATTTGATGGCAAGATGATGCTGGGGTTGTGGAAGTTTCCAGAAAGGATGTGTAGGTTTATATATAAATGATGATGGGCCTGAAACACATTCTTACCTCAAGAGCATATCTTAAGACTCATAATAACTATGAGACAAAACAAACAAATATTAAAACCAGAATTTATTTTTCCTTTTCCTTTGAGTCAATGTGTCACTGTATAGCCCAGGCTAACCTCTAATGCTCGGTTCTCCTGCTTGTCTCTGGAGTGCTAATACCACAGTCATATTATAGCATTTAAAGTAGAATCAAACGTTTATGAGTTAAGGGCACCGTTGATCTCCATTCCTTAAAGGATTCTTAAGGACAGTCTAGTGCTTTGACTTACTTAGAAGAAACTTAGGTTCTCAGACCCCACAAGACTTAGAACAAACTACTGGAACCTGCCTGGCCCTAAGGAGACTTGGGACAAATGGCTGCCTGTGGTGCTTATTACCATACCAAAGAGCTGACCTCCAGGTTTTCTCAGCATCACAAGTGCCCTTACAGAATCCATGATGGCATACCGCTCCCCTCCGTCTCCTCTCCAGCTCAGGGGCTTCCTTTCCTGGGCTTCTCATTCCTATAACCCTGCCTTTCATTCCCACCATTCCTTAGCTGGCACTTTCTTTGCTCTCTTCCTCTCTTTCCCCTCTCTTTCCCCTCTCAAACCTTCTCTCATGGCCCATTCACTCTACTGGCCATGTCTGGCCTACAGCTTTCCCTGCTCTGGACTCACTCGTCCTGAGCTCTGGATGCATTCTCCCCTATATCTACAACAAAAACCCTTCACCTTACCTTGGAGTCATTTCATTCAGAACCGGATATCTCCACTATGAGGGCTCACCATCTAGATTGTCATCTTTGGATCTAGCTGTGCTTCTATTTTATCAGGATTCCCAAGGATTTTCCAGAAAGTACTTGGCTCAACTTAGCGGTGAAAACAAATTATTTAGTAGATACCTCCCTTGATTATATTTTTTCCTTGAATTTTGGACCAGTGTTAAAATGGCTTATTAGAATGTAACAACCTGGGGCTGGAGAGATAGCATGATTACTAACAGCATAAAGCCCTGGTTTAGATCCCTTATGGGTTGCACAATTATAATCCCAGCACTAGGGAAGTTGAAACTGGAGAATGGGGGTGGGGAGGGGAGTTCAAGGTCAATGTCAGGTACTTATGGAGCTGAAGGCTAACCTGGGGTACGTGTGATCTTCTCTCAAACACACAAGGGTGGACACTCTAGCATAGGCTAGAAAAGGTGTTCAGCAGATCAAGAGCACATATTGCTCTTCCAGCAGACTGAAGTTTGGATGACAGCACTCATACTGAACTGCCAGACATCACCTATCACTCTGGATCCAGGGATCTTCACACACACACACACACACACACACACACACACACACACACACACACACACACACACACACATAAGAGAGAGAGAGAAATATGGCTTGGGGGATAATGAACTCACAATTTAACAATGATTTTTCAACCCTTATATGCATTATAACTAGTTAACAAGTTAGTGTTACACATATAATCAAAGTACTATTTCAAGAAAATATTTCAAAGTAGAGACTGAGACAAAATAACTGATGATGAATCACTAAGAGTAGCATTAGCTAGGACAAAAGGTTCAGCAATAGTTTGCTGTGGCCGTCAAGGGAACGAAGCTTCACACACCTAACTCACTAGCAACCCTGGCAAGAAGATATTCTTGCCTTTATTTTGAAGAAGAGGCTCAGGGAGGTTGGATTGCTTTTCCCAAATCAGATGAGAAAAGTGTGGGCTGCTTGAAAATTAAGAAACCAATCAAGAGCTGGGGGTGAAGTTCGGGGGAGGTTCAGTACACCCCCCCCCCACCCCGTGAAAGGAAAAGAGACAAATGATGATTTAAGGGTCAAGGGCATTTTCTGCTAAACCTGACAACCTGTTGCCACACGCATGCACATAACATAGATAAATGTAATGAAAACCTTTAAAAAAAGATTAAAAAGAAGTGTTATTATGACTATGGCATCAAGACACCTGTCTAACCTTCAAGCAAACGTGTGCCATGAATTAGCTGTGTTAACTTATGCAAATACCTGAGTTGCATAACCTGTAAGGTGGGTATAATAATACTGTTTATATCAGATGATACTGTGAAGAATAAATTAGTATGTAAGGCAGTCAAGAGAAAACTTAGTAAGGACTATGTTTGTTAGTACCATGGTTACTAATAGCTGGAACCATCAGTCAAATGGATTCCATCTAGCTCACCCCTGCCCCTCTTTCCACTGTTCTGTGGAAGCACGCCACACACCAGCTGCCACCACCTGCTACCTTCTGACACTCTTTACTCTGCATTTCTCTTATTTAATCTAAACTTAAAGTCTGTGTCCCCAAGCCAGGCATTGTGGCACACACCTTTAATCCCAGCACTCTGGACCCAGAGGCAGGTGGATCTCTGTGAGTGAAAAACCAGCCTGGTCTGCATAGGGAGTTCCAGGCCAGCCATAGGTTCTATGGTGAGACTCTATCGCAAAATAAAATAAAATAAAATAAAATAATAAAAATTTATGGAGACTTCAAGGCTGTAACAAATGTATAAACTGCTCGCCAGCAACCTCAACATTAAGGAGGGCTTAATTTCAGAAGACTGAAAATTTTTGGCTAGTCTGACCACTTTAGTTGGGACTATTTTAAAAACAAGTCATCCAAAAGCAATAAGACACTAACCATGCACAAACACATTGTTATAACACATGAAACAAAGACAGACTAGGAGGTAGCATAGTATTAAAAAAATTTCCCATACTTACAAGCCTAGGATGTTCTCATTCCCACTTGTAAGACTCTTACTCTAGTCCTTAAAAGCATTAAAAACACATTTAGACACAGGCCATATAATTCAGCCAATCACTAAACACATGCTTGGTTTGTATACAGTGGTGGTGCCTGGCACTGGGCTCCCGCTGAAGTTACAGCATTTAAATAGATATCACCACCTCCTATACAGATCTTACAGTCCACTCTGGGTGCAAACGGCACCCATGTGTACTGTGGCATTTTACAAAATCATTCTGTTAATTTAAAAACCCTTTAAACCTCTTACTAAAATATAGGCAAATAAATAAAATAGACAAAATTCAAACCACGAAACCACAACCTTTCCTTCTGTTTCCAGAAAGCCGTGTTTGGATGAATCACACCCATGTGCCCATCCATTTCTGACCCGCTCATCACCCTTTGCATACTTAAGATTAAAAATATCCTATCAGGCTGCTAAGAATCAAACAATTGTGAACTTCAGTCCACAGATGTCCATGCTTTGTCTCCAAAAGAGCACAAAATATCCATTTAACCTGGTGCTCCCTACCTCCCAAACCGGTTGCCTATGCCCTTTTAACAGTGTACAATCTAACCAAACTGCTTTACTGCACATAAATTAAGCTCAGGTCTCAACCCAAGAAAGACCAGCACCTTGATCTAAAAAGTACTAGCATACTCCAGGTCTATGACGCCAGGGTCTGTGCTGGTTCCCAAGAGGTCCCGGGCTGGAGTCCAAGGTCGCCAAGCAGTCCTAGTCACCTGACAAGGACCCTACACTCAACTCTGATATAAGCACTAGGTGCCTCCCATCAGCGTGAGCATTTTTACCAGTTAAGGCCTCCACCCGCTGACAGACAGCTGTTCGAGGCATAGCAAGGGGGGGGGGCGTAAGAAAATCTCCCTTCACTCGGCAAAATTCACATGCAAAATTGCAGCACGTGCCTCTTAGACAAAGTCTGAAATCCAGAGGAAACCGGATTAAGATGTTTTGTCAAAGGTGAAAGATTAATAGGGTGGCACCGGAGGATGGGATCTAAAGGAGGGAGCCGAAGAATGAAGGATCGATCACTACAGAAAAAAAATAAATAAAATACAAACTGCATATCCTAGAAGGGAGCTTCACCCGCGCAAGGCCTGAGAGCAAAAGTCAAATGCCTGAAGGGCTCTTGAGGACAGTCCAGGGAAGGAAGGGGACCCAGAGCATGGGAGGCCCGGAGGTCTAGTCCAGCCGCCCGCCGCAGCCCAGCTGGGGAGAGGATGCGCGCTGTCACCCGGTGGGCTGTGTGCTGGTCCCCAGGCTGCAGGGATGATGGGGAGACAGGAGGAAGACCCGGGGCGCCAGCAGCGCGGGGCTCGGCCAGGGAGGGCTGCGCACGCGGCTGCAGGGCTCGGGCTCCACTACTCACCTCTCCGAACTGGAAAGCGGAGACGATCGTGACAACGACGCCCACGAAGCACACGTAGAGCCCATACCTGTGGGATAGGCAGGTATAGGTCTGTCTCTGCAGGAGCTTGAGCAGCATCACCCCGGCCCCCGCCACTCCACGCCGGGAGGAGCCCGCGCCGCGCCACCGCCTCAGCGAGCCGCCATCCACGGCTGCGCCGCCGCGCTCAGCTCACAGCCCCCGGTCGCCGCGCATTGTGGCTCCGGCGACCGACAGCCCGCTGGGCTCCACGCCGCGGCCGCCGCTTCCGGGAGCCCGGAGCCCACGCCCTCGGCGCGGCGGAGGCGGACCCGCGGTCCGCAAGGCGGCCGGCGCCGCCCGGGTTGGCCTCCGAGAGGAGGCGGCGGGTCGCCAGCGCCACCTGGAGGGCGGAGGGGCAAGGGCAGGCGCGCATCCTCCCAACTGCGCGTGCGCTGCGGGCTCTGCCCTCCCGGCCTGGCGAAGCGAGACCAGGACCCGGGCGTGCACCCAGCTCAACAGGTAACCAATGGGACTGTCCCCCGCAGTACCCTGACAACGCCGCCAAGCCAAAAGCAAGTTTATTCCTGAGATAAATGTGAGTGACAGTCGTTAGGGAACATATATCCAGCTTGCTCCAAAATGACAATCTGTTCTAGATGTTCTTACACGAAGTTTGGTTATAGAAAAACGAAAATAAGCCATCAAAACATTTACTAAATACATTTTTGAGGCCAGGTTAGGTCGGTTGCGGCAAAGCAGGAAAAATTCTAATGGGTTTAGATACTATCTGAAGCCTTAGCTTTTGATAGGTATGCTAAAAACATTTTAGCATTATAGTATGCTAAAAACATTTTCATTTAATTATATTTAGTTATTTGTGTGTATGTTTGTATGTGCACGGGCACTTGTTCCTGTCCTACGCTGTGGTTTCAGGGAATTGAACCCAAGTAATCAGACTTTGAAGCAAGCATCTGACCCTGCTGAGTCATTTCAGGGCCCTCAAGTATAATTGAAAACTTGTAGTCCTAATGGTCAGACATAGAGAATGGCTTTCAAAAAAAAAAAAAAAAAAGTATACCAAGATAATTTGGCTCTGCTCTGTTGTGACTCTCCAAAATCACAAAGGCCTGTGATTTTGGTTTTGTGGAATCTCTAACACGGTCCTGTTCTTCTTTAAGGGAACTATGACTTACAATGCCATAAATATTTTTGTACACACAACTTTATCTAAACTGGGATGTAACTCAGAAGTAAAGTTTCTACCTAACATGGAGGTGGACCTGTGTTCATTTCCAGCACCAAAGGAAAATGATAAAACAAGCAACAAAATACGTTTTCTGTACTCAACTAGGAAACCATGATTTCTACGGGGCACTTAGAGGAAGTGGTGTAAGAAAACCCCACACCCATCCCTGGGTCCCTTAGACACCTTAGTGTGAGAGAACTTTTGGGCTAATAATCTGAAACTCAACTTTACTCAACCACTATATATATAATTAGTTAGTGCTTGATGCCTGTGTTGTGGAATAATCTTTTTGTATGCTGTAAGGATGAGTCTTTGCCAAGGCATCTTCTGATTGATTTAATAAAGAGCAGAATGGGCAATAGCTAGACCAGAAGAAATTAGGCAGGACTTCAGGCAGAAAGAAAAGAAGAGATGAATTTAGGCCTGGAGAGATGCCAGAGGGGACAGAGAGGAAGCAGACCATAGGGGAGGAGAAGTAGAAGCCCCAAGCCATGTGATGAATGAATCGGGTTAATTTAAGTTATAAGAGCTACTTAGAAACAAGCCTAAGCTAAGACTGAGTCTTCATAATTAAGAAATCTTCGTGTGGTTATTTGGGGGCTGACAAAGAGAGGCTTGTTACGTGCCTGGCATAATGCAGATCATCTATCAGGTATGGACAACTAGAGTTGGTCACTCTTGTCAAGGGAGATAAATGCATAAGCCACTAGGTCTAAAATGAATATTATGATACGAACAGGGCGTGTACAAGAGGGGAACCAACAAAGCCATGGCTAATTTATACATTTATTAGCATCAGGCCGTTATGATCTGCTATGTCCTTGACCCAGGGTGACTGGCAGATGGCTATAGAGACCTCATGCCCCATGTGGTAGAGGGCATGGGAGGGGGGGGTATAGCAGAAAGAGAGAAGGGGGAGGGGGCTGAGAGCACCCCCAGGAGAGAAGAGACAAAGAAGAGGGGTCAGTGTGGGAATTCTTAAATGGAGCTTCAGATCTAAGGGTGTGCTGTGGCTTCAGGGGCTAGAACACACAGGCGATTTCCAGACCCAAAAGGGGGCAATAGGTAAAGGCTGAAACCTCCCAAACTGTGAGTTGAAATAAATCTGCACTGCATTTAAATTGACTGTCTCTGGTATTTGTTACAGTAACAGAAAGCTGGTTAGTGCAGGATATAGGAGAAAAGCTCTAAGATTAGTGAGGATGGGAGGGAGGTACATCCAGGCAGGACAGGCCTTGTTGAAGCTTGAAGGCAAGTGAGGTGGAGAGCTGCCTTGAAGATCATATCAGAAGCAAAGGAATTTAACTGGGCTTGGTGGTATACACCTTTAATCCCAGCATTGAGGAAGTTGTTAGAACTCTGCGAATTTAAAGCCACCTGGATCTACGTGACAAGTTCCAAAGCCAGGCAGGGCTAAATAGTGAGACCCTGTAGTAAGATTAATTTAAAAATAAAGAACTTACTCTTAAAGGCAGTGAAAATGGTTGGGTTTTTGTTTTGTTTTTTTTTTTAAATCCAAAATATCGTGGGGAAGTTCTGAGGCAAGACGTCTGACAGTGGAGTTGGCAGGTACCAAGTTGAGTGTGAATTTCAGGAAAATCATGCAATCGCTGGAGCCTCTGTGGTGGTGCTGCCCGCCCATCCGCCGGCCTCTGAAGGCAGAAATAGGCAGATCCCTGTGAGTTCAAGGCCTGCTCTACAGAGCTAGTTCCAGGACAGGGCTCCAAAGCTACAGAGAAAGCCTGTCTCAAAATAGATAAATAAATTGAAATAAATAAAATAATAAAATAATACATTTTTTAAATAATAATAATAAAAAAAACTCGGTTGCAGGGAGCACAGTAGCGCACACCTGTAAAGTACTTAGGAAGTTGGGGCAAGATGATTGAGTTCAAAGGTAAACGAAAAAAATTAAAACAAGCCCCTGTGTTTTCTGTGGTTTCTTGTTTCATTTTTCAGCCTTTAATGTATCCTCCCTATTTTTCCTGTAGTTTTCTGGTTTTTTACTAGTTTAGGAGTTACTGCGTTGGTTTTTTTTGGGGGGGGGGGGTAATAGAAACAGTGCCTCAAGTGGATTCTCATTCCCCGTGTAGGGTGTAGCCCGACAAAGCTAACCATTGGTCTTCCCGAATCTCCATTACTGGGACTGCAGGCGGTGCTCCCAACCCCGCTCTTTCTTCTGGCTTTCTGTTTTCACGGTTTGTGCTTTTTTTTTTTTTTAATCTTTTTAAGCTCCATTCTTTTCCTCCCTTTGTTCTGATGGCCTTCACTCTCAAAAGTGTAGATTTCCCTCTAAGCAGTCATTTTACTGTAGCTCACAGAGATTGGTGTGGTGTATAGCAGGCTTGGGGCAGATGTCTCTGCGAGGGGAAGGATGACAGGGAGGTAGCAAACCTATTCCAAGACGGCGAGGTCGGGAGGAGACTGCTTTCTGGGCTTACGTGGCTGGGACACCACCGCCCTTCTCACATGCACACCCCCCGACTCACCATGCGTCTGGAAAAAAAACGAGCAAATACTAGACTCAGGAGGCCGGGGCAGCCTTTTTCCTCGCAGTGTTCCTTTATTGCCCTCTACTGGCCGTGCTCAGTACCACACCCACGCCAAAGGCGATCACCATAACACACCAGAGGTACGAATTTAGAGCACAAAGTCAACAGTTGATTACTGGCACAACACTGAAGTCCATTCTGACCTACATATACAGTTAGAACTTGCCTAAAGAAAGAAACATGCCACTTGCCCTCTACTCTCACGCCGTAATAAACACAGAAAACTCGTGACCTCAACCTGTGGGGGTTTTGCCCCACCCGCAATCCTAAATTCTGCAACAGTGGACAACATTCGGGAGTCCTCCACTCCAGGTAAATTCTGATACCAACATAGTGGCAGATACCAATGGCTGAGTGCTCAGCTCTGGGCCCTCTATTTAGATGCCCGTCAGAACCCGAGGTGTCTCAGCACCTATGGATAGGGCACAAGATAGAGTTCACACAGTTTGTGCAAACCTTTCTCCCCAGCTTCAATTAATTTGCTTGAGCAGCTCACGGAATCCAGAGGATAATCTACAGTGCTGATTCCTTATAATGAGTATTACAAAGACTGCACATTGTGAGTTGTGGCCATTAGTTTTTGTCTACTAGACAGATGCTACAATCACCCGGGAAGAGGAGCCTTGGCTGAGAAAAAAATGCTTCCATTGGGCTGGCTTGTGAGCGTGTCTGCAAGGCATTTCAATGATGTAGGAGGGCCTCAAACATTGTGGGCAGGGTCACCCCTGAGCATGGTCCTGTACAGCCTAAGGAAGCAAGCCAATACCCACAGTCCTCCAGCTTCCTGCCTTGACTTCCCTTGATGTTTGGTTATAACTTATAAGGTGAAATAAACCCAATTTCTCTCCACACTGCTTTCTCATCATGGTGTTTATAATAACAGAAGCAAACCAAGGTACCTAGCATGGTGGCTCACACCTGTATAACCTCTGCACTCCGGAGGCAGAGGCAGTGGCACAAACTTGCTAGCCTGGCTGGATGGTGAGACAGTATCTCCGAAAAACAGGGTCCAGGAATGGTGTTTGCCAGTTGTGTGCAGGCCCTGAGTTTGATAGTCCCAAAAGGAAAAGGAAGGAAGTGAAGAGATGGGAGGGGAAGGGGATCTGCGGCCTTCATCTCCTCTTTAGGTATACCAACTCCTAGGGATCAGAGTATGTTCAGCTACCCAGAAAGGGCCCAATGCCTTTGGGGTTTTATAGAGACTTCATCACACAGGCGTCATTGCTTCTACACAGGGAGGGGAAGCACAAGGCCAGTGAGTTCTGATGCCTTTCTCCCTCTAGGTAGCCTTCTTTAAATTATGGGCAGTGCCCCGCTGCATGCGGAGAGTCTTATATTAATCAGACAGCGTAGGTCAGAGAATTTATTTTTTTATTTATTTTTATTTTTTGGTCAGGAAAACACTGTTGTTCAGGCTAGCTCTGAACTTGGTGATCCTTGCCCCAACTTCTGGAAATTTGGAATTAAAAAACAAAGCAAAACACCATCCGTTCAGAGAAATTTTTTTAGGACAGCTGTGTTAGTTGACCAAAATACAATTCAAAAAAACAATTCAAGGGAGAAAAAATTCATTTTGGCTCAGGATTTCAGAGATTTCCGTTGCAGATCTGTACCTACCAGTTGGGGAGATGCAGCAGCTTTCACGTCGCAACCAACCTGGGGTGCGGCGGAAGGGGGAGAGGGCTCATAACCTTCAAAGGCTAGTGACCTGCTGAGGCAGGGAGGCCTTACTTCCTACAAACTCCACAGCATTGCATTCAGTATTCAAAGCAGTCTTCAGTTGGGGACAGGGTATTTAAGACAGGAGCCAGTAGAGGGCGTTTCTGAATGACCAGCTGAAAGGAAGTCAGAGAGGCATGGAGTCCCCATGACTTTCACATGTGCCCCTTCTCCTAGCATGTCTACAGAGATCTCTGGGCTAACACGGTCACTCTGTCGTCCAGCTTCTCTGTACCTCACTCTTCTAGAATTCTGGTGAAGATTGCCGCCATCTGCTAGTCTGCTGCAGCTCACCTCCCCCTTCTCACACAGTGATCTCACTCCTAACCAGTTCCCAGGCCCCTAGCACGTGTCTTCATGCAGACCCCAGACTGCTATGTATTCTAAAACCAGACTTCAAGCCCTGCCACATTTACCTTCTCTGGCTCCATTAATGATTAAAACTCCAGAGTCTCTGGTGCCACAAACAAGCTCTGCACCTTTCTTTCTTATTCCACTCAGAGTTGACCACCAAATCCTTTTTTCTCTGCTTACAATCGGTTTTTCTATACTTACAATCTAGTATAACTTACACGCTTAGCGTTTCTCTTCTGTTTTTAAACGAGGTCTCAAATAATCTGGGCTGACTTGTGGTGTAATGAAGGCGTTCTCCACATCTGGCTAACATTTCTTTAAAGTACTCACCTTTAACCCCTAACACTATCTGTAGCCTTTGTGAGCTGCTGTAGTAATCACCACAAAATCAACCAATCAAATAATGATGCTGCCCTAATTGTTCTCATGGTGAAAAATCTAATCACCTCTCCCAGCCTCATGCATTCCTGCCACATAGGACCACTTAGCTTCTCCTAGACAAATAAGATACTTTTGAATGCCATGACCTTGTTTTCAGGTACTGTGTTCTGTGCATCCCTAATCACAAAGCACAGTGTTGGGCAAATTGCAAATCCTCCATCAATGTGCTTTTAAATAAACTAATCTTCACTTCTGGGTCATTGCCTACCTAATAAAACATTAACCATAAAGTAAAATAAAAGGCATCAGTAAAGAAATCCTTTCCTCCAAAAATGGCTCTAAACGTTTTAGATTTTTATTCATGTGTATTTATTTATTATGCGTATTTATTTATTTTTGTTTATGTTTTAGATTTTTATTTATTTCTTGCATGTAAGCACACATGTATGCAGGTAACCATAGAGGCTGGAGAAGAGAAAGTACGGAGTCACCTGGAACTGGATGGAGTTCTGTTCCTGATGTGGGTGCTAGGCCCTGAATGCCTGCCCTTTAGCCTTTGAGCCATGTCTCCAGCACCCCCCCCCCCAGATTACATTTTATTTTGGAGATGGGAGGCAAGCAGTTACAGTCTGTCTCTTTCTCTTTCTCTCTCTCTCTCTCTCTCTCTCTCTCTCTCTCTCTCTCTCTCTCACACACACACACACACACACACACACATACATTTGTGTTTGTGTACCTGAACACATATGGAAAATTGGTGAGAATCATTTTGCTCCCTTTTTCATGTGGGTCGTAGCGAGTACTATTACCTGGCCTCTTTTCTAGTGGTATTCAGTGCTTCTGGACTAGCCAGAGAAGGCAACTTGTGGAGGGCTTTCTTTCCTCTGTACCTCTTATAGATAGAGACACAGGATCTCTTATGGGATATTAAAAGGCAGCTAAATCAGTGTGGCTTTTACAAAAGATAGCATCATATACCTCAGGATTTCCACAGGTAATGACAATGGAACATGAATTTTACCTAATAGAAAAACCCCGTGTGCAACCATTGCAGTCAATAAAGACTTGAAGTTGCCAAACTGAGAAAGTCAAATCATAGGGGTTCCTGTATTTGTGACTTAATTTAGAAACTATGCGTGAGAGGAAGGAGGTAAAATTGACCTCTTAAAACTTACAATTCTCATATTTGTTGTCATAACGGAAATCCCCAAGATTTCTCAGAAATACTTTTTACTAACTTTAATAAAACCAATTGCCAGAAATTATTATGAAAGCCAGGAAGTATCAGATGTTACTGCCCTAAATGGCAAAGACCTGGACAATTGAGCTATCATTACAATGGTCACTAAGGACTTTGGTGATCTGTCTCTTTGAGAAACTGACATTTCTAAACCGTCTCTGCTTCTAAACCCTTTCTCTGTGGTACATGTATATCCATGTACCACATTCATACCTGATATCAGAGTCCAGGACAGAACAGAGTATCAGATCTCTTGAAACTGGAATTACAGATAGTTTTGAGCTGCCAAATGGGTTCTGGGAATTGAACCCAGACATAGGGAATAGCAGCCACTGAGCCTTCTCGCCAGCCCTGAAGATTTATTTTCATTTTATGTGTATGGGTTTTTTGCTTGCATGCTTACCTGTATAACCCATGGATGCAGTGCCTCTGGTGGCCAGGAGAGGGCTTTGGATCCTCTGGAACCAGGGTGAGAGATGGTTGTTAAGCACCCCTCTGATTTCTATGCTGAAAGCCATAGTACCTCTTATGAAATACTAACAGGTAGCTGATGTGAAGAAATGTATTATAAGTCAGATTGTCTTGGTAATAGTATTAAACTAGTACCAAGCATTTGTTTTCCTATATTGCTTCAATAAACATTTACTAATCAATTATTCTGTCAGTTACTGGCACTGGAGATAGAAATTTATCAAATTCAGTTCTTACTGTCAAAGGCTTTAGAGTCTAATTGGTAGGTAACATGTCAACACTGTAGAATATGAAATAGAAGTAGCTCTGGGATGCAAAGGCGTGGATTGAAGGTCAAACATCTGGGTTGGTAGGCAAATGACTCAACACGTGGTTAGAAGCACCCACATCAAGCTCCACATCTGAATTACCGTGAATAAGCCTATATATAGGAGAATGGCTTCAAGAAAGAAGAGGGTTAAGTAGAGGAGCATTCTAAAAAGAAACAAGCCCACGTTTTGGGGGGTTAACTGTAAAACAAGCGAGTACAGATAGCTTAGATGTCAGAAGAAATCAAGCTCACTGTTCAATTTTACTCTATTTTACTCCAAAACATGTTGAGGACATGTTGAAATTTCCCTACTTTCTAAACTGAAGAGTGACTTCCCTGCATATCTGGGAACAGAGCCCAGAACTCATTCACAACTCAGGGACCTCACCACGGAAAATATATACAAGTGTGTGCATGCAGGAACATGCATATATATACAACAGAGAAAGAGAGAGAGAGAGAGAGAGGGAGGGAGGGGGAAAGAGAGGGAGAATCAGTTACTTACATAGTGACTGTTGACTGCTTTGATTCCTTGAAAGACTCTATACTCAGGAATCACAATACATGGAAAAGATTCATTCGGTCCAATCCTGACCTTCAAGAGTACTTTTTAAATTTCTTCTGACCAAGAAAGAAAGCATTCACAAGCCCCCAGAACCACATACAAAAAAAGGATACTATGGTTATGTGGTCAGTATTGTCAACAAGATCTAGAGTCACCTGGACAGACGGGTGAAGGACGGTATAGATCAGGTTAACGGAGGTGGGAAGCCCTGCCCCGGATGTGGGGAGCACCTCCTATGGGCTTGGGTCCTGGACTGCATAAAGAGAAAGCCACCCAAACACAAGCCTTTCTTGTTCTTTGCTACATCTCTGGATTCAATGTAGCCAGTTGCCTGGCGCTCCTGCTGCTATGGCTTCCCAGCCATGTATCCCCAAACTACCCGTCAAAATAACCCCCCTTACTTACTGATCAAAGTATTGTATCACAGAGACAGGAAAAGAAGCCATGTGACTTCTAAAGAGGTGGCACACGCTGTGATGTAAAGTTTCACCTGAGAGCTGCAATACACATTCACCCACGTGTGTCTCAAAGGACTCTCCGAAGAAAGATACTGACAGTATTTGAAAAACAGACTATGTTCTTAGATAAAGGTATAGATGTAGTTGGCATTCTTACCCTCTCTCCTTTCCTTCTTAGACTGATTTCTTTCCCCTCCGTCCCTCCCTCCTTCCTTCCTCTACCTCCCTCCCTTCCTCCGTCCCTCCCTCCCTCCCTCCTCCTTCCTTACCTCTTCCATTATCTTTTCTTTTTGAGACAGGGTCTTATCTATTTTAGGTTGGCTTCAAACTCTCTTTTCCTGCTCTAGCCTCCTGAATGCTAGCTGTATGGACAATGCAGCACACCTGTCTCCTTTGGGGCTTGGGGGAAGAATTGAATATATAGGCACAATTGAAATGGACACCCATGTTGAAATGGCATTAGACTAAAGGGGGTAACCCTGTGCTAATTGACAGAGTGATCAGGGAGCCCAGGGAGGCCCCTGTATTTTAGTGTTCTTCTTGCCTCTGTGGCAATCCTTCCTCTAAGATAGGGGGAAGGTCTTATGGCCTAATATCTGATAAGGAAGATCGGATAATTATTTTGTGGCCAGCCAAAGGCTCGAAATGATAAGAATTTTAATGTCCCAACTTGGGAATGAATTACAACCAGGAATTTTGGTCACAAATCAAGAAATACAAAGCATTGTATCATATTATCTAAGTTCTAAACATAATGAATTACATAATACCCTATAGTCCTTCCTAAGTCTCCTCTATCTGTTGTTGACTGGAATCTTCATCTCCAGTGTGCCAGACCAAATCTAGGACCTTGAATATGCCCAGAAAGCATTTTATATCTTTGAGAGCCAAAGTTAAATTTTAGTTTTAATTATTATGCCTCAGAGATCCATAAACAAAGATGTCTTGTATCTACAAGCCTCTTGCCCAAGGACAAAGAGCTCCTGAAATGCTAGAGGCATTTGTTTACAGGAGATAACAAGACTTATATTTTCTGTCTCCTAAACAGGTTTGTTTGACTCACTGCACCGGAAGTGCTCAATCCCTTGTGGGCACAAAGTTCAAAGGCAGAAAATGTATCAGGATGTACGCTTGCCTCTGAGTGGACCTGATGAGAAATACTTCAGCCTCTGTAAAACTTGATTTGGGACCATTTTTTTCTGGGGAACCAGCCCATCCATCTGGCCAGTACTTAATTAAAGCTTGCGTAAATTTGGCTTTAAATTGTGATGGTGGTCTATTTTGATCCGTGGGATTAACACATCCTCAGTTCATTGTTCATATGAATTGTTAACATCCTTTGATGTTCTGAATGTAGACAGGCCATGTGATGCTAGCCCTGTCCAGATTAGTCAGACAGGATGATAGAGTCAGGTTTGGTTTTGCTTGTGGCCTGAAATGGCAGCTGGGGGCCGTGCTTGGCCTCACAAAGTTTTTTAGGAGTCATGTGACTTCCAAGGCACCCAGGTGTTATATTAGGTTTTTGGTTTGGACTTTTTGGCTTAGTTTTGTGGCTTGGACTTGTAGATTTATATTTTTATTGAAATATATAGGCATTTGTATTAATTATATGTTGATTGATTTGGACATACAACTTAATTTTTTATCTTTAATTTGTGATTTTTATTTTGTTTAGTTATGTGGCTTTGTATTTTCTTTTTAGAGTAGTATAGTTGCTTTTTGTATTTGTTATTTTGTTTGGTGTTTCTGTGATATTTTTGTTGCTTTTTTTTTTTTTTTTTTTTTTTTTTTGTTCCCAGAGTTTTCCAGTCTGGTAGCTCTGCCACACTTCCTATTTGATTTCAGCCAATTGGTGTTTTTATTAAACTAGTAGGCAGCACAATTATTTACAATGTAACATAATCCCACTACACCCAGCACTACACCCAGGCCTTGGCATCCACTCAACAGACAGACAAGTGAGAAAAAACATTCATTTTTCTTCCATCCCTTCTGATCTTCTATGGGGAAGCAAGTGATTCTAACTGACTGTGTCTCAAGGGGGGGCCTGGAAAATGAAGTCCTGACCTGAGAAGTTCCTTTTCAGCAAGTACTCATGGGAGAATTGAGATTCCTATTATTTTAGGTGAGTACCTCCTCATTTGTGCCACAATATGTGTGCTATAGTTTGGATGTGAAACCCTCCTGATTCGTGTACTGAGTGCTGGTCCCCATCAGTGCTGTTTTGAAGGCCATGGAAGGGCCTGGCTGCTGGAAGTAAGTCCCTGGGGCATGCTTTCTCATGCTTACTCTGTTTCCTGGTCAGCCACCATATGAACAGTCCCCCTTACCTCCCTGAAAGTACAGAGCAAACATCCCTGCATGCCTTCCCTGCTGTAATGCCTTTCCCTGAAACCATGAGCCCAAAATAAATCTTCCCTCTTTTAGGCTGCTTCTGTCTGACATTTGTCATGGCAATGAACAGAGTAATTAATGTGGTCTGTTTTCTGCCTCCAAAAAGTAATATGGTTGTCATAAAGTGACTCTTGTGTATTCCTTGTTTGTGGCCCTCCCCTAACTTGAACCTTCAGTGGGATGATGTTAGAAGAAAAAGCCTTTGGCAATTAGTGAGGTCATGGGGATGGGGTCTTCATGGCAGCATTAGTGCCCTGCATTAAGCGGGGTTCTTAAAAGGAATAGAACCAATACAATGCATGTGTACTTTAAAAGTCAGTGAAATGGTTGCTCAGTCCTTGAAGCTGGGGGGTGTCAGGGCAGCTAAAGGCCTTGAAGATTGCCAGAGTGCCACTGGTCTGAGTTGTTGGAAGGCAGAAACTGGTGTCTGACATCAGAAAAGGATTGCAGAAGGGGTAACGGAAATCTAACAAGCATGCTCACCAGCAAGAAGCAAAGGTAGGCAGGCAAGAAGGAGAGCTTTCTTCCATCAACCTTCTTATATGTGGGCTTCCCTCTGACCCTCTGAAGGGGCAGGTCACTCGCAGGGATGTTCTCACCATAGTTGATCCTTTTTGGAAATATCTTTACACACCTGCCTAGGGTCTTGTCTCTCAGTTGATTCAAGATTCTTGTTGATAACCAAGATTACCCACCCCATGTCCTTTTAAGAAGAAAACACCAAATGACCTTGGTTCTCCGTGTTCTCTGATAAGACACAGCAAGTGGATGAACGTTAGGAATTTGATGTTTATCAGACCCTGGATCTGTTGATGTGACATCTCTCCCAATTTAAACAAAAAGGCAAAAAAAAAAAAAAAAAAAAAAAAAAAAAAGTATGGAAATGGCTATTTGTTTTGAGATAGGGTCTCATGCAGCCAGGCTGTGCTCAGCCTCACTGTGTATCAGGATAACCCTGAATTCCTGATCCTTCTGCCTCCATATCCTAACTGCTGGGGTCCTGGATAAGTGCCACCACCATAGGCTTAAAGGTATGAGAAACTTAACGCAGGGGTTACAATTTGGTAGAAGAGCATGGTTTGGCTTTACAAAGTTCAGTGTGTGTGTGTGTGTGTGTGTGTGTGTGTGTGTGTGTGTTATATTTCTACATTTAGTTCATGGCAAATAAGCTACTGTAGTTCCCTTTAGAAGAAACATTTTTTTGGGGGGGTTATTTTAAATTTATAGAAAAATTATGATTGTAGAGTCACACCTTTTTCCATATTTTTCTCCTAATGTTAACGTCTTACATGACCATTGCACATTGCACTCATTGAGAACAGACTTTATTCAAGTCTTACAATTTTTTTCTCCAATATCCTGTGTTCCAGGATCCAGCCTGTAGACTCATTACCTTTGTCAACCTGTTTAGTTTCCTAAGTCCTTCCTCGATTTTCATGATCTTGCCTCTTCCTCCTCCTCCTCCTCCTCCTCCTTCTTTTTCTTTCTGAGACAGGGATTCATTGTGTGGCCCAGGCAGGTCTTGAACACTGGTCCTCCTGTCTCTGTCTTCTGAGTGCTGGGATTATTGGTCTGTCTATGGGTCTAAGAACGGCGTCTCGGAGATAGCATTTAGAACATTGTAAGGAAGCCACAAAGAACCTGAGTTTGAATTTGAAAAATGTCAAGATTTGGTAGAAAAAAAAACAGCAGTTTTAACAATACAAATACAGATTTCAAAAGAAATAAATTTGGAGATAATTAACAAGTGGACTTATCATAGTATTTCAAAGATATTTAGAAAAGTAAATTTACAGCCAGATCTTTAGGACTGTGGCCAGTCGTTGAATTAAATACAATGTTTATTAATAATTTATAAAATAATAAATTTTAATTAATAATAAATGTTTGGTACATTTGAAAGAGAATACTTAAATCAATTAAGGTTCTGATATAAGAAAGAGAATAATTAAATCAACTGAAATACGTATTAGTTGAGATTTCAGTAAAAGGAAAAATCCCCAATTAGTAGTGGTTTGTGCAAGACAGAAGTTTTTTTTTAACATTAGAAACCTAGAGCGAGACAGTTCCCGCTGATGTGGCTGATGACTTCAAGGCAGGCAAACATAGTAGGTAGTTTGGTCCCGCCCCATTTGCTTTTCCTTGAGCCTCCTTTATTGTAACAATACACTTGTAATTCTAATCCCTTTACCTTTGCTGGCCCACCAGTACTGTTCCCCCAGCCTCCAACAGTCGGTGTGCTCCCAGTGCATCCAGGTATGAAGAAAGAGAGGCTTATTGAGCTGGAACTGATGCCGGGTACATAAGAAATAAGGAAAAGCTGTGTCCTCAAGTAACTTTTCGGGGTGGTTTGCCACTTAACCATTCTATGCACAGGCATACATTTGGTTAAAATCAGATTCAAAATGGCATGCCCGCAAGAAAAATAAATTCTATAAACTATCATTCAAAATCAAAAATCATCAAAACTTTGCTCTCTAGAATTCAGCTACTCCTTTTCCAGCTACTTGCTTTTTTCAAATCCCATAATAGGAACCCCCAGATAGTCATGGAGGCCTTGAGTACCTCCACTCAGGAAGCTCACTGATAGTGCTGTTTTGTTTGTTATTGTGGGTTTGTTGTTGTTTTAGTTTTTTAGACAGTGTTTCTCTGTGTAGCCCTGTTTCGTCTAGAACTTGCTCTGTAGACCAGGCTAGCCTCGAACTCACAGAGATCCACCTTCCTCTGCCTTCCCAGTGACCTAAGTATGATTCCCCAGAACCCATATATCCTCATGGTAGCAGGAGAGACATGACTCTTATAAATTGCTCTCTGATCTTCACACACACACACACACACACACACACACACACACACACACACACACACACACACACGGTGGCATGAGAACATGCTCACACACACACACACAAACACACACACACAAACACACACACACAAACACACACACACACACACACACACACACGGTGGCATGAGAACATGCTCACACACACAAACACACACACACAAACACACATACACAAACACACACACACACACACAGTGGCATGAGAACGTGTTCTCTCACATACAATATAAACAAAGAAGGGCGAGGAACAGAAAGCCGTTACTTTACTACTGGCTGTGGGCCCTTGTGTAACAGCATATCAACCCCTTCCTCTTCATGATGTCAGATCCTTCTTTCTTCCTGTAACCTAAGGCATGCTTTTGTTGGCAAGTCTTAGTAAATTGCATTTGAAGTTGACTAGGCTTTACTTACCTCTTTCTTCTGTCTCTGGATACCAACAGCTCACACATTAGCTGCATTCATTGATTTTCTTAGTGCTTTTTTTTTTTAACCTAAAAACAAATAAATAAACAAAATAAAAGGCTACTTAGAAGAGGAAGGGCCTAGGGCCCATTTTTATTTTGGCCAGTTCACAGGACCTCAGTTCACCACAGTGGGCAAGTCCTGGCAGCAGACACATTTGATCTGTAGCACCGAGGAACAGAGAAAGTGTTCAGTTAGCTTTTTTTCTCTTTTCTTTTTTATTTATTCCGGGCTCATGGGGTGGTGTCACTTATTTTTAAGGTCAGTATCCCCATCTCAATTAAGCCAATTAAGCCATTTTGGAAATACTTTCATATAAATCTGTGATGTCTTATGTTAGCGCCCTAGGTATTTCCTAATAGTATCAAATTAGCAATAAAATGAATCATCACGTTGGCCTTCCTCAAAACAATCTTATTTAAGAGATATAGATGTAAGTATATTCACTGTAACTAACAAAATGGGTGACCCTTTAGACTGTATTTGTTCTTGGGTGTACATCTTTACCTTGTAATAAACATCTGCATCCCTTAAAACAACAGCGTCAGCAAACATACTGTTGCCACTATGGTCAGACAACCTATTGTATTTAATATTTTAAATGATTAGCAAGCCAGTTGTTAAAACACGAATTCCAATTGGTATTTAATGAAAACTCTAAGACAGATGATGGGGAAAAGCTGGAATATCAGAGAGAAACAGACCATAGTCCATTCTCACCCAGCCAGCTTCTCAGGGTAAATGCTATCTTCAAGAGTCCTCTGCCTGGCTGTTCACTTCTACAGAGTACCACACCTTTGTACGCCTACGCCTGCTTGAAATACCTTCTTCACCTATAGTTAGGGTAGTTAAGCCTTAAACTCACAGAAACAAAGAAAGATCTGTTATCTGAGATATGCAATTAAAGGTGTAAGTCACCACTTTGTCATTCCTGTGCTGGGATTAAAGGTGTGGGTCACCACTCTCTGACCTCATGGCTTGACTGTGAGTGATTCTGTTCTCTGATATTCTAGGCCAATTTTATTAAATATAAAATATATCACCGCAAGTTGTGGGGGTACATACCTGTAATCTCAGCATCGATGAGGCCAAAGCTGGAGGATTTCAAGATGAGTTTGAGGCAAGCCTGGGTTATATGGAGAGGCCCTGACTCAAATAAAACCTTAAATGACATAAGTAGTAACTGTCAAGTTGGATTTTATAGGGAATCATGGAATCAACAAAAACATAAGGTGATCAAGTGACATTCCTTTTGGGGGGTCATCAATCCTCTGCCTAAAAGAGAGTTTCATTTTTATCTAAATTTACTAATAGTAAACCAAGGATAAGTGTGTGAGGAGAGATGGGAAAGAAAGATAGATACTTTTCAAAACACAGGAAGCCAGGCAAGATGTACAATGAATACCATGAATGACAACTCGTGTGTGTGTGTGTGTGTGTGTGTGTGTGTGTGTGTGTGTGTGTGTGTGTGTGTGTGTGTGTGTGTGTAATTCTAAGACAGCTTGAGCAGTGCGGTCTCTTCTTTAATTATGTGGATCCATGGGATGGAAGTTAGGTCATCAGGCTTGACTGAGCCATCTCTTAGGCCCAGGTTTCTATACCTGGAGGGACTTGGATTGCTGCTTCAGGATGTATATAGGGCTGAAGATTTCTAAATGGGTCCCAAGAACCTTCCAGAAGTCATGATGAATGATAGTTACTCGAGATAGGGTCTCTGTAGGCTAAGTGTGCCTAGAACTCACTGTATAGCCCAGACTGGCTTTGAACCCTTGGCTGTCCTATCTTATCCACCTAAGTGTTGGGATTACAGATGTGAACTCCACATCTAGCTAAAACCAAGCCATCTCTTGCCTCATGGGTATTTAAATGTTTTAATCTTGAAGAAGCATTTCCCGTCTGTGAGGATTTTGCTATTTCCTTGGCCTGGAGGGCAGGCTTGCTTTTGTCTGGTTAATTATTTCCTTTTGGAGTTGGAGATGCAGCACAGTGCTAGCAGGAGGTCATGTGTTGATTTCCTCCTGAAAACTGTTATCTTCTCGAGTCCGCTCTGGTCCTTCATCTGAGTTCTGGGTCCCCAGCTCTGATCTTGTCTATTTCATTTTTAAGATCCAGTTCTATATGGCTTTGCTTAGCCAGTAGATCAGTCCTCTAGTTCTGATGGGTTGTTTAATCCCCAGAGGCGATTCTCTAACACAACGTGACACTCAAGACGTGCATGTGGCTGAGATGAACCCATATTAGATCATCTATGGCCAAAAGTGGGGCTCTGAATCCCCAACCTATAACTCGGATAGATGCACACAACAGGCCTGTACTTCTGACACCTGTCAGTTTGGTTTTGACAGAGTCTCAGGTGGATCTGAAATGAATCAAGACATCTTGTCTTATTGCTAGGAAATACATACTCCGAGTAGTTTTGGTGGGAACGGAACCATGGGTAGTAACTGGGTCAACCCAGGGTGGGTCAGGGCTGGATCCAATCCTGTTTGTTACTTGATTGAATGAGATCTTTGCGATGCTTAGAGAAGAAACCCAGAGCCTCACCTATGCTCTACCACTAAACAACATCCCAACCCTTTAGATGTCGTCTCAATAAGCTTCCCAGTCAGGCCTTGAACTTGTGATTCTCCTGTGTCAGCCTCCATAGTAGCTAAGCACCGGGGATGACAGACCCGATCTGTACAGGCCTGGCTACTATGCAGTTTTAGTTCCCAGGTGCCCATCACTCACATCCATGTGTGTCACATCCATGCCCAGTGATCCGGCAGACGTCACTGAGCCCCTTTGCCTGAACCACAGCGCGCCCTGATGGGGTGGGCATCGGTGGCCAGACCCTGGAAGGAAGCCCAGTGGGTGCTGGAGAGCCACTCAGAGGGAAACCCCGAAGGAAGGAGGAGCTGGGAATCTAGCCAGCCCGCTGGATTTGCGCAAGAGCTGGCTAGCCCCGCGAGTTCCCGCGTCTCCCGCTGCACCCACCCCGACACCGTCCCATGCAAAAGCGAAAGGAAGCCCAGTGGTCCAGCCTGGCCTGGCGTTGGCGGGGAGGTGGCCGCGCGATCTGGTTTCGCGGGACCAAGCTGCCGCTTTGTGACTTCACCGGTTTCGCAACAAGCCTGGACCGCTCGCGCCCCACCCACCCGGCTGCCGGTCCACCCTCCGCCCTCTAGCCTCTGAGCGCTTCCCTCCCTCCGGGGCTGGGCCTGCCCCGGCCTCCGCGGAGCCTCCGTCCCGCTGTGCGTTTAGCTGTCTGTGTCTTGGCCACCTCCTCCAGGCAGCCCGCAGCAAGCCGGCTTCGTGACCCGAAGAGCGCAGCGCACTCTCACCGCGATGCTGTGCTTCCTCAGGGGGATGGCCTTCGTCCCCTTCCTCCTGGTGACATGGTCATCGGCAGCCTTCATCATCTCCTATGTGGTCGCGGTGCTCTCCGGGCACGTCAACCCTTTTCTCCCCTACATCAGGTGAGGAGCAAGTGGGGCACCAGGGCCCAGGGGATCGAGCCCATGGGACAGCACGGCTGAGAGAAAGGGAGGATCAGGCATAGTAGTGTCTTCTTGAGGTAGGGGTGATAATGAAGGATAATCTCTGACACCCCTTCTCCCAGCCTTTATAGAGAATCAGGGAGACTTGTGTTTTGCCTTTAAGAGGAACATTGCACAGAGCAGCATCCGGAGCCGTCAGAAGGTACCTGGAGTACGGGATAAAATCTTGGAAAGAGTGTTTATTATAAATAGACCCAGGCATGTGCCAAACTACTCACCTATTTCTCTTCTGCTTCCATAATAAACTCTTGGTTCCTCCCCTCCCCGAGTCTGGATCCCACTAGGTAGCCCAGGCTGTCCTTGAACTCACAGAGAGCCACCTCCCTTTGCTTCCTTAGTACTGGGATTAACGGCACCCCCTCCCCAACTTCTCAGCAGCTCTTGAAAGTAAAAGTCTAAGTTTTTTTCCCCCCATGAAAGAAAATGGAGTTTTAAATGTATAAAGATACATTGATAGAACATTGGTGTGAAAGCTACCAAGTGTCAGAATTCACATCCTGGTGAGAAACAGAATTCACATCCTGGTCACCCTGTGTTAACAGCAACACAAAGCTATTATCAGAGCCTTGAGAGTGAAATTTAGGATGGACCTGCCTCAGAATCTTCTGGACCTGGAGCCTCCAAGGTCAGAGCCCTCAAGTTGTACAAAACTGACAATTCTTGTGTTACTACTAAATGTTTCCTATTTTACATTCCACTTTTCCTAAGAGTCACCTTATATTCATAGCAGAGACAACAACCTGATCTTCTTTAATGGCTCTATGTATTTAGTGACAGGGTAGCTTTGCTCTTGGAGGAACTTCAGTAACTCGTCCTGTGTCCCTGAAAAAACCTTGGCACAATACTCATGGCAAAAGTAGCACCTGCCTTCGCTTCTCTCATTTCTGAATCAAGATACACGTAGAAAATTGAGTTGTTATCCCTCCTGAGAAAGTCATAGCAATGTTTCTCCAAGATCTGAAGATCATTCCTAGCTAATATGTGATGTGGATTGGCCAGGGTGTCAGAGGCAGGGTTGGAATCTTTGTGTCTGATGTAGTTATGATTGATATTACTTTAAAGAATTCATTTTAGTGAACCTCAGATGGGAGAAAATCAGAGTGGGCAGATCAGCTGGATAAGGTAAGATGCTGAAATCACAGACAATCCAAGGAAAGGGCCTACAGTCCAACAAGGAAAGCCTTAAAGAGTGCAGAATTACGGGGCACAAAGTCACAAGTTGGACCCCTTATTAGCCAAGGCAAACATAAGATTGCCCAAGTGTGTCTGCGGATTTGAGTAATTGTTTGTCTTGTACCTTTGTAGCCGGGATGGGGGGGGACTGTTTTCTGAGCCCTTGACCTAAGGACCAGCTGCAGGTAAGAATGTGTGGGGACTGGAAATATAGCAGAATTTAGACTGTTGCCTAACATGCACAAAATTCTGCCTTAGTCCTCACTGCAGCAGAACAGCAAGATGGAGGGGAGAAGCTTTTTTAAAGCTCTCTGCAGGCAGATCTCTGAGGCCAGACTACTGTGAACATAGTGAGAGCCAGGACATTCAGGGCTTCAAAGTGAGACCTTGTCAAAACAAACAAACAAACCTCTATATTTCTGCCTTTATTACTTATCACAGCAGATTGTACCCCTCCCCTCCCCTCACCTCCCCATCCCACCCCTCCCCTCTCCATACTCTCCATACTTTTGTACTTCCTCTGGTCACACTGACTTTCCTTTCTATGTCTGTCTTGATTTCCTATCTTGTTTTGTTTTATTTTTGTGAGGCAGGGTCTTACTATGTAGCCCAGACCAGCTGCATTTCTGGATTGGGCACCACCCCACACCCTGGCCATGCCAGTGTCTCCATCATCTCTACTCAGCCATCCGAGTAGCTGAGATAAAAACAGCTCCTGAGTCTGGCTCTCTTCAGTTTCCTTGTTGCATTTGGGGCTCAGACCTTGTGACACATGGCCAGTGGCCTGCCACCAAGCAGTATCTATAGTTCTTCTTGCCAGGCTATAGACCTCTTCACAGTACAGCAACAGCTACAGATTTTCTGAACTCTTCAAACACCATCTTAGCAAATTCTGTTCTAAGAATACCTGGAAGGGTAGTTCAAGATTTAAAATTGTATAGTAGCACACTTGAACCCCTATAACTGGTCTACGTACACACCTGTATGGGTGTGCACATACAAGTTCTGTGGCATACAAGTGTTGATCGGAGGACAATTTGTTGGAGTCATTCACTACTTATGCTATGTGGTTTCCAGGGATCAATTTACCAGGCTTGGCAGCAAGGGCTTTCACACACTGAACCACCTTGGAGGCCGTGTGCTTGAAGTTTTAATCCATCCTTGTCATATGTGTGGTTCACTTGCCATTGCTGGCCTGTGGGTGTCCATGGGCACCTCAGCTATATTCAACTGCTTGAAGGTGTCAGGACAACCACATGTGTTATTCTGAGTCTTTTGTTCACCCCAGAGAGCACTCTGAAAGTGGGTGGAGCCCAGTGATAGAGCTCTTGCCTTGATTCCCAGCTCCACACAAATACATGCAAGTACAGAAAAATACCCTCCCTCCCAATCCATTAATGTTGGATCCTGATGAGATAGACCATCCAGTGGTGTGTTTGGTTGGTGAAGTGCAGTTTCTCAGGATGAGTTCCCTTTGCTGCTTGGCCACTGTGGTGGTCTGGTATTTTTAGTGCATTTATGAAATAAGTGGGGAACCACTTTCCAGGATGGCCTTAAAGTCAGCTTCCTTCTTGGCAGATAACTTCTCTTCATGACACTGTTGGGTATTTTTTTGGTTTTGTTTGTCTTTTGAAATCAAGTCTCAAGTAGTCCAGGCTGGCCTTGAACTTGATATGAAGCCAGGGATTATCTTCAACCATTGTTCTTGCCTTCATCTCTCAAGTGCTTAGATTTGGGCCACCGAGCCTAGTGAGTAAGTGTTATTGTTTAATACGGTGCATGAATGTTCAGATGATTCTGAGACATGAAAAGATAATGAAAATCATGCAGAAACAAATAATAATGACAAATAATTCCAGTTGGAATTTTCTGATGTTGATTTTCATTTGATAACACTATTGATGAGGTTTGGGGGGGGAAACAGACCCTTTCATACATTGCTTTTGGGAATGTAAATTGATTTTAAACTGAAAAAAATTATTATTATAATTAATGGGTTTTTGTCTGCATGTATGTCTGTGCACCATGGGCAAGATGTCTAATATAAAGTATATACCATGAAAGTAATTGTTGAACAATATAGTGTCGAGTGGTTAATGACAGGTATTCAGTGCAATGGAATTTAAAATGTTCTGCATTCTTGCTTGGTTGAATTTACGAATTTATAGATATGGAGATAGATACAGATATGAACAGCCAACTGCTCTACCTCTTGTGTAATGGCATCATTTAATTTGAGCTTGCAAGGAAAATTTTAAAAGGCTCACGCACAAAGCATCTTGGCTGCCCCTTGCTGTCACTACATCTATTGCATTTCCACATCTGGTGGAGGAGATTGCTCAGTGTTTACACATCATGTAATATGTCATATCAGAGATTTGTGAAGAGGGCTTTTTTCTTTTTCTTTTTAGGCAGGCTGTCGCTATGTAGCCCTGAATGGCCTGGTACTCAATGCATGAATTAGGCTGGCCTTGAACTCACAGAGCTTGCTTGCCTCTGCCTCCTGAGTGCTGGGATTAAAAATTAACACTACCATGTTTTTCATTGATAATAAGAACCCTTTTATTTTTACTAATTATAATTTATAAACAATACTATTATGTGTTGCTTACTATTTATTTGTTTTTAAGTTAGCATACAAAGTGACAAGTTTAATATGGAACTAGTATACTGTTTTTATTTACCTCTTTCCTATAAGGCATCCTACATCCCCCATACCTTCTGGCTTCCCCTTGCATGTCCGTTATTTGTTCCACATAGTAGGTTCACCTTCCCAATAATAGTATCCTATAAAGTTTGTAGGTATGTCCTGATTTTATTTGCTGCTTAGAAAATTTTCATGAAGTTTTCTTGAGAAAAATTAGCTCATACTCTTAGGTATGAACAGAAGACCTCAAATCTGACAAATATTACCTGATAGATTTAGGAAATTGTGACTCAAATTGTATCTCAAATAGTTTGCTGATTTTTTTTTCTTCTTTTGAAAGAGTTTCACACCATATGCCTAGGCAGTCCTTGAACTTAAGGCAATCCTCTTGCCTGAGCCTCCCATATGTTGAGAATATAGAGTGAGCAACTACCCCATTCTTGTTGACAAATTCTGATTGTTTCCAATGTGTTTTATTTATAGGAGAATAAATTATGGTGTTGTTAGTAAAAGATCATAGCAAAGTCTTTTATTTAAAGTAGTTGTAGTGCTAACAGCTTCCTATCATGGTGGAAAAGTAGCCAAGTAGGAGGTGACTGGTGTGATAGGTATTGTGCATTCAGAATCCTGGAGAAAAATCAGATATAGCGTGGCATGGCTTCTCATGGAGACTTTGAAATTAAATTCTGCTATTTGAGGAGCCTAGAGTTCTCACCTACTTAATTTCTTTTAGCACACAGCAAAGACATAGCTGTTCCTTCTCATTACCAGGGAGGTTCTTTCCCACGGCATGCTGGGGCCAGGAGGCATGACTCCTGAAAGCCAACTGTGTATACCTCTTTCTAACTCCATGCTCAGTGTCTTGAATTTTGGTAACTATTGTTTCCCATGCCAGACAGATTTTTCCCAAGTACTTGGGAAATTCTAGCAAACCAAGCATCTTCTAGAAAAGACTGTTAAACATTTGTAGGTAGACCAATGATCCTTCCCCCAGTCATTCTGATGGCTTTGTTTGACTGCCAGGGAATCAAGGAGCTGGATATTAGGTATAGATTCATTCCTCTGTAACTTGAACAAGTTGGGAAACTTCTCAAATACCCAATTTCTTCCTGTTAAAAGAAGCATCCCCCATACACATTCAGCTAGGCTCAGACTCCTACAAGCACATTCAACTAGGCTCCTGAAAGTGAAATTACAAAGAGTCCCGTAAATATAAAACCATGTCGGATGCATATTAATATTCAATAATTAATATATTTTAGGTCTTTGTTTTTCGGTTTCTTGCTGTGTAGCTTACGCTGGCCTTGAACTCAGAGCTTGCCTGAACCTCCTAAGTTCCAGATCACAGATGTACATCCACCAACTCTTGACTAATTTTGGGGGCATGGGGAGTGAGAGACATTCATTCAATAAACACATCTGTAAATAGTTATTTACAGTGAGCTTTACATCCTGCCTGTAGAAATTTGTTAATTTATTTACCATCCTATTTCCAATGGAGAACTTCCTGCATAATAGTCATACATTCCACCGATGAATGAACTAATCATACCTGTATGTTTTAAATAGATTAACAAGAATAAAAAAACCATTCTGAACCTCTGAACTTTAAGATCCCACGTTTTAGGCCCTATGGACTGTATAGCTAGGCTTTTGAATAGACAAATGCCCAAGTCTAATTGCTTTCTCGTGACCTTTCAGAATGTTTTAATCCCCTGGCCACATACTCTCTTGAAGATCAGTCAGTCCATTATTCTGTTCCTTTCCCTTTCCAAAGCCACACTCATCCACCCTAGCTCCTGTCTCTAGCATGCCTAACACGGTAGAAGAGACACTCTGTGAGGAGACACTCCGTGAGGAGACACTCCGTGAGAGAGACACTCCGTGAGAGAGACACTCCTCTGTGAGGAGACACTCCGTGAGGAGACACTCACATCACTCCGTGAGGAGACACTCCGTGAGGAGACACTCACATCACTCTGTGAGGAGACACTCCGTGAGAGAGACACTCCGTGAGAGAGACACTCCGTGAGAGAGACACTCCGTGAGGAGACACTCCGTGAGAGACACTCCGTGAGGAGACACTCCGTGAGGAGACACTCCGTGAGAGAGACACTCCGTGAGGAGACACTCCGTGAGGAGACACTCACATCACTCTGTGAGGAGACACTCCGTGAGAGAGACACTCCGTGAGGAGACACTCCGTGAGGAGACACTCACATCACTCTGTGAGGAGACACTCCGTGAGAGAGACACTCCGTGAGAGAGACACTCCGTGAGAGAGACACTCCGTGAGGAGACACTCCGTGAGAGAGACACTCCGTGAGGAGACACTCCGTGAGGAGACACTCACATCACTCTGTGAGGAGACACTCCGTGAGAGAGACACTCCGTGAGGAGACACTCCGTGAGGAGACACTCACATCACTCTGTGAGGAGACACTCCGTGAGAGAGACACTCCGTGAGAGAGACACTCCGTGAGAGAGACACTCCGTGAGGAGACACTCCGTGAGAGAGACACTCCGTGAGAGAGACACTCCGTGAGAGAGACACTCCGTGAGGAGACACTCCGTGAGAGAGACACTCCGTGAGGAGACACTCCGTGAGAGAGACACTCCGTGAGAGAGACACTCCGTGAGGAGACACTCCGTGAGGAGACACTCCGTGAGGAGACACTCACATCACTCTGTGAGGAGACACTCCGTGAGAGAGACACTCCGTGAGAGAGACACTCCGTGAGAGAGACACTCCGTGAGGAGACACTCCGTGAGAGACACTCCGTGAGGAGACACTCCGTGAGGAGACACTCCGTGAGAGAGACACTCCGTGAGGAGACACTCCGTGAGGAGACACTCACATCACTCTGTGAGGAGACACTCCGTGAGAGAGACACTCCGTGAGGAGACACTCCGTGAGGAGACACTCACATCACTCTGTGAGGAGACACTCCGTGAGAGAGACACTCCGTGAGAGAGACACTCCGTGAGAGAGACACTCCGTGAGGAGACACTCCGTGAGAGAGACACTCCGTGAGAGAGACACTCCGTGAGAGAGACACTCCGTGAGGAGACACTCCGTGAGAGAGACACTCCGTGAGGAGACACTCCGTGAGAGAGACACTCCGTGAGAGAGACACTCCGTGAGGAGACACTCCGTGAGGAGACACTCCGTGAGGAGACACTCCGTGAGAGAGACACTCCGTGAGAGAGACACTCCGTGAGAGAGACACTCTGTGAGGAGACACTCTCTCTGTGAGGAGACACTCCGTGAGGAGACACTCCGTGAGAGACACTCCGTGAGGAGACACTCCGTGAGGAGACACTCCGTGAGAGAGACACTCCGTGAGGAGACACTCCGTGAGGAGACACTCACATCACTCTGTGAGGAGACACTCCGTGAGAGAGACACTCCGTGAGGAGACACTCCGTGAGGAGACACTCACATCACTCTGTGAGGAGACACTCCGTGAGAGAGACACTCCGTGAGAGAGACACTCCGTGAGAGAGACACTCCGTGAGGAGACACTCCGTGAGAGAGACACTCCGTGAGAGAGACACTCCGTGAGAGAGACACTCCGTGAGGAGACACTCCGTGAGAGAGACACTCCGTGAGGAGACACTCCGTGAGAGAGACACTCCGTGAGAGAGACACTCCGTGAGGAGACACTCCGTGAGGAGACACTCCGTGAGGAGACACTCCGTGAGAGAGACACTCCGTGAGAGAGACACTCCGTGAGAGAGACACTCTGTGAGGAGACACTCTCTCTGTGAGGAGACACTCCGTGAGGAGACACTCCGTGAGGAGACACTCCGTGAGGAGACACTCCGTGAGGAGACACTCCGTGAGGAGACACTCCGTGAGGTGCCCCACTTTTTTACACCCTAAGGTGGAGACCGGAAGTCTTGATGTTCTCTCCAGACGTAATCATTTGGAAAATGTGCTGCCCAAGGTTCAGCCTGTCTCTGCCATTATATCGTTCCTGGCTCTTATCCCTCCTGGTCCATTCAAGAGGGCACCCTGCACATGGGTAGCCTTTTCCAGCCCTCCTCGAGTGTAGAAGCCGGGGAAGTGGGGATGTTCTGTCCTAACCAGGCTCTGATGACAAAATGGAAATGTCTGGGAGTCAAGGTGTTTGTTACCAGCTGCTCTTAGCCTCTTGACATCCTCTTTAAAGGACGGCAAAACTTAGAGGCTCCTGCTCACTGCACAAACAGGCCTCTTCTAGAACTTTCTGAATGCCTGGAAGCGCGTCTTTTCAATGTGTTCAGTTTTCAACGTATACAATTCAGAGATGTTTTTAAAGGTGGAAGCACCAGTGCAAATCGTTTCATGTTGGGAGCACCTTTGTCATCATCGTTAAGCTGGAAGGGTGCTTGTGAATGGCCTGACATTTTTAACCTGGTACCAATGGAAAGAAAATAGAACATGCCAACACTTCCTCTGAATGGAACTGGGTGCCTAGGCTTGCTAGGCATTTTGATAGTGAACCACGCTCCCAGGTCTTCAACACTGCCTGCTGAGTCACTAAAGTAATTAATAGGCTGCACCTAAGACTTTCTTTTGAAAATAGGAACCTCTTTTTGTTAAGATAACTGACCTAATGAGCATACCTTCAGTACTGTAGCAGGCATGATCAACTAATAACCTAAGGGCTGCTAGTAGCTGTGAATGAAGTTCCCTTTCTGTGGGTTTTTCCATAAAGTACTTAGTAGTAGTTATTGTACATAAATCCAGTCATTATAGAGCGGTGCATTTATATGCATTTAATATCTCAACCATAGAATTTTTCAAACATATTTTTTATTTACTTTTATTTTCAAAAGTTTCACTCAATTCATATTGAGCTTATCAGTTGGAGTTGTTTAAGGAAGTCATGTTGTTTATTTTAGACACCTCGCTTTTATCCGTGTGACTTAGGGTTTCTATTGCTGTGAAGGGACCGTGACCAGAACAACTCATATAAAGGAAAACTTTTAATTGTGGTGACTTGTTTACAGTCCAGAGATTTAGTCCATCATGATGCTGGAGAGGTAGCCGAGAGTCCCATTTCTTGGCTTCCAGGCAACAGTAAGTGGTCATCTCAATGGGTGTGGCTTGAACATATATGAGACCTCAGAGCCCACCTCGCTGTGATACACTTCCTCTGACAAGACCACACCTACTTCAATAAGCCACACCTCCTAAGAGTGCCGCTCGCTCACTTTAGGGGTGATTTTCTTTCAAACTACCTTAGTGCCTTTATGTATGCGTGAGTGCATGTATGTGCTGATGCAGGTATGGCTGCTTGTGTGTGTGTGCACATACTTGTGGAGGACAGTCACAAACTCAACTACTCTCCATGTGAGTCCCTTCTGATTACAGGTGTGAAGCACCACAGCAAGATTTTTCATATGAGTGCTGGAGATTGAACTCAAGGCCTCATGCATGTGTGATAAAGCACTTTGCTGACAGATCCATCTTCCTAGCTCTAAACGTGCTCGTTTTTAGTAGAAAACAAATTTTAGATTTCTTTAGAGCACAAACAAAAACACCTTAGAATAACTCCAGGTTATACCTTTGAAATTGTCTCAACACCTAGAAAGATCAATGGAAAGTAGACCAACTATATATTCAGTAGTTGGGATTGAAATTCCTTTAGAAATAACTCAGATATTTTGTTTTTTCTCAGTGACACAGGAACCACGCCTCCAGAGAGTGGTATTTTTGGATTCATGATAAACTTCTCCGCTTTTCTTGGTGAGTACATTATCATTATAAATGAGAAATTTACAATCGCATATGAAAAAAAATGTTATTTATATTTTGTACCTTACAAAAAAGAACAACCTTTGTAACTATGATTTTGCACTACTTTGAGAGACTAAAGTATGGAAAACAAATTCAAAATTATGTATAACCTTATTATAGAGCTATAATTTGATGGTAATTTGAGAACACAGGATTTGTAAGAGGCAGTTTTAAAACCCAAACTTCTAAAATGGAGTTAAATTTTTATTTTATCTAAGATTTATTTTTATTCTCTCTCTCTGTGTGTATATGTGTGTGTATGTATGCATGCACAAACATGCCGGTTGGTCATTAATTTTTACTATCTGTGTGTGAACACAAACACACTGACGAACCCTGAGGGCTAGAAAGAGGAAGTCATCCCTTAGAGGTACAAGTATTTGTGAGCCACTCACTGTGAGTTCTGGGATCTGAACTTCAGTCTTCATGGTAGAGCATAAGATTTCTTAACTTCTGTTTCATCTCTCTAGCCCTGTAAATGGATTTTCAATGTGGTTTAGTTTTTTAAAAAAACCTTATTTGTCTCCCAGCACTTGGGAGGCAGAGGCAGGCAGATCTCTGAGTTTGAGGCCAGCCTGGTCTACAGAGTGAGTTCCAGGACAGCTAGGGCTATACAGAGAAACCCTGTGTCAAAAAACAAACACCACCACCACCAACAAAATTTTACTTGTAACCAAGGCTCATGTGCAGTCCAGTGCATAAGGCAATGTCTTAAAATGTGTTCTGAAGACACCTTACAAGGAAGCCTGTTCCTGAGCTACCTACAGATCTGTTCAGTCAAGAGCTTTAATGGTGCTCAGGGAATACATGTTGTAACTGAGTGATAGAACACTTGCCTGGCATGTAGGCAGTACGATATTTGATCCTTAGTGCCATGAATACCAAACAAAACAATGTTGGGGACTTTGATGCTTTCCACAAATTGGGAACTGCTGACCTGTGAGGAGAAACAGAAAAAGGAAAAAACCAGAGTAGTTTGTGCCTGTCGCAGGTATGATTTTTTTTTCTTTTCCATTCCTCAGAAGCCATACAGGAGTAATTGATGGGATTCAATCCTGTCACGAGCCAATTAATGTCATATACAGTGATACCAATTGCTTTGCCATTGATAAATTCAGTCTACTACTGGAACATTGTAGGATACATGTATCTCAGTCCTTCTATCCTCTGCCCTGAGGAGCCAAGAGGACCTATTGTGTAACCAACACTCCCTCCCCCTCTCTCTACTCCTAGAGTAGACCAGAGGACTTCCAGGAACCCTCCAGAGGGAGCAGGCAGCTTTAGAATTTGTGCAACCTAGTAGGAAGTTCCTTTTGGTCACCCAATGTGGGCTCTTCCAACTGGGCTTGAGGTGACAAAGGGGAAGGGAAGAGAAAGCAGGGCCAGTCAGCCCCAATGCCTTTTGTGTGTCTTTGCCAAGCCAGACTTGGAAGAGCAAGTAATCAGTTTGACCATAATCTGTAGTTCGAGGTTTCTGGCCTTGACTTTCGGGCCTAACCTCAAGGTTTAGGACCTGCAGACCCACAGACCCGCAGACCCGCAGACCCGCAGAGACACAGATGCTTTCAATAGTTTTTGGCTGATCGGCCTCAGGCCCAGGCATATCACTTGCTAACTCTCTACCCTTCATCTAACCCATGTCTCTTGCTCAGCCATGTGGCTCGGTACCTTTCTTTAGAGCAGCATAGTTGTCCTCTGCTTCTTCTGGTGTTCTCTCTGGCATTCTACTCTGTACTTCTGTTCTCAAGAGTTTTCTTAGTCTGGTAGCCCCGCCCACACTTCCTGCCTGCCTTTGGCCAGTCAGAGATTTTTATTAAACCAGTGGGTGGGACAATTATTTACCATAAAACAACACAATACCCCTACAATAATCAATGATAGACTCGGGTTTTAGACGCAGTACATGGCATGAATATATTCAAATTTTAAAATTGGGATAAGGGTTCAGTTTTAGCTTTCCCCTTGTGGATAAAATCCTGCTCCATAGCCAGGCTCACTTATACTTGTTCTGTGGTGATGTTGTAGAGAACTTACAATTCTACCTCAGTCTTCTAAAGGTTGGGAAGTGTAGCCATGTGCCATCACCCTCCCCCCAGCCTACCTTTTATTTACTTAGTTTTTATTTTTAAAAATTTTGAGATAAGTTCTCTTCTAGGTTGCCCAGAGTGGCCTTAACTGTGTCAGTACACATAAAGTCCACCTTATCATAGCTGGGGGCCACATGTTTTATACACTTTTAAAAACAGACCAGAAGAAAAGAAATGAATATTAGCAGACGGAAGGGTGGTGTGCAGAATGTGTCCAATGTGTCAAAGCCGGTACAACTTGAATCCAAGGAGTAATATGAACTCAACAGGGTCATGCGATCCTCAGAAGGCCAAAACTATTAGCCCTCACTCCTGAGGCAAAGTTTGTAGTTTTCCTTAGATGGTTGCTTATTTTAAAAGGTTCTTCGCACACTTACTCTCCTACCTCAGCTGTCTTGGGCAATTGAGATCGGATCTCAACTTTGTAGTTGTCATGAGTTGTTTTTTATTTCTTTATTTCTTTTTTTTTTTTACCTTAGACGATTACTCTGAAAATGTGCCCCAAACTTACAGATGTTAATGGAGAATTGTTAGTAACTAGAAAACCCAGGGAGCAAAGTATAAATTCATCTATTTATAAGAGAAGGGCAAGATAAAGATAGGATCTCACGCATAATATAGGAGCCTCCTGAAAATGACAGTAGAGATTTATTTAGCAGTGACTTGGAAGAATCTTCATGGTACATTGTTAAGTGAAAAAAGCAAGTCATAGAATGACAAAATGGAGAGAATGTCCTTTACATGAAAATAGCCAGGATGGTGTGTGTGTGTGTGTGTGTGTGTGTGTGTGTGTGTGTGTGTGTGTGTGGTGTGGTATGTGTCTGTGTATGGTGTGTGCATGTGTGTGTGGTATGGTGTGTGTGTGGTATGTGTGTATGTGTGTGGTGTGGTGTGTGTGTGGTGTGTGTGTATGTGATGTATATGTGTGTGGTGTGTGTATGTGTGATGTGTGTGTGGGTGGTCTGTGTATGTGTGGTATGTGTGTGTATGTAGTATGTAGTGTGTGTGTGGTGTGTGTGTGGTATCATGTGTGTATGTGTGATGTATGTGTGTGTGGTGTGTATGTGTTTTGTGTGGGTGTGAGGGGGTGGGTGGGTGGTGTGCTGTGTGTGTGTATGTATGTGGCACATGGTATGTGTGTGTTATGTGTGTGGTGTGCTATGGTATGTGCGTGTGTGTGGTGTGTGTGTGTGTGTGGCTTGTGATATGTTTTGTGTGTGTGTGTGTGTGTGTGCGCGCGCGCGCGCCCGCTGCATGGCTCAGAGAATGGAAAAAACAAAATGTGTACAATCAGGACTTCCCTCCCCCCCTTTCCTGTGCTGAGAACCAAACCACAGGCCTCATGCTACCCTCCCAGCCACAATTAAATTTTGTTAAAAAAAAAAAAAAAAGATCACATGAGTTCGTTTTTTTGTTAAGAATCAGAGATTAAAGTTCACCAGGATTTCCTTTTACTTTCAGGTGCGGCTACGATGTACACAAGATACAAGATAGTAGAGAAGCAGATTGAGACCTGCTATTTCGGCACCCCTGTCTTTAACTTGGTGTCCTTGGTTCTTGGACTGGTGGGATGTATTGGAATGGGCATTGTAGCCAATTTTCAGGTACCCCCCCCCGGGGGGGGCTTGGGGTGGTTGACAATGAAAGAAGGAGTCCGTGTGTGAGTTAGAAGCAGGAATTCAAGACATCAACCTGTGCTGGGAGAGCTGTGAGGCAGACAGTGAATAGCATTGGGCCGATTGTTAACACGATTGCCAGTCTGGCCTGGGAATTGGGACAGAGTGGTTTATATATGGAAGATAAAGAGTGTGTGGCCTCAAACAGGGCTTCAGGCTCAGCACTGATCCATTTATTCATTTGTTGTTTAAATATAGTTCCTTACCCTCATATGGCCCCAGCTTGGCTTGGAACTCTTTGCAGTCTCCATTTTAATCACACACACACACACACACACACACACACACACACACACACACACACACTTAACCTTAAAACTATTAATGCTGAGTTCTCCTGCCTCAGCCTTCTGAGTACAGGGGTTGCAGGCATGGAGTGCCATACCTGGCTTCCCAGTTCATATTCACGTAGTCTGAAGCAAGAACTACTTGAGCTTTATAAACTATTTTCCTCAGAGCAAATTTTTATGACTCTACCATTGGATATGATCCATCTGGTATGAAGAGAAGCACCTGACCTCTTCCTTTTGTAGATATAGATTTGGTTTGTGAAGGTGCAATTGTTTGCTCAAGTATATTCAGTGAATTAGTTTGCAAAGTTGAATTATGGTCTCTGTTCCGGTACCCACACTTTTCCTTAATTTGTAGATTCCTGCTCACCCCACTATCTTTTTAAAGAAAGTGTTTGATTTGGCCATGGAGAAGTTATTTAACGTCTTAGAAAAATCTGTGAACTTTGTGTTCGTACTACTGATAGTACCCACTGAGTAAGCCTGTTGCAAGGGTTGGATGAGAGAATCTGTGCACAGCAGCCATCAGTTTCTACTTAGTGGTGGTCACAGTCACAGCCACTGTGATAGTCCTGCGCTCTGTGGTCCATGAGAGCTGTAGTCATCATGTGAGAGCAGGATGGGTTTACTACAGGAGGCCTTGGGTTCTGCCCAGGAGACTCTCTAATCATCTCCCCACAGCAATACCTTATATGGTGCTTGTTTTTACAAAGAGATGATGGATTTCATTCTAGTGTGCTGCTCCAGCACATGTCATACTCAGGAGTAAACTCAAACCTCCTACATCACCTTCTGCCCATCCATTCTCTAATGTCTACTCCTGCATGGCACTGGAGCATGGTCGTGCATCTCATCAGCCTCTCCTTTAAGGCTCCCAGAACTAAGTCTTTAGAAAGACTCAGATATAGGATCTTGACAACTTCTAAGGGAGTCAATTGTTTGGCTCATCTTTGAGATGATAACAAGTAAAACAGGGCCTGGAGAGACTGAGGCCCTGTCTTCTTATAAAGTTCCTGCTGTGTTGTTAGCAGGAGGACCTGAGTTAATCCCTGTGTAACTAAGGTGTGGTGATTCCAGCATTGGGGTCCCCTGGCCACTTGGCTTAACCTAATTGGTGAGTTAGAGGGCAGGTAGGGACTCTGTCCAAACAAAGTGGGTGTCTCCTGAGGATAACCTTTGCTTTCTATGTGGACAGGTGAACATACACATATTTGTACCCACATTAACAGCACCCCACACAGAATGAAATAAACAAGACACAAAAAGACAAGTATCACACAATCCCTCATAGGTAGAATCTAAAAGAGCTGAGGTAAGGGAACACTAACTTTTCATTTTTATAAATACATTTTATTTTAGTGTTTATTTTATGGAATAAAAGGGTGGCTGAAGCCCAGAGGTGGTGACGCATATCTTTAATCCCAGCACTCAAGAGGCAGAGGCAAGTGGATCTTGGTAAGCTCAAGATCAGTGTGGCCTACAGAGCAAGTTCCAGGACAGCCAGAGCTACACAGATATAGCCCTGTCACTGAAAACCAAAAATCAAAACGAGAAAAAGATACCAGAACAGGAAAAAATAACACCATACTTGTGTGGTCACAGCCAAGTGGTTAAAGTGATGAACTGGAGGAAAAAAGCCAATTAAGAATTGTAAAGCACCGGGGCAGAGAGAAAGCTCATCAGATGATAGCCCTTGCGGTGAGGCCAGATGACCCGAATTCAGTCCCCAAATTCCACCATAGGAAACACTGACTTCCAAAGTTATCCTCTGGTCATGTACCATGGCTTGCACACACATAGACTCTCTCTCTCTCACTCTCTCTTACAAAAAGAACCAAGCCTAGTGTGGTGTCACACACCTGTAATTCTAGCAGAGAGACTGAGTTGGAAGGTGACCTCAGCTACAATAGTAAGAACCTGTCTCAATAAATAAATAAATAAGCGAAGATAAAAACAAGACAGGCATGGTAGTACACACTCATAACAGAGACAGATTATTTTATTGAATCATCTCACCTTATAAACATATACAAAACCTTACATAAATATCATTGATATATATAATTATCATTTATAAGTTTAAACTAACTTTTAAAAACTGAGATATTTATTGTGGAGAAAAAAAAAATCTAAGGCTTAACCCCCCCTTAGTTTTTTGTGCTTCGTTGACTTGAAATTTTCAAAAGTTTTGAACAAGTCCAAAGAACACACTGAATTCTATCTCATTCATTCAAGACTCATGTCTGACCTAAGAACTGTTCCCCTTCTAGACAGAGGGCGAGGATGTGGCTCAGTTGACCGAATCCCTGATACCCTATAATTCTGGGTGGGAGGTGGAGCAGGATGCAAATTCCAAGTCTTCAGCTACAGAGGGAGTTTTGAGGCCAGCCTGGGCTACATGAAGCTCTGTTTAAAAAAAGTGGGAGAGGGGAGACTCATTTCTGAGTTGAGATCTCACTATGTAGCCTAGCCTGGCCATGGACACTTCATCCTCCTGTGTGTTATGATAATGGGCATGTACCACATTCAAGTTTCAAGACCTCTTTAGTGATGTTGGACATATACCATTGTAAAAGAGATAGCATGGTTATAGCAGGACAGCATTCCCAGGGAGTCCTTGAGGCTTGCAGACTTAGCTCCAGAAGATGTGTTAAGATGGTCAGAGCAAAGGAAGGAAATTTCCTCATAGTGGGAGGAAAAAAACATATTCAAATTCAGGATGTCTACTAATGTGGAAAGTCCCCAAATTCTGATTATTCCTGAAAGTGACTCATTAGCCGATGATACATTGGTTTCTATTTTACCCAAATATGCCTTAGAATCAAGCAATGAAAGAAATTTATTTCTCTTTATTCTTTGAAGACACTTTTTAAAACTGTGTTAAAATATGCCTAGTATAGAATTTTCATCTTAAACACTTTATCATTCAGTGATTATTTTTTCTGAATTCTGTAAGTACACATACTTTTAAAGAGGCACACATATTTTAAAGCATAAAATACCCCTTACTTTTCATATATAGCTATATATGTATGCCCATGTTAGACATTCTACTTATAGAAAATAATGTGATGTATTGTAGAATGTGGATGTAATTGTGCTGGTAATTGTGTGATTGTGTAATTATGCCTCAGTCTCTTGAGTGCTGGGATTACAGGCTCCAGCTGTGTCACTTGGTTTCTCAATACATAAATGGATTTTAAAATTTTTCTAGACAGGGTTTCTTTCTATAACCCCGGCTATCCCGGAGCGCACTCTGTAGACCAGGCTGGTCTTGAATTCAGAGATCTGCCTGCCTCCTGAGTGCTGGGATTAAAAGAGCATGTCATCATGCCCTGCTCCAAATGCAGTTTTTATAGGAAATGCTATCGTGTAGTCTTCTCTGTGAGCATGTAAGGCAGAACTGATAAGAGACCAAGATGGAGACTCTAAATTACTTGAAGGTCAGTCTTCTGGTGGAGTTAAGAATTTTGATTTAGAGCTGCCACTACACTGCACTACAGCTCATCTTCACAGGGTTTCTCCAGGGTGGATGCTGGTTTTTTTGTTTGTTTGTTTGTTTTGTTTTTTTTCCTTGTCTGAGGCACTGAATAACTGTGGCACTAGCAGCTTAAGTAGGGAGCATTAATCTGCAGGAGGCTTTTCTGGGATACTGATATTGATGACTTGCAGTGGTTCTTAATCCATGGGTCGGGACCCCTTAGAGAGACCAAACAATTCATCAGATATCCTGCATATCAGATATTTACATTATAATTCATAACAGCAGCAAAACTATTGTTTTGAAGTAGCAACAAAAATAATTTTACCATTTGGGGAATCACCACGACATGAGGAACTGTATGGTTGAGGGTCACCACAGCATTAAGAATTGTATTAAAGGGTCTCAGCTTTAGGAAGGATAAGAACCATTGCCTTAGAGCCTTCCAGAGTGAATAAGTGCTGTGGCTTCGGGTTAGCTCTTTCCCAGGAGTAAGAACCAGCCTGTGATCTCTGCAGGAGTTAGCTGTGCCTGTGGTCCATGATGGTGGTGCTCTGCTGGCGTTTGTCTGCGGTGTGGTTTACACGCTCTTACAATCGATCATCTCCTACAAATCATGTCCACAGTGGAACAGCCTCACCACGTGCCACGTCCGGATGGCCATCTCAGCCGTTTCCTGTGCAGCAGTTGTTCCCAGTATCCTTTTCACGTGTCAACTAGAAAAATATGGGGACGAAGCAAGCTGTTCTACCTCAGACCATGGATAGCTGTAGCTAGAGAGACTGCTGACCTGGGTGTTGCAGTAGGGAGAGAGACTCACTGGGTACAGATGGGTGAGTGGGAGTCTATAGCCAGGGAGCAGCTTGGGATCACTGGGTAGCAGAAAACGGAGGGAAAGTGAGGTAGCTAAACTTCCCTGGCAGGATTCTTCTACAAGGCAAACCTTAGGGCAGCCAGATAGCTGGCAGATGGGGGATGGGGGGGGGAGCCTCAGATAACCAGAGAGATCATACCTAAGAAGGGAGATTGATAACTGAAGTTATCAGAATAACTGCATCACTGTGGCAAACAACTTACTTGGGAAGACTTTTCACCGTTTCTGAGACTTTAGTCCATCATTGCTTCGACTGGTATACTTGGGCAGAACATTATGGCAACTGGAGCATTTGAGCGCAGAACTTCTTCACTTCATTTATGAATAGGAAATCAAAGTGAAGGATAGAGGGTAGGAGGGAAGGGGGGGAAGGGAGGCAGGGACAGGAGGAGGTAAAGGGAAGGGGTCAGGGACATGATGCACCCGACCCTAGTGATCTTCTTCCAGATAGGTCAGTCTACCTCTTAAAGTTTTCAAAATCTCCTCCAGTAATGCCACCATCTAGGACCAAGTCCCTGGTAGATACATGAACCTTTTGGGGGTGGAGGTGGAGACACTTTCTGTCACTGTGAAAAGACACTGTGTCTAAGGCAACTTTTAGAGGAAAGAGTTGATGTGGGCCTATGGTTGTAGAGGGTTAGAGTCCATGACTATCATGGTGGGTGACTGCAACCACAGACAGACAGACAAACAGGCACTCAGAGCACTCAGACAGAAGCTAAAACCTCACATCTTAATCCCCCCAGTCATGAGGCAGAGGGAATGAACCACACCTCTGAATTCTACCCAAACAGTTCCACCAATTGAGAACCAAACATAAAAATATATAAGCCCGTGGGGTGATTCTCATTCAGTCCTCCACACAACCATAACCAGGATCCAGTTAAACTATTTTTATATACTAAATCTGTATTCCAGTTAAGCTGGTCTTTATATTGAAATGCACAGATGGGCCCAGGAGAAGGTTCAGGGTCCAGACTTTAGTTCAGCTGAGCAAAGAATCTTTGTCCCAGTGAATCCGATGTTCCCTTTATACTCCTGTTCCTAAAACATCAAAAGGACAAGGAAAAATGACCAAGTGTCCATACACTTCAGAGGACCAAACAGGAGAAAAGTGCACACTACCTTTAGTATTAGAGTCAAACAGGCTTTGGGGGAAGTAAGGGGGGGTAGAAAAAAAGCAAGAACACAGAACACTTGAGTGTTTGTTTTTCCTTCCCATGGGTCGGTTTCACAAGGCATATGAAAATATTTAATTTTTTGAAGTGCTTGGTTAAAGACATCAAATATTGGCATTGTATTTATAGAAGTATCTTTGCAACATCCTGAGAGTTTGGACTCCATGCCTGCGGGGACATGCCAGTTTGGCTAACTCAACTCAGGGGCTTCCGTTTAAACTTCTGTCACTTACGACAAAGTCAACTCAAAATACATTTAGCCTTTTTGGATTTGCCAATCTTGTTTTCAATATGAAATCTGCTCCATTTTCTAATTTGGCAATGATAAAAGGAAGTGTCTACTTAATCATGCTTATATATTCTGTTCTAAGGGAAATGAAAGCTGGGCATGGTGGCTCTGGCCTAAGTCTAGCACTTGATAGACCTAGGCAGGAAGACCAGCCCTGGGCTCATGGGACTGCTGTCTTAAGAAAGACCTATTTTCTCCCTGTTGAGGCTGGATGTGAAGGTTTTTGACCTTGTAACTTGTTTGGTCTGAGTTGGTTGTTGTCTCTTGGAGGCCTGCTCTCCTCTGAAGGGAAATGGAGGGAGAGTGGGTTGGCGGGGGAGGCAGAGAGGAAACGGTGGTAGGGACATGTATCAGGGAAGAATCTGAAAAAAAGGGAAGCATTCTCTCTCTCTCTCTCTCTCTCTCTCTCTCTCTCTCTCTCTCTCGTGTGTGTGTGTGTGTGTGTGTGTGTGTGTGTGTGTGTGTGTGTGTGTGTGTGTTTTGTTTATTTGTTTGTTTGAGACAGGGTCTTTTTATGTAACTCCTGCTGGCTAGTAGCCAACGGGTTTCAGTTTGTTAAGTGCAGGGATTGTGTGTGTGTGTGAGATCACACCCAGCTGCTCCCTTTCTTTAAGGAAGTATTTAAACCAAGAAAATAAGAGTGAAATATCTCAAAGGTGCAAAATTCTCTACCTTTTGATACTGTGTTAGATTGCAGGGGAAAACGGGCACTGTTGGACGCCATGCAGGCCAAGTTCTGGTGTTTAGTGGTCACACTTCAGCACACTCTGAGCTCAGTTTTTCTCCTCTAATAAGAATTACACCAGAGAGCCTAAGCATGTATTTTCTGTTTTTATTATTGTTTGGAGATAGAGTCTTACTCTGTAGCCCAGGCTGTTCACACACTTGTGACCAATCCTTTGTATCTTAGCCTCTAGTGTCCTGGGATTACAGGCATGTGCCACCTGGCTGGGTTCCTCCTCCCAGTCTTGGAGAAATTATAACCTTTTCAGTGAAGGAGGAGCTAAGCCCTTGACTTAGGAATTTACTAACAAACTGCAAGCCTTTGCTCCTAAGATGACAAGTTCCCTATTTCCCTGTCCTGTTTACAGTTTGAAGATGTTCATACTTTCTCCCAAAATAGATCGGTAGCTGCTGTTGACCATCAGATGTCTAAGTGGCTTTTGTACTGTTGTGAATGGTTTCTCATGCAGGAAATCGGTCTTTGCTACCAACTCCTAGAGGCAAATTTCTCAATACTCAAGCCAGAGATTCCCAGCACAAGGGACTTTTCGGCCTCAGTTTCCCAGAACCTGGGAACTGGAGCATTTCCAGTTCCTGTTCCCATGTCCAGGAGGTTCATACTCCTGGCCAAGCCAAAGGGTCAGGGACCCACATAGAAGCAGGCTAAGGCCTGCAACAAGGTACCCTGACTAGATTTCAGCAAACTTCCTCCGAAAAAGCCTGTGGCCTCCGGCTTTGCTGTGGTAGTAATGTTTCTCTGGAAGGACATTAAAGGCTCCTTAGAGTGCCCATGTTTCTCCTTCATATTTCTCTGACCCCTGAAGAAACCGAGCCACTGAATCACTAAGGCCAGTCCTTTGATTTTTCGATTCCCTCACTCCCTCCCCCCTCTCTCCTCTCCCCTCCTCCCCCTCCCCACCCCTTGTTTCTCTGTGTATCCCTGGCTGTCCTGGAACTCAGACTCCCTCGCCTCTGCCTCAGAGTACACCCAGCTGTGAGGCCTACTCATTGGCTCATCTTGCCTCACCTTCTAAAGCTTCCAAAACCTTCACAGAATCCAGGCATGATGGTAATAGTCCAAACCTGAAATGGAAAGGGGGGGAGGAGAGGGAGGAAGGAAAAAAAGAAAGTGGCAGAACAGATCTCTATGAGTTCAAGGCCAGCCTGCTCTACAGAGTGAGTTCCAGGAGAGCCAGGACTACATAGTGAAACCCTATCTCAAAAACAAACAAACAAATAAATAAGAGAGAGAAAGGAAGAGAGAAGGAACCTTCACAGCATCCCAAGTTCCCTTCTGGGCTTTCTTATGATACATTGCCCCTAGACGTGGGGATTTCCTGTTCTCTGCCTCTGCCCTTGCTCATCCCAGGACTATTCTAGAACTAGGCTATTGGTCCATCATAGTAACTGTGTGACTTTTCATGCACTTGAAATATGGCTAGCCCAAATTGAGATTGTGCGTAAATGTAAAATGCACACTCATTTCAAAGGCTTGATAACAAATAAGGAATGTAGTTGAGTAGACGACATTAGTCCCCCCTCCCCCTTTTGCTTTTTTTGGGGGGTGTTTGGCCTTTTGGGGGGGAGGCTGTGGGTGGGGTGTGAGTGGACTTAAATTCATTATGTAGCCCAAGCTGGTTTCAAAGTTTTGATTCTCTTGTTCTAGACTCCCAAGTGTTGGGATTACTGACATGAGATATTACACACAGCTTACACTAATAATTCTTTATGTTTTTACACATCAAAATGATATCATCACCAATATTTTATTTTTTAAAAATTGTGTGTGTGTATTATAATCATAATTTTTATTTAATGGTTATTTTGTTATATATAATTTTGTCATGTTAAAATTAATTTTTTTTGATTAGACAGAAAGGGGGAGGTGTAGATATAAAGAGAAACAAGGTTAAAGATGAAGTTATGATATTATTGGTTTTTAAATATTTTAATTGCATTTTGTTTTATATTGGTGGTTTTTTTATACAAGACAGATTTTTTAATATTTTTTAATTAATATGCTTAGATTTAGAGAGGGAGAAAGTTATTTACTACGTGTGTGTGTGTGTGTGTGTGTGTGTGTGTGTATACAGGTTCTACAGAGGTCAGAAGAGGCCTCATACTCTGGAGCTGTGGTTAATAGGCAGTTGTTAGCTGCCCAATGTGATGTGTGTGCTGAGGACCAAAGAGCCTCTGGAGGAACAGCACACATCCTTAACAGTGAATCTTCACTCCTTTTCTGTCACCATTAATATAATAATATAAGTTGGGTTAAATAAGATGCACTATTACAATAATAATTTCATTTATTATTATTATTATTATTAATTTATGGAGGGTTTTTTGAGACATATTTTCTCTGTGTAACAGTCTTGACTGTCATGGAACTTACTCTCTGGACCAGGAAGGCCTGGAACTCAGAGATCTGCCTTCCTTTGTCTCCCAAGTGCTGGAATTAAAGGTGTGCACTACCACCGCCTGGCCTTTTTTAGTTTTTAAAAACATGGCTACTAGCCAATTTTGCTTGCACATTATAGTTCTGTGGGGCTGCTATGGAGAGGTCTTCAAATGTTACGTCTCAGATAAAGCTGCTCTGCGATGTACCCTGGCACCCCACATGCCAGCGCATACTGAATTAATGGTTTTGTTACTGTTTTTCATCTGAGCCCTTTGCTGTTTCCTGTTCTCCCCTCTCTCACACACCGTATTCTCTGGGCTCAGTCTAATGGAGCTTCAATATTTCTGAGTCCTGAGACTAAATCTGTTTATCTGAGCTCCCCATTTGCCCTCAGACGGCGTGGGACCTAGTGTACTGGAGAGAAGTAAATAGACCAGAGATATAATAGACTTAGAAAGTATTAGCAGCAGCAGTACAGCCATTAGCTAATCAAGAAACATCCATGTCCTTGGTGCCTTTTATGCTGAGGAATGGAAAACTGTTAAGCTTTGCAGAATATGAAGGGAGGGACCAGGAAAGGACATGCTGACTGATTTGTAGATGAGGCCCAAACTGTGGCTTTGGCTCAGCACTTTGGGTTGATTCCCTGTAGTTTTAAAAATAGACTTTCTAGAGCTTTCTATTTCCCCATAGCCTTAGTCTTTCAAGTTCACCCCCTGCCCTTTCGAGGCAGTAGTGCTCAGGGAAGGCAGACACCTCCGTGGCTGCATCATTAAAATGGTCTGTAGGGCTTTGCCGTTTATCCCCAAAGTCTTGACTTAAGCAGAATCTCTTGGCTCTAAAATTCGGGGTCGGGAGGAAGGGGCTGCACCTCTATCCATCCACTCAACAATATCATCCACTGTTTCTAAGAGGTATTAGTTTGAACTTGAAAAATAATTTAGTTTTTTGAAAATTATTTTATGCATATAGGTGCTTTGCATGCACGCATATGTATCTGTGCACCAAGTTTATGCGATGCCCACAGGAGCCAGAAGAGGGCACCAGAGCCCCTGGAACTGGAGTTACTGGAGAACTGGAGCTTATGCGTATGGGTTCTGGAATTTGGAACTTGGGAAAAGCAGCCAATGCTCTCAACCACTGAGCCATCTTTCCAGCCCCGTGTAGCTTATTTTTGTATATGCAATGTTCTTTTTCATGAAAGCTTTCACCTTGGAAATGACATTTTAGAGGAAATATATTTTTATTCAGTAACAGTGTTCCTCTTGGAGTCCTGTCTCAGACACTTAGTCTAGCTTAAAACATCGTGCCTAAGTGGAATGTTCAGGTTGAACAGGATGTAGACACAGATGAAAATTTTACTATTACAAGCTTGTCTGAGTCACTGTTCTATTGCTGTGAAGAGACACTGTGACCACAGCAACTCTTACACAGGAAAACATCTCATTAGGGCTGGCTTACAGTTTCAGGGCCTTATCATGGCAGGCAGGCATGGTACTGAAAAGGTAGCTAAGAGGTATATCCTGATCCATAGACTGAAAGAGAGAAAACCTCAAAGCCCACCCCAGGTGACACACTTCCTCCAACAAGGCCACACCTACCTCTGAATCTTTCTAATATTATCAAAGAGTTCTACTCCATTGTGACTAAGCATTCAAATATATCAAGCCTATAGGGGTCATTTTTATTCAAGCCACTACAGCACCAAAAAAAGTATTGCTAAGGGATAACTATATTCCCATGCTGTAATTTATTGATTTCTGTGTTTACTTTGTAGTACTGGGAATGGAACTCAGGCCCTAGGGATGCCAGGCGAGTGTTTGACTTTTATAATTTAGCTGCTACTGTCAAATCGAAGACCCGAGTTACAATGTATTCATCTAGTTGGTTTGATTGTAGAAATGTTATATTTAAATACTGTGTAATGATTATGTTAATAGAATTGTCTGGATAGTAAAGGGATCTCTTTTCTCCTGCCATTTCCTTAACAATCTCCTCTTTTATAAGTGATTGCCTGTGCTTCGCTAATTTCTATAACCAAGCTGGAATGGAACCCAAAAGAAAAGGTAATTGCTGCCGATCCTGGCTCTGTGAGACTGTGGCCAGAATCTAGCAAGGGTCACTGTCCTGTCTTAGAATCTCTGGAAAATTTGGAGTCAATGTGACATGGAGTCAGCTTACTGTGCGTGTGAGATAATTGGAAGCTAACTTTGTTACAGGTGCAATTGGCTGCTATTTGCACTTCCTGAATCCAAAGCAGCTGCTGGTTTATAGACCAAGCACTCTCCTCCGTAGAGACCAGTTTATAGACACACACACACACACATACACACACACACACACATGCAGACACACACTCACACACACACACACACATACACACACACATGCACACACGCACATGCAGACACACACTCACACACACATGCATGCACACACATACACACACACACACAAATACACACATGACATCATGACAGTTGGGCAATGGCAGGAAAATGGAGTGTGTAGTGGTTTTAGGGTGTCTTTTCGCTCTCTCTTTACCTTTTTATTCTGAGACAGTTTCTCTGTGTTGCCCTGGCATTTTAGGTTTTCTTTAAAAAGCAAAGGGTCTTCTAAATTGCTCTGACTATGGTAAATTGGAATCTCTTGTTTTTAAGGAAACTGGTGAGTTTGGCATCCAACTGCTTCCTTAGTGTATGTCAGTCTGTTCAGAATGAACAGAATCCTTGGGAGACAAGTGGATGATGGAAAGTAACAGGGCTTTTGGGAGGCAAGTAGAGGAATGTTTTCAGCCAGAAACAGACAAGAAGCGCGGGCCAGTGGAAGGACCAGAGGACTGTGCAGGGCCACCCTTAGATCATTCTCATGAACTGAGTCCCTGCTACCAGTGAGGACTCTGTGGAGAAGGCCAGGAGGAAGGGCGGCTGTGGGAAAGTAAGTACCCAAGGAAGTCTGGAGTTCAAGGGAGGAAACTGGCTGTCTTCTGCCAAGTGTTGTACTTTGAAAGAACAATTCTGAATTGAAGTCCAGCAGCATTTTAGAACCACAAATTGAAGCAATAGTTAATTCTCACCATGGACAAGGGTTAGTATCCTAGAGACCAAGAGAAGGTCTCTCTCTCTCTCTCTCTCTCTCTCTCTCTCTCTCTCTCTCCCCCCCCCCCCCGCTCTCTTTTAAAGGGAAACAGTTTAACCATGGCAAATGTAGCTGAGAAGTTTTAGAAGTGAAGGTCCTGAACTTGAAAATGTTGGGCTAGAAGCTGTAGGTAAGAGGCGGAGGAAAGGGCATCGATGCAGGGATGGGGGAGAGAACAGAAGATTCAGGAACGCAGTGGAAGCCATCAATACAGCCACAGGGACAATGCTGAAGAACGATTTGTCTAGGACTTCAAAAAGTGCTCCCTTTGAGTAGGTCAAAAGATCTGAGTGCTAGGGAGGCAGCCTGGTCTTCCTCTTCTCAAGCAGAGACCAGTAAGGATGCAGTAGAGCCGATCCAGGCGTACTTTAATACTCAGCCACTAGGTGGCAATGCTTTACCACAAATCAAATGCAATCCAGGGCTCAGCGGGGCTCACAAAAGCATGCCCTGAAACAGACCACTGAAAATCTGTTTAGCTTCTTCCATTTTCTATCTTAAAGTGTGGAAAGGAGGAAGGCAGGGTGGGTGACTCATGCTTGTGATCCAAGGACTCTGAAGCAGGCAGAAGGCGCATGACTTTAGGACTAGCTTGGGCTACGTGGGGAGACCTTGTAGAGCATTTAAAAAAACAAAAAGTAGTGTCTGGTTTTCTCTTGATTCTGCCACCCAGATGCTGCCTCTGCTTCCAGTATCAATGGCTGCAGTGAGGAGAGCCTTAAGCCAGCTGTCTGGATAGAGTGATAGATAGTTAGGCACGGCCCTGAACTTCATGTAGTCTATTAGATCCTTCCCTGCATGCTGTGGCATACTCTGAGGAGGGTGAGAATTCATTGTCGTTCACATAGCTTAGCTTGCAATTCATGCCAAGTGGAGAAATTAGGACTCTGCTCTGGCACCTTCTCAGTATCATGCTGCCTTCCCATTTTTTCTTTTAACAGTTTTGTTTAACACACACCCTATATGTAACACACATGTAGAAATCAGAGAACAACTCTCTAAAACTGGTTCTCTACTCTTTCATCATGCTCCAAAAGACCAAACTCAGGTCATTAGCTTGGCCACAATGCCTTTTACTCAATGAGCCATCAGTCATGCTATCTATTTAAAAATTTAAATATGTATGTGTGTTTTGCCTTCACGTATGTATATGCACCATGACCATGGTGCTACCCCTTGGAGGCAGAAGGTTTAGGATCCCCTGCAGCTGGAGTTACAGACAGTTGTGTGAGGCACCATGTAGGTACAAGTGCTCTTAACTTGCTGGACCATCTCCCAGAGTCCTTGCCCTCTGCTTTTCGAAGCCATTTTGCAAAAAAAGGAATGATCTGGAATAAGGTGTGACTCTTGCTGGATCCAAACATTAGTGGCCACTGTTCTCTGTTCCTCAGACTGGTCAGAGCCTCCTCAGTTGTGACCTGGGGTGAGAACCATGGATGGATGTGAACATCTGTAGAGATGTCTACCACAGTTTGACAGGCATCCATTAAATCTCTGTGAATGAAAATGTCAAGGAAAAGAGGTGGTGCCCTAGAACTGACTTGTTTACTTGAAATCACAGGCCTCAAACTGTCTCAGACTTGGCATGTGACTTCATCAGAATGCGGGGGGGGGGGGGGGGCACATAGAATTTAAGAGCGCTTTTAAGTGAATTTACAGCAGAGAAAAAGTGGATGATCACACACACACACAAAGAAACATGGAAAAGGACACACACGGACAAAGACATGGGAGGAGAGACATACAGACACAGAAAGAGAGGGGCACGTGGTGAGGGGAGAGAGAGAGACATACTCATCATGCATTGTGGAGGCCTTTTTACTTCTGAAACAGCACTGACATTATTTTCCCTTGATGTGAAAATGGAGTGGGTGGGCTGGCAGTGTAGCTCAGTGCTAAGACACTTTCCCAGGTTGTTCAAGGTCCTGGGTTCAATCCCCAACTCTGCAAAAAGAGGAAAAATAATAAATTAAGTAACAATTAACAGAATCAAAAGAAATGGAATGGTTGGTGAAACAGACCTTGATCTGTATCTCAACCACCTGTTTAATTATTTCTTACCTCCAGACACAGCTAAGTTTGGGGGCTCTGACTTGGGCATCCATTTTCTCCAAAGAGCGTGTCATCTGATGTTGACATTCACTCTGCAGATGCGTTTACCCTACTGTTCAGAGCAGAGCTGTTTGCAGAAATAACACCTCCAAGGAAGAGAGAGACACAAAAACCTATCGGAATGCTGATCTGGTCTGCATGCACACACACACTCTTGGGCAGTGCCCACCAGACACTTCAGTGTGCCCCTCAGCTGTGGGATTCCCAGGGAAGGGCAACCAGATAGAGTCAAGTTCTTTCTTCACTGGGTTCCAAATGTGGTTTGAGGGCTCAGCTATTCTGAGGTTTTTAATCTACCTAATTTTGAAGTTATATACATTGAGTCTTCGAACAGGAAGTGGCAACTATAAAGAGTTTGGGAACATTTGCACTCCCGTCATCCCTGGGCTGGTCTCAGACCTCTCGCTGTGCTGTGAGGCTTTGCATTGGGCATTTCCTTGGGGTTACAGTTTTGTGTTCTTTGGGCAGCTTCTTTCTCTGGTCTTGATTATTTTGCATTTCAGGTGATTTCTTTCGGGGTTAATCCTTTTAGGCTAACCTGTTTCTTTGTTGCTGCTAGGATTATGTGTATCACGTGGTAAGCGCCATCTGTGAATGGACCGTAGCCTTTGGTTTTATTTTCTACTTCCTAACATTCATCCAAGATTTCCAGGTAAGGTGCCATTAGTTCAAATGTTATATGAATCCGTGATGATTAGTATAGTAAAATATTTGGAAAAGGCCTTGCATTTTGAGAAGAATTCTTTTTATTCTTATAATATGGTGGTGGTGGTGGGGCTTGTTCATTAGCTTGTTCCCAAAGGGAGATGCATTGGGCACATCTCTAATGGACCGTGTAACCAGTGAAACTTTCATGTGATCTGCTATTCGATGCTCAAAGTCCTGGCTGTGTTCAGGTAGATCTCTGCTACATCCAAAACCAGAAAGTACGACTGTGTAAAAAACTTTGTTGTTGAACAGTATCCCCAAGATCAAGAGAAGACAAGACCTTAGTTAGCATAGGGAGACTCTCACCTTCTAGAACAAGTGAGTCATTGGCTAAAATGATGTACAAAGCCAAGGGATCCTTTAGGACCCAGTTCAAGCATGGCACAATAGTGGGGTCACCTCTTAGGGGGACAAAAGCTTCTGAGTCTGTCTTAGCTAATACTCTTCCAGTCTTTGATATTCTTGCCCTCTCTCTCTGTAGAGTGTCACCCTAAGGATATCCACAGAAATCAATGATGACTTTTGAAAGAGCGAGAATCCTGTCTCACTCAGTGAATGTCACAGACAGTTTCTGGAAGTGGCACAGAGGACGGATGGACTTGGATGTCACTCTGATCAGGACGCATCTGATACATCTGGGACTTGAATTTCATTAAGAATTTCTAGTAGTTTTTATATATTTACAAAGGTATGTTTTTCTAGAGAATGTTGAGCATCATGACACTTTAGCAATTTTTTAATATTTTCTAAGACACTCTTTATATGAACACATGTATATGCAGAAAAGATGCATTACAGAAAATAGGGATTTTTTTATAGATTCTTTAGACTTTATGTATGAATGATTTATGAAAATACATTAAGTGAAAAATATTAAATTTAGTACCTTTTTTAAAGAAGAAAAAAGCCAAATCAGGGGATTTTCATTTTAAATTTTTATTTTTTTTAAAAAACACAATGACCTGCATACATTTTCATTATAAGAGCATTTATATAATCTAATTTATAGTGATTATATACCCTAATGGTAAAGATTTAGTTAATAAATTAATACTAAAGCACTCTGATTTTGGAGCATTAAACAAAATGGTTTTATACTTGAGGTCTCAAAAACCATTTACTAACTAAGCACATTAACCAGCAAATGTAGAAGACCTCAGTTTGAAAATTCAGCCTCATTTGCTTCTCCCACAGAGCTGCAATTATTCCACAGGCTTTTGTTAACTCCTGGCCCTAGGAACTAATTCCTGGTAGGATGGGGTCAGTATGGCAGCTTAGAGATGATAAAAATTCCCTTCTTTAGGATCTAAGTGAGACTTCTTAGCTTCCCTGTAAGTCAAAGAGAACCCATAGCCAAGACAGAAAGAGATGGCCAAGGTGCAGGCTGCTCTTTATTGCTCCCTTCAGTGCCCGTGGCCACTGTTGAGTGACATCACAGAGAAGCTGAGTCAGGCCCTTTCCTAAGCTAGGTCTGCAGACCCCACCTCATCATCCAGTTCACAGCTGACAAAAAAGCCTGTCTTCTGATGTAGAGGAAGAAGTGAGCTCAGAGGTGCTCATGAGATCCTAAGCTCCAGTGGAGCTGCCTTGAGGGTACACGCCAAGGGCAGAGCGGCCAGTTTGGATCACCTTGGTGTGGGGGCACCTGGGAACCGAGGAGCACAGGGGTTCAACTTCTGTCAAGATATCCCTTACATGTGGAATACTGAAAACTGACAACCATTTCTAAGTTCCCTGTAACACAAGGCCACCTTTCCCCCTTGGAATCCTGGGACAAAAAGACAGTGATCCTTTGTCCTGTGGAAAATGGGGTTGACTGAATCCATGCTGCTCTTTGCTTTGAGCAGGAGCATTGTTGGAATGTCCCAGAATGCAGGTGGCTCTCTGCATTTCCAGTGATGCCCTAGCACTCACTTCATCAGGGCAGAACATGTGCTGTTACCTCTAGGTTCAACACAGTGCCTCAGGCACACAGTAGGTGCTTAATAAATACTCACTGAATGAATGCATATAAATGAACAAATTAAGTAACAGCTAGGGATGTATGTGGTGCTGTCTAGGGGTTTGTTTACTCAAGTTATTTTGATGTCAACAGCTAATGTGTACTACCTAGTAATGCTGTCTGTTTTATCCATTTTCCTTTGTGTACCATACACATGTTTCAGTTGTTTGTGGGCTCCATGATTCTGTGACAACCTTCTTCTGGACAGATACCACAGAAACTGTTACATGGGCTAAACCTGTCTTGGCAAACCGAGAAGGTCAAATTACCCCATTCTGCAGGTTCTATGCAACTTCTAACGTTATCCCCATCTTGGTGTTATTTTTAATTTCTAAAAATGTGTATTTCCTTGGACTTCATGCCTGAGAAGGTAAAATAAAGTATTTCTTTATTTTAGGAATTTGTCTGTGTTATAAAATATTACCTGGCTGTTATAAAGAAGTATAGTTATCTGGGCTGGTTCCAGACGGTGACTTTTGTTTGAAGGGTGTGGCTTGGCCTGAGGAGATAACACAGTGGTGAAAGCTGCTAAGTGTGAGGACCAAGTTTAGCTTCCTAGCAACCACATAGGAGCTGACTGTGGCTACGTGCGGGGAGGGGTCAGCTTACAGGAGGATGGTTGTGGCTAGCTGACCAGATGGCCAAGTTAAAAAATGGAGAGTTTATGTTCAGTGAGAGGTCCCCTCTCTAGGTAGTAAGGCAGAAAATAATAGAGAATGATGCCTGATATTTTATATCCTCTGACCTGTGCATCCACACACATGTGTTCACCCGAGATACACAGAAATACACAGAAATAAGAATGTGGATTAAACCTTCTGGTTTCTTAGTCCTTGAAGTGTTAAATGTGGGCAGGATTAATTCATCTTTGTCGATTCTCAGACTGTCTCGGGATTTTGTATCAGTCAAGACTCTTAGAGCTACGGGCTTCAGAAATCCACTTCCGTTCAGTGACAAGGACATCTATTGTCTCAGGCCACAGAGCAGAACTGGCATTAGAGACTGCAGGATTAGAGGGTGTCATTGGGACCTTCTCTACTGCCTGTTTCCCTCTCCTCTGGAGGAGTGAGGAGCACCCTAGGACCCGCTCGCCTGCCACCTGCTCTGGTGAGGGACTTCCAATAGCCCCACCAAAAGCTCACATTTGAAACTTGTTGCCCTGATCGGGTAGTACAGATGGTTGGGGAGGGTTTCCTTGGTTGGTCACACATCTCCTTCTGGCAGAAGGAGCAATCAGCATCACCCAAAATCACCAGATTGATGCTGGGTAAAGCTCTCCTAAGAAAGTTGTAGGAAACAGGCTTTGGATAGGTTAAAAGCCCAACTTGCTTGACAGCAAATCAAGCTATCGTTACTAATAATTTTTTTAGATTAGAAAAAGTAAGAGTAAGCCATTTCTGTAAGACATAAGCCTTTTGTTAACATTTAAATCCTGGCTCTTGTGTGTCTATCCAATCTCTGTGAAGTTGACTAGGCTATTATCACATTTTTTCAGATGAGGAGACTAACAGAGTGGTCCAGCGACCTGCAAGCAGTCTCCAGCCCCATGGCGACAGACTCCAGTCCAGGACACTGTTTTCCTGACTTCTATTCAACCGGGCCCTTTTGTTTTCTTTTTAACACTAACAGAGGATTCCACAGAAATCGCAAATTGCATTTTATAAACCAAATTAAGTACATCAGTGCCGAACTGTGTTTGGGTTTCCTAACATCCCTTACATGTGGCATTGTCCCATGTTCCCATTTTTTTCCTCACTTGGAGACATGCTGGTCTGGAGTTTGAGCCTGGAATGAGGAAGGGGGAGTGGTAGGGGGGGAGATAAGTGGTCTCTCCCCCTCTCCCTCTCCCTGATTCTGGCAAGCCCATAAGCCCAGCTGTCTCCCCACACACATATTCTTGGTCTGGCTCTGAATGCCCCACATTCTCAAGTCCAGAATGTCATGCATCTGCATCACGTCGATTGCACAAGAGAACAACCGCACCGAAGCCCTGGAGGGAAGCTGCTGGCTCCCCCTGGGCACCCCCAGCAGATTCATGTTCCAAAATGAAGGGCAACAGAACCCCGAGCTCGTATTGGAGATGGCAGCGACCTCCGGGTTTGATGCTTGGAAAAAGCTGGAGGAGACACCAGTAGTGAGTGAGGTTGATTCTGGGGCACACAGAGATGCTGGGAGGCCTGTGCTGTAAGCATTCCCTCTCAGGAGGTAATTCTGTGTGTCCCCCCAGCTGCAAGCCAGCTCCACCTCTGTACTTTTCACTTGGAAGTGGATTGTTGCTCTCTGGCAGAAATACATTTTAGATTCATTTTTTAAAAAAATGGAGACAGAATCTGGTCCTGTAGCCCAGGCTAGCCTGAATCTGACTTCCTAGTCAAGCCCTTGAGCTTACAGCCATCCTCCTGTTTTAGCTTCCCAAATTTGGAAATTACAGGTGTGAGCCCACCAGAGCCAGCTCAAGATACACTTGACCTTTTACTTCTAAGACTCCTCCTAACTGATACAATTAACCAGGGGTCTTACCAATGACAATTTTGTGACCTGCTGCTGGGTCACTATATGGGTAGAAAAGAAATTCCAAAGTAAGTGACTGGGATTTGGTCACCTACACTTCAAATCCTTCAACATTTTAAATAACTTGTTACTGACTTAAGTCTTTACAACAACACCAAGCTGCGTGTACTCTGAGAAGTCACTTTGCAGTATCTACATCTATTCAGGTCACTCCTATCCCTAAGGATAACTACTTTAAAAGTTAAATTATAGCACCAAGAGGAGAAAGAGGGGGTTGGACACAAAATCCCACCCATAGCTGAGAGCTATTTGGCAACTGATAGCTGTCAGAAGAGCCTATTCTAAGAGCAGAGCCCCCGGAGGCGGGCCGAACATCCAGGAATACATGGGCACACACATTGGATTTGATGGGTGCAAAGGAAGACAAATCTGGGTGGGTGAGAGGGGCCAGTCAGAAGGAGGTGGGGAAGGAGTCTGATTAAGAACTAAGAAAATTATGATTACTTTGCAATGAAAATAAATAACAGCAAAAACCTTAACAATAGACTGTAATTTGTTAGCGTATATGTGAGTATTGGGTGGGGTGCATGTTGAAGTCAAGGGACTTTGGGAATTAATTCTGTCCCTATACCATGGCCTCTGGGGATGAAAGTCCCTGGTTATCAGATTTGCATAGGAAGTACTTTATCCACCACCCTATAAATAGCTACTTTGATTAGTATTTTTTTTTAACATAAGCTAAACCAAACATTCCTTAGATTTCTCCTTTAAATGTTTGTATCAAGTACAAAAATTAAAATTCTGCTACTAAATAGTGCTCCAAGCCTTCTTTTTCCCCTTGATTTAACAATGTATCTTGGAGATACATTTGTTAATGGAGCTAGATCTTCTTGGAGGCTATTTGCAGCATAGAGCTGCTGGTTTCCAACTCTTAATTTTTTTTTAAGGTTTAAGGTATGTATGTGTATATCTGTGCATCTGTGTGTGGGTCTGCACATGGGTGTGGGTGCCTCAGAGCTCAGTAGAGGGTGTCAGATGTTCTGGAGTTGGAGTTATATGTGGTGTGAGCCATTGCTGTGGGTATTGGGAAACAAACAGGTCTTTTGCAAAAGCAGAATGTGCTCTTAACTGCTGAGCCTTCTGCTCAGCCCTAGGCCTCCAACTCTTGTCTTCCTATTAAGTACCGGGTTGTGGGAATACTGTGTTCTATTTCTGAAGAGTTGTCAATTGGATAACTGGGTTGCCATTTCTTCTCTACGTTTCCTATTGAGTGAGCAGGTGTAGTGAGCAGGTGTATGGCTTCTTCATCTCTGCAATCAGAGGCAACTAAACTTGCTTTACACACATGTGCAAGAAAATCATTGTAGACATTTCCACCATGAGGTTCTGGAACCAAGGGGAACTGTCGTAACAAGTACTGTGATTCAGCTGTTCAAACCCTTTCACTAGGAACATTTTTTGTTTCCAACAAATACAACCACTTCCTTCTACACAGAGGCTGCCAGGTCTGAGTCCGCCTTGCCCACGTCATCACCAAACAGATGTAACTCCAGGTTGGGCGGGCACCTACTCGGATTTCTGAAGCATAGTGTGGGACAGAGGCCTGCTGACATGTCATTGACCCTCTGCAAACTTTCATTTTATTTAAATACCTTCTAAAGGAGGGACAAGGCTCTGGGCTCTTTTCAGTCAACAGAACTCCACTGTGTGTGTATGCGTGTGCGTGTGCGTGCGTGTGTGTGTGTGTGTGTGTGTGTGTGTGTGTGTGTGTGTGTATGATATACATAACATATATCACATATATATTTATATCACATTGATAAAGAAGAAAAGAGGGCAAGGAAGGGGAGGGGAGGGGAGGGGAGGGGAGGGGAGGGGAGGGGAGGGAGGGGAGGGGAGGGGAGGGGAGGGGAGGGGAGGGGAGGGGAGGGGGAGAGTGGAAAAAAATCAAGCCAGGAATGATGGTTACAATAATCCTAGTACTGGGGCAGCTTAGTGAAGAGGGCCATGGTTTTGTGGTCCTGCCTGGTCCTCACAAGGAGTTCTAGGCTGGGGATGTAATGAGATCTTGTTTTAAAAAAGAATAGCAGTATCTTTAACATACAGATGAATAATAATGCCTTAAGTACTTCACTTGGTCAATATCAGCAAATAGCTTGGGAGATTGAGTTCTCCAAGCAGAAAATCCTGTGGTTAAAGTTTTTGTTTTTCGCATTACTTTACATACAGTTGTGGCAAATTATTGACAAATCAGCTTTTAAGAGGAAGGGCTTATTTTGGCCCACAGTTTGAGTGGAAGTCTTGTCTGTACATTTATGATGTTTGGAGCCTGAGGCAGCTGGTCACATGGCATCTGTAGTCGGCCAGCAGAGAGTCATGAATCATGGTGCATAGCTAACATTCTCCTTCCCATGAAGTCTAAGGTCTGAAGGCTGACATTCACAGGAGGATGGTCTTCCCCCTTAATTAGCATAATTGACAAATGGGCAGAAGTTTGTTTCCATGGTGATTCTAAACCTGTCATGTTAACAATAAGAACTATAGCAGTTATTGTTAGCCTCTAAAGCCACGCCCTCCTCTGAGCTCTGACATCAGGCCCCATTTAAAGCAAGATTCTTGCTTCTGACTGAATCCCTCTCTCTCCCTTCTCTCTTTGGGGCTCGTATTCCCCCTCTTTCCTTTCCCCGCTCTTTCTCTCCCCTCCCCCACTTATTATAACCATCTCTGCTGTCATACATATAACCTCTCTGTTAATCATAACCACACCCCTCTGACAGTAAAGCTCTGTTTTACACAGAAACAGCTTTAAATGTCTCCTACTATCCACCGCTGGCTGCCTTCAGCCATGTTCCCATGCGCATCCATAGAAATCAGCTGTCAGATAACCGGATAAATCCGAACCATACCAAATCTCACACAAAATCCCGAGAGTTATCACAAGCATACAAGTAAAATTTAGCAATTCCTTTGGAATAGTTGTCAGCATGACAAAACTGACTGGAAAAATATTATACACCAGTAGCAGAGCGCATGGTGGCATATGCGTGTAATTCTGGTACTGGGCAGGATGGGGCAGGAGGACTTGCAGTTTGAGGTCTGCATAATCAATCTAGCAAATTCAGACAGCCTTAACCAGAGATGAAGCCCCGGGCCCTCAGCTCAGTGCTGAACACTTGGTTAGTGTGTATAAGGCTCTAAATTTGATCCTTAACACCACAAAATTGTAGTGTGACAGTAGAGACAGGTATGTGTCCACAGCCCATTCCTGTCCGTCTCAATTGCAGCCTCCATACAACATAATGTGTAGATTTCCTTGAGGAATCCTCTCAGGATACAGAAAAGGACACAGAAAAAGTGTGACTGGCTGGAGAGAGCAAACTGTAGCTGAGAGATGTGGCTTCCACTTCCTTTTGTAGCTTTTTTTGTAGATTTTACCTATTCGTCTATTTTTTGAGAGAACTGAGAGTCTTTTTGAAAAAGCAAGATCTCCTCACACAGCCATATCACTCACTTTTCATTACAATGGCCACATGCCTGACAGGGAGGCCTGAGGAGGGGTTCATCCTGCCTCACTGTTTAAGAAGTGAGAAGGGAGAAAGGTGGGATTCTCCATCTCAGCACCCACGGGTGAGCAGACAGAAAGGGGGGCTCCTGGAAAGGTCCAGAGAGGGCTTAGCCCTAGAGCCGTTCTCCCAGTGACCTGCTACTGTGGGGATATGTTTCAAATTTAATAAAAACAGTTGGAGATATCAGAGGACAGATCCACCTCTTCTAGTCTTTGTTTTATTTTTATGAGACAGAGTTTTCTGTGTAATAGTCCTGGCTGTGCTGGAACTTGCTTTGAAGACCAGGCTGGCTTTGAACTCACAGAGATTTTCTTGCCTCTGCTTCCCAAGTGCTGGGACTAACAGTGTATGTCATGGCTTCTTCTACCTGCTCTGTCTTTCTATGCCTGTCTTAAATACCTTCTTTGCTCAGCTAAAGGGTGGCACCACCACTGCCTGCCTGGGAGCCTGGAACTCCTTCTGTAAACTAAGATGACCTCGAACTCAGATTGGATTGGATTACGGGCATAGGTCACCACTTCTGGATATTCCCTGTCATAAAATAAATATCAAACTAGTAATAGCAGTGAATGGCCCAGCATTTGGGAGGCCAGATCAGGAGGGTCAGGAGTTGGAGGCCAGCCTTGGATGCATAGTGAGACCTTGTCTCAGGAACCTGTGGGACAGAGACCATAACAAAAACAACCATAACTACAAAAACCCACATAAAATTACATTTATCGTCTCAGGCCCTTTAAAGCATACATTAGTGGTATCAAATGGGTTTCTCCCATTGTAACTCTCTCCATTAAAAGACAGAAACTGTGGAGCCATTAAAGAAGAATTCTCCATTCTTCACTCTCCTTAGGCCTTAGAAACCTCCATTTTACTCCCCACCTCTAGAAATTGGGATCAGGCTGTCCTCATCTTTTGTGACTGACTCGAGTCACTTAGCATTTTTCCTCCAGGTTCCTCTGCCTTCTATGAAGTGACAGAGTCACCTTTTATAATGCCAGATCATATCTCACGGTGAAACATCCCACATCCCACATTTGCCTTTTGTAGTCATTAGCCAGCCAAAGACACTGGCTGCCTCCATTTCTCAGCTGTTATGGATGACGTTGGTGTACAGAAAAGTACAGACGTCCTATGGAGCCCCCCGCTTCCAGTTCTTTGGGTTATATTTTCACAAGTGAAACTGTTATATTATCTGGTAACTCATGCTTTGTTTCGTCTCTTTGGTTTTTTGAAACAGTGTCTCACTTTGTAGCCTAAGCTGGCCTGGACCTCACTGTAATCCTCCAGCTTTCCAAGCACAGAGGATGTAAGTGTGAGCCACCCTGCCTGGTTTTATGCTCCCTCCTCTGTCTGTCTCTGCCTCTCTCTCCTCTCTCTCTCTGCTACTTAGCTATACTGCCAGATAATACTTTTGGATGAACCTCCATACAGTTTCTGTACAAAGGTTGTACCATTTTACATCCCCCACCAGCAGTGCATAAGTTTGCAATTTTCCTTATTCTTGCTATCGTTTATTTATTTATTTATTTGGAATAATAATGAGCATGAAATGGCGTCTTGGCATTTACTTTTAGTTGAATATGCACATTTGACACCTGACTTCAGCCCCACGGTATAGTCTTCTCTGAGCCCATAGAGCACAGTAGGACTTGGAGTTCTGGGTTCCAGCTCTCTTCTTCTGCTTTATTAATCAAGATATTAGAGCCAATCATGGGAAATCATAGAGGACAGATTTTTGCCTCTTTTCACAATATTTCAGTCAAGGAAATCCTAGGGAAGCTAGTTCCTTCTACCACCCTCGTCATCTGATTCAAGATGAAGATTAATAGTGGAGAACTGGCCGCACGTAGCCACCGCTAACAGAATCTTTAATATATGCCATCAAGATGAACAGCGAGCCCAGTTCAGTCTTTCATTTCTTCTTAATACTTGAAAAGCCATGTATTGTTTCCAAGTTCCCTCAAAGGCTGTAGCAGGTGAATTTATTCCTCTGTTTGACTGCATTCAGAGCCATTAAGTCAGAGCCACCTTGAAATTGAAACCAGGAAAACCCCTTATCACTTGCCAGGGAAGGAAGCACAAGCCTGTCTCCTGCTGTTATTAAATAATTACCTAGTTGTTGATATATTGAAGGGTGGTAGAAGCTGATGTGCTGGCAGGGATGATGGGGGTTAGTAAATGACCTTGAGTCACAAGGCTTATAAATGAGGGAGGGCATTTTTTGTGTCCCTGAGTTTTGGCTCGGAACTATCAAACTAGGGTGTGCACTCTTCCAACTAAAAAAACCCAGGCCTTAATGTGGTAAGTAGTTAACACTGGCTGTGTAAATGACCGTGGTTAACTGGTCCTGTTCATTCTGAAGACACTCAAGAGTCATGGAACACTGACAGAGGCAGTCATGTCGGTGACCCGGAGGGAAGGGAAAGAGAAAAGAAAAACCAGAATGGATTAGCCTTTTTGACAATCCACTTAGTTTCTATAGCCAACAAAGTAGCTTTCTCGATTCAATCCTGACCTTCCTGAGACATGTTCTTGCTTGGTAATCCCGTCCACCTGCGTTCAAAACCACAGCCATCGTGTGTCTGCTACACAATTCCACACCATGCCCTACACTACAAAGTACTTTCCACCTTCCAATAACTCTACAACTTAAAAACTTTCAAAGACAAGATACTAGCTTATTTCCCAGACAGTACTGGTGGTGGCACAGGCCTTTAATCCCAGCACTCAGGAGGCAGAGGCAGGCAGATCTCTGTGAGTTTGAGGCCAGCCTGGTCTACATGGTGAGTTCCAGGACAGCCAAGGCCACACAGAGAAACCCTGTCTCAAACAAACAAACAAAAAACCCAAGCAAAAGAAAACAAAAAAGAAAAAAGAAAAAAAAGAAAAGATCTGTCTCCTTTCCTGGACAGTGTCATAATTTGGTTTGGTCAATGATATTGGTATCTAGCAGGTTACTTAGGGCAGAAATTTGAGAGTGATCCAGGCTACTCTACTGCCTTCTGGGTGTGTTGACTTGTCTTCTATGTACAGAAAGAACAGATAAGTACCATCTAAACCAGGCACTTTGGGGCACAAAAGAGACAATGCTACTAATTATACTCAGTATAAAGGGTCTGAAGCCAATGGAGATGCACGATTAACCCATCTGGTCTGTGTTTTGTTTTTGTTCTGAGAACAATTCTTCCTGTGTGTCTTAGGCTGGCCTCAGACTTGAAACCCTCTGGCCTCTGGCGCCCAGATGCTGGGATTGAAGGTGTGTGCCATCACGCCTGGCCAGGTGCCCTGTGAGTTCCTCTCAGCCACACCACCCCTGCCTTAGTTTGTGCCTTTAGAGTTATGTAGTTAGACTGGTGACCCAGTTTGCCGCCATCTTCTCCAGTTTGGGTTCTTTTCTACACATTGCATGCCACAAACCCAGACACACATTAAACATTCTCACGTTTACTTAAAATCCTTCGGTGGCTGCCTATAAGATTGATAAATTTTGAGTATTTTATTCTAGCTTATGAAGCTTTTGATACAAACTTCTTTTTATCCCTCCAGCCCCTGAGCTCATCAGTTTATTCATCCCGTAGCATTTATTGGGTGTTATTCTGGGCCAGTCACAATGCTGGAGTCTGGAGACCTAACGACAAGATGGAGTTCTGCCCACAAGATGTTTTCAGTGGAGTAGTGAGGCAGTAAAGTACATTACTATGGAGGACTCCATCTCTAGACTTCACTAATAGAGTGGGGGCTGATGTCTCAGCATCAGCATCCTCTGAGAGCCTGAAAGAAATTTGAGGCCCCTGCACCAGACTCATTGGATCTGCTGCACAAGCAAATTGAATGTTTCTTCTTGAAACTTTGGTCCATGAGAGCACATTGGTTGAAGTCACTAGTTTAGACTCTGTGGACAGTCCTGCCTGGCTAGAGACTCAGAGGGGAGCCAAGTTTGCTAATTGGGGCAGGGGGGGGGGCTTCCAGAAGTGCAGAAGTACAGGAACAAGAGAGAATGTGCTTCTGAGTAAGGCATTAAAACTTTACTTTGGGGATGGAAGGTGTGGTGGCCTCAGCCAACTTAGAACCATTAATTCAAGGAAACCCCTTGATGAAATTCAGTACCTTCATCTCTGCTGGAACCCACTGTGACACAGTAATGAAAAATGAGCATTCGATTCATGGAGACAAAAAGCAGAAGTTAACCAGGGAAGGGAGATAGAGATTATTATTAATGAATGAGAGTTTCTGCTTGGTACAATGAAGCATTTCTGGAAAATGGTCAGGAATGATGGCTGTAACTGTCTTCTCAATACTATTGGATCATACACAAAATATAGTTCCAGAGCTGGGGGTGTGGCTTAGGTGGTAGAATGTTTGCTTAGCGTGCAGGATGCCATGGGTTCCATTCCCAGTCCCATGTAAATCTGAGTGTGTGTCTGTAATCCCAACACTTGGAAGTGGAGGCTAGAAGACCAGAAGTTCAAGGTCATCCTCACTAACTAGTGAGTTCAAGGGCAGCCTGGAATGCATGAGAACCTATCTCAAATAAGAAGGGGGGAGATTAGAGTATTGCATTTTGTCATATTTTCCTTAAAACTTGGGTACTTTGCTGTCTAAAAAGATCTAATTTTTCAAGTCTCAGCTCTACTCACTTCCTTGCCTTTGATGCCCATGAAGTCAGATACTTGGAGCCATCTGTCAAGAAGGACTAATTGTGGCATCTGCATCATAGCCCTGTCCTTACAATCTATTGAGATGGTCATTCACTGAACTCAGGCATCTAGAAGCTTGTTGAGTGATCCATACGATCACACCAAACCTCAGCACAAGCCTGGCCAGCTCTGTCGCGTGGGTCACATACCAATCCCTCCACTTTTTTTTTTTTTTAGCTTCACTCCCTCAACAGTTTCCTCTTTACAGCAGTGGTTTTCAACCCTGGCTGCACATTAGAATCACCAGGTGAGCTTTGAAAAACCCCAGAACACAGATCGGTTACAGTGGCCTGGGCTGGAGGCCTCGTCATCGCTGCAGAGCCCACAGCTCCAGCTGAGCAGACCAGCCTCACCTGGATGGTCCAGCAGGACATGACTCGCAGGCCACAGGCCCACAATCTCCAGTTGAGTGGATAGAAAACAGTCCTGCTTCACTCCACCATGATCTTTCCTTTTGTTTGTGGTCTGCACTTCCTACCCACTTCTGACAACTTCTTCCAGACCTGCTACTGAGTTCTTTTTTTGGAGAACATTTGCCAGGAGCCTTCTTGTTACCAGCGGCTTCTATATTCGCTGATGGTGCTGCTTCAGACACAGTTGATCACTCCTTACACGTGTCTCCTCTGAAATCAGGCCGCTACTCTTAGAGATTTACTTCCCTTTCATCCTTAAGCAGAGACTTCCATGATCACTTCCTTGGTATTTATATTTCTTCTTTAAAAAGAGCATTTCCAGATGTGGTTTTGAGTATGTATGTGTTCATATGTGTGTATGTTCACATGTGCCCATGTATGTCCATGGATATGTGGAGGTCAGATATTTATATTGAGTGTCTTTTTTTTTTTGAGACAGGGGCTGGCCAGTAGGTCCCAGGGATCTCCATCTCTTCATTCCTAATGCTGGGGTTATAGGCATATTGCCACAGCTAAATATTTTGGCTGTGGACACTGGGGATAGAACCAAGACATTCGTGCCGTGTGGCAAAGACTTTACTGACTGAGCCATCTCCCCAGACCCAGACATGATGTTATTTAAAAAAGAATTTATTTGTAGTTACGTGTAGTGCCTTGCTGTGGGTATATATAAGAGCACAGGTGTCTGGGAGGGATTGCATCGTTCTGGAAATGGACATGAGCCTGATGTGGGTGATGGGAACTGAACTTGGGTCCTCTGAAAGAGACTTCATGCTGTTAACCATTGAGCTGTCTCTCCTGCCCCAGGAATGGCTTTCTATCTTTGTATTCACATTAAGCATCTGTCCATTAGTAAGTCTTGGGTGATGATAATCACAACGCACAAAGTCCCACATCCCTGCTACAACACCTAACTCTTAGATTTATAGTGTCCTCTTTTTAAGAACATTATCTCATCCTGGAAGAGAACTCCAGGGATGCCTGGATGAGACCATGCAATGCAGAGGAAAGGGTGGGAACACCGATACACTGCATAGGGAAAACTAGCCAGGGATTACCAAAAGGCAAGGAGATTGTTCTGAGGTCCTGCCAGCGGGCCTAAGCAGTCAGGGAGGTGGTAGATGGAATCTGATGATAGGAAGCATCCAACAGATTCCCGGAGGCTACATTAAAGTGTTAGCAAAGGGCTGTTCAGTGCACAGGGAGGGTGTTATCCACAGTCCTAGCATGGGCTATGGAATGGCCCCAGAGAGAACTCACAAGGGGTTTTCAACCCAACAGCTGGAATTCAGTCACTCTGGTGAGAAAAGAATGATAAGAAACTTGTTATAGTTTGTACCATTTATAATAGTCATGTGCAAAACATGACTGTGGGGTGTTCTGTGGGGCTCTCATTACAAGATAAAGTCATGCAGACCCATCTTCCGTCTATGTTTTCCATCACGATGGCTCACATACTGAAATCTGAAACTCCTTGGGTGAAAAAACCCTCTGAAGGCCATACCAGATGTTGCTTGTGTAGTTCCCCAAGCCCAGAAAGATGAGTTAATCCTTGAAGGAAATTATTTTGAGCTTGCATCAAACTCAGCGGCTTTGATCCAATAGGCCCATAACAACTAAAAACAAGGCTATCAGGAGAGCTGTGGGTGGCAGTCCTGTCTTGTGAACAAGGACCAGGCCGCTGACTGCAGGCTGTGCTCCAGATGCTGATGGCCTCATTTGGTGTGATGTTGTAAAAATTCTGGATGTTAAACACATGCACTTGTAAACAAAGCTCCCTCGCCCCTTAAAGACCCTGCAAAACCACTGAGGCCTCCAAGTTGCCCCTCCTAAGGGCCCTCACTGGCCTCTCCAACCTGGAACCTCCTGCACCATCATGGATGACACACAGCTTGTTACACGACTGTTCTCTGGGTACAGTTTACTTTTTCCAGCTATATCATGAATTGCTAAAAGGCCCAAGACAAGTATGTTTTATATTTCTCTGTACCTCTGAATGCTTCATTCCTTGAGATCACATTATGTACAGAAAGCATGGGAAGTTCTGTTAGACATTCCTAAAATCTAGAGCAGATTCTGGCCTATAGCACACGCTCGACCAGAGAATAGATGTTCATTAAATTAATAGAGTTGTTGATTGACAGCTAAGTTGAATTGCCCTGTGTATTACTTTCTCATTTCTGGGAGAGGATAATAAACAGAAACATTTCTGGGAGAAAGGATTTGGTCTGGGTCCTGGTTTCAACAGATACCTGTCCATCACAGTGGATTCCTTTGCTTCAGCATACAGATATTTTGCTGGATCAAGCAGTAGAAAGCTCAGGCTGGAACCAGCCATGGCTACCACTTTGAAAAGTCACCCCAGCAATTCATTTCTCTTGGTAAGTTGCATGTCCGAGAGGTTGTAACACATTCAGGAAAAGTGCCACCATCGTGGAAGTATCTTCACATTTGTATGTGAAGTATGACAAATAATACTGTGTCTCTCCAGGTTGGACAGACTCATCTTCAAAGAGATCTCTCCTGAGACTTTCTGTTTGGAGCTAGAGAATATGCTTAGTCTCTCTGTAGGGTACTGGGAAGTTTAGGAGCTCTTGGCTTCTAGGCCTTTTATGGGCCTTTAGTGAGAACAAAGCTAACAGAGTGTGATGGGGACAGAGACAGAGAAGAGAAAGAAAACACTGGTGGTGTTCAAAACCCAGGTTCTAGTTGTTTTCAACTCCCAGGCACATTTTTATCCATGAGACTTTGTGGGTATCAAATTGTCCTTTCAACATCCCCTCTCCCCTACTTAGATGGATTTGATTTGGATCCCTGATTCTTGTAACCAACCAAGTCTGACTCCGAAGAAGCCTGCTCCGTGGGGGAGACTCAACTGAAGAACTGATGGATAGAGTCTCATAATGCCAGGTTAGGGAGTGTTTAAAACTTCCCATGTTTCTCTGTGGCTTTAATAAGTTACCTTTTTGACATTCCTCCTGAAAGCCAGGGTCGTGTTGGATACTGTTCTGTGCCTGCATACTATAGTTTCTGATGGGTTGAGTCTTCATTTTTTTATGAGCTTTTAGATACCCGGAACTGTAATGAATGACTGGAAACATTCTTAAGTATTTTTTCAAAGGACATAGGAGTGATAGGCTATGAGCAACACAGATTTTCTTTGCAAGCAAGAGCTATAACAAAGAGCCTTTTCCAGCTTTATGCCAAAGACTGAATGGCATCCACATCATTTTCCATTCCTTCAGATGGAGGCCTGTGGCCCAGTGGGTATGAGGTGACTTATTAGAACCACAGGCAGCCTATTTGATGATGGGTGACCAGAGCGGTATCTCTGGTTACCATAGATATAAAGCGAACCTTTAGCATCAAATCCTTCTTCAGATCTACTACCTCTAAATAGGCTGTGTTGGATTTTATCTTTGTACTTAAATTTTTTTTTATCCTTTTGCCTTAGTTATTTTCCATATTCCTTCACTGTTATAGCTACCTCACCCTCCAGGGAGATCTGTTTGCTCTCCTTCAAAATGTATTGGTCTGTCTAATGAGTTAACCACTTGTAGGAACAGCAAACACCTGCCTTATAACCACCCCACTCCCCTGTGATAAATGACATTTATTTACTTATTTATTTATTTATTTATTTATTTATTTATTTATTTATTTATTTATTTATTGCTGCTTCCTCTTTATAGCCATCAAAGCCTTGTTCTCTCTGTCTCTGTCTGTCTGTTTTGCTGGAGACTGAACCTAGCGTCTTATGTATTACAGATAATTCTATACCACTGAGATACATCTGTGGGGTGCTGGTGTTTTTGGTTTTGTTTTTGAGACAGTCTCTTTATGTAGCCCTGACTGTGGATCTGGAACTCACAGAGACCCATTGGCTTCTGCCTCCCGAATGCAGGGGTTAAAGGCGAGATCTTTAAGTAAGATCTTGATTTGTAGTTTAGACTGGCCCTAACGTAGTGACCTTTCTGTTTTAGCTTCACAAATGCTGGGCTTATAGGCATTGATCCCCATGCTTAGTTTGTAAATCTTAGCACAAGAATTTGAATGAGCTAGGCATGGTGGTGTGTAGACACTCTCTGGGAGTTCAAGGTCAGTTTGGGCTGCACAGGATATCTTGACAAGTGAAAAAAGGAGGGAAAGAATCGTAGAAAGTCTGCTGCTGTGATAAAACACTGTGGACAAAGGCAACTTGGGGAAGAAGAGGTTTAATTTACTCACACTTACACGTGACAGTTCACGGTTCAAAGCAATGAGGGCAGGGACCCAGACAGGGCAGGAACCTAGAGGCTGGAGCTGATGCGGAGGCCTTGGGGTGGAGGGAGCTGCTTACTGACTTCCTTCTCATGGCTTGCTCAGCCTGCTCTCTTGGAGAACCAGGACTATCAGCTCAGTGATGACATCACAATGGGCTGAGCCGTCCTACACTAATTAAGAAAATAAATGTCCTACAGCCTTGTCTACAGTTTGACATTATGGAGGCAGTTTCTCAGTCGAGGCTGCTCCTCTTAGGTGACTCTAGCTTGTGTCATATTGACATAAAACCAGCCAGCGAAGAAGGAAAAGAAAGAAGAAAGAAAATGAAAGATAATTGAGAAGATGAAAGAGATATAAGTGTCACAGAGATGAGGAAAGGCAACCGGGGAGGGATATGTCTAAACTACATCAGGGACAGGTTATGAAATGTCAGGATGAAACCCTGTGTTACGTATGTAATATATGCTGATAAAACGTTTAGAAAAGAACCGAGTGTAAATGGCATTTTAGGTAGTCACTGAAAGCAGGCCAGAGTGGGCAAAGGTCATGAAACTTGAGTTGCCCTCCTCCACATTGCTATTTAACTCTGTAAGTGTCCTTGTCACCTGCCTCAAGTGGAACTATCCGCGAGGGCAGGTTCCATGCTTGGATTATCTCAACCACAGCAATAATGGAAGTGGTAAATATCAACCGAGTCTTCTCTACGTGTCACCTGTGCTAACCATTTTGTGGATATTATTTGATTGCAGCCTCAATACGCTCTAGCAAAGGAATTATTATCAACGCCATTTTGTACTCAGGAGCCTGCCTCTTAAGGCTGATAAACAGTTCATCCAAGAACACAGCTGGCACTTGGCAGAAACAACACTAGCCACCAAATCTCTTCTCTTCCTGGACCATGCATTAGTTTGCTTCACTTGTATGTGTAGGAGGCAGTTGTTTAATAATGGTTTGTTGAGCAGAAATTTTCATATAACAACAACATTTTCCCAGAACAGAGAGATCGAAGTGAATGTGCTGGAAACAAATCATCCTTAAGGAGCAGGATCAATGGGAAGGGGGTCTGTTTGCCTTCCCGGTGCTGTTGGACAAAGGTAATTCGGAGTCAGGTCTACAAAGAAACGTGCTTTGAAGCAACACTAAAGGTTCTCTCTGTCTGTCTGTCTCTCTGTTTTCTAGTGAAGACCCTACCTCCAAATGACCCTTGTCACTTTCCTCCAAGGGATCCTTGTCACCTTCCCAGGACTCATTTCCTCTTGGGGGATATAAAGACCATGTTAAATGCTCTGAATAGCAGCAGAAAGTAACCTTCATATTTAATGTGTATTGATTCTATTTAACCCAGCATTTCCCAACTTTCTGCCTTACATAATAATGGTCACATTTCTATACTTTTTCTTTTTAACTGAGCTAAGTGCTTTTCAGGGACTCTTTCTAATATATCCCATGAGTCTAGGAGATAATCTTGGGATGTAATTCCCAATTGTTCCTCAGGGAATTAAAGGTGCAATTATGATTTTGAAGTTCTGAGATTTGTTTGCTGGAAAGGTTTAAAATGTTCAGCAGTTTATGGGTCATGACTCATTTCCTGAAATTGACCATAGGAGGCGCTAGTGGACTGCCATAATAATTCCACTGCAGACTTGGCAAATTGCAGCAGCCAGGGAGACTTGAGTAGTCCCTTCCCAGGCGGAATGGAAAGCTACCGAGAACTAGCTCTTATTCTTTGGGGCTTTTATTTCTCTGGACAAGGGGGGAAAAAAGGACAGAGTCAAGAAATATCTTTTGCCCTTTAAACTCAGAGATAGAAAAAAAATCTCACAAAGCAAATCTTTTAATCCATTTATGGATGATTTGTGCTCACTCTGGGCCAGCTGGAGTTGACCATGGAAGACCTTATTATTTTCTTGAAAAATTATTTTATTATAAATTAAAAAGAAAGGAGCAGGGTGTGGTATGCATAACTCTAAATCTGACAGTCAGGGGGCTGAGGCAGGAGGATGGGGATTCAAGACCAGCCTGGGCTACAGATTTATATGCATACAGGTGAGAAACAGATTTCTTTAGAATATATATTCTTTCTAATTAAAAAAAAAAAACCTCTTAATATTCTGTACCAGTTTCTTTTAATGATGTGGTGGGCTGTAAGAGGCCTAAAGGCAAAATGTGAACATATAGCTTCATTATGTGATACATATCAAAGAAAGCAGCCCAAGTTAAACACAATTAACTTATTGGGTGATTCCCCCCTCCATTTCAGTGCTGGGAATTGAACCCAGGGTCTTGTGTATGCAAGGCAAACACTCTACCATTGAGCCACAGCCCAAGAACTTTGGGACTACTGTCAGCAGCAAATGCTCAGGCAGGTTATTATTCTCTTTCTATGTATGTCCTGTCTTTTCTACCAACACTTCCTCAATGTAAAGCCCTCACTTAAGAAGAATACTTCACACGGGCTTTTAAAAGCTTTTCCCCCAGAAGAAAGTATAAACAGGATCCGGAGAGTAGCTCGCAGACACAAGCAGGGGCAGATAGATAGCCTGTCTCCACTCATAGATATTCTGTCTGTGGCTGGTCCCTGGGAACTTTTGTTTAGAGGATTTTTACCATTCATCTAATCGTATCTTTTTTTTTTTTTGTATGTATAAAGTGACCAGGGTTCTCAAGTGAGGTAGATGGATACCAGCCCCACCGGTGCTCGAGGTTCTGAGCCTTGTTCCCAAAGAAGTGCAAATCACAGTCCTGTGATAGACTTAGTCCTGGGTGTTTAGGAGATTCTAGGTACTGATCTCCACAGGCAGCAGGAATAGGAGCCCATCACATCACATCCCACCAGGATTCCACTACCTCGGGAAGTAACTGATGTTTTGACAATGTTGTCTCTGTTCCAGTAAGAGAGAAGCGAATAATGCAGTGTGAGGTTCCACTGATGCAGGACATCAGGCTGGGTTGCTGATTTCTGATCAGTCACTGCCACTCACCTCTCACAGAAATGCTGGGAAGGGCTTGGCAGTCACAGCCGAGGCAGTTTCCACTCTTGGAAAGTTACCGGTGTCTTAGAATTCCAGGAAGTGATGAATCATAGAGTTGAAGACTAGGAAAAGCTTCATACGAAAAAGACGAAGTGAATATCTCCTGAACACCTTCCATAAAATTGGATATATTTTACTTCCAGTTCAGTCATTCTGTCCTGGGTGAGGAAGCCGAGAATCTGTATAGTGACAAAGCTTGACCCATATTATTGAACCAGTAAGCTAGGATCTGAACTCAGGGTTGTCACATGAAGAAGTCATTGCTGGAAACCCCTGTATCAAGGCTTCCTGTTTTCACTTCCTAGTTCCTACCAGTGAGAGCAAGCCTACTCTCCACCTGTGCATGACACAGACCCACAATAGCAAAGTTCTAAAACCCACTTGTGTGTGTCTTTTCCAACCACCAGAGTGAAAAAGTTCTTCCTAGAATCTAACTGAAGTCCCTCTAGAGAAGCACAACAGGGGATATGGAAAATGGCTGTAACAGTCCCAGCAGCCGCTGCTTCCCTGTCTGGGTTCCAGATTGCTTCTGTTAGAAGAACTGCCAATTCAAAACATATGCGCTGTCTTCAAGCCGGGCCCCACCCCAGATGCTCAACTCTTGTTTGAGCCCCCTTTCAACATGAGCCTGAATATCAGAATCAGGCCTGGGGATCTAGATGTCAATAAAGAGGAACTGAGGTTCACTCCTGAGCCAAGGTTCAGTTGGATCTGCTTCCCCACAGCATATTCTAGGGCTAACATTTTATGTAAACACACTAAGGGCCTAGTCTCATTGGGGTTCTGCCAGGAACAAGACAACAGTATTTCTTATGTGGAGATGTGCACAGTTTCTATGTCTCTTTACTAATAGAAAGATCTAGTACAGTACACAATGGTGCAGTGGTTTGTGCTGAAGACCAAATAAAAGCTTGTGGAAAATGTAGGGAAAGTGAAAGATCTGTGTTTAAATATCATCACTGTCTCTTAGCAACTGTGTGATCCTTGGCTTGACTTCTCCGAGTATCAATTTTCTCCTCCTTGAAATAAAAGGAACAATACCTAACTCTCTGGGCATAGTGATACTGGCCTTTAAACCTAACTCTTGAGAGGTGGAAGGTAGACGGCTTATGAGTTCACGTCTGAGCAACATAGCAAGTTCCAGGCCAGCCAGGGCTATATAGTAGGACTCTGCCTCAAAATAACACTGAGAATAATACCTAAGTATGTTACTATGTGCTACATGAAAATTCTATTTATTTACTGGTGTAAGGGATTGAACCTATGGCCATGTCCTGGTTTGCTTTCTATGGCTGTGATAAAAGTTGATAAAAGTGAACCAAGGAGATTTGACTAAAACCAACTTGGGTAGGAAGGGGTATACTTCTGCTAACATGCCCTGATGTGAAGGAAGGCAGCATAGAAACTCAAGGGAGGAGCCTGGAATGGGGAACTGAAGCAGAGGCCATGTCTTACTCCTCAGGGTTTGCTTAGCCAGAATTCTTATCCAACTGACTTACCTGCCCAAGGTGGCAACTCCTACATTGGCCTGGGCCTTCCTGCAAAAGTCATCAAGAAAATGCCCTGAAGGCTTGCCTACAGGCCAATCTGTTAAGGGCATCTTCTTAAATGAGATTCCTTCTTCCCTGATGCTTCTAGCCTGTGTCAAGTGGACAAAAACAAAACAAAACAAAAACAAACAAACAAACAAACAAAAAACCAACAACAAAAAAATAATCAGTACAGACTTTGTGCATGCTAGGCACATGCTGTGTCTAGCTCCAGCCCCAGTTTCAAAGGTTATTTCTGTTATAACTAGTGATATTACTGGAGCAGTTAAAAAATCATATCAGACTTTAGAGAATAAACTTTACTCTTGCACCTTTGGGGATCTCCTCCTTTATATATTAAATGGCCACTGCTAAGATCGTCCATATATCCATAGTTCATTCTAGGCTTTACACATCTGAAGCACTGTATGTTTTTAGCCCATTTATAATAATCATAGAAAGTAATCATGCTGGCTTTAGCATCCCCACTTCACAGAAGGGGAGAGTGAAGCAAATTCACCAAAGCTATGAGCTTCTAAGTGGCTGAATGTAGACAGGGCCCAATGCAGTGTGGCTTAAACTCTATGTAAGTTCATTTCTTCTTTGCACAAAGTCCAGGAAAAGACAGCTCAAGATTAGCGGCTCTGCTCCACTCCAGGCACCTCCCTGTCCCAGGGCTCTTAATATATGGTCAACCCAACATTGAAAGCAGATGAAAGAGCTTCCAGCCCCCATTCTTATAGTCCAAGCAATAGGGAGCAAAGGGGACAGGAAAGAACGGATACCTGCTAGTTAGTTTTTGCGGACTACTCCTAGATGCAGCCCTATGGTACTCAGTGGCCCCATTCTCACAGAAGCAAAGGTCAATACAGACTGGTTTGTGGCCAGCTTAAATGAGAGCATTTCTACTGCTGGAACAGAGGGAAGGGTAACAAAAGCGCAGGTGGGTGTGCGGAGAGGTAACCAGATCCCCCATCTCGATAATTTACCAAGTTCAAACATGGTATTGAACTTGCAGCTCATTTTCTAGCTAAGGAAGGTGGGGACATGTCTTGAAATCCATCTGTTGTAACCATTGGCAAGCCCTCTACAGGTTGGTCATAGGAACTCTGTCATGCAACTTGCATGTCCAGCTTGGTGACAGAGGTTTACTCAGGTACCAACAGCTACCCACTAACTCATTAGGTAGAGTTTGAGTCAGGTCTTCAGAAAACCCAGAAAGAGGAGGTGGGTGTCAGGGTCCCACAACAGATTATAGGCCCCAAGTGACTTTTTACTGGAATCTCAGAACCTCCAGAGGGGGCTTGGATATCAACCACTAGAGGGTACATTATGGTTCCAAGGCAACTTCATGAAAACATGGATAACTGCGGTTGCTCTGCCCTGGTTTTGCCAAATAGAAAACAGCAAATCACTGAGTAGGATGAGATGATGGATTAGTTTATCTTTTTTGAGGGTGCTAGGTGATTCTTAGGTTTAGAGACCAACCCCGAGCTAGGAGCTGGTTTCAAACACTTGTTAAGAACACTTACTGATCTTGCAGAAGACCTGGTTTTAGTTCATAGCACTCCACAGCCTCCTAAATGTACATGATACACATATGTGCACTTGGGCTCACCCTTCCACATGCAATAAATAAACCTTAAAAAAAACAAACGGGGTAATGAATAGCCTGGGTCATCACACGTAGAACAGATGTATCAAGAGACTATATATTTTATAATGACTAAGTTATAGCTATTATTCTGATGTCATTGACACTGCTGTAGCTCTGTGGATGGCACATAAATCTTATGGAAGAACAAGTGAAGACAAGTTTAGGTAGATAAATTCCTTGGAGACTACTTCAAACGCCATGGAGTAATCTAACACTAAGCACAGGTAGGGGATAAATAGAACAGGCTTTCTGCTGTACTGACTGACACGTTGGGTCTGGATCTCTTTGTGAATCTTGTCACAGATGAATAGGGGAAGAAGTACTGGAGCAGTATGGGAAGGGTGGCAACACACAGGTTCAAGGGCACAGCATCAGGTTAATTTCATTAGCATACTTGTACACCCACAGTGGCTCATCAGAGAAACCGTCCTGATGTTCCATTCTCTCCCAAGATCCTGGTTCACTAGGATAGAAAATTAAGCTCATGTTCATTTCCATTTTAAACTTTTTTTTAAAACATAAAAACTCCATTTCACAGATGTAGGAACTGAAGTTAAAGGCTTGCCCCAGGCTATACAGAAAAGTGTTAAAACTAAGCTTCACACATAGCATCTTACGTCTTGTTGATTACAAGTCAGTAGAGTTACAGCTCAGAGTCTTCTCGTGGAAAAAGATCTGGTGAGTCCATAGAAAAATTAACCAAATCTACAGATGGGTGTCACTTGCTGCCGGCATTATAGAAAAATTCCACTCTGCTTTATTGACGATCTGCTCATACTGAAGTACCAAACTGGATGTGCAGAGAGGAACATATATTGACCTCAAATGTTTACTTTCTTTGCAAGCACACATCTGTTTTTGCTAATGGGGAGGATAGCAATCAGTGAGCTCTGGGAGCAGACATTCCTGACCATGGACTTCTCCCTCAGTCTGGGAGGTTTCATCATCCTACAGGCTGCTGAGCCAGTCATGACATGTTGCCTCTTGGAGTCCAGAGGCTTCTGGGCTCTTCTGTTCCTTCTAAGGAGGTGCTCATCATTTTCATGGTTGAAGTGGAGCCATAAGAAGACCTGGGAAAGTAAAAGACCTTTAAGCATGTCTGTCTGATCCTGTGACAATACAGGTCATTATCTGTCCTGCTTTCCCAAGGGATCTGTCCTGTTGTTGCTTTACTTTTTAGTGTGTGTGTGTGTGTGTGTGTGTGTGTGTGTGTGTGTGTGTGTGTGTGTGTGTGTGTGTTGGCAGAAGGGCACATTGACACAGTGAAAGAGAACAACTTACCTTCAGGAGTCAATTCTCTTTATCCATCACGTAGATTCCAGGGACCAAACTCAGGTCCTCAGATTTACCATCGAGTGCCTTTGTCTTCTGAACCGTCTTGTTGATCCACCTCTGCTCACCTCTGTGTTTATATCTATAGTGTAGCTTCAGTGCTGGTGGGAACATGGTGGACTTGGGGTAGTTTCCATTTTCTCCACTGCTGAGGATCCTTAGAAAAGACACCTCATTCTAAGAGCAAGGACACTTGGGGCTCCCAGGGAAACTGACCTCAGCAGCCTTCACTCCGCCTCCCAACAACTCTTCACTTGATTTTGAGGCAGGCAACACGGACTCTGCCTCATCTGACCAATGTGACTCCAAGCACATGGGACAACAGTCGGCCAGTCATGATGACTTTGCTATGTAACTCTGATCCTGACCTAAGATGAGGACAAGATTATTCTCTTTAGGAACAAGCAGCTGTGACTGGGTTTTAAACATCTGCCCACTGCCCTGAAGACTGATGAAGCTGGACACTCTGAAGTTTGATGGAAGTAAAATTTTCTTAAAGATGGGTGTCTGAAAAAGTATGGGGTGGGAATACAGAGGACTCCTGCAGTGCAGTACACTGAGATATACTGTGACACATCTTCCAAGTTTGACTTTATATTATATTTTATCCTAGTCATACTTGGGACCCTTCCCCAACCCCCAGAGTTGAGTATGTAATCACGGACCTGCCAGGGAAAAGAGACATCTCTGACTTGGTTTTTTTTTCTTGACTATAAAAGAAATATGCAGAATCATGGCTTAAGACTTATGGAGCAGATTTCTTTGACCTCTGTATTTATGCTTTTTTGAGATAAAGTCTCAGCATGTAACTCAGGCTAGCCTTGGATGTATGGCAATTCTTCTGCCTCAACCGCCTGATTTCTTGGGTTATAGATATGTACTCCTGTATCTGGCTTTATGTTAAGTGCCTAATTGTTAAAATGTGTATCTTTTAAAATGGCCATTCATTCATTTGGGAAAAACATGCTGGACACACATACCATCTTGTTCACATTCTCTAAATCTCTTCCTCATACCTCACCTGCCATACTTAAAATTTTCTGAATCATAACCTTGCCAAGAACAAAGAACTAGAGAGCTACATCTCATTTTTTTTGCAGTGCTAACAGAAAGTGGTATTGGTTAAATAACGTATGATTAAAAATTTGACCAGGAACTCCAAGGCATAGTGTCTTCAATAATATGTGGAAACCCAATGGTACTTCAAGGCCACGGGAAACAGGTGAAGTTTCTCTTGGCTCAGCATGGAGGAAGATACCAGTACAGAGCTCTTCATTTCCCAGTATCCCACAAGACACACTTTCCCACCATCTAGGCAGGGAAAGGAAATGGAGTGTTGAACTTCCTTCCTGCCAATTATGTCCCATGGGGCACTAAAGTTGGATTTAACTTAATACAAAAAAAAATCATCATGTATACTCTATTGTATACAAATTCTTAATAATGTATAAAAATTCAACATCAATTTGTAAAGAAATTAAAATTTAATGAAAAATAATCCCAGTGGATTAACAAAAGGGTTGCACTTGATAGCCACTAGTAAGGATTGGTTACAATGTCATGATCATGCTTCTAGGTTTTATTACAAATCTATTTTTCATTAAATGTATCTAGTGAAAGCATGGAAGCATGATCAAATGTATACACATGTGTGTGTGAACTGGTACAATGCTTTAGCACATAATTTAGTACATATTAAAAGGCTTACATTTTGATCTAGCCAATTCTTATTTCATAAGTCTACTATCACAGAGGAAGCTTCTATGATTACGAAATACTAGAAACCTGGCTAGCAATATATACACACAGATGTTTATGAGAATGTTATTTATAGTTGTAATAAATGTGATGTCACACATTTGGTAACAATTCTTACTCTAACAATAAGAAAATAGTTTAACAAATTATAGTGCCCTCGTGACATTTAAAACTGAGGTAGACACTGAAACTCTGCAAAAACATCCGGGCTCCTTCTCATATTGGAGAATAGAATGTTTACAAACTAGCTCTATTGCATGACACCCCCAAATTTAGTGGCTTAAAACACTCTCAAGGGTTGGAGAGATGGATCAGCACTTAAGAGCACCGGCTCCTCTTCTAGTGGACCCAGGCTCAATTCTCAGCATGCACATGGTAGTTCACAGCCATCTGTAACTCCAGTGACAGGGAATCTGATGCCCTTTTCTGACTTCTTTAGACACCAGCATGCATGTGGTGCACAGACATCTACATTATTGGTACATATATGTATAAGTGTGTATAATCAATAAATAATCATTAAATAAATAAATAAATAAAATAGAACACTCCCCAAATACAAGCATTGAACAAGTAGTACTTGTGTCTGGACTGGCTCAGCTGAAGTGGGCAGTGAGAATAGCCTTGTTTACACTCAGTTCACGGTGTCTGCTGACCCCTACAACCAATCTCAGGTTCTAAAGGTACACCCAGAGTTTTAGGATAGAAGATTCAGTGCTGTGGGATTATGCTCTTGTACACTGTAAATATTTGTCACTGTAAATACTGACTTAATAAAATAATGATTGGCCAGAAGCTAGGCAGACAGGATGTATCGGCGGGGTGACCAGACAAGGAGAATTCTGGGAAGAAGAAGAGCAGAGCCAATGTCAGCCAGGTGCAGAGGAAGCTGGATGAGACCGCTGCATTGAAGAACAGGTACCGAGTCATGTGGCTAAACATGGACAAGAATCATGGGTTAGTTTAAGAGTAAGAGCTAGCACGTAATAAGCCTGAGCCATGGGCCAAACTACTTATAATTAATATAAACCTTTGTGTGATTATTTGGTACTAAATGGCTGCTGCGGGAGCAGCCGGGTGGGACAGAGGAACTTCTGCTTACAATTCAGCTCTGAAGTGCCAACAAGCTCTGTTCTGCCCTCCCTCTGCTGCTAACTGAAGAGGTGAGCAAAGATGAAAGGAGAGTTTTCATGATCTTGGAAGAGAAACAAAGGGATCCATTTGCTCCTTTATGTGGGTTTAGATAGAGGGGAAATGTCAGGGGCATGAAGTTTTCATAATGAAACAGTCCCGGGCAAGGTGTGGTACTCACTATTATTGTCTCAGCTCATTAGCCTATCAACCACTGTCAACTCATGGAAATCAGCCCCGCCCTAAAAAGAAATCTGCTCCTGAGATTAGGTTATTCATAAGAAACTATGGCTCTCACTTTGGGGGTGCTGTGTCCTGGGAGGCTGCAGGTTTAAGGCAGGGGCCTGTCTCTGTGTTTTCAGCCTTTTAGTGGGATAAGTCAGGCTGTGAAGACAGACACTATTTCAGGCAGACACTCCAAATGTGATGACCATGCCTGGACAGAGGAAAATTAAAGGGGGCAGATGCAAAATGCAGGCAGAGGTACTAGGCTTTCACTGTGATGTAGTTATCATGTGGACCCAAGGGAAGAGTTGATGTTTTTTAGCAAAAGCTGCTTCTAAGGACCTGTCACAAAGAATCAAGAATCAAGAGAGAAAAGTGTCCATGTGCAGCATATGTCAGGCCTCTGCTTACATTAAATTGCCAATGTCCATTAGCCAAAGTAAGACATTTGGCAAAGCGTGGAGTCAAGGGATGGAGAAATAGATTTAGTCTCTTGTAGAGCATCTATAATATATGTGAGCATGTTCCACCTTACCCCCACCCCCAAATGTCACACAGCATACATGAATCGCTTTAGCTGGTAAACGTGAGTGCTTTGTGGGCAGAAGTTTCAGGAACCTCTGATTTCTTGTATTCTCCTTTATTTATGTGTGATAGCCAGACGTATTTACACTAAAACTAAGGATGCATGAACAAGACATATGGAAACCTACCTATTATTTTTATAAACTTGTGAGGGGTCCTTGCCATGGTGATAAGAACAAGTGAAGCCAAGGCTTATCAGGCATAGCTTTGCAGACAGAGATTATTTCTAAGCACTGGGCAAACCTGTACTTTGGACTGAAGAGGCTATTAGGACATGGAGAATTTTCCCTAGTGATTGCCTTTGTCTCCTAGTGATTTTTAGAACCATGAGTTTACAAAGGATGGGGAAACAGTCTTTTCTGGCGAAGGTCAGTGTGGCCCATCTACTAGTATTACTACTAATGGGTATCATTCAAGCACTTGGCTGAAGCTGTACAAGGGCTTTTATGCTTCACTTAACCTTCCACATAACCTTATGAAGTGAGTATTATTGTCATGTAGGGATCTGCAGATGAGAAAAGCTGTGTAAATTGTACAAGGTAAAATAGGTTGGAGTGGTGGAGCCTGGAAAAGACGAGGGTTAAGTCAGATCTCAGAATTCCAAAACCTCACCGTCACTCTATTTTGTGTGTGCCTCAAATGTCTCAACAAGACATTTTTGCAGCCAACTTATCTTCCTTCAGTGAGTGCCATGTGGCAGGGATTGTGTTTATCTTCTTCACCACTGTGGTCCTAAAGCCTAGCATAGCACTTGGCTCCACAGTGGGTCTTAGTTACATATTTGTGGAATGGAAACAGGAATGTGTATGTAGCAGGAAACCAACAGTCTCTTCTGAAGTGAACATGAATCATCGCCTCCTTTCCAGGCCAAGGCAAGGAGACCATGACCATTAGGCTAGTTGTATTTTAGAAGTTCAGATTCAAAGCAAACATTGTTTTATGATCAAGATGAATCATGGTGGCAAGTATCACATCTTATCAGAAGTGTCTTTATTCTAAACGATGTTGGTACTAAGTGGAGCAAGCAAGAAATTCCATGGGTCTACAGAGACTGAAGTTGGGTTCCCAGCACCAAAATGATTTTGATTATTGAGTTGGCATATACTTAAACATTCCTAAATCAGTGGTTGGAAGTGGCAAGATTCTGAAAGAGAAAATAGTTTTGTGTGTGTGTGTGCATGCGCACATGCGCACGCAAATGCCCCCACATCCGCCTAGGAGGTTCAAAGTCTTACACATTAATGAATTCCTTATGGATTACATGTTTGTAATTGTAAGGTAGGACAAAGAAGAAGAAAGAACGTTACTTATATAAACAAAACAAAATTTTAAAGACTTAATTTGAAAAGTCAAACTTTATAAGAGGAAAATGAAGCCTAACAGAATGGAAGTCAACAGCACAATAGGAAACTAGAAATAACGTAGCCTAGACAACCACCGGAAGCCAATCAGAGAGGGGATTCATTTGTACTTAGATTGCACAGGTAGATGGAGAAAATGAGCTGGAACAGACAGCCCAAGAGCAGGGATGCCAGCTCATGGTATTAGGGGCTGGTAGAGTGTGGTACAGAATGTATTTGGGGGAGAACATTCTCAAATCAAAAACAACACGCTATTCATATTATATTCCTAAATTTTATATAATGAAACCTGTTTATATATCCTCAAATTACTAACCATTTTCTTGTTCTTTTTTTCTTAGTCTTCTGAATGAAAAACAAATGAGTGTCTCCATTTGTAAAGGTGCTCTGATATGTCTTCTATGTCATGGAGGCTGGGAGGTCATCTTGGGACACAAGAGCAACGGGGACCGTGGGCCAGAACCAGTAGGTTTTTGTGATTGTGAGGCAACTTCTCATCCCATTAGCTGATGGTTGACTGACATTTTGGAATAAGATTTTGCAAGACACTAGGGAAAGGAAAAGAGAGCATGGGAAGGAGGTATGGAGAAGACTGGGATGGCAGAGATGGACTGAGTGCTCCCAGACTGGGATGGCAGAGACGGACTGAGTGCTCCCAGACTGGGATGGCAGGGACAGACTGAGTGCTCCCAGACTGGGATGGCAGGGACAGACTGAGTGCTCCCAGACTGGGATGGCAGGGACAGACTGAGTGCTCCCAGACTGGGATGGCAGAGATGGACTGAGTGCTCCCAGACTGGGATGGCAGGGACAGACTGAGTGCTCCCAGACTGGGATGGCAGAGATGGACCGAGTGCTCCCAGACTGGGATGGCAGGGACAGACTGAGTGCTCCCAGACTGGGATGGCAGGGACAGACTGAGTGCTCCCAGACTGGGATGGCAGGGACAGACTGAGTGCTCCCAGACTGGGATGGCAGAGATGGACTGAGTGCTCCCAGACTGGGATTGCAGGGACAGACTGAGTGCTCCCAGACTGGGATGGCAGGGACAGACTGAGTGCTCCCAGACTGGGATGGCAGGGACAGACTGAATGCTCCCAGACTGGGATGGCAGGGACAGACTGAATGCTCCCAGACTGGGATGGCAGGGACAGACTGAGTGCTCCCAGACTGGGATGGCAGGGACAGACTGAGTGCTCCCAGACTGGGATGGCAGAGACGGACTGAGTGCTCCCAGACTGGGATGGCAGGGACAGACTGAGTGCTCCCAGACTGGGATGGCAGAGATGGACTGAGTGCTCCCAGACTGGGATGGCAGGGACAGACTGAGTGCTCCCAGACTGGGATGGCAGGGACAGACTGAGTGCTCCCAGACTGGGATGGCAGGGACAGACTGAGTGCTCCCAGATTCGAGGAGGATTTTATTATTGGATACAGATCCATGGAGCATTTTCAGCCTGGATCTCAGAGGCCCAGTTTAAGGGGCCTCAGTTAGGTTTTCTTATCAGATTTATACTGACCTTACCCAGCACACTAGCTCTTTGAGAAAAACTAAATTAATACCCCATTTATATATGCATTTGGGGAGTGGGGGGCATTCCTTCCCAGAGAGTTAAAGATGAGATTTTAGAGGAAGTTCAAGGAAATGCAACTTCACATGCCTGGAAATTGTTTCCAAGAGAAGTAACACGGGGTAAAAATAACTAGTTCTATGAAAGATTTACCTCAGTAACTTTGTGCTGCTTTTGCAAAGATGTTCTCAGTGGAAGCAAAACACTTTGGGTGACGTTCTTAGCGTTTCCTCAGCATTCCTGTCAAAGGCAGAATCTTGGTTGACTTGAACTGAATCTGATTGGCTATGTCATTTACCGTGGAAAATAATAATTACATGCTGCAAACTTTTAGGAGGCTGTTCTATCCACAGGGCGTTGAGAAGAACAAGAGAAAAGAGGGGAAGGAAAGGGGGAGGGTCTGCAGCTACATAACCAGGATTCAAGCCTGTCTTCAGTGCCTCTCACTGGTAGACATTGGTAAACCAATTAGGCTTTCCGAATGTCAACTCAGTTTTAAAAATATGTACAAGGTTTCTGTGAGAGACGAGATGGTGTATATGAAACTCCAGCAGGCAGCAGGCATGTGGCAATGTCCTGTAACTGCTAGTACCACCTATTTCTTTTCCTGTTCCCACACCTGCACTCATATACCTTATCTGAAAAAATTGTAACAGTGGCAGAGTATTCATTACATGATTAATAGTAATAATAATGCTAATTTACTTAAGGTGGCATAAATAAATGATATGTCAGACCTGCCTAAGCATATACCATACAGCACTTGTAGATTTCATTTAGGCTAGGTGTAGTAGTGCTCACCTTTAATCTTAGCACTCAGGAGGCAGAGGTAGGTGGATCTCTGTGAGTTTGAGGCCAGTATAGTCTACAGAGTGAGTTCCAAGACAGCTAGGGCTACACTGATGACATATGCTATCTGCCAAATAAGCGAATTATGTCTGTAATTATGTCTGAGGTCAGAGAGACATGGTATCGGGCATAGGTGGTTTCTAGAAATGGAATTTATCCTTCTTTGAAGTCTGATAAAAATTTTAGTAAGAGAATGGGATGAAAGAGAAGAGGAAATAAGAATAAAAATAAAACAAGCAGCAAACTGTACTGGGGAGAGAGGGACTGACCATGCCTCTGTGGTTTGGTTAGGAGAGAGCGCTAACAGTTTAATGACGGGGGCAACATTGATGCATACTCTGAAGAACCATCGTATATAGAATGAAGGTGTTCACAAAGCTCTGTTTTGACACCAGCTTTGCTGAGGGTAGTTGCCTAGAGAGCCCTGGTAGGAGGTGGGCAGGGAAGATGCTTGACAAGGGTCTCTCACACTGGTCCAGGCTCATCTTCCTAGTTTCCCCTAGGGAGGTTGGCAGGCACACAGAAGTCCAGTCCTCATAACCCCTTGCACAGTACTCTAGGGGGTCATTAACCCACATTTCTTATGGTCACTTAGAAATTCTACTCCCCGTGAAAAACTCAGGGACTTGTTTTTTAAGTCAGCAAGAAAACACCAGTCTTATTTTTTTTAAAAAAAATGGAGTCTTCTATTGTTTTAATTTGCAAAATCTTTTCTCTTCACATTAAAAAAAAAGTGTGACTATTGTAAATTTTTTTCATATAACTTACAAATATTTAGAGTCCCTGTCAAGGGAATAAAATGAAAGCAGATGTTTTCTGTTATGCTGGCCCCCAACATTTCACATTAGAAAACAGAGTATTTTCAAGTCTCACTAAAAGCATTTCAAGAAAAATAACATTTGTTGAACACAAACAAAAATTAAGGGTGGATTTTTTTAAAATAAAAATAAAAAACTCAGGACTTGGTGTTAAGGAGATTGGCCCAGGAGTCCAAGGTCACACAGTGAGTTTGAAGTCAGATGAAAATCCGTCCTTGGTCTTCTCAAGTCCAAACCTGCTATATTTTCTATTTTCTATGTGGCAGATTAGTTGAGAAGACAGACATACTCTCTGGGCCTCCCTAAATCCATATCCTTTACAATATGGCTTTATATCAACTCTCGTTTCAGGCTAAACTGTTTCCTACCTCTTAAATCTGGGCAGGCCTTATGATCTACTTGGCCTTTAGGGAAGGAAATGGAGCCAATGAGATGGTTCACTGTGTGAAGGCACTTGCTGTGCAAGCCTGGAGTCATGAGCTAATCCCTGGAATCCAAAGTGGAGAGAACCAGTTCTTGAAAATTGTCTTCTGGCTTCTACATGTGTGCTGTGGAACACACACACACACACACACACACACACACACACACACACACACACACACACACACACACACACCACCACCACCACCACCACCACCACCACCACCACCACCACCACCATAATGACAAGTGAATTTTAAAACTGGAATCCTGTGGTGATAAGTCTGGAATATCAGAGAAGAGATCCACCCACAGTCAACTCAGGAGGGTCAGAGAGAGGTAACTAGAATGCAATTAAGGTCTGGATCTACGTGATCCACATGTGCCTCCTGTAATTTCTTTCCCACCAAAGCCAATTCTCTCTCAGCTTCAGGTGACAATTCTCTTGGACTATTTAAGTCCTTGTCACCATTTCAGGCTTTGAACAAATTATCCAGTTCATCATTTTTTATTCCAATAGTGGTTCGTAAATTGGCAATGTCTCCTAGAAATCTTTGAAAATCATTCAGTGTCTTCAACCTATCTCTCCTGATTTGTACCTTTTGGGGTCTGATTTTTTTGTTGGCCTATTTTATAACCTAAATAACTTATGGAATCCCTTCTTTGTATTTTTTTTTCAGGACAATCTGTAATCCCCAAGCAGGCAATTTTTTTTCACTTCTTTCAAATATTCTTTCTAAGGTATCAATATTTGAATCAGGCAACAAGATGTCATCCATATAATGATAAATTATAGATTGTGGGAATTTGTTATGTATTTGTTCTATTGGCTTTTGTACAAAATACTGGCACAGAGTGGGGCTATTCAGCATTCCTTGAGGGGGGCCCTCCATTGACATCCCTTTACAGGCCAAGAATTATTATAAGTGGGCACTTTATAGTGGGCAAATTTTTCTTTGTCGTATTCTTGTAAACATATTGTGAAGAAACAGGCTTTTTTAAATCAATAACTATAATAGGCCATTCTTTAGGTAACAGAAAAGGCAAAGGAATTTCAGATTGTAGAGAACCCATTGGCTGGATCACCTAGTTTATCACCCTTAGATCTATTACCTCTCTCTGACCCTCCTGGATTGACTGTGAATATCTGTTCTCTGATATTCCAGACTAGCTTTATTAAATATATAACATATCCCCCACAGAATCCCTTTAGAGCTTAGGAACGCTGTATTTCTGCTTTCTCTTGAATTCTGCCAGCACTGTATGGGATTGGGCATCTTAGTCTCTTCCTACCGCTATGGCAAAATACCCAAGACTGAGTAACTTTTAAAGATTAAAAACGTATGTCTCAAAGTTCTGGAGGCTGAGACATACTGAGGTTCACCTCTCTCTTTCTGATATGTTACTTTGAATTAGCTACTTCCTATAGAAGAAATGATAGTGTCCTTCCAAGGTGGAAGGTGTAAAAGGCAGAAGAAGCCATGGCTCACACTGCTAGTCCCAGCTCTTGGGGAGCAGAGACAAGAGAATCTCTGAGTTCAAAGCCATCCTGGTCTTCAAAGCAAGTTCCTGGACAGACAGCACTGTTACACAGAAAACTCTCTCTCTCTCAAAAAAAAAAAAAAAAAAACCCCAACAAAGACTGGAAGAGGTGGATCTGTCCTCTGATATCTCCGACTGTTTTTTAATATGTTTGAAATATCTCCAGAGGGCAAACATCTCATGAAGCTTCACTCATTACTTCATCATGCCTAAAATGTGCCATCATATCGATGATCAGCTGGTCATGAGTGAAGCAAAAGTGAAAGCATAAAGGCTGCCCAGCTGACTCATGGGTAATAACTTGTACCTATGGTTTTATGTACAACTTTTTCTTTCATCCCAGTACCCAGGAGGCATAGTAGAGGAAGGCACAAGAGTTTGCAGCCAGCATGTTCTACATAGTGAATTTGAGGCCAGCAAAAGGGAGAACTTGCCTCGGGGGGGGGGGGGGATAAAAACCAGCCTTTACCATTCTCCACATTAATTTTGAGACAGTCTCTCAGCAACTGAACTCACTGTTTGAGCTAGTCTGGCTAGCCAGTGAGCCACTGGAACCTGTCTGACTTCTTCTCTGATCTTTGCCCTGTTCTGGGGTTATGCTGCACACAGCCATGCTCTGCCTGTATGGAGGGACTAGGGATCTGAACTCAGGTCCTCATGCTTGCATCATAAACAGTCCCACTCACCCAGTCATCCCTTGATACCATTTTACTTCTAAGGGTGTCTAGAGTAAATATTAAAAGCAGCTTATGAAGCCTTGGTGACTCTTCTCTGTTCCACAGTTCCCAAAATAGCCATAGATAACATGTAATGAATAGATACAACTGTGTTTAAATACATTTGTATCTACTAGATGGGACCTGGCCCACAAGCTTTCTGGTCCATGATTTTAAAGTCATTGAGTTTAGAATGATTTGTTACAGAAGAAGTAGCTGTTGTGCATGGATAAAAGGTCATGGTGAAATCCTACTTTGTCCAATTAACACATGCTTATTTACAAAAAGCTAGCTGATACATGATGTTGAATTGACATCCCAAAGAAAATATAAAACGCAATGGTTTGAGTGTTCCCTCTCAAAAGTCATGTTGAAATTTAAACTGCGAAATCAAAGGAATTAGGAGGCAGACTCTTAATGAAAGGGCAAGCTTGATACTCCTTTTTTTTCTTACTCTCTTGTCTTTCCGCCTTATTATGAAAAGGCATGGAAGCCCACATTGGTGCAGCCTTTGAACTTGCACTGAGCAATACTCCCAGGTTTCCTGGTTCTCAGCTATCTGGAAGCTCATCACCTCACCTCATCTATCAATCTTTCAATCAATCTATCTATCTGTCTGTCTTCTAAGTATCCACCCACCCATCTGTTGTGGGATTCAGGTGTCAGCTGATAAGGTCAAGGGACATTTATACAGAGCACCGGGCCCCCCGACCTGAAGGGGGCGGGGGAAAGGCCCATTGAAAAGGGGCTGCGGAAAGACGACACACTCTCTTCCTGGTTCCTGGCTGCTGGAGGGAGGATCCCATCGTCCGTCCGTCTGCAAACTCCAGTCCCTGTTCAGGTGCTACTGTAATCTGTTGCCTGTACCGTGAGTGTTGGTTTATATTCTAATAAATATCTATCTAGTATTGGTGTCCTTGTGGGTAAACTCCGCCTACACCCATCCATCCATCCACCCATCCATCCACCCGCCCACCCACCCACCCATCCATCCATCCATCCATCCATCCGCCCATCCATCCATCCGCCCATCCATCCATCCGCCCATCCATCCATCCGCCCATCCATCCATCCATCCATCCACCCATCCATCCATCCACCCATCCATCCATCTATCTATCCTCTCTGGAGAATCCTGACAAACACACTCACTAAAGCATTGTGAAGATAGGAAATAGAGAACAGCAGAAGGAAAATATCTGAATTTGCTTGCTGCTCACACTGTCATTGGCTTTAAGGTGCACCACAACATTTTAGTGTTGCTGTTATATGGTGGGAACTTTGGTGTTATATATTTACTATTGGGTTATCTTGCTGCAAAGGCACACTTTTGCAAACCTTTCAAGTAGGAGTATGGGACAATAGCAAAAGTAGTTGGGAAGATGTATGAAACTTATTCTAGTGTGGGATTCATTTGCAAAGTTCTGAATTCAGATTTCTACCCTACTGAGATTTCAGGGATTCTTGGAGGTTTTAAAGCCAAATTTAGCACCCTGTGCTTACTTCTCACTTTTACTGTTTCTGAATATATTGTGCTCTGACCACACCTTCCTAAACTCTCACACTGCTTCTAGTCCATTTCTTTCATCTGATTCATTAGCAGAAACTCCCTATATAGAGCTGCTCTCAGTCAATCCTGGACCCCATTATCGTTATGCTCTACAGCAGCGAGTCTTAGTGCAGCAAAGTATAAGTTGCCTACCAAACATATTTACAAGTCAGAAGCATAACAGATGTAGTTTGAACAAGCACCTTAGGAGCCAAAGGACCCCTTATTTTTGCAGAGTGACTGTGCCATCCTACCACCAAGAAGCAAAGTACACATCTCCAGTTCTTGAAAGGGGACCTGTGGTATCTTTGACCAACAGAATGCTAACTAGAATAATACTATGCTAATTCTAAGTGTAGCCTTTTGCCCACCACCTTTTGCTTCCTGTCTCTTGTATTTATGATTATCTATATAGATATATAAGTATGTATGTAATATAATTACATAAAAGATAATGATTATGGAACTATTATGATATTAGGAATCTAAAGCACCCAGTGCATCCCCTAGACTTGAACCACATGACAAAGAGATTCCATATATGAGTGGAGAAGCCATCTTGAAAGTGAATATCGTAGGTCCAGCCACTAGAGCTTGTGAAATGAAATCACCAAGACAAGCCCTTTCCAAACTCCTGGCCCACAAAATTGTGAACAAAATTATGAATTATGTTATATAATTAAGTTTTGGAATGTATTTTTAAGTTCAATAACACATAAACTAGACCAATTGTTCCCGCTCTTCCACATACACACACACACACACACACACACACACACACACACACACACACACACACACACACACACTATGTTATGAAATATGAAGAACCTTCTTGTCTGACTGGTGTATACAGATTAAACCACTATCTGTGATAGCTAAATCTTAATCCTCCCCAAACACACTCTACATTCCACTGATCATATCACATTAAAAAAAAATCTCCACTCACCTCTCACAATTAATCCCCATGGTTTTCTAGCTTATCATTGGAATAACTGGAGCAGCCAATAAGTCATGTCATTTTTGACCCTTTCTTTCAATCCACTTTGTCATTACCTTATGTGAGTCTTTTGTCCTTAGTGTGTGTGTGTCTGTGTGTGTGTCTGTGTGTGTCTGTGTCTGTATGTGTCTGTGTGTGTCTGTGTCTGTATGTGTCTGTGTGTGTCTGTGTCTGTATGTGTGTGTGTGTGTGTATGTGTGCCTGTGTGTGTCTGTATGTGTATGTGTGTGTGTGTGTGTGTGTCTGTGTGTGTCTGGATGTGTGTATGTCTCTGTGTGTGTGTGTGTCTGTATATGTGTGTGTGTCCATGGAGTCAGAGGACTATGGGATTCAGTCTTCTCCTACTACATGGGTCCAAGGATTCTCAGGTCACCAGGTTTGGTGGCAAGTGCCATTCCCTGCTGAGCCATCTTGCCCTTTGGTCCCTTACCTGAGTCCTTATTGTCTTGCAGCAGCATTGATGATGGTGGCCACCCAGTTGGAGTCTATGTGTTTTGAGCCTAGCTTCCACTCAAAGGCCATAGTAAACTCCTAGAACTATGCCCTTCAGATGAACAGTTAACTCCTGAATATTCATCATATTAATTCCTTAGTGCGGCAGTCAACCATGACCTAGTGCTCATGTCATCTGTAAGAAGATTATGTTGTTCCATTGTAAATAATTGTCCCCGCCTATGAGTTTAATAAAAAGCGCTGATTGGCTAAACACAGACAGGAAGTGTGGGCAGGGCTACAAGACTAAGAAGACTCTAGGAACAGGCAGAACAGAGCAGAATGCCAGAGAGAAACCAGAATATGCAGAGGACAACTATGCTGCTCTGAGAAAAGTTATCAAACCGCATGGCTGAACAGGATAAGAATCATGGGTTAGATTAAGGGTAAAGAGTTAGCAAGTTATATGCCTGGGCCTTAGGCTGATCAGCCTAAAACTACTGTAAGCATCTGTGTGTCTCTGTGGGAATGCGGGTCTGTGGGCCTAAACCTTGAGGCTAGGCCCGAAAGTCTGGGCCAGAAACCTCTTACTACAGTCATCTGTCTGCACTTCCTTCCCTTCTCTCCTTTTTCAGTACTAGTACTTTCTACTTGTTTTAGGAACACGTTGCTTTATTCTGTGTTTTCACCTGGTGTCTTCAGTCTGCACTGACTCTCCTTTCTACATACATGGGGGTCTCAAAGCACTGTAGTAAGAGGTTTCTGGCCTGGACTTTCCAGCCTAGCCTCAAGATTTGGACCCGCAGACCCGCAGTCCCACAGAGACACACAGACACTTACATTAATTTTAGGCTGACCTAAGGCCCAGGCATATAACTTGCTAGCTCTTTACTCTTAGTCTAACCCATGACTCTTCCTGTTCAGCCATGCAGTTCGGTACCTTTTCTCAGAGCAGCATAGTTGTCCTCTGCTTCTTCTGGCTTCTCTCTGGCGTTTTGCTCTGTTCTTCCTCTTCCCAGAGTTTTCTTAGTCTGGTAGCCTTGTCCACACTTTCTGTCTGCCTTTAGCCAATCAGCACTTTTTATTAAACTCATAGGTGGGACAATTATTTATAATGTAGAGTCATAAATCCACTACAAAGCACAGCTCAATCTACACCTGTCTTGGATGAATTTTCCGCCAGCTCTGTTCTCCAGGCTGCCACATACAACTGTGCCAGGTGTGTTCTGCATACCTGCAGTATGATCTGTGCTAACCAGAGCACAGACATTCCTTTTGGGCTTGCATAGAGTACAATCTAACCTCACTCACACCTTCAACAGAAATCTTTATTTTGTCACCCAGAATGCTGCTTCTGTCACCCCTGCTGCATGCCAGGCACTGACTAAAGTCACAGATACAAAGGTCAGAGGCATATCTGTTCCTAACCTTGAAAACTTCAATGTTGAATGGACAGACGTATAATCAAATGTAATGTGGGAAAGTATATATTTTATCCCCACCCCTCTCCGTATTAGAGTTGTTTTAGCACCTTTTTTTTTAGTACTCTTTTAAGGTCAGGGACTCTCTATGTAGCCTTGGCTGTCCTGGAGCTCACTATGTGGACTAAGTTGTCCTCAAACTCAGAAAGACCCTTTGGCCTCTGCCTCCAAAGTGCTAGAATCAAAGGCTTTTTCCAGCACGCCCAACCATAGTGCATATTCTTCAGGTCTGAGGTCATGTCTTATTAATCATGGCCCATAATTAACAGTAGGCTTTGTACCCGCTATGGGCTTAGTGATTATTGGGTAGGCTCTGATGGTGTAGCTAGATAACAAGGGTAACTATTTAGTGATTATTTTTTTAAGTTTACTGTTTTTTAATATTCTATATGTGTGATGCCATATGTGTATGGGTACCTGAGGAAGTTGGAAGAGAGAGAACACCAGATAGCATGCAGCTGCAATTACACGGGTGTTGCACAAATTCTGGGTGTAATAAAGGAAACTCAGAGCCAGATATCAGGGAAAGACTGAGATATCAAAGAGAGGAAACACCACAGTCAAATCTCACCCAGCTGTCTTCCAGCTTCCTTAGCCTGGCTCCTCATGGCTTCTACTGCCTGCTCTGTCTTTCTATGCCTGCCTTAAATACCCTCTTCACCCAGTTGTTTCACATCCAGGTTAAGATTAAAGGTGTGGGCTACTATTTGGTAGTTAGCCTTGAACTCACAGAAACACAGAAAGATTTCCTCTGTCTCTGGAGTTATGGGATTAAAGGCCTGGCACCACCACTGCCTGCCTGGGAGCTTGGAACTCCTTCTGTAAACCAAGCTGGCCTCAAACTCAGATCTGCTGGGATTAAAGGTGTAGGTCACCACTCTCTAACTCTCCTGGATTGACTGTGGGTGGATCTGTTCTCTGACATTCCAGACTGGTTTTATTAACTGTATAGCATATCACTACACGTGGGTGCTTGGGAACTGAACTCTGCTCTCTTGGCAGAAGAGCAGGAGCTGCTCTTAATTGCTGAGTCATCTCTTGACAAGTTACCTGGATTTCTGTTAACACATACTGCTAAATTGAAATTAAACATTTCGGTCACAGTGGTGGTTTTTGTGCATTCACCCGTCCCATTTCTTCTTGTTAATTTGTGGGTGTTTTTTTTTTTTTTTTTTTTTTTTGAGATAGGGTATTGTTATGTAAACCATATTTGTGTCAAACTCGTGTTCCTGCAGCCTCAGATTCCCAAGGGCTGGTATTACAGACGATTACCTCCACACCTGCCTCTCCATTTGCTTTTTACTTGGCATTTGGCTAGACTACACTTTTCAGTTTGCATTGCAATTAGGTTATGCCAATGCACCCAAATTCTTGCCAATGGTTTATGGGCAGAAAGTAATAGATATCTAGCCTTGGCCAATAAAAACTTACTATTTAATATTCTACATTCTCTGTTGTCACCTGACAGCCTTAATAAAAAGGACCCTGAAGGTCAAAGGAGGTGGAACCATAAGATGGAAATAACCTAGGTCTGAGTTGCAATGGAGGGCATCAATGGCTGATCAAGACTCCCTGAATTGCACAAAGTTATGAATCAGAAATAAACATTAGTTGTGTAAAAGCTCTGAAAGTTCACAACTGTTTATTAATGGTGGTTAGTTTACCTTGAACCCAAACTCATGCTCAACAGTAGCTCTTTGCAATCATTTTAATATTCTATTTGTCCAAAGACTTCCCAGTAAGAAAACATTTCAAGGCTCTTTTACGCTCTCTAATTTTTATGATCAGAAACGGCAGACTTGTCTGAGATTTCAGTTCATAAGCAGAGCACTTGCCCAACATGCACAGTTCTAAGATCAATCTCCAGCAAGACATGCATTCGTACACACACAGACATCACACATTTACATAAATATAGTAAGAAGTAATGGAAGAAGAGAAACCTTTAGTCTCAGAACTATTAGTATGAAAGTTAATAATACTAAAAAGTTCAGTTTCTCCTAAAATATACTTTAATAAGCCTAGAGAGACTGGTTTCCTTTAGTGTGTAGAAGAGATCTGGGGTCTCTGTCAGTGGCTGATGAGGGCTCAAGCCCTTCACTGAAGGTGCTCTTTACAGAGGCTGTTGCTTAGATTTGTTGATTGCTGGGAAAGACAGAAGCCTTGACTTCCTGGGTGTCTTAAAATCTCTGATTTTTCAGAATTGTGAGAAGGAGAGAGTTCTCAAGTGGTGTCTAAAACTTGTATGCACTTAGTGACCAATATTTAATATAGTGCGACAGGACACACACACACACACACACACACCTGACCAGCTGGCAATCTTTAAAATGGCAATAATTAGCATAAAAAGAAAAATAGGTAAATATGAAAGTGGGAAATCACACTGGTTTGGAATGGGAAAGATAGGTCATTAATTTTTCTTAATCATGCCTTTCTTTCAAAACATTTCTCATTTTCAACCTAATAAGGATTCCAGATCCAGATGTTCCACAAACACGTAATCTTCACCAAAAAAGGGTAAAGGGAGAGAGGAATTTATCATTCCAGAAGAAATGCTGCTATATTAGGTAAAAATCCAGAGCAGGCATTGACTCACACACGTTGGAGAGCGTACATGTGTATAAAACAAGCATGCTAACATATGTGGAGGGTAAATCCTAAAAGCTGTTAAATGCTCAGGGACAAAGACTTGTTATACTTTCCAAATGGCAGAAGATCCTGAGGCTATCTTGCAATCCAAATTATTTTTGTTACAATGAAGGCAACAACAGACCCAAAGAGGTGAAGTGACTTTTTTAATGGTTGAGAAACAACCCTTCTAAGGAAATAGCTGAATTAAGACTAAATCTCGATCTCCTGGGTTTCTGGTCCAATGCTTTGCCCACTAACTCTTTCTTGCCAAGGTGTTACTATTTCAGGATGCCACTAGAATGGGTTCTTTGAGGTTTAGATTCTGAATGTGAAGATGTCCCAGTCAAACAACACTATGGACATAGGACAGGTTTGAACAAATGCTCTGTTAAGAAACTCCACAAAAAGTTAAAAATTCATTGACCTTCAGTTTTTTTTTTTTTTTTTTAAAGACTTTCTATGCTCTGGGCTTCAGGCTAAATGCTCTACACATAGAATTCATCTACCAGCTTACATCTTATTGGCATCTACTGTCTGCCAGGCATCCATGAACTAGCAATCTATTAGTAAGACATCAGATTTCTCACCCTATGGAACTTGCAGCCAAACTGTTTATTGCATTAATTTCACAGATGATGAAAATGAGGTCCAGAGGGTGGAAATGATGTGGACCCTATATTGTCCATCTGTGTATGCTAACAGTATAACAGTATTGCAAGTACACAGCAACCCGCACTACTGGAAAAGGAGGCATGGGAAGCTTAATGTTTGTTTTGTTTTGTCTGACGGCTGCAGGATTTTATTGGGCAAAACAACATGAACTTTTACCCACATAAAGGAACATCAATGTTTGAGCAATCTTTTACACAAGGAAAAAAACCCATTTAACAAAATCATCGTCATGTACTTCTAGTAAAAGAAAGAAAGAGGAAGGGGAATCTACTCACACGAACCTTTTGATTAATTATCTGCTTTGAGTTGGTGACAACGTCTTCTTAGGCTGTCATAGCCTGATACTTACATCATGGAAATATTCCAACAGAAACTTTGGGCTTGATTGGAATGTTAGCTGGAGTGGCTGGAGCTCAAGGCTAGACTCTATAGGCCAAGATCAAAAGCAAAGCGATCCAAGCAAGGACAGAGGGAAAAAGCCATTGAACACAAAGGAAGAGCAAGAGACCAAGGAGCATCGAAACTACAGAGCATCTAGTAAGTGGAAGAGGTAGGAATTTCAGATGTACAGAAACACTTATGCTCTTCTCTCCATCGACTGGATTATTCAGTATTAACATGAAACCATATATATTTTTTTCCCTTCTGACATGGAGTTTCTCTGTGCAACAGTCTGGCTGTCCTGGAACTCACAATGTAGACCATGCTGGTCTCGAACTTACAGAGATCCACTTGCCTCTGCCTCCCAAGGGCTAGGATTAAAGGACTGTGCCACCGTGCCTGGCCATATGTTATTCAACACTTTTCAATATTGCTCATGACTGCTTCCAGATCTAGAGGGAAGAAGTAGAGCAGAGATGGAAACCAAGGCTCTCCATGATTTAAAACCACTACATGGCAGAACAGCACAGAGCCCTATATCATTCTTTTCACTAAAGGATGAATACCATGTGAAGATTTTGCCAGTGGGAACTTAGGATTCTGTTAAGTTTTTCTCTAGGTAACACAATAACACATACAGCATAATGCTCACCTTTAGTAGGTTCCTAAATAGTAGGAAAATAGTGAGCAAGAGGAATAAATAAATATGGCTAGAGAGGACCTACAGCATAGAGAAGTAATTAGGTATGGCTAGAAGGAACCTAGAACACTAAGGAGTGGAGACAGAATTTAGAATGATAGTGTTGAATTTTTGTTTAGCTAAAAATATTAGAAAGGATCTCTTTGCTTTATTTAAATACATAAATAGTAAGAATCTACACAAATGTTTACATACTTATTCAGAAGAGGACACTTTCTGTAGCTGTGAGATGGAATTTACCCATCTGTTTAAGCCAGCCTATTGCAAGGCAGCAGCACACAATTTGAAAACAGACTTTAATTATTTCCAGTTTCAAGTGAATTCTCTATTTAAAAATGAACGAAACAGTGGACTAGTCAAATATCTCCATTCTCTTCTTCTATATGAGCCTCTTTAAGGTCTAATTATAAATAAGTAGCTTTGAGGTTAAATAAAAAACATTGAGCAATAGTTTTGAAACATTTTGAAGAGGCAAGCAGCAAGCCGCAGCATTGCCAGGCTCCCAGTGTAAGACAGAAAGCAGAATAAGAATTTTCTGTTCTATCAAGAAAGCAAAAATACTGGCTTTACATTAAGTCAACCTCTTGCCCCTGTGCACCAGCTCTCAAATATTAAAAATGACTGTCAAATTCCCAGGGAAATAAAAACCAATTTTCATCCGTATAAGCCTGTGCATAAATGCACTAAACTTCATTCCAAATATTTTCTCAAGAAGCTTGACATAAAAATATCTATAGTTGATCTGCTATAACAGCATGAATATCTTGAATGACTTCCAGTAACTTTGCTTAAAAAAATACCTCAGTGTCTCTATGACATTCTAATGACAGCTTAGGATTAATGTCAATACATTTCATTATCTGGCAAAAGCACCCTTGATGGCAATAGATTCTGATTACCATCTTCACGTACTACATTACACTTTGTCACTGTATCCTGGATGATTGCCCTTGCCTTTTCTTGCCCTTTTGGCAGGGTACTTATTTCTAAGCTTATATTAAAAATTTTTCTTATCTATTCAGGCTTAGAATGAACTAAATGATTTCTGTTTTAATCCCAAATCAATATGTGCAGTCAGGTTATGGCAGGACTCCGATCTCTCTAGCCTTTGTTCATAGATTTGATAAATAAGGACTTTGTAATCTTTATGGGCTCTTACTTACATATTTTAAATGTAAAAATTGATGCCACTGGTATAAGGACTATCATTTATACACATAACCCAGATAAGGAAGTGGATATAATATTACTATTCTGAGTTATGGAACAACCTATAAGAAACACATATTAAACAGATGGTCCTTTCCTAACTTTTATGCACATTAGAATCTACCTGAAAGCTGAGTCCTAGGTCTACAACTAGAGATTCTTTTCAACGATTCATTTTATTTTCAATTTGCATATATGTGTGTGCGTGTGTACATGTGTGTTGTTGGGGTGGGGTATATACACATTAGTGCAGTTGCCTGCCTGGTGAGAAGTTATCAGATCTCCTGGACCTGGACAGGCTTGTGTGAGGTGCCTCACATTGGTGCTGAGCTAGAGTCCTCTGTAAGAACAACAAATGTTCTTAATTACTGAGTCATTTCTTTAGCCTCCACAAACCAGAGATTCTTTATTTTCTTTCTTTCTTTCCTTCTCTCCTCCCTCCCTCCCTCTCCTTCCTTCCTTCCTTCCTTCCTTCCTTTCTTTCTTCCTTCCTTCCTTCCTTCCTTTCTTTCTTTCTTTCTTTCTTTCTTTCTTTCTTTCTTTCTTTCTTTCTTTCTTTCTTTCTTTCTTTCTTTCTTTCTATCTTTCTTTCTTTCAGATAAGGTCTTACTATGTATCTCTGGTTGTTCTGGAACTAACCATGTAGACTAGGCTGGCTTTGAACTCACAGAGATCCACCTGTGATTTAAAGGCTTGTGCTACCATGGCTACAAACAGAGATTATTTTTTTTAAAGAATTTTTAAAATTCATTTTACATACCAACCACAGATCAAGCAGGTCCATATAGAGTTTGAGACTTTGATTTCCAACAAGTTCCCAGATGATGCTGATATAGTCAGTCCAAGGACCACCCTTTGAGCATTAGTGGGAAAGGATGGAGTGGTCAAAAGCAAAGGCTTGTGAGTAATGGTCTTGGGTTCAAAATGATGCTTTGCCAACCATAAGATTGGTGGTGTGGGAGAGTCTTCCTTAAGTGTGTCTAAGCTTTACTTCATCTGCTCAGATGGGTTTTGTAAGTATGGTCTTGGCAGATGCCTAGCATGACAACTATGACCCAGCTTGTGCCCTGTATCATAGTATAGCTAACAAATATATCTGTTACATGTGAGGTTAACCTAGAGTGAGTAGCTGTGCAGGAGTTGAATTGCTTAGGTAAACACCGAAACACTTGAATATTAATCAGGAATTTCAAATAAACACCACATTATGATTTTGTTTGATTATGACCCTTTAATAATTTTCACTTAAATAGCTTTATAGTCCTGCATCTATGGCTTCTTATGAATGATTTTTTTTAAAAAGAACATCAGTTTATTTTCAAAATCAAACTCAAGTCTTTGGAGACTAATATTTTTCCTCTCCATATTTTGCTACTAAGAGGCCTGGTGTTCTGCCAAGGTAACATATTAATAAATTTAAGCTTGCAATTTTCCTTGTCATGTGAACATTCAATTTGGTTTCCAAACACAGAAAGCAGCCAATTCAACAGGATATGTGTATTGGATTTACAATGAACGTGTCCATGAACTAATGACTTTAAAATCCCCGATTCTGTGATTTGCTTTTAATTTGTTAAACAAGCATGATCTAACAGTTACAAAGATCCTAGCCAATTCAGAACACGTTTACTTCGAGAAACATAATTTTACTTTAGTCTAGTATTAAAATATGAATTCATTTTGTAGTCAAATATTTATTAAGCTGTTCACTGAATTCCATCTTGCTGGTAGGGCTACACTTACTTCACCCTTATAGTCTAGGGAGAACGGTAACAGAACAGTTATTAGAAACTCATCTTAAGAAGCTAGTAATTCCCCAAGTCTTCAAAAGCTTAGGATGCTTTTCATTTATACTCAGCTAGCAATGACTCTGCTAGCCATTGCCCATTGGGCATCCACAACACTAGCTGCTGACCCTGAGAAGAGGGATTCTCCAGAGCTCTTACCCAAAGGAAATAATTTACATTTCCTATGCTTTTGTCTGTAAAATAAACAGAGAAGGGGCAAATCAAGTCAGCCTTACAGCTTGCAACTGGCTGTCATATAAACCTGCTAGCAAAATAACTGAAGACAGAAACCATCTGAAACTTGACTTTGGGATTTTTCAAAATAAAATGTATGATTTATATTCATACTATGTTATAGAGAAATACTGCTTTCCACACCAGTCTGGTGATATTTAGAGATTGGACTTATGGGGAGTAAGATTCAAATAAGGTCATCAGAGTGACCTATTATCATGATGGGTCGGACACCAGACAGCTTACTGTATTCCCAGCAATTGAGGACACGGTGAGAAGTCTGTCATCTAAAAAGCAACAAGAGAGAACTTACTAGCAGCAAATAGCTTGGCACTTTGACTTTGAACTTGCCAATCCAGAATGGAGAGAAATAAACATCTCGTGTGTAAGCCATCAATGTATGGGTTTTTTCTTTATAGCAGACTAAGCAGACTGAGACATGACCTTAGACAGTCACAGAGGTTTGTATAAAACTATGAAAATGCTCCAAAGCTATCTCTTATTATTTCCAAGCAAGGCCTGTGGCTTTGCCAGGCTGGCTCTTCATCATCTTTTGAACAACATTTGCTCTTTCATGCTTCTCCTCCCCCTGTGCTGTTCCCTTTACCCCAGATGACCTCCTTGAATCTCCCATTTCTAGTTGGGAGGCACAGCTCTAAGAATCTTTTTTAATTACCCATGGTCCTTTCCCCACACGATGTGTTACTAAGTGTCTTAGCATCTACTCATTTGCTTCACATTCATTAGGACCACTCAGGGATACAGCTCTTACCTGCTCAGGACTTTCCTTGAGCACCCCTAAGACATACCTAATATCTACATCTTCTGGGTCCCTATTGGCCCACTTGGAGTGTTTTGCAAATACCATGGGACTAAAACTTACTGAATGAAAATTGAACTGAATGCTTGAGGCCAACAAATGTTCTGAGGCAAATGAATCCAGCAGTCCAAGGATGTACAATAAAATCCTGGCTGCAGAGGCTGTGGGTGGGGGTGGGCTGGGAGGAGACATGTTCTGCATAAATGAGTTTAATAGATGGCTGAGGACTTATCCGTTTAAACACCAAAAGTTTTACTTTTAATTGTCTTGGATAGAAACATTTCCAAGATGTTCTTCTGAAATAATGCATTGTAAACACAATCCAGCTAGAACACTGTTGTCATAGTAGTGAGCTCTAACCCGGAGAAGCCCCGAGGCTCTTCTGAGATATGTAGAACTGCTTGTCCCTGTTCTAAATGGCCACAGACTGCTGTTTTTATTCTTTGTGTGTGCACGCTGGCTTTTGTAGACCTCTTTTCTCGCTCCTGCCGTTGTTGGTTTTCCTGATGCCTATGTAAATGACTAGCCATTTTTATTTCCTGCTCCAAACTGGCTGTTTCTCAGCTGAAACAAGTCTGGAAATCAGATGCCCAAGCCCTTTGTGGTTGTTGTGATGATTATTATTGTTAGAAATATGCACAAACTCAGAGCAAAGGGCTCTGTGTATGTGAGGGCTTGCCAAGGTCTTTCTGCTAAGTGGGGTCAGAGTCAAGTGCATCTGTGTTTGAACTCCTGCTTAGACTGCCCTCAGACTATTCTGAAAGCAAAGCCAGTTAGATGTACAGTTCTCAAGCAAATGAGGAACTTAGTCATGTATTCCATAAATATTCACGGAGTACTTGCCAAAGTAAGAAGCATCTGTTAGGTGCAGCAGAAGAGACATGTAACATAAATATTCTATTGGTCTTCCTATATTGCACACCATACATAAATATTTATTGAATGAGTAACTTTCCAATCTCATCATTGAAAAGATGATACACAAGACAAAAATAAGCTTACCATGTAAATGGTAGAAAGGGTCAGTACAGACCATGCATATAAAGTAGATTCAAGGACCAAAGATTATTTTCTGTTGGAAAAAATCCGGGAGCACTTCATAAAAAAGGCAGTAGTTTTGTTAGGGACTTGATGGATTGGAGCCCCATTTCAATCAGTAAGAATCAGGGAACTAAGAAAAATACCAATGTTACAGGCACAAGGCCAGGAAATGGAAGCGGGGATGAATGTTTTGGGGAGTTGACTAGTACTGTTCAGAGGGAGCTCATGTGGGGAGTAGGGGGAGGTCACATTATCATGTTTATTAGGGTCACAGCATGGGTGGCCTTGAATATCAGGTAGAAGGGTTAAGGTGATGTTATTAGGAAAAGCCGTGCCAGCTGGAGATGGCCTGCCTAGAGCACAGCATAGGATTGCTTTGGTAGATGCAAGAGCTATGTAGAAGTTTCTATGAGTTGAAGTGATGTTCACTCCAGAGCTTACAAAGTTGGAAAGAGTAAGCTTCAGGGAGATGAGTTAGGGAGGCCTGAATGGCAAATGTATACAGATGGTTAAAAACACGATCGGGAAAGTGTGCTGAGCTGCTAAGAGGACACTGGGTCCTCACAAGATGAATGTCTGTATGGACTTGCCTCTCACAAAGAGGCTCCAAAGTTCATATCTTACGTTTGGTACCCTTTTTACACAGCTATATTTAAACGTTATTAAGTCTTCTTTTTCAAATAGCTTTCAACCTTTAAAGGCAGGCGCATACTCGGCTTTTCCTGTGAGGCTGCTCTTTGTATGACTGAAGTCTTAACACTGAAGTCAAGGCATTTATCCACAGAAATTATACCAGCTCCTTGATTAGAAATAAAAGTTGTTTTCAGATCACCGGGAAGTCCCTATAGAATAAGGATCAGGTCTCAGATATTTACCAGATTCCACAGAATGTGTGATTAGGATTTTGAAGCGAGAATAAAATGTGTCTTGCAGAGTTAAAGACATAAGCAAAAGAAGCTGTATATAAACCTGGCATGATAAGAAGTTATATACATGGTCTAAAGATGGCAAGAAGTAACTCCCATGTGGCCAGAGAGCATGCAGAAGGAGTGCTGGAGAGGTGTCATGTGATTCTGCATCTGGTCAGCTAGTACCGAATGCTGTTAGAAGCCAATGATGGTGAGGAGATAAATTTACGAACAAAGCCACCGTGCACCTATAACTGCTACTTAGTCCGGCGTGCTTGACAAATTAATTCAACTGAGTTGTATATTTTAACAATAGCTTTGAGCTCATTGGAATCTCAAGGGTAAAGGAGCCTAGGCTAGCTGGACAGGGAACCTCAGGAATCCCTCCATAACCTGAGGTATGAGTTACAGTAGCTTCGAGCCCATAGGAATCTCAAGGGTTTCTTGCTGGGTTCAAATTAGCTTCAGTGGGAGGTTGCTAAAGCTCTCCAACTGAGAGCGACTCACAAAGGTTAACATTGTAGTGGCAAGCAAGATTCACCTTTGGCTTTGGGGTAAAATGCCAGCAGATTTTGGTGAGCCTGCTTCCTGGTAACATGTACCTATGGCATAATCACTCTGGGCAGGAACATCAGGCTTCAGGGGCCTGGGTAGGGTATGTATAAGTGTTTAAGTTCTTAACTAGAACTAAGGGAAATTTCAAAGGATCATCATTGAAGAAACTCTACTACTTCCTAAAATACAATAACTATTTCTCTATCCAATGGAATGGCCACTAGGCTGCATGTGGTCACTGTGCATTTGAAATGTAGTGATCCAGGGACTCCTCTGCAGCTCTGTTGGTAGAATAAACATGTGCATGGAGCCCTGGGTCTTACTCCTAATACCTTATACAATTAGAATTAGTGGCATACACATATAATTCCAGGACTGGGGAAGCGTAGTAGCAGATTTCTGGCCCAGACTTTCTGGCCTAGCCTCAAGGTTTAGGCCCGCAGACCTGCAGACCTGCAGAGACACACAGATGCTTTCATTAATTTGAGGCTGATCGGCCTCAGGCCGAGGCATATCACTTGCTAACTCTTTACCTTTCATCTAACCCATGACTCTTATCCTGTTCAGCCATGAGGCTCGGTACCTTTTCTCAGAGCAGCATGGTTGTCCTCTGCTTCTTCCGGCTTCTCTCTGGCCTTCTGCTCTGTGCTTCCTGTTCTCAGAGTTTTCTAGTCTGGTAGCCCCACCCAAACTTCCTGCCTGCCTTTGACCAATCAGCGCTTTTTATTAAACCAGTGGGTGGGACAATTATTTACAATATAACAACATAATCTCCCACAGGGAAGTGGAGGCAGGAGGATAGGATGTCCACGACATCCTCAGCTATATAGGAAGTTACAGACCAGCCTGGGTTTCAGGAGAACACAGCCAATTGCAAAGAAAGTATGAGAAAAATAATGTCAGATAGTCATGAAAACATTGTTACTGGTTGTATGTTCAAATACTAGTTTAGCTATATTGGGTTAAATAAAATGCTGAGGTAAATTTGGTATTTTGATGCTACTAAATTTCAAATAAAATATGTGGCTCACATTTCCATTGTATTGAGTAGGACTGCAGAAAGGCCATGCTATTTTCTATTGCGACGATAAAACAGGCCACCTCCCTGATTCTTCTCACTTCCCCCCTTATATGGAACTTGCTAACATGAACACTAGGAAGATATTCAAAGCCTAATAAACAGGTTGATGCATTCTTATCTATTTTCTGGGATTGTTTATCTGCATTTCAATGTTTCCATGGAGATCAGTGTAACTGCAAGCTTGTTTTAATGGTCATGACGTTCTGTACGGTTTGCATATTATAAAAATTAGTGAAACAAAACTCTTGAAAGGGCTCATTACTTTTGGCCATTAAAAAGCAGAAAGACAAAGGGGAGGGGCCCTCATATTAATAACTTTCACATCAGGCAAGTTGTTGTCTGACATATTGAGATGGACTCACCCTTTCTAAAGAAGTTATTGCTAAATACTGCTCTCCTACAAAGAGCTTGGAGCCTGCATCTGTTAGAACAGCAATAACAATGGCAAATTCCCAAGAGACAGTATTTGCAGGATCATTTTGCTTTCACGTTGGTAAATAGAAGTGGTCAGAAAGGGATTCCTGAAGTCATCTGCGGGGCTCCCAAGTTTTTTGCTTATGGGCTAAAGAAAATGTAATGTTTGATCATCACACTGACTTTTAGCCTAATTTGCCCTAATTTTATGAACTTTTTTGCTTCCCACCAACAAACTCCCATGTATTCCAGCGTTTAACAGGATGTGAAATTGCCTCAAGGCTTTGCCACCAAATGGAACTGATTACACAATGAAAAGAGTGAGACTCTTAGATACCGTGCAAAGTATTTTACTATGTTCTGCAAGACTTTTTGCATTTAGGAAGTGAGTTTGTTTTTAAGTACACATGGGCTTTGTTTGAAAAAGCAAAATCTTATTCATTGTCTTTGAAGTGTGAGCAAGCCAAAAAAAAAAAAAATCAGAAGTTAAATTATGACTATGAAATCCAAAGGAGTCAGAACCTGAGGTGTGCCTGTCACACAGAGGGTCTGCTGTGCTTCAAAACAGTTGGGAGCAGTTTATGTATGTGGATGGTCTGAGAAGGACTCAGTAGACAGTGAACCTTTTGGAAGAACACACAGTTCTTAAATACCTGTCACCAGCGTTATATTGCAGAGCAAGATGAAATAGAAGGATTCTCACGTTAAGCATTTCATACTGGGAAAGCAGCAATGACTTCACTGTGCAGTTAGTGGACAAGCTGTTCTCTCTCAAGATCTCAAGCTGTCCTTCAGGAGGAGAAACTTAATTCTCTCTCTCTCTTTCTCTCTTTACCACACTGAATTTTGTAAACATGTCAACTGCAATCTTTCTGGTCTAATAATTACAGTCAACAATGAAAAGCTCTGCTCTCCAATTATAATCATTTTACAGTAAAAGAGGGGAAAAGAAATTGAACTCAGCCTTTCCATGCCAGTGTTACAGATGACATCCACCTGGGCTCTAGAAGTTTTGGGCTCAAGGTGTTTTTGTACATTTCTATCTCCATTTTTTGGAGGGGGGTATGTGTATGCACATATGTGTCTGTGTATACGTGTACACATGTATAAGTATGCTTGTGTGGATACATGTGTATGTGTCTGTACAGAGATAACCTTCAGGCCCGGCTATCTTACTTGTTGTTGCTTGCTTTTTTAATTTTTTGTGTGTGATAGAGTTGCTCAGTCTTTTATTGACCTGGAACTGGTAAAGGAGCCTAGGCTAGCTGGACAGGGAGCCTCAGAAATCCCTCCATGTGGACCTCCTAGGTACTGGGATTACGAGCATACATCACCACCCTGGGTTCTGATTTATTTAGTTCTAGGGACCTAATGTAGATCCTTCTACTTGCACAGAAAACCCTTTTCTGAGTCATCTTGCCAGTCCTTACACTGAATTTCTCTTTACTAAATTAATTCTACAGAATTTGGAATTGTATCTGTCTTGTTGCTTAACTACTTTGACTGAGTTGTATATTTTAACAAGTTGAAAAATAGTTATGAATATTAATTAAGAATAATTTTATATAAAGAAAATAAATTCTATGGACTCTATTTCCTTCCTATTAAACCTCAGCTATCTAAGGAAAAACTGAGAAGAGACAAGCATCTATAGAAACATATGACTCTTCTATATAGGACTTGATTAATCTTCTAAAAGAATATGTTTATATATCAATAAATGTCTCAGAAGGAGGAGAAAATGGACCATGTGTAAATCCAAACCAAAGAGAAGTATCAACAAATGTTCAGGCTTAAGCATCTTGCTAATGATAAACTCCAGGAGCCTAGGAATGAACACAAAGTCACTTCAGTGATGCCAACACGCTGTGGGTCTTAAGCGTCTAGATTCACTATTCCAAAGTTTACAAGTTAGTATAGAGCAAAGACAATGCTTTAGGGACTGCCCATCTTAAATGGAGCAGCAAACCCTCATTGCTGCTACATCCCTGTAATCCCAGCACTCAGGAAGCTGAGATAAGAGATCTGCTGAGTTCAAGGCCAACCTAGGCTACATAGCGTCAGACCAGTCAGGGATACATAGCAAGACCATGTATGGAGATGAACACCACTACAGCCAGGAAAGCAGTAGAGTAAATGTAGATCTTCAAATCCTCTCCTTAAAATCGATGCTTCAGTCTCAGCGTCGGCTCTGTAGCAGAACGCCAGCTGTGGCCTCCTCTTCCTTTCTGCCCCATCTCAGTGGATCACACAGACCTTCCCCTCTAATCTTCCTTGCCCTAGCCCATAATGCTATACCTAGCAAAACCTTCAATCACAATAGAAAAATAAGAGACAATACATGACAAAACCAAATTTAAGCAATAGCTATATATAAATCTAGCCCTAAAGAAGTCCTTGGAAGGAAAACTTCAATCAAAAGAAGTTAACCATGCCCAAGAAAACACCCAAGAATCCAAGACCAGAAAACCAAGAGGGGAAACACGCATGCACTTTCGCACATACCTCACCATGAACTCTCATGTGCATGTGCAATTGCACACAGACCCCTCCCACACCACCACCAATAACAGGAATCAACAAACACTTCTCACTGATAACTTTCAACATCAATTGACTTAATTCCCCAATAGAAAGACACAAACGGAATAGATGCAGAAATAGGATCTATTCTTCTGCTGCATCCAGGAAACGCACGTTACCATCGAGTATAGACATCCCCACTAGGTAAGAGGATGGGAAACAATATCCCAAGTAAATGCAGCTAAAAAACAAACTGGTGCAGCCATTTAAATATCTAAAAAGTTAGACTCCAACCCAACACTAATCAGAAGAGTTGGTGAAGAACACTACACACTCATCAAAAGGAAAAAAAATCCATCTAAGGACATTGCAATTCTTAGATGTGCATCAAACACGAGCACACTCAAATTCATAAAAGAAACACTACTATGGCTTCCATTATATATTGACCTTTACACACTGACAGTGGGAGACTTAAGACCCAACTCTTGTCAATAAGCAGGTCGTCCAGAAAAAAACAAAGCAGAGAAATGCTGGCGCTAACTATAATTATAAACCTAATGAACCTAACAGACGTTTCACCTTCTCAGTACCTTAGGGAACTCACTCCCAAACTGACCACATACTGGACACAAAGAAAGTCTCAGTGGATACAATTAAAGCGACATCCTGCACCCTATAAGAGCACCACAAATTCAAGCTGGATATCAGCAACAGAAAGCCTGCCAACTGTTCGCCGACACGGAACAACTCTCTACTGAATGAAAAACGGAACAAGAAAGAAATGAAAGCCTTTGCAGAATTCAACGACAATACAGAAGAAGTCACATACTAGTGACTTCACGGAGCATTGAAATGCTCTAGAGCAAAAGGAAAAACCACACTGAAGAAGAAGCAGCAGCAAGAAATAATCAAATTCGGGGTGAAATCAGTAGAAGAGAAGCAAACAGATCCACAAAAACAATACAAGGAATCAGTGAAACAAAGAGCCGATTCTTTGGCAAAATCAGTAAGATTGGCAAACATTTATCCAAATTAACTAAAAGAAGGAGAAAGAACACAGAAATTAGCAAAGTTAGAGATGACAGGGAACATAACAATAGAAGCCAAAGAAATGCGGAGATTTATAGAACATATTTTAAAACTGTACTACACCAAATTGGAAAACCTACAGTAAAAAGTTATTTTTTTAAAAAGAAATACCACTTACCAAAGATAAATCAAGATCAGATAAGCAACATAAACAGACTTGTAACCCCTAGTGAAATAGCAGTGGCCATTAAAAGTTTTCTAACTAAAAAAAAAAAAAAAAAAAAGCCCAGGACCAGATGGTTTTAGCACAGAGTTCTACCAGACTTTCAAAGGATAGTTAATGCCAATTCTCCTCAAATTATTCCACAAAATAGAAACGGAAGAAACATTGTCCAATTTGTTTTATGAGGCCACAGTTACTCTGATACTCAAACCACATAAGGACTCAACAAAGAAAGAGAATTACAGACCAATTTCCCTTATGAACATAAGAGCCAAAAATTTCTTTATAAAACACTTGTAAAGTGATTCCAAGAACACATCAAAAAGATTATTTGCCATGATCAAGTAGGCTTTATCCCAAAGATGGAGGGATAGTTAAGCATATGTTAATCAAAAAATATAATACAGACTGAAAGATAAAAACATCATGATTATTTCATTAGATGCAGAAAAGGCCTTGAGACAAAGTCCAACACCTCTTAATGATAAGAGTCCTGGAGAGGGTGCTGGAGTGGCGGCTTAGCAGTTAAGAGCATTGGCTGTTCTTCCAGAGGTCTTAGTCAGTTCCCAGCACTCACATGACTGTTTACAACCATTTATAACTGTAGCTCTATGGGATCTGAAGCCTTCTTCTGGTGTGATGTTGTACATGCAGACAAAACATTCAGATTCATAAAATACACAAATAAGCATTTAAAAACTCCTAGAGCGATGAAGGATACAGCTGACATACATCAACATAATGAAGGCAGCTAAAAGCAAGCTCATAGCTAACATCTAACATTCTAAGAGAAACTCAAGGCAATTCTCCTAAGACCAGGAACAAGAAGGGAACACTGTTAACGCAGACATTAAGATCAAATGGTTTCTCTAAGCATTTTAGAAATGATATGGAAGTATATTGACTATGACATGGTGGATATTAAAGAAGCTCATATTTGAGAAGAGAGAATGAGGAGAGATAAAATTCATGATATATGAAAAATTCATTGATGAACGGGAGGAAATGGGGCCTCATTAATTTAATAACTACCGAATATCAGCATCATTCAAAGCCCTTTTGTAGGGGTTAGCTTAATTGAGATCAAGATTGCAATTAAATTAAAAGTCAAATTAAAGTTGGAGCTTGGAGAGCTGGAGGGATAGTTCAGTGGTTAAGGGTGCTTACTGCTCTTCTGGAGGACGGGGTTCCCATCCCCAGTAACAATGGCAACTCATAACTGTAACTCCAGTTCCATGGGATCAAATGCTTACTGCCATGATGGAGAAACAGGAACAGAATCCATCTTTTCGTTAAGAGCTAAAAAAATCTCTGAGACAGTGAGTTTTGGATATTGCAAAGCATGCAGCGCAGGACAGAGATCGCTCCACAAAAATACTGAGAACAGTGAAGTTCCCAGGACACTGCACAGGAAGAGAAAGTCAGGCTGGCGAGGCCATCTCCCTGAATTGAGCACAGTTCAGAGCAAAGAGATACCACAGTGGCAGAAGTCAGGAGACGGAATACCAGCGAGAGGAACAGGAACAGGAAATCAACAGTGTCATGAATCCCCACCTAAATTACAGTCAGCATGTGGCTGTGAGCGAAATATCAAAACTAGAAAAGAAAGGAACATCCCTAGTGCACTCTGGGATACTGTGGGTTCCCTTGGGTCAGAGAAAGCCTTCCTCACCATGAACAGAGAGACCTCAAGAGAAGGGACAGTCAAGCCAGATAGTCCCTAACCCAAAAGATGGTTTTAACCACAAAACTTGGGAAGCAAGCTTCAAAACCAAATAATTAGACCCAAGTAGGGTCATTCCAGTACAAAAACTATACAAATTAAAAATCACATGAACATATGTAACATCCCCAAACCTGACGGTGTGTCTGTGGAGGATTTATTAATTGCTAATTGACATGAGAGGTCCCAGCTTCTTGTGGGGAGTTGTCAGCCCTGGTGGGCAGGCCAGGGCTGTGTAAGGTAGCTGAAAAGCAAAGGGAAGGAAGCCAGGAAGCTCTGGTCCATGGCTGTGCTTGAGTTCCTGTTCTGAATTCCCTCGTTCATGAACTGTATCTTCGTGTAAGCTAAGTTAAACATCTTTCTCCCAGATTAGTTTGGTCAGTGTTTTATCATAGCAACAAGAGGTTCGAACTAGGAAATTTAGGTGTCCGCTCAAGAGCGGTACAGCTCAGTCATATTTGTCTTGTTTTAAAACCCCCTCCCCCCCCAATAATGCTTTCCACAGTGGCTGCATCAGTGAAACTCTTCCCCCAGAGACACATGCATTTGAATGCTCGACTGGGTTGGCAGCACTCTTCGGGAGGTTATGCTGGAGGAGGTGTCATTGGAAGTTGGCTTTGAGTGTTTTTGCCCCCTCCCAATACTACCTCTCTTACTCTGTACTTGTTTACATTGAGATCTGTTTCCTGCTCCTGCTTCTACACCTACAGTCATGAAGAATTGTAAACTGAATCAAACGCTTTTGTTACTTTTGGTCATCGGATCACAGCAACACAGAAATTAACTGGTCTACTTGCTAACAGGGTTTTGGCCGGTGCGGGGCAGGGGGGCTGTGGTATGGAAGGTAAAATAATTTAAGGCTGGGTTGATGAGGCACAGATTACTAGAATTCAACAGCGCAAAGAACAGGTTTAGGAGAAATAATTGCAACTGAGTACTTTGGGCATCCAGGATTAAAGGAGATCAGCACATCTGGAGCTTGGGGGAGGAGTCTGAACTTGAGATGGAGTTTAGGGAAGGGGCTCTAGACTTGAGATAGAGATTTGGAAGAATCAGATCATAGCAGGTTAAACCACGGACCTGGATGAGACAATTAAGAACGTACAGTAGATATTTTTATTGATCTTTCAATTTTTCTTGGGAACCTATTCAGGTTGGTTATATTGATTTTTTGACCCGCACATGGCTTGCATCTAATACTATAGTTCTCTTGCCTTCTCAAATATTGTTATTGTGTTCTCTTTCAGTGGGATGGGTTGTTTTACTACAGTGGACTTCCTAACCAATAATAATTTCATCTATAGGTCAAGGCAGTCTTACTTCTTCATAATCTGGACATCTTGTATTTCTTCTCTTGCCTTACTGTGGCAGCCAGAATACAAAGCTGAGTAAAGTTTTTCTGGGCCTATCGAGACTTGCATTTTGTTTGGCTCTTTCGTGCTTGGAACTAGGGTGTTAGGTACACCCTGTGACACTGAGTGAGGCTCCCAGCTCAGTTTGTTAAGATGATAAAGTATTGGCTAATTCTCAGTTGTAATCTGTTCTTGTAGTTGTGGGATAAAAGCTACTTGAATGTATCATTGACTAATAGATTTTATTCTAGTACAATTTAAAATTTATATTATATTATAGTATACGCAGACCTATAGATTCATCATACTCCACATCCCTACACCCTCTATTTTTAAGATCTTGCTTTAGTGATACATGTGTTAAAATAATAAACAAATATTAATGTATTTTTAACTAATACACAGATTATATTGAGATCCACTGGGCTAGGCGGTTCTACAGATTTTGACAAATACACAATAGCTTCAGTATTACAGTATTACACAATAGCTTTAATTTTTTTCAGAGTCCCCTGTAGTTCCGTATTTGTTTTCTAAGAAGGCTGGTAGAGGAAGAGATGACGGCTACTAGTTTGGGCCTTGGGTTCAGCTGCAATAAGAGAAACTCCAGATTGGCTCACTAATTTCCTTTTTCAAGAGTATGGCCTGACACCCTCTTCCAAGTCTGGGAGGTGAGAGCTGACAAATGGAACTAGGCAGTTCTGGGCAGTCTAGGGCACACACACACTGTCAAACTTTTTTTTTTTTTTCCTGCCCTGTACATTCCTCATTTCTACTTCTGCTTCCACTTACACCTGTAGTAAACAGTTTTGAGCTCCTATTTACCCACAGCACCAATTATCTAGGCATTTTATTCTGGTTACAGTTTCGGAATCACCTTCAAGGCTTAGGAAACTTGTTCTTCTATAGAAAAGCACACCCAGAGGCTATGGGCTACTGCTGTTCTTGCAAGCCACTCTCTGCCTGGTGGGTTCTAGAAACTGCCTAAGGACCCCATCTATCTGGTGGGGGCATTCAAACCTAAAAGGCGGCCTGCATGACACCGAGCACCCATCTTCCTCTCTCTTGCTCTCCTTTTCTGGGATAATCTCACATGCGACCTATATAGACCCAAGACCTTTGCTCAGGCTCTATTTTCAGGGGACCTAAACTAAGAACAATGTTAATCAAATGGCTTTATGTATCTTTCCACCTAAGCATTTTAAAAGTTTTTCTAGGCTGGGTTTAAGTAATTATGAGGATTTGCTTATAAGGTGATGTGACATTTTAACCTTAGAAATGTAATGTTTTGTCAAGACAATAAAGGAGTTGATGACAGTGATGGCCGCTCCTTCTGACCCACACCAGGATCACCTCCAATATTTCTATCTGGTAATAATACAATAAAATATCTTACTTACAATACAAAACTGTTGGCCAAGGCATAAAAAGAGATATGTGCTATTAAATACCATCAATAAATTCCCTCACAGGCATGTCTAAGTTTTAAAAAACATTAAAAAATCCCAGTCCAGTATTGCTTTCTGCCAGTTTTTTCAAAAAGCTTATGACAGAAATATGTACAATCATTTTCAAACTAACATATTCACTAAGCTGATTCGTCACATTCTTGTTTCTACATAAGTCTACCTTTGACCAGTAAGCCCACACGGCCTCCATTGAATGCTGTTGAATCCATCCTAGCATCTGCAGCTCTCACAGCAATTCAGGTTGCTCTATGTTCAATTTCAGAGCATTTTATTTGGTTAACAAAGCATAGTGGTAAGTTGGAAGGTTGGGGTGGGTGTGCGGCAGTTTGATAGTCTGAGTCTTGCACAGAATGTAAACATCCACATTTCCATGTCTCTTCACAATTGACTTAGTCACTGAAAGAAGAATCACTCTCTGAACTGTCTTCTCTGGCTTTCTCACTTGTACCATTAGGCACCGGAGCATCTGGCCTCCTGAAAAAAAGGGGGGGGGCAAAATTTAAAGGTTTTTCCAACTGAAGACAAGCACATACAAACGGTAAATTGCAGAGTACTGTTGCTCATAAATCTGCTGGGTCTGTGTCCTTCACCAGGAACCTCCAGCTTCAGTGCATTGCCCCTGACTTCTGCTTAAGGGTTGGGGATTAAGTGCTATTTCCTGAGGACATAGCACTCTGGCCAGCACTTACACTCCCTCTGTACTCTCTATATCTCGTTACCATGGAGACGACTATAGACAGAGATGTGATGTGCATAAGCTGGCATGACCGATGTGAAGTCCCTGCTGCCTCGAGAGTACACTGAGGTACAGATGGGAAAGTTAGGAATGGAGAGAAAAAGGAAAGCTGTGGAAACTCAGAGGCAGAAAGGAGTTCAAGAATGGCGAAGCAGCTCAGGCAATGAGGCAATGTGGAAAGTCTGTGGGGAGGAGCAGACGCTTAAAGATGGTTCTTTGTCTATGGGGTGTTTTCACTTACAAGCTTTTGTTTGTGTGCTTTTCCTTTAGAGAATGAACATAAAGAGTATGAGTTGGTTAAAAACAAAAAACAAAACACCATCTTAAAGACAGCACAACAGAAAATAGTGAGTGTTTAAACCCCATCTTTGTATGAGTGTGCTATACTAAACTAACATTAAAACGTAAGAGGGCTATTAAAAGTCACTCTGAGGGGTGGACAGATGGCTCGGTAAACCATTTCTTGCAAGTTTGGACCCCCCAGCCATACAAAAAGTCAGAAGTGGTGACACATGCTTGTAATCCCAGAGGTGGTGGAGTGGCAAGTGGAGACAGGTGAATTCTTGCACCTATACCCATGTGTGCACCTACACCCGTAAACATGTACTTAGAGCCCCCAAGACACAGTGTTTCCAATGGGCTTCAGTAGTGTTTGCTCCAGGAATCGCCTACTCAACGCTGATGTAACTATTACTTGGCTTTTATTCATTTTTACCAGAAAGCAAATTAAACAAGGAAAGTATACAGTCGGAGAAACAGGAGAGAGAAGGAATAATGAGATGCTGTGTGTTCTTAATTAAAATCACCAATTTACCAGATTTATTTCTGACTCAGGTCTCTTGGTTACTATTAAAGCTTCAGGAGATTCACTGAGTAGAAATTATAACTAAAATGAGGGAATATATACCCTACCTGTTACTTTTAGTTATTCAGAGCTATGGTTGAAATACGGCATAGAGATTTTAGTATATGTGGCTGTGGCTAAACAGAGAGATACTGACATTGTTTTTCCCATCACAGAAACCAGTGTGCCCAACAAGAAAAGGTCTGAAGGTTTGAAATGCCATTTCCAGGTTTGACTGATGTGCTACCTACCTAAAATACCAATCCAGGCCCATCAGCTTCATCATCCTCCACAGTCACCACAGCTCCTGAAGCAGTAGGCACAATACAGGGCATGCTTTTCCCATAAGGTTTCTCTCTGCTATATGGTTAATCTCTAATATCTAATCCCTTCAAGACAGAGTCTCACCTTGTAGCTCTGAAACTCATTATGTAGACTACTTCCTGCCTGTCTCCCAGGTGCTGAGACTAGAGGGGTGTATCAACACACCCCCTTCCATTTTTTTTTTTGTTAATTTTAAAAGGAAAAATTACTACAGGGAATTATTTCAATACCTTATCAAAATTATATTAATATCTATGAAAACTCAAGCACATAAAGCCATGTACATATTTCTCCCAAATAAGTGCTAATTTTTAAAGAAGGGTTGACTGGGTAGAGTGATACATGCCTATAATCCCATTATTTGGGAGGCTGAGACAAGAGGATTGCTGGGAGTTTACAGTCACCTGGCCTTCCCAAGATCTGATGTCAAAAAGCAAAATAAATTAAAAAATATTAAAAGGTAACTGGATGGTGGTGGCACATGCCATTAACCCCAACACTTGGGAGGCAGATCTCTGGGAGTTCACGGCCAGCTTGATCTATAGAGTTTCAGAACAGCTAGAGATACACAGAAAAACCCTGTCTCAAAAAACAAAACAAAAACAAACACGCAAAAAATGGTAAATTGAGTTTAGAAAGAAGCAAAACCTATGATGTGGTGTGCAATGTGGCCATTGGTAATATTAATTCTTCTGGGCCGCAGGCGTTAGGAGGCTCACCATCTGTGTTTTCTACGATGTTCATGCCTGGTGATCTGTAGTTTCCATTATCACTAACATCCCTGGGATATTTATGCTGAGACTTGATTTCTCTGTTTGTCTTGAGGCTAATGACAAATGGGACTGATTTCTCAGCTGTTCCTTTTCAGTGTTTGGTGAGTGAGAATCTGCCTCCACCAGCAGGTATCCCGCATTTCTTCTCTCCCTCAGCTTCTGACAGCTAATCCGCTCATTTTGTAAACAGACACTTGCTGAAAGTACAAAGTCTTCTGGGGGGGCTTTTTGGGTCTTTAAAGGACAAGATCATCTCACCCACAAACAGATGATAATGTGACTTCTTCCTTTCCTGTTTGTATCCATTTATGGAGGATGGGGTAAGGCTATTTATTGCTGGTAGGACTATCTAGTTACATGGAAAGTCATTATGGAAGTTCCTCAAAAATTGAAAAAGTAGAATTTCCATATGAGTCATACACTTTTGAGGATATTACCAAGAGAATGAATAATCAGCTGTTTATGGCAATGCCTGCACATACATGTTTATCACTATACCACTGACAAGAGCCATGTCAGAGAATCTGCCTAGGTGTTCATCAGTGGATCCATGAATAAATAAAATGTGTTATATACACATAATGGAATTTTAGCAACAATGAAGAATGGGCTTCTGTCGTCTGCCAGGACTGGGAGACCATCATGTTAAAGGAAGTAAGCCAGCCCCTCAAAGGTAAGAATCATACTTTCTCGTATGTGAAATCTGGTTAAGGGGAACGTATGAAGACAAATCAGGGCTGTTGGCAATAGGGTAAATGTGATCAAAATACATTATTTTTTACAATTAACATGTTAATAAAAAAGAAAAAATATGTAAGTGCAATCATTCACAGATCTGCATGATGCTACATTGTACAGTGGCTAAGAAGACAGACTCTAGGGCCAGGCTGTTCCAATCCCAACCTTGATAATTCTGTGTCAAGAAACTTGGCAGAGACTAGCAGTCTGTGCCCAGATACCTGACTGGACTGACATGAGGGCAACATAAAGTACTGGGCAACACCTTGCTCACAGTAAGCGCTAACGGTTATCAGTTACAGTGAGTCTCACATCACACCTACTATTTGCTAAGATCTAAGCTCCTCCAGGGCTAACATGAATAGCCCTGGGCTCTTGCCCTAATGTAGGGGCTTTATTACTGGGGGAGGCAGAAATGCATAGTGTGACGGAACCTGTTGGTGTGGGAGAAAAGAAGTAAATAACTGCTTGGGTTGGTCAGGAAAGACTCAAAAGAGTTTGTGAAAACACTTGTGGAGGGTTTTCAGAAAGTAGGACTTTTCGAGAACCAGGAACAGCTGAGACAGGATGAGTGCAATCTGGACAGACAACGAAATGGGAGAACTGTGCTTTGTGCACCTGGGAACTTGGGGCTTGGGTGGCTCAGTCTTAGGTGACCGAGGCCAACATAGACATCAAGGTGTTTGGCACATCCAGTAGGTAAAGGCTGAGAGAAGGCCCTAGAAATTTAAGTTTTCACTAAAATCACAGATGCTGAGATTCCTAAATTCTCATTACTTTTAGAACTGACATAACACAGATACTACAAAATTCACATCCCGAGCACACAGGTTCCAGAGGTTTGGGAGGTGTACGGGCTGGGTAACACCACTACCACTTAATTCTATTTTTGTGGCCCTAAAAAGAAGCCTCTACACACTGGCAGGTCCATTGCTCTCCTGTCTACCCTCAACACTGGTCAATTAACAATGTGCTCCCTCCCCCCTCCCCCCACCCTCCCACACCCCCCCATCCCCCCCCACCCCAAAGATCTGCCTGTTTGGGACATCTCACATAAATGAGATCACAGGATGCCTGTCGACTGTGTCTGGGTTCTTTCAACTAGCATGGTACATTCAAAGTTCACCCATGCTGCAGCATTACAGCATGCCATTGTTTTTCCCTGGTGAACAGTATTCTATTTTATTCATATACCACATTTTGCTTATCCAACATCAAATGAAAGACATCAAGGTTGTTTTACTACTTTGTTATTACAAACAATGTCACTGTGAATATTTGTGTACAAAATTTTCAGTGAATCCATATTTCTGGGCATATGGCAACCATGCACCTTAAGTGGAATCAGGAATGGTGACACCTCAAGCTCATTCCTGTTGCTGTGGATTGTTCTTCCTACCCGGACCTTTTGTACTTCCAAACGAACTTCAGGATCGTTTTCTACTTCTCTGAAGAGTAATACTGGAATGCTGATTGGGAAATCACATTAAGTCTGCAGACTGTGGCGGGGCAATCAACCCCGTCACATCATTTCCCCAGTCCTGTTCACTTTATATCTCAGTCACATGACATGGGCCTTTTCCTGGGGACTCAGGCAGGTATGATCACAATGTTTCTTTAGAATCTAGCTTTGGGTTAAGGAACAGAACAAGTTTTATCTTATTCAATGGCAAAACCTAAAAACTTCCTGATAGCTCCCTTACTGGGATTATGAGAGGAAAGTCCTCGGCAGGGAGGAGAGGGCTGACCACAGCCAGCCTGTCCCGAGATGACCAAGATGCCCGTCTCTAGATCCTGTCCACTGTCTGCACTTCTCAGCTCCCAGCCAGCAACTCCCCTTTTGCTCAAGCTAGTTTAAACAGGTTTTATAATTCTGAACAGAAGAGTTTTAAAACATATATTGTTCATTTATATTTTTTCATTAAATAAAGATTTAACTTTGAGTTTAAAACCATAGGCACTTAAAGGTTATAAAAATCAAACATTCTTTGGAAAAATACACGGATAGTTTGAAATCACTTTCTTATTTAAATCTAAAGCAGTTGAATTTAGTGAAAATTATATACCAAAATACTGTTAGAATAACCATGGCTGAGCAGAAGGTGCAGTGAGAGGGTGCAGTATTTACTGAAATGGCTTTCCTGTAAGGCTATCAATGTCATAATAAAATTATGTCTTACGATACTGCTGTAAATTAATGGTCTGTCAGAGTGCTATGTTATAGCAACAGGCATTCTTGAGGGAAGAACAACCTCTAAGGTGCTGAGCAGAGACGGCATTGTCAAAACACAAACCTCATGGCTCCATCCCTAGATAACAGCTGCAGGCAATCAGTGGCAGCTGGGGGGGGGGGTAAATGGGGTCATTCAATCTCCAGTGGTCAGTTTAAAAACATATACATATGAACAACACTAAATGGATTAAGTAGGCTGGATATATGTGTGTGTATGTATATATATATGTATATATCCATGTCCACATGCTCTATATACAGTTAGTCTATGTGTACATATATATATATATATAAAAATTATAGAAGAGGACACATATTTGAGAGGGAGATGCTCTATACATCCTAGCCGATATCTGCTAGTCAGCAGGTGAGAACTACAATAAAAATACCAAATGAGTGAAAAACCAGACCAAATAAACCCCACCAATATTTTGGAACCGAGATCTATTTTGAATCAGTTTAAACCCGGTCTTTGCTCCATCTTGTGCCTGAGCAGTAGAGAGCCAACAGGAACACTGATAAATAAGGGCTTTCCTTGGAGGACGAGAAAATTTGCTTAGATAGCTTGTGTTTTTTAAAACTGTGTCCAGTTTTCTAGTGTCCTCCCTGTGGCATCCTGATGAGCAGGACAGAGTGGTCACCCTTATCCACTCTACCTGTGAGGAGGGCAGAAATGACTGTGCAATAGTCTCCAGGACAATTGTTAGCTGAGATGGCTCTGTTCAGGGCTAAAAGAGAAATATGAACTCAATTTTGGATCCTAATCCATAGAAGCTCACTGGATCCCACCCCATCCCCTAGGAGTACAACCAGCCCTAATGGTGTCTTAGGGTCTCTGCTGCTGTGATGAAACACAACCCAAAAGCAATTTGGGGAAGAAAGGATTTATTTGTCTTACACTTCCAGATCACTGTTTAGCATTAAAAGAAGTCAGGACAGGCACTCAGACAGGGCAGGGACCTAGAGACAAGAGCTGACGCAGAGGCCATGGAGGGGTGCTGCTTACTGCCTTGCTTCCCATGGCTGCTCAGCTTGCTTCCTTATAGAACCCAGGACCACAGGCCCAAGAATGGGCTGGGCCTTCCCCATTGATCTCTAATTAAGAAAATGCCCTAGAGCCAGATTTATGGGGACATTTCCTCAACTGAGGCTCCCCCTCTCAGGTGACTCCAGCGTGGTGTTGTCAGGCTGACAGAAAACCAGCCAGGACAAAGGGGATAGATCCTAGATGAACAGCAGCCAACTAGATTGCTCAGCTCCAGATTGATCCCCAACATAGGGTAAGAATAAAAAGTCTGTTCTCTGCTACATAATTAGAAGTAAAGATTATCAGTCTGAAAAAACGAGAGTATAACTTTTAAAAGATCATATTCTGTGTAAGAAATATGTCCATTGAAAACATAATAGTGTACAAGCAACTCAGGATTATAAACAAGTTGTGACCCCAAAGACTGGTAAATCCATGGTTTAGAACATTCACAAATCACAGCTAACATTCATTAAATAGTTACTGCTTGTCCAGAGCTCTGCTGAACACCCACATCATTACTGAGGATCTGAACCATTCTATTTTCCATTTGACAGATCAATCCATGGGTTCTGGAGATAGAGAGTGGCAGGATGGACTTTTATCCCAACTGCCTCCTGCTGACTGTCTCTCGTCTACTGTGGCCCGGGCCTCCCTCAGTCACCACGAACTTACTCTTGACTGCACAGGACTATGGCCAATCTGTCACCCTCGAGGTACAAATGTTGTCATTACTAGGTAAGAACTGATAATAGTTCTGACTCATGAAGGGGCGATACTTTGTTTCCTGGTAAGATTGCAAGCATTTTAAACACATGATTTACTCATTCTGTATTTCTGGTTACATTAAAGCAGACGATCTCTGAAGAAGGATTAACTGAAAGTTTCGATTTTCCCCTTAAGCTAATTACGACAGTGACATTCCCATGCCTTCTTATGTCAGTAGTACCACAACTAATTTTGAAAAGCTGAGGATTTAAGAAAAATAATTAAAGCAATTAGAAGTATCAAACAAATACTCATTTAGTAATTATCAAGAATTTTCATCAGTTCTGTAGACATCTCAAATTCAAGGTTAGGCATAATTTTTTGGCAAAACTGCCAGGCTTCCTCATATAAACTTTTACTTAAAAACAGCGCGCTTTTGTTTCCAGCTTTTGATGTACAACAGCCAGTGCAACAACATGCTTAGTGACAGGTGACAGGTGTTTATTTCTCCCTCAACTTCAGTTCTGCTCTCGGTCCAGACCAGACAGATCTAGCTCTTTCAAAAGTTATATGAATTTGTCTTACTACCTGGAGCTAATAAAAACACAAAGTGTATGTTTATATTTTAAAGCAGAGAGGATCAGAACACTCTTTACTCAAAGTTCCTGGACAAGGCTTATTTTGTACCTAAGATTCTAAATAAAACCCCATTCTTCTTGGATGGTACAGTTCCTCCTTGTACATCACTTCAAACTTCTCTCCCCAACTGAAGGCCCCTAACTTGCGTAATCCCAGCTCCACAGCACAACAATTCCCGTGAAAAAAAGTTGCTGTTAACCCTTGGACTAAGCTAAACGAAGACAAAGATGGTGATAGTGGTGTTGCTGAAGTGAGTCTGTCCCCTCCAACCAGAGCCCCGGTGGCTAGTGGCCTGGACCTATGAGGTAATGGGTCAGAAGTCAGCCTCTAGGCTGTGACTGAGGCAGCTTTTTGTAGGCCATGCTGTTACTGGAATCCTACCCTACAACTCAGCATCTACCTCACAACTGAAAGTCTCTCAACATTTACAGACAATGATATACACCCACATTTGCTAAGGTTGATATAAGAGCACACTGTATGTGTGGGTTTCTCCCCTGGATCACCACTTACAGATCTCTTAAGGCGACAATACCTAATACTCTTGAAGAAAAGGAGTTAGCTAGGCCTATAAGATAGGGGGGAAGAGGTTCCAATGAGAGTTAAGACAGCTATAAAAATGTCAAAAAGGAATAGAAAAATGATATATTCAGAGAAATGTAGGTCATTTGCAATGGCTGTACAAAATGAACATGTACAGAACTAGTAAGAGCTTGAAAAATAATCCAGGACACGAGGGGGAAAGCATCTATGTTGAAGGCAAGAATGAAATTGTGAACACATACACTTGGCTTTACTGGGATGGCTTGAAAGAGAACACAGAACAAATCAGGTGCTACTGTAATAATTCATAATTCAGGTGGGAATGACAAGAGTCAGAAGAACAGCGATAGGCACATAGACACATAAGAAAAGGTAAGCGACATAAAAGATGAGAGAAAGCATAGCAAGTGACACAGTCGGGTAGGGAAGAGGGAAGAAGCAAAGTGAGCAGTGTGAGTGAAAGGACCATGGAGTAGGCTTCATTCGGGAAGGAGATGAGTGAAACCATCAGCAGCCGAAGACGCCATAGGCAGTCTGTGGGGATGCTTACGGGACACCGGCCTTCCTGTCTCTCTAGAGTAAAATATCATCATTTTAAAGGTCAGTTTGGACCTTTGTTATTATTTATAACCTATTGTGTATTTCCAGAAGCAAAAAATTTCCAACTGATGGTAAATGTACTTATAATTACACAAATCAAGTACAAAATAGATTAAATCCAAATGTTCAATTCTTATTAAAATACATGCCACAATCTATCTACTTTTAAAATGTCAGAAACAATTTCCAGAACACATTGTTAAACATTCCAGATGCGCTTTGTTCAATTCCCTGAGCCGCTATTATGGTCAATTCTTTTTGCCACTTGGAAACACACCAAATGAACATACATGTTGGAAAATCCATTGTTGGCAGCTTTAAAGGCATTCTTGAATTTCACATTTTTGAAGATAAAATATGAGATGACTTTTACGGTATTTCATTTCCAAAATGCACACCTTTTCCTGAAGTGCTGGTGCCAAGAAAAATTCCAAAGTACACTGAGTCCCCGGGTGACGGGTGAACGGAAGCTCCCACTAGACTGACACTTTACTAGTCTCTGGAGTCTTGTAGAGCAGAAGGTTGGTGAGGGACCCATTAACATATATAATTTATTGAGATGAACACATGTCAAGCTGGCTTGGATGGAATGAATTATTATCAAAGTTCTGAGCTGTGATTTCTTGGCATTTTTAAAAAATTGTAATAAGCATTCAAATATGTATTTTATTTTATAATAACCATTAATGAGCACCTGGACACTGCTTATCCAAGTTACTTTTCAGGCTTGCTTAATGTAGGTCACCACAGAATACTTTTCTTATGTATTATGACTTAAGTAAAAAGAGGTGGATAATATTTGTCACATTATCCCCAAAGGAAAAAGCAGCATGGGAAAAAAAAATAAAACCCCCAAATGCCCAACTACCAAATTCTGACCTGTTTCATCACTGAATTTCATTTCCTAAAGTTTATAAGAGCTTGTTTTAGTAACCTAGGCTATTTTCTTTTCTTTCTTTCTTAACTAGGGCATGATTTATGACGATGACATTCTCAACTATAAAACACTATATAGGAAACAGTAGAGAGAGCTTGACATATTTTGTTACAACTGACAGATTTAGTGCCTTGTCAACTTGATTTTATTAGAAACATTACTTACTCAAGAAGCTCTGGATCCAGCCCTTCTGATATCATTTTGTTCCTGATTGCCATTACTGGAACACCCTAAGCAAAAGTCAAAAGATAATAATTCGGTTATAAGAAAGCCTTCTTCATTGTTTCCATGAACAACCTAAAGGAATACACAGAGGTACCTCCTTATTTAAAGCAGGTCTCCCCTTGCTTCTGCTTATACGTGCAAAGCATTTGAATGACCTCAGTGCACACTTTGCTCACTGGAATTAGCAGCATCTAATCCACATAATCCCAAACAAACCAAGTCACTTATACTATCTTATTGCCACTTCTGCTGTGAAGGACGAGGGGATTAGATTCTCACCCAAGGGAAGAAAGCACCAACAGCTCAGATGACTAGACATTAGCTAAATTGATAGAAAAAGTTAGTTAACTATGCCTTTCAAATAAAAACAAAAGTTTCCCGGCTTTTCAAAACAGAACATACACCAGTGGAAATGTTCGCGTAAAAGCAAAATTCTGAATCCATTCAGACACCTTAGGAATGTAGAATTCAATATATTATATATCTTCTCAACTCCATGACAAACACGAAGCAAGGACTACATAGGTGAGGAACTGAAACACTGAGAATCTATGAATATACACATCTGGGTTCATAATATCAAGGCAGTAAAAAAAGGCACACTAGAAACGAATACAAATTTATCTGAAAAATAACTCATTTGATGATGAAGCAAACTCCACGACTTTACATCACTGAATGTGGATGTCTCGAAACCTTTGGCAGTAGTAAATAGTTTCTGAAAATAGTATACTCTAAAATTAATTCAAACTAAAATGCACAGCGAATCTAAAGTGTTTCTGTCAGTACTTGCCTGTGGTGTAGCTTGTGGCTTTACTGAAGCTTTGGTTCGTGATACACAGCATGCGTACTCTGCCCTGTGCATACCATCAAGTCACATGACATTAGGAATGTCACCTGAAACACCTCTGCTTGGATTCAATACTATTGTGTTATGAGTGGCAGTGCTTTTTTATACTCTTATATATATATGAAACAGTGGCTTAATTATAGAAGACAAGCTTTAGTCATAGATTCTCACTGTTCTCAGCATGCAAGTGTCAAAATAGTAATAATCTGGGTTGTAGCATGTCCAAATGTTTGAAGTTCAAAATTGCTTTTGAATTTCATTAAGAATAGTTGTGCTCAATATGGCTCAGCGGTTAAGAATGCTTGCAGCTCTTTGAGAGGCCAAGAGCTTCCAGCACATGTGTTAGACAGCTCAAAAGGTCCTTGTGCTTATAGATAAGCACTAGAGAAACCAGGAATGTTAAAAACACAGGGTTGTCTCTTCAATGGAAGTGATGTATAATCTCCTCCCACTCCAGAAGTCTGGGAATGGATGTGGCTAATACTCTAGGTGATCTTTGTACAATCTGTACTGCCAGGGGCTCTCCCAGGGTTCCAAAAGCAGAACAGGTGATGTAACAGCCTAGGTGACCTCTTTGCTATCTGTATGGCTACCCCTCCAAGCCCCACAAACAGGACCAGAAGTATCTAATAGTCTAGATGACCTCTACACTATCTATACGACCAAGACCACAGCAGGTCCTCCCTAGCCTTAAGATAACACATGTAGCCATCTCTAGAACCCATCTTTATAAAAGTAGTAATATAAGATAACACATGTAGCCATCTCTAGAACCCATCTTTATAAAAGTAGTAACATGTACTTTGAGAAGAGTGTATGCACTCATGCCTCCTTGTGAACAGGGGATTATGTTACACTAGGAAACTGATTTTCAAACACACACACACACACACACACACACACACACACACACACACACACGATCAAGAATTTTGGCTTGTGATTAAAACAGAATTACCAACAATTCCTGAAATAGCTTTAAATATACTTTTGGTATTTTTTGTGTTTATATGAAATGGTATTCTCATCACTGGTTAGAAAATAAAAATAAAATATGGGGCTGGAGAGATGGCTGAGAGGTTTCTCTTCCACAAGGCCTGAGTTCAATTCCCAACAACCACATGGTGGCTCACAACTATCTATAATGAGATCTGGCGCCCTCTTCTGGCAGCATGCACGCATGCAGGCAAATCACTGTATATATAATAAGTAAATCTTAAAAAAAAAAAATAAATCTCTGAAAAAATCCTACAGTATCAACATTCAATGTAAATATAAATGAGCACATCCATCTCATTAGTGTGCATTTTTTAATCTTTAAAAGGCATGAAATTATATATGCCCATGAGTTGTTTGTAAACAATTTTTTATGATTTATTATCTATAAATGTTTGATCTATGTACCTGCTTTACATACATATATATACCCGAGGCTTTATTAAAAGTTGTCAGGAAAAAGAGGGTCAACAAATTGAAAAGGTGCAAGCAACCTGCTTAACTGTACCCTAGATATTACATGGACAAGTGTCAATAATTTCAAACCAGAATTGTTTCCAACGCTGTTCCTCTGCAACAACTATTTCCCATGATGCAGAGTTACCACGTTCTTACTAGTGAATTACGATAGGTCTGGAAGGCAATGAGAACGGAGGATAAAACTCTGGGCCTTTATAAACTACAAAGTTGAAAGACACTGAAATACTGAATATGAAACAAAACGCCCATCTAATACACACAGACAAGCATATGGAACAGAGTGACCAGGAGGTTAAGACAAGCCCTACTCTTGAAGTACATTTTTTAAAACTAAACATGAATCAAATAGATTTACAACCCAAATCTTTACACTAAGGGATCAGTTTAGGCTCCTATCCTTCTCAGAGAAGCTTCTCCCAGGGAACGGTGGCCAATAGAACCACAACTGGAGACTGACAGAGGAGGAGGGTCTATGGAGTGCTCAGCTCCAAATGAGACATCTACTTCATACCTGCTGTCACAGAGGCCCAGGAACCGCCAGGGCGAAGAGGGCGGAGATACTGCAAGGGCCTGGGGGTCTGCTTCAAAACACTGTCTGCTGCAGTTGACAACCACTGCCCAGATGAGTTCTCAATTCTCACGGCTGCCTGTTTTCTTCAGGACTGTGGCCCCTGGTAGGCTGCCATGTTCCCGTGGTTGGCTACACCATGCACACAGTGGCAACACTAACTGGTGTCAGTGCATTAAAACATCACAGAGGACGTGACTAGGAGCTGGGAGATGTGGGTGAGGTGGTCATGAGATCTAGGACAGGATACCGGAATGAAAGAAGTTTAGGACACTTCGTTTTCCCAAAGCATTGACGCTCTAAGGGTAAAGGAACAGGACAGAGTTCATGCCATATTCCCTAAAAGCAACACAAAAATACCCAAACAACCTCTCAGCTTCTATTAAGTATGACTTGATGTCATGAGGTTTTTCTACACACACAACTATGTGACTTATTTATCAATGTTAGCATAAGCCACAGGACATCACTGGAAAGGTTAGAAAAATAAATTATAAGCCCTAGAAAACAGAAGGGAAGAAAAATGAGTTTAAACATAAAAATCCCAAACAAAATAAAAAGCAAAAAGCTCCAACATCTCCTAGGATACAGCACAAAATGTGTATATGGGACAAAGGGTTGGGGTGCGTAAGTGAGAACCGGGGTGTTGGTAAAATCAGATAAACTCATTTTATTAGACTCATGGAACTGATTATAGTGAAAGAGTAATAATCTGAGCCCCAAGCTCCATATTTTAACCTGACTTTTCTGGAACCAGTTACAGAAGGAGAACACAGAAATACCCAAAGTCCAATGAGTCTTTTGTCACTTTGTATATTGATATGGATAAAAGAAAACACACTCATTTTTTCAACCATCTGCCTTGCAGAGACTTCTAATCACACCCTGATGTAAATCTCCAAAGCCTGATAAAAACCCCAAACCACTAATTGAGCCTGTGTTCCAACGGGACCTGCTGTTGTGTGTGCAGGGATGTTGCTCAGGACTCTGCTGTTTGCTACATTCTCTTAAGGCATCAAGTTACAAGAGTCTTGTTTGTTAACCAACCAAAAGAAGTGTCCAGTTTCTAGTCAGGAAGAGACAAAGCCTCTGGTGGTCCAAGGAGGACACAGGAGACCTTGAAATGAAGGCTACACAACTGTGGGGTTTTCTTTGGCAAGTGAGAAGGGCAGTCTGTCCAACAGAGTGAGGAAGGAGCGTGGAGGCAGCCATGGGTCTGCATTTGCGTCACTGGAGAAAGTGTGTCAAGAAGCCATGCTAATGACATTAGGGTGGCAGGGCTCATGGCTAAATGCTAGTTTCTTATATCACAAAAACTGTCTGGAGGTCTCCAGGCCTGCCAATATTTACACAATAATCTGTTATTGTGCTAATGAGAACCAAGCTACTCACTCTCTCTAAACCATGTTGAAATTTTCCTAAAGTTTCAGATTCGGAGGGGAAAAAATAACTTTGCTTCTTAAAAAAAAATAACAAAACCAAATCCTTATATTTTAGGCCTTTTTCCTATCGTTTTATGAATTTTAATCCAATAATTTAGTTGTGAGAAGTGGAAAATGTGAAGTTCCTTCTTTACACAGAGCAAGCATAATACAAGTCTAGTAAGCCTGTTTTCTGGAGGGAGTGGTGGTGACCCCGTGACCTGAGCACTCTAGGGATGGAGTGGTGGTGACCCCGTGACCTGAGCACTCTAGGCTCAGGCAGAAGGTCCCAAGTCTGGGCTAGACCAGGTTACACAGTGAGACCGACTCAAATCCATTTTCACTTGCAAAGAAAGAGGTAGAAACTGTGGATGCACACTAATAAGCTGCTAGGACGTGATGAACTCAGCCATATCCTTGCTTTCTGATGCTTCCAAAGTGCTCTTTACTCATTTATTTATGTTTGTTCAGTAGTTTATTTTGAGACAAAATTTCACGTATTCCAGGCTTGCCTTCAAGTAAATTATGTAACTTGGAGCTAGCCTTGAATTCCGGATCCTTCTGCTTTCACCTTCCAAGTTGTGACTTTACTGATGTCTAATAATGGTTAAGAATGTCATTTTAGAAAATTATTCATTTTTATTTTATGTGCATTGTTTTTATTTTTGTTTGTTTGTTTGTTTGTTTTTTTGTTTTTTGCCATGGGTTTTAGGGCCCTGGGACTGGAGTTATAGAGAGTTGTGAGCAGCCGTGTGGGTGCTGGGGAATTGAATCAGGGTCCAGCACTGAGTTCTCTCTGCAGCCCAAGAATGCCATTTTAAAAACATTGCATTTTATAAAGTTGAATGGTCTTATGTTAAGGATAAAATTTTCAGATAAAATATTACAGATATATTTGATAAAAAAATATATAACTTGTTTGCTGATGAAATCATAAAACAAAACACACACTCAATGATTTTCTTTTCTCTTGGAAGCTTCCAGTAAAGGAATATGAAATTACTTTAAATAAATATCTTCAAGACTTTTACATAAACATAACTATCTAAAGAAGGAAGTTTCACAAGACTTTATAGATAGGTTACAGAAACTTGTACAAGTGTAGAAGATGTTGTGTGGTCATATTAATGCGGAGACTGTTCCTGCTAAGCGTTTCTATCTTGAACCTAAATCTTGCCTAATACCCAACAGGCACTTCTATGAGAAGGAGCTGTGACCAGTGACCGAGCTCTTTTACAGAGATTATTCAAGAGCTAAGTGCCTGGTCAGAAGCACCTTCTCACTGACTGCTTATCAGCCATCCCTCAGACACAGGTACAGCACACAGAAGAGAATGGCCATTCTCAGGGCCCAGAAAGTTGGTAAGAAAGTCATTGTGACTTTATTCATAAAACAAATACATTTTAACAGCCTGTCTCTGTGTTTTGGGGATAATTAAAGCTTACCTGGATACATACGAAGTTTAAAAACCTTTAAGAAATTATTTCCAAAAGTTAGGAATCTATTATTAAGAGATAATTCAAAACACAGATACACCAATTTTCCCATGTTATTAACACCATCCCATGCCCCATAAAATATGCTTGTAACATAATAAACTCTGCATCAAGGACCAAAAGTGCAGAAAGTGTTTTCTTTGTCTCTGTAACTACTCCAGTATTTGTTGACTTAAGAGTAACCTGGTGCTCCTAGAGACCCAATTTCTTCCCTTTATTATCATGTGCAAGTGGGATATAAAATTTATCTTTGTTTTTAAATAAAATCAAAATCTAAAGTATCCAATATAGCATCCAAAACAATGAACTAAAGTGTACAGTAGTCGGGCAGCGACTCTAGGGGAGACCGGCCTCCATGCAGGCTCATCACTTGGCTGAAATGTGGCTGCTCTTCATATGTGACTGAGAATGTTTGACCTTCCAAAGGTTCACAATTCCAAGAGCATTAAGCACCAAACATAAAAGCACTAAGGCAAACAAATAACTAGTTCCTGGAAACAAACAGACGCTTTGATAAAAGTGCCTCAGTGAAAACATGTAAGATAGCACGGAAGTGCACTGAGTGTCAGTATGACAGTAGTGAGGGGACAGCTGAAGGCTCAAGTGGAGGCATAAATAACCAAATAGATATCACAGCCACATATCCATATAGCAGTCTGTGGCAAGGCAACACTTCCGGCTCTCCTTAGCAAACCTCAGGGAAAACATGACTGTTAAAATCTGTGTTAGATTCATTGTTTATTGCTAACACTCATACTTATAAAAACAATATGTAGGTATTTTTTTTTAAATTATAAATAAAGCTGGGCCAGGTGTCACAGGCCTGTGATTCTAGCTACCTGGGAGACTGAGGCAGGAAGACAACATATTTATGAGCTGTTGGAACTACAGAGTGAATTCAAGGCCAGCCTGGAAAGTTGGTGAGACCACACCACGAAAAACAGAACAAGAGCCAGGAAGTGGTGGCACACGCCTTTGATTCCAGCACTAGAGAAGCAGAAGTAGGTGAATCTCTGTGAGTTTGAATCCAGCCTGGACTACAGAGTGAGTTCTAGGACAGCCAGAGCTACACAGAGAGACCTTGTCTTGAAAAACCAAATCCCCAGCTTTGTTTTATTTAAGCATACAGATACAGCTCAGCAGTAGAATCCCTGCATAGCATTTGGGAGGTCCCGTGGTCACCTCCTAGCATGGAAGAAACACATAAAAAAGCAAACATATAGTTTAAAGTCACATTTCTTTGTATGTTTCTAAGACAGGAACTCACTATATAACCCAAGCTGACCTATATCTCATATGCAGCCTGGGTTGTCCTCAAATCTGTGATCTTCCTGACCCAGCCTCTCAAGTCCTGCAAGTACAGACTGGCCACAATGTCAGGCAGGAATAGTTCTTAACTTTATGTACACTGTGACTTGCTCGGAGCTCCCCAACTTCCAAGGCAACATGTAGAGGTTTAAAAGAAAAGCAAAATGGTTGAAAATCCAGTCTTTATAGAATTTACAATTGGCATGAAACTATTTCCCAAACAGTATTCTTAGAGATCAGTTCATTGACATTAGGAGAAAATCAATAAAATATAAAATTTTATATTAATCAGAAATATGACAATGTTTTCTTTTTGGGTTCTCTGATATCACGTCATAGGCAACATTTGACTATTCATTCTCTGTTTAAGGAAAGTTCTTTATTCCTATATGGTAGATGGGCTATCAGAGGCTACCCAAGTCCCACTTTTCCATCTCACACGTCCTCTTGTCCACTGCTCTACAGAGGCTTATGTCTTGCTTGCTGTCAAAGTGACATAGTGATCACTTAGTTGGCAGAAAACAGGAAGCTTGTCAAATCACTGGATATGCGGCTTCCTTTCAATAAGCAGCATAAGATTGCCCCTTTATCCAGCAGATCTTCCTGTGTTAGAATAAACAGCCCTGACATCTACTATTACATATCATAAAACCTCAAGTATTAGAAAAACACATATTCATACTTAGAAAGAACATATACTTGTTAAATTAAATCTGGGGCCAGTGTTCAACAGCTGGCATCACCACAAACCATAACTCTGCCTTTTGGTCACTCTGTTGATTAGCAATAAGCAACCTATCTTGTAGCTTTCTAGACCATGGGAAGCCACATTGTACTCATATAAAAAGGGTCTGAGTGTCAATCAGGACAACTTTACCTTGCTTGCTATCATGCTTGACTGTTTCTCCAGGTCCAAGGTATTTCACTCTTGATGAACATCTTTAGTAATCACCTGGAGACTCTGCCCTTAGGTAATGCAAGTCCCAGTTCCCCAGGTCAATGCTCACTGCTGGCAATGGGTACATCAGAACCACCAAAACCAGAGATCATTCAATTCACATTTTAAGCATGCCAAAGAAAATAGAGCTTTGAACAGTCTAAGTGGCTGAAGAGACTGTTTTGGCAAATATGGTTTCAAAAAGTACAAGTCATTAGCTTCCCTAATGGGGAAGGTAGGACCTTCCCAATGCACAATTTATTATTGGCACAAGATTCACCGAGCTCTGCCAGTAAAGGGGGGAGAATTGTTGGAAAAGTGATCTATGTACACTATTCCAGTTAAGTTATAAAAGCAATATGTAACTTAGCAAAGGCTGGTGCCACACTATTATGGTAACAAGCACTAAATCAGAATCAATTATCTGCCACATTTGGAACAAAATAGTATTACTCACTGAAAAATCTTGCATAAAACTTATTTAAAAGGAAAAGAGAAAAGTCATAAAATGCCTCCAGGTGTTCCAGGACCCTTTATTAATGGCAAGGTCTAAATCTGAGGATTAGTGAATAGATCGTAAATCTAGAAGGAAGTTCAGATCTCAGTTCACACAAGGAAACAGGCCTTGAGGTTTACAAGGCTTGAACATGGTCACTAACAGCTGAAGAAAAAGCTAAAGAGCTTTGCACTTCAGAGGTGCACATACTTCTAGGCACTCACTGTCTCTCAAGACAACTGCTTCTTGCAATGGAAAGCACCCTACGTCTCCCACATGTGTAACCAAAAGAGGTGTAGAAGCCACAAAGAAAGGTGACAGGAACTTATGAAATAAAAACCATGTCAGTTTCTGTTCCAAGATATTTATGTTAATTAATTTAAATTAACCTTTTAGTGGATTTAAAGGAATGTGGCCAGTGAGAGAGGGAAACTCTAAAAGCAATACCTTCCTGAAGACAGCCAGGCTTCAGGAGAGCCCACTGTCAAGATACCTTAGGGAAGAAGCCCCCCAAAATACAGTGCATCTCAGAAGGAGCTTGAAAATAAAAATGATGTTGTGTAATCTATAGGACTTTCCAGTGTAAAGTGAATCATCACTACATAAGTAGTCTGCAAATTCAAGCTTTTTATACTAGGGACAAACACTGAGTCAGTCTGAAAAGGACTCTGTCTAATGGACTCTGTCTAATGAAATTTAAAAACAATTTGGGAAAGAAACAGGAGAAAAGATAACAGATCACGGAGAGTGCGTCAGGCAACAAGATGCTGCTGAGAGATTATCACCCAGGGATAAGACAAGCTCCGCACAGGTGGAGTTCATGAGAAGAATAGACGGCACTGACGGAGAACAGCACAGCCGTCCTGTGCAGAGGTGAGGCACCGCCGGCTCCCTTTTGAGAGTCTAATTTATACTGTTGACATAGATAATGTGATTTCTTCTGTTAGAGACAGATTTGCTGCTTGCTTTAGGCCAGGCTTTCTCTGTTTTTGTCAATATGAATACAAATATCTCCCTAATAGCTTGAGTATGGGCTTCTGTGACTCAGATTCATAGTTTACAGTACTGCGTAAACTATGGACAGCCTCAGTGGTTCACAGTAAATAGTGAATGCACATTACTCAAGCCGTGTCTATGTCTAAGCAATGCCTGTGGATAAGTTTCTCTCCAACAACTGTCCTAGAAAAGCAAGGGGAACATTAAGGACCCTCTGAAGCTGAGAAAAATAGGGCATTTTAATAAAATCTCTGAACTTTCAAACAAGGCAAAGTACTTTTACAATGAAAGAATGAGATAGAATTAGCTAGATTAGGCTGGTTTGGGGGGACGGTAGTGGATATGTTTATCAGCTTATCTATATCCCACTGCACTCAAGGAATTGAACCAATTTAGGAGAGTACACACTGATTTGAAGGCAAGAAAAAAACAGGAAAGCATTTCACCACCCTGAGTTACGAATATAATAACCTAAATAATTCTTCTCCTGTCACTGATAAACTGAATGAGTAGGCAACATGGGTCTCTAAGGACTCTACTGTCAGGCATTTTCTAAAGCAGACTATAACTACAATGTCACCATGATTGTCCGATTCCAATTTTTACAGCTACTTACAACATATTTAAGAAACACTAGAAAGTGTTTCCCTATTGACCAATAAGAGGATTCCAAACATTAGTGTTAACCTTGAGAGACACATCTTGTCTTATCTTATAAAACATTTAAAACCAACAACATGTACAAACAGGAGTTAATTATGCAATTCCTCATGACTTGAAGATGGCACAGAGAACAGACAGGCAGCACCACACTGTGCTTGGAAAACCTATCAGAGCACCCTTATACTACTGTTATAGCTGGAGTTGCTATTACTATAAAGAAGACCACGGCACAAAGCAGTATGAAGAGGAAGGGGTCTATTTTAACTTATAGATCACTTAGGGAAGCTGAGCAGGAACCTGAAGGCAAGAACTGAAGCACAACACATGGCTGAAAGCTACTTATCAACTTGCTTCGCATGGCTTCCTCAGCCTGCTTCCTTACACTACCTAAGCCACTTGCCCAGGGGTAGCACCGCTCACAGTGGTGCTGGGCCCTTCTGCATGGATCATTAATCAAGGAAATGCCTGCCAGACTTGCTTATAGCCCAGTCTGATGGAAGCATCTTCTCAACTGACAGTCCTTTTCCCAAATGAGCCTAGCTTGTGTCATGTTGAGTGCTGAAGTGAATACAAAGATTACTATGAGGCTATTTCTCCTCATACAGTTCACCCTCTGACTGGTGATATATGGTGATAATCAATATCTATTCATAAAAGGGGAATTAAATAACACATTTCATAATAAATACAAAAATGGCTGGACAGGTTACAGAAGGAAGATAGTGTTTTAGCTTTACAAACTGGTATGTCCAGAATCTTGGATGTGAGATGAGTAGAATTTGGAAAGTAGTAATTAAGAGAAGCAGAATCTAGGTTCAGAGCTGGAAAAGCACTGTGCTTATGTGAGGAAGGATTTGTGGTTTGGTTTGAATGAAGAATGGAATTCAGGACAAGGAGCAGTAGGAAATAAAAGTTGGGTAATAAGAGTCTGGGATACAGGCTGGCACAATGAACTAAAAACAATAAAATTAAATTTAACTTGGATGCACTTCCAGTTTGGGATGGCAGGGTAAAGATATTGTTTCTCTTTCTTCTTGAAATCCACCCCCAAACAATTAGAAAACAACCTCTAACTTCAGTGAGCAAGAGGCATGTGAGAACCACAGTGCTTGAAAAGAAGCAGAGAGAATGATCCATGAGCTCGTAGGACAAATGAAGGCCAAGTCCATGTGCCCCAGGACGGTGATACTATGAAGGAGCAGCCCTTCCAGAGCCTGGGATGCTCAGCACACAAAAATACCTGCACCAAAAGGCTGGGGAAGGCAGGAGCTTAACACAGAGAAACCTGCTCTTATCTAAAAAGGCTGAGACAGATCAAACTGGACTATGGCTACAGTCAGGCACAGATACAAAAAAGATGGTCTAGAGTTAAGTCAAGTACTTCTAGAGAATTATGGGTTTTTCTTTCTTCCTTAACAAAATATTTACTTTAAAAAATATTTTAAATAAAATTTTTATAGTAGCATTAACAAAAATATTTTAATTTAGAGACTATTTTAAAAACATACGGTCTGGCTCTGACTTCCATATCTAGAGAGTCCAATTCTGTGGGTGGAGCCATAAGCCTGCACCTTATAGATCTCTCATTTTGAAAACAGGGACAGGAGAGTCATTTAAAGAAGAGTGACTAAGGAAGTCCTCACTTAGAAGGTACTGTTTTAAATGGAGATTTAATGGAAATAGTGGGCAAGCCATGCAACTATTGGGGAAAAGTATTTCAGGCAGAGAATAGTTGATGTGAACATTGGAGGCCAGGCGAGCTAGAGCGGAGGGCTGAGGGCATAGGGTAACAGGACAGGTAACTTAGAGAAAGAAGATCTTAAGAACTGTGGCTTTGGTATCCAGTGAGATGGTAGGTTGTATGCTGTACAATTAGAGAAATGATAAAGGATCACTACACACACACACACACACACACACACACAGAGAGAGAGAGACACAGAGAGGGGGGAGGGAGAGTGCAAAGGAACTTATTAAAGTAATTAATAAAATCAAAACTGCAAGTTGATTTGGTGTTAGCTGTCCAATGTAGTATCTTAGGTATTGAGTAAAGTCTGTGACATGAGTGGACAGAGGCAGTGTCCCACCTCATCTGTAGGAGCTGTGAGACTTTCCAGGTAGACACCTGAGAGGACTGACCCCATCTATACGGCCTACAGTACTGCGGCAGTCTGTCAGATAACAGGAGAAGACTCACTTTCCAGAGAGAAAGCATTAGAAAAGCAAATGATTTAAAATGTGTGAACTGTTTGCCCATCGAAGTGTCCAGTTAGTGTTTCCAGACAGCAGCTGACTAAGTGCAATTGTGGGAGCCGTGCCATGGACACAGGACTGCTACCTAGTCCTAAATGAAAGGCTGCAGAAAACCCATGTCTATCTTCTCAGAAGCTTTTGTGTTATTCTGAAGGCTTTCTTTTCTTATTTTGAGAGTTATATCGTTTCTAAGAATTTATCTTCCGAGTGCAGTCTTTCCTGGGTTCATCATTACTCATATTCAAGTTGAACTCTTTCTTGCTCTTACTGAAAATTTATATACCTTTTTATCCAGAAAAGTTTATTGCTACAAAGTGTTCTCATATTTATTATTTGTCACTATCGCTATAGTGTTTTTTAAAAATTTATTTTACATTCCTACCACATTCCCCGCCCCGCCCTTTCTTCCCGCTCTTCCACCATGGCCTCCCCTCTGCCCACCCAACTCGGTCCTCTTCTGTTTCTGTTCAGAAAAGGGCAGGCCTCCCATGGATATCGACAAAACATGGCATAACAAACTGCAGTAAAACTAAGCACCTCCCCTTGTATTAAGGCTGGACAAGGCAACCCAGGATGAGGAATAGGGTCCCCAAAGCCAGCAAGAGTCAGAGACAGCCCCTGCTCCCACTGTTGGGGGTCGCACAAGTAGACCAAGCTACACAACTGTCACATGTGGGCGGAGGGCCTAGGTTATTCTCATGCAGGCTTCCTGGTTGTTATTTCAGCCTCTGTAAACTCTAATAAACGAGGTTAGTTGATTCTCTGGTTTTTTTTCGTGTGATGATCTGAGCCCTTCAGGCTCCCACCATCCTTCCTCCCTTTCTCAAGCAGGATTCCCTGAGCTCAGCCTATGGGAGGGAGCCTGCGAGTCTCTGCATCTGCTTCCACCAGTTGTTGGTGAAGTCTTTCTGCTGACACCTGGTCTAGGTACCAATCTCCGAGAATAGCAGAGGGGGACATTTTGGGGTCAGGTAAAAGCCTGGTACAAGAAAAATTCCCTGGAATCTACAAGAAAGACCCCAGCTAAGACTCCTAGCAAACAGCAATGTAGCCTGAACTGGCCATATCCTGTGACCAAGCACGACTTCCAGTGGAGGGATTGGGACAACAATCCAGCCACATGACCTTCAAGCTACAGTCTGTCCTGCCTATGGGAGGTGCTGGAGTAAGGGTGACCCAGAGATTAAAGAAGTGGCCACCCAATGACTGGTCCAGCCTCAGACCCATGCCAAGAGAGTAAGCCCATCCCTGACACTGCCTGGGACAGGACCCAGAGGCCGGATGGCTCAGAGACCCAGGGTAGAACCAAACACGGAACCAAACACGACTAGAGATCAACATGTCAATGTAATAATGCCTAAAATGTATACATTCTTCCCCATAGCCCCTTCTTCCTGAAACCTAGAGGCCAGGGCACTGACTGCCAATCACCATTCCAAAGTGACACATCTGCTTTTGATACAGGGGAGAGAACATGGCTTCCCACTCATTACCACTTCTGCAGACCCAATCCACTCTCTCTGGCATTCACAGAGCTATTTGCCTTGAAGCTGTTTTGGTGGTAAATATTGCCTCTGACAGTGAATCAAATGTACTCTCTTGTCTATAGTACTGTTTGTTTGTCTTTTCCCGATAACAAAATGTCATAAAAACACTATTTTTTTTTCCTTTTTTAGGTTTTTCAAGATAAGAGTTCCTCTGTGTAGCCCTGGCTGTCCTGGAGCTCACTCTGTAGACCAGGCTGGTCTCAAACTCAGATCCACGTTCCTCTGTTGAAACTAAAGACGTGCCACCACCACCAGGCTAATTTTTTTTTGATTGTCAGGTAGACAATATTCTGTTGGCTTTTTCAATTACGTTCAGTAGTGTGCTTTAAGTATATGAGTAAATGCACTTGTGATGCTATAAATACCACAAACCCTTTTAATCAGATCAGGTATAACTGCTTAGAAAAACACGAAGGTATATAATATTAAAACTATTTCTTATGTAGCCAAGAGAGCTGTGTTCTTTTTTTATAAGCCAAACGATGATAAGTGAACATCAAAACAAAATATATTTTAAAACCATATTTACACCAGCATAAGAGACTCAAATATGAAAATTAAAATTTATATTAATGTAAAATATTTTGAGATTAACAGTTGATTTTTTGATTAAAGTAAATTTAATAATTTAATTACAAATTATTTATATATTTTTACTGAATTAATATTTATTAGAGGGTATTTTAATATTTATGGATATAAATTAAGTTTTAATGTGATTTTTGAAGTTAGGATTGCTTTACGATGGATGTTGATCTGATCTTTAAGAATGTAGGAACTAAAACAGGCCGCTTAAGATCTAAGCAGCCCTTTTTAACAGGGCTGGCTACACCCTGTTCAAGCTCCCACAACTCCAGAGACAAGCCTCCCAACCTTGTCAGCTGATGCCTGAATTCCACCACACTCAAACTCAAGTATTGACTTATCAAAGGAATAGCCCTCTTTCATTTTTCTGATACAGCCAAGATTTAAATAAAGCAGTAATGGCACAAACCTACACTGAACTGTTAATCTATGCCAACTTAAAGTATAATCAATTTTAAACTTTTAAATTTATTTTTATTTTATGAACATTAGCATGTATGTCTGAATGAGGGTGGTGGGTATGCTGGAACAGTAGTTACAGACAGTTGTGAGGTGCCATGTGGGTGCTGGGAAATTGAACCCGGGTCCTCTGGAAGAGCAGTCAGTGCTTTTAACCACTGAGCCATCTCTCCAGCTCCATGTAACCAATTTTAATTAGACATTTGGTTTCTTTTTATGATGTATTATTAAGTAGGAATGAAGCAATAAACCAGAAGACTTGGTTATTGAGGTTAGCAGTTTTCTCAGATTGAAAAGATAACAGTGAAATCTAAAAGATTAGACAGAGAAGAGAGACCAAGTTAGCTTACCACTTGAACCATCTTGAGGTATCTGGCATATCTTGGATCCTTGGCTACAGTTAAGGTATTTTCTGATGAAACTTCACTTTCCTGTAGTCCAGAGTCTTGTGTGCTCTCCTGCTGTAGAGAGTTTATGCAAATCTTTAGACAATTCACAGAAAGTATTTGTCATGTTACTTAGAAGAGAAGTTTATTTTCATAATTACAAGGCAATAAGTATTTAAAAATTGTATTCTTACATTTAAATACTAATAATTTAATTATGGGATATGTGTTTTTAAATACCTATAAATACTTATAAGCTAAACTTAGTATCATCAATAATACATTTGTTCCTTAAAATGCAAATGTATTCTTGCATCAGAATTTGCTTTTCTTTATTTATTCCATAAAATATGACTGGTGGGTATATCCAGAAATGAGCAGAACAGTTTGGTTTGTCAGTTTGGTTTGTCATAAAATATGACTGGTGGGTATATCCAGAAATGAGCAGAACAGTTTGGTTTGTCAGCTGCTCAACTAATGGACAGTGGATTACTTTTCTAGGTATCTGCCATCTATCCTATTGTCTCCCCCATTTATTAAGTTATCGTATTCTAAATGGATATGAAGAATATACCTTTTTATAAAGTAATGCTTAGAGATTTTTTGGAGAAAATCAGATTATCTGGTTTTGTACATTTCATGTGTCAATGAGCAGTTATTAACAAAGTTAACAGAGTGGCTAAAATACTACATACTAATTTCAGTGACAACTACTGAGGGATAGTGTTTTTAAATACGGGCGCCCCTGATTCTGCACAGCACTGTGTCACCAGAAGCTTGGGCACAGTGAAGCCTCACTAGAACACGCTTGGTTTCCCTACCAATCAGAACACTTAGAATAAACTTATTTTTATGCTTTTCAGTCATCACTGGCATAACTGCCACAGAAAAATTTTTCCACAGATGCCATTACAACAATCTATGCTAAAATATATGGACAAATCACAATAATTTTAAAAATCTTTAGTCTTAGCCAGGCAGTGCTGGTACACGCCTTTAGTCCCAGCACTCGGGAGGCAGGGGCAAGTGGATCTCTGAGTTGGAGGCCAGCCTGGTCTACAGAGTGAGTTCCAGGACAGCCAGGGATACACAGAGAAACTCTGTCTCAAAAAAAAAAAAAAAAAAAAATCCAAAACAAAAGAACCAAGAAACAAAATAGAAAAAAAACCAAAGAAACAAAACAAAACAAAAACCTTCAGTCTCAAAAAAAAGAACAAAAATTATGTTTACACATTTAAGTTTTTCTAATAGAAGTTATATATAAGCCAAATAACAAAAAAAGAACCCTGAAACAATAAAACAAATACGAATTCTTTCAGTTTCTTCTACTATGTGATATTTTTAAATGTTACAAAAGCAGTTAACAATATGTAGAGTAAATACATTCATTGCAGGAGAGTATTTTACGGTGTGTTACTTTGTTTATGATGCATTTGTTTAACTCTGTGAAGCTGGGTTACTGTGCCTGTCTGAAACACCTGAAAGTCTAATAAAGAGCTGGATGGCCAATGGCAGGAGAGAGGATGGGTGAGGCTGGTGGGCAGGGAACATATAGGAGGGAAAAGAAAGAAGTAGTCGGAGAAGGAGGAGAGCCCAGGGGCTAGCCAGCTACTCCACAAGCCACTGGGTAACAAACAAGGAAAGGCACACAGGAGTAGGAAAGGGAAAGTCCAGCGGCAAAAGATAGACAGGATCACTAGTTAAGAAACAAGCCAATCTAAGGTCAGGCACTTATAAGGAATAATAAACATCTGTATGTGATTTATTTGGTAGATGGGTGGCGGGCCTCCCAAAAGAGTAAACAAACATCAACAATTCATCTGCAAAATACTTAAATACAGAAGCCCGAACATTGTTAAACATAAAAAGAAACATGATTCAAGCCTGTTTTTAAGTCTTTAGCGCATAGTTCATCCAAAGCCCAATGGAGTAAATGAGAAGAACCATGTCCCAGTCTCACTGATTCCAACTTCCAGCTGTTACTTTGTGCCAACAACCAAGACCTAACAAAGTTTAATTACACAGTAGCATACTTTACTATATGAATGGCCCATTAAACCTCATAATCCTTTCTCTCAACTGTCCTTCATTTCTTTCTCAAATTGACCTCAATCTGAATAACTGATACTCTGCTATGAGCAGTGATAAGATCAAAGTTGCACAAACCACAGGATTTTAACTCAGTTTAGACACAGTAATAAAGACATGATTTTGTTGTTTTCTGTTGAGGCAGGTTCTCATGTAGCCTAGTTTGGCCTCCAATTCACTACATAGGCAAGGATGACCTTCACCTCCAGGCTCTCCTGGATCGACCTCCCATGTACTGGGATAGCTGAGTTAACTATAATATCCATAAAAATCTGCAAAAGCAATATTTAAGTCTCTTTCAAAGTATTTTATATATAAATATACTAGTTAATATCAGTGAGGAAAAAATGGGAAGTTGATCTGAATGTTGATCAAGAGTCATTTTATTAGGTTGATCAACACAAATCCATCACAATTTTATAAATGCAGAAAGGCCACAGAACTTCCAAGTATTCTAAACAAATTAATTAACAACTCAAAAACTGTCAGACAACTGATATATCAAATGATTTTGAATCTGCAAAGAAATTAAAGTATGATTAATAATAACAGGTATTTGGGGATATGCAGGGGTTGGTCTTAGGACTCCAAGGAGATTGAATTCTGCAGCTGCTACAGTATCCTATATAAAGTGGCATATAGTCATTATCCCTTAAACAAAATGCCTATTTATATTGTAAAAGGTACTATAAGTAATCTAGAGATGGCCTAAGACACACTATAGTGTAAGAGTAAGTTAAACTCAAACACAGTTGTTCAGTATAAATGCAATTATGTGTCTAGGTGAATCCTGAGATACAGAATCAGGCATATAAGATCAACCAACTATACTTGCATCATAGGGCTCTTCCAAGGATTAAATATATTCAATCATTAAAACAAAAAAAAGAAACCACGTAGAGGTATGCATGTGTGGACACAGCAAGCTTCCTTTGTAAGCTACTAACTTTACTAGCAACATCGCTATGGCTTTAAGATACTGTGTGACAATACTTCTAGGTACAAATAGCATGTCTATTTTGTTACTATTCCTTTAGTGGGTCACCATTTTGGTGATTGTTCTATTTCATATTTTAATACCTCAATAAGATGTGTATATATCATAGAGATTTTCAAATAAATAGTAAAAAAAAACCCCAAAAAACTCTTAAACGTGTAGAAGAATAAGGGAATGTTATGAAATAAAAATCAGGTACAGTGCAGCGGCTCTTATTATGAAGTATAAGTGGTGTTAATTAAGATGCTGATTCAAACAAATCAACTTTCAAACTATACTTTTTTTTTTTTAGCTCATTGAAACACATAGACTTTGAGTCTTGTTAACTTTGGTGTAATTTGTACACAATGATGTTTTAAGAATATTAAAAAAACAGAATAGCTAGCTCCTTTTCCTAAAAATGTAGATTTGTGGGTTTGACTACTATGAATATCACATCTACTGAGCAGCTTCCAAGGCTCATAGCATAAGGCTATCTAGCTCACCCAAGACATCCTGTGTCCCCTGTCAATCAGACACTTACCTGTGGCTGCTCTGAAGTATTTTCAGAATGTGATTCGCTTGGGACAGCAGTGACAGTTGAAGACACTTCGACTGTGACATCCTCTAGGCCTGGGATAGATGACAGCTGAGAAATGTAAATAAGTATTGGGATATGAAGATCATTCTAGGGCCACAAAATTTTTTCATCTGTGGGTTCTTACTTGGCTCCCTTAAGCCTATAAAACTGTGTAAGGTCAGAATTTCCAACTTTAATTTCAATGTCATAAACTCAAAGTAAAAAACATTCACAATACTTTTGAAATTTTTTTTCAGAAGTTTAACTTAGTTGATAACACTTCTTTCCCTACAAGTTATTGTTAAGACTACAGAGTATTTTAGTGCAAGAATTCAGAGTATAGCTTTGGAGTCTGGCTTCCAAAGTGTACTAAATGACTAGCATAGTATTTGATTCTCTAGCCACTGTTCTTTACACCCCCATTTTTATGCTTATAACAAGGATGAGAATATTTTCCTTATAGAATTATTTTTGGAACATTTTTATTAAAAACAGCTTGCTACAGAAAAGTACCCTGCAACATATGGTATATGTGCATGTGTGGTATATGCATGTGTGTGTGTGAACGTACACCTGTGTGGAAGTTAGTGTGAGCATGCATGTGTATGTGTATGTATGTACATATGCACACGTGCGCATGCTGTAATCTTCCTCACTGTCTCTTCCCCATCTCCTGAAGGGGTCTCTCACTGACTCTGGAGTGCCTCCATTTCCTGGGTTAGCTAGAGCCTCCTTTATCTCATCTGAACGCAGGTCCTCAAGCTTTTGCAGCAAGCACTTAACCAAGGCTTCTACCCAGCCCTCTAGCATAGTTTAAGTTTTAATTATATGAGCTACGTCCTTTTCTCTGTGTAAACATTTATCACTGAATGGTATTAAAATGTGGTTTTGATAATTCACAACAAATAGGTATATTGTCAATATTTCAGACTAGAATGGTAGCATTTTAAAACAAAATAAAACAAAAAGATTAGCATTTGGGATTAGATTTACAAAAATCCTTCCTGATTTTACCCTGGTAATATGTGATATGTCTATGAGATGTTTGTTGGCTGTGGGGATTGTATTATGGCCAGGGAAACACTAAGGTTAACTTGTCCTCCTGGAACTGTAACCTGTGTCCTTACATGGAACCACCTTAAAATTCCCCCAAAATTAAGTAAGACACAACCACAGGAAAGGGTCTAAGAAATCACTGGTGATAGGATCTCAGGCAGAAGTCACTGACAAGTGTTGACTGAAGACAGTGCTTAGCAAAGGGTCAGTGGCCTCCAAGGTCACAGGAGGTGTAGCTGTGACTGCTGGAATAGCCCTAGCACATTCAAGGCTACACTCTAAATTTCTGTGCCAGAGAAACGTTTTCAGGCAATATACTTGTTGAAGTCCACAGAGGGCAGAGAAAACAAATCATGCCTTCCTTATTCTAACATGAATACAACCGATTAAAAAATTCAATTCACTTTTAAACAGACACAAAAAAGACACCAAGAACTTTTTAGGAGTATCATGGATGGGAGGAAAAAGTCACAAAAATACAGCAGAGAAAAATCTCAGCGGTTTCTCCTTTACCTTGTGAACCACGAACATACAAACACGTTAAAACTGAATGTGTCGGTTACTTATCAAAATCTCTAGGCTTCGAATAAAAAATTATTTTTCCCAGGTAAATCTCGTTCTGTATAGATCAGGCTGATATCAAACATCAGCCTCCTGAATACTGGGATTATCAAGATGGATTAGTGCACCCAGCTTCTTGGCAATGTCTTGGCAAGGTTAATTCTTCATTAACTTTCAAGATATTTACAAATGAAATTATCAGATAAAGCTTATAAATTTTGCTCTGGAGACATTTAAGTTTTAGTCTAACTATTACATTATTGTGCTACTATTTCTACATTATAGTCACTAAAATAAAAACAATTTTGTGTTTTCATTACATTATGTGAACCATATAATAGCTTAAATTGCTAACATGATGCTTATATTTTATTTTTAATTGACATAATAAAAGAACTCTCAATCTATGAGTTCATTTGAAATGACTAAGTTAATGTTTATGTAATGCCATTCACCACCTAGTAATTTTAATACTTTTTCCAATGTTCAACAGTGCATCACTTCACAGACACAGGGGTTAGATTGATTTCACATTCTAACCCTGACTGAGGAAGATGATGTACATGTAGAAAAGTTTATTCTGAATTTAGAAATACAAACCTTTGCATCTAAAATATTGAGTGTTGTTTCAATTTGTTGAATACGAAGAGAAAGGTCTGCCAGTTTCTAGAAAGTGAGAGACATAAGAATACAGTATTTGATTAATGTGGGGAAAAAGAACAATGAAGGGCAGATTTGAAAATTATAAAGTACAGGATTCACAAGAGTAGAATGAGAACACAGTATTATTATTAGAATATGTCACAGGGTTTCTATATATTCACTGATTGAAACATTAATCTTTTAGCTTTCATTTTTATATATTATTCAATTTTTTCCATTTTATATACCAACCCCAGTTCCCGCTCCCCCACACCCAAAGCCCGACCCCGCCACTCCTCAGAGAAGGTAAGGCCTCCTATGGGGAGTCGGCAAGGTCTGGAACATCAAGATGAGGCAGGTCTTTCAGCTTTCTGAAATTCATTATCAGAGCAATAAACCAAAATGCAAATTCAACCTATGTAGGTCTTTCATTCACTGCTGTAGCCCCAGTACCCAAACAGTACCTGAAACTCAAGAGCAGCTTAATAATTACTTGCAAACGAATGGGTTTTCCATAGAAAATAAGAGAAAGAATAAAAATTAGTCAAAAAGATAGTGTTACATAGGATATACCTGTAGAAATTACTTAGGTGAATAAACAAATATAATTCTGTCCAAATTCAAACTTAAGTTTGGAAAGTAAGTGGGAGGGGATGAAATGGGAAGATGAACAATATGTTTTAGAAAGAATTAAAAGAGAAAAGGAGTTCTGTGGAAGCAGAAACATCTAATGTTGAAACCCAACATACACCAGAAGAAAGCACAGCAGGCCCTAACTAATTTATGTAACTAAGTTATCCGTCTGGCCCTAGGGAGACAGTTCAAAGATAAAGCACTTGCCCTCCAGTGTAAGGACTGGAGTTTGCACCCCCAGCATCCACATAAAAGCCAGGTAGGCACGGTGGCCCACCTGCAATTCCAGTACTTGGGAGAAAGAAACTGGATTTCCAGATGGTGAATCAGTGAGAAATGGGTTGAAGCAGAGACCTTGCTCCAATAATACAACAGAGAGTAACTGAAGAAGATCTACCGTCAACCTCCGAACTCCATGCGCATGCTAACCTGCTCACATATGTATCCACTAATGGGGATGGGTATAGGTGCATGCACATACACAACACATACAACTGTCAATCTACACACATATATCCGTTCACAAATAAAAGTTGGCATAATGATGTACAATTCGTAAAAGCATTTACTGAATACCTTGATTCTAAAAACAAACTGTAACACATTTTGTTACACATTACAAGTGGGTTATAGCCAGTTGGGAGCAGCATTTTGCCTGCTACCTGGGATAATATAAAAATCCTTATTGAAAGCAAAACTTTAATGTCCCTAGGTCATCAGGAGTAAAATACTGAACACCGGTACAGAGCACTTAGGGCTTCATAGGCTGTATGGCTTGCTCTATGGCAGGAACTATCAGCGCTGCTCTCAAACTTGGTCTCACGGCTGCTTCCTGCCTCAGTCATCCTAATAGCTGGGATGGCTGGATATATTACTGCACCCGAATTTATCACCTAACATTTAAATAAAAGCCTCTTTCTTTTTATTTTACTTATTACTGTTTTGTCTCTCTCATCTTTGCAGGCTGGGATGAAGATGTTTAATACCCATCCTCAATCTTGGGAGTGGAAAAAGCCTGAGTGGACGCTGAAGTAGCAATATCATAGAACATAACAGAGGGGCCTGCTTTTGGACCTAGCAACTGCTCTGATAACGTAGATCCACAAGACTGGCACACGAACAAGACAGTACTTCAATATTACTTAATTCATATGCTGCACATTATCATATTATCATGCCCTTTTCTCATGTTAGATACAAAATGTATAGCTATAGAATACTTGTTTTTATCAAAGATAAAGTTTAAGTTTACTTTAAATTACATGTATGTGTCTTTGAGTATGTGCATATACCTATGAAGGCCTTGGAGTTACAGCCAGCTGTAAATCACCTAATGCAGGTGTTGGAAACCAAATCTGGGGTCTCCGTAAGAGGCACACGTGCTTTTAACCACTGAGCCATCTGTCTAAACTTGGACACTGACTTTTAAACTGATCATCTGGAAATTAAACATACAATAGCTAACTTCTGACTTGGGTTTCATTTTTTGAGATGGGGTCTCACTGTGGAGCTCAGATTAGCTTCAGACTTAAAGGACAGTCCAAGACAGTCTCAAATTGTCAGTACTATTGTCTCAGCCTTCTTAGTGCTCAGATTACAGGCCTGTATCCTTTGGGTAAAACTTAGTTTTAATAGCATCAATGCTAAATTTAACTTTGAGATTTGTTTACAATAAACTATTATGTAAGCATAAATACAAGTCATAAAACATGTCATGCTATCCAAATTATAGGCACATTCCTGAAAATCATGAAATTCAATTTTGGCAAATTTAATAAGTCTTTTAACTCACCAGAGAAGAAATCTTATAACAAATTAATTTGTAAAATGATAAATTCCATATGTGAAAAATGAGTATATTGGTTGAAGTAAAATGAACATAAAAAGAAAAATGAGTTCAAAATTTAGTGTTTGATACATGTATGTGCATATACATGTTAATGTGTATGTGGGAGAATGCACATATATGTATGTCTATGTGGAGGCCATAGTTCAATTGGCATCTTCCTTAATTGATTTCTAGTTTAAGTTCTGAGGCAGGGTATTTCCTTGTTCCTGGAGCTCATCAATTCAGTTAGACTGGCTGGTGAGCAAGGTCAAGAACCCTGCTGTGTCCCCTCCCAACACTGAGGCTAGAAATACTCCTCCATGCTTGACTTTCAAATGGGAGCAGAAACATCAAGCTCAGGTCTGCATGCTTTCGCAAAAAGCATTTTATTGACTGAGTTATTGCTCCAGTTCCCCAAATTAAGTTTTATGTTTTAATACACCCACATAAAATATACTTAAGCAGATTAAATATTGCAAAGGTTTGGTCATTTGTGTGTGAAATACTGACAGTGGCATGTCATCCAAACCTTCACACCAAGTCTACAAAGAAGGATGACTGCTCAATTCTGAGAGAGAGAGAAGGGGGGGGGGAGTTGACACTTTATACATACTCTTCAAATCCAGAGTCAAAAGAAGTTCACTACAACACGATGGTAGGATCCAGAGGCCATAGACTGCTGTTCATTACCCAGAGTTAGTAAACAATTGACCAGCTTCTCAGCAAGCTTTGGACTATAGAAACCAGATTTTCTGATTTGGAACATTTACTAAGGTGGATGCCATTCACCTTCAATTATTATTATTTTTAAATCAGTATTAAATATTATAACAATTAGAATATAAAACTAACTTGTCAGTGATTATCGAATGGAGGATTTACATGGGGCAGACTGAGACTGGAAAGACAGATCTCAGTGATTAAGGAAGTAAGAATGTAAGTAAGTAAGGAAGTAAGCCTGCCACAGTCTGCCACAGCCTGCCATAGATTCTCGTGGCCGTTATTCTTCCATTCTATCGCACTCTACCTTTCTCATCTGCTGTTCTTATCTGGTCTTTTCCTTACTATGCAGACTGCCACCAATGTCAATGCTAAATAAACCAATGTAAACACAACTGCAAGGCGGGAACTAGCAGTTTTATATTACATTGATGTTCTAAAGCCAAATCCAAATAGTCTAGTTATTAATTTAAAAGCAAATGAGGAGTGCTGCATTAAGAAATGATCCTCACAATTCTAAGAACAAGAGAAAATCAGAAAACAATACTTGAGATTCTTAAGCCAGCTCTAGAGAAGGTTACTTAATACTACTGTGTTGCCCGAATTCTGGTCATATTAAAAGAAACTCAGAGACAGAAATCAGGCAAAGGCTGAAATATCAAAGAGTAAACCCCACAGTCAACTCTCACCCAGCTGCCTTCCAGCTTCCTCAGCCTCCCTCCTCATGGCTTCTACTGAATAATCTCTCTTCCTATGCCTGCCTTAAATACCTTCTTCACCCAGTTGTTTCACATCCAGGTTAAGATTAAAGGTGTAGGCCTTGAACTCACAGAAACAGAGATCTCCTCTGTCTCTGGAGTTATGAGATTAAAGGCCTGGCACCACCACTGCCTGCCTGGAAGCTTGGAACTCCCTCTGTAAATCAAGCTGACCTCAAACTCAGATCTGCTGGGATTAGAGGTGTAGGCCACCACTCCCAATCCCCCCCACCAACCCCAGGTAACAGAGGTTACCACTTCTGACTCTCCTGGATTGACCTCTTCTCTGACATTCCAGACTGGTTTTATTAAATATATAACATCACCACACCACTGTGAATAATGAAATGGCAAAACTTTGTGATTATAAAATACTGAGCATCTATAGTCACGTCTCTAAAAGTGTTTTAAGTAGGTCCCAGTGTACTCTGCTGTGGTGTGTGTCCTAGCAAAGGTCAATCAAAGCCTTCAGTAAGCTGCATATAACTCTTAAGCCTCCCCACTATAAAGATGGAGCAAAACCCAAAAAAGGGTTTAAGAAAGACATCATTTGCTTGGAGGTTAACGTCAATGTGGGTCTAAAACTTGGATATAAAAGATAAACACTATAAATGTGTTAGCTGAAATTCTGAACACCTTTGCTTGTATTTATAGAGTTTTAGAAGAAAAAGATCAGAAATGATTTAAAATCTACTATCGTGTGTACCAAATCGGAGACACGATAGAACATCCGCATGCTGTGTTTACATGAGGCTGTTGACCCCATCATTCAGAGTCTGCCCAGAATTTACACAAGAGTGTGAGCTGCCAACTGAGTGGTGGACGCCAGCCATTCTGCTGACAGGAGCGGAAGAGTGATGTCTGCTAGGGATTTGTGAAGGAAGAGACGACCCTGAGCAACTTTGTAACTTGGGTCTGATTCAACTGCTTCCCTTCCTCTTGTCTCTGGTCTAGCAGGCAAAGAACAATTATTTATAAAGTATCCTAGCAGGCACATGGCTTTGGAGAGTTGAATCTCTTCACAAAAAAGTAAGAGTTCTGTACTCTTCTCTTTATCAGAAACCTCCAAGGAACAAACCGACAGGTGAAAAAAAGAACTCAGAGGGTTTCCAATGTAATCCCAGAGCGAGTTTACAGTTGTCTGATGCAGATGGGTGCAGGAGGGGCGCCTTTCTCCCTGCAGTTCCCTGCTAATTAAAAAACAGTGGGTGCTCACTTTTTCTTTTAGGGAAACAGTCATTTTGGTTTCTGTTATGCCTTGTTAAACGGGGGTCATTAACGGATTAAAAAGTATCCAGAAGGCAATGCTAAGATACACACATAATATCTTCAGTGGTTTCCATATCTATAAAGACACTCCATTCAGTAGATATAGAAAAACAAAATGCACAATACAGAGTAGAGAGAAGCTTTCGCCTCTTCACTCAGACCAGAGCTGGATCTCTGGTTGGCTCCTTGGGCTCTCAGATGCTCTCATAGAGAGCCTCCCGTGAACAGCTACAAACCCCAGGGATGCAAATACACGTGGAACAAATTGAAAAAGAATAAACCAGTTCAAACTGTCCACATCTTAGTTTGTAGATATGCCAAAGAGAGATGCCTAGACCTTAAATAGCAGGGCTGTCATGTTTTAAATGGCAGGGCTGAGAGGATTAATTGTATGTTATTCACTTAGCGAGTAAGCTCACAATAAATATTAGTTACATCAGCAACTGACAAAAATATACAAGCTGCCAAAATACCAATTGTAAATAATGAATTGTAGTCAGTTACCAAACATAAAGCACACAAGGGCTGCACACAGGAAGGTGAGCCAGGATTTTCCAGTCCCTCGTGCAAGCAAAAACATTGATTTAACCAGAGTCCCACACAAAACAAACCTTCTCAAGAGCTACAGAAACCAGGTAAGAAGTAAAGTGACTTGCTGAACTCAGGGAAGATGTATGGAAACGAGCAAGTGTGTGTGCCGTGACCTGTGTGTGTCTGTGATGTAGACAGCTGCATATGACTGGGCTCCCTTCTCATCAAAACCCAGGGCACAACCAAAGCTGGGGAAGGACAGTGGTGAGCACCACACTTAACTCCTCACTATTAACACCACTCCAGTCAGACCTAGCACTGCACAGGCCCTGATGGCCCGAAATGCTTGTCCAGTTCCAAAGACAGACTTTTCAAGCGCACTCACTGTCTGGTCCATTTCAGAATCTCATACTTTATGCTTGGCCCACTGCCAGCTCAACCCTAGTGCTTTGAACCTCCAAATCAACCTAAGATTCAAGACATCCCAATGGTCAGGCTAGTCCCCACGGACTCTGTCTCCAGGCCCACAGTATATGCCCTGAGGCCCTAGTGTCTGAACAGCTCACAGAATGAGCCCTGGACTCAGCCTTCAAGCTAGCTTCTGTAAATGCAGGTTCCATGTCTGTCCTAGATTTCAACCCAGCCCAAAGCCAGGCAGACTACATGGCCTAAGCTTCAAGCCTGTCCCAGCTCCAGGTTCATACCTGTGACTGTAAGACACCAGACTGACACCCATGAACACAGTCAGGTTGTTCCCTGCAGCCTTACTCGCCAGACTGGATAGAGAGCTTCTTGCTCTAATAGACCTATCCCAGGACAGCCTTTCAGACCTCTCAATCAGGTCAGCATATGCGACCTCTGAATGGTTTCTTCAGCCCTAACTCAACTCTAAACGCTGGCCCATGGTAACAGCCCAGCACTCATTATCTCATATTCCAGACTAGCCCTGTGGATGTAGGTACCATACCTGCCACAATACCAAACCAGCTCCAGAGTCTCAGAATCCAGACCAAACCTAAGCACACTCTAATGATGTGGGAATGCGTTTATATATGCTGTGAATATCAATCTTTAAATAAGTGAGCTGTTTTGGGCCTTGACAGGCACCATAGAAGAAGTAGGAGGAGAAATCAGAGCATAGGTAGGAGAAGCAGGGCAGAGTCAGGCAGATCGAGCTGAAGCCCAAAGGAGCAACATGTAAGGAACACAGGTGAGCCACGGGCCACGTGGCAGACAGATTAATAGAAATGGGTTGATTTAAGATGTAAGAGCAAGCTAGCAATGTGCCTGAGCCATAGGCCAAACAGCATAAAGTTAATATAAGCATCTGAGTCATTTCTGGGGGCCTGAGCAGCAGCAGCGGGCAGCTAATGGGTCTGACGTACAGGTCTGTGGGTCTGGGTCTCTGGCCGCTGGGGACCAAGAAACCTCATTGCAACACTCTAATGCCCTCACAAACCAAGGCCCTTAGAAGACCCATCAGATTTGACAGAGTGGACCAGGCCTCCACTCTCAGAGTTAGGCTTTAGACCCATCCCAAAGGACCAGGGCCCAGAACTGGCCTGGTGCAAAGCCAGACCTTATAAATTCAGGCTCAAAGTCAAACACAATTCCAAGTCAGGCCCTGTAGCCTCAGGGTTCAGGCTGGTCTATCAGAGACCCAAACTCTAGTTCTTTCCCTGCAGATCCACATCTAAGGCCCACTTTATAAGTAAGTCAATAAGCCCATCACATTGGATCCAAGCTCTATGCAGAAACAAGAGCATGAGATCCGTATCCAGTGTGGTGGTCACATCTTTAATGTCAGCACTTGGGAGGCAAAGGCAGGCAGATCTCTGTGAGTTAGAGACCAGCCTGGTCTATGAAGTGAGTTTCAGGTCAGGCAGGACTGTTACACAGAGAAATCTTATCTCAAAAAACCCAAAGAGGAGATGGTAGGAGTAAGAGGGAGAGGGAGGGAGGGAGGGATAAAGGGTGGGAGGGAGGAAGGAATGGAGAGAAGGAAGGAGAGACCAAATGCTATAAAACATTCATGAGATATCCTGTGTCCATTGAAGAATATTGTTAAAATGCACAAATGACCTAAAATGGTTTATAGATTTAACATAATCTCTACCAAAATTGCAATAAAATTTTCACAAAAGTAGAAATTGTAAAACTCACACAGGAATACACGTGCACACACAGCCACACCCAGACAGACAAGGACAAACTGGAAAAAAAAGAGTGACACTGGATGAACCATACTGCCTGGCAGAGGTGGCAGGTGGCCATCACCAAGGCCCACCTGGCTACAGCCAGAGGCAGAGACAACCATGACCTCCTGATGAGGCACTGTTTCCCAAGGTAACCAGCCACCTCGTGGAAGGCTTACTACACTGCTGCTTTCTCCTTGGAAAGGGCAATCAATGTCTTGTCATTTACTAGAGTAGGTACTTATTCTGGTTAAGGATTTGCCTTTCTTGCAAGTAATGTCTCTGCCCAAACTACCAAATGTCGGCTCAGAAATGCCTTATCTACCATCATGGTATTCCACACAGAGTTCTTCAGACCTAGAAACTTACATCGCAGTCAAAGAAGTGCAACAATGTACCCCTGCTCATGAAATGCTCTGCTCTTACCACATTCTGCACTGTCCTCAAAGGGTAAAGGGCTTTTTCAAGACATGGTGACAGCACCAGTTAGGTGGCAGCAGCCTGGAGGGCTGTGGCAGGGTTCTCCAGAAGGTGGTAAATACTTTGAATCAGCACCTAATAGTACAGCCAGGATTCATGGGTCCAGGAATCAAGGGGTAGAAATGGGAATCGTTTTAGTCACGACCAGCCCTAGTGACCCACTAGGAAAATTTTGTTTCCTGTTCCTGTGACTGTAAGATGTTACCTGACTGTCTTACTTAGGGCTTCTATTGCTGTGAAGAGACATCATGACCATGGCAACTCTCATAAAGAAAAATATTCAATTGGGTCTGGCTTACAGTTCAGAGGTTTAGTCCATTATTGTCATGGCGGGAAGCATGCAGGTAAACATGGTGCTAGAGAAGGAGCTGAGATGTCTTACAACTTGACTCACAGCTAACAGGAAGTGGTCTGACACACTGGGCAGTAACTTGAACATAGATGAGACCTCAAAGACCACTTTCACAGTGATACATTTTCTCCAACAAGACCATACTCTTTCCAACAAGGCCATACCTCCTAATAGTGCCAGTCCCTTTGGGGGACATTTTCCTTCAATCCACCACACTGTCTTAACTGATGGCAGAGCTGTGCAGATCAAACCTGCCTGGCAGTGATAAACAGACCATGGAAGAGGACATGGCACCCAAAATAAAGCTGAACATTTATGATCAACTGATTTTCATAACCATTCCAAAACTACACTACTGAAAAGAAGGACAGTTTCTTCAAATGGTGTGGGAACATATAAGCAAAAGGATAAAATTAGAGCTCACACACAATGCACAAAAAACAATGCAATATGGATAGAACACTCAAATGTAAGACCCAAAACCGTAAAACCACCAGAAAAGGAAAACAGGAGAAAAAAATTGGCAGTGGTGTGGGCAATCGTTTTCTGGAAATGACCCCAAAAGTACAAGCCGCAAAAGCAGAAATAGAAAATGTACTTGAAGCCTAAAAGCTTGTACAAGCACGGAATGAACCAACAGGGCCAAGAGACACCCTCTGCAATGGGAGATGTTTACATACTGTCTATCCAATAGCATGGTAATAGACAAATCTAGAAGAACCACAAATCAATAGTAAGAAAGCAAATAATTCCATGTTAAGAAATGGACAAAGAAGCTGGACAGTGGTGGTGCTTGCCTTTAATCCCAGCACAAAGGGAGGCAGGCAGATCTCTGTGAGTCTGAGGCCAGCCTGGTCTACAAAGTGAGTTTTATGACATCAATGTAACTGCAATTAATTGCAAAACAGAATTAGTGTTCTTTTCATCCTCAAAAAGTATGTGAGGCAGCCCCATGGAATAAGCCTGACTTGTATATTGCCTAGAGGGTACAAGAATCAAGGCAGCATATTTTTTACCATAGAGACATACTTTTCACTTACCAAAATATATAAAAGAGAGAGAAGGGCAGAAGGGTAACAGACTAATATTGTGTTATTTGTGCATTTTGTCTTACAAACTTTTTCTTAATGAGATGAAGGCCATAAGGCACTGCTTCATCCTCAAGCAATCAGATGATGAAACTCATGCTTGTGGATTCTAGTTGTCAATAGGTTAACACCCATTCCCCAGACAGAACTGGAGGGCCTGCAGAGACAAGGGGCTATCACTGCCTCAGCACAGCTATATCAAATTCATTTCTTAGCCTGTTTGCTAGTTTTCTTTAACTCGGTAAAGGGCCACTGCACAACTGTAGAGAATGGACATTTGCTTCTTTCTGTACGTACTCTAACCTACAGAAAAAGGGTGTTATAAAATTTAAAAGGTGAGAATCTTGGCATACTGTTTCTTACTCAGTGGGCTCCATAGTCTATTTAGAGGAGCAATGACCTAAGAGAGAAGAGACTGGAAAGATGGCTCAGCAGTCGAGAGGACCCAGAATTGACTGCCAGCACCCACATGGTAGCTCATACTATAACTATAGTCCTAGGGATTGTATGCCCTCTTCTGACCTCTGTGGGCACCAGATTCATGTAGTGTACAAACACACGCATAAAATAAAAAAAGAATCTTAAATTTTTAAAAGACTAAAACAAATGAGAAAGAGAGAGAGAAAGCGCATGAGCACGCGCAGCCTGGGAATGAGCACCTAGTCTCTGAGGCTATTAATATGTAATATTAATATTACATCAAATATGTAAAACACATAGACCCGAGCTCATTATTGTATCTTAGTAATTACATTTTACTTTCATTTGTCTCCATGGAAAAGGTGAAGACATTCTGATAAATAAATAAATAAATAAATAAATAAATAAATAAATAAATAAATAACAAACAAACAGCTGGGGCTGGGATGTCACAGCTCAGTGGCTAAGATCACGCCTATCCTGTTCAAGACCTTAGTCACCGTCCACAACATAAACGGTTGGGATGTTACACAAAGGAGAAGCTTCCTGACTGCAGGCAATTCTGATTGGCAGTCACACATCTAACATAAGCTGCACGCTGCTGAGGATATTCCTTACATAAGACAAGAGAACGTGAAACATGAAACTGATTCCCCTGTGAACTGTCTCAAAGCCTCTATTTCTATTTCTTAAGTTCAGTCTCAACAAATATTCCCTATTTCTCCCTCATCCTTAAAAAATGCAAAACAGAACAATTTTTTTTTAAAAGATCAGGAGTTTCCTGGTTCTGGCACCTGATTCTTAATAATGTATTTAATTCTTATTTCACAAGTTACCCAGCCACTTGCAGAAGGGTACTTTTTGAAAAATGTATTTCTAGGCTACCTTCGTGAGCCATTTTTGGCTCAAAGAAAGCAAAGTAATTTAATATCAACTCAAATGTATACTTAAAATACAAATCTATGGAGTAGGACAATGAAAAAGAAACTTTAAAATAAAAAATTCAACTGCGAAATTGTGGATTTCCTGTTTGTTCTCACAGACACAACGAACCTGCTTGAGTTATAGGATACTAATTTAGTTGAGGCAGGGTACAGAACTTATGCTAACAGAGTCAACAAGGGCCTAAGATGTCTTAACACAGTTTTAAAAAAAAGGTCATGGCAATGGGAATAAATGAAGGTCTGTAGTTCGTGTTTAACTTTGTTAACCTAAAGGGTGGAAGGTGACTCCTTGGCTACTCCATAAGCTAGTGACTGCACAGGACCTACCTCCTCACAAACAGTGGAAAACCGGTTGAGAAACTGCACAGTGTGCACCACAAACCGGTTTAGAAAGGCCACGGTTCTTTTCTGTTGAATAGCTGGCACCTGTGTTATGTAAAAACAAACAAATATGATTTTTACACAAGAAACATACACTGTGCAATCCTTTGGATATCTGGATTTCATAAAGGATATGGTTTTGCCCTGTGACATTGAACTTCACGAAGGGCTGAATATAGTCACTGATTTGTTTTCCTGAACCGCCTGCTGCGAGGCACACCAACTCTTTAATTAGCCCAGGAGGGCCCCCTTTCAAAGTGGGCTGCGGGCTCCCCCTTCCCCAGGTTAGTAAATGAAAGGTCCAGGTTGGGCCTGGAGAAGTGGCGTCTCCCGAGGAACCGGTCAAGCTCCTTCCCTGTTTGCCGGAAGCTCTAAGTCCATCCTTTACAAACCTTGGTCAGGTCTATCCCTGACCCCATGAGAGGAAGCCCATCCTCATCCATCTCGTCAGCGGATGGGGACCCCGGGGCTCAGGCACAAACCCCTCCCAGCCAGCAGAGAGCCCCAGTTCCCTTCCCAAGTTCCTGCCTTTCCGGAAGAAAGTTCCTGAGCTCACCAATCAGTCGGTAGCTTCGGAGACCCCGCCCCTGCGCTCTCCCTCAGCATTCTGGGATTGGTAGTTCAGGATACGATTGTAGAGTTTTGGAAGCCGGGCAGGAAGAGGAGTTGCTGCTTTAGCTGTAAAATCTGAAAAAATATCTGAGAAAATGAGACAAAGAGAGGGGAGTCATAGACAAAGAGACAGAGAGAGGGAAGGAGGGAGGGAGAGAGAGGTACTGAAGAGATGAAGGGGAAAACCTCTGCCTTCAAAGATTAATATACTGAGGGCATGCAGAATTTTGATGTGCAAATTTTAGATGGGAGTGCAAACCTAATCCCGTGAAAGTTGTGGCATTGCAAGTCAGCACATACAAACACTGTGTACCCGTGGGTACTCACACATATGCATTCAAAGTGCTATGATATTGTAGATAATCGGAGCTTCTAGGTTGTCCAAGCAAATAAGAGGAAACTGACTTTAGTAGCTACTTAGCATAACGAGGAGCTGAGAAAGCCCTCTAGAATGGAGAGTATAGGTTGTAGAAGAGAGGGAAAACTGTTGGGTGGTGTACGCAGAAATGACCAGAGGTGGAGAAGAAATAAGGCATGGCAAACATAAAGAGCTGATACAGGGCCTTTTATGCCAGAATAACAGTCATATTTTTCTAACTGTGATTCATGGCCACTGGTTGGGAGTACTTCTTAGAAGATCAATTTCAGAGATTAACCTCAGACAAATCAAAGCAGGATTCCTCTTGGGGAAACTTTGATACCGGAGTTTTAAGTACAACTCTCTGGAATTGTTCTGAATCGTTGTCTTCAGCAGTAGGGTTGTATTGTCAAGTTCTATAGAACTCACTGGCCAATGACTCTAAAAGATGAAATCCATTCCTAGCACTGGGCCTTTTGTTAGCTGTAGCGCCTATAGTACCTAGTAGGGGCATTTTTGCTTTATAATAAAGTAAGTCCATTTAAATTATGAGCTGTATACACATACAGACATACATAATACATACATATGTGGGTGTATACAATTTAGGAACCTTTTATGGTAGTAGGTTTCCATCTGCCTTTTCCAAAAGGTCTTTAGTGTTTCTAGGGTGTTAGTTAGCCCTCCCTAGATGCCCTTCTCTACCCTACTCTTGTATATTTTTATTACTCATCCATTAGATGATGGACACCTGGGTGGCTTCCATTTTCTGGCTGTTGTGAATATAGCAGCAACGAACACAAATGAGCTGTGCCTCTAGAACAGGGTTTAGACCTCAGGGTGTATGCCCAAGAGTGGTAGAGCTAAACTGTGTGGTGTATCTATCTCTAACTTTTGCGGAATCCTCCAAACTGATTTCCAATGTGATTTCAACAGGTTGTTCCCTTCTCTTAGTTCCCCCTTTGCTGCAAATGATATTTGTTGTCATTTGGTTATTTTAATCGTAGTTTTTCCTGATTAGGGTTAAAAAAAAACAAAAAACAAAAAACCTCTAAGTAGTTTTAATTTGCGTTTCCCTGCTGGCCAAGGATGGCAGACATTTAAAAACTGTTTGTCAGCCATTTGTGGCATTAATCTTTTGTGGAGTTTAGTTTAGTTTCATGTCCCACGTATTCAATTTCTTGAAGTAAGCCAGCAATTAAGTTTTATGCATTGATGAGCTGCTATCCTCGTGAAAGATTAATGTGCACGTGATGCTGTTCAACAGCATTTTATTCATGCTAGCAGGGCAGTTCCCAAAATTCGGTTGCTGCTTTCACAACTATGTTTGCATAATACTCCATGTTTTCTTCTCTCAAGGGCATCCACTGCGTCCTCTCAGTGGATTCCATCCTGAGAATCTACTTTCTTTGTTCATCGATTAAATGCATTCCATCTTTTAAATGTTTTTCATGAGACTGAAAACAATTCAGTCACATCTTCAGGCTCCAATTCTAACCCCAGTCCTCTTGATATTTCTAGCACATCTGCAATTACCTCCTTCACTGAATCTTGAATTACTTTGAGCCCTCCATGCTTTGGAATCCACTTCTTGAAAACTCTCCCCTTTCCCTCCTTTGGGATCAGCTCTCCTGGAGCCCAGCTTAGCCTCAACCTCATGTGAAGGAAATTAACTTTGAACTCTTCATCTCCTGCCTCCACTGCCTGAGTACTGGGATTACAGGCTTGTGCTACCATGGCCAGCTCCATTTTTTTTTTTTTTTTTGACTTTGACATTTTGACCTCTGCCCACGGATCACAAATGTTTTTAGTGGCATTTGGGACTTGGAATTCTCTTGGAGATTTTTGGTTTATTTTGCCAAGATCCACAAGAATTGGTGTGTAAGATGTTGTACCAGTAAAACTTGGTTTTCTTCTCCCCTTCTTCCCAAGTTCCCTCATTCTCTCTCTCTCTCTCTTTCTGCCTCTCTTTGTTCACTCTCTCATTTCTTTCTTCTCTCCACTTCATTTTTTTGGGACACCACCTTGTATATTCCATCCCGACCTCAAACTCACTGAATAGCACAAGATGACATTGAATTTGTGCTCTTCTTGACCCTATGTCTCGAGTTCTGGGATTATAGGTGTAGGCTGCTATTTATACAGCAGCATGCATATTTACTCAACAATAAGACTTGAAAGAAAAAATTCTATTCATTGCAAAAAAAAAAAAAGATTTTGTGTCAACAAACAAAAACATTAAGCTTATTGTCTGTCTACACTGAAGGTCTTAAGTGACAAGTGGTGCTAACGTCAGTTAGCAGTGATAGTTTGAACTTTTTTTTTTTAATCTTGGTTAGTATGTCTCAAAATTGGAATTAAAATTGTCTGCAAACTATGTTGTAAATAGATATGATATAATCTAGGCTTTATTCTATTTACAAGTACAGGCAGAATAGACAGTATAAATCTCAAGGGCCCTAGGGTTTTCAGAATGGTAAATTAGCATCAGCTTCAATGTAAAATCTCCTACTTCATTAAGCCCTAGCAAGAAAAATCAGTATGGGTTTTGAAGCTGTGACCATGGCATTGACATCTTTCTGGTTCTAAAAGTCTGAAATGGAATCTTCTAGCAGAAGGCATTCCATCTGCGTTGAAAGCCTGCTGGCTAGTGTAGCCACTTCCACCACTTACCTTTTCTGGGCATAGAGATAACTTTCTGCATCTTCTGCATCAGCATTCAGTGAGTCACTGTGCTCTTCTGTGTTTCAAAGACAACTTCATTCTCCAAACCGCATGAAGCAATATCTGCTAGCATCAAATTTGCCTTCTCTGGGGCCTTCACCTTTCTCAGTTTTCATATACCTGAAGATAATTAAGACCTTGTTCCGGATTAGGCTTTGGCTAAGGGGAAATGTTGTGGCTGTTTTGACTTTCTATTTAGACCATTAAGTTTCTCATATTACTAACAAAGCTATTTTAGGTTGCTTTATTATTATTATTATTCATGTTAATTTCCTTCAAAAAGTTATTTTCCAGTGTTTTTTTATTTGTAGGTTTTAACAATTAAAAAAAAATATATCTTTTAAAACCTTTCCTCCATCTTTACAGTCTGAGTAACTGATAAGAATGGGCTTAGCTTTTGGCTTGCTTACACTTTCTGCATACATTTCTCACCAACCTTAACCTTTCTAGGTTCTAAATAGAGAGAGAGAGGAGATTCTTCTCTCATCCAGGATTTAGAGATCTCCATGTGTGAGCTTAAGGGTTTAATTTCATCACTGTGTTTCAGAGGCTCTAGGGACACAGGTAGATGAACTAGTTGGGGCACAGCTAATGCTAATGGGTTAGGCTGGCCATCTTCCCCGGGCATGATTTGTGACACCCAGTAGTAACATCAATGCTACGGATCCCAAATTACTGTAACAGACATAATGAGAAAGCTGGAAATTCTGTGAGAATTACTCAGATGTGGCATAGATGCCTGAAGTGATCACACACTGTTGGAAAGGAGATCAATAAATACACTTGCTCCGTGCAGTTACCACAGAGCTACCATTTATCAGGAGGCGAAAAAGAAAGAAAGAAAGAAAAAAAAAAGGAATTATCCGGAAAGCCCAGTAAAACCAACCACAATAATATGAGGTATGCCGAAACTGTACTTGTGTCAGGATTATAAATAACACAGGGACAGTTCTAGGAAACTGTACTTATGTTTCATTTTCTCCTTTGATAAAGTCCATCTGACCTGGCCATTCTCCATTAGGCTGTAAATTCCCTGGAGCAAAGGCTATTCTTTTTTATGAGTCCTCAATTAGTACCAGTCATGCCGCTTTTCAGTGAAAAGTCATTAATAAATTAAATATACAATTTCAAGTGCTTATTCTGATGCATGGGTCCTTGGCAATAGGCTGTCATCTTTTCAGCCATCTATTCAAGTACATCCCATACTATGTACTCAGCATATTATAAACTGGCACACAGAAGTGAACATAAGAAGAGATAAAGCTTAGGTACTCATGAGTATAAACAGATAACAGGGATGTGGATTTTCTCAAAGTCTAGATGGGGGAGGGGGCAAATATATGAGAGATTAACAGTTTCCTAAAGGACTGGCTAAAGTGTGCCCTGATGAGTGGAGTGGCACCTAACAGACCGACGAAAGTGAGTATAGATTTCAGGTGGAGCTGCTGCTTGGTTTATCATGGCATAAAATAGACATGAACTTTACAGCATGTACCGACCATGGCATTCCACACTGCTCACCTCATCCTTCCCAGTTTCCCACCCTTTGCTTTGTCACTCGGAAATCAGTCACGGGAAAAATCCTTATCAGCCTCTCCTGAGGCTACTGCTGCCTATGGTTCTTTCTTCATCTTTGTTTACCTCCCTGGATCATCAGGGGAGGAGACAGCCACTTCCCTCGCTCCTAGTTGCTTCCAGGCCACCATCTTTTCCTTCTCTGTAAACAGGCCACTGTAGTTTGGAGTTCATGTTCTAAAGTCGGATGTATTCTTCTAGTTGGGGTTTTTCTCATGCTTCCTCTTTGGAATGTCTGGAGAGGATAATGCTGGTTTCTCACTTCCCTAGATATCTTTACTCTCTCTCTCTATACATACATATATACGTGTGTACACATATATATAAGTTTGCACGTTTATATATGTATACACACATATGTGTGTATATATGCATAAGCATATAACTGCAATTTGGTCGTCCCATTTAGTGTTGCTTGTATGTGTATGATATCAGGGCTGGCCACTTGGTGCCAAATAATCAGTTAGAGGCTCGTCCCTAGAGAAGACTATTTCTTCCTACCCTTAGCCCATCCTAGTTGCCTATGGTCCTTTGTTTAGGAGTGGGGTCCTGTGAGGCTCCCCTCTTTCATGTTAATAAGTCTATTGGTGCTGTCCTGGTCTGGGTCTTGTTTAAGCAGTGCATTGTTGAGGTGTCACAAGTGAAGCTTCCCTGGCATTTCTAGGAGATACAGTCTTACAGATTTCCTAGAAGTCTACATTTTCATCACCCCCCCTTCCCTTTTGTCCTTTATTACTCAGTTCGGACCATCTGCTTTATTGTAACAACGCTGTCTAATTAGTCTGCTTGTCCCCTTCTGTAATACTTGTCTGGAAAGATTTAGTGCTTTTTCTGTGACTGCTACCTGTAGTATACAACTCTTGTTGGCTGGCCTCCAATAGGATCCCTTTAAATTCATGTGTGCTTAGACCTTGCAAAGGTTCCTCTGCCCCATCCATTCCTGCTTCCTGAGGTTAGACCTTGCAACTGTCCCTCTGCTGTGTCTATTCCTGACCTACATCAGAGTCTTCGAGTCCAGAGAACCTTGTCTTCCCGACAATTACTCTTCTTAGAAAGAGACAGTCTTCTCTTCCTATGCTCGAGATACTCAGCCCAGCACATCATTCCAATTGTTTCCTTTTCTCCTGCATTATCAACACGATCCTTTCATCGGCTCATTTCTAGTAAAATGAAGCATGCCATGACTTCACCTTTTTCTATGAAGCAACCTCTTCCCTCCCTCTCGTTCACTGCTGAACTTTCCATAAGCCTCAGTACTGATCTCAAGGTCACCTGTGACTTTCATGATGTCATCGAAAGGTTCTTGCGTGTTACCCAACTTGATCCTAAATAACACTTAGTAAAGTTGACCACCATTTCCTGTTTAGAAACTTCCTCAAATTATCATGAGAGCAGATTGCTCTTCCTCCTCTTCCTCTCCACCCCCTCTTCCTCTCCACCCCCTCTTCCTCTCCACCCCCTCTTCCTCTCCACCTCTTCGGCCTTCTCCATCACTTGCCAGTTTGCCCCTAATACCTTCATGTCACAAGGGAAGCCAGTGACGTTGAAGCACAGTGAAAAGAGTGGGCAGTTGAAACTGTTTAAAATGTGAGGTGCTCAGGGGCACATCATGGCAAGGATTTTAGGTTTCTCTCTGAGCAAGATGAGAGACCGTCGAAGTGGGAGAAAAACACATTGGAGTACTGAGGAGCTTTACGTAGGCTGCGTGGAATATTATGATGTGTTACACTTGCTTATGCTGCGGAATATCTGTTTAATGATGCAGGTGTGTTGCCTTCTTTTATATTGCATTTGTTTAACTCTGTAAGGTTGTGTTACTTTGCCTGTCTAAATCACCTGATGGTCTAATTGAAAGCTGAATAGCCAATAGCAAGGCAGGAGAGAGAAATAGGTGGGGCTGAGCTGACTGGCAGAGAGAACAAACAGGACGAAGAGAGAGAGAGGAGCAAGCCAGAGAACTCCAGGGGCCACACAGCTATACAACCAGCCACAGGGTAAGAAAAATAAAGGAATAGAGAATAGAGAAGGTAAAAGCCTATTTTGCCAAAAGGTAGATGGTATAGTTTAAAGTAAGAAAATCTGGTAAGAAAAATGCCAAGCTAAGATCAGGTGTTCATAAGAAAGAATAAGTCTCCATGTATTTATTTGGGAGCTCAGTGGCAGCCCCCCCCCAAAAGAGTAAAAGTAGGGAAGTCACATAATGAGAATCATTTTTTTTAGAGCAATCTTTCTACTTGGAACAAAATAATGAGTGTGACTTGCTAGGTAGCCAAGCTTGGAAAAGTTGCAGAGCCATAGCTGCTCTATTGTGCAGCAGTTACAGAGGCCTCTGGTACCTCATCAGCTAAGACCTCAGCAGCTCTTGAGTCAATGGACAACTGTACCCTTCCACATTTCAAGTTCTGTTCAACATTTAGCTGCTCACTCTCTTCTTGCCTCTCATTCTCCACTGTTCTCTGTATGTCCAATTTCTTTCTCTTTCTGGAATCACTTACTGTGGCTCTTCAAACAGATGTCTCTCCCTTGTTTGGAACACTCATATTTTCTCCTAACCACTGTCTGGCTAACTTCTGCTCATTCTCACATCACATCTTTGATTTTCAACAGTTTGTATACCACATGCATGGCTATGATTGACTTTGTGCAGGATATAGTGAACACTTGCCCAAAATACGCACACACTGCTCCTGTTAGTAGCCTTGCAGGGGATTTGGTTTTGTGACTGGGGTCCTTCTAGACCCAAGTCTGCCCTCAAAACATATTGTTAACAAAGCCTCACCTGATTTCTTCTTTTCAAGTCTTCTTGCAGAATGCTTTTCCTTCCACTTTCTATTTTCCTCCGATAGCTCTGCGTCCATCTCTGCTTCTCTAGATCTATCTCTCCAGAATTGTTTCATTAAGGTTATTATCATTGCTTCTTACACATTCCCATGGAAATGCTAGATTTTTACTTTATTTGGTTTAGACCTGACTGGCTTTCTTACATCTTTCCATCTCTCAACCACGGGCAGAAGTCTTACCGTGCCATCTTTAGTTTCTCTGATCTGCCCATAGACGTCATTCTTCTGAAAATATGCTTCCAACAGCTCTGCTTAATCTTGTGTTATCAAACACTATTCTTGCCCGCTTGCATAGATCCCTGTTGGATACCAATTTAGGACAGACAGCCTTGGTCTCTTCTTAGATTCCAGCCCAATGTTTGCTGCATAGCAAGCCCTTCCCAAGTATTTGTTGATTATGATAATTGGACCTAATGACCTTTGCACCTTCACCAATTTATCTCCCATGATCTCTTGACTTAGGTACAACTCACACCTCTGGGTGTTCAGTCAGTCTTTCTGAGACTTATCTTTGTCAGCCTATTCTACCTTTCCAGAGTCAAGATGAGCTCCCAGTCAGAACAGAAAAAACTCAAGAGTGCATAATAAAGGGGTAAGATGACAATCACCACTGGCCACTGCCTATGTATAAGTAAAGTGCTTGTGTGGTGTGTATAAAACAGAACTGTCGATGTAGAATGTCTCAGTTGGCCGTCAGAAAGAATGGCTATTTGTCTGCCTTCTTGGGTCTTTGAAGAGCAGTGCTCATCAATCATCCATAGTTCCTGCTAGCTCTACCATTCTCATTTTAATACCAGAATTTCTAGAACTAATAAAAAAAAACCCATAGCTAGAAATTTTGGCAAACTACTAGGAATCTTTTGATATATATAGTTTTATGAAGACTTTCTTCTGCTGGCAAAAAATAAAACATATCTCCAGATTTCATTTACCATAGTGACTTTTGGCAGTAAACTGAGATTATAATGATCACTGACTTTAAGAGTAGAGACTATACCTGTCACTCACATTTATTCAGTCAATAAAAAAAAAATCTTCAGGGTTTCAGCAGTTACTTTTGTTTTTGTAGACTATTAAATTTTAATAGTCATGGATAAGTTCTTACGTGGGAGAAAGGATGAGAAATAGGCTCCTATTTTTACTGTATTCCCTGCCTTAAGGTTAAAAGTCAGAGGTGCCCAGAACTGGTTTCTAATCACAGAAGAATGGAATACCCCTTTTTCTTATTCTCTTCCCCAGGCCTTGATTCTTATGAGTGATGTGACCTCTGATGAGACTTGGTTAAAGGAAGGAATTCCACTCTAATGTCTCTGCTGTGCCGGTCTTAGACGACTCCTGCTGCTTGAACTGGCTTTCCCAAGGATACTCAGAACATTGGACTATAAATTTATAATCCTGCTGCTGGGAGACTACATTCTTCTCTAGAAAACCAAGCACCTCAAGATAAGGGGTCTAAAGACATTTAGTTAGAAAGTCTCTAGACAAACAGTAGAAAACCCAGTTATTCTGCAGGTATATATAATTATGGCCTTTGGAGAAAATCTATTTCATTTATATACATGAGACTTTTATTTAAGGCGACTGGTAAGGATACAAATAAGTTAATGCCATTGAAAGTGTTATTGGCCAGATGGCCAGGGTCCTTTCACTCTATTGGATAAGACTCATAGGTGCTATCAGATCCAAATGAGTGCACAAGGCCTACAGGCTGGACTAGCAGACCCAGTGGCTTACAGTACTGAACCTTGGAAATGAGAGGCTTCTGGATCTTTGCTGTCAATCTGAAGGCTTATAGCTCTGGGGATTAAAACCAATAGTCCTGGCAATTGTCATTGTCGGCTCCGGGGAGCAGACAGCAGTAAGAAGAAGTGGATGACATCTTTTATTGCTGTTCTCCTATAGGCCATGGGTGTCCAGGTATACAGACAAGTGTTAACAGCTCTTGATCCAGGGTGTCAGGCTTGGATTGTCTCTGGAACTTTTCTAATAGTCAAAGCCTGACATGCCCATTCATCAGTTCTTCATGTTCCTTATTTTTCCCCCTTCTGCCTCACTCATCCTGAACCATTTCTGCTGTGTCTGTTCCCAGAAACTCCCCAGCTGTCTCTGCTGCTGACCTTTTTCGTGTCCCACTCTGCCCTGGGTGGGAAGCAAAAGAGGCAAGAAAAGACCTCTCTGAGAGATGCTTTCTAAGGGCCTCATGCTGTACATTGCAAGGCAGTACAAGAGGCAGTCTCCTGGCCAACTCAGAAAGTGAGCCCAGCAATGCTTCCACAGCTGAAAGTTGTGTGTGTGTGTGTGTGTGTGTGTGTGTGTGTGTGTGTGTGTGTGTGTGTGTGTATGTGTGTGTGTGGTGTGTGTGTGTGTGTGTGTGTGTGTGTGTGTGTGTGTGTATCACAGAAATGAACTGGGCTTGCACCAATCAGAGGCTTTCTTCTGGGCCATTAAGGACAGTATTCTTCCTCTGCTCTAGGGCAGAAAAAAGCAAATCTAGAGTGGATCAAGAGTTTTTTGATGGCAGAAAGCTCTGTACAAGATGTTTAAAACAATTGTGACTGGGACAGGGCCTTCAGGAGTATAGTTTTGATTTAATAGCAAGCAGCTGTGTTCCTGGCTGGCTTCCTCAAAGCAACCATGTATTTTTCAAAGTGGCCGTTGCTGGCATGAGGGCAATCCAGCTAGCTGCTGAGCTGACAGTCCTTCCCTCAAAGCAGCCAAAGCTGTAGGGAAGGATCAAACAGTTGTCAATTATGGAGTCAAACTTCCCTGGCCTCCGAGACCTTAACTTATTCAAAGGAAAAATGAATGGTAAAAGGGTGATTATAATAAGGACATCATCAGTGATGTTCTAGCAGTCTACAGCAACATTGCTCTGGGAGAGGTAGGTCTTAACCAAGAGAAGAAGCCAAGTGTTCCATGTACTGTAGACCCAACAGAAATGCCAGACCTTGTTCAACAGACAAGGCAGTGTTATATAAGGTTTCTGGACTGAACTTTACGGCTTAGCCTCGAGGTTTGGACTTGCAGACCCACAGTCCCACAGAGACACACAGATGCTTACGCTAGTTTTATGCTGATCGACATATGGCACAAGCATATAACTTGCTAGCTCTTTACTCTTAATGTTCAGCCATGCGGCTCGGTACTTTTTCTTAGAGCAGCATAGATGTCCTCTGCATCTTCTGGCTCATCTGGTGTCTCTGTGGCATCTTTGCCCTGTTCTTCCTGTACCCAGAATTTTCTTAGTCTGGTAGACCTGCCCACACTTCCTGTCTGCCTTTGGCCAGTCAGCGTTTTTTATTAGACCAGTAGGCGGGACAATTATTTACAATGTAACATAATCCCACTACAAGGCAGTACAGGAGCCCTTACTGAAGCTTTTCTTGAGAAGGCAAGGTGGGACAGTTTAGGATCAGTTTAAATATTTCTGGATCCTGAACTCAGCACCAGATCCGCCCATGTGTGTAGAGTAGAAATGAGGTAGGCCTCGATCATCAATCTTTGCTTAGTTCAATACCTTCAATAGCATTTAAATCTTCTTTAAAGAAAAGTCTACTTTGTATTTCATTGTTTTTCCTCTCTGTCCCTTCCCCAACTCTACCATCCCGTTCCCTCATATTCTCATTTTGGGGCTAGAGAGAAACCAGGGGCGAGGGAAATTCTCAAGAATCCACAAGGATGATCCCAACTAAGACTCCAAGCAGTAGTGGAGAGGGTGCCTGAGCTGGCCTTCCCCTGTAATCGGATTGGTGACCACCCTAATTGTCATCATAGAACCTTCATCCAGTAACTGATGGAAGCAGATGTAAAGATCCACAGCTAAGCTCTGGGCAGAGCTCCTGGAGAACAGTCGAAGAGAGGAAGGAGGGATTATATGAGCAAAGGGGTCAAGATCGCGATGGGGAACCCCACAGACAGCTGACCCGAGCTACTGGGAGCTCACAGACACTGGACTGACAGTTGGGGACCTGCATGGGACTGACCTAGGCCCTCTGAATATGGGTGACTGTAGTCAGAAGTTCCCGTCCCATTAGGATGGTCCCTTAGTCATTGGGTCTCAAATAATCATACAAAGACTTATATTAACTATAAGCTGTTTTGTCTATGGCTCAGGCTTGTTACTTGCTTTTACTCTTAAATCCACAATTCTTATTTATATTTGGCCACGTGGCTTGGAACCTTTTCTCAGAATAGTATTCTCACCTTCCCTCTTCTGCATTTGGCTGTCATCGGCTCTTCCACTTCCCAGAATTCTCCTACTCTGGTTGCCCTGCCTCTACTTCCTGTCTAGCTTCTGGCCAATCACCATTTTATTAAACTGATATTTACAGTGTAGAAGGGCATAGTCCAACCGCAGATGACAGTTTTGTGGCTGGGGCAGTAGTGGAATTATGTTGTTACATTGTAAATAACTGTCCCAATAAAATGGCTGATTAGCCAAAGGCAGACAGGAAGTGTGGGCGGGGCTACCAGACTACAAAAACTCTGGGAACAGAACAAAGCAGAAATGCTACAGAGAAGCCAGAAGATGCAGAGGACAACTATGCTGCTCTGAGAAAAGGTACTGAGCCACATGGCTAAACAGGATAAGAGTCATGGGTTAGTTTAAGGGTGAAGAGCTAGCAAGCTATATGCCTGGGCCTTAGGCTGATCAGTGTACAATTAATGTAAGCATCTGTGTGTCTCTGTGGGACTGTGGATCCAAACCTTGAGGCGAGGCCCAAAAGTCCGGGCCAGAAACATCATACAACAGGGGCCTCTGGCAGGGGGACCAGGATTTATCCCTAGTGCATGAACTGGCTTTTTGGAGCCCATTCCCTATGGAGGGATGCCATGCTCAGCCTTGGTACAGGGGGAGGGGCTAGGTCCTGCTTCAACCTGATATCTCAGACTTTACTGACTCCCCATGAGAGGCCTTATCCTCTTTGAGAAGTGAGGTAGGGTGGGATATGGGAAAGTTGGGGGGTGAATGGGAGGGAGGGAAGGGGAACTATGGTTGGTATGTAAAAAAAACTTTAAAATAAAAAATGTCAAAAAAATGCAGTGTATGATGCCACTGTCAACTGCTTTTAATTAACACCCCCCCCCCCCCCCCATTGTTCAGTAAGTGACTCAGCATCGGACTTCTCCAGGCGGTCAGGTTACTTGAATCACAGCTTCACATAGTCATTTAGACGGACTCTAGCACTTCAGCATCAACATTTCCTCTTGAAGCTTTGTTTCTGGACTTGAAAATAGCCTTACAGTTTTGTTATTATTGCTCAAAAGAACAAAACAAAACAAACCCCAAATGACTAGGCCAGAGGTTTTGAGTGTCAGAGTGGCGAACACGAGGATCACTCTTATCCTTCATTTCTGCTTTTTTCAGTGTTAGGGACCAAACCCAGGGCCTTGCATGGGCTAGGCACGTACCCTACAACTGAGCTATTGCTTGAAATTGAGAACCAAGAATGCACGTACACACAGACACACAGACACACACAGACACACACAGACACACACACACACACAGACACACACAGACAGACACACACAGACACACACACACAGACACACAGACACACGTACACACAGACACACAGACACACGTACACACACAGAGAGAGAAAGAGAAGGAGAATGTGACTAGACATCTAATAGTCAATGAACAAAGGAGTATACATTGCTGAGGAAATAGAATATAAAATGAAAATGGGCAAACTATATCCGGAATTCTACAGCAATATCCTGTATTTACAGTCAAACAGTGTTTCCCTCTTTGTTTTCTATGCTCAATTCTATTAGTTTTCTGTACCTATCCTGCTTTAGAAAGCCTTGTCCCTATGTAACTGTGGTAGCAATGGTTCAAGTATCCTGGTTTTCATCCTAACACCAGAGGTAAACCACACTAGTCACCAAGCACAAAGACCCACCTGGAAGTATTAACATTAGGAAATTAAATTTCTCCAGATTTCTGAATAAGGACTACAAATGTCACCGTGTCTGAAAACTACCGGCCTTACTGACAGCCTCATTTCCCCTTCCTATTATAACATCCTAGGGGTAGGAGGTGGCAGATGTCAGGACACAGTAATTCAATGTCTGCTAGAAATATGCAGGTGTCTACTATTCCAGGACCCTAAGAAATTGTCATTTCTAAGATTTGACAGTTACAATATGAAATTATTTTCCTCCCAGGTATTTTCTTTTAGTTGGCTTGAGGAGCAACGATCCTCAAGGTCTTGCCAAGATTGTATGTGCACAGAGATTATAGCATCTAGAAGGCAAGATACTCAGTCAATAACACATCCTGATTCAGAACTTCTCCTCAAACATGAGTGTAATTTATTTGTCAGGCAAATTCAGAAAGAGATAAAACCTTTTAGGCAGATGTACATATGACTTGCTAAAAATCAAGTGCCAGGGAATTCCTAATAGACATAGCTGCATATATTTCAGTGAGGGAGGTTTCCACAGATGTTCTCCAGGAACAAGCAGTTTGGAGAGAATGCATGATTAAGCACTTATCATACAGCTTGAGGCACTGGTGTTCAAATCTAAAAGGAATAGCCTACAAAAAAATTGGCAATGTATATAAAGATCCTGAGTCTAAATACTACTGAAAAAATTTTTTTTTGTATGCTGTATGTATGTATATCAAAATGAGCTATAATACAATAATTGAAATAAAATCTGCTCTATTTTAATGAACAAAGACTTTGTTTTCACTAGGATTAGTGAAAGAAAAACCAAAGAAATATTAATATGAAGTTCACTAAAAAGGAACTTACTTTGGTTTGATTTAAACTTGATGTGAACTAAGAAAAGTAATTTCTTAAGATTATAGTCTAAACAGAAATGAACCAAAATGAACTAATTTGGTTACTTTCCACTTTCTTATCACTGTGGTAAAATTCATCATTAGTTGATTCTGGCTTACTTTAGAGGCTGTCTGGGACCTATTTCCTTTGTACACTGTCTCAAAAGTAGAGATTTCCTAAAACAGTATTAGAAAGCTCTTACATGAGATGGTTGCAAAGATTAACCTTAATTTTGGCCAGAGTCTAAGCTTGTCTGGATTTTACTAAATGATAGGATGACAGCTGTGTTTATAAGAAAGATCAAAGTTTTGTACTTAACCACTATCCTAAGCAATGCAGCCAGCTGCTTTTGTCTTTTATTACACAGAATAGAGACTCAATAAAGCATTCTAAATGCAGATGGTAGAAATGCTTATTTCATAAACAAAAAATTTATTGCAAATTGTTTGTAAAGGTCAAGAAACCTGGTGGCCTTCATTTTGCTTACTATTCATTGTTCATATGGAGTTCATAAGCTTCCATAGTTATGAGTTCCAAAGTCTTCTGTCAAAAATTACTGCAGAATGCAAATACCAGCATAACAAAGGCACACGTGGGAGCAAGCTGACCCAAAGACATTTTCAGACAAAATGTCACTTGTTCCTATTTAGAGTGACAATTATTTTACCAGGTTAGTTATAGAACAGTAGATTGATGCTCTGGTTTCCCATAAAGACAATATCCATGTGTGGAACAGAAACTGCTCATGTTGAACAGGGCAGTACATAAATCAGTAAATAAAAACATGAAATTTTCCTTTTATAAAACAAGATCTTCAAAATGATAGCTTAATGATTTTATTGTATTACTGTGCTTAGATAACTTCTTAGGGTTTCTATTGCGTGAAGAGACACCATGACCACAGCAACTCTTATAAAGGAAAAACATTTAATTGGAATGGCTTACATTTTCAGAGGTTTAGTCCATTACCATGATTTAACATGGTAGCATACAGGCAGGCATGATGGTGGAGAAGCTGAGATTCCACCTTCTTACCCATAGGCAACAACACCTCAAAGCCCTCTCCACAATGACACTTCCTTCAACAAGGCCAAGCCTACTCTAACAGGGCCACACTTCCTAATAGTGCCACTCCCTATGAGTTTATGGGGGGCCAATTACACTCAAACTACCACAGGTAATAAATGTTCATGAAGCCATGTTAATTAAAAATGTCTAACAAAAGCCCCCTACTAGGCCTAAAAAGTCCTCTTTGGAGTTGTTGGTCAGGGCTGTCTGAGATTACCAAGATATTATAGGCTGTTACTATCACCCTTACTGCCTACCAGAGGTGAAAAGTATGTCCTTATTGCTGAAAATAGCAGGCACTTTGGACACAGGGCCCAGAGGACGTGAGAGGACTAACTTTTATGGTACCAGAAGGTGCCACACAAGCTTCCAAAGGAGGAAGGGAAGCAACTGAGAGACCTACCCAGCTATGATGCCTATGACTACCATGACCAGAATGACATGGTAACCCTAAGTGTTAGATTTTGTGCAAATGTGGAATGGTACAAATATGAATTATCTAGTTATCTGGCAGTGGATTTCTAAGAATGCAGACGAGACATGGGAGACACAGTGGAGGCAGTGGTGGGTAGCAGGAGACACTTAGAAGCTTTTTCTATGTAAAAGGACTTTATTATTATGACGGGGAAATATGGTTTGATTAACAGAGGAACAGAGGAGGGATGGGGAAAGGTGGGAGAGAGAGAGAGAAGTGAGAAGTGCTCTTGAGAGAGAGAAAAAGAAGAGAGATTCAGAGGCAGAGGCAGGAATTTTTCTTTAAATGGGGCTTGACCTGAGAACTCAGAAGAGGGCATGGCTTTAGAGACTAACACTAAAGGCAGGTAGGGACACACATATCTTGGTGGTAACCAACAGCTCTCTAATAGACTTAAGATTTGCCCAACAAGAGGTAAATCATGACCAATACTGGAAATCTAGCCAATGACCCAGGGCTAGTGAAACAAGGACCTTGGAAGAGAACTCACAAATAAAACTTGACTAAGCCAGTATAACACCTAACTACATTCTAAATACCTGTCCTTTTATTCACAGGTGAGCGTAGTTCTTACACACTCATCAAGGAAACATCTCTTAACAACAGATGTAACCACTATAGAAAACCACACCTGATCAAAATGAAGTCGTGGGGACTAGTTCTAATTGATACGTTTATAACACAACTCCCACCTCTAAGGTTCAGGTGATCATTACTTAAGAGCTAGAGTCAGGGAGTCTGCTGTGGGATTGTGTCTCCTAGTGATGTAAGTAGCTACACCCATGACATCGCATCAACATGGCTACCTTGACATGAACTGAACAAGGACAATACAGGCATGTCAAAGTGGACAGGGGAAGTCCAGGAGCCTCAGCCCTACTGCCGAGAGTGGGGGAAACCGTCCTCTCCAGAGAAGAGCCCACAGATTGGTTATCCAGTTCCAAATGGTCAACCTCCAAAACATTCATATAAATAACATTATACAGACTGAAGAGTTGTATTTATGTGTTTAGGAATGAAAAAAAGAGTCCGTAAATTTGAAAGAGAGCAGGGGCAGGAAGTGGGTACCTGAGAGGATTTGGAAGGAGAAAAGGAAGGGCTAAATGATGCAAATAAAAAAAAAATTATAACACAATAAAATAACAACACAAAGCAAAGCCTATGTTAATACACAGTTCTTTAAATAGTTAAATTTAAAGATGTAGATGTTTTAACCAACCTGCTTGCTCCTGTCCTGTTAGGGAGCACACGGGCAGTGTTAAAGACACACTGGAGAATGCCGCTTCTGAGGATTCACCTGAGCTCCTATAAGGAATCTGAGGATGTAGCAATCAAAACAGCCATTTCTACTTTGTGAACATGCTTTGGCTAAGAGAAGAGCTATCACTGGGTCAAACTGAGTGAACTTTTTGACTATAGGAAATATGGAAATAGTCTGAAATATGCAAACATACTTCTGCTTAGAGCAAGGGTATTACTGGATCAAGCTGAGTTAATTTTTTAACTATACAAAGTGACGGCAATAGTCTGGAATAGCTGTTTCTTAGGACCATTAAAAGTATCCTTGGGGGATAAGGTTATCTTATAACTCCCTCGGCATTTCTGGGATAATGCCTAGTTCTGGACAAACTAAAACCAACAAAAGCCAACAACAACAGGTCACATATATGCAAAAAAAGATTTCAATTGTTTTCTCTACTGACATAAGATTTAAAACAGCTACGTGGACATATCTAAGTGAGTGTCAATATGAAGTCCCAAATTATCAAAGTATAAACGAACACAGGCATGTGATGCTGTGTTTTGGCATGAGACAGACACTAGCATTTCACAAGAGCCAGCTCATCAAAAGCAAAGGAGACCATGAGTGCATCATCCTGAAGGAACAGTATTAGTTCTGATATGCTGCGGGCTGGTGAGACCCTGACTGCTCAACAGTGCTGAACAACACAAGTCTTAGCATATAAATACAACATGACTTCCTTCTTGCCATCTTGCCATGATGCTTGTGAAACTGAACTTCAAAAGAAGGAAAACTCTCAGACACATCTATAAACAAAACCAGGAAACTAAAGCCAAGGAAACCCATGTGATGACTAACAACTCCATGGACCTTTCCTCCCACCTTAGTCTGATTTACTGCTCTGAGCACAGGCTGGCCTCGAGTTAAGGGCTCCTCTCGGACTAGGGTTCTGTGTTCCTCTACTGGAAGCACATCGCTAAGAGCAGGCTTACTAAGGAGAGAGTGCTGACACTGCTGCAGAGAACAGAATAGGGAGCCAGAGGTGAGCAGCTGGAAATCATCCTGTAACCTGTGCAGAAGGGCAACAGGGAACTTTAATTCTTTCAACTAAGAGATTAAAGAATCTCACTCATTTCTAGAAAATGTCTTATTGTATAGAATAATCTACAATTGGAAATAGCATTTTCTTCCCTTATAATATCTTCTATTTTTGGCAAGACTATATTTAAACATCTATAAATTACCTTTCCCAATACAGTTACTTTTAATAAACAGATAGCAGTTATACTGAAAAATTTCATTAGAAAAGTTTTACATTCTGGATTAATTCACTCTTGGCAACCCATCTTAGAAGACCCCAACCCCAGCATATTCACATCCCCAAGCTGGATCCCTAAAGACAGCTAACTTTGTTTGTATATTACTTCCTAAGTTTAAGATAACCATTTTAAAATATGGTGGTGCAGCGGATTAACTTTAGGGTTCTCAATGTTTTTCTCTCTGACAATTAGGAAAAGTACATATACAGTCTCAGTGTAGAGGCAGGATGGACAGCTTCAATGCTGTGTTAACAAAATTTGTCATTTGTTCCTCGTCTTCTTTTCTTTGGAGCTGAGCCGTTAAGTTCATTATACAGTTCTTACAAGGCGAGCACATCTACACACATATTTGGTATGCAACAAAGAACAACAAGAAAGTATTTTTCAAGAAGTCGTCATCATTTATTTATAAGAAAAGACAAGTGAAACATTTCTAGATTTACAGTATATTTGATACAAAAATAAGGATCTCTCCAAAATATATACTAAAAATACAAAGTGTAGGATAAAAATACAGGGGAAAATCATATTTCTGTCACCCAAAACAAGAGTTTGTGGTCTCCTCCAACTGCACATAGTGGGAGTGTTCTATGCCAGGAAAGACCAGATCCAACAGCTACAGAACCAGTGAGGATGGGCTGAAAATACACGAAGAATTAAGAAATACAGCAAATTCTCAACTCAAAAAAGAAAGAAATAAAAAGATAAAAGATAAAAGAAAACTATTTTTCTTCCCCCCTTTTTTCAAAAAAATTTATTTTACATTTAATAAATGCTGCTAAGTGTTGATGAAATAATTGTCATTATTATAGTAAGAAATATTAATTATTAAACTGTTATCTCCTTTAGAGTCAGAGATAGCGGCACAGAGGAGACATCTGAACAGTGTAACAGATGTGGATGGGAGTTCAGACAGATGTTGAGATGCTCTCTGTAATATATATGTAGAAAAAAATAACTATAAAGTGGTGGACTCTGCCAGCCCCTAAACTACTTTTATAAAAAACTAGACTAGAGAGACAGTCCAGTGGCTAAGGGCATTTCCAGAGGACCCATGGGTTCAATACCCACCACCCACATAGCTGTTTACAATCATCCCTCACTCTAGTTCTAGGAGATCCGATGCCTTTTTCTGACCTCCACAGGCACCAGGCATGCATGTGGCTGCACATACACACATGTAGGCAAATGATTCATATGCATGAAAGAAATTAAGAAACATATTGAAAAACTATATTTGTAGAAGCATAATGATAAAATAGAAATTATCTATTTATACCTGACTTAAATAAAAACCTAAGCCACCAAGAAATAATTGGCACAGTCTAGAATCAAATATTTTTGTAGTCTACACAAACCAAGAAATAAAACTAACATACTTAAAGATAAAATGCAGATAAATAAATGAAATATGGTTTTTATATTACTTTTGAGGAAAAATAATCCCTTGCTACTGGTGATCAAAAATTAAAAAATACCTTTCAGTTTAAGCAGATAGCAGAATTAGTATCTTTAGCTACTAACTATAAATTTGGGAGCTATAAATAGAAAAGTAAAAAATCCAGTTTAAAAAAACTAAACAAAAAACCGAACCACTCACAAATGCCAGGAAACATTTTCATATTACCTGAGAGTGTCCTAAATGATGAATCTGAAACTGACTTGCCATTTTGCCAGGATATCCAGTGGTTGCAAATAAGTTTTCACTAATTGCAGACCACCTAGGAAATAAGAAAGCATAACAATAAGCATTGTCCTGCAGGCAATTTAAGTTTTTCTAAACAGGTTATATCTCTTTGTGCAAAAATAGTAATTTAATAATTCTAAATTTGCTAATCTTGCTTTCCACATAAACTTCCAGCTTACTTTGCTATGAATGCTACCCTGCTCTGTTGAATGCTCACTGTGAGTCACAGGACTAAGTGCTAAGAGGATGCAAAGTTAACAGTCTCTATGGACGGAGATTCTTAAGATGAAAAGTTGTGATCTGCCATGTGGGTACTAAGCCATCTCTCCAGCCACATTCACTGCCTTTCTTTTCAATTCATGTGACACACGTATTCAGGTCCCTTAGGATGCTTAAGCCTCGGGTATCTCAGGGAAATCTCCGAACCCCTTAAGTCAGCGAGTGTTAGTAGAGACACAAAAGGTGATCAGTACTGTTGATGAAGAAAGCACAGGGTTCTTTGACAATAATATCTGCTCTCAAACATGGCTAGCCATTCAGCAGCTCTTCTGTCTAAGCCATCTCTCCAGCCACATTCACTGCCTTTCTTTTCAATTCATGTGACACACGTATTCAGGTCCCTTAGGATGCTTAAGCCTCGGGTATCTCAGGGAAATCTCCGAACCCCTTAAGTCAGCGAGTGTTAGTAGAGACACAAAAGGTGATCAGTACTGTTGATGAAGAAAGCACAGGGTTCTTTGACAATAATATCTGCTCTCAAACATGGCTAGCCATTCAGCAGCTCTTCTGTCCTTTGTCCATACCAACTGAATCTGCCAATCATCCCAACTCTAGGGATGAGACATAGGTGGCATAAGAAAGCCATAGCAACCCCAACAAATATGGGAATGCTCTATTTTCTCCAATGATCTTAGGCAATGGGGCACCAAACTAAGCTTTCTAGCCAGAGAAACATGTCGAATATCTTTTACTAATCTTCCCACTGCTTAAAGACAGGGTTTCTTATTGAGCCTCTGGAGAAGCTCACCATTTTTTATAAGCTGACAGGCCTGTGAGCTAGAATCCACCTGTCTCCACTCCCCAGTGCTGGGGAGGTGCTGGAGCCTGGAACTCAGGTCTCAGTGCCTGCATAGTCAGTGTTCTTATCTACTGTGCCATCTCCCTAGCACTGTCCGGATTTTTAATGATATCAAAGAGCTGCTAAATAATGCTGAGAAGATGATTCTAACTCTTCTAAGGAGACTTCTTTAAGTTCTCAGAAATCATACATATTCATTAATCAAAAACATATATTTACTTACATCTCTAAAATTTGGGTTATCTCATAATCTATAAAAATTTTTAAATATATAATTCCTTTTTATGTTTACTGGTGTTTTGCCTGCATGTATGTCTGTGTGAGGGTGTCAGAAGCCCTAGAACTGGAATTACAGACAGATATGAATTGCCATGTGGGTTTTGAGAAATGATCTTGGGTCTTTTGGAAGAGCAGCCAGTGCTCTTAACTGCTAAGACATCTTTCCAGCCCCCAATCTATGGAATTCCAATACTGTGATGAATATATTTCATTCTTAAAAATAATGGAGGCTCCATGATTTTATTAGGGATATTTCAGACTTCATTTTTAAAAAAATCAGTAAATTACAAATGTCTCACTGTTCTTGGTCTAGTTATTTGTTGTTGTTTTTCTATTATTTAAAGCTACTTAATGACTATATAATGGAATTAAAAGACAAAAAGCAAGAAATAATAATGTAAGTGAAAAACAAAACTAAGCTTTAGCATGTTAAAGATTCATACTAGCTGGCATAACCTTGTTTAAAATACAGTGATATTTGTATGTAAATGCGGGCTTAATTCTTTTTGTACTAATCAGCACAGAACAACGAGGAGCATAATCCACTTCAATATTGAGGTAGGATTGGCTGACTGGTACATGTCTCTGTGAATGATAACTTTCTAAGTTTGAAAAGTAGACTTCCCACTTGTCTAAAGCAGAAGACTAAGCAACTATATACTAGGGAAACAAGATAATGCTAATGAAGCAACCAGACAAAGGAAACCATGCCTCAAACTCTAATGCAAAGGGGAGGGCTGGGGAATTATTCTGATGCAAACAGCTCCAACAAAAACAGTACATTACCTAAACAAGTGTGCTCGATCCATGTGAACAGGTCTTGTCTCTTGAGGATAACTATAAAACAAGAGTTTGCATTTTGCAAATTATGTGTTAGACTCAAGTAGACAAACTTAAATAAAGGTTTTAAAGGTGCTTTTTCCTTGAAGCCCAATAAATTTAAGCTGCAACAAAATTCCAAGCAAGCACTGACTTGGAAATAGATAGGAACAAAAAGAACATGACTTAGAAACAACCCCCACCCCAGTCAACACTCTTCATCTTCTTTAACATACCCCCAGAACTCCTGCCCTGCTACAGGACAGACTTGTTTTCAATGTACATGAAGGCTCAATGGGTCAATATGCCATGTTAACAGATATATTAAATAACTACCTGGATCGAGTGATATCCCAAATTATCCAATCATTTCCTGCGACAGCACCAACTTTAAAGGTGTTCTTCAAACACCAGTGTGCTGACATTAATGGTGTCTGCTCTGATTGAAGAGATAAAATTGCCTGTTGGGCCATTAGATCATAAAACCGGATTGTTCCATTCTTCTCGGCAACCATCAGCTGTAGTGTAGGGAGAAAGAAGGAAATTCCATGTTATCTCATTAGCTAAATTTGAGAAAGCAGAAGTTCAATGTCATAAAAACAAAATACATACACATATCATGAACAGAAATCAAATTTGTAAGAAATGATCTTATGTGAATCAGCAAAAAGACACCAAAAGGTTCTGTTAAATTTTAGGGTATCAGCTTTGTCAGTATTAAGACCAAGATTAATCCTCTAGGAAAAGCTACCTTTGAGTTAGTTATGAAAGGCCATTATGTATCTTTTGACAGGTAACTATGTTATATATCTCTATACAATTTACATTTTTCAATAGACAAGTGGAAGGTAGCATGGAACAGCCAAAGCAGATGGACAGGTCTAGATAGAAAGATGGCTACTTCTTCTATTTAAAAATGAATAACTGTTATGTGACTGGCATGGACCAGTGCTGGGTACCACTGTGTCCTGAAGTTTAGCACCTATGTCCCAAAGCAAAGCAAAGCAAAGCAAAAATGCTAAAGTAGATACTAAAAGAAATAAAGCTAAACCACAGAGAAGAACCACATGGCCATCTGTTAAACTTGCAAAGTCCAGTCGCAAGCTTACAAAGGTCTCTACAAAGTATGAAAGGAAAAAGGTAATCCTGGCAAGAATAAGAGCCACCCTCCAGAGCCTGCAGATACAGAATCAGAAAAGTGGGAAGATGCATCTTGACCTTGGGCAGCATCATTCCATATGTTGGGCTCTTGGACAGCACTAAAGCAAAGTGGGCCGAGGACCAGCATTTATCATACTCTGCTTACTGAATACAGATGCAATGTGAGCACTAGGCTCTTGCTGTCAGGACCTCCCTAAAGATGAGCTTCCCGTTCTTTCCCAAGACACTTTGGTCAGGTTTTCGTTGTAGCAATGAGGAGAGCAGGTAATACAGAACAAACGTGAAATGCCAACCGTTACTTTAACCTTCTCCATCCAGAACCTCAAGTATAGACTTCATTCAATCTTGTGGCATCTTTCTAATTTTAGTAATTCTTATATGAAGCGAGTTTGAAAACTTGAATACTGTTAATGACTGCCCATGTCTTGTTTAAAATATCATAATGGTTGATGAAATGTATCTTTAGTAAGCTATATACAAGTTGGAATGGAAAAAGTAGTTCTAGGCTTGTTATGCGAAGCATCTAGTAAATGTTAAATTTTTAAATCAAGAAAGAATAGTTGTTACTACCTAAATATTTCCTTGTTCTAAGATTTCAATAATTTTAGATATTTAATAAACTAATTTTATCAACATATGAAATATGTAATCAAATACACATTTATGCAAATACCAGTTTTATAAAAATTACAATATAAAAGTTGGTTTTTAGTCTCATGAAAGCATGTCATTAGGGTATCATCTACAGTAGAAAAGATCGCTGCAACTATGTTAGGCATGGCATTAATGATCAACGTCCAAAGAACATGCTTTACCTCCTCTGTAAAGTTCTTTCTTTCTGAAAATGTTCTTTTAATTTTGATTATAGAAAAGTGAAGACATTCCTGGAAGTGTGAAGTAACAGTGACAGATGGAAAGAGGGGAAACTGGCACCAGAAGCTCAGAATTCTAGCATTCAGTGAGGAATGGCTTGGAGTTTGCTTTTTAATTATTTACAAAATGGGGGAAAACAATTCACAATCAGAATGTAAGAAAAGTTGACAGAACACAAAGAAAAATGCGTGTGTGTAGTACATGATAGACAGAGAGAAATAAATACGACTAGCTTCAAGAAATAAGCAATCAACAATGTGAAAACTGTCTCCACTGAAGAATGAAGGAAAAAAAAATCCACTAGTGCATTGGAAATACTGCTGGTAATTTGAGAGAATATTGGTAACAAATGAAATTACAGAGTTAGACTCAAGAATGTAATACAAGTAAAGTTAAAAGACCCGTAATGACCTAAACCTCCCACGTATATACACCTATAAAAAAGTTAAAATTTAGGGTTTGCATCTGAGAAAACATGAGCTTCAGTCTGACCCATTTACTTAGCATAGGTTTCAACTTCCATCTACTGCCCTGCAAATATCATGACTTCATTTTTCTCTAGGGTAATAAATAATCAAAAGTCCAGCTGCGTACATATACCACATTCTATTTATTCATCTGTTGATGGGCATCTAGGATACTACATTTGTTAGCTATTCTGAATAGTGTGGTAGGAATCATTCTGCACATATGAATGATAACTGCAAAAACCTAACAATTTTGGAAAACTATTGATGTCCTGTCGTCTGTGTTAACTCCAGTGTGTTTGTGCTAATCTGTAAAGTCTGAAGTGGGAAGTCACTGGGTCTTTTCCTTCATGGGATAGGCATTACACTTGCATATCTTTTAGGCTTGGTGGAAAGATAAATTATAGATAAAACCTTAAAAGTTTCTTCAGGGTGCCAGCATACACTCATTCCAGGAGAATGAAGAAGAAAATGAGCCGTCTGCTTTCCTTCCAAACTCCAAATCCTAATAAAAGAATTTGATTTTAAATATTCTTGATACATCACTACAAAAAAAACTTCGACAAATGTATTTAAAGCCATTAACTAAAGACTACTACACACATTTACACACACACACACACACACACACCTCTATACACCAGCCTTCCCATTTAATATAAAGAAGCAGATATGAAGTGATAGAAATTTTGTGCACAGCCATTTTCCATAAGGCACATTCCTTCCACCTTTGGGTATGTTTCATCTCATACAATTTTTGATATGGCTGACTTCTCTAGTGTTTTCTCACCAAAGGTGGCCATGCTTAACAGTTACCAGGTTGAAGATGGGTGAAAGACTGTCTATCAAATAAGCATCAGCTTACTCATAAACAGGTCCTTCATCTCAGGAATCTCAGGCATGGCACTGTCCCTAGAAACTACGCTTTTTGGCTAGTTCCCAATTCTCACCCAGCCACTGTCACATAGTGCTGAGTAGTTAGTGTGACAGGAAACAGAAATTCAATGACTGGGGTAGCAAAGTGCCTCAGCTAAGGGGTGCCACTCAGTGGAGTTTGTGCCAAGCATACATAACATGGATCTCATTCTCAGCACCCTCTAGTAATAACCAACAATCAAAAGCATTCATTAGGCATCTCCTCCCCCTTTGTAAGTTATATAGTTCCTACTTTCCTTAGGACTCCAAAGGATTTTGAAAAATGTAGGAACATAGTCAAAATTTATTTGTAAAAAGTATAAGATGTCATCTCTGAAATAACACAGTAACATGTAAACTAGCACACCTTTCAGGATCACCTACTTGATTAAATATTAGAAGCCTATCTTTTCTTTACCAAAAGGTACTTTTCATTTATTTTAATTCATTTAACATGCAAAGATGACAATTTTGGTTTAACTGAAGAAGCAAATCACTAAGAGTTTAAGTTCTTGTCATTCAATATCTAGAATAAGATTAGACATTAAAGCAACCAAATCTTTCTTCTTTACCACCATTTCCATAATGAAGTATTGGGCTAGCATATATTTTATTACTACTGGAACAGGAGAAATCTTTTTTTCTCAATCCAGTAAGTCTCAGTGGAGGGCAGACTAAAACATCCATTCTTTTGATTTTATTTTAAAATGAATTTGATTTTTGTTGGCTATTACATAGGTTGAACAAATACATGCCAAAATATTTTCATGGTGTTTTCCCCCTTCAAATAAAGAAGACAAAAGAGGTGAAGAGAGAGAGAGTAATGAAATTAAGTCAATTAACTAAGTATGTTGTGGTGAAATGAACCGAATCTTAGTATAAATTCAGCAGTATGTTATTCTGACCAGCACCTGATGATCCTTTAAAAAGAGAGCTAGCTCAAGCTTGAGGAGGGTCATTGGATCATATTTCAGAGGACTAGGATGCAATGATTTATGGTTTGTAATTATACATTGATTCAATAATTCCCAAATGGTGCATAATCTCACTACTAAGCATGCAATATACAACAAATTGGACTAAAATAAGTTATCTTAACTAAATTAGCTGCAGATGGTATAATTTAAGTTGCTATATCTTATTTCCCTTTTTGATAGATTCCATAATTAAGCCCTCTGAAATCCTTTTGTGGAGTTCAGCTCATTTTCTATCTTTACCAAATGTGGTTCATGTAGCAAATATAGTAAATCCATCTGATAATGTCATATTTCTTTGACATTATCAAAGTTTATCATCCATACAAATGGAACATGAATCTTAAACACACAGAGTACACTCACAAAGCACAGAACCTAAATTTAGAGCATTCCCACAGCACCACACATCATGCAAGCCCCTTTCTAGTTTTGCTTCCTCACTCTCTGACAAAAGGTTAAAAAGTCACTATCACGACTCCTGATGAAGTTGCTTAGTTTTTAACAGCATAGAAATAAAGCCACATAGTATTGTGGGGATATGTTTCAAATTTAATGAAAACTAGTCTAAGATATCAGAGGGATCTACCCACAGTCAGTCTAGGAGGATCAGACAGTGGTAACTCACATCTTTAATCTCAGCACAGGGAATATCTGGGAGTGATGACCTAGGCCCTTAATCCCAGCAAATCTGAGTTTGAGGCCAGTTTAGTTTACAGAAGGAATTCCAGGTTCCCAGGCAGGCAGTGGTGGTTAAAGACACCTTTAATCTTAACCTGGATGTGAAACAACTGAGTGAAGAAGATATCTAAGGCAGACATAGACAGAGCAGGCAGAAGAACCCAGGAGGAGTGAGGCTGAGGAAGCTGGAAGACAGCTGCGTGAGATTTGACTGGTATTTACTCTCTGATATCTCAGTTTTTCCCTGAGATCTGGCTCTGAGTTTCCTTTATTCATGCAACATAGTATGTACTTTGGTTGTGGCTTTTTAGACTTACTTTCATATTCTTTTAATAATATGAAATTTTCTTATATTTAAAAAGGTTTTTTTCTCCCATGCATATCCCTGACAGACTTCCCTTCCCTCCTCCCAGTCCTCTCTCAGCCTCTCCTCATCCCATCCCCTTATCCATTAAAGGAGTCCCAAGGTGAGTCAGTTCAGTCTGGTGTATCCATTTGAGGTAGGCCTGAGTCCCTCATCCCAGTATCAAAGCTGGGTTAGGTGTTCCTCTGTAGGAAATGGGATCTAAGATGCCAGTTCATGCACAGGAACATAGTCTGATCCTACTCCATGAGGCTCCATATACTGCCCACGCCATTGACAGTCGTCTACCTTTGGAGGGCTTTGTTCCTTTCCCTGAAGATTCCCCAGTGGCCATTTCTGATCCAGTGAGCTCCCAATAGCTCCAGTCAGACGTCTCTGTGGGTCTCCTCTTCATGATCCTGGTCCCTTTGCTCATATACACTCTTCTCTCTCTCTTCAGCCGGACCAGGAACTTGACCTGGTGCTTAGCTATGGATCTCTGCTTCTGCCTCTATTCATTGCTGGATGAAGGTTCTATAATGGCACCTAGGGTGGTCATTCATTTGACCCCTCCAGTATTGGTTGGAGTCCTAGCCAGGGACATCCTGTGGGTTCTTGTAGGTTTCCCTAACACCCGGCCTCTTTCCAGCCCCACATTGGCTTCCTCTATCAAAGGATCCATCTCTTTTTTCTCCCTCTTTGCTCCTCTCACTCAACCATCTCCTTCTCTTATGATTGTTCCCACCTCTTCTTGGTTGCAACCAGTTATGACTCCAATTTGCTAAGGTGATCTTCTCTATTTTCTCTTCTTAGGGGAATATCTGGATGTCTCTCTTAAGTTCCTTCTGATCCCAAGCTGTTCAGGGGTTGTGGTTGCAGCCTGGGTAATCTTTGCTTTTTGTCTAAAATCCACTTCTGAGTGAGTACATCCCATGCCTATCTTTCTGGGCCTGTGTTACCTCACTCAGGATGACACTCTCCAATCTATCTATTTGCCTGCAAAATTTAGAATGTCATATTTTTCTTTTAACTGCTGAGTAGTACTACACTGTAAAAATGTACCACAATTTGTTTTTAGATGATTGTAAGACTGACTTCATTTCTAAGATGATGATTATTATTTAAATTGTGCGGTGCTTGTGGAAGGTTTCTCTACAGTTAGAGTTACAGGTGGTTTTGAGCATCCTGAAGTGGGCGTTAAGAACCAAACCTGTTCTCTACAAGGGCTGTCTCTACTCTTAACCATTTAGCTATCTCTCTAGGCCCTAAGCTGAGAGAGTTCTTAAATCATTGTTCTTTTCTTCTTGCATCTGATAGTTTTCCCTGATCCAAATATGGATATATGTAGATAAAATTTAAAATGTCTTTATCCTGCTTATGTATGTATGTGTACGTACATACGTCAATTTGACACATGCTAGAGTTATCTGTGAAGAGAAGCCTCAATTAGAGAAATGTCTGCATTTAGATTGACTATAGGGAAGTCCATGGGATGTTTTCTTAATTAATGACTGATGTGGAGGGGGGACCTATTCTGAGTTGTATAATAAAGTGGCTCAGCAGTCCATGGAGTGTAAGGCAGTAAATACCATTCCTCCACAGCTTCTTCTTTTGTTCCCTATGCCAGGTTCCTGCCTTGAATTCCTACCCTGACTTCCCCAGTGATGGAAGTTGCTTTTGGCCATGTGTTCTCTCACCGCTGCAGAAATCCCGACTAAGACAGAAGAGGCACACTATGCAGAAGATTCTTTGTGAACTCCTATTCTCATCTCCCTCTGTGAGGTCATAATAGAAAGCTATTTCCTAACGTCTTCTCATGTACAACTGCTGTATGTTTAACAAGACGGATTATGAGTGTTATGCCCAGCAAAGTTCTGCAACCAAATAAAACTTTGGTTATTAGTTTAATATCTTAATTATATGCACTAACAAAATGTGAAAATGAAAGAGCTATTTCAATGAAATGAAGTTGACAGCAACTAGTATTAAAAATCTAAATTAAGTATATCAAATAAGCAAGCACAAACAGATTAACAATTGACCATTCTCAATTGACTTTTTAAAAACCATGCCCTTTACTCTGTACATATTTCATTATGGTAGATGCTCATAAAACAAGAGGCAGGCAGAGAGAGAGGGAGAGAGAATATGAGGATGGACATATAGAGCAAGAACGCTCCAATGGCAATCAATGGATTGATAACCTAAGAAAAAGATCTTTGCCCAACTGTCAAATCAATCTTCTTACATGTGTTGGGTAATTAAAATAAACTGCAGACATGGTTTTAAGATGTCTTCTTAGCTTTCTGCTTTTCTAAAATCTACCAGTATAGTCCATACCAGATAGGGGGCTTCACATAAGACATTGAAATTTGGAAATCCAAGTCTTAATAGTTCCAAATTTATTTGTTAACAATGGGTTTATGATGGCTCCACTAGAGAATGAGAAAGGCTTTAGCCGGGGAGTAGGATCTCCCTTCTCTGTGGCAGAGCACTTGCCTACCATGTCTAAAGTCTTGGTCAGCCCTCCAGAACCACAAAGGGAAAAGAAAGAAGTAACCCAGCAAACAGTATTCTCAGTACACATAACCAAACTCAGGGAAAGAAACAGGTAGTTTATAAAAGTACAATGTAAATGTTGTCAGGTTAAATTACTGGGGCCAAAATGTCAAAAGCTGTATGAAATTGATAGGCATATATATATAAAATTAAATTTCAGAGGTAAAGGTTTTAAGGTCCTTATCAAGGACCCAATCTGCAATGGAACAAAACAGAGGTCACTAGAGAACTGGATGATACAGCACCATGTTCAAAGCGAAAGAAAACAGCAGTTTTGACCCAATCTGAACTATAACAAGGAACTTCCCAGTCCAACACCATCCTATAAACAGGAGCTAGATTTAGCAGTAACATGGAGGAATCACAAGTCACTGGGGTCTATGTTTATGAATTATACTTGTTTTAGTTTCCTACTGCCTTGTTATAATCACTGCCTCATCTTAGGCTGAGTGCTTTCAACAGGATGTTAAATTTCCTTACCATGTAGTATTAAAATAGAACTGTCATATAATTAATTAAGATCCCACAAATTGTGTGTTGGTATATGAAATACCATACATATTTTTACAGATCCTTTCAACTGATAATTGGTGGTAGATACTCTGAGAACTGTGGAGGAATTTTCTGCATAACACACTGTTCACTTGTTTGTTTTCTATTTCAATTGGCAGCTCATTGTCTGCTAGAAAGTGTGTCACAGAAGAACCTTTCTGTTAGCAAATGTTTTTAAACAACAGACAAAAGAAGGGATGGATGACATTAAGTGACACATCTGTATTCATTAAAGCCAAAATACAAAGCAGTGTTTCTAAAAGACATGGCTAGATCATATGAATAGGTGTGCTGATTAGTTAAATAGAAAAAACAAAAGAGACAGGACAGAGATGCAGTTGTAAGAATGAGAAGGCACTTTTATTAATGTCCTTTGTGCAAGAATGGGACCTCCTGTGTTGACAAGAAATACATTTTTTGTTGAATTTGTTGTGATAGCAAAATAAAGCTTTCCCTTCTTACTTACCAATCCCAAGTGACTCATACTAGAGAAAGTAACAGTGCATTTCTGTACTGAAGACACACTAAGAAAGAAGAATGAGGCTAAAGCACTTAGTGCTAACGTATCTGGTTTTAGGGCGAAGTTCAGAGGTGGGGCTCTTACACTAGAAAGCCCAAATCTAGGAATAAATCATCAAATCTTAAAGACAGGTTTGTAAGTTACAGTAGTGTACAGCTTTTGTTAGGTAACAGCTTGGACTACAGAAGTCTGACAGCTGTGCAAAGCCCTACAAGTAGAGAGAAGTAAATAGTGTGATAAAATGAAGCAAGGATCTGCAAAGGTTATGCCAATATATGTCACATTTCCAAATACACTCTGAAATTAACATTAGAATTGATTTTTATTTTTAAAAATACTATAGTTTTCTAAGAAAGTAGTATCAAAAACTTTAATATACTTGCAATATTAATGATGAAAGAAATGGACTGCTAGCCACAGAATAAGAATTAAGATTAAAAATGAGAATTGCCTATACTTCTATTTAATCTTTCTTTAGCATTAATTCATTCACTAGCACTCAGACTGAGCTGTTCACAATCACTGTAACTTGATCCCCAGAGCATCTGACGCCCTCTTCAGTCCTCTACGGCATCCACTCATATACGGAAATATACTTACACACAAGCAAAAAGACTTTTTAAAATTCTTAAAAATACAACAATTAAAAACACTTAGGTATGTGGCTGGAGAGTGGTTTGGCCACTAGGAGCACTTGCTCCAGCCACATGATGCAGAATTCTATACTGCTCAGGTAGCCTAGAACCGGAGACTAGATAGTTCATGTACCCAGAGACTATTGTTCTGCTGAAGGAACATAGAAATAAAATGACTCCTAGTGACATTCTGCTATACTCATAGATCAGTATTTTGTTCACCCATCATCAGAGAAGCCTCCTCCTGAAGTAGATGGGAAAAAAATAGAGATGCACAGCTAGACAATATGCAGAGAGTGAGAGACTCTCTCCTAAATGGGATGTCTCTATAAACATCTCTTCTCTTAGGCATCAGGGAACTCTGTGGAATAGAGGTGGAAAGATTGTATAGAGATGGAAGACAGCAAGGGAAAAATGCTTCTAAACAACAGAACTGACACACATATGAACAGAGAGAGGCATGCACAAGGCCTATACAGGTCTCAGCCAGATGGGCTCCCAGAACTGAGAGGGGGAGTGAACACAATCCTCCACTGGCCAAGAACTCCTCACAAAACAATAATTTTCTCCAAAGTTCAAAGGAGTCTCACTATGTATACCAATCACACTTAAGGACAGGTCCCATGCACAACAGCAGATGCCAGCACAGAAAAGACTCAATGGAGAATTACTTTGTCTTATCATGCTTTACTCAGACATTCTCTCTTCCTCCCTCTCTCTTTATGTATGTTTATATATTTTAAATATATTGTTAAATATACATAAACAGTATTCTTTACGTATCATACACAACATATAAACATACTAAAGTACATATAAATGCATTATTAGCATATTAAATATAATTATAAAAATATAATATATTTAAATATATAATTTGGTTTATCTTACAGGTCTTTTGCTTATATATTAAGATTTCCAGTATTGTGTTTTTATGGATTCCTCTGTGTGCCAATGTGTATGTCTCTGTGTTTATATTTTTATTTTATCTTATTTTATTATTATTTGGATGTCTGTTTTATAGTTAAAAAGAGTAACAACGGGTGTGGGTAAGGAGGATGTGGGAGGAGTTGGGGAGGAGGGAAACCCTAATCAGAATATATTGTGTGTGTGTATATTTCAATAAAAAGGGCAAAACAGAGAAATGAATAAATCCAAACCAAACCAAAAGGAAAAGAAATCCCCAGAGAAACCAATCACAGGCTACTGAATACACCTAGATACAGTCCACTATTTACAGGTTTCTCCTCAGCTGGTAAAGACATTCATTTTTTTCCTTCTTTCAGGTTTTATTATTTTAACAGCTTTTGATTAGAAAAATTATATTTTATAGAGCTTAATTACCAAAATTTATTTCTACCTTCCTATTATTTTAAGTGATCTGTTTATTGTTTAGGCCTCTTACAAATGGGTTAGTAAATACTTGGGACCCTAGGTCTTATGGCTATAAACCTTTCATGTCCCTCCCAAGAAAAGTTTAGCAGGTCATAATATATAGGCACAATAGCCTATATCTTTAAAAATGTAAGTTACATAAAGACAGACTAATAAGTAGCTAGTGGATTTACTTTCAATACAAAGCACTACATATTTAATAGCTATAGATATATGTGCATTAGTAAATATGAGTGGTTTTGAAAGCACACTGCCAAACATTAAAACTGCAAAGTGAAGATTTGTTCAGAGTATTGTTAAAGCAAATTGTACTTTTACTGAATCCCCCATTTTACTCTGTACTCCTCAGCTCAGTTCTACCTCTACATTGTACTTCATTTTAATTATTTTTGATATTCTACAGATTTGAGTATTATCAAATGTTTTGCTTATTCTATCTATCCTAAACTGGGAAAGGAGACCATGGAGGACACACATCATACTGAAATGCATCCACCGAGAACTTTATATAGACTTTAGAATTTGTAAAATACTAAAGTTTCCCTCTTAGGCATCAGAGATTCACGGTTCATTAATAAACACTACCTAATTATCCTTATGAACTTGTCCAATATTGGAGACTTTGATCAAGTGCTATATATAGGTTTGTAAATATGCAGGTCCAAGAAGAGGGAAAGAAGAGCAACCAGGGGAGTGCCCATTAACTGTATGAAAACTTAATTTATTGATTTTGGAATATGTGTGCCATGTTTCAAAATTAAATGAAATAGATTTCATTTTCAATATTGCATGGAGCCAAAACATTATAATTTCTTAAATTTTAAAATAAAATGACAATTTAAAAATGTAGCTGTAAAACAAGCAACATACCTGCAGGTGTGGTCATCACTTACACTTGCAATTTCATGGCCCTCCTTGGGATGAAACACCAAGTCATTAATGAAATCTGAATGACCCTCCAAAACCTGCAAGAGAGGTCAGTAAGTATGGCCACAATCTACAATAGCCATATCTAATATCTATACGCTGTAATTTTCTCTCTCTCTTTAATTTATTAACACGGTTTCTCTGTGTAGTCCTGACTCTCCTGGAACTTTGCAGACCACGCTGGCCTCGAACTCACAGAGATCGACCTGCTTCTGCCTCCCGAGTGCTGGCATTAAAGGTGTGGGTAACTACCACTCAGAGTCCTTTTTTTTCTATACATATAATTTAGGAAAGCTGTTTTTTTAGAAGTATGGTTGATTCAGCTACTCTCCTAGAAGGCTATCTTGGAAAGAAGTCAGTCATTACACACGCAGTCTTTCTTTTCTAGCCCGCATTTCTTATGGAAATACACTCTTTTTTTTAACTGTATCTGTCCTCATGATGACTCTGTGCTCGGTTACTACATAAAGTTCAAATAAAAACTGAAGCTGGAAAAACATTTTGGGATCTCACTGTGGCTCTTCCTGGACATTGACAGGATGTTGCTGCCCTGCGCTGTTGCATTTAGTTTTCTAAAGATCTATTTAAAACTTTTCCACCTTCATTGAGGTCTCATTAAAATAATTGTATATTTAAAGAGTATGCATATATGGTAACATGTTTATAGCAACAAAGCTAATCTACCCATCATAAGTTTTTAGGTTCACTTGCTTCACTTTTCTTAATGTGTATTGTGAAAACACCTAGGACCTACTCCCTGAGCAGATTTTAAGAATTCAGAATATTATCTTTCATTTTCACAATTATCAATGCATGTATCATATGCATACTCCTTTCATCACCAGTCTGTAATCTTGCCTACACTATTCTGTACACAATATTTGTCCCTTGAAGATGCACCTCATTTTATCCTTATTACACCCTTCTGTAAACGGTTCTCTTATTTGCTGTTGCTAGCATCTATAAGTGTTCTATTTACTAACTGCTCCTAACAACCTAGTTACTAGGGTGAATAATAAAGTAAATGAAACTTAAACAGAAGACTTTAAAGCGATGCTTGACTGGTCTTGAATTAACTAAGACACAAGCGTTTGGACTGAAGGGAGAAGGCCTGTGTCCAGAGTGGCTGGCACTGTAAGCCTGCCTTCTGCCTTCTCTGCTGGTGTTCCCAGCCTGCTGCTAAGGCTGTCCATATCCTTTGCTGATAACAGAGTACCTACATGATCTCACTGAGAAACTTCTAGGCCTTCACGACCACACTGACTGAACAAAGGGTTTCCAGCCTTTTCAGCATGCAGAATGCCATTGTTGGATGACCTAGCTCCTATTAATAATGGCAGTCGATTAGAATATCTTCATTCTACTGCTTCTGTTCCTCTAAAGAATTCTTGAATAATCCAATAGCGATTAAAAAATTATTTTAAATCATGATAGATATAATTTAATAAGGAAAGAAAATGAACAAACTTTAATATATCAATTGAATGTACTTGTCAATATACCTTATATTCATTTTTATCTTGAAGATCTGAGGTAAATAATCTAATCTTCATATCAGCAGCTGAAGTACAAAATCTGAAGAATTAAAAAAAAAAGAAACAAATCCCTTTTTAGGTTTTACAAATTAACACTCCTACTTCCCCACTGCCAGTTTTGCCTCTATGTCATCAAATCCTGTCATAACTCATGATGCTTTGGGACTGGTGTGGTAGGAGCAGGAGCTATTGCAGTTTGCACTAAAAAATATTACATTCATTAAAGAAAGTAGGAGACAAATCCAATGTTCTATCCTGGACACATAAAATGTTAATACATTCTGGATTTGTGTCCTAAACTATAAACACAGAATTTCGTATTAAGCTGGGATGGAATACCTTGCATTCTCTACCTTTCTCTGAATTTTTGCTACATCAGGGGTTTACAAGTCATCCTTTAAGAAGAGCAGGAAACCTCAGAGAATTGAAATAAGATGAGAAATCTGCTGTCCACTACTATGGAAGAAAAAGAAGCGGGGATGAGAAGTGTGGCAAGTCAGGAAGAGGGTAACAAACCAACACACTGCAGCCAACTAGGACTTGACAATGAGCCTCCAAGTCACACCATGGCCATTCACAGTGCCCACTGTGCAGTCACAAGAACATCACCCAAAACAGATCAGATGACTATAATCATACACAGTTATATATAAATCAGGGGTATTCAACGTCTTGGCTTCTTTTAGCTCTACTGGATAAAGAACTGTCTTGAGGAAGACACTAAATATATAAATATTAGTAGAATTAGTGAGTGAACAAGTCTGTGTATAACTTTTATGATATCTGCTGCCACAGATAAGCAAGAAGTCTTCACATAATAATCCCGATTATGAAGCACCTGCTTGGAGTCTCTTAAAACCATTAAGCAGGCCCAAGTTTGTCACCACTCATGAAGAAGGCAACACACCTTTATTGCTTTTACATTTATTTTGTGCATGTTTGTCTGTAACATACTGGCAGATAAATGGAGGTCAGAGGACAACTTGGTGGAGTTGGTTAGTTTTCCTTCTGTCCAATGACTTCTGGAAATGGAACTCAGGTAGTTGGGCTCGGTGGCAAGTATGTTTAGCCGCTGTGTAATCTTGCTTTTAAATAGTACTTTAATTCAAAAGTACAGAATCTGTGATGACTTTGAATGATTAAAACTCAGGTAAGGAGACTTGCAGTTTGGACCAAACACACGGCCAAGACATCAGCCATAGTCACATATCTAAATTGCAAAGATGATCATCCAAGAATTATTAAATAATAGCAAATATCAAAGTATCTAATCACCTACGGTCATGGAAACAGGCGTGGAGCACTTGGAATCACTCAACGCGAAGCCATTAGTAACACTGCATGGATATGTTTACCTACTTGATCACTGGAGGCAGGGAATCGAGGTTGGTCTCTGGGCTCCAGGCTATGCCATCAACTCGGACTCCATGGTGAAATGTCCGTAGTGTTTTGTACTGAATTCCTTCAATGTCTGTTTCTTCCTCCTAAATGTATATAATAAATGCTTTAATGTTATGAAGACAAACAATATTCTGAATTTCATCTTAATAATTCATCATGAGGCATGCATATTCTTTTGAGGAGTATAAAAGAAAACTAGATATTGAGATCATACTAGTTTATGGAATTGAGAAGAATATCGGGGGCTGGAGTTGTAGCTTTAGTATTTGTCTAACATGTACAAGGTCCTAGATTTGATCCCCTGTACCCTGGAGGAGGGTCAAAGAAATATAGTAAATGAACAAACAAAAAGTTGTTAGGCCTCAGTTACAAAGAAAGACAAAATACTTCCTAGGTAAAAAATAGTAAACATTTTATAGTTCATCTAGGAGACATTTTATTTTTGACAGCAAATACATTGCATAACAGCTTATTTTTTAAACAATGAGATGGCTTCAAAATTAGTGTTTAGGTAAGTGGCTGTAGATTATGAACCGAGAAGAAGATAAAATGTACTTAAGTTTTAACTATGTGGAAGATCCTTTGAATGAAAATTCATGCTTCCAAATCAGTGTTATTTTCACACAGCATTATATATATGGGTAAGATGTAACTCACAGTGGATATAAAAGTATACTGATTTAGAATACTGGTGCATAATGATAACGCCTAATAGAAAAATGGGGAATCAGCCACAAAAAAATTCCAAGCATATATCCTGGGAGAAAGAAAGGCACTGAGCAAAGACATTTAGGGGTTCCTTCCCCAAAATTGCCAATCTCTGAATTCGTAAGACTTACAAGGATCTATCTTATAAATTTCTTTACATGTTTCCCAGTGTACTCCCACAGATACTTGTACTGAATCTCAGCAGATGTATTGATTTTTCCAAGACAGCTTTTGCAGGCACCCTACCCACGTCTTTATAAATTCAAACACCATTTGAAAGTAACTTTAAATTTCAGGTAAACTTAACAAAAAGATTAACAACTTAGTGAGAAAAGGAAAAAAACTGACAAAATTACTCCTTCATAATTTGTGTTCATTACAACTGCTCAGCTAGCAGACACACCCAGGCAGCAGTTTAAAATCGTATTCACAGCTGACTTCACAGTCTGACTTAGCTCTAGTTTTCCATACTTTACAAATCTAAAAATGAATTTTTATATAAAAACACACATTATTTTGCTACTGTAACAAGAGTGATGAAAAGCAGGGCCTGTATTTGCTACTTGAATTAGATACGGAATTATTGAGCGGTCAGAGGGATAATGAAATCATAGAGACTGCATAGACGAAGCTTTATGTATTAGCAGGAAGCCTTGCCCTGTCCCTGGCATTACTGGCTGGAACTGAGCCAGCTGATGAAAAGAGCAGTATGTGTGTGGTATAGACAGAGATGAATGCTATTTTTGGTTCAGTTCGGGGTGGAGGCAGTATTGTATAGGCAGGAAATTAAAGACTTTGGAAAACTTGCTGTAATAGAAATGATTATACAAGGCTCCAGCAATTTGAGGTCGAGGAACAGCCCAGTTGGTGGAAGGGTTATTAAAGGATTTGAAAGTGGTAGATCTTTCTACCACACCCATTAGAGCCACATACAGAATTTCAGTAAATTAAGAATAGTTTATCTAATGTAACTGTTATGCATTGCTTTTATTTTTATTCAAACATCTGGAAAAATAGTAAAAAAAAATAATAGTTCTCTGAACACTTCCAATGAGAAAGAAATAGCGCCTTTTGGGAGAAACAGATTCAGTAGCAGATAGGGTTATTGGAGTTCTTAACGTTAAGCCAGAGTGTCTCCATGTAAATTCTACTTAATGCCCTAGTTCTGTCTTTGGAAGTAGAGAGAATAAGCTTAATTCAGAGACGGGAAGCCTTGCCATAGCAGTCTCTACTAGGTGAGCACGTTCACAGCACATTTAGCACCAGTTTCGAAGCCACAACTGCAAACAAGTGGAGATACGTCAACCTTTGCCAGTCTGATCCTCTCCATATGAGTTTAAAAAAAACTTCAATACAGCTTTGAAGCTTCTCTTCACATATCTATTTTTAATCAGAGCACATGTTGAGAAATAAAGATTATTGTATAAAACATTATAAATTTAGAGAACTGTTCTGTCTGGTAAAGTAGCTACCATCTATATTGAACCTATAACATTTGAAATGCAGACAGTATATATACTTACTTTATAAGATATAAGATATATACAAAGATATTTATTAACATAATATCAACTATAGAATTAATCTTTATATTGATTATATATGAAGTATTTTAGTTATTTAGATAAATATTTGTTTAAAATTAATCCTGCCTTTTTGTGTATGAGCACATGCTACAGTGCACATGCCAAAGCTACAGGACAACTTTTACAAGTTGGGTTTTTTTTTCCACACCATGTGGATTTAGGTCAAAAGGCTTGGCAAGAAGTGCCTTTACTCACTGAACTACCTCATGGCCCTACTTTTATGTTATTAGCATAACATTTAAAGTTATATTTGTGGCTCATATTCTAAGTATTGAATTAGCTCTGTTTGGGTCCCCATTGTGTTGACTAGGGTTAATTTCTAAGTGCTAATTCTCTCTTCCAGTTCTAAAGTCTATTTATTGTCTTAAGGTCATCTTTATTAAAGTTTTGCTTGTCTGACTTGATCCAATCTATTAAACAATGTTTGGATCTGAACATCAAGTTTGGCATACAAATGGAACTCAATAAATACTTGCTAAATGAAGTTGGTTGTCCAAAGGATTAAGGTATCTTCCTGTTCCATTTTTGTCAATGTACTTGCCCAAATCAACACTCTCATTCAAGTCCAATTGGAGACTTCTCTATCACTCAAGAGTAAACAAGCCGAGGAGCTTTATGCTCATTTGGTCATTTATAAATAAGGCTTTTACAAGAGTGGAGTGGACTCATTTAAGATCTCCTAAGGGAAAAGGTCTTGACCATTTTTTAAGTTGTAAAATTGACTTTTGGACAAATGTGTAACAATCAACAAGCCTACCATTTCTATTCACATTTCTGAATTCTCAAAAGGACAACATAAAATTCTGAAAACTGTTCTGTACTTAGTGTTTCCCTATAATCTTACAATGAGGACTGTTATTTTTTTTTTCCCTGCTAGGCATGGGAATATTGGTTCAATTTATATAAATTTATTTTTACAAGGTATGAAATTGAAGGCTCTAGGATAAAAGAATGGGGATGTTCATTATCCAAATAGATAACAGTAAATAGTTTGTTTTGGAACTCCAAGTACAAAATAAGGAAAATAAATTCTTCAGGATGTCTGAGCTACTGACTTAATTAGAACAGAAACACAAATGGGTTTGACAGAACAGGGTTAGAATGAGGTCTAAGTCTTGTTCTCATTTCTCAGTCATGCAATCCCAGAACTTCTCTGAAACGGAATGGAGGCTCCACGAGGGAGGGGCAGTCCTATTTAGCTGCCTCTGATGTTACGAATAGATAAGATCTGTGTTCGGTAAGTGCTATAAGACAAAATGCCCCATTGTTTTCCCCTTAGCTAGTTGGGAAGTTGGACCGACTTTGTCACCCTCCCAGCCTCAGGATCAGGAGACAGGTCTTGTAGGCATATCCTTTCTCATTTTGACATTTTACTTTTTTCCTATTTTAGCTGTTTTCTCTCCCCCTAATTTTCCTCCTGTCTTTATTTCTTCCAGTATTTCTAACTGAACCTAACTAGAGGCAGATATACTTATCAGTGTTTGGAAACACAATCCTATGTCCACATCTATTAAGAAAGCAACCGATACTAACTAGGGAAAACTCAATCCTACCATATGGAAATCTTTGCTTTTCTGCAGATTAGTGGCCCACATTAGAGAAAGTTTTAAGTAGTCTTTGACAATAGTACTTTATTTGGCTGAATCACATGACTTGTGATTCTGACAGTGTAGCTGAACTTAGGTCAAATGTCATAGAAATATAGTTATGGGTTACAATGTGTCAAATGTCCTCTGGAAACTTTATACATAACTCACTATGCCTTACAAGCCATACTGAACATCATATTCCTCACATTTAGAGAAGACAGGTTATTTATCTAATAAAGGTTTAATGCTAACTAAGTACAGTCATTCAAAAGTAAATGTCTATGCATTATGGCTGCAGCATTCATGGAGGGCTATGAACTCTTTGCTGAAAATGTAATTCTATACTTAGCTATTTTACACATATGTTGTAGATACGAAGTTTAAAAGCAAATAGAAAAATCTGAATATTACAAAAGCTACAAATTCTTTGAAAGAATTTTTTTTTTTTTTTTTTTTTTTTTTTTTTAAGAATTTCAACATCACCCTGTTTCCTATAACACAGTTTAATGCAGGGAAACTGGACTACATTTAAGTGAACTTTCAAATGCATGTAAATACGTGTATGAGTTCAGTTACACAACAGCCTTGGAAAGAGCCTCCCACTGCTAATCATTAGGTGAAAGAAGAGCTTCACATGTTTCATTCCACCATCTATGTAATGCTTACACATTTCAGTCATTATATCTGGGAAACCCTTTCTCTGTGGATTGTGAACTCACTTTTTTCTTGTACTCAAGCCCAATATACTTTTAAAGTTCAGCTTGCGTTTAAATTTTGTTCTTGATAAAATATCTTCACCATTACTCCTTGCAGTTTGTAGACTAACCTGAAACGTGCACATGCCGATAACCACATAATTACTGCCACCATAAGCAATTAGGTTTCCTGAATCCCCACTCTCAAAGGGGTTAAATTCTACCACATGCACATAATCTTCACAATCCACAGTGTAGGCAGCATTTCTTGTAGCATCTCGCTTCATCTTGTATCTTGAAAACTTGAGCAGTTCTCTAAGAATTCACACTGTCACAAAACTGTGCATCAAAAGCAAAATTGAAAACAGGTGTTAGTCATTCAATCGAAGAATCAAACTAAAGGTAAGTATTGCAAAATCTGAGGCAGCTCAAAAGAGAATTCTGCCTATATTAACTAACATACACATGCTTATATATTCAGCACTTGAGGGCTGGTTAATTTTAATAAAAATAGATGTATAAAATTATTAAGTAAATGATACAGCACTGTTTGTAGTTGGCAGGTTTTGCATTTTACTGACATTATCATACCTAAGAGTTCCATAAAAGCTGCTACTACCAATAGTTCCTTCCCATTTTGCCTAAGAAATTTGCCAAGGGAATAATTAGAGAAAGAACTTAAATGACTTTAATATGTATTGGGCCCAAAGGCTAGAGAAAACACAGCTATACACACTTGCCTTCCTTACGGCTAGGCTACATTATTTAATTATATGACTTTTAATATTCTAACTTGACAGTCTAGCCAAAATCTTATCAAGTGTGGGATGAACTGGATGGAAATTTGTACCTCTGGCTAAAGAGACAAGGAGTCTAAGAGCCCTGAAGGATCTTATGATCTTGGAATAGTTATAAATCAGTGTTAACCCATGCAACAAAATGAGCAGATAAAAAATGCAGGATCTGGAGTAATGTGTGATATCAACGTTATAAGGCCTGTCACAAGCCGTATTTGTAGTGGGATAGGTACTGCGCACTGTAGAAATTTTCACGTGAGAATTAATCATAAATCTGTTGGTAATTAAAACGAGGAGCCACCTAGGTTGAGACTCAGATGAGTCAGGAAGCTTATATATTAATAACCCTAGTAAATGCGCATTCCAGACTGGACACGCGATTCGCGTGACCAGCAGTTCAGAGAACGTTAAGCTATAGGGCGTGCAAGAGATTCCTGGGTCTGATGGCAACCCCTCATCTCCAGGTCAGGGCCTCCCTAGGAGGCACGGGACAAGCACAGTCCAGTCCCTCAAGAGTGCCCCCACGCCTCTCCGGAGACAACCCACTCCCGCCTCGCGAAGTCACAGGGAAGGGTCCCTGGGGCAGCGGCATAAGCTCGCGGCCAGGGACCCCGTGCTCTATACGCACCCAAGGCAGGGAGGCGACCAGAACACACGCTCCCCCGCAGCAGCAACCGCGGCACTCGCCCGCTCTGCTTCCGGGTCGAAGGGCGAGCGCGGCGATTGGTTCCCGGGTCCTGCCGCGAGATTTGAAACGGGACGCCGGGGCCATTCAAACATTCGCCTTCCGGCGTCCAGGCGGCGCCGCTCCTCCCTCGGCTCGCACCGGTGTGGCTCCCCCGACGAGGTGAATCTCGCCTTCTCCCTGCCCTTCGGCCGCTTTTCGAGTGGTAATTCAGGCCGCTGCTTCGTGAAGGCGTTCCGGTGACCGCGAAGGGCCGTGTGCCAGTCACCGGCATGGTCTGAGCAGTGGGTTCTTTGAGGGCGGACTTCAGTGTCTTGTGCAGAAGGACCTGGGAGGTCGCGAGGGCTGGATTGTAAATGGGAAGGATGACGCCCCTCAAAGCCTGCATTTAGTCCGTTAAAGTGGTGACAGGCCAGAGATCTCTCTAGTCACATGGCATTTGCAGACTCCCATTTCCAAAAGTTCTGTCAGCTGTTGCATCCTTCAAAGGGACATTCAGGACCAGACCAGGAGAGTATCAGTCTCAACTGTCATCTTTTTATGGAGTATTTTCCAAGTTCTGGAAATAAGAAAAGTTGCATATTTATTTGCTTCACTGACGCCTCGTTATTGTGTTAAAGTAGATATTTCAGTCTCATGTATGGACGTAAAGAAATTTATGCGCATTTCGATGTATAGTTAATGCATGGCTGTGGTAGCAGTGATGCTGAGCAGTGTCTTTCTTTCTCACTTTACCTTCCAGGGACAATTTCCTCTCTCAGAATTCCTGCCTAACTTCACCCTGAAACCAGGAGTGTATTACTTCTGCCACCTCTACCTTTGTATTATTTTTATTTCATATCCCACCCCCCCTTTCCTCCGCTATATAATGCACATTCACTGGTTTTGCATTTTTCATATTCAGTGTCTCATTAATTCTTCATAACAGACTGAGAGATAAAGAACAAAGGGTGAGACATAGTCCTGATTCTATAATACTGCCTGAGCAGCCAGGTCCAAAATAAGTGTAGGGTTAGACAGCCCTGGAAAAGTTGGGGGTACAGTAGAGGTTGGCAGACCAGCTGCAATGCCTGTTGAATCCAGAGCTAGTTTCAGAGCTAAACATTGTTTTACATGTTTAAATGGTTAGTGAAAAAAGTCAAAGGAGGAAATTTTGTGACTTCTGAAAATTATGTAGAATAGATTTTGGTGTCCAAAAATAAATAAAATCTTAGTGAGGTTCAGCTATGCTCACTTGTTAATGCATTGTTTCTGGCTGCCTTTCTATGACAAAGCCAAGGTTAGTGGTTGTGAAACATACTGGCCTGAATGTCTCAAATATTTAGTATTTGCCTCCTTTCAAAAAGTTATAGACTCCTAGATGAGGTTCTTTGCCTTCTGACTTTGGTAGTAGGCTCTTTCAATTTTAACTCAAAACAACTTAGAAACTCATCAAGCATGATCATAACCAATGTGCTTGGCATTGCTATTAAAGCCTTATATGTACTTATGTCTTTTGCTTTTCCCAAAATTATGTAAATTTTTTTTGACTATAAGACAATTGAGGAAGGAAGAAGTGTTATAAGTTTCCTGAGATCTCGTGGCTTAGTAAATGACAGAGCCAGGAATTTAGAGTGATCTGGTTCTAGGTGGATTTTTATTTCTAGAAATATAAACATATAACCCCTTAAAATAATACCAATGGTCATCTTTTTTTTTTTAATCAAAAATTTACTTCAGGTGAACTAATCAAATTATTGATGATAGCTCATGCTTTTATTGCTTCTTTATTTTTTTTTAAAAGATAAGTGTGTTACTTTTAAGAGAAAAAACTCAGCAATGAAGATTACTGATTATGGTCATCTGCTTTCTGTTTAAGTTGCATTACAGATCATAATTTATTATTTCACAAGTGACATCTGGCTTTTTAAAATTGCACAGGTCTGAGGTACCTACATTAATATCGCTGCACTATTCATAGCCCAGTTATGTAACAATGTAGATACCCATCAAGGAATGAATAAAGTCTGGGGATAGGGCTTAATGGGTAAAGCACCTGCAGGACAAGTGTGATGACAGGGATTCCAGTGTGTGGGAGGTATAGCCAAGAGGTATCTGGATCAAGCTGGCTGGTCAGACTAGCTGATACAGTGAGCCCTGTGTTCAGCAAGAGACCATTTCTTAATGGATAAGTGGAGAGCAGCAGAGGAAAGCACACAGTCCAACCTTGTGCCTCCATATGCCTGTCCTCACATAACACAGATGTTTAAGAAAAGATAAACGCCATCAAGGAGAATGAAAACAGAAAGGGGACAACAGAGTTTGGTTTCTAAAATTTACACACTGCACCAGATTTTCCTGAAAGGGTTTTGTATGCATCCAGTAGGCGTTATGAAATACAGCAACGAAGTGCCTGGGTTTGGGACTTCGAAATCTTGGGCTAAGACCTTTTGACTGTTTACTAGCTTCATGTTATTGGACATTACTTTCTTCATGTGTCAAATGCAAGTAATTGTAGACTGACTTCATTAGAGCATAAGAAAATTGAGCAAAGGAATTAATATTAAACAGTTGAAAAGTACCTGGCATTGAGTAGCTTCATGTGGTAGATGATATATTGATTATCCATTTGCTTTGTAACAAAACACCAAGAATGTGGTCACTATAAAATAACAACCAAGCATTTGCCTAAAATTCTGTGGATTGTCAGTTTGGGCTGGATCAGTTGATTCCTCTGTTTACCTTGACAGATGATGTGTGTTGCTGAAGTTGACCTTCTATGTTTGGGGTCTCCATAGAATAAGGTGTCCTCTTTCATGTCTGTGAGTTGATAGCAGTTGTTAGCTGGAATACTTAACTTTCTCTCTTTCTTTTTGTGTGTGTTTTCTGGGCTTGCGATAACAGGCTTAGGACAGCAAGAGAGCTGAGAACTCCCAAGACTGTTCTTTTGCTGTGATGACCGGGAAAGTTAGCATTTAGGTGTAGTTCTGTATGTGAATTACTACAGCAAAGGGAGGGGAAAGGCATGTGAATGAAGTCTAGGGAGACCAGACACAGGCTTCTAAATGTCCTCTTGATCGAATCACAAAATCATACTTGATTTTGGGGGCCAGGTTGTGACAATCAATGGAAATGTTGTCCACCAAAAAAAGTTATTCAAAAATTTGCCAGAGTTTTTACTGAACTCAGAGGCATGCCTTGTCCAACTCTAGACTCAGAAGAAAATCAGGTGCTCATCATGAAACATACATAGTTTATATAAACAGTTCATCACAAGTCAAATACTCAATGGAGACTGTACTTCAAATCTCTTTCTAGACTAAATAAACCACTTTTGGGACAGTACAGGAATGAGAGGTCATTACTACCCCCCACAACTCCCACCCGCCATTCTCCACTCATAGTACTATTTTTCTCAAAACAACAATCTTAAATACAGATTTAATTAGTGATGTCTGTGTCTATAATTATAAATTTGCATGTCTGTTTTATGTGAATTCAAATTTGAAAGTTGGATTTTTGTAATTTCAAAAGATTTGGCTTAAGAAAACTAAAGTAGAGGAAAATATGATTGGGCAGAAATTGTATTATTATGTTTTTCTAAATTTAATTAAAAAGCAATCTTGGTAAATATGGAATGACCTCTTGTTCACTACTTTTTTTTTTCCCCTAAGCATGCTTGCTTACACATGTTAAATGTTAATTCTCAATTAAAATAAGCACTTTAACATTGTATTCTGTTCTACTTTAAGAGAATGGCTGTGCTTAATCAGATGTCTGTCTTGGATATGATTAAAGAGTTTAGGAGGAATTGGCGTGTTCTTTGTAACTCTGAAAGAACTACTTTATGTGGTCCAGACTCCATGCTCTTGGCACTTCAGCTTTCCATGGCAGAAAACAACAGACAGGTTAGTAAACTATATTTAGTTTAACCTTTTAAAACTGAATTTTACTTGATGCCTAGTATAATAAGCTTGAGCTTAAGTACATCATTTTCTTTGCAATTTTTGCCCTCTTACCATAGGCTGTTTCAGAAATGCTTCTGCTTATCTGTGTTATCTTGGATGTTTTGAATAAAAATATCATATGCACCTGAAATGATTTATTAAACTATTTCATATGTATAGTTTGAACATGGAATGTGTACATTTCATATTTAATGAAAAAAACTTAAAGATTAAATCTCTAACTCCTATGATTATATATATATATTCCTATTTAATAATTGTTCCTTTGTTTTCTTAAAAAAGCTCTAAAGGAGCACATATAATTTTTTATTCACTATAAAGTATTTTCTATGTAGTTTAAACTCTGTTTTATGGGTTATTTATTTTAGTTTATGAGCAGGCTGTTGTGGCTCACACCTTTAGTCCCAGTACTCAGAGGCAGGCAGATCTCCGAGTTCAAGGCTAGCCTCATTTATTATTTAGTGAGTTCTAGTACTGCTAGGGCTACACAAAGAAACCCTGTCTTGAAAAACAAACAAACAAACAAATCAGTTCATGCATCAAATCATTTGGGAGGTCTTAAAAGAAAAAAAAATACTAGCTCATTGGATCTTGGTGGCACAGGCTTGTAAACCCAGCTACTCAGAAGACAGACAGAATAGTCAGAAGTTCAAGGCCTATCTGAACTAAAGATCGAGTTCAAGGTCCATGACTTGGCCTTTGGGACTCTGTCTCAAAATAACGTGTAAAAAAGGACTGGAGAAAGCTTAGTGTAGAGTTTTTTCCCTAGCACATGGGAGGTGCTAGTTTCAAACTCTAGTACTACTAACCCATCAACCAACCAACAGATAAACCAAAGAGGTGTTGCCTTCTTGTCCTAATGCAATGCAGTCTTCACTGGCTTGCTAGAAACTACCTTTAAGAAAATCTCTACAAAGTGATTCTGTTGGAGGTAGCTTGGGCCACTGCCCTTCCACTAGAAATGGTTGTGGGGTAAATGCAAGCTAGGGTAGCATGGTAAACAAAAGCTTCTTATGTTTAGATAGATCCTAAGTTGTGGGTTCAGGGATTGAACTCAAGTCATCAGACTTGTGTGACAAGTTTCTTTCTTTACTGTTGAGCCAACATACTGCCCAGTGTTTTTGTTTTTGTATAAAATCATATCATTGGCAAACAGGACACTTGCATTTCTCCCTTCCTAGTTGTACCCTTTTCTGCTCTAGCAAAGACTTCAAACTGTATTAGATGTGGAGAAATGGATACTCTTGTTTATGATTTTAGTGGAAATTGAATTTTCTCTCATCTAGTATGATGTTGCCCTTTTTTAGTATACTTTATTATGTGGCCTATATTGTGCCGAGATGTTCCTCATGTCTCTCTAGTGCCTCTGTCATAAAGAGGTGTTAAATTTTGTCAAATGCCTTTTCTGCATCTAGTGAGATGATCATGTGGTTTCTGTCCATGGTTCCATTTATATGATGTAGTCCACTTAATTGACTTGCTTCTGTTAAACCATTTCTTCATCTCTGGAATGAAGCCTACTTGACTATGGTGAAGAATCTTAGGTTCTTTAACTCTATTTGTAAACATTTTATTGAGAAGTTTTGTATCTGTGTTCATCACAGAAATTGTTTTTTTTTCTAGTTTTGTTATCAAGATAACACTGGCTTCATAAAACCTTTCATGGACTTCCTTTCAGTTTTTCAGATCGTTTGAGAAACATTCATGACAGTTCTTTAAGTCCCATCTGGAATTTTGCAGAGAATCCATCTGGGCCTTTTTGTTGTTGAGGATTATTTTATTGCTGCTTTAATCTCCTTGTTTGCTATAGATCTATTTAAATTGCTTATTTCACTTTTGTTTAATTTTGGTGGGTAATCAGGTTTTTTGTTTTGTTTTTTAGATTTTCTAGGCTCATGGATGTAAATCTTTACGATATATCCAATGACTTCATTGTTACCTGTTGTAACATTTCCTTTTTTAATCTCTAAATTTATTAATATTGGCCTTTTTGTTAGTTTGGCTAAGAGTTTGTGAGTATTGTTTATCTTTTAAAAAGAATCAACACTTTCTTTGATTTTATGGATTTAGAACATTAAAAATGTTTTCATTAATTTCTGCTCTGCTTGTAGTTGTTTTTATTACTGATTTTGGGTTTAACCCTTTCTTATCTTCTCAAGTCCCTAACATTCACTTTACTTGTTGTAATCTATGTGCTATCTTAGCATAGGTAGCTGCAGCTCTAAAGTCCCTCTTAGAATTGATCTCATTGGTTCCCGTAGCTTTGGTGTGCTCTGTTGTCATTCATTTCTAGGATCTTCTTCATCTTCAGTAACCTATTCATCATTTAATTGTATGTTCAAAATTTGTGAGATTTGTGTATGTTCTATAAGTTTCCCTTGCTGTAGATTTCTTCTTTTCTCTGGTCAGAATACAAAAGTTATTTCAATATTCCTATATTTGCTGAGATTGTATTTGTGTCTTATTATATGACTGATTTTAGAGAAAGTTTCATTAGCTCCTAAGAAGAATGTGTATTCTGCAATATTTGTATGGAGTGTTCTATGAATATGTGATATATCAATTTAACCCAGCTGTTTGTTTTTTGTCAGGTAACTTGTCTATTGCTGAGCATAGGGTATTGAGGTAATCCATTACTATGTTTGGCATTAATCCCTGTTTTTATATATAGTAGTACTTGTTTTATGAAACTGAATGTGTATATGTTTGGGGCACATAGTTGAGAATATTTAAGGAACATGAACACTGCTTTCCTATAGTGAGTGTACTGATTTGCCTACCCAGTTAGAGTGTAGCATTCTTTTTTTCTCCACATTTTAATATTTCTTACCCTTTCATCTCTTTAAATGAAGAAATCTTAAAAAAATATGTAAGATAACTTACAAAACATATACAAATTGTAAACATATAAAAAAGATGTTGACCATGTTATAGGGATAAAGATAACAAGATACCACTCTACACCTATCAGAATGGTGAACATATAAAAGATTTGACATCAAATGCTGGAGAGGATATCCATGTACACGGCAGAAGAAAAGAAGCAAAGATTATAAGAGACCCAACCACAGATTTATAGTAGGAGGCTTCTGGCCCAGACTTTCGGGCCTACCCTCAAGGTTTAGACCCGCAGACCCACAGACCCACAGAGACACACAGATGCTTACAATAGTTTTAGGTTGATTGGCCTAAGGCTCACTCATATAACTTGCTAACTCTTTACCCTTAATCTAATCCATGACTCTTATCCTGTTCAGCCATGCGGCTTGGTACCTTTTCTCAAAGCAGCATAGTTGTCCTCTGCTTCTTCTGGCTTCTCTCTGGCATTCTGTTCTGTTCTTCCTGTTCCCAGAGTTTTCTTAGTCTGGTAGCCCCTCCCACACTTCCTATCTGCCTTTGACCAATCAGCGCTTTTTATTAAACCAGTGGGTGGGACAATTATTTACAATGGAACAACATAATCCCCCTACATATCCCCTTTTCTCTTTTTAAAACAAAAAGAACTCCAAATCTAATATTCTTTTCCCCCCTTATCTATAACAACTTATAAACAACACTGTAAATAAACACGAACATCCATAATCCATGTTTTGGGAATGTGGGTTTTGTTCTCTAGGCTACTTCCTGCTGAATGGGGATGATGGCAATCCCATAGGAATCCAAAGAAAAATGTAGGATTATGCACAAGTCTTTAGTGGAGTAGTCTGTTAGGCTGGGTCATCTCAACCAGTCTCTTTGAAATTATTCTGGATACAGAGCTCAGGAAACTTCACAGAGGTGCTCTGAAATGCTGAATCATCTGGGCTATCCATTTCCATTGGAGATTTTTCAGGGGGTCTTCCTCTATCAAACTTTATGTTCTTTATCCAGGAATAAATCCACATCCTCTCATTTTCTGTGAAAATAAAAGGAAAACCTCTTCTCCAAAGTAGCATATCTTTTTATTTCAATTTTAAAGTCAACTCATTTACAAAATATATAGGTTGAAATAATCCAGCAGGATTTATAATCAACTGTCTTTTAGCAGCCTTTACTATTTCATTTTCAGTCAAGAAGCTTAAAGATAAGACAATACCACATATAACATATAGTATCCAGACACTCTTTGTATTTTTCCATCTTTATGTGGCTTTTTTTTTTATAGTTTATTTTTTTAAGGGCTTTCTCTACCTTTTTTTCTTTTCTCTTTCTAAGCCTATGTATATATATTTTCAACATACTCTAAACCATTTAGACTTTTTTAAAAAGTGTCTTTATTATATATTTATTTAACTTTTTCTGTCTCTGACCACACCTTTGCTTGGCTAAGCTGATTGACTCCATTCAGATTCTTCTATTTCTTTCTGTTTCTGTACATACCTTTAATCTGCCTGTGACTAAGGATTAAGGTTGGTAGGATGGATGGATGGCTCCATCTAGCTCCTAGTCTAGTTTCATAGAATTTATCTTTGTAGCCCAGGTACTCTGGGGAATTTTAGGGTCCATATAATTACCAACTAAAGCTTTGCCATCTGCTGCTCATTAACTCCATTTAATTATTAGACAGCAGGTCCTGTTAAAAACTCACAAGTGTTTTGCCTCTAAGGCTGAATCAGGAAGCTTCACTTAAAAAAGCCAAGCCTCTGCTTGCCTCTAGCAAACAGAGTTGATCCAAGAAAACATTGACACTAAGAAGCCGTCTTTGATTCTGTTCTGTTTTTGTCCTTATGAACAGAAACCTTAAATCCACCATATAGAGCTCTTTGCTTACATCTAGGCTCAGGAACTGGCCTTGTTCACCTTAAGCTGCATGTAGCAAACACACCATTTTATAATTTAATCCCATAAACCACTCAGTTTCTTTACCATGGGCCACTTCAGAGCCACAACTTGGAAGCTGCTTTGGGCTTCGTTTCTGTGCTCTAGACTGTTTCTTTAAGCTTTCTATGGCTTTATGCGGGTATATTTTACCCACTTTGGGCTGCCATTTGTAGTATGAGGTTTCTGGCCTGGACTTTTGGGCCTAGCCTCTAGGTTTAGGCCCACACAGATTTTGCTGACCTTGACAAGGACAGTATCAATAGATGTGCTAATGTGGCGTAGACAAAGGTCACTAGGGCCTTAAAACTGCTGGCCACTAAGGGATACTGAGAGTGGGGGATATATGCAGTTTCCTGCAATGGTTAGTCCTGAAAAGAGATATCCATATAGCAGTATAGAGACTGAACAGGCTGTGTTTATATTTAGGATCTCTCTCTTTCTCTTCCGCTCTCTCTCTCTGACTCTGAAGAACAATCAAAAGGCCATCACTTTGAAAGAAAGTGACAGAGGATTACATTTGGAGGGAGGAACGGGAAGGGTAAATGAATAACACTTCATGTTTTTTGACAGCCTTTCTAAAAGATGTAAGATGAAATCTCCTTGTTTCAACTGTCATTTAATTGATTAGTTATTCTGGGCAGTTTTTCATTTTTCTTTCCCAAGCTAGTACGATAGACAGGGCTAAATGCCCAGCTTTACATGATACCTATATTCCAACTCAGGTCCTCAACCCTTGCACAGCAAAAGCTTCACCCACTGCTCCATCTCCTTCATCTTCACATTGAGGACCTTTGGTTTCATGCTATGGCAAATGTTTTTGACTTTGTTGGGGAGCAGTTACAGCTTCACAGTTTGAATCTATCTGGCAATCACTCTATATTTGTCACCTTAAATAAGTTGAAAGCATATTACTTATGTTTTATTGCATGAAGCCAAGGTACTTAATAACTCATACAATTATTAGAGTACCCACAGGAAACCACTTGATTTACAGATGACCTAGCAAATAAGAATAAACAGGTTTAACAGTTAGACGTCTACCTTCCACTATTTTAAGAATTATTTGCCCTGAAAGGGAAGGAGACAAAAATAGTGTACAATCTTATCTTATAACCAGAAAAATAGAGTTGGGGGTGTCTTACATAACCAAGTTCAAAGAATTAATTAACCAGTGATCTTTAATGGTGCCAAATGAAATCAAATTAATTAAAATTTTAAATTTTATTTAAGAATGGAACCATCATAAGCTAATTTTGATATATAATCAGAGGCAAGTGCTCTTAAAAGATGTAATTCCACTAGATAGTGTCCTCTAGGGATGAAAGGGAAGCTGCACCCAGAAATCTTAACAATATGGTTGCCTAAATGTGATTTATATAATTACAACACTGGCATGCCAATGTGAATTAGGTGAAATTCCTGAAGTCTTTTCCCTAGATGAAAAGTTTCAGGCAGTCAGTGGCTTTTAAGGGAGGGACAATCAGTTTTCTTTAGGGCTCAGCTTCTGCATAGCTTGTCCTATATGAAGTGGCTATCCCTGCACACAAGTACATTCAAACCATGCTAAATGGACTTACTAGGTTATGTATACATATACATCTTAATAGCGTTTCTATTGCTGCAATGAAACACCGTGATCAAAAAGCAAACTGGGGTGGAAAGAGTTTACTTGGCTTATACTTTCATATTGCTATTTATTATTGAAGGAAGCCAGGGCAGGAACTTAAACAGATGGGAGACTGGGAGCAGGACCTGATGCAGAGGCCATGGAGAGTTGATGCTTACTGGCTTGCTTCTCATGGCTTGTCTAGACTGCTTTCTTATGGAACCCAGGACCAAGCTGCCCAGGTGTGAAATCACCCACAATTGTCTGGTCACTCCCCGACCAATCTCTAAGGAAATGCTCTCCAGCTGGATCTCATGGAGGCATTTTCTGAGTTGAAGTTCTCTCAGATAACTGTAGTTTGGCAGTTTGACATAAGATAGCCAGCATGTATGTCATGTAGCAATAATAAAGACAAGATCATGGATTTAGGGATGCATAGGGAGAACTGGAGCAAGGAAAGGGGCAGGAGTAATGCAGATGTAGTATTTATATACGGAATTCTCAAAAAGAAGTGAACACTTGTTATAATAATATAAATATACTTTACTCAAAAAGAGGTGTAATTCTTACACCTCACTGTTGGGATACACCTAGTTTAGTGCCAGATGTTGGCACTATGCTCAGAGCCCCGCTAGTTCCCCTTGGGGGAGGGGCAGGAAGGCAGGGAGAACAACTGTGTAGTCTCTGGGACCTCTCATTGACACAAGAAGTCCAGTTTTATTGAGGGAGGGAAAGCCGTAAACACTCTCTTTCCAGCCTGGGAGAAGAAGGGCTTTGCTTTGCTGGTATCTCTGTTGGTCTAGGTCATCTCAGTCTGGACTCTGCCTTTGTTGTCTAGGCCCCAGGTAGACCCCAGGCCTCTAAGGCCTGTTCATACCACGCTTTCTCATTTTGCTCTTAGGAAATATAACTCATGTCCATAAGAGAATTAAAAAATTGAACATTTTGCACTTGCTTCATATGTCAGCTGGCATGTTTTCATAGCAAGCAAAACATTTTCTGATTTGATCACTGATCTCTCAATCAGCTGTTATTGGTTTGAATCATAGCGTATTCTGCATGATGGGCACCTAATGAAAGCTGGTATTCTGGAATGCCTTTTTGTTTGGCTTTAAAACTTTTTTTTTTTTTTTTTTTAACAATCTCAGTGTGAACACTTTTAATCTAGTAATACACAAGATTGTGAAGTTGCATAATTTTACATTAACTATTTCTAGTCAACAGAATGAGAAGAAGTTGTATGTTTGCTTTAGGGAAGAAATCTTAATTTTTCCCAAGTATAAAGATTGTTATACTAAAAATAATTTTAGAAAATTTTGAGAAAAATCAATTTAGTGTTAACTCACTGAGTTTTTATCTCACTTAAAAGTGTAATATATTATAACCTTTAAGGGATTAGGAAGTATTAAAATATCTAATTTTTGATATGGTGCTCAGAAATTATCTGGCTTACATTTGGGTTATGGATTTAAAGTTTGAGTGTTAAGGGTAGGGGTTATTGAGCTAGTTTCATATTCCAATTGACTTAAAGATTCAGGATATAATAGGTCTCTATTATAAGACACTAGGAATAATTTGTCTCAATATAGGTTAAGTGTTAAGTTTTAAAAAAACATTTTAGACATGTTTTAAATATGGATCTCAAATAACGTATATGACTGGTTATCATAAAAGATATAGAGATACATATTTTTAGTGATTCAAATATATATATACAAATGTATGTTTTGGGGGTATTATTTCTTGGTATTATTCTTGATTAATTTAGATTTAGTTTCAGAGGATAACAATTGCTACCTACTTAATTACCTGTCCACCTTTGAAAGGAACTACATCAAGTCTTAGTGTTGGCAGAAACCAAAAGAAGCTTAATGGTAGCACGTGGTACATCTCACGGACCCACGTATGGATACTCAAACATATCTATTATTTATGCTGAATTGAAAATGAGAAGTTAGGATTTTTTTTTTTATGAGTTAAGGCTGATGTTTTTTGGAAGTCCCCATTATTAATATCTTACATATTATATGGGAGAAAATGCACTGAGTAAAAAGCAAGCCTTTAAAATATCCACTGAAAATTTATCATGTTGCTATCCAGGGAGAAATTTTATTGAAGGATCTTATACTTAGATAAATATTGAGGTGCAACCTGTTGGTATTGGGTCTCCTATCAGCTGCATAACAGTGTAGTCAGATCACAGTCTTTTGCTTTCTTTAGGGAACAAAAAAAAAAAGCAGAAGCCGAAAAGCCAAAGAATGCCTGATTAAGGGCATCTGGAGTACTCACGGAGAGAAGCCTAACTTAAGCCTTATCACTCAGTTATTATAGTTTAGTATATTTGAGACTAGGGAAGAAACAAAAGTCTCTCCAGGCCCTGAGTTTTGCACTGATACCTTTCTTTCTCTGAAATAGTAACAGAAAAGAAGTGAGTCATAATAATAATGACCTGAGCACTATGACTGAAATTTAAAGCCAGTTACTTAGAATATATTTTGTTATGTGGAAACTCATCATGGCATTGGGAATATACAGTAAGAGACTAAAAGTTTTAAAAGATGAAACATTGACTATACATTTCTGAAATTTTTTATTTGTGTTTTGTCTTTTTTACATGTAACAAATATTTTTTTCTTTTTTTTTAATTAAAAGTCCTTTTCATTTTACATACCAACCACAGTTTCCCCTCCTTCCTCTCCCCCTCCTCCCATCCCCCCATTTTCTCTCCCCATATCCACTTCTTGGAAAATAAAGTCCCCTGCCACAGGGAGTCAACAAAGTTAAGGCAGGAGGACCCCCTCTCCCCTGCCCCCATCAAGGCTGAGCAAGGTTTCCTTGGGGGATGGGTTCCAAAAAGCAAGTTCATGCACTAAGGATACATTCTGGTCCCACTGCTGGAGGCCCCACAAACTGTCCAAGACACATAATTCACATCCACATTCAGAGGGCCTGGTTTGGTCCTATGACAATTTCCCAGCTGTCTGTCAGTCCAGAGTCAGTGAGATCCAGTAGTTCCTGTCAGCTGTCTCTGTGGGTCTCCCCAAGGTGATCTTGACCCCTTTGCCCATAGGCTCCCTTCTCCCTGTCTTTGACTAGACTAGGAGCTCTGCCCAGTGCTTAGCTGTGGATCTCTGCGAAATGCCTGACACCATTTACCATTTTTTTTTTTAAATCTGCAAACTTGCCCACTTGTCTGTATTTTGTCTTACCAAAACTTTTATATTTACTATAAACATGTTACTTGTGTTTCTCATATTGATTATAAGCCACTAGATGAATGCACATCCAGGTATTAAGCACTCTAATTTATCATTTGTTTTTGCATCTCTTTCAGCACAAAGGAGAATTTACTGTCTCTCTCAGTGATGTCTTACTGACATGGAAATACTTCTTACATGAAAAACTGAACTTGCCCACTGAAAGTACAAAAGTAGTTGACCACTATGAAGACATTAGGAAAACGTATGATGATTTCTTGAAGAATAGTAATATGCTAGATCTGATTGATGTTTATGAGAGATGCAACAGCTTGACTTCTAATTGTAAGAGTAGCATGATATCCCCTGTAAGTATTTTAACAATAATTCTATGTTAACCAACTTAAGTTCAATTACTTTTATCTTAAACTATAGATAGAGTTCCTAGTTTTAAAAGTATGGTAGAGGCTATAGTCCTCCCCCCCACCCCCCAGTAGTATGTACAGGGTAAAAGCAAAAGATTTAATAAGTTGATTTTTCTTTTGCTTATAAAATCATGTTAACAATGGAAAGTTTAGCTACCTAAAGCTAGTTTTACTAGAAAGAAATGTTTTTGATAAGTTTTGTTGGGGGGCTGGAGAGATGACTCAGCGTTTAAGAGCATTGGCTGTTCCCAGAAGTCCTGAGTTCAATTCCCAGCAACCATATGGTGGCTCACACCATCTATAGTGTGATGCCCTCTTCTGGCCTGCAGGTATAAAGAGCACTAATACATTAATATATATTAATTATATTATTAATCTAAAAGATAAGTTTTGTTAGGCTTGTGATACTGTTATTTGATATAAGAACATATTTCTTAATATATACAAATTTGGCAAAGAAATGTTCCAAATGCCAGCTTCTTTTGAATTAGATCAAAGATGGCCTGTTTACAGCTTGTTTTCTTTGTTGAATGTGCATCTGTTTATTTGTGTGTATTTTATAAAGTGATTATTATAGTTCTTTTACATGATTTAATAGTGTCCTTTAGATTTGTTTGTATTAGAATTTGTATATTGTATTTGTATATGTACAGGTTTTATTTTTTGAATATTGAAAATACTTCAATATTTTCCGTGTACCAATAAAGTAAGAAGTATGTGTTGATAATGGCTGAAGAGCTATAGCTTGACTTAGGGGACTTATTTACTGTATTTTATGAGATACTAAACTCTTTTCATATGACAATGGGGAATAGTATTTAAGTTTATTATAGTAGAAATCTCTAATATAAAAATGTATTTACAGAAGATAGTGTGTTCATTGCAGGAGGCTGCAGCTCCATTTTTAAGGGGAAACAGCTCATTTACTTCAGTCTAATTGTCTCAAGTTTAGTTGAGGTGTGTGGAGAATATAATCTTTATTCAGAGTAGTGACGTGCCTGGGATATTGGGCACCTTGTCTTCCTTCTTTGGTGCATCATGAAAACCTTTGCCCTAGAATAACTTCAAGCACACATTCACATGTCTTCTTTTGTGTCCACATGTAACACCTTGGGAGATGATCTTTTAAAAAAAACTTGCTTATAGGGCCAATTTTTGACTAGTCCTCGCATAGTTAATGTATAGAGCTAATCATATGTAAACATTGAGTTGTAGGAATTAACAAGTAACAGGCCTGAAATGTTGAGTACATTGTTGTTTTTAACCTTGTGCTCTCTAACACATTTTACCTTAAGCTCTCTAACACATTTTCTCATTGAACAAATGAGACATGTAAAAGTTGTTTGTCAGGTTATTTATGTGGTAGATTGTCTGCAAATGGTAATGTGTCTCAGCAGAACACCAAAAATTAAGCCAAAGCTGCCAAGAAAGTTCATGAAAAAAGACTCTGGAGTTCTCACAACTCAGCCTCTGATACTTATGTTTTCAAAGAAATTTCCATCAACAACAAAATTGTTCAATGAAATGTACCTTGGGTTGATTGTTTTACAAAAATACCTTAAATGTACCCCTAATTAATTTGTGCTGAGTCATTAAAGTTACATATCAGAATATTACAAATAGTTCTGATTTTCATGCTCTTCATGGCTTTAATAAGGTTGCTTTGTTTCTTATTTGTTGTAGTTTAAGTAATGCAGGAATTATTGGTAATTAAGATAAAGATGACGTAGTTCTGGAAAGATAGTAGTGTGAACCTTTACTCCCTAGATTATAGTTCTTCTCCATGCAGAACCATGTTGCTTTGGGTTCTAATTAGAATATTAGGGAGAGAGATTTGGGACAGATTTGTCTTCACTTGAACGGAGAGTCATGACCAGCAGAAGTATAGATCTCACAAGAACTTAGGCACAGATCAGCAGATGTTATCTGTGAGTGGGCAGGGTTCTCTAGCCCAGAAGTAGGTCTATTACTCCCTTTGGTAAGGCTTGGGAGAACACAGACTTCCTTCACCTCAGCAGGTGATTTACAGACAGCCTTTTTGGTATCTTCTCTACTGCTTCTCAGAGGAGCACAGAGATGAGACCTTTCATTACTTGTAGAAATATGTCAGAGAAGGTCACAAAGAGCCAATCAAGAGAAACAACAACCAAATCTACTGGTCTGGAGGTCATCCCACAGCCCCACATACTGGCGACACTTTTACAATAAAAGTTGGAGGGAAGAATAACACTCTGAAAACAATACCAAGTCCTTAAAGAAATTCAAGGATAACACATAAACACAAGCCTTGCTAGATTTCACCTAACAAAGCTTGCTTGTTAGGCACCGTGTGAGTGACATTCTGATGTTAGAGCATCAGCAAGGAACGGCCTAAGCATGTGCTCCAACTGTCCAGGCAGGCTGCAGAGGGCACGGGATGCAGCTTCCCCGGGTAGGAAAGCTCGTTTTTTTCCTGATGAGGCCACGCTTAAAAAAGATTCATACAACACAGAACTCCTGAGGAAGCCAGCGACCTGCAGGAGATACCATAACCCTTTGTGAGAAGAGTGTGGAAGGTAGACTCCTGATGTCTTTATACCTTCCCCAGGACATCCCCATCCAGGTGACAGAGGGCACCGCCACAGCCGCCTCTAGGAAAAGGAAGCCGATTTCCAGGGCTTCCAAGCGCTCCTGTGGGCAGTTAAGGCCTTGCCAGGATCTCTCAGCTCCTGCAGAAGATCCCTCTGTATTAGCCTCAGTGGCCCAACATCCTCGGCAGAAGCGGCAGCCTCTTGCAGCCATGTCTCAAAACTCAACATTGCCCAAGGTTTTCCGCAAAACCCTCAGGGGGAGGCGAGACCCTACAAAGCTGGCAGCTGCCATGGAGCGGGTGCGGCAGTGGGAAAGTCGCCAGCTTCAGAACCTAGAGGAAGCCACGCAGCACCACCTCACTGTTGAAACTGAGAATAAAAAAACCAGTGAGCCAGGAGCTTCCGTTTAATACAGAAGAGCAGCCAGAGGCCTCCTTTGAGGTCCACACTGGGCAAAGACATTTGTTTTTTCTACTCATGGCTACTAAATATAAAACTTGCACTGCTCTTAGAAATGTTTGTGTCACTCACTTTATCGATCATGTTTGTTGTTTCCTTGTTGTAAAGCCATTAAGCACCCTAACCTGCTAGCCCTACCCTTTCTACTCCTGTAGCCACCTCTTCCTCAGGTGTAGGAACAGGAGTGCTGTCTCTCCTCTGAGCTGACTCAGCCGTTACTGAGAGAAACTGGAGACTGAGTTGGAAGAACAGCACCCACTAAGATGCCAAGGGCATGTGAGGTCTAGGATGGTCTAAGGGGCAGGGGAAGTTTATTTTTAAGCTTCAGGTAGGTGGAAAGAATTTCCTCCACTTTGTGTCAGAATTAGAGGTATTTTTTGAAAGGCTACCAACCTTCAGAAAATCAGGAAATCTACCACCAATGGATTAGATGCAGGCTGACAACCACAGTTATTGGGGTGGGCCAGCAGTTCCTCTGCTCCAGTTCTGTGTGTGGTAATGGTCAGCATCTGTAGCTTTTACAAACTTCTTCCTATGTAAAGGGAATATTCAGTTGGCTCATTTTCCCCTTAAAATTATTAAGATTGCCAGTTATAAAAATGATAGTTAACTTCAAACAAAACAAAAATATAAAGAAACACAAAATATGTAATGATATAAAGGCAAATATTTCCAAGTAATTCCTTTTAATTTTTACGAAAAATAATCTATTTTCATGATAACTCAAAGAAAAGTATGAAGACTTTCTATACAGAAGGCATAATGACGCAAAAATTAGTATCCTAACAAACAGTAAATTTAAGGGACTTAGAGGTACATCTACAGGTGTTGACATGAAGACGTTAGTAGGTCCAGAAGGTACAACACCTGAGGTCTAACTAAAGAATACATCTGTCAATATAAATAGTGCTGTTAGCTAATAGAAGTCCAGTGTACTGGAAATTAATGTGTAAGTTCCAGGCTACATTGATGAGAAAAGATAAATACACAGATATAACCTTATAAAATTCTTGGACTCTTAAATATTATAAAATTTCTTAGTTATAATTTATTATTGAATTATAGTTTAGATATGTTATTTAGCAAAAGATTAAATAGAATGTCCCTTCCCAACCATGGTAATTGTTTATCAATTTAAAAGGATTTGTGAGAATATGCAATAGTATGTAGAAGAAAATGCTATGCTTATTTATAATTATCCACAAATGTCAAGCAATACCTTGTACTGTAGCATCCATGACAATGTGCAGAATTTTATACAACCTAATATTCTGTTTCCTATACCTTTACTATACTGTGTATTGTTTACAGAGTCAACTACGGGATTTTCTGTTTGGTACACAGTGTGCAGTAAATGATGAAACTAATCCTCATATACCAGGATCCCCAGTGAAATGCAGCCAGGATGGTGAACAGGTACTGATAACATTGTGAGTCGACTAAAGCAGGATGCGATCTCCTCAGATCATGAATTTGGGGTTATCTTTTTTTTTTTTCTTCCCCCCCCCCCAAGTTTTAGAGTTTTTTAAAATAAAGCTGAATTTGCCAAGGACAATACATTGGAATTGGTAAATATCATCTCAGTCTTCATGGTTTGGGCCAAGGTTACCAACTAGCACTGAGCAAACAGGCACCATCCAAAGTGCCAATCCCACATGGAGGGGATGTGTTCCATAACAGATCATGTTCTTACGGCAGGGTATATTAGCCAATCCCCACATGGAGGGGATGTGTTCCATAACAGATAATGTTCTTACGGCAGGGTATATTATACATACTACTCAAAATTAGTACTACTGTGTGCTGATTTGTCTAATGAGGTTTACCTTTATCTGAATATTATGCTAGATACCTATTGCCTCAACTAACCATAAGCTTATTTATAAAAGTTCATTTAATAGAATCGCTATTAATGAGAGTTTAAGAATGTTGGAAAAATCAGTAATGTTTTATTGAATGTATTTTTGAAATCCTTCCACGACCATCTACTCTAGTAAAGTTAGAACATTTGATGACTTGCTCTCAGCTTTTCAGGAGAGAGAATCTTTTGAAAGTATGGTGTTAAGCAGCTTGCATCTTAAAGAACAGTCTATCACTGCTTCCACCTAAAGGCCTACTCGCTTCCTAGATTTAATAATGTCCGTTTTTTTTCCTTCTGTGTTTTCTTTTTTCTGTCTTATTTAAGGGTTACCAAAACCATGTGCCATGTGTGTGCCTGCGATTCTGTAGTATGCATTTCCTGAAAATGAAGGATAAGCACAGTGCCTAGTTTCTCCGTGTGTTCCTAAAATAGTTATGTGTCTCTGTTGGCTGTCTAGTCTTTAAGGACTCCCTAATTTTCTCTTTGTCTACTTAATACTCTGCTCTTCTTTAACTTCTCCCTATATGTGTTGTATCTCTAAGAAAGAGCTGTAAGTTAAAATTTAGTGTTAATATAATACTTTGTGACAGAAATACAGGCTGTCCTGAACTGGCAGATCTCTGTAGTATAAAACTTTGTAGTCATCACTAAAGACCTGTGAGGAGGTCCCCTGGCTTTACATTAGCTATCCAGTTACCCAGAAACCTTTTACCCAATACGTGTGGTGATGATCCTTGCCAGAATGAAACATTTTCCCCCCCAGCATTTGTAGAACCCTGAGTTTTTGATTTTTAATGTCTTTATTAATCACCTTTAGTCACCCCAAGCTTTATCTTGCCTAATGGGATAAATACAGTTCTCTTAAAATTGTGAAGGTCATTGCTTGCCTTCTCTACTGATTTAGAGGTTGCTATGATGGAGCTACATGAGAGGTAAACTGTATATACACTTTTTCTATGCTTTGGTTTGTTTATTTGGTGCTTTAAAATTTGCTATACTAGACTGATAAAATTGAGGGAATCCCATTAAGGTAGCTCCAGTTTTCTTTTTCCATGTGGAGTGTTTTCTTGTTTATGGTATAAGAAAATCCCAGGCCTCCGTGAATGTTTCCTTCCTGTCTAGAATACCAAGCTCTTTTTAGTATCCTGTTACTCTTTCCTCTTGCTTAAAATTATTTTTTTTCCTCCTTGCTTTCTCTTTGCTTTTTGTTATTGTCCTAAATTTTTACAAAATGATAAACAAAATTTTCTCATTTAATGAGTATATTCCTACACATCAAATGAGAATGGAGTATTGCCTTTTAGATCTTGTTTCTGATATTTCCCTTAAATAGTGTGTGTGCCACATGTGCCTGTGGGTGTCAGAGGCCAGCTTGTAGGAACTGGCTCCCTTCTACCAGCGTGTGTGATTGGGGGATCCCACTCAAGTCCTCAGACTTGATGGTGAACACTATATCTCCCTCGGTAGTGCAGTGTGTCTGTTTTCTCTTAAGAACACTGTAAGGTGGACACAGGAATTGTTGTTAGCCCTTTCAAAGAGGAATGTATTGTATAGGAGAAGATGTTAGCTTAATCATTTTGACTTAAAGACAGAGACCAGTATCCCCCCCAAAATAGCTGTAACTAAGGATTATAGTATTTAGAAAGTGATGGACTTCACTATATCCATATGGTTTTTTTATCCTGGACTCCATCCCAAGTGTGTGCATTCACACATATATACACACACACACTCACACATATATACACATACATACACACAATCGAAAAATGGTAGTTTCTTGTTATAGTTCCTTTTTTCTAATTTTCTCTAAGCTGAGCTATATTTCACTAATTAAATATATTATTATATAATATAATATTCTATAATCATGACATTTCAGGCAAAAAAAAAAAAAAGGCAGTCATTAAAGCTGCACTGCAACCTTTTTGTGTGAAAAGATAGCGTGTCTATAAAGTCCCTTGAAGGCTTCATTTACCACCCTGAACCGGCAGTTGAGTGAGGACCAATTGTTCCACATTAAGCCTATCAGCTTTTCAGACTGACCCTGACTCTCAGGACGTGAATGAGAATGGAGGAACAACCATCTTTGATACTACCAAAGCCACATTTATCAGATCTCCACTTTTAAGGGAGCTCTTGTTCATGGGGGAAGGGAGAGAAAAACAATGACTATGCTCACATTACAAGGATGTGTGTCAAGTGAGAGTCAAGAGAAGTCTAGCACTGGCAGGAAGGGGCGCTCTTCCTTACTTCAGTCAGCTTTGGAAACACTTAGGAATGCTTGCTTCTGCCACAACAGTGGAGCGTTCTGTGTGCTAGCACATAGCTTGAAGCAGAACTCGAGGACACAGTAAAACAGACTGCTTTTTATAAAACTTGATGTAAAGATAGATGCCTTTCTACTGTTCAGCCACCCAAAGTGGAGTCATCAAAAGTGCACATACTCCACTTGGCACCGTCCGCTGACTGGCTGCCTTCTCTGTTCTGGCATGTCCATGTTCCGAAGATCTGCTCCCATCCTTGCAGACATCTCCCCTCTCTTTAGTTTGGGTACTTTGTCTCCTTCCTAGAGACCCTTCTAAGCTTGTGCCTGCTTTATAAGGTGTTTTTAGAAATCAGCATACTTAAAAATCTGAAGTAACATTTGGGGTTGCTATCCTGCAGAGGTTTACTGATTATCAAATACATTTACTAATGGCAAACCAAAATCTCATGGAGCTGTAAGATGGTTTTAAAAAATATTTTCCCCTAAAGTGTTAAACTGTTGCTTTAGAAATTCTGAGGTAACAAACTATTAAGCAAATAAAAATTATATCAGTATATTGGTTCTCATCCAGTCACTTGCCATTATGCACAAGGTTTTATATGTTATGTTTTATATGTTATGAGAGGAGTTTTTAAGTAAGGAAATCAAGTAATTTTTTTTCATTTAGAAATTCCGGCTTCAAATTAAGGTAAGTAAGGATTAAAGGAGAGTAAAATAATTGTGAAGCAACCAGTAAGTTAAGTAAAATTGTCCAGCTCCCAGAAACTGCAAATACTTTTTGATATAGACAGAGCTGGTGTATTAAATAGAATAGTACTCTTATTTTTGGCGCCTCACTAAAGCTTTAGTCTTGTGGATTTTTTTCAATTTACGTTCTTGCTTCTGGATGTCATGACTGTATTTATGGACTGCCTTCCCAAGGAGTCTTTTTAAAACTAACTTGCACATACAAGAGCACAGAAACCGTAACTGCCATGTTATCTGACCATAATGAAAGGGATACAGGTCCAGCTGCAGACAGAGTTTAAAGAAGCCCTTCCTCTGTGAGGACTCCAAGATACTTTTCCCCAATGTTTGCCCAGCAGCATGGATCAGAGAAATGGAATTTGTAAGCCTTAGGAGCAAATTTTAGGTGTTTAAGTTTTAAGTTTGGTTTTGAATATATATATAATATACACACATATAATATATAAAATAAACAATATTTTATATATATATATATAACATACACGTATACTTTGATCAAATCTTCTATTCCTTCTCATCAAATTTCTCCCCTAGCATCCTGATTTTTCTTTCCACATTTAAGAGGCTTGTCTTTAAACTTTCTTTTAAAATGTAATTTAGGATGACTTAGGCTACCTTAGGATCTGCTTACCGTTTGCCAGTACTACTGATTTTATTTTTATTTTTTCTATTAAAGTTTCTTTTGTGGCCTAGAATTTTTAATGAGGGTTGCCGGAACAGACATAAATTAAAATAAATTTTATTTATTCTCCAGAAATATTATGTATGCTCTCTTCATTACTGTTCTGTTGCTATGAAGAGGTACTATGACCAAGATAACTTAGGGCAGAAAGTGTTTAATGGGGACTTAACATTTTTCATTTTCAATTACCATCATGGCAGGGAGCAGGGCAGTAAGGAGGCTGGGGCCTTGTGTGTTGAGACAACACTCAAGAGGCAGAGAGCTAAAATGGCAATGGTATTGTAAGAGTTGAGAAACTCGCTTTGTAAAGACTCCAAGAGACCTTCTCACATGCAACAAGCAAGGGGATTTTTATTTACCAAGTATACCTGGGGCTCACTGAACACACAAGAACAGAGAGCCCCGAGCTGAAGTGGAGCAGGGTTTTTATAGGGTGTAGGGAACAAAAGGAGTTCAACCACAGGTCATGAGTGTCTCTTCATGCAAGAAGCAGATAAGAAGAAGATGTTCTGTCAGTGGCTTTTCTGAGAATTGGGTGGGTAGTTCATTCTTTCCTGGAACTTCAAACGAACACTTTGGGGAGTCTCTATCTGTTTCTCTTAACCTTTTGCCCTATCTCAGGAGGTGGTTAACAGCCATATGGAGCTCCTAAAATTTCCCTTTACAGTATGAACTTCTGAAACCTCAGAGTCCTCCATACCCCCAGTGACATAGTATTCAAATATATGAGCCTTAGGACTGCAGATTCTCATTTAAACCACTACATATGCGTATAATGCATTTTTATAATATTCTTTCCTACTTTCCTCTCTTAACCTCCACAGTACAATCCCCTTGTATTTTCATGCATTTAGAAAATAACCCACTGATTTTAATAATGGTTGCTTGCCTGGTCATGGTTTATGGTTGTTTACCAGGGATTGTACTTCTGAAGGAAAATAACTCATCTTTACTAGCAGACATTAACTGCCAATAGCTCCTCTGATGGGGTGGGGATTGTATGTGTTCCTCCTTCATGATACTGGAATATTATATGGTGCAGGTCCTGTTAGTTTATGTGTGTAACAGCGGAACCTTGTTCAGAAGGTAGTTTCACAGTCTTGCCCCCTTCTCCGACTGTCTTCCTATACCCTTTTCCTTGGATGTTCCCTGAGCCTGGGTGGGAAAGGGTGCCTGATACAGATGTCTGATTTAGGGCAGAACACTCACTTACTCTCAGTACTTTGACCGGCATGAGTCTCTCCATTAGTTGTTGTTTCTTGCAAAAAAGACACTTCTCTGACTTTGGCTGAGAGCAATAGGAGCCTATGCATACAAGCATAAATAGAAAGTAGTTTGACAACATATGCATTTAGAAAAACAACATTAATAGATCTCTTCTTACCTTCCTTGTCCATATACTCTCTGTAGTTGCAGGATTTCAAACAGGTTTATAGTGCTGGACATGAATTCCCGTCTGTAATGAGTCAAATTCAGTCAGAAAGTGTCTAGTTGCACCCATAACATTCAAACCACTGTTGTACCTCTAGGCACATCTTACCTAGCATGTGAATATTGTAGTTTGCATGCTGTTGGGAAGATCATTGACAACTTTTCCCTGATAGCCTGCATAGAACTTTCTGGAACTATGAAATCTAGCAAGTAGTCTAGTTCCAATTTGATTACTCCATGTCGTGCAACCAAAGTGTGTTGTGTCTTCAGCAATAGGGTCTGATTATCTAGTTGTGGTAGGCAGCCAGAAGCAGTGCTGGTCATCTGTATTCTTTTGGGGGGTACTGAGGGTCTCCTTGGCCAACAGTCCATAGGGAAGGGTTCCACCTCTTACACTGGGCTAAGGACATTTAAGTAAAGGAAATACTTAGAGAGTTTGGAGATGATACATTACTGTGGCTTCAGATTTCTGGTGTTATTGAAGCATTTATGAAATTTGAGCTCAGCATCTTTAAATCTGAAGAAAAGATTTCAAGTGTATGATATGAGAGTGAGAACTAGAAACAAGCAATTGCAGAGCTGTGGGTGGTAGTCATAGTTGAAAGGAAAGGAACATGAAGAGAATCCATAAAAGAAGTTTTAATTTTGCTGAGTTTTTTTCCCCTTTTCCTTGAATGTTATACAGCTATATTGTACGTTTAAGTCTGTGGTCCGTTTGAGGTGGTTTTCATAGGAGGGGTGAGCTTTTGGTTGAGGTCCCAGTGTTTCCATACAGCCATTGGAGATTTGTTGTCCTGGTAATGGAGCTTTCCTTTGTCTTGTACTTTCGTTGTTGTATCTTTGTCCATAAGCTCTTGGGTTCTCTTCTGATTCTGCTGAGCTGTGTGTCTGTGTTTTGCATACACTTCTCTATCTTTGTTACTATAACTATGTGTGAATTCTTAAGATCTTTTATGTATTTAATATGTTTTTCATATGGCTTACATATTTTGTAGTAAATCTGTTAATGCTACCAAAGGTGAGTTAATCTCACACTCACTAAGTGTCATTGTTTTCTAAACATTTATTTTATTCATTTTGATCTTTAGTTATTTGATAATGTCAAAGTCACTAGTAGTTCTCAAAAACTTAACGTTTAATTTTGGTGCTGTATCTGGTGTTACAATGGATGCAGAGCTGGGGTCCAGTGGCTGAATGGTTCCCACTCTGAAGTTCTGGAAACTATCATTAGCTGCTACTTACTGGCAGGCTTATGCAGAGGATTAAGATGAACTTCATCAGAAAGGCCTCTAGGAACTATAGCTTTTAGATCATTTTGTAAGAGCAATTTTCCTGCAATCACCATAGTTATTATTTTCTTTTATTAAATTCATTTCTGTAAGAAAGCATATGTTGGTTATCCAACTTGTTTCCAGTTAAACTGGCTCTTCTTTTTGCCTAAAGAATAAGATCAGTGTTGTTATTACATGATTCTATGTATTCTTCCTGCACATATGAAAGAGGTTTAGAACATTTGAAAATAACAGAATACTTTCTGTACAGGTATGGTTATTGGTGAAGAAAATTTTCTTTTCCTATTTGGGCCTGCTAGTAAATTCAAAGAATGACCTGGCTCTGGCACATATTCTCAACATCCCTGATCGAGGCCTGGGGAGAGAGGCCTTCACCAACTTGAAGCACGCAGCTCGGGAGAAACAACTGTCTATGTTTTTGGTATGGATGCTTACATTTTCATGACTGTTTATAACTCCTTGAGCAATGAACTTTATTGTAGATTTCTTATACTTATAAGGAAATTATTTTAAGTAGTTAATTTATGTTTTATCTCTGTATTTTGAAAAATCAATTGCTTTTTATTTCTTGTGTCTTCCAAGATTTGTAAGGGAGAATTTCTCTTAAATAGCATTTCCTACGTAAATACATTCTATAGACTGTTTGCTCTAATAAATAAATGTATGATTTTCCTCTTTCTCCTTTCTTCTTTCCTTCCTTTTTTCTGTGGTGCTCACAGATTTTTAGTCTTCTTGCCTGCTTCACACAGGCCTGGCTTCGATGAACTCCTCGGAATAAGTGTTTCTAAGGGCAAAATCTTCAGACATGGAATAGACAATAAACCTCCTTGTTTACACATTGTGTATTTGCATATCAAAAGCCTTCAGTGAAGTAACTTTCTTGTGTCTTATTAACAGTCAACCTTGTTACTTCATCTTGTTCTTCAGACTATTTGACTTTCTCACAAATTATTGATATTCCATAATGTGCCTTTCTTAGGGTTATTTGGAAGATACTGTTTTTAGAACATACTATCTTTTTGATGGAGATGTTTTCATATATAGCTATCAGATATGTATTTTTATCAGTGTAAAGACAGGCCTTTCAACTGTTTTTCTTGAAATATGAAGGCTTTTTGAAATCTAGTGATTATCTAGTACAAATCTTGTTTCATAGCAAAGGTAAAGGTTTAGACCCATGTAAAACAAAGTAGTTGATTTTTGAAAATGAATTTGTTCTATGTAATGATTATATAAATGAAATTTCATTCATAAACAAAATCTGTGTAGTCGATGGTCTGCTCTTAAGAATATGACTGTGCTCTTTCGTCCTTACTCTGTCATCTGACTTCACGTTTCTGTCTTCACCAACATCTGCTGTCGGGCTCACCCTATCTGGCATGATCCCCACGGCACTTAACTCCTGTCATTTTTTGCTCCTCAAAGTGTGACATGTTCTATAAAATGTTCTTCAATGTAACTGTATACATAGAATTGTATAAATGGTACCCAGCTTAATTAACTCTATTAAAGTTTAGCTTCAAAATTATTAAAAGTTACAAGTCATCCATTTTCATTCACAGATGGCCACATCGTTTATTAGAACATTAGAGCTTGGAGGGAAAGGATATGCACCATCACCGTCAGATCCTTTACGGGCACATGCAAAAGGGCTGTCCAATTTTATCAATTTCATTGACAAGTTAGATGAAATTCTTGGAGAGATACCAAATCCAAGGTAATAATTTATATATTATAAATGTTTGTTAATATATTTTTAAAAGTTTACAGACTCTAAGGGAGGAATAAAGGTAATATTGAAATCACCAAGCGTCAGAGCAAAGTATAGGTAATGAAATGAATTATCAAATTTAATCATAATACATAACCTTCCTCTCTATTTCTGCCTTGCAGTGACACTATTTTTGTGTGTGTGAAAACCAAAAGTTGTGGTCAAATTAAATTTGTTTAATGAAAATGGTTATTATTTATCTTTATATGGAAGAGACAGATTTTTCAGAAATGGAAATGATCAAGTAATTTTTTAAAAATGTTATACTTAGCAATAAAGAAATCCAGTGTCAGCAATGAGGAGGAAAATTGAAAAGATAATGAACTTTATATTTTGATTTTTGCTATTTTTCATTTTCTTACATCTATAAATCTAGGATTGTTTTCTATTAGAGATAAATATTTTTTTAAAATCTGATAGGTTTTCACTTATAGTACAGATATATTAGGTGTTTGGTTTATAGTAATTTTGGGGGACTGGGCTAGTTTGTACCTATTATCAGTTATAGATTGCTATCATTTTGATTGGTGAGATATAACATTGTTCAAATAAAGTAACTGATACTTAATGAACATTCTTTTGCATTGGACATTGTAGTAAACTCTTTTGCAGATTATCACTTGATTAATAGAAAGCCTCACGTGCTCGAGAACATTACTATAACTGTTTAAAGATGAAGAGACTGAAGCATGGGGATCAAGTGATTTACCTGAATTACATTGTCATTAAATAGCAGAGCTTGGACTTGAATTAGTTCAGTTCTCAATAGATATTTGTAGCAGGCTTTCTTGAACCACCAGCCAGCTCTCAAATCAGGAGAATTACTCAAATCAGTTACGAATGCACATCCTTAGCTTATGTGTTACCACTAGCTCTTACAACTTAAATTAACCTTTTTCTCTTCATCTGAATTTTCCCTCGGGGAGTTTTAACCTTTTTTCATTCTGTATGTCCTTCTCTGTGTCTATCTGACAGCTGCCTGGCTAGCTGGCCACGAGTGTCTGTATCTTTTTTTCCCTCATTCTCTCTGGTCTCTCTCTTATGCTCTCTGCCCACTAGCTAGCCCTGTCTATCCCTCTTCTGCCTAGCTATTGGCCATTCAGGTTTTTATTAAGGTGCATTAATAGGCCGGCAAGGTGAAATATCAACACATTACAAAACTAAGCAAATGCAGCATAAACAAATGTAACTTATAGTTACATAGTTAAAGAGCTATTCCATAGCAGACATTCTTTTTATCTCATTCTGAGCAACTTCTTTTCAAGATTCAAATTCCGTATTTGTTTTCTTTTTTAACTTAATGTGTGTGTTTATGTATGTACACACACACACACACACACACACACACACACACACACACACACACATATATATATAATATGGAGATAGAGGTCAGAGGGCAACCTACAAGAGTTGATTCTCTAGTATGTGGATCCCAGGGATTGATCTCAGATTGTTGGGTTTAGCAGCAAGCACCTTTACCCACTGAGCCATCTTTCCAGCCCTAAATGCCATATTTGTAAGGATTTTGTTCTGAATTGCATTATATCTTAGATGAATATCTATTACACAAGAGCAGGAAGGTGAATGGTTGCATCTGTACTCAGGAAGCAGACAGTAAAGAAGTAAGGCCATAGTATAAAGCCTCCAGACTCACCTCAGTGAACCACTTCCTCAAAGGGTTTTCAGCCTTCCTAAATAGCTGTATCAGCTGGGAACCAAGTGTTCACACTCAAAATACCTACCTTTTTCTTTTGATTTGTTTCCTATTTATTATTTATCAGTTAGTTCTCAAGCTTGAGAAATTCTGTGTTAGTATTGATCCACCTACCCAGTCACTGTTGCCCTTGAAGACAGTCCTTCTGCAGTCTTCACTATCATTTACCCCATACCTTTGCTTAGCTTCATCAGCACCTTGTGAATTTTCTTTGCCTCTGGCCTTTTCCTGACCTCATGGCTTTACTTTCCATTGGTAAGCTCTTTTTCACTCAGATAAGATAGCTTTGAAAGCAAGTGTAAATGCCAGTGTCACCAAGCAAGGGCCTACAGATTGAAACATAAACGCATGCACGTGGGTCACTCCTGATCCAAGAATGTCAGTTATTGAAGCTCAAGGAAAGCCTTAAATACTGGGGGTTGCCTTTTGACTTTGAGTAGCCCCTGCAGCTCACAAGCAACACCTGACCTTAGCCAGCTCCTTTGTCCTGTGCTAAATTCTTCATTCCTAAATCGCAGCACCTGCTTGGGCATAATTCCCGATTATGGAATTGAATCAATTGGTTACTGTAAACACTGCAGGCCAGTAAACAGTGCTAAGCCCTGGGGGCTGCAGTCTGACCTCTACATATCCCCCCTTCCTTTCACACAAAAAGCACATCCAGACTAGGCCTGTCTTAGGTGGCACAGGAAGTTAGATTGTATCTTACCCATCATTGGAGAATTCTGCAGCATAGGGCAGAGCCTCCTGTCTTAGGTTGATACAATCCCCCCATAACTTACCCATCTTTGGCTCCCTAGCCAGTTTTAGCATGTTAATCCACGCACCTCTCTAGGTTCTGGATCATGGACAATAGCACAAAGCACATCTTTTAGTGGCTATATTGACCTGGGTTTGTAGCTGGCTCTGTCTTAGGAGCATGAAGAGAAGCGTTGCTCCTCCCAGCACTGATCCTGCCCACTTCCTAAACATCTCCTACGCCTGTGACTAATTGATTGGCACTCTGGTCTCATTCACTGCAATGATCTCTTTAGACAGGTGCTGCAGATAATTCCCAAAACAAATTTACCTGCTCTTACAAGGAAATCTGCAAGTCAAGCTGTGAGATACTTTATCTCATACTGTTCTGTGTCTCTAAAGCATTGGATATTCTTCCTAATAATAAATCTAATGTGGCTGCAGTGGCTACAGAATGACCAAAGACAATCCCCATCCTCCCCCACCCCCCACAGAGGCAGCCACAAAGGCAGTAACAGCAGCTGCAGTGATCTCTCTTAGGATGAGACAGGGTGAGCTGATTAAACCACCAACACAAGTGTCTTATGTTTCCAGCAGCCAGCCAGGAGACTGGATTCTCTAGAACAATTCAAACTGCTAGACACATTAGTAGCATTTGTCACCACAAAGAGAAAAAGGAAAGAATAGAGAGTTTTCAGACTCCATACTTGAATTCAAAGAAGCAGTCCCATTAAAATAGGTTGCCTGCATAATATCCTTGGCAGGGGCTGTGGCCCCCACCACCATAGAGGGTTTAGCTGATATGGAGGATTTGTAATACATTCAGCCCATAATGGTGGACTGTCCAGGTGGTAGTCAGGGTGCCCAGGCCAGCAATGATTAGCTGGAAGGATGTGGCCAGTGTGACTCTGGGACTTTTTATTTATTGGCACAAGTACAAATTTTAAGCCTAAAACAGAAGCATTGGAGGAGTTCTGCCCAAAGTCAGCAATTGAGGCATTGCTTATTGCAATACACCCACTATGGGCTAGGGAAATGTCTGGGAACTGGCTCTTATGCAGTATCTTCTCAAAGCAGAGGCTCTCAGGTCTTAGTAAGATTCCAAGTGTCAATGATTGGAGGATTCCTTACCTGTCCAATGGACTTATTGCACCAGACTTGCTTCCAACAAGGCCACCTATAACATGCACCAGCTGTTCAGGAACATAGACTGGAGATTCAGCTTTCTAGGGGAAAACAAACACTACCCTGCTCCCACACCAGCACGTTCCTCAATTTTACTTGAGGGTATGTGGAAAGATTTGGTTGCTCTTGGCGCTTAGTGGCTGACTTCCCCTGATTATCCACACTTAAAAAATTTAAAATGTAGAGAATAAATGATAACTGATCCTTGGGAGTATTGTACTCCCCCTTCTTTATTTTATGAAGATATGCCTTTCAATAATAGCTTGACCTTGAGGACTATCAACAGTAACATGACAAATTGTAATTTCTCAAAAAAGGCAAAATGAGTAATGTCTATTTACCAAATATGATTGGGTGTTAAACCCTTGTGATTAACTCCATAATGGGGTATGGGAAGAAATTCCACACAAGATGGGCAACTCATAACAATGGCAACAGCTTGATCAGTACAAAGTTGTATCTAAAATTTAAAGTTCCAGCATTAATATGAAATTTTTGATGTAACAGAACATCTAAAAAATACTCTAAAGCCACAAATACTGCAGTCAATTCAGCAACTTGTGCAGATTGAGTGTTAATCTTTGACAATACACAGGTGATTAAGAAATAATTATAACAATTTACAACTGGGATATTGGTTGTCTATTAACTTGTTCAAAACAAAGAGTTTTTGCAAACAGGGAAAAGAACTTTACTGCCTCTTTAAGACTAGGGCTGAAAGAAAGAATAAGAGAGAGAAAGAAAGAAGTTTGGAGCCTGAGGCTCAAGCCTTTCACAACAATCATGGTGGCCTGAGGAGGACAGAGTGCCTGGTTTTTCATCCCAAATGCTCTGCTTCCCCGCAACTATTCGTCCAATCTCTGCACAGGGCTGTGCACGTCGATGCCCCACCCTCGGTCCCTGCAACCTGTGCCCCGCAGCACCTGCATGTATAACGTGATGGAGATGGACCTGAAGCCACCAGCTAGGTAGAACCAAGATTAATCAAAGTTATTCAAAGAAATCTCCAGCTCTGTCAAAGAGACTTTGGTTCAAAAAATCCCTCCCAGCCTCAGCAAATTGCTTCAGTTAAATTCTACCAGGGCTTTGTTTCCCAAACATTCCTATTGTCCCCTGTCTCTTTAATAATCAACTGTTCAGCTAAATTCTACCGGGACTTCATAGCTCCCATATATCAATTCACTCTAAATCTAAGGCAACCCTTCAGAAATTCTAATTCTGGAGGTTTTCGGTTCAATCCATCTCTATTTCTGAGTTGACTCTGAGGGTTATCAATTCAATCCACCTCTATTTCCAAGGTGACCTCTCAGAATTTCTAATTCTGGAGGTTTTCAGTTCAATCCATCCTCTAGGTTCAAGACAGCCTCTCAGAATTTCTAGTTCTGGAGTTTTCAATTCAATCCATCTCTATGTCTGAGGCAACTCTGAGGGTTTTCAATTCAATCAACCTCTATTTCTGTGGTGACCCCTCAGAATTTCTAATTCTTGGGGTTTTCAGTTCAATCCATCCTCTGTATCTGAGGTGACCTCTCAGAAATTCTAATCTGGAGGTTTTCAATTCAATCCACCTCCTCTATCCAAGGCGACCCCTCAGAATTTCTCATTCTGGAGGTTTAATTCAATCCGCCTCTATTTCCAAGGAGACCCCTCAAAATTTCTGATTCAGAGGGTTTAATTCCAACCAATTCACCCTCAAATAATCTCTTACCTGCTGGCCAGCCTTCCTGAGGGCCATCTGTTAGGTTCCCTTAGTTCTCGGCATTGCGGGGTACCTCCATCTGCGAAGCAACCTTTTAGGGGGCTTCCACCTGAAGCACTTGAATCTCGGTGTGACCTCCATCTGTAAATGCCAGTGTCACAGAGTGAGCTTCACCGAGCAAGGGCCTACAGATTGAAACATAAACACACATGGGTCACTCCTGATCCAAGAATGTCAGTTATTGAAGCTCAGGGAAAGCCTTAAATACTGGGGGTTGCCCTTTGACCTTAAGTAACCCCTGCAGCTCACAAGCAACACCTGACCTTAGCCAGCTCTTTTGTCCTGTGCTAAATTCTTCATTCCTAAATCGCAGCACCTGCTTAGGCATAGTTCCTGATTATGGAATTGGATCAATTGGTTACTGTAAACACTGCAGGCCAGTAAATGGTGCTAAGCCCTGTTGCTGCAGGCTGACCTCTACAAGCAAGCACCACAGGCAGGGATATGGCTCAGCAGGTAAAGGCACTTGCTGTGAAAACCTGATGACTAAGTTCCATTCCTGCAACTTGTAGAAGGAAAGAATCAACTCCTGAACATTGTTCTCTGTCACGAGTGCCCCTCCCCTAATAGTAAAGCTGAAAGAATAAATAAAGCAAACACCTTTATCCTCACATTTGACTTTATATGGTCTGATCACATCTTATCTTTTTTAAGATTATTAGTTGTACTTAACTTACCTCTTTCAAGCATTTTGGAGGCTGAGACAAGAACATTGCCTGGAGTTGAAGGCAAGCCAGGGCTATAGTTTCAGACCTTTTCTGTAGGGTGGCGGAGCAAGAACTTAACTTTTTTTTTTTTGCTTTCTAGGAGTTTTTGGTTAGAGTTTTGTTTTGGCCTATATTCTAAAAGGTATGGTGGTTCCAATCCATCTTTTCTTGTTGAAACATTAGGTCCTGCAAAGCTGGTCAGCAGCTCTGTGTATGGTGGTCAGTTGGCCTTGTTAGGGACTCAGCCCTGTAGATATCATCTCTTGTCTCTCAAAGACTATCCACAGATCTACACCTTAGTGAAAGCCACAATGCTGACCTGTACTGAGGTCACAGTTCATTGTGTACAACCTTATTCCCTTTATTTTCAGTCCTCTCTGCCCCTGGGTCTGGGTCCTACTTCCATGCCCTGCTGGAAGAGGCCCTTTGGCCTGACTTCTGAGGACAGAGAGCAGCTGGGGCTGTATGCCTTTCATATGCACATGTCAAGTTTTCACCATCCCTGGTTGGAAACAGACCCTCCGACAGGGTCTTCAGTTTCTGAGGGTCTTACAGTGTTTCTTTATTCTCTGTTAACAGTGACTTGCATTTATTTATTTATTTACTTTTGTTCTGGGTAGTTAGTGCTTGTTTATCTGTTCTCTGTCTTTTCATAGTTTGATGGGATGTCGCTGCTATTACCAGCATTATCTAGTAATAATTTATTTTCTTTACCTTTATAAAAAGTCTGCTTTGCTCTTTTTTGACTTAAGTAAGTTTTAGGGAGAAAGCTAAGATAAATGTATACGTTCACTCTAATGAGTCTGTTAAAATTTTGGTGGACTATATGCTTGGGAAAATTGAATAAATTGTTATAAATGAAATTATTTTATAGCCACCCAGGATGAGAGAATATATTTCTTCAACTTAACAGCCATTTATGTGAAGTATTCAGTGTGATCATAATGACTATTTTATGCCATCTTCTGAGGAAGACACTGAGAAGTTGGTATCTAAATAGTATCTCCAAGTGGGAGTCTAAATAGTTCATGTAAACAATTTTGTCTTCTTTTTAATCAGTAAGTACATGTTAATTTTGTAATTCAAAATAGTAAGAGTCTGTTAAAAACTAAAAAATACCCTATGCAGTGTTAGATGGAAGAGATACAGTTTGAGGTTGTCTTATTTTATGGGAGCTGTGATGATAAGGGTGTAAAGAAAGCATGCCTAGAAAAATGTTACAGTTGAGCTTAATCTAAAGGATAAACTTGCAGTGAGCCAGATGTGGGGGCTGTGGATAACCTACTGGGCTTTTGCTCCTTTGGCTATGCCTATTGTCTTTAGTTTTATACTTTTCTTGACTTGGCCTTTAGTCATAGTCTACAAAGACAGTAAGAAAAAGCCCAGCAAACCGTTTTCTGTCCACTTCTCCATCCTTTTGCCGAGATTCGTGAGAAACTAGTATTCTTTGTTTTTCCTTCTGTCTTTGCAATCTTGATGTACATTTCTTTTTTGGCTGCAAAATGTGAGAGTTTATTGTCTCCACTAATGTGCAAGCCATAGCAATTTATGACAGAGTTGAGCATAATTTGCTTGTTTACTCTTGGTCGGTTAATACTATTCTTGTTTCCTACTCGTCAGTGGTTCTCTGTGATCTTGCTTTTATTTCCATCTGGAATGTTTTGAACTTTCGTATTTGATCACTTCTTAGCACTTCTCCTTACAACTACTGTGATGCCATTCTCTCATTTTCTACTTCTCTAACGTCATATGTGGAAATTCTTACGAATCTGTTACTTGGTGAAACCCAACTTCAGTGCTCAGTGATTTTCCAAGACATATCTTCAGGCATGCTTCAGAGTAGCTCAGATTTAACATACATGAAAAATTAATTTTCATCTTCCTCTTAAAAACTGCTTACCACCTGAATGGATCTCCCCCCACCCCACCTTGTACATCCTTTCCCTCCACAGCTGTCCTAGTTTTTTTTTTTTTTTAAAAAAAAAAAAACATTTAACATCTTCTCTTGCCTCTATTCTTGCATCTGCTACCTTATTTCTAGTGTTTGCTGTCTGTATCGGTCCTAATCCTTTGTTATCTGGACGTTTTCACCTGAGCTGTTTATTCTGCTTCTAATCCTCTATTGCTGTATCCTGTTAGGTTACTGGTGCCAGCGTGATCTTCCTGAAATGGCTTTCGATAGTACTATGATTAAAAACTTCAACAATTCCAGACTTGGTACAGAATAAAGTCTCAGGAGTCTTGCTGATGTACACGGGTGTATATATAATCTAACTCCTACGTTTCACCTCTTTCTCTTTATCCTTCATTTTTCTACCTTGCCACTTACGAAATAAAGATATATATCTTCTTGTTTCTGAGGATAAGTTTATGCTTATCTTTTAAAGGACTTTGGGTCTAAGACAGAATGAAAATAGATAAATAGGAAAGAAGGAGGGAATGGAAAAATCCAAATTGACACTCAGTATATACTCTGCCCGCTTTTCATAAGGCCATCTTAGCAAAGTGGTCTGCATTTCTGCACTTTGCCAGTAGGTGCCACCGTAAAATGCATACTATACTTTTACCTGAAAAATGTATTGGAAGCTTCAGCTTATATAAATTAGTTGCTAATAATTTCAGAATGTTGTGCTTTAAGCTTACCACACAGCATTTTAATGCATACCTGTGGTATATATTGCATTAAATATATGGTTACAGAGTATTAATTTGGCTGGGAATTACTAGTCTCGTGTATTGTTAATTATTTTTTTGTTTGAAAATACTTCAGAAGACTTTTGATACTACTTATGTACCTTTAATCATACTTAATTTTTAAAGATTTAAAATAAATAGTTATCAAATTTTTGAATATATAATGGAAAAGCCATATACTTTATTTAGAAAAATGAAGAGTAATTAATTACATGGAAGTATTTGTTCATATTATTGCTTAGTATTTTCTTCCAGCCATTTAATTTTTAATTATGCTGTTCATTACCAGCTTCATTGTATTCTGCCCAGGGACTTTAATGTGATGGAGTTGCAAGCTACAGTTTAATTCTCTCATTTAAACACACCTTTTAATATTAATCTAAATTAGCAAAAAATGTGTCATTTAGGAATAACTCATTTTTGCTTCTATTTTTCCATTTAACTCCCTCTATACTTATTATCATCTACTTCCTCCCAAAGCTTTTATTCATTTTTTAAAAGGCCAGTGCATGGCACAGATGGCTTGGAGCATTTGGGTTAAAACCCGTGGAGCTTCTAGGTTCTAAAAGTAACAGCTTGAATTAAGCTACTGTATTGCCAATTAGACATTGGGGAGTCTAATGGCGGGCCTTAGTAGGAAATGTATAAATTCATCAGAGCAGCAGTGTTTTGTTGCATGAATTCTAATTGGTCCTTAAAATAAAAACCCGGAGCCAGATATCCGATACATGCTGAAATATCAGAGAAGAGAGGAATGCGCTACAGCCACTTCTCACCTCGTCAACTCTTCAGTCAAAAGTGGGGGGGGGGATCCTTTCTCTAGGAATCTTCATATTGAATGCCCCTCAGGCTGATTTCTCCTCAGACTGAAGACCTCTGAGCTCCTATCTCCACCTGCCTTATATTCCTGTCTTTACGCAACCACACCACTTCCTGTCTGAACCTTCCTAGTGCTGGGATTAAAGGCCTGTTTGCTTCTCAAGTACTGGGAGCAGAGGCATGAGATCAAGGGCTGGGATTAGAGGTGTGAAGCATCACTGCCTGGCTCTGTTTCTCTTTTGGACTGGATTAATCTCGTGTAGCCCAGGATGGCCTTGAGCTCATAGGGATCCATCTATCTGCCTTTGCCTCCTGAGTGCTAGGACTAAAGGTGTGGCCACCACTGCTGGCCTCTGGCTAATTGTGTGGCTGGCTCTGGCCTCTGATCTTCCGGCAAGCTTTATTTGTTAGAGCTCACACAATATATCACCACAGTATTTTGCTAGTGGCCAATGTTAAACTTAGCAAGTAGTTATAGCATAAGGCTTAGAAATGTAGACTTTTTCTAGATACAGTTCTGGCAATGAATTATACCATCTTGAGAATTCAGAAGTTTTATTCATATGGATTAATGGGGAAAAAAACCCAAGTGATAACATTTTCCTAATATTTTTGAAATTTTTATTATAATTTGCAACTAAGAAATTCTTTCATGTTTTATCAACCTTTAAATCTCTATGAAAAATATCTTTGATAGTTTATTTGTAGCTTTAATAAACTTATGTAATTAGCCTAACTACTTCAGTAAAAGGATAAATTTAAAAGCTACTGAAAGATAATTTTTAATAAGAATTTTTATCAAGCTGGTAACTTAACCAAACATTACCTTAATTGGCAGAGGTCCTGTGATCTGTAGCTACTGTTCTAAAATTCCCCTATTAGTGTTTACGCTGTCAGTTAGAAGGCTTCTTGACATGGAGTAGAGTGAAGTCTTATAGAGTATAATTGTACATAGCATTTCACAGCTGCAAGGGCAAGTGCAGTCCAGTTAAAAGAAAACCAACTGAAATGGAGTTACACAAACATTATTGACAAGACTCCAATATTTGTAACTATAAAACATTTAGTTTAAAATGTTGTTACAATGATGAAGTAGCAATATATGTGCATAGTCTATTCTGTAGCTGTCAGGTTTTTGATACTCATCCTTAGTAGCTCCTAATCAAGCACTATGATAAACTAATACTAGTTTTATTCCTAAAAGACCAATATACACTTGTCAATTCCAGTACTTTCATAGCTAGCCACCAAGTCATTAACACATATAAGCATTCAGAATCAAAAGAAAAGAAAAATAAATCACTGTCCCTTATGTATTAGCAGCTTGTCTCTACCAAGTCACATTCTCACATCAATGAAGTCATATACCGTGACTTTCATATTCATCCTGAGTGAAGGACAGTGTGACTTAACAACATACGTAATGTATTGTAAATAATTTTTTATGAATTAATAAAACTAAAGTACTTTACAGAATTTACCACCATAGTAATTCCCAGAAAAAAGCAGAGAGTGCCAACATGCTAATTATGGATTAATTTGGGCTACATTTTATTCAATTTGTCTATTCTTTTATTAGAGGTATAAGTTTAAAATAACAGCTGCAAAGGAAGTTCTTATGTAAGTGAAGGTTTTCATAGAATCAGCCTAGATTTCTGGTTATAGAAGTAGGCAGACAGATTCCTTGGAATGACCCTTTAATTGACAAAAATTAATAATGCTGAGTAACATTTTTAAGTGCTTGTTAGTGCTTCAAACAAGTAGGCAAATGTAATAAAAATACAAGCCAGGGATCAGATGAAGAAAAGCCAGAGAGACGAGTCAAAATGGAGCAAGCCAAGTAGAGGTGAACTGGATTCCAGTCTCTGTGTGTAGAGTCTGTTCTGTGTCAGGGAAAGGTGTGTGAGTGGAGTGTGGACATGTGTGTGGAAGCCAGAGATCAGTTCCCATTAGGATCTGCCCACATTGTTTTTTGAGACTAGGTCTTGATGGCACCTCTGGTAGCTGGCCCATGTGCCCCAAGAATCTGCCTGTCTGCCTTCTCAGATTTGTGATTACAGGGGCACTCCACTGCATCAGGCTCTTTATGAGTGTTCTGGGGATCAAATTCAAATATTCATGCTTGTGTGGTAAGCATTTTACCCAATGAACAATCTCTTCAACTCAGAAATTCTCTTCTTTCGTATAGCCACTAACATCTATGGGTCAGCTCAAATTGCAGGTCTAATAGGAAGATGTAATCACCCTTCAGGCGTGATCCCTCAGTAGAAAGAAGAACTAAGAACAAGAACTGTGTAACTTGATAAAAGGATTCCTTTAAAAACCTAGTCAACTTGTAGGGTATGGTGGCACACACCTTTGATCCCAACACTAGGGAGGCAGAGGCAGGTGTATCTTTGTGAGTTCAAGGCCAGCCTGCTCTACAAAGTTCCAGGACAGTTAGGACTGTCACACAGAGAAGCCTTGTCTGAAAAAAAACCAAAAAACAACCCCCCCAAACAAACGAAAACCCCCAACAACAAAATCCCCCAACATAGGTAACTATAAAACACTTGGCATGAGAGTTCTTGCGTCATTCTCCCGAGCACGGTATTTGATGGCCACTTCAAATAAGGAAGGCAAGAAAATAAATGGTAGGAAATAGTTAAAAGAAAGACAGCTATTTGGTTGCGATAGGCTTATATTATTATAAAATTCAGAGTGTTTAATATTAAATATTAAAATAAGCAGAGTTTTATTGCTCTGCATATGATAAATAAATTCAAAACAATCTATTTCTATATTACCACTCTATAGGAAAAAATTTTAGAAAAAATTTCCCCATTTAGAAAAATAAAAAAACTAAGTCTACTAAGAGTAGACCTACTCCACAATGTGGGGATTCAATAAAAGTTTCAGAGATATCAGAAATAATCTACCCACAGTCTATGTGGGGAGTTAATAAAAGCTCCAGAAGTTCCAGAGCTCTAACCATAGTCAGTCTAGGAGAATCAGAGAGTGGTGATTCAAACCTTTAATCCCAGCACAGGGAGTATCCTGGGAGTGGTGACCTACACCCTTAATCCCAACTGAATTCGAGGTCATCTTAGATTACAGAAGGAATTCCAGGCTCCCAAGCAGGCAGTGGTGGGGCCATGCCTTAATTTACCAAGACAGTATTTAAGCTTAAGGCAGGCAGAGAGTGGGGGGAAGCCAAGCCAAAGGAAGCAAGGCTGAGGAAGCTGGAAGACAGCTGGGTAAGATCTGACTGTGGTGTTTATTCTCTCTAATATCTCCGAAACTTCTGAAGCTTTTATTGAATCCCCACACCCCCCTCTGAGATTTATATAAAATGTGGTCTCTGTCTGCCCTGCTACCTTTCTGCTTTATCAGTACTTTACCTCCACAAAGCAATACTATGAAACATTTGCCTCCAGGAAAAGGTCATCTATCTAATGATGCCACAATGCACAATAGGTTAAGTAACAAGGAGACACAATGAGAGATCTCCCCAGGAGAAACAGAATAAGTATCATTGGAGGGATGGAGGCAGGTGGGATAGAAACAGGAGAATTCAGTATGGGGACGAGAGTACTGGGAGAGACAGATGTGATTAAAAATTTCAGGGACAAGGTAGAAACCTAGTGCAATGGAAACTCAAGAACCTACAAGGTTGACCCTAGCTAAGACTCCTAGTAAGAGCAGAATACACAGGACACACCCACAGAAATGTTTGAGCTTACCAAACAGTGTCTTCTGAACTTTCAGCATGGCCTTTGTTTTGTAATGCCACCCTTAATTCTTCCATATTTTTAACAGACTGTTAAGGTTTTTGCCAAAAATATCTTGAGCTTCACAGAAAACTGACTTTGCAAATAGTTCTTTAAGAATCAGAAAAAAATTCTGGTGGCTGGTGAAACACTTGGGTAGTTACTAATATTGGAAAAATAAAATAAATTATTCAAATGTTAAAATCATAATAGTTTTCCAGGCTGAGTAGAACACTTTAAGGGCATCTGGTCTTTTCCTAGAAAGCTTATTCAAAACTTAAATAACAGATCTAACACAGTGGTTCCTTCCAGAACTTCAGTGGATTGTCCTTATAAAGATGGCTACAGAAAGGCTGTCTGCTCGTCTAATTATCCAATGTCTCCCAATATCTGAAATCACTTACTTGAAAAGGAACATGAGCAAAAGCACAACTGATAGGTGTTTATCTGTCCTAAACAAAGTCCCAGCTCTGCATAACATTGTGTGATGAGCTGCTGTAATCCCAGGTTGAGATGATAGAACCAGATGTGCAAAACCATGCTTGGATATGTGGTTTTGTTGCTCTTTTTGAGGAAGGGTCCTTTTATGTAGCCCTCCCTGGAAAGGCTGAAGCTCACTATTTGGACTAAGCGGACCTCTAACTCAGAGATCCATCTGCCTCTGCCTCCTAAGTAAATACAGGGATGTGTTTAAGTCCAAAAAAAAAGGTCATTTATCCAACTTACTTGCCACACCAGCTCTTTGAAGATTTTTTTTTCAGTCTTTTGCCAAGCACACTGACTTGTCTACTCAAAGTGTAGACCATGATAATATAAATGCAGCTCCCTAAGTACTCTTACATTGAAAATAATAATATGAATAATAGGGAACTACATTTTCTATTATTAAAAATTTCAGAGTACCTATTTTTAGGACTGTGATTTGAGGCACTCCCAATGTACAACATTTAGCATACCATTATAGACTTTCTTACAAAACTAGGTTGTCCCAAGCTCTTGGTAATAAAATTATTTATCCTTATATTGTGCAGACTTCAAGGGGTTACTCCTGTGAGACCTAAAGTCCTTAATATGTTGCAAAAAAAAAAAAAAAAGAGCACATTATCATTAGGGCCTATGGTTCCATGTTTCAGCCTTATTAAGGAACAGCCATTGTGAAAGAAAGTGTTGAAGGCACAAGCACTGTTAGAGAACTAAACAAATATGAAGCTTGTATTAAGTAGTAAGAATAAAGGCTCATTCCTGCGGGTGTGTGTGTGTGTGTGTATGTGTGTGTGTGTGTGTGTGTGTGTGTGTGTGTGTGTGTGTGTGTGTAAGAGAGATAGAGAGATACCCAGAGTGTTTTATTATTAATGTCTTCAGATAGAACAGAGTTCATTTGTTCATCAACATGAGGCCGCTCTTCTGTGTGTCAAAGTTGAAACCGATATTAAAGAATGTCAAATGTAATTCCCCTCCCAGAGCTGACTTTTGCATGAAATGCTTCCCACCTTACTTTAGCACAAAAGTTCCCTGTAATACAAATGCAGTTACATAGCAGCCTTCCTGGAGAAAATAATTCAGTTAGCTAGGATCAGGAGGTAGGACCAGAAGTGAATATGATTTTTATGATAGGAAATGAAGGAGAGGCCGAGCTAATGAGTTACTACTGGACTGAAAGTTCTCTGTCATTGCCTTATACATATCTTTCCTATTTAGACCAAATATGTAACCCATCAATTATATGTTCACATACTCGTTAGAATGCCTGCCTAAGATGAGTCTGCTGATAAGGTACTGAGGATGAAAACTTCAGTTCATAGTTTTTTTGTTATGAAAAGCATAGTAGCATTTCCAAGGTAGGGAAAGGCAGAATTACCATGACTCCATATCAAACCAGACATGTCTTCCTGGGCACAGCTTTTCCAGGGATACCTCATGACTTCAACAGAGAGCCCCTTTGTATTGTTGAATACCTATAATTTCTTCTTTAGAACAAATGCATCATTCTCTGGTGTTTTTCTCACACTGGATCTGTGCCAGTTGTAGAGAGCGGGAGCTACAACCCAAATTCAAGCTTCTAAAGAAACATTGGCTTCAGGTTTTAAAAAATATTAAGTCTATTGGCCAGAAGATTAGCTTTTTAGTTTGCTTGGATCAATTCTGACTGGCTTAATTTTCACTTCTGTATATAAAAATGCTTTGTGCATGGTGGTGTAGTATTTATTTCAGGTCAGACTTTTTCCTTCTCCCTTCCTGGAACATCATGTGACCCACCCAGAACAAGGTATTTCATCTTTATGAGACTCAGTAGTAGCTTATTGAGTTGGTTTTAAGATAAGGTAGCATTCTAGGCATTCAATGAGAGGTGACAGTTTTGTTGTCTTAATAATGTGTAAAGGTACATACTTTACATTTATCAGATATGTAGAAATTCATCTGTTCTGTCATATTTCATACATGATTAAATATTTTTCTCAGTTTTCAAATCAAAGAAGATGTAACTTGTGACATGCTAGGTTTTATATATTTACTTATTATTTAAAAGTTCCCCCTCCCTCTCCTCTTCCCAGTCACTCCCCAGCTCCCCTGCCCCACCCCCCATCCAGTCCTCAGAGTAAGGCCTTTCATGGGGTGTCAGCAAAGTCTGGCATATCAAGTCGAGGCAGAACCAAGCCCATATGTCCAGTATCAATGCTGAACAAGGTATTCCTTTATAGAGAATGGCTCCAAAATGCCAGTTAATCATGCTGTGTTTTAGAAAAACTTTGTCTCTCATGTTTTTAATCTTTTTCCTTAAATGCTTTGCTATTTGATCTATCAGGTCAGTGTTATCTTCTTTGACAGGTTAATGCTGAGGAATAATTTTTCAAGCTCGTAAGCTTATGTCATTTACAAAACCATCACCAGCATTCTCTTATTTCTATTTTCAGCCTGGCAGGGGGTCAGATATTATCAGTGATAAAGATGCAGCTGATCAAAGGCCACAGCAGTGGAGATCCTTTTTATAAAGCAGTAGAGGAAGTTGTTCGGGATTTGGATTTGAGGATTAAGAATATTATCAGTTCTCAAGAAGGTGTAGCTGTCAGCACCACCAGCATCAGCCCTGTGCCGGTAATGGATTTATCTTCATTGTTCTTCTACATAAACATAATCTCTTCTGTTCATTACAGAAATTGTTTGCCGCTGCTGCTTAATTCAGAAGAATGCATTTTCTGTGTTTTAAGATGATGCCATCAAATTTAATTTTCTCAATAGGATTATGTTCAATTTAGGTAAATCATAATATCTCTGGAGATCTTATTTGTTAAAATAAGGCATTGACTAATCTGTAGTATATCTTTCAGCACTGAATACTTAAGATGCTTAAGGATACTTTTCAATAATGATTCTTGTAACACCATTATTTTTCTATTTACTCAGATGTAAAATAAGGGTCTGTTTTTGACCCCAATATTCATCTCTCTGCAGGACAGCTGCAGTCCTATTGAGATTTTTTCATTAGAAGTTTAGTTTTCATTTATAGAGCAATATAATTTTTCAGTCTTCCTTATACTTGGGTATCTTTTAATTATAAAGCATATACTTCTTCCTTGGCTTTCTTACATAGTCAGTTTTAATAGATCGTTACTACAGAGATGAACCACCCTAATACAGAACAGAATTTTAGACAAGTATTATTTTCTTTTCTGTGTAGTCCAGCTTGGTTTGGAATTCCCTGTGTAGCTCAGACTGGCTTCAAACTCCTATCATAGCCTTCTGAATGCTGGGATTAGGTGTGTAAACCATTGTTCCTGTCTACATTGTGGTAGTTATTTGGTTAACAAAAGGCCCTTTTCATTAGGTGTCACCATGGCAGGTAGTGCATGAAGAAATTTTTTTGCTTTTGCTATTTATTCATTCTTTCATCCACGGGCCTTGGTGATCATTTTTATCTATTTTCGTACAAAAAAAAAATGCATGTTCTTAAATTTACTTCAAAGATTCTGGGGTGTTACTCCATTTATTTCATGTCCATGCCAACATTTTGAGTGAGTAGCTTGGCACAAAACACAGGGAGCTATCATTGCAAGTGTAAGCCAAGAACCTCTGCCATCTCAGATCATTTAGAATGCCAACTTCCCATTTGTAGGCAGACAAAATCCTGATACAAACCACCTGTTCTTAGTTCTATGTTTTCCACTAAATCACGAATCTTGAAAACATCATCAAATAACACTCTGTGAAGGGACTGTTAGCAAAGTGGTACTCTCTAAAACTGACGCAAACCAGGTAGTAAATACTAGATCAGGGTAGGCTCTGTGGAGGGACTGTTAGCGGTGTGGTACTCTCTCTTGGCTTTACTTTGAGTGCAGCTGTGCATTCATCTGGTAGCCTGAGCTGCTAAATAGAGAAAGAAGCCAAGCCATGTTAATAAATGCTGAGGGACCGGCACAGGTGCCACAGAGGGCCCTGAAAGAGTAGCTCTGATTTTAGGCACAGTGTCCCTCACACTAGTGGACAAGGCACTGTCATTGCTCTTTTGCAAGTGTACATCGTAGACAAGAGGACGTTATGAGGATTCTATTTCTCAGAATCCTATAGTACTTAATCAGTAGGGTATTTCAAGCCTAACAAAACTTCCCAAGAGTTTATGCTCATATGCACTTACATATGATATTACATTCTTTGATTCTCTGTCTGATTACTCCTTTTTCCAAGCTCTACCTTTTAAATCACTTTTAGCACTATTTAGTTCAGACCATTTCATTTCAAAACTAATTTATTGTAATCTTTCAGATTTCTGTAGCTATATCCATATTTGACAGATTTTTCCCTAAGATATATTTTTGTAAAGTCTAAATTGTTGGTGTTTGTAAAGTCTAAATAAGATTATTGTACTTACTTGCGTAACAAAGCAAGAGATTTTCCCTCTGTAGCAGATGCCTGGTTACTTTCAATCATGAGACACATAGTTTCTTCAGGCTCCTACTGAGTGAACTCTTCCTTTTTTACCAAGGTACCTAGACCTGCCCTTCTACCTAGTCTCTGTAGCCCCTTCCCCTCTCTGTGTGACTCTTCTGAAGCTGACCTTCTCTCCACAGGACTCTCACCCTTGCCTTCTGGCTGTTCCTACTACACTAGCACTGCTCTCTCTAATGTAACTTTTTGCTGACTATTTGTCTTATGAAGGGACTGTGATTTCTTTGAAGGTAGCGCTTCTCACCTTTGATGCTTTAGTTTTTAAAATAATACTTAAAACATAGAGTAATCATGAATTTTCATTTGATTAAGACTTTTGTTTTTGCTGTTTTGAGACAGAGTCTCATTATAACCCAGACTGATCTTCTGCTTATGTAACTGACACTGGTCTTGAACTCACAGTCTTGCCTCCACCCCCAGTTCTGGGATTATAGGTGTGTACCAGCACATCTGACTCTGGATCCGATCCTAAACACTTTGGGTCTGTTCTGGATTGCCAGAACCCTCCCTGTTTTTGTACAAGAGAAAAAGCATGCAGAGAGTCAGAGGTAAAGTCATGGGGTTGAGACTACACTGTAGCTAGCCCAGCTAGATAGTGGTTAGAGTGTTTTCTCTTACAAGCCTAAAGTCATTCCCATCAGAAACAAATGTCTTCCTTTAATGATATTATAGTGTGGCTTAAAGGAGAAATGTGTGCATAGCTTATATCCACTTTTTATAGCTGCTTTTCTGTGATTTCAGCAATAAAGAAATATGACATTTGAAAGTGAAATTTGTGGCTGACTCTCCTAGATGAGGCAGTTATTATATCTAATTTAAAATTAATTTTTGTTCTAGCCAAAATCTTTTGCCATAAACCATGACACTGCATACTGTGGTCGAGATGCTGTGAAAATTTTACTGGTTCTTTTGGATGAAGATGCAGCCAGTGCTCCCACCAGAAACAAAGCAGAGCTTTTATATACCGATGAGAATACAGATCCACACCATGGAACTTCCATTCTCACACTCTTTAGGTATGTGGGAAGGATATATGTATAAATACTAACGAGATATATGTGTGTATTTATACATTATACTGCATATAATATCTTGTTGATTACCAGAGGAATTATACTTATGATAAGAAATTTGGAAGCAGCTGGTTAATATGGAAAAAGCAAACAAAAATTAAAGGAAGATTGGACATTTTACTGTAGCAGTTATATTTATAATGTAGCATTTAAGAGTGTGGCAGGTGGTTTTGGTTCTAATATTTTCATTTAAGTGTTTTGCTGTAGAAATATTTATTGTTTTGATATGTGTTAAATGATAGTCCTTAAAGCAATTCCTTTTAGTAGTACCCCCACTATCTAAGTGAAGAATGGAGTCTTGAGAGTGATTGCATAATATTCCCAAGACAGCTCAGTTAAGAAGTAGCAAAGGTTTCTTTTCCCCAACCCAATGTTGTTCTTTGTGGAAGAGTAGAGTGGACATAAACACCATATTTATAACAGAACCAGCATTTGTTGGCTTTCTGATACATTATGAAGAAAAGGATTTGCTAAGTGAATGTTGGTGTTAAAGACCTTGATACTGCCTGGGTATTGCTTCAGCAGCCATAATAAATACCATAGACTTAGATTAAATGATAGAAGCCTCCTGTGAGATAAGAACATCATAGGCAGCATAGGTGGGTTCTCTTAGGGACTCAGCCTCGTTAGAAGATGACAGTTTTATTGTTTTCCCTACATGACCTTTCTTTAGTGTGTGCACATAATGCTCTCTCTCTTCCCGTCCTTCTAGTTGAGAGTTTATCCCTGTGAGCTCCTTTAGCTCTAATTACCTCTTCAGATCCTCTTCCCTATGCTGCTTATGGGAGTGATGAGGACACTAGTTTAAAAGACACTCTGGCTTATGAACATCATAGTTCATTTAGTTGCTGCCCAAAGGTGTCTGAGACTGAGTAATTTGTAAGTAAACTCTTTTCCAAGATCACAGTGTCAGCAGACTGGCTGCCATTTATAGGTAGAGCCTTGTTCCTCATGAATTGCACCTGCATCTTCACATGGTAGAACATTTGACAGAGCAGCAACCAGGGTCAACTAGCTCTATTGCAAGGACACCGACCCAAATCACTAGCCTGAGTGCCTTCTTCCTTCCTCTTAGTATTGCTTCATTGGCGGTTAAATGTCAATATGAATTTAAGCTCTACTAATGTGTCTTTATTTTTTAAACATAGGTCTCCCATACAAGTGAATAATACGCCAATTAAGCCCCTCAGAGAGCGAATCCGTAAGTCTGTGCAAGCAGAAAAAATTAAGGTATAATAATGTTTAATTATAAAATAACGAATACTGTTTTATTTTGAAATAACATAGTAAGAAGGAGATGAAAAGTAGACGACAATGACAGCTGTATAGAAAACATTGCTTTTACATAATTTTGACCTTTCCGTGGCTTTTTAATTTACTGGAACTACATGAAAGAAAGAAATAAGCAATTTCTGTTAAACGTTCCATCAGTGTCTATTGAATTAATGAAAGGAAAATGAAGAAGCTGTAGCCTTGTATGTACTTCTAATATTTTCAATTGAAGCTCGACTCAGTGTATAGCCATCTCTATAATATTTCTCCCATTTCTTTATTATTATTTTCAGAGTAGCTTAAAGAACTTATTAAATTGCCTTTTTAAAAAAAAAAAAAAAAAAAAGATCTTTAAGGGCATATTTAAGCTCCTTAAACTCCTGTGTATTGTGTGTTTTATCCCTTCTGTTTTGATTTGCCAGCACCTTGCATGTCTGCCTCAACTGAAAGGTCATAGGTAGGTTTTTTCTCTACTGTTTCTTTAATGCTTTTACCATCTCAACGGGTCTATGCTGTATGTGTATTTGTTTACTTAATAATATAAACTACATGATCCAGAAAGTGTGGGATCCTTAAAACAAGGAGCAGTAGGTACAATGAAATTTAGATCTTGGTAGTGTAAAAAAAATTATCCTCTCTGTAACTGGCTTGTCTCCATAAACAGCCCTTGTCCTGTGGAGTTGGACAATTCTTTCTGAGATAACCAAGTTTATCCTGGGAATTTGAAATTTTGAAAACATATCCAAATTTAAAGATACATTGAAATTGATTCTCAGAATCTTTCTTGCTTCCTAAAATGAACGAAAAAGTAATGGAAATTAACAAAAATAGGGCTAAAGAGATGATGACTTAGTGAGTAAAGTGTCTGTTACACAAGCATAGAAACAAATTCAGATTCCATCACTTTAGCTCTAGGAAGAGGAGGTTGGCAGTGGTTTGGGTAGATAGGTGGGTCCTGGTGCTTACTGGCTAGCCTGTCTAGTCAAAATGGCAATCTGCAGCTTCCATTAGAGACCCTGTCTCAAAAATTTAGGTGATAAAGTGATTGAGAAAAGCATCCGACATCCACCTCTGACTTAACAGACATGAGGGTAGCTTTCAAACACATCAAAAGTAATCACTGAGAACAAACAAAGAATGTTGTAATAAGTGCAGTCAAAATGGCCCACAGCAGACGTTGAAGGTCTCAAAGGTGAGGTTAGCATGACTTAGAAACTTAGTTTAGTTCTAGTTACCAGATACAGAGATGTAATACTAGTGAGTTTACAGAATTATGAGAATTGTCCTTAGGATTTCTCAAACTGAGTAGCCAATAAATGTGGGTTTCTCTTTTTTCTTTATTTTTCAGAGAAATGGTAGTCGCAACAATGGATAGGAATGTGTGAGAATGAACTCTGAGAAGCATGTGTTCAGAGGAGTGGAGGCTCTGGGCTCTATACTAAATCTTTTCCAAACTGTCCTCTACTTAGAATGAAGCAGAGTCTCTGACTAGATAAAGTAGACCTTCTGATACATATGTATATAATGTGTGAGAAACTCAACAAGGGGACCCAGAAACCAGAACCTCCTTCAGACCATTGCCTCAGATGACCTCAGCATCTATCCCAACCATTCCTTGGGCACCAGAGAAACAAGGGCCAGAAAATATTGTGACTTTGGGAAGAAATCAGAACCAAGGAATAGAATAAAGTAATCAGCTACAGACTGGAGACTTCTGTTCTTAGCTAGGGTGTAGTAGGTTGTGGCTGATCACCATTTCTCTTACAGTAATATGATTGTAAAAGGTAGATACACTTGGGAAAACACATTTTAAAGACATGGTAGAGCAATGAAGCACAGTGTTAGAATAAGGAAGAATCCAGAGAGAATGACTGTTGATTGTTTCCCTTGTGGTATTATTTGCCAGTTAGGGATATGTGCTGAGACTGCTGTTGGTCCCATTAAGAGCCTCCATGGAAGCAAAGTGACAAGTCAATGGAGCTTTGGTGTTTTGAGAGGCTGATGAACATTTGAAAACTCAAGACCTCCTAAATGTGCAGCAGTATTTCTATTTTTTCTGCCAGGGACACTTAAGGATTTTGTCATAATTAACCCTCATTAACTCTAGCTATTTTACAGATTACACAGCTAGTAAGTAGCAGGTCAAGGTCTTATATTTAGGTCCTAGAATTCAAAGTTTGGTCTATCACCAAAAAGTAAATAAAAGGTTCATTAAAATATGTAAAATTATAATGTTATTGCTTCAGTGACTTTTTTCTGTTTAGCTATGTAATTGAATTTGCTCTGATAGAAAAAATATTTTATGTATGTGCAAATTCTCCAATCTCAAATAAAAGATAATAAAATCTCTATTATTTTGAAAATGTGGTAACCTAGGAATAAAAAGATACATTTGGAATAGTTTAGGTTAGACACATAGCAGGCATTTTGAAGAAAGCTTCCTTTTTTAAACTTGCTAATGGTATAGTGGTAGCTTAAGACTTTGATTTTCTAGCTAACTCTGTTTCTTCCGGTTCAGTGTTTTGACTCATTCATCTTAATTTAACTAGACTCAGGCTTTCCTGTGTGAAGTACTTTTTCCTCAAACTGGGAACCTCCTAATAATTTACACTTAAAAAGAGCTGTGGCAGAGGCCTTTTCCAATGCTTGGCAAGTTTGAAGTTCATTGCAATTTTACTGTGGATAGAAATCTTCCCAATTGAGAGAAATCACTCCACATAAGAAAACTGTCAATCTATTTCCCTCATGTGACTAGAGCATAAAATGATTTTAACAACCATGTCTGAATCTGGACATTAGTGTGAGTTTTTTAGTATTTCAAAACCACTTTCAAGAGACAATTGTTTTGCTTATTTGTGATTCTAAATCAAATACACTCAAATATACAAAGATCTTTAGAAGATTAGCAACAGGAAGTAATCGCAATTCTATGTGACCACTAATCTTGTGCAGAAAAATTCAACTTTTATTAACAAAGAAAAGCATTCCCTTTCAAGTGATAAATACAAGTCAATGTAGCTTGCACTGTTTTAATAATTAAATGAAGACACTGATTATCAGGTCCTTGTTCTGAGCTACATTTAGAATCACTTTAGAATTGGCCTGGACCTGAGAAATATGTTCCAGCAGGACTTATTTTATAGGAAGACCCACTTGATCTGTGTTATAATAGCTATCAGATCTCCAGAGTGTATGACTGGCAGCTTTAGAATTTCTCTGTGAGGTACCTGAAGATGAATTCTGGCAGGAGATATGGTTACACTAATTCTTGACTACATGTAATGGGAAACAAAAGTTTTTGATAGGTTGTATATTAAAAGTAAATAAAATAACAATTTTACAAGAAAATATCTGTTCTTGCTAAACATGAAATTGAGAAAACCATACTGTCCTACACAGTATAGTTACTGTCTTTTTGTTGGCATATCTCATAGATGGTGCTGAAGTGACCCATAACTGCCACCACTCTGGATGTCAAGGGAATAACCCAAACCAATCTTGACCTTCATGGCCTTACCACACTTTTTATAATTCATTTGTTTGTCTGAGGAAGGGAGTGAAATAATGTCACTATATAGCCCAGGCTGGACTAGAACTCTATAGTGCCTCAGTCTCCTGATGCTAATATTAAATGTATACACCATCACATTTGGCTCCTTATAACTTTATAAACAAGTTTATAATTCTTTGTAAACAGTAGAACGAGTTACCCACAATTTTGAGTTGTAGAAAGACTTGCTGTGAAATGGCACAACAGAGGTTGTTTTCATGGGGATTCACAGATGCCTAGTTGAGTGGTGGTGCTTGTCGCTGTCAGCAGCCTACTCTTCTGTGTATTGTGAAAAACAGCTTTCCAATCTTGTACATTTTTACACCTTTTTTTTTGCAGCTTTTTACTTCTTTGTGATTAGCAAATCCAGTTGTCTAGTTCTTCGTTGAAAAATATGGAACACAGTTTTTACTAATATGGGAATGGCTTTCATTAGTTTCAAAGATTTTTATCCCACTAAATGAAATTGGCTTTATGAAGCAGCTGCAAATGAGTCCATTCTCATTCTTTTAAACTATGGTCTGTGATTTTATTGTTATTATCTTTGCAAACGTCTGAGTGAGTTAGAATACTTGTCCCTGATTACTATAACATAAAATGTAAACACTGAATATAATATATAATTACATCTTAAGAAATACTTGTAGTAATATCTAACATAAGTATAATTTGAGGTGTTAAAAGGATATGAGGTAGCTTCTAATGATTTGGAAAACTCTCCCCATAATAATTAGTGGTTATGGACCAAGTGTGTTTGATGGTACATTCACAGTTGATGTGTAGACTAGATGTTCTGAAGTGTATTTCTACTGCTATAATATCTCAGCAGTCTTATATCTGCATAATGTATTTTCAAGCTGCTTGTTCTCCTGTATTGTTTAACTCCCCCCCTCCCCGCCCCAACCCTCTAGCATCTCAGTGAAGCTCAGACCCTCCTTCAGACCCTCCCACTTTAGCCTGCAGTGTTAGGACTACAGGGTAGGTTGCCATACCCTGCTTAGGAGAAATCTGGGTCTTCATTTCGTATTTCTGGGTGTATATTTAGAAATTTTGACCATTATACCTCTTTGTTGAGTCTTTCTAGGATGGTATGGTTAAAACTCTTTCTGGTTTTCCCAAGTATTCATTTTAACCAAGAAATGATGCCTTCCCATGTTGTTTATGTTCCTCTTGCTAAACACTTGCTATTTCTGTTTCTTTTATATTCTCAGTTTCCATTTTAGTCTTTGTATTCCTCCTTCCACCAATGTCTTCAATTGTGTGTACTACCTTTTCTTTTGGAGTATTGTGCTTTTTCCCCCGTATGTTATAGAACTCCCACTTTTTAATGATTGTGTATATGCATACAGTTATCATAACACTCCAAATCAGCCCAAAGGAATGTGTTACAAAAGAGTATAAAATTGAATTTTAGAACTTTTATAAAATACATGGATAAAGCTAGATATTTCAATTGGATCAAGAGAACCTCCATCCAGCAGCGGATGGAGGCAGATGCAGAGATCCATAGCTACTGGCTCAACTGAAGAGATTACACATAAACAGAGGGATCAGGATCACAATGGGGAGACCCATGGAGTAGGCAGTCCTGAGCTGTTTGGAGCTTGCAGACTCTGAAATAACAGCTGATGAAGCTTTATGGAATGGATCTGGACCCTCTGAATGTGGATAACAGTTGAAAGGTGTGGGCAGTTTGTGGAGCCTCTTGTAATCAGACCAGAGTTTATTCTTGGTGCATGAACTGGCTTTTCAAAGCCCATGCCCTGCAGGGAAACACCTTTTTCAGCCTTGATATGTGGGGAGAGGGCTTAGGTCCTTCCTTAACTGGACATGCCAGACCAGGTTGACTCACCTTGGGACTCCTTGCCCTCTCTGGGGAGTGAATGGGGGGAAGGAGTGGGAAGAGGCTGGGAGAAGGCTGGGAACAGGGGCAGGAGGGGGAACAGTGGTGGGTATGGCAAATAATAATAATTTTAAAAAGCTGGATATTGCTAAGAACCAAGAGGCTAGTCATAGTAACAGGTGACATAGTAACATAAAACAATATGGATAAAAGTTCCCAGTGAGTGATGGAATTTATAAGAACAGTCTCTATGTATCAATTACTAGGGAGCATGTATAAAACTAAATGGAAAATAATACAAAGTATAACTATGTTTTTTCTTTGTGTTATTAGATGAGGCAGACCCTAATTAGATCACAGTTCGCTTGTACTTATAAAGATGACTTCATGATGAGCAAGAATAAATGGAATGCTAATTTATCATCAGAGCCATTGCCTGCTCTTCACTTGGAAAACGATGTTTCTGGTAATTAACCTTGTTTGAATAATTAGCCAACCAATTATTTTTTTAGATGTAAGAAATGTAAAGACTTGTTTTCTTAAGGCCTGGATTTGTTTAAGAAACTGAATCTAAGTGCAGATTTGTGGAGAGGAATAGGATATAACTTAATCCAACTAAGTGGGTTTTAAAATGATTCATAGTATTTACCTGTTGTACTTTTACATAGATACTCATTTTGTGGGATAAGAAGTGACATAGTAAAATGAAATAGTAAAATAATAATATAGGTACATCTTGACGTTTAATTGGGTAAGATTATTAAATTTATTTTAAACACTATATCTAAATACTCTAGCCACTTTTAATGATTATTTTATGACTCATGATTTATAATACTAAATATTATGTGGTTCCTTTCTCCTTGTCATTTTTTATAACAGAAGGTGCACATTCCTTTGTTGGAAGAGCAAGAATTGAAACAATTTCTGATAATGTGCATCTGGACAGAAGTAAAGATGACAAAATATCAAGAAAATGTAACGAAAAGAAAATATTAAAAAGGAGACAGGTGGATTTAGACAGTGACAATATTCACTGTGATAATGGAAATGAATCATACCAATGTAAAAATGTTAAGTTCCCTAAAGTACCCAGTGACTCACACAGTAAATCCAGTGGCAAACTAGCCGGGAGAGCAAAAGGTGGTAGGTATTCTGCTAAGGACAGATTGATTCCTGGCCAGACCAAGTTAACTCAGTTTTTTAGACTATGATTTTGTCATCTATATGCTTTAGATTTAGATACATAAGACCATTCACCAAAGCCATGAACTAACTTTGAAATATCAAGATGTAAATTCTGATGCTTTATTATTTTGGTAAATGTATGTGAAGCTCATGTGTTAACCACTATTCAAAGATACCAGTAAGGCAGAATTATGCAGAATTTTTAGGAAGTTTAATGCACAAGTCAAAACATATCATTCAGATTATTACATATCTTAACTATTTTAAAACAGCTATGTAGGATGATATTCAGGTCATATCAACATAAAGGGCTTTTCTCTCCACTTGCAATGAATTGTTTTCTTCTGAAAGGGTGATGTGGACCAGCAGGTATCAGACTTGCCAGCAGGGTCGGTAGACTCTTCCCAGCATACATCTGAGCACTGAAAGGGAACAGACAATGACTATAATTACCACACAGAATTAACAAAAATTATGGACCTATTATAAATTCTGAATAAATCAAACCACAATTATTGATTTTTTAAAAATCCCCCATTTCAATAGAGTTACCTGCTGTCTGGCAGAACTGAACCATGGTCTTACTAGATTTTGTTATGGTCAGATCCAAATTACTTGAGCTTGGAACTCTCTATAGAATTAAAATTTTAAAAGGCTACTCACTGTCAAAATCTCTCCTTCCTATAGGAAATTTAGCTGAGTTTTCTTCATCCCCAATTTCTCTCTTTTCTTGTGTTGACTCAGTATTCTGAACTCCATTCTCAGCTGGAAAAGCTACTGATCCTTTCAGAGCGAGATAAGGTTTTATAGCCAGATTCAGTGGCAGACCATGATTTATGAGATTCTGTTTGGAGCCTGTGTTCTGTAAAGAGAAGGTTGATTTGTATTCCAGCTGTCTTCTTCAGAATAGAACTAAAATTCAGTTGCACAACATTCTTGCTGATCAATTCTAAAATGCTCTGACCTGTTTTTCACTTATAAAATATCTCAAAATCTTTAAAAAACGAAGGTTTTTTTTGATAAGATTGGGGAAGTACCTGCTCTGTATGAAATTATACTAGTTATCTTAACACATACTGTGACTGTTTCCATATATTCCCATTTATAAAATTAAAATACCAAGTTTACTTTTATGTGAATTATAATTATAAAAGTTATTTCCATTACTATTGTAATAAAGTCAGACTACATGTACTTACCTTTGAATTTTTGTTGTCATCATCGTTCATGAAACTGTTGTCATCATTTTTATATTGTTCCAGAGAAGGAGCAACAACTGATCTTTCTGCAGTGTCTTCCTTCTGAAAGGCTTTTCCCATCCTAAATGTATTAAATACCATGTCATCTTCTAAATTCCTTATGGACTTGGAAGCTGAAAGTAAAATACCTTGAGAAAACAAAGAAAAAGCCAGCATTAATATATAGGAGGAGAGACTCATTTTTGCCATCCTTAGTTTGATGCTTGCATAAAGCCAAGCAAGACTGTGTAAAATGAAAAATTTCTCACTCTGCCAGAGGCTAAATGATTCCCTACTTTTATATGTTTTCTGCTTGAATAGAAAGCACTTGAAGGACTTATCTTTTCATCATTTAGAAATGACTCATCACTAGGGCCTGGGCTTTTGTAAAGCTGCTAATACCTGATTGTTTGGGGTTTAGTGGCCTGTTGTTTATTTTGTGTGTGAATTTTCTCAGAATCTGATTAAAGCCTTTGATAGAAGGCTTTCTTTTGAGTAGATTATAGGCTCTTGAAAGTGGATTGTTATTAAGAAAGACCACAGGACACCAGGCTCTTTGAATATTACTGTTTCCTTCTTTGTGTTTTTTGATTAAGTTATTAAAACACAAGTTATTTCATTCACGGATGATAAGGATAAAGTTTTATGCTCTTTTAATCCTTATTAAATAGAAGTTATCTCCAAGAAAAGATTTTTATTTTATAAATACTTGATCTGATCTTTTGTGATTGAAGTGCATATACTTGTCAGTATTAACCAAACAAACCAAAACTGTTCATTCTTCATCCAAAACAGATCTGTCTGGTGTCTTTTATCTCAGTTCCAAAAGAACAGTAATTACTTATTAGCAAATTTAGTAGCTAAAGGATACAAAGTCTGTGAAAAAATATTTATGGTTTCCATAGAGATTAACTTTAGATGTTTTACATTTTTGCTTTGTCTCTTATCTATTGAGACAGGATCTTGCCTTGTAGCCCTGACTGGCCTTAAATCTATGGCCATCCTCCTGCCTCGCACTACCAAAGGCTGGAATTACAGGTATATGCTATGCCACCACATCCAGCCTCAGACTTAATTTCTAAGATATTAATACATTCTCATGCATGTCTCTCTTTGTGTGCGTGCGTGCCTGTGTGTATAAAGCTGTGTTTCTAGGTGTGGAATTTCTAGGCCATAAAATACGTATATTTTTGGTTTTAGAAACGCTGTCATTTAATAGGAAACAAGCATCTCTGTTGCCACATGTTTGTCCCTGACAGTGCTTCATATCTTGTTACGCTTTTGGGTTTTCAGTTTCCTAGTTGCCAAAGATGTCAGGCTTGTCTTTTAGTTGCTGGTTTTATGCACTCTCCCATCACTTTGAGATTTGGACCCGGGGCTGCACACACTTGCCACATGCTCTACCACTGAACTGTATCTCTAACGCTCTTTTTTCTTCTGGTTTTCATCCTTACATGGGGTAGCACTGTTTTCCAGTGTGACCTTGAGCTCACCCTGTAGCTGAGGGAGGCCTTACATTTTCACTCCTCCTTAGCAGAGTAGCTAGAAGAGCAGGGCTGTGAGTACTATTAATTCACTATTCTGGGCAGTATTTGTTAGATCTGCATGTTGGAAATATTTTTCTCAGTTTGGGTCTTGTTATTTCAATTTGTTTGTAGTGTGTTTTGGTGACCCAGGATGCTTAATATATACATTTTTTCTTCATGCTTAATTATTAATATGTGCTTTCTAAAGAAATTTTTCCTAAGTCTGAGATTATTAACATTTTCAGATATTTAATTTTTAAACTTAAATATTTTTCTGTTCACATTTATTATTTATTAATTAATTCTGAATTATTTAGAATGTTCCAAGTGGTAGTATGTTTAGGCTTTAAGTTTCTGGTGTCTACATGTTTCCTGGGTCAGTATGCATCTTCTTCCTCCCGACCTGCGTATATGTGCAGTATGCCAGGCTTCCTGGAATGTGTGGTCCTTTCCTGAATTCTTCACTCTGCTGTCATATTGACAGTCTGATCAGTTTATATTTTAATGTTTAGTACATGAAACCTACCAGCTGCTGTTGATTTTTCTTGAGTGGTTCCTTGGCTCTTCTTGGACAATTCATAGTTCAAATGCACATGGATTCCTTACAGACCTTTTATGAAAAAACACTAGCCCAAATCTCCAGCAAGTGTTGAAATGAAGGAGACACACATCTCTACAGTAGTAATGGTTTTAAAGCAAATAATAGCAGTTTACCCTTGAGCAGGACCATAAGTCTCTGTGCACTGTCTAATGGATAGGAGATTCCCTTCTGTTTCTGCCTTACTGAGAATTTTTACCACAAATTGTTGGATTTTATTGAATGCTTAATACTGAGTATTTGAAAATGGTCACATATATAATTTTCTTTAGTCTTTAGTGAGCTAATAGATTTTTTCCTAGTATTAAAATATTCATATGCTTGTAAAACTATTTTTTATTTTTATTCAACCTAGAAATATTTCATTCAGTTATTTTAAATTATCATGAATAAGTTCTATAAGTTCTTGTTTTAATATTGAATTTGTCTGAGTTTGACATATTATATTGTAATAATTTTATAAAATATATTGTTTATTCTTTTACTGTTATACTATTTGGGTGTGGTATTCTCTTAGTGTGATTTTAAAGCATTTTTTGTTCTTTTCAGCTGTAGAGAGGTATTCAACATCTCTGGTTTTTTCTTGTTTTAGGAATTTACATTCTATAATGTGTGCAAGAAATATTTTATCAGGCAGACATTTTTTTCCAGTCACTTGGGGCTATTAAAATCATAATAGGCAAATGGTTTCTGGGTTTTTTTTTTGTTTTTTTTTTTAAATCTCTGCTCTCTTTGCTCTTTGAAGCTTATCTGTATTCTGCTGCTGTTTGCTTGTTCACTTCTTAATGCTGTTACTTGTAGTCCGGTTTATTTCCCAGCATGTAAAACCTGATTTGGAGGTGTGTGCAGGATCTATAGAAATGCTTATTAATACTATCTCTTTTTTTTTTCTTTTTTTGAGTTGCTGTCTTGGAATATGATAAGTATTAATAATTATGTATTTTTTTTTTAAGTTTCCACTGGGTGAATTGTTTTGGCTAGGCTTCCTCTAAGATTGGGGCCAAATCCAAACCATTCTGACAGTTTAAAAAATTAGTGTTTTCCTTTATTTTCCTCAAACTGTTCTAGCCTCTGAGCAATATGAGGTATTCTCATAATCATTCAATTACGGAGATAGTTTCCAATTTTTAATGATAACTTTTTTTTAACATCAGTTACTCTGATGTGCAACAGAGCATGGTAGATTTCTTTTTCATTGATGCTGAAAATAAAAGTTCCCCAGGCAATAGAAAGCAGCTTTGAAGAAGAAAAACTATTGCCAGATGGAACTGTGTGGTTCAGGAAACCTGTGTAGCACTAGGCTTATATCAAATGTGATTTCATTTTCTGAAGAACTACTATGGATACTATCTTTTTTTGTAATTTGTTTTATTACTATTATCTCTTTATTCCAATTAGCATACTGTTCCTATGTGATGAGAGTGAATTTGGTGAGAATCATTTCACGTGGTCACTGGTTTACTATGAATGAAGAATTTCCTACTGAAGAAATTTATTAGTGTAAACCCCAAGGTTGTTTCAGAACTTTTGTGTGTAAGAAAACAGTGCTTTAGGAAATTTTTCCTTGCTGACCTTGAAAGATACAGTTAAAAAAGGTAATGGAGATCTTCAAATACACAGAGACACATTTCACTAAAAAGTTATTCATCACAGAAGAAATACACATACAGGTATACTGCTAAAGGAGTCTTCAGGTGTAACACACTTATACCAAGAAGATGGACATTGATTCTGTGGCCCAGGACGTTTCAGAGTCATGGAGGCTTCTCTTGGAGTCCTCTATTGGGGCCACAGTCAGGTCAGTCTTTGATCACTGGTGGCTTTCCTTAGCTTTTAGTTGTACTTATACAAACACTCATTTTTCCCTTATTGTGAATGCAGCAAATAAATGGGTATTTCCATCTAAATCCTATCACTGATATTTAGATGGATCCTTCATTCTCTCTGATTCCTTTCATTTATTGAGTTCTAAGAGCTAATTATTACCAGTAAACTGCTGTGTGTCTGTATGTATGTGTGTGACTTATCTCTCAATCTGCACTTAACTTAGTTGAATTTTTTGATAAGCATAAAACTTTCCTTTTGATTAGACACAGTTTATTAAAGTGAGAATTGTTACTTCTCATCTTCTAAGAAGTATTTGGTATTTCTAACACTTTCTTCCATTTCTGAAAGCTTTTTTATGTTACATTTAATTTCATCATCTTTATATTAATAGGACCCGGTTCTCTGATTTTATTTCTTCACATGGATCTAGCTGTATCAGAACAGTAGTTGAAGTTTATTCTTCCTCTAATTTCTTTGCTTTTTCTATGTGTCAAAAATTAAATCCCTAACAGTAAAGAGTTTTTTGGAACTTCCTATCTTATGTTTTTATTGGTTGATGCACTTATTAAGATTTTACTGCTGTGCTGTCTTGATGTGTACTTGACACTTTCCAGGAGAGCAGATTTCGAGGGTTCTGGAATAGCTTTGCCATATATCAGCTTGTCTTTATAATAATATTGAAATCAATTAGGCAATTTGTTTTATTTTCATGATTGCTAGATATGCTAAGCTTTTTTAAATCATAGGTTATATTTTGGAATCACACTGGAATTAAATTTGAAATCAATACCATTAAAATGATGTGGTTTAGGGAAGTAACTATAATAAAAATTAGGGAACAGTTTGAATTGAAGATAAATTCTTGACATAATTTGTGGAACCAGCTAATGTGTTTAAGAGGAAATGTGCATTTTGTGAAATAAAAAGAAAATCAGTTGTATTATACCTTAAACTTTTATCTTGATGAATACAAAACAGAATCAGAAAATAAATTCATAAAATGGCATAAATAAAAAGACAAGACTGAAGAGATGGCTGTGCTGGTAAAGTGCTTGCTGCACCGACAGAGGGACCTAAGCTTAATCTTCTGCACCCACAGAAGAGTTAGGCATGGTCACACAGCTTGGAAATCCCAGTGCTGGGGAAGGTGACACAGGAGGATCTGTAGGGCTGGGTGGACAGCATCAGGCGACACAGAAGGCTCTTGTAGGTCTTGGTGGCCCGCCTTGTAGCGAAATGAGTGAATTCCAGTCTCATTCCAGTTTCAATGTGAGACTTTAGCTAAAAAAATAAAACAATGTGGAGAGTGATTTAGAAAGATGCTCAGCATAGATCTCAGGCCTCCAAACACAAAAACATATACTCATATGTGTTACACCTTTATACACTCAAACATTTACACACATAAACATACTAACATGCACATACACAAACACATAAATTTGTATACAAACATACAAGCACATGTAGATGTGTACACAAAACATCTACATACATACAAACATATACATATATACACACATATAAATATACACATGTACCAAGAAATGAAAATCTTCAACAATGTTTTACCACTAAGTGAATAATAAATTGGCAAACATCTTTCTGTAGAGGGCTAGGTAGTACATGCATTGGGCTTTCTGGGCCATGCAGCCATGCCTGCTTAGCTTTCTACTACAGTAGAACAGAAGCAGACATGCCATGCACTGTGTAAGGGATTGGCTGTGCCACAATCAAGTTTTAATTGTAAATATGGCTTTACTTTAAGGCTATTGTTCCCTGACTCCTCTTGTAAACAAATGGTAAATATCACAAGATAAGTGTGGCAGAAGGGGAAAAAAGGCTAGAAACAAATATTTCTGTGTTCATTAAAGTAACTGAATGCATAAATTATAGACTTGCCACAGAGGAAGTGTCAGGGAATATGGCTTTACTGGTAAATTCTTTTTATACGATGATACCAATCTGGTGTGGGGAGAGATAGCTCAGTTGTCAAAGTTCTAAATGTGGAAGCATGAGAACCTAAGCTTGTTCTGCTCCTGAACCAAGGTGGGCTTTTTGTTTTTGTTTTGTGGCAACACATATTTGTAATCTCAGTGGGAAACAGGAGACATGGATCTTTAGGGCTCTCTGGCCAACCAGTCTAGATTACTCAGTGTTAGTAAGGTACCTTGTCTTGGCTTATAGCTATGGCTCAGTGATTAAGAGCACTTGCTGCTCTTGCAGAGGATGTGGATTTGCCTCTCAGCACTCAGCATGCTGGACAGTTACATACATTCAGACAAAATACTTATAAAAATTAAATCTTTTAATAAAGGAGAGGGAAACCTTTTCTCAGGAATAACAATATGGCATTTGAGGAACAACATTATCCCAGATTGTCCTTGCTTCCACATGCAACTGCAAAAACACACACATACACACAACAGTCTTATCGAAACCTTTATAAAATAAAGGAAATAACATTCTCTTCTCTCTGTGTTCCTCCAGATCTCTTTCTTGAATCTCATCCACAGCTCTGCAGCAGAATACCCTTGGCAGCCATTCTTGTCCCCTGCTCCCATCCCTTCTGGATCCCACACATCTTCCCCTCCTAACTTCCCCCCCCCCCCCCCCCGACTTCTTGCTTTTTCCCAACCCCCAACTCCAGCAAGCACCGTGTGTTAACCCAAGAGCTGTTCCTTCCAGGGCAATAAGTATGCTGAAGGCAGAATCACACCTCTCCTACTGCCCCTGAGATCCAGTCTCCAAGTCTCATCTCTACCTCTGTAGCAGGAAACCTGCTGAGGTCTTCCTTTTCTATCTGAACTCCTCCCCAAGAGACCATAAGACCCTAATCCACAATTTTTCCTCCCACAGCTCATTGCAGTACTGCAGCCTCCAACACCAGCAGACATTTCCCAGATGCCATCTAAGCAGGCCAAGAAAACAGGCAACACACAACCATCCCTTCGAAAATCCAGAGAGGAAACAGAAACCAAGGAACAAAACACTCATCCAAAAAAGACATTCCAGAAATCAGCACCTAGACCTATAATCATCCCAAACCCAGATGCCTAGACACCAGCATAAAAACATAGTAACAGCCAGGGCAATATGTCTCCAGTAGAGCCCAGTTATCCTACTACAGCAAGCCTTGAATATTCCAACATTAAAAAAGCACACACCCACACAAAGACATTAAAACCAACTTTGCAAAGATAATAAAGGTCCTCAGGGAGGAAACAAATACATCCCTTAATGAAATCTATAAAAAAATAATTGGGAGAAATTAATAAATTTCTTAATGAAGTCCAAGATAACACAAACAGTTGAAAACAAAACAAAGACTAAAAATGGAAATAGAATCAATAAACACCAACTGAGAGAATTCTAGTAATTAAAAGTTTAGGAATTTGAACAAGAACTTCAGAGGAAAGCTTCACCAAGAGAATATAAGAGACGAAAGGGAAAATCTCAAAACTGAAGAAATGGATACATCGCTCAAAGAAATGTTAAATCTAAAAAAACTGACACAAAATATTCAGGTAGCACTAGAAAGACCAAACCTTAGAATAATAGGTGTAGAGAAAAAAGAAAGTGCCAGCTTAAAGGCCCAGAAAAAAAATTGAAACTCACTTTGGAGACCAGGCTGGCCTCAAACACACAGAGATGTGCCTGCCTGTACTTGCTGAGTGTTGGGATTAAAGGCATGCATCACCAAACCTGATTAGAAAATATTTTCAACAAAATCATAGAAAAATTTCCTAACCTAAAGAGGGAAATGCGTATCAAGGTACAAGAAGCTTACAAAGCACCAAATAGACTGGTCCAAAAAAGTTAAATTCCCTCACTATATAAGAATCAAAAGATTAAACATACAGAACAAAGAAAGAATATTAAAAACTGCAAAGGAAAAAGACCAAATAACATAAACATTAAAATTACACTTGGTTTCTCAGTTTAGATTGTAAATTCCATAGGAGTCTGGACAGATAAGAGACCCCAGATGCCAGCTGTGGCTACTATACCCTGCAATTCTTTTATTTTCACCATGGATGGAAAGAAGATATTCCATGGTAAAGTCAAATTTAAACATCTATCTAAAACCCACCCCTACAAAAGGTGCTAGAAGGAAAATTCCAACCTAAAAAGGTTAACTACACTCATGAAAATACAGAAAATAAATCCCACACCAACACAATCCTACCTACAATAACAAAATAACAAATCAGCAATTATTGGTTATTGACATCTCAGTATCAGTTGCCTCAATACTCCAATAAAAAGACACAGATTAACAATAGAATTGAAAATAGGTTACATTCTTCTGCTGCATACAAGAAACATACCCTAACATCAAGGATAAAACATTTCCTCAGTGTAAACAGTTTGAAAAAGATACTTAAAGCAAATGGTCCTAAGAAGCAAGCTGGTATAGCTGCTTTATACCTAACAAAATAGACTTCAAATCAAAACTAATCAAAAGACATGAAGAAGTATACTACATATTCATCAAAGGAAAAATTCACCAAATAACTTTTCAGTTCTTAACATCTAATACCCAAATAAGTTTGTAAAAGAAACAGTGCTACAAATTAAATCACATACTGACAGAAGAACACTTCTCTACCTTATGTCACCAATAGGCAAGTCATCCAGACAAAAACTAAACAGAAAAATACTGGAACTAACACATTTTAATCCAGATGGACCTAGTAGATTTTTACAGAGTATTGCACCAAGCAGAAAAGAATGTAACTGTACTTCATGGCACTTTCCTTCTGAGGAAAGTTAATTCTGATAGGCCACATAGATACAAAGCAAGTCTCAACAGAAACAAGAAAATTGAAATAACTCTTTGAATCCTATGAAGCCACCAAAGATTAAAGCTGGATATCAACAACAACAGAAAGCTTACAAAATCATGGAAACTAAACAACTCTTTACTGAATGAAAAATGTAAATGTAAAAATGTAAAAAAATTTAATAAAAATTAAGGACTTTAGAATTAGATGAAAATGAATACAGAGCATGCTCAAACTTATAAGATACATTGAAATTGGTGGTAAGAGGAAAGGTCATAGCACTGATGTCTGTATAAAGAAATTGAAGAAGTCTGCTATTAAGTGTGTGCTCACTTGAAAGCTCTAGAACAACAACAACAAAACAACAACAACAACAAAAAACAACACACACACTCAAGATGAACTTGGGACTGAAAAAAAAAAAAAACAAAAAAACCCAGCAAAACAGAACAATACCAAGATTGCATTGGATATTTTAGAAAACAAGATAGATCTTTATCCAAACTAAAAGACAGAAGAAGTGATATATTGTATATTTAATAAAATCAGCCTGGAATATCAGAGAACAGAAACACCCACAGGCAAGCCATGATGGTCAGAGGGTGATGACCTACACCTTTAATCCCGTCACTCAGGAGACAGACCTTTCTGTATTTCTGTGAGTTCAAGGCCTAACAGCCAAGCAGTAAGTAGCTCACACCTTTAATCCTAACTCTAGGATTATGATGCAGAGTTGAACCTGGAAGTGAAACCACTGGACAGGGAAGATATTTAAGGCAGGAGGAGGCAGACATTCAGGCATTCTGTAGGTGCAACCAGCCAGGCTGAAGACTCTTGAAGATAGCATTTACCCTGTTCAGCTTGAGAAGTTGGCTAGGTGAGAATTGACTGTGGTCTGTTTCCTCTCTCTGATGTTCCAGGCTGATTTTATTAAATATACAGTATATCGCAACAGAGAAAGAATAGCTAAACTAACAAAATCAGAAACAAAATGAGGAAAATAACAATGAGAAAATCCATAGAATCTTAAGAACTTTTAAATTCTTAAACATTTCTAAAAACCTGTACTTCACCAAATTGGAAAATCTAAAATTTTTACAATAAGTATCAATTACCAAAGTTAAATAAAGATCAGATAAACAATTTATGTAGACCTACAGTCTCAAGTGGAATAGAAACTGATTAAAACTCTCCTTCCCATTGTAGTGAGGGAGGAGGAACCAACCCAGGTCCATATGCCTTTAGGGCAGACTTTCAAAGAAGACAACACCAGTATTCCTCAAATTATTCCACAAAATAGAAACAAAAGGAACATTGCCTAGTTTGTTCATTTGATAAGATCAGAGTTACCCTGATCCTCTATAGTAGGAGGTTTCTGGCCCGGACTTATGGGCCTAGCCTCAAGGTTTTGGACCCACAGACCCACAGTCCTGCAGTCCCACAGTCCCAAAAAGACACACAGATGTTTACAATAGTTTTAGGCTGATCAGCCAAGGCCCAGGCATATCACTTGCTAGCTCTCTACCCTTCATCTAACCCATGACTCATCCTGTTCAGCCATGGGCTTGGTACCTTTTCTCACAGCAGCATGGTTGTCCTTTGCTTCTTCTGACTTCTCTCTGGCCTTCTGCTCTGTACTTCCTGTTCTCAGAGTTTTCTTAGCCTGGTAGCCCCGCCCATACTTCCTGCCCGCCTTTGGCCAATCAATGCTTTTTATTAAAACAGTGGGTTGGACAATTATTTACAATGGAACAACATAATCTCCTACATATCCCCTTTTCTCTTTTAAAAACAAAAAGAACTCCACATCTAATATTCTTTTCCCCCTTATCTATAACAACTTATAAACAACACTGTAGATAAACACAAACATCCATAATCCAATGTTTTGGGAATGTGGGCGTCGTTCTCTAGGCTACTTCCTGCTGAATAGGGATGCTGGAAATCCCATAGGAATCCAAAGAAAAATGTAGGATTATGGACAAGTCTTTAGTGGAGTAATCTGTAAGGCTGGGTCATCACAGCCAGTCTCTGTGAAATTGTTCTAAATACAGAGCTCTGGAAAACTTCAACAGAGGTACTCTGAAATGCTGAATCATCTGAGCTATCCATTTCCATTGGAGATTTTTCAGGGGGTCTTCCTCTATCAAACTTTATGTTCTTTATCCAGGAATAAATCCACAGTTTCTCATATTCTGTGAAAATAAAAGGAAAACCTCTTCTCCAAAGTAGCATATCTTTGGATTTCAGTTTTAAAGTCAACTCACTTACAAAATATATACGTTGAATTAATCCAACAGCATTTATAATCAACTGTTTTTCAGCAGCTTTTATTATTTCATTTTCAGTCAAGAAGCTTAAAGATAAGACAATAATATACAATATCCAGACATTCTTTGTATTTTCCATCTTTATGTGGCTTATTTTTTTATTTATTTTTTACTCTATTTCTTTTTAAGGGCTTTTTCTATCTTTTATTTTCTTTCTCTAAGCCTACGTATATATATTTTCAACACACTCTAAACCACTTAAGACATTTTTTCAAAAAAATAAACTGTCTTTACTGTATATTTATTTCTTAACTTTTTCTGTCTCTGACCACACCTTTGCTTGGTTAGGGTGATTGACTCCACCCAGATTCTTCTATTTCTGTTTCTGAACACACCTTTAATTTGCCAAGGTTTAAAGGTTGGTAGGATGGGTGGATGGCTCCACCCAGCTCCTAGTCTAATTTCATAGAATTTAGAATTTTAGCCCAGTTACTCTGGGGAATTTTAGGGTCTGTATAATCATCAAGTAAAGCTTTGCCATCTGCTGCTCATTAACTCCATGTAAGTATTTGGCAGCTGGGCCTTTTAAAAGACTCACAAGTATTTTGCCTCTAAGGCTGAATCAGGAAGCTTTTCTTCAGACAGCCAAGCCACAATTTGCCTCTGGCAAACAGAGTTGATCCAAGAAAACATCAACACTTGAAAGACAGTTCCTTTTTTTATGAACAGAAACCTTAAATATCATTTACAACTTTTTGCTTATGTTGAGGGTCATGTGAGACTTGAGGAACAAGCCATTTTACACCTTAATCTGCACTCCAAAAGCCTGCCATTGTAGCTCAAGCCCATGTGCTTCACCAGGGTGTCTCCGTACCACCACGGCTCATGTGGGAGACACAATTCAGAGGCTGCTTTGGGCTCTAGACCATTTTTAAGCTTTCTATGAATTTATGTGGGTATATATCGTGTATATGCCCCACGTTGGGCTGCCATTTGTAGTAGGAGGTTTCTGGCCTGGACTTTCGGGTCTAGCCTCAAGGTTTTGAACCCACAGACCCACAGACCCACAGTCCCACAGTCCCACAGTTCCAAAAAGACACACAGATGTTTACAATAGTTTTAGGCTGATTGGCCTAAGGCCCAGGCATATAACTTGCTAGCTCTCTACTCTTCATCTAACCTATGACTCTTATCCTGTTCAGCCATGGGCTTGGTACCTTTTCTCACAGCAGCATGGTTGTCCTCTGCTTCTTCTGACTTCTCTCTGGCCTGCTCTGTGCTTCCTGTTCTCAGAGTTTTCTTAGTCTGGTAGCCCCGCCCACACTTCCTGCCTGCCTTTGGCCAATCAGCGCTTTTTATTAAAACAGTGGGTGGAACAATTATTTACAATGGAACAACATAATCTCCCACAACCCTCAAACTATATAGGCCCAACAAAGAATGAGAATTACAAAACAATTTCTGTTATGAATGAAGAGGCAAAAGTACTTGTAAACTGAAACCAAGATAACAGCAAAAAGATGATCTACCATGACCAAGTAGGCTTCATCCCAGAGATTGAGGAATGTTTCAATGTATGAAAATGAGTAAATGTAATCAACCTTATAAATAAGCTGAAAGGAAAAACGCACACAAAAATAATCTGTAGATGCAGAAGAGGCCTTAGACAAAAAGCCAACATGCTTTCATGATAAGATTTCTGGAGAGATTACAAAGAACATACCTCAACATAATAAAGGAATTTATATTATGTTCACGGCCAACATCATATTAAATAGAAACTAAAAGCCAGAAATATACAATGGAAAATAAAAGCATCCTCAATAAATGGTGCTAGTCTAACTGTATGTCTGCATGCTAAAGAATATAAATAGAGTCATACTTACCACCTTGAACAAAACCTCAAGTTTACGTGGATCAAAGACTTAACATAAGCAAGATATACTGAAACTGACAGAAGTGAGACTGGTAAAGAGCCTAGAATGCATTTGCACAGGAGATGACATTCCAAACAGAACACTGATAGTGCAGGCACTAAAATCAATACTAAATGAGACTTCATGAAACTAAAAACCTGTAAGTCAAAGGACACTTGTCAATAGGACAAAGAGGCAATCTATAAAATAGCCATTTATGAACTCCACATCAAATAGAGGACTAATATCCAAATTCTGTGAAAAAGAAAAAAATGATATCAAGAGAATAGATAAGCCAATTTAAAAATGCTGGGGTACAGACCTAAACAGAGAAGTCTCAACAGAGGAAAGTCAAATGATCAAGAAACAAATGTCCAATATTCTTATTATCAGGGAATGCAAATCAATTCTATTTTGAGAGTTCATTTTACACCTGTCAAAATGGAGGAGATCAATAACATATGACAGCTCATGGTGGTGAGAATGTGGAATAACATTCCTCTGTTATTGGTGGGAGTATAAACTTGTACTTCCACTTTGGAAATCAAGATAGTAGTTCCTTAGAAAGTTGGAAATTGATCTTCCCGAAGATCACCACTCTTGGCCATATACCCAAAGTATACTCCATCATGCCATAAAAACGCTTGTTCAACTATGTCCATTGTGGCTTTATTCTTAATAGCCAGAGAACAGAAACAACTTAGATATCCCTCAGCTAAATAAAGAAATATGGTACATTTACATAATGGAGTATTACTCATCAGTTAAAAAAATAACATAAAATTTGTAGGCAAATTGATGGAACCAAAAACAGTCACTCTGAGTGAGCTAATCCAAACCCAGAAAGATAAAAACATAGCATTACTCACTTATAAGTTGATAGTAGTCATGAAGTAAATGATAACCAAGCTACAATTTGTAGTTCAGAAAGGTTAGGTAAAGAGGAAGGATCTAAGGGAGACACATGGATCTCCCTGGGAGGGGTAAATAGAATATATTTTTGTGGGTTGACTGGGAGTTGGTGGGGATAGTCAGAAGTATCAGGTGGGGGTGGTGGTGGAGGGAGGGAGTATGAGAAGATGGCTGAAATTATTGGCCCTTATGTTGGGGTGGGGGGAGGAAGGATGTGTAGAAACCTAGTGGAAACTTCCCAGAATCTATGAAGGTGATTCTAATGAGAACTTTCCAGTAAGTGGTATATGGAGTCTCAACAGATTATTTCTTGTCAGGCAAGGCTTCCAGTGATGGCTTGCAATCCATTGAGTTGTTGGCCAATGGGGCCCCATAGAAATTCCCAAACAACCCAAGCTGCTGCTCAGAGAAAGAGTTGTTATCTGCAAACTGACGGTAAGGCCCCATTGCTGAGGACAACACCTACACAGCTCATTGAACATGGAGAAATTGAGTTGGTGCCTCCATGGAGCCTTCACTTCTACATTCCAGTCTCTTTGGTGAAGATAGGTACTATGTAGGCTACCTGAAGAGAAATGTGGACACCAACCCAGCCACAAACTTCTTGACCTACAATCTGTCCTGTCTGTAAAGTATGCTAGGGCAATGGTGGCACAGAACTTGTTGGAGTAGCCAACAGATATCTGATTTGACTTGAGGCCTATTTTATGAAATGGATCTCATGCCAGAGAGTGCTGGGGTTACCAAGAACCAGAGACTAGATAATTCCATGGATCTAGGGTAAAACCAAACACTACTGGTTTTAAAAGATAGAGTCAATAAAATGACTCATAATGGTATTCTGCTGTACCCATCTGCCTTATTGAGTTATTATCAGAGTCTTTCTCAGGCAGCAGATAGGAACATATCCAGAGACCCACAGCCAAACATCACACTGAGAGAGTGTCTAAATGGAAGGTCTTCATCAAATCCCTCCTCTCAGAGCCCAGGGAGTCCCATGGAAGAGGTGGCAGAAAGAATGTAAGAGCCAGAGGGAATGAAGAATACCTGAGAATAAGACCCTTTGACTCAACTAAGAAAGGCACATATAGGCTCACAGAGACTAAAGCAGCAGAATCTACATGGGTCTGCACCAGGTCCTCCATTTATGTATTAAAGCTAGTTAGTATTTTTATGGGATGCTTGACGTGATAACACGTGGGTCTTTAGCTCTCGTGTCTGCTCTTCCTGTTAGGTTGTTGTGTCCAACTTTGATATTGTAGTTTTTGCTTCATCCTATTATATTTTATGTTGTCATGTTTGGTTGTTGTCTCTTGAAACCCTGTTTTCTAATGAGAGACAGTAAGGAAGTGGATCCAGAGGGGGAGAGGAGACGGGGAGGAATTGGGAACAGTTGGGGGAGAGAAAACTACAATCAGGATATAGTGTATGGGAGAGAATCTATTTTCAATGAAAGAAAAAAAATTGAGAAAATAGAGGAAGTGTTTTTGGTTATGGGAGAAGGATTGGGAAGATACTCAAAAAATTGTTAGGAAAAAGTTCAAATATCAATTGTGAAAGGTGGCAACTATAGTTCTTAACACTGTATATACTTGTAAGTTGCTAGGAATATAGATTGTGTTTTCTGTTATATATTTTATATATACATGCCTTGGTTCAAATTGGATTTTAACAATTTCACTTTTTTTACCTGTATGTTTCCAATTGGTGTAGGGCCACAGTGGACGTTCCTATTTGAGAACTGGATGGTGGAAGTAAAGGAAAAACACCTATAATTCACACATGATTTCACTTGTCTGCTGGCTCTTCTCATTGTCCATGTTACCATCAGACCTACTGTCGCTCCACTTTCCCTGGTAACCATGTTCAATTTCCCTGACATGTTCTGTGTCATGGGGTTCAGACACAGGAAGATCAGGTGAGTTTCATTATGTTCTCATGGGTTTCAAGTTATGCTAGTAGATTCTAGTTTTCTGTACTGTTTTGCTCCTTGGTTTTTAACTTATATTCATCTGTCCTCAGCTTTCCTGGAGTGATCCTAGTATGGATGTGGAATTAGTTACCACAGTTGCATCAGATCAAATCCCTGCATCAAATTCTGTATATATACATATGTACATATATTCTGTACGTATATGCATATGATTATATCTGAACATACAATTTAACTTTTCTGCTGGATTCTGACTGATATTTATCTCAGGGTTTTTTTAAAATGTGTCTACTATAAACTTGATTACCAGAATGTGAAGAAAATATTACCAGAACGGAAAAGCATAGGCCAGCCAGTATTTCTCACGAATATAGGTATAAGTCTTCAACAAAATAGTTCCATATAGAATACAGTTATATGAAGGTTCTCTGTCATGGCCAGATAATATTGGTTTTAGGAATGTGCTTTTTTAATTCTCAAAATTTAAATAAAAATTACTTTAAATAAATAAATGTAGAATAATATGTGGAATAATTATACCAAAGTTACTGTTACTTATGAGAGCTGTGGTTATTGAATCACAATCTGGTGGCCATTAATGGCCTTGAGCAAACATTTTCAATGACACAGCAGGTACTGTTTCCCAATAGAAAGAGATTTAAGGAAAAATGGGATGGAATCAGAGGAGACATTGAACAGAGACACTAGGCTCATGATATATACTGACGGATGAATGCAAAAAAGTTGAATGCAAAAAAGACAAAAGAGTGTGATACTAAGGGAAGATTTCTGATTTAAAAAACTGAAGATATAGCATGTGATGATGATGATAGAGCAGCTGAATGTGTGAGTCAAATAATAAGAGATTTCATATTCTTCTGACAGTGTAGAATGAAAAGGACATTCATCTTGCTTCTCAATCTTAAAACGTGTGTGGTAAAGACCAGTAAAGCAGAATAACTTCTAAATGCACTTGACATTCAAATAGCATAGTGTAAAAATTGGAGGAAGGAGAAAGAAAACAGCTTTTTAGTAGAAATGAAGGTGTGGGAAAACAGGTAACAAAACTGAAGTGTGTGTGTAGAGCAGGGGCAATAGAGCACATGGTAGTGTTAGGGTGGGCTTGCAGGAGAGATCATCCTGCCACTTCCTTCTCAGGGACCTCTGGGCTGCGGCATATAACTAGCAGGAAAATGTGGTCATTTAACCACTCAACAATGTTAGTGGACATGCTGCTTCTTACCTGCTGCCTCTAGAGGTAGAGGATCATGAATCCAAGGCCAGTCTGTCCTAGAACTGAGAAGGAGCATGAGTTTAAGGCCAGTCTCAACTCTAGATACTGAGGTCAGCCTGGTCTTGGGTCTTGTTACCAGATGGTTTGTTGTGTTTAGTGTCACGTAAACAGAAATAAGCCAATAGATGAGTCAGTTGTAAGGAACCGAACATACTCAAATATTAGAAATTTTATCTGCTAATTTTGAGAATTCCCTTCAGCTCTTGTTACAACCCAAAATTTAAATAACAATAAATGTTGATGAACACACATAAGATTATATTTATGACTTTTTTTCTAGTTCCTTGGAAAGATGCTTCTTGAATTTTGTTTTAATTCCTAGCAATTTTGCAGTCATCTGATATCTAGATTCCAGAAAAACATTCTGTTGTTAGCTTTCAACATTGGGTTACCAACAAGGGTTGTTATATGTATACATTGATTTGTAATTCCAGGTTTCTTGGAGTTATTTACTGTAAAGCTACATTGAGTCTTCATTGTTATGCATGTTAGGAATCTTAGGTTTGTATTCTCATGGATGTCTTCAGCCCTCAGACATTCCTACTTATTATATTTTGAACTTTAGTCTCCTAAAACATTTTAAAATATAGTGGTTTCTTCTATATAGGTTAAATATGTGTTTCATTTGTAAGACTGTATTTTTCCCATATGTGATAGGTTGGATAGTGAAAGCATCTGGATAACTGGTATACCTGTTAATCTTTTCATTTTTTCCATGTTAATGCTCTTTACTATCATTATTGTTTTACTCAAATAATTCTTGCTCTTAAAATATCCTCATTTTGTCTAGTCATCCTTGCATTCAAATCTAAATATACTTTGAGATCCTTCTTCTGGTGTTGGGATAGTGGTTCATTCCATAAAATTGGTTCTATGCAAGTATAAGGACCTGAGTTTTTTTCTCAAATTCATTGAAAGAGCCAGGCATAGTGGCATATACTTATAATTCTAATACCAGGATATAAATATAGGCAGATACCTGGAGCTCACTAGTCGCCCAGCCTCACTAATTGGTGAACTCCAGGTTCAGCAAGAGAACCTGTACCCCAAAGTAAGGTGGAGAACAGTTGAGTAAGATATCCTGTGTTGACCTTTGGCATCTATGTATTTGTTCAAACAAGTGTACCCACATACATGCATGTACTACCACATACATATGTGCACAGTTACTTCACAAATACACCATGCACATAAATAGATACATATATACAAAAACCCTTTTTCTTTCCACTTTGTCTGGGTACTACAGCCAAATTTTATATCTTGAGTCTCTGTTCTTGTAATATATTACTATGATTAAATTAATTATGCATTTCTACTTCATAAAAGCTATTTTTGACTGTAGAATCTTGCCATCATGACTTCATTCTTTGCTGTAGCCCTGCCAAGTAACTTTGTAGTCCACTCATTGACTCTAGTCTAGTGTCTTCTCTAAAGGCAGACTTACGAAACAATACACAGGGGACACTAGGAATAGGGTTATGTTCGAGAAGCCTTTCTCACCCCAGCTTTTGACATCATCATGAGAACATTCACTAGCTTTGAGGGTCATGCCACTCCAGGCCTTCTTCAATCAGCAGTATCTATTTAATCACAAGATATTAGCGCAAGATAAGCTGAAATTAGCCCCTGTGCCTAGCTGCTTCCTCGTTGACCACAAAAACATAAACCATTAACATTTATTGTTGAGTGCTTCTGAAGCTTTGCATACATTTTTACATGAAGGGAAAATTAGTGCTGTCCCCCCCCCCCCGAAGAACAGAGACTGACACATAGTAAACTTTCAGTGTGTACAAGATTAAAGTAATGATGCCTTTTCTTGTTAAGAGAATAGGTGATAGAAGATAGGGTAGTTATTCATTATCACAGGACAGTTCTCCCTCCAGAGGCTCCAAGGGGATGGAAAGGACAAGGACGTCTTTTCCAGATTCTGCTCTGCTTTTAATGATGTTCTCTTTGTGCTTCTCCTTAATTCTCTCCTTCCTTTCTCTTATAAGAGAGAAATTGTGAAAAGATTTTCTAAGTGATGTGACCTTAGCATGTGAAAATATATGTGAGCAGCAAGAGCATCATTTAAATCACATGCTAAGGGGCCTCTCAAGAGTTGCTGCCTAGATGGATATGCTTATGTTACCTCGCTGTTGGGTGCTTATTTCCTCTTCGACAAAACACAAATAAGAATACCTACTTTAGAACTTTGTAGAGAATGGCATGTTAGCACTCAGAACAGTTTATGTGATGGAATCTGGAGTCAATCAGTCACTGCACTTGTAAAGTCATATCTTGTATAACTATGTACCAAGTTTTGACCTGTATTTCATGCTCTAGCCAAAACTATTAGGGTAGAGACCAAGCTATTGCTCAAGATCATACATCTAGTTTGTGGTACAGATGACGTTCAGTCAGACTGCTTCAGGAGTCTGACTGATGCTGCTATTTTAAAATTATTACTGTGAGAACAGAGTTGGCTCTTAACATTTCCAGGAAAACTAGAAGTTTCTGGGAGACATGGAAATCACAGAATAGAAATTATGAATCTTTGTATTATTGTGTTAAGTTACCTCCTTTGGGCAATGCAGTTATTTATTAACCTCCCTCCCTTTCCTTGAAACATAGATTTCTGATGCATATGCTAGAGACATCACCCATTCGGAGATTTCAGCAAGTAGAATCAGTAAACTATCTTTCCATTGCTCATTTTGGATAATACAGAGTATACTTGCTTCTTTTAGTTTCTCTCTTGTTGTTCTGATAAAGTACTTTAACAAGGCAACTTAAAGGTTTATTCTGGCTCACAGTTCAAGGACATGGTCCAACATGGTGGCAGGGGCATAAACTAACTGGCTATATAACATCTGCAACTGGAAAGCAGTGATGATCAGTTCTCTTTTTCCACTTTGTCTAGGATCCCAGCCAGAAAATGGCACTACCTACTTTGGGCAGTTCTTCTACCTTAATCAATACAATCAGGATAATTACCTGTGGATATTCTAAAGAGGCTCAAACCCCAAGTGATTCTATATTCTGTCTTGACTAGTCAACAGCACAAAACATCATAGTGTCCATTACAACTATCCTTTTGCTCTCCTGACTAGATTGGAGCCATGGTGGGGAGGAGGTGAGGGGTGGGTGATACAGAGAGAACATGAGGGATGGGATGGTTAAGTTGGGGGAGGAGTAGAGAGGAAGAACAATGAAAGAGATACCTTGATAGAGGGAGCCATTGTGGGGTTAGAGAGAAACCTGCTGCCCCTGAAATAGCTAAGAACCCACAAAGATGACCCCAACTAAGACTCTAAACAATAGTGAAGAGGCTGCCTAAACTGACCTTTCCCTATCATCAAATTGATTGTCATTATAGAACTTTCAACCAGCAACTGATGGAACCAGATGCAGAGATCCACAGCTATGCACTGGGCCTAGCTGCCTGACCAGGTGAAGAGAGGGAGGAGGGATTATATAAGCAAAGGGGTCAGGATCATGATGAGGAACCCCACAGAAACAGCTGACCCGAGCTATTGAGAGCTCACTGGCAACTGAGGAACCTCCATGGGACTGACCTAGTCAGTGCATGACAGCTGCATGGCACGGGCTTTTATGGGGCCTCTGGCAGTGGAACCAGAATTTATTCCTGGTACATCAACTAGCTTCTTGGAGCCCATTTCCTACAGAGGATCACCTTACTCGTCTTGAAATGTGGAGGGGTAGGGGGCATAAGGGCTTGGTCCTACCTCAACTTGATACAACAGACTACATTAACTCACCCTAGGAGTCCTTGTCCTCTTTGAGGAATTGGTGGGGGGATGGGGTGGAGGAGAGCTGGGGGGAGGACAGAGAAAAGGGGAGGGAGTGGGAACAGTGGTGGATATGTTAAAAAAAACTTTTAAATTAAATTTTTTTGAAAGATCAGCTTTCAATATGTGATATATGTATTAAGTAAATAGTGTCTGAATTAAGGAAAAGCCCTCTGTTGGACTGAGTAGAATTTGTTCCTGATGATTCCAACATATGCATGCCACTCAGAATGTAGGCTGGCAGAGGGTGGTGTAGTTCCTCCTGTGTTTCCGCCCTTCTCCCTTATCTTCCTTCTCCTACCTGCTCCCAGTACCTCCTTTGAAAATCTAACACCCAGAGTAGACCTTTGAAAATACAAATTTTATCATTTCATGTGTACCTTAGAAACCTTGCCAGGAATGCTGGCACACACTATACTCCTACTACTTGGGAGGTGGACCCAGGAGGATCAGGCCAGCCTCAGCTACACAAGTTTGAGATCAGCCTTGGTTACCTGAGATTCTGTCACCAGAAACAAGTAAGTGAGTGAGTGAGTGAGTGAGTGAGTGAGTGAGTAAGTACGGGATAAAACCCTCTGAGCTGAAGTCTAAGGTTACATTGAAAGTCCTTGTCGATGTCCCCCAGCTCTTCAATCCTGTGCCATTTTTGATCTCTTCGAGTGTTTGTCTTCATCTTGACTGTATTTGTGCCTCAAATGTTTGCAATTTAACATATGCTTCAAATGCTATGTTCTCAGTATAGCGAGTGAGAACAAAACTCTTTCCTACTTTCTGAAATATAACTTAGAGAAGTACAGTTCTCCTGTAAACAATGTCCTGGGTATCATTTTTGGAGTTTTCTGGCTGTGTGTATTTTGGATGTAGTGCCAATGGGGGAAAGGAATACTTTTAACCCCACACATAATTTAAGATTCTCCACTCTCTACCCCAAATGCTAAGAAATTCTACAGTGAATGTTTAAGAAACACTGATGGGTGCTGCATAGAGTAAGATGACAGTGAGGCATCATGGTGATGCTGCCGGAGTCACATTTCAGAAGCTTGATTGCCACACACGGGTGGTGACAATCACGTTGGAGAATGAAGATGCAGAGCGGTGTCATCCCTGGAAGGTGTTCTGCTGTAAAGCATGATTCAACATTAGAACATTGATGATTCTCATCTCTTGTCTCCCTTCCGTCTCTACCAAACTGCCTTCACTTTACCAGTCCTTTCCCCAGGTTTATGACTTGCTTTTGTTTCCTGACCCAGTCGCCTCAACTGGGGCCATCTATGTGATAGTCAATTTGGAACTGTCTATTAGAACTGAGATCACAGGTGGGTACACAAGGGAAGGTAACGATCCTCCTCTCTGCATCATCAATGGCACAGTGTTCAGCCCACCTTCACGCCTAACTGCTGATAGGTTCATTCTTGTGAAGATCCTGAGCAGGGATCCACAGCTCCTTCGAGTTCCTGATTGCTATGGCTGTCTTGCCCATAAGATGGTGGTTTATAGCCCTTCCCCTTGTCTTTTGTGGCTTACATTCTTTCCATTCTTTTTTATGCAGAGTTCTCTTAGCCCTAGCAGGCATAAAATAAATGCCTTGTTTGCCCTTCTCCAGTCCCCGTCTGTGTACACACACTTGTGCAAGTAAGTGCAGAGTGATGTTAGGCATTTTTTTTTTTTTACCTCAATTCATCTAACTTTTGGGGACAGATTATCTCAGTGAACCAGAAGTTTATCAATTTGGCTAGAATATTTGACTGGGATGTTGTCTTTGTCTGCTCCAAGCACATGCTTCTGTGTCTGGCTTTTTACTGCAATTCTGCAGGATCTGAGTTCAGGTTCTCTGTTTGTACAGCTATCACTTTCCCCCACAGAGACCTCTGCCAAGCCTGTTTTATGTTTTGTCACCCCAGTGGGAAATGAAAAGAAATTTGTGTTTTATGATTCTCTTATACCTGTATTTACTCAACAAATGGTTTTGTCCATACAATATATGCAAGGCACTAAAGGAAGCACTGGGAATCCAGCTGTGGATAAGACAGTTTTAAGGTTTTTTTGCATGAAGTATGTATTACAATGGGAAAGGCAGTCATTAACTAGTCAGATAAATAACTAGAATCATACTGTGAGATGTATAGTAGCCGTGTAAATGAGGAATTGACTTTATGCATACTGTTCCATCAACTTCTTAGACACTGACAAGTTATAGACACAAAAGCTAGGTAGTAGTTTATGGCTGAGGCCAACACACCATCAGCATTTTAGTGCAGTCAATAAATTAAGTAATGTTCAGGCTGTTTTTCTTGTTTCTGACATAAAGTAACGGTTGTGTCAGTTGCCCTGTGGTTAACAGCCACAGTTATTCTGGGAGAACACAGTTGCCATCAGTGAGCAATAACGGATCCAAAAGATCCAGCCAATGTCTTGCCAATGATGGAAAGAAATGAGATGCTCTAGCAGCTCCAAATGTTATGTTTTTCTAGTTGAAGACAATCTTTTTGTCTTGAAATTCTTTGTACGTTGTGACTTATGGGCATGAGTGATTGCTGAGAGGCATAGATCTAGATTATGGCAATTCATTAAAGCAGCTCTCCCTTATTATAACATTATCTGGATGCCAAATAAATGTTTTTGATGCTGCTGTTGTATGGTCAATGGTCTTCCACAAGACGTTATAGAAGATGAACCAGGAACATTGGGACTTCCTCAGTGCTTGCTATTCTTTAAGTCCTGGCAGCCTTCTTTAATATGAAGGGGACTATGAAATCTAGTTCCTTTCTCAGAGAATTGTTTTTATGTTTGCCTCTCTCTCTGGAACTGGAGTTACAGCTACAGACCATTGTGAGCTGCCACGTGGGTGCGGTGCTGTAAATCCAAATCCAAGCCTTCTGTCACAGCAGCCAGTGCTTTTAGCTGATGATCCATCTCTTCCAGACTTGATTTGATTATATTTAATACATAATCTCACGGAATAGCTCAGGCTTGTCTCAACCTCTTTGTGTAGATGACACCACCTACCAAGTGCTGGAGTGGTGTGCCCAGTCACACTTGTCACATTTCTTTATGCTTCAGTTTTTAATCATGACAGAACTCTTATTAAGTTCATATCATAATGAGTTCCTTTCTACTCAACTAATAAATAAATAGCAAATTGTGGTGGCTTATGCTTATTGTTGGCTTGACAGGTTCTCGATTCACCTTGGAGACAAACCTCTGTGATACATTTTCTGTGAGAACATTTTTAGATTTGGGTTAATTGAAGTGGGAAAACCTATCCTAAATATGTGAGGTACCATTTCATGGGCTGGGTTTCTAGATGAACAAATAGGAGAAAGCAGCTGGACATTGGCATTCATCCCTCTGCTTCCTGACTGGATACAGTGCGATCAGGTGCTTCACACTTTTGCTACTATACTTCCCCTCCCATGATACACTGCACCCTCAGTATTGTATAGGAAGCCAAAATATGTCCTTTCATATGTTGCTTTTGTCAGGCATTGTGTTACAACACAAGAAAGGCAATTAATAATTTAGTAATTTAGTTACTAAAGCATTATGGTGATTTTTGTCCTTATACAAAATTACATTGTATTAAACATGAAAACAGAAATAGAGACATGTGATGTTCAGTGAATTATGAAATATAATAACTACTACCCAAGTCAAGAAACAGAACATTTCCATGTATTACCCAAGCCCACTTGGGCTCACTCACCTTGTCAGCCTCCACTTACACCCTCAAAGGAATCACTGTTACTGTTGTCATAATAACTAATTCACTGAAATTCTGTGTCTTTCATTGTTCAAACGCACAGGTCATAATTTAGAATTTAGTCTTGTCCATTAAAAAGATGTTTCTTTTTATATGTGGATCTCTCCTCCATTATTTCTATTTCTCATAATTCACCTGATGAAAGAACTGAAACCTTGATCTATAGAATTTCCCAGTCAGTATTTTGCTAATAGTGGCCACCTAGTGATGTTCATCTTATTTATTCCCTTTCATACAAATTAGAAATAGTTTTTAGAAAATTAGTAAGACTCGTGTTTGGGCCCTTTGACAAGATTCTAAGTGAGGCTTTTTATTTCAAAATCAGAAGTAATATAATTATTATCTATCAATGGCCAATTAACTGTTGGTTTAAAGTAAGGCTATTCTATTTTTGTAATTTTTTAACTAAAAATTTTTATGGATATAGGTATTTTGCCTGCATATATGTGTACTGCATGTATGTCTACTGCCGATAGTGGCCAGAAGAAGGCATCAGATTTCCTAGGACTGGAGTTACAGATAGTTGTGAGATGCCATAAGGGGTGCTGGGAATTGTACCAGGGTCATCTGAAATTGTACCAGGGCTCTTAAGCACAAAGACATATCCAGTTGCATGCCATTTCATTTTCATTTATTATTTGGAATATTTTTCAAGAAATACACACCCTTACCTGTTATTTTGTCATGCAAGAAATCAATAATAAATGCTTATTTTTATTTATTAGAGCATTCAGAGTAATGGGAGGGAGATAACTCTTCCCAAAGTGGCCAGTTACTCTCTAGATATCAATACAAACTCACATACTTATATATAACTGTAGTTTCAATATGCCGGTATTATTATCCAAACTAAAGGTTAAATTATCTCATCTTTGGCTATTGGAAGAGTTTTTACATAAGCACAAGGTTCTTTGTCAAGACATAATACATTTTTCAAGTTCATCCTGAACATTTCTTGCCTTAGGCCTGTAATCTGCCATTTCTTTCAGAAGTCTTGAAGTGAACATTGACATTTCAGAGGAATGTTCTTAGTTGTAGAGACAAATGCTCATTGAGGTGATCTTTTCTTTTCTAGGTCTCTGTGGTGGATAAGAGCAAATGAAAGCAATATGCAGAGTGAAGCAGCTTGTGAGTTTTTATTGATGCTTCTGGTTAAAACTTCAGGGATTTTATATTTAATCTCTTCTCTAATTTTATTTGTGCTTCCTTTTTACCTATTAAAAGATTCCCAGTTCTTAAAGTTGATATTAAAATATGATGTGGGATGTCTTTCTGTATGCTGTAAATATCATTCATTAATAAAAGGACTTTTTTGGCCTGTGGCAGGGCATCTTAAAAAGAGGCAGGGCATCTGAGCATAGATACAGGGAAGGAAGAAGGAAGGTGAAGTAAAAGAGGCATGATTCAACTGACCAAAAATCAAGATATAAAAAATAAATAAACCACGGGCCATATGACAAGACAAATTAGTAAAAATGAATTAAATTAAGATGCAAGGGCTAGCTAACAATATGCCTAAGCCATAGGCCAAGAAAAATAATCAATATAAGCCTCTGTGTGTTTCTGTGAGACTGTGAATCTGCAAGTCTAGATCAAGGGCCAGACAAGCCAAAAACCTCTTATTGCAAATTGATATTAAAATGTCTAGTAATCATTGTAACACTCACTTTATCCCAAATTACCTACAACTTCAAAACATTTATTTACTGCTACTTCCCCAGCACTGTAGTCATAGATAAGAATCTGTGCTGTTTCTCTTCATATATGCCTCCTTAGTTTCTGTAGTTCTACAAGAGTTCACTATTATCTGATCATATAGCAATCTTATATTATTGTCTTCTCTTTTATGATCATTTAGTCTTATAATAATTTTCATTTTAATTAGTCTAGTATAGTAATAGTCTTATTATATTTTGAACACGTATTACTATCTTTAGTATATTTTTCTAGTCATTTTGGTTGTAGGAAGTAAATTCTCAGTAAGGGCATGGAAGAACAGTGATTTGTGATCATTTTTGCTACATATCAAATGAGTTCATCTTATGTCCTGGATATCTCAGATGTGATTTTATTTACTTAAAATATTAGATTAAATTCTACAGCTATACCTCAAAATCTTTTAAAACCATTTTTTAAGATACCTTTTTATTGTTTGAATTCCCTTTCAGTTTATAAATGTCCCATGTGAACTTAAAATGGATTTGCAATCAGCAACTTTCAGGTTCAATTTTTCATATGTATCAGGTCAGTTTTTCAGATTTTTGTCGTGATTGGGCCAGAGATGAGCAGAGGTTGAGAAGTGACTGCTCCTGGATGTCTTTAACCCAGAGCAGCAGCCATTCACCATCTCAGCCCAATGAGTCAGTGCCCTCACCTTTAGCAAATCTAGGCTCCAGTTTTTGTTCCTCTAATTGGCAAAGCTGCCAGGTTAGACTAGAAGCTTATTCAGCAGTGCTCAGTGGTGTCCACCCCGTATGATGTCCTCCTTCCCTGGATCCCTGCTAACTCCCCAGGGGTTGGGAAAGGACGTTTCAGAGTCTTCTTCCTTTGCAGTTGTCCACAGATAACAGAACTGGTCCAAATGTCCTTTTCACTGTCAACTCTGATGATAGATGGTGTATCTGCATCTCCCATGTTCTGAGTTTTATGTTTTTCAGTGAGCACACACTGCTTTGCAGATTTCTTTCCAGTCAGACAAAAAAGCCCCGTTCATTTACTATAGATTTTTTTTAATTTTTATTTTTTCCATACACACTTCTGTTCCCCTTCCCTCCCCTCCTCCCAGTCCTCCTCCAGTCTTCCCCTACCCCATATCCCCCATTCATTCCCCATGGAGGGGCAAGGAGTCCCAAGGTGAATCAATTCAGTCTGGCATATCCAGTTGAGGTTGAACTCAGGCCCTCCCTCCAGTGTCACGACTGAGTAAGGTGTTCCTCTGTAGGGAATGGGCTCTGAGATGTCAGTTCATGCACCAGGAATAAACTCTGGTCCAGCTTGAAGAGGCTCCACACACTGCCCACACTGTTCCACTGTCATCTACATTTGGAGGGTTTAGTTCTTTTCCATAAAGATCCCTCAGCTGTTATTTCTTAGTCAGTGAGCGCAATATCTCAGGTCAGCCATCTCTGTGGGTCTCCTTCTCGTGATCCTGATCCCTTTGCTCATATACTCTGTCCTCTCTCTTCAGCTGGACCAGAAGCTTGACCTGGTGCTTAGCTATGGATCTCTGCTTCTGCCTCCATCAGTTGCTGGATGAAGGTTCTATAATGACACTTAGGGTGGTCATTCATTTGATTATAGGGGAAGTGCTGTCTAGGCACTCTCTCCACTGTTGCTTGGAGTCCTAGCCAGGGACATCTTGGGGGTTCTTGGATGTTTCCCTAGTGTCAGGCTTCTCTCTAACCCCACAATTTTTTCCTTCTATCAAGACATCTATTTCTTTGCTCTCCCTCTCTGTTGTTCCTCCCACTCAACCATCCCATTCTCTCATGATCTGTTCTCACCTCTCCTTGCTCTCTCCCACCTATATAATCCCAATTTACTCAGGAGAGCGTCTCTATTTCCCCTTCCCAGGGGGAATCTATGGATGTATCTCTTAAGTTCCTCCTGTTACATAGATGCTCAGGGGTTGTAGATTGCAACAAACCCAGGATTGCCAAAAAAAAAAAAAAAAAAAAAATCCGTTCAATAATAGAACTTTGGGAGGCATCACCATTTCTAACTTCAAGCTCTACTATAGAACTACCATAATAAAAATGGCTTTGGTACTGGCATAAAAGCAGACTAGTGGATCAATGGAATGGAATTAATCCACATACCTATGAACACCTGATTTTTGACAAAGAGGCAAAAACTGTACAATGGAAAATAGAAAGCATCTTCAACAAATGGTGCTGGCATAACTGGGTGGCGGTGTGTAGAAGATGCAAATAGATCCATATCTGTCACCCTGCAGAAAACTCAAGGACAAGTGGATCAAAGACCTCAACATAAACCCAGTTCCACTGAACCTGATAGAAGAGAGAGTGTGAAGTAGCCTTGAATGCACTGGCACAGGTGACCACTTCCTAAATATAACGCTGGTAGCACAGACACTAAGGACAAAAACTAATAAATGGGGCCTCCTGAAACTCAGAAGCTTCTGTAAGGCAAAGGACATGGTCAATAAGACAAAATGACAGCCTACATAATAGGAAAAGATCTTCACCAACCCTACATCTGACAGAGGACTAATCTCTGAAAGAAATAGAGAACTCAAGAAGCTAGAGGTCAAAAAACCAAACAATCCAATTAAAAATGGGTTACAGAGCTAAATAGGGAATTTTCTACATAAGAATCTCAAATGGCTGAATGACACTTAAAAGAACTACTCCTTAGCCATCAGAGAAATCAAAACAGCTCTGAGATACCATCTTACAGTTATCAGAATTGCTAAGTTCAAAAACACAGATGACAGGCTATGCTGGAGGGAATGTGGAGCAAAGGAATGTGGAGCAAGCATTGGTGGTGGGAGTGTAAACTTGTACAGCCACTTTGGAGATCAGTGTTGCAGTTCCTCAGAAAACTTGGACTCACTCTCCCTAATGATCCAGCAATGCCACTATTTAGCATATATACCCAAACGTCACACATTCTGACCCCAAGGTCATTAGCTCAGCTATGTGTGTATTTTTATAGGTAAGTGCACATATATGTACACATATGTGTGTGATCATTAAGAGTGATGATATGTCTGGTGGTGCATTCCTTTAATTTCAGCACTTGGGATGGAGAGGCAGGCAGATGTCTTTGAACTCAAGGCCAAATTGGTCTATTCAGTGAGTTATAGGACAGAGCTATATAGACCCTGTCTCAGAAAAACAAAACAAAAGTAAGAATAATTATATATACATACATATAAAATATACATGTGAAGAAATAAAACTTTGAATATATTAAAACAAACACATTTAATTTGTATATTTAAACTTCTTTTAAGTTGTATGCCTATCAGTGGTTTCTCAAAGTAGAATTTGGAGTACATGTATTTTCTTTATGATTATTTGTATTCTGAATTTTCTACATTAAATTCCATTGTAGAATAATGTGAACTAAAAATGACTTGCCTCTACTATCCTAATTTTATTATAATCATATGAGAAGTGTGTTTTCCTGTAGCAATAGATGTTTTAGGTTGATTTATTGTTCACATAGTTTATTCTAATCACTGGCTATTCTATATGGATTACTGATAACCCCACAGACCCAGACAGAGACTTCCTTCCTCTTGAACCAAGGCATAATTTTAACTGTTTCTTTGATTTTTAAATATTCCTGTTTTGTCTATGACTAACAGTTTTCCTTTTGTCATGACCCTAGGACTTTCCTGACACCTAGTGATTGACACCCAGACTGTTTTGTTAAAATATGCTGCCATGTACAGATAGTTACAGCTACTCAAGGTAATTTTCACAATATTCAAAAATAATCTATTTTATCTCCAAATATTGTTGGAAGCAGTGATTAAGAATCTGAATAAGATGCTCCAGTTTGGTCTATGTTATGTTTTTTGGAAGAATATCTTTATATTTAATTATGTTTCTATTCAAGAAAAATGAAAAGCTCTATATTTAAGTATTTGAAAAGATTTATTTTTTAATATGTGTAGGTGTGTCTGTGTGTAGATAAATCTGTGAGTGCAATTGCCTACAGAAGCCAGAAGATCTGTCTGAAGTGGGAGGTATAGTTGGTTATGAGCCATCTGACATGGGTGCTGGGAATCGAATTCAGGTCTTCTGGAAGAACGGTATATGTTCTTAACATCTAAGCCAATCTTCCAGCCCCTGTTCCAGTATTTTTAAGGTATAAGAACATCATTTTAAATATGACTTGTCCTTAAATGATCCTTTTTACTTCCTATAAGTTTCTGACTCGTCAATAGAGTATTTCTTTGTCAAATGAAAGTTCATGCCAAGCAATTCACAAACATCTTATCCCATATCTAGCCACCTTGTAGACTTCTGTATGAAGGACTTATCCATAAGAATGGTAAAGAATGCAGGAGTGTCTGTGATGCGGTGGTTACCACTGCCTTTCCATCATTGTTTTCAGTGACTCCATTTTCATGGAAGCTTCTTAACAAGGACTTTCAGTATGGAGCTCACGGTGTTGGTCTCTGAGCCACTGTGCACCCAAGCCAGGCGTAGACTGTGGTCCTTAACTCTCTGTGTACATTATCTTACATTATCTTCAATAGTCCATGTGGCTGTTCTGAAGTCTGCGTTTCTCTCAGCCCCAGTGTTTCTAGCATGACCTCTAAATATCTGTACAAACCAACCAGTCTCAAGTGGAGAGGCTTAAATCTGGTCACCCACTTCCCTTCTAATCAGTTCTTACACAACAGCATTTAATATGTGTCTACATTTACTTAATACTTAGTTGTCATTTTTATGATAGCTAATAGCTGTTCTGTTCTGAACAAAAGTTACTGATTTTTAAATATGATTCTGTTTTTGGAATGCAGTACTCAAATTTTGCCATTGTATACTTTAAGTAGAAGGAACTTGGAGAGTATATTAAAGAGAAAAATGTCAGAATTATATATATATATATATTTCCAGGTAGATAATGCACTTCATGCCTATCTAGGTCTGTTCTCTCTTCGTGCTGATAATGGAAATACTTCTAACACTGGCACCAAAGTGGTCAAATTTTCCACTCTTTCTCCCAGAAAAGATCAGGAAGTGCAATAAGGTTCATGAAAATTTAAGCTTGAAGTTTAGAAAACTCAAAACAACCCAAACCCTCAAGCATTCAGTTTGGTTTGAATCTTGGACAAAAGTTTGCTATGCAACAAGTGGAGTCAGTCCAGTTAGAGGGCTGTAGTAACTTCTTTTCAGAGCCAGTGACGGGGAAATTATGAAACCATAACTTGGATCTCATTTTAACAAAACCAAGAAACAAAAACACTTACTGGAGAATCTGCTGGGGAAAGGGGGCCTGCCTAACCCCAATTGCTGCTACTTTACTGTGGCAGTTCCTCTTTCTATAGGAATTCTAAAACATTCCTTGCCACCCCCCAGAGAAGGCTGAGTTTTGAAAGTGATAGAGTAGTCTGTATTCAATTTATAAGCCTCCTGATGTGCACAACAGGGGAAGATCTTTCATAGGTGGTTAAGTCCAACAGAACTAAAGCCTGTCACATTGATTTCCCTTGTGGTCAGCTCTCATTTCAAAAGTCATCCCAGGAGACCAACTGTAGCTTTCTACCTAGTTAACTCCTGAAACAAATTTTCTGCTTTAAAGACAGCCCAATAATTTAGACCCTATCTACCTTGTCTACAAATTATTTGTCCCAGGAATAAAAATTCAGTTTAATGTGGCTTTATGTTATATTTAGTATGACAGAATTATTCCAAAGCATGGGTATATAACATCGGGAAAGCACCATCAAAGATTTTATACATAAACATTACTCAACAATGAAAACATCGTATCAAACCAAATACAGGGAAAGATTCATTCTGAAAAACAACCAGAAAACTTTGGTTGATTAGAAAAGAAAAGAATACGCAATAGAGATTCTGATCTCTCTAGTGTTTCTCACTGATCAAATACTACAGGGCAACAATGAGATCAGACTCAGTCTCTGCAGATGTGAAAGATGAACAGCCTGAAGACAAAGACTTAGTCCTGCTGCTGTTGTGAGGCGTGCAGTTGCAAAAGAGTATAGACTTTGTCTTAAAATCAAGTAACTAAATCGACAAAGCTCCAGTTAGGATTAAACTATTCACAATATCTACATTACTAAAACACAATTTTAAATTGTGAGTATATTTAGTGACTTAGTTGGGTTACATTAAGCATTAACTATTCTTTTAAGTGATCATTTCTGCTACTACATGGAATCATGTTACCATGAAATTTGAACTAATTCACATGAAATTTGTGAGTCACAAGCCAGGGAAATGTGGTTAATGATATTTGGTGTAACTTGAAAGTTTTCCTTTTTGCATTTCTTTTAAAATAAAATATTGTTTGAAATATTATGCTCTGATGACATCAATATGTAATTCATTTCCTTCTTTCTATTTGCCTTTCAGAACTACTGGAAGAACGTCTGCTTCTTAGAATATAAATGCATCTAGCTAACTTTTCAACATTTGAGTATTTCTTAGAATTATTTTTCTGATTGAATAATGATACAATATGATTGCAGTTGATAGTGGAATTATAGGAGTTTAATTATACATCTTGATTCTGGATATTTACCTGATCACTTTCCAGCCAATCAATAAATGTTGTGTAAAATACTATACTTAGGAATGAACTAATTGGCCAAAGAAATGAAGTAAGGCTAAATGTAAAATGTCTGTTAGGTGCTGAAGGCTCTTAGTTTTCCAATCACAGAAATTATCATTTCCAGACAGAAATGGGCCAAGTGTTCATGGAAGATATGATGTTGGTATCAACAGGTGTGTGAATTTTGATAAAAGTAAACAAGATATCAAGATATTTTAAGTAATTGGAAGGATTAGTGTATCAAGGACTAGGAAATACATTCTGTGTATTGGGACAATGTAGAAACCACAGCTTTTACATAGTTAAAATGGGAGAGTAATAAATGTCATGGTTTGAACTGTGGAATCAAACCAGATTTTGGAAGTCCAAACCAAGATATATGAATACAAAGAACAGCTCTAATTTTGTACTACATTAATTTATTACAAAAATTTGGTCTGGTTTGTATGTAAGTAGCAGTTGAGGTTTAGATGGATGAGATAACCAAAGGTCAGGATGGAGGAACAGATGTCTGAGATGGGAGCTGAGGGTGATAGAAAGTGGACACAGAAAAGAAGATGGAGGAAGAGAAAGGAGAAAGCCAGGACGTGAGAGCAGGTCTTGACAGTTGTAGTTACAGGCAGTTCTCATGCTTTACAGAGGCTACACCCAGTGGGACACGGGAGGTACCACTGGCTTTAAAAGAAAGGGTCTTTGGACCCAATTCAGAGTAGTTTTCATAAAGGAAACCCAGTTGCATGAAAAAAGGAAGCGATGGTAGCAAGAGACTGGAAGCAGAAGGTAATTTACTCTTCTGGGTGGAAAGCACGGAATAGTAGCAGTGTGCTCTCTGGTCTCCCCTGCTAAGGCCACATGTGCTTCCTATATAATTATCATTTATATGCCATTGATCTCCAAAGTTACGTCTCTGACTTAGACTTTATTCAAGGATTCTGTAATGCCTATGTATTAATTACTACTGGGATGTTACTTTCATTTCTGAAACTAAACTCACATTCTCCGTTTCACACTATAAGCAAAACAAACTACAAATAATGATAAGTAAACAGACAGGGCAACCCCTGCCTTCTGTATTTTAGAAATTATACAGCATTCTAGTTAGTTTCTTCTTCTGGACACTTTGAGGTCATTTTAACAAAATATTTCAGATTTAATTATAATTTTTGTTGTTGTTTTAGAGGATTTTTATGGTACACTCATTCTTTCTTTGTTTCTCTAGTCAAATCTGATGCCAAATCTTATCAGCATATTTCTTTTGCTAGTTAAAGACACTGTCACCTGGGCTAACATTTTAGTAACTTTCCACCATCCTTCAGAATCTTCTCTTGCTTTCTGCATAACCTATAACATAAAGCATTCTCTATGATCACAAATTGGTTTACAGTCACCCTCCTGCTTCACAGTTTCCTTTTGTCTCAAAGGGAAGCAATAGTATAAACACACATTAGTAGGCTGTGGCAACTAACACCATAAGGATGAATTAGGGAGGGATTCAGATGGATTCTGATATATGAATTGCCCTTATGACTTTACAGAATTGTGTGTAGTGGGGTTATGCTCTGTTCCATTATAGATAACTGTCCTGCCTACTGGTTTAATAAAAACACTGATTGGCTGAAGGCAGACAGGAAGTGTGGTCAAGGCTACCAGACTAAGAAAACTCTGGGAACAGGAAGAACAGAGCAGAGATGCCACAGAGTTGCTAGTCGAGCCAGTAGGATGCAGAGGACAACTATGCTGCTCTGAGAAAAGGTACCGAGCCACATGGCTGAAAAAGATAAGCATCATGGGTTAGTTTAAGAGCAAGAGGTAGCTAGCAATATGCCAGAGCCATAGGCTGAGCAGCATAAAATTAATATAAGCATCTGTGTGTTTCTGCGGGTCTGTGAGTCTGCGGGTCTGTGGGTCTGGACCACAGGCTAGACAGGCCAGAAACTTTATACAACAAATGGTGCCAAACACGGGTAAAATATACCCACATAAAGCCATAGAAAGCTTAAAAACAGTCTGTAGCACAGAAATGGAGCTAAAAACAGCTTCCTAGTTGTGTCTCTCACATGAGCTGTGGTAAAAAGACTGAGTGGTGTATGGGATTAAATTACAAAATGGCGTGTTTGCTGCACACAACTTAAGCTGAACAAGGTCAGTTCCTGATCCTCAAAATGGCGTGTTTGCTGCACACAACTTAAGCTGAACAAGGTCAGTTCCTGATCCTCAATGTAAGCAAGGAACTGTATATGGTGGATTTAAGGTTTCTGTTAATAAGGACAAAAAGGGAACAGAGTCAAAGATGGCTTCTTAGTGGTAGTGTTTTCTTGGATCAACTCTGCTTGCTGAGGCAAGCAGAGGCTTGGCTTTTTAAAGAGAAGCTTCCTGATTCAGCCTTAGAGGCAAAAACACTTGTGAGTCTTTTAAGAGGCCCTGCTGCCTAATACTTAAATGGAGTTCATGAGCAGGAGACAGCAGTGCTTTACTTGGTGATTATATGGACCCTAAAAATCTGCAGAGTGGTAACTGTGGGTCCTACCAGTACTTCGGCTAAAAAGCTAAATTCTATGAAGCTAGACTAGGAGCTGGATGGAGCCAGTCAGCCACTCTAGTGAAGCTTTTAATCCTTAGCCACACATTGGCAGATTAAAGGTGTGGTCAGAAACAGAAAGAAATAGAGAGAGCTGGGTGGAGTCAGCCACTCTAGCCAAGCAAAGGTGTGGCCAGAGACAGAATAAGATAAGAAATAAGAGATATACAGTAAATACAGATTTTTTTTTTTTTAAAAAAACCTCTACAGTATGGATAAGGATCACCCAAAGGTGCATGAATTAAAGGCTTGTTGAGCAGTCCATGTCACTATAGAATCTTCTAGTGGTAAAACCTTGTTGGAAGCTTTTAGGTCACTGGGAATGTGTTTTCAAAAAGGTTTTTGGGACCTGACCCTTTCTTCATCTACTCTGCTGTATCCTGGTCATAATAAAACAGTTTGTTTTTGCATGTCTCTGCAATGACATGTTGTCCCACCACAAGTCTCAAAGGAGAAGACCAAGAAACTCCAGTAAGCCTTTTCTTTTTGCAAATCGATAAACTCAGGTATTTGTTAGTAACAGAGTTCACCAACTTTTAGCTAGAAGTATAATTCAACAACATTTAAATTTCTTTTATATATGAAGCACTGTGGAGAGAAACAGCAGTAGGTAAGAGAATGTTCCAACTTTAATAAAGCAGATTATTTGATGGGTAAAGTAAATGCTAACAAATACTTCTGGTGAGTAGATTTAAGTGACATGCCCATGGCCAGTATGGGTATTCTAACCTCAGGCTTACAAGTGGAGCCTTTGTTTTCTGGTAAATGCAGTTGCTACTTTGTAGCTAGACTGGTGGATGGCAGGGGGTAGAATTCAGGCTACAGGTCTCAGTTCATCAACTTGCCTTTGACAGTATATAAAGGGTTTTAGTCAAGACAGTCAACTAAGATCACAGTTTATTGCTCATATTAAGAAGTACAAAGCATGGGCTTCCTGAAAATGGTTCATTTGGTAGTAAATAAATATGGTCTATATTTTTGGTAAGACTGAGATAAAACTTTGATGGAGTTATGCGACCGTGGCAACATATTTTCAACTGTGACACCAGTTGCCAAGTTATCATAGAGTTAGTACATTACTTAGCAGGCAGACAGGCATGCTGGCTAAACAACCCACGAGGCTGCAGACTAAACTGAGGAATGATAAAAGAATGTACTTAAAGCATGTTTATGTGGATGACATTTGTTATGTGTATCATATCCAACTCTTGGATGAGTGTCATTAGATTTTCTGGGTTGAATTTAATGTGAAGATAACAGAATTGGGTTTCTGAAGACAGGGTATTTATGACCTTCAAAATCTTGCTAAAATATTCTTCATAATTCATTCTTCTAGACAATAACTTTTTGGTGGTGAAATATTATTCTTTATTACTTTGTCTTTGTGCTTTGAGAATAATAAGGTGAAACAAAGCTGGAAAGAATAAAATTACTTCTCAGTTTTAAAATATATAAGAAAATAAATTGTGTATATACCTGTATAAATTTGGCAATATATTCTGTATTGTAATCAAATTGTAAATTTATGAAGGAAAGCTGTGGCCAAAGTTTCTAAAATTTTAAATTTTATTGCCATTACTCTGTGTGTGTGTGGGGGGGGGGGCAGAAGGGGAGAAGAGAGCAGTGGTGTACCATAGCCTCTGGGTATGTGGAGATCAGAGATAAAATTGTGCAGTCATTTTCTCATCCAGGCTTTAGGCAGGTTTCAAGTTTCCAGGCCTCCCTGCAAGCATTTGAATCCACTAAGACAGCAGTTCTCAATTTGTGGGTCAGGGTTCATATATCAGACATCCTACATAGCAGATATGTACATTGTGGTTCACAACAGTAGCGAAATTACAGTTATTAAGTATTAATAAAAATAGTTTTATGTTTGGGGGGTCACTGTACCAGTCCCAGCTCCCAAATCACAACACAGAGACTTATTAGTTTTGAATGCTCGCCCTAGCTTAGGTTCCTTTCTGTCTAGCTCTTTTAACTTACATTAATCTGTTTCTTTTTATCTACCTTCTTGACTCAGGGCTTATTGCCTTTCTTCTTTCTGTATATCTTACTTGACTGTTTCTCTATGTCTGCCTGGCTTCTGGCCTCCCAAGTCCTTTGTTTTCTCTTCTTCTTCCTCTTCTTCCTCTTCTTCCTCTTCTTCCTCTTCCTTGTCTTCTTCTTCTTCCTCTTCTTCCTCTTCCTCGTCTTCTTCCTCTTCTTCCTCTTCCTCGTCTTCTCCTTCTTCTTTTTTTGAGCCTAGCTTTCTCCTATTTATTCTCTCTGCCTGCCAGCCCCACCTATCCTTTGTCTACCTACCTATTGGCCATTAAGCTTTTTATTAGACCAATCGGTGTCTTAGGCAAGCAAGGTGAAACAGATGCGATATATCTTTATGTCACTGAACATACATCCTTACATCACTTAACAAATGCAGCAGAAACAAAAGCAACACACCTTTACACAGTTAAAGTAATATTACAAAGCATAAACAAATGGAATATATCTTTGCCTAGTTAAAATAACATTCCACAGCAGGTCAGTACAATATGAGGAGTTGTATTAAAGGGTCATGATGTTAGGGAAGGTTGGGAACGGCTGCACTAAGCCATCTCTCTCATCACTGTGAAATCTTATTAGTAACTTTCAAAGTGTGAAGGCTGAATGTGAGAAGAAGTCCAGGCCACCCTCAGGTGTGCCTCTACTACCTCGAATGCTCCACTCACATCCTCATGCTTGGACACAAGCCCTTTACTCACTGAGTCATACCCTCAGCCCCATTGTTTTCTTTATTTGTGTACTGTGTAAAATCATGTTGAGGCTGATGATATTAAAACATTGTAGGTTAGTAGAAGTAGGGAATGAGCTACTACCCTTTCTCATCTAATACCTAAAAGAAACAAAGACATATAGAAGTTAAAATAAGCTGCTTAAGCAAGGTGTTAGAACCAGGATCATACACAACTGTCAGATTCAACTGAGACTAGTCCTGAGGCCAGCACACCACACAGCCTGCTGGTAATCCACCAGTACTTAGGGCTTTAGCAAAAAAGAATGTTTGAGTGGCCATGTCAGACAGATGTAGATTTAGGAGAGTGGAGAGGCATTTGCAAAACCCACTGTGGACAACTGAGTGAAGGTGTACCACTCCATGGTAATCATAAATAAAATGAGCTTTAAACAAACGGAAGCTACAAGAATACAGGGAAGCTTGAATGGGGAAGCCACCCACTTCACTGTTTTGTCCAAATATAAATTTGTGTGCAAAATAATTTTGTGTAGTATGTAGAAAGAAAATCCTTGGGTGTAAGATTTCTAAATCTGTAGTTATGTATCCAACATATCTATACACCTATACATATACTTGTACTTTTTGAAAAGGATGTTTTCCTACTATTTTATCCTAGCCTTAGAACTTAAAACTTTATTTATTTGCTTCCTTTATTATTTGTTCCCCATGTGCCACAGAGCCCACAAAAGTTTATTGTAAATATTTGGAAGGTCAATGACTTATTGAATACATGAATAATAACTTTCCTTTCTCCCTTTATGTTCCATATCACATAGACTATTGGACCATGTTTGAGTGTAGAAAAGGGATGCTCTGAGGGGAGGGGCAGAGATCTTCTGAAAGGCTGTGGAAATAGCAAAGTGTTCCATCATTTCTATTCCTGCTTGTCATGAAATGAGGTAGACAAAATCCGTTAGGATCTGGCAGTGCTGCTGTTTCCAACAGTAAAGAAGAGCCAAGCAAAAGAGAAGCCAGTGAAAATACTATCATTCTTTATGTCAGCCCCAATGTCCACATGCACAAGAGCATTGGCCCAACACGTACACATGCACATATATAAACTTAGTATTTCTTTTGTCTGTTTGTCTAGTCAGCTCAAATGGCTGGACTCGTGTTTTGGCTCCTATAACCAACCAGACTCTGGCTCACCCTACCTGTGAACTTTTTGGCTTGCTTGGGTAGAGTGAAGTGGTTTAAATTTCTGAGAACAAATAATTCAGCTCTAGGAAAAGGCCATGGTTATACAAAACCCTTTCATTTCTGCTTCTGTGGGTTTGGTGTCTCTGTAAAAAGGAGCAGTAAGTCAGAGAAGGACAGTATTTAGCCACGTGTGCTTCATGGCATCTCTCCTTTAGTGTTATCAGAACATTAATTTGTGGATCCTGAGCAGAGCTAATGTCTCTAAATCACAGTGCCCTGATGTTGCTATGCACCAGAAAGCTGACCTCAACGCTGTTCTTGTCTCCATTCTGGGACAATGAGAGATGGCATTATAACGAGGGCACAATCAGCTCCAATAGGTTGTGGACATCGTACAATTGTGGGTATTGTATCCTACTTATCATCTGTTTCCATGTTTTCTGGTTCTTCCCAAACAGGAAGACCTTGGAAAGGCATGTAGGTGCCACTCCACTTACAGTAGAGATGCACTGGACCTGATAAATTCATTTTCAGTGACTGGAGACAGTATTTGAACCAGATACATATATGTATAGAGATGTATAAACCTCTTTTGTACTTTTTCTCTTATGACACCTTCTGTATGGTAGGCAAGTCTTTTAGCACTCAATTGCATCTCCAGACTAAACCAATTTTCAACTGGTTTTAAAAGTATACCCAAACTCAAACCAGTGGTAATGGCATATGCCTTTGAGCACTTTGGAGGCAGAGGCTCTGACTTCAGGCCAGTTTGGTCTATAGAGCAATTTCCAGCACAGTCAGGGCTGTACAGAAAAAACCCCATCTCAAAAAACCAGGGGAAAAATATCCTCAAGCAGAAATCTCACTTGTATGGCCTTATTCTTTTCCTTTATCAAGAGCAAAACATACAAACAATCTTCTCTATTCAGGCTTTTTATTTTGTTTTTAAGATTTCTCTTTGTATTTAAATGTGTGTGAGTGTGTGTGAGTGTGTGTGAGTGTGTGTGTGTGTGTGTGGGTGTGTGTGTGTGTGTGTGTGTGTGTGTGGGTGTGTGTGTGGGTGTGTGTGTGGGTGTGTGTGTGTGAGTGTGTGTGTGTGTGAGTGTGTGTGTGTGTGTGTGTGTGTGTGTGTGTGTGTGTGTGTGTGTGTGTATTGGCGGAGGCCAGAAGAAGGTGTCAAACTCTTTGGATCTGGAGTTATAGGCAATTGTGAGCAGTCTGACATGGGTTCTGGGAACGTCCTCTGTAAAAACAACAAACCTCTGAGGCACGTCTCCAGCTCCCCATCCTCCCTACATTTAGCCTTTTTAAAGGAATGAAGTGTCATATTATTTATTAATATGTATTCATTCAAGTAACTTTCAGTGTTCTGCTTCCCTTTGCCTCAGTTCCCACAGGTAACCTTTTTTTTTTTTTTTTTTTTTTTTTGCTTTACTGGTATGAAACCAAGAACCTGATACACACTAGGCAAATGCTCTACCACCAGCAGTACTACTGTTCTTTGAGAAGTTATGGACATCTATTTTATTCACACAGCCTTGTCTAGTGAGCTTGGAGTGAAGTACATAGGGAGGAGCTTATGAAACACCTTTCTTATATTGTAGCTTAGAACTGTGTCCAGAGGAAGACAGTGGTGGGCCTTGTACTTTAGAGTATCAGGGAAGCGAGTGATGGTTCTTCCAATGATCTCATTTTCTCTTTCCAATCTCATTTACCACACGGTACTTTAGTATTAGAGATCATCAATGCCACTTACAAGTTAATGCAACAAAAAGTTATTTTGACATATCAGGTAAAAGTAGGGGAGAATATAAATTACATGTTGGGTGGGGAGAATGAAAATTATCCACGTGAAAGAAGTCATAAAAGGTTACTAGTGTTTCTGTGTCCAAATAATCTGTTGTGGGGTAATCATAACTCCTTAACTGAAATATAAGGACTAAAGTGTGGCAGGAAATTGGTTTAAGACCAACACATGTTCCAGAGAAGCGGGAGGATGTTTTACATGTCTGTGCTCATGCCCTTCCACCTTAGCAAAGCACGACCCCTCTCCCTAGTTCTGGCTGATCTTGTTAATTAGGACAAAAAAAAGTCTGTTTTTGTATTTATTTATTTAGTTTTTAATACAAGGTTTTGCTTTGTAGCAAAGGAGAACCTTAAAATCCCCATTTTCCTACCTCACCATTTTGAATGCTGGAATTATAGTTGTGTGCGACTGTGTTTGACTCTTTATTCTTTCGGTTTCTGAGACATCGATTTCTTTTTAGTCTGTGTATTTTAGAAGGTGTACGTGACAGTTTGGAGAAGGAAGGTGAGAACCACATTTTGAGTCTGGAAGCAGACACTGGACATGTTTCTTTATGCTGTAAAGACAATGATATAGCTTCAACAGGGCTCTGTAGTGCTGGACTTCTAGTGTTTGTTCTGCTTCTTCTTTAAAATGCCAGGGTTTTCCTTGGGTCCTCCAATAGTGAACTTATTGTGATCTCCAGTTATCATGGTTTTGTACTTTTCATTGGAACACTGGAAAATTTGTCACAAAGATTTGAAGGGCAACTCCGTTGGTAAACAATAACAAAGGCCATTAGCCACACAGCTTCAGCCAGGTTTTCCAGAAAACAAGGATTGAGTTTGGAGTCCTGTTGCCTGGGTCATTGATAATTATGGAGAACTCCTGAAAATAGAGAAGCCATGCACCCTGTTTTTGGAAATAATGTCCTTCATTGTCCTGGAAATCACTGTTTATGCTGTCTGGGCCTGCCAGTAAGACCAAGGGTTCCATCTATTTCAGCTTCTCTGGTGGGAGTGTGAACCAACATGCTCTGATTTTTTTCAACCATGGTTTCTGGGAACTGAGTCCAGGTCCTCATGATTGCAGAGAAAGCACTTTACCAACTGAGCAGTCTCTCCCTTTGGTTGTTAGACCAGCTTGGATGGCAAATCTGCAGCCTTAGAAGCTGGTGATGGAGGAGAGCCAAGATGCTCTCACAAAGCACCACCGATGATGCTGAAATCTCCAGGGAAAACAGCATGATGAAAGAGTGCAGGACAGATGAAGTCTTGCTGTTCTTCACATAGGACCTGAAAACCTGATTATGTCCTATACAGCGAGGTATAGGATGAGTCCCTGGGCAGCCGTACTTCCACTGGCAAGGAGGGTTGGTCCCTGGAGAGCAAGGACTTAGAGGAATTGAATGCCTTCTCATGACTCTGCCCTGGGCTTCCCAACAGGGCAAGAGCAAAAGCAAGGAAGTAAAGCCATTCTGTTGCTGGTTCTTCCAAGAACCTTTATTCTGCTATATGCTTGGACTCAAACTACAGACAGTCTTTTGGTATCTGAACTTCTATACTTTATTATTTTATGTCTTACTGGAATTTTTCCTGCTTTAATGGTTCATTTGAAAAATCCTTTCTCCCTCTGTATTTTTCCTTACTGAAAATGTTCTCTGTTTCCTTTCCAGTTGTGTCTGCCCCAATCCTACTCCCTAGAGGAACCCTCTGGTAATGGTTTGATGTATAGCCTTCCAAACTTCTTCAATTATTTCCTATGCTAACTGGGATAATAGGCTGCTGTACCTGGAGGAGACCCTAGAGAGCATCTTCCTTTCTTCCTATTAATACCTTTCAGCCTTCCATAAGGTAAATGTCCCATCTAAAATCTCACCGTAGTGTGGAGCTGGCAAAAGTGGGACTAGAATGTAGGTCCTTTCTAAGTTCCTCTCACATCTTTATAGTCTTAGCTATTGGATGCCCCAAAGAGGTAGTTTCTGTAAGCTGGATGGATTTGTCTTGCAAGGTGATCATTTCCTAATGGAAAGTAATAGCTCACCTCACTAAATAGACATGCTTGTAGATTTCCAGAAGCTGGTTGCACAGTCCCCATGTTCTGCTGTCTGGAGTAGCACTCTTACATAGACTGTCCTTACATCTTTCTGTCATACAGAAAGTTTGCCTCTATTATTGCTGTTTACTTCACGACTTTGGACACAGTCATAGGTCTCCCTTAAAGGATAAAACTTAACCCAACCAGCCTGCTCACACAGCTAATTCTTTAGATAGCTTCTGAATGTTCCCCATAAAACCCAGGATTTTCTTCTGGTGCAGAACATCATGTTTTTTACTCATGTATCTTCAGTTGAAATTTATGGCTTGCTTAGGAAAGTCTGCCCTACCTTAGATGTCTAGCCTAGTCCTCTTTTATATTTTTTACACAGATGCTCCCTAAGGCTTTTACTCTAAGTACAAACTGAGCTCTCCTCTTATACAATGGAGATTGCTTGTTGTCATGATATAGCCCTATGGAGAACCTCCCAAACTCATCCTAGTCCCTTGACCCAGCCCTTCTCAGAACTCCTTGCTCATATGTCCTATTTGGACATCTTAAGGTCACTGTTCTTCAGCCGGCACAGACCTTAAGTCTGTTCAAGCTCTAACATGTCTTATAATAAACATATTTACTTTGTCTATGGTCAGATCTTTGACACCAATTAAACTAACAGTGAATTTTGGGTAAAGTTTTTTGTTTTGTTCTGATTTATTCTTACTTTAATTTTTTGCTAGGCATCCAAATTGACCAAACTTGAACTTTATAGGAGGAACATGTTAAGAGTAGTGCCAGGAAGGCCCACTTTGCAGATATATTTTGCAGTTAGCAGAGTACAGGAAAGCTCTTCTGAGCCTGATGTCGTGGTTATTGTGTAGGGACTTTCCTTTCATATTGGCCTCTGCCTGTTGTTTCTTTGTGTGTGTGTGTGTGAGATGTTAAACAGCATTTTGTTTCTTGAAACTACAGAATAATACTTTCATATCCACTTTAAAAGGATGGGATCTGTTTTACAACTGGGACTATTTTGCTATGAAGAATTCTGCAGCACAGCACTGCGTTCATGAGGTTCAGGCTCATGCCTCTGAGCCTTAATCACAAGCAGATGCTGTTCTGAATCAAGAATTCCCCTCTCTGGCTGTTCTGCCTGAGCAATGAGCTGCCTAACTTGGATCCTACAGGCTTCTTGAAAAACTCCACAGGCTGCCTCACTAGCATGCTGGTAACATACAGAAGATTGATATTTCCCAGACCCAAGCAGGACTTTGAAATAATACCTATCCCTTGCAGAAAGCAATTTATCTTCCCTTCCTCCCAGAAGTGTTTTCTCATACGTGATCTCATTTTGTCCTCCACGTAGTCCTTGGAGTTAATCAGGGAAAGTAAAATTCTCCCCTAGGAACCTGAGGTCCTGATGTTAAGTAGCTTGCTCAAGGTCACACAATTAACTTGGATCCAGTTTTTTTTTTCCTACCAAAATGACATACCAGCATTTACTTTGTCCTGTGTCAAAGTCGTTTTCAAGAGCTAGATGAATCCAGGATACCTGTCATGTATAGAGCATAGATTTAAGCTACATTTGTAACATAATTTGGTGTTTTGTGTATATAAGCTAGTGAATCAGCAAACCTAAAATTATTTGGGGTATGAGGTCTTCTCTTTGGAAACAGACAGATTTCTATGAGTTCAAGTAAAGCCTGGTCTACATAGCGAGTTCCAGGCCAAGCAAGGCTACGTAGCAAGACCTTGTCTCAAAACCAGCCAACCAACAACTAACCAAATGAACAAATAAATGGAGGAACAGTTTAACCCTAGCTCCAGGAGAGTTGAGGTAAGGTATTGTAAGTCTGAGAGCAGCCTAGTTCAAGACTAGCCTGGGATATAGAATAAAGTCTTATCAATTCCTGAATCATTTCCAGAAATTAACACTCATGCTATAGAAAAAATTATATTTCTCTGGAAAAATACCTTGGAGATAGAAGGTGAAACCTAAAGAATCTGAGTTTCCTAGTGTGTGCAGGCATAAGAACAGAGGGAATTATAGAAAGACAGAAAGTTGTGATTGTGTAGATTAAGACTCAGTAGATACCTCTGAATGGTGGGTAGCCAGAAATGACTCTGAAGAAAGTAAGGTAAATATAGAGGTTAAAGTTTTTTTTTTTCTTTGTATGTATGTGTGTGTTTGCATAAATGTTTGTGTGCCTGCAGAGAACAAAATAGCACGCCAAATCCTCTGGATCTGCTGGTTTTGCATTCCCAACATGATGCTAGGAAATTATTTCAAATCTTCTGGAAGAGCAAGTGCTCTTAAGCAGTGATTCATTTCTGCAGACCCCAGATACAGATACAAGGTGCTTGCTCTATGACTCTTATCTACCCACCAAAATCTGCACTCTGTGATGAACTCTGTTTCTATAGGCATAAAGGAGGCTGAGCTTTATTTCAGAATTGATCTATATAAAGAACTGAGGTTAACACAAGAGCTTGTTTTATGGACTCATAGATGTCTAGGGAGAACTGTGGCTAACTGAAGACTTCAATCTACTTATGTATCCAGGTACAATTATGGTAAGTAGCACCTGTTTAAATATGTGACAATAAGCACAGAAATATGGAAACATATTTGAAATATCCACATGGCTGTATGAGAACTAGGATTTATTTGGAGATCTTATAATTAAGGCTCCTATCAAAAAACCAAATGTGAACAAGGTCATCTGCAGGGTTAGTGACTGTTGAGAACTTTGAGCTATACTTCTAGCTCTGGCCCAGTTTGTACAGATGTTTAACTTAGCTCCATTACCTTTATTCTTTTTCTATGTAGTGCATAATGGTAGTTCATATGAACTACTTTTAATGTGAAGCCAGAGCCAGGAAATTGGGAGATTTTTTTTTCTTTTTACATCTGGAAATATTTACCTCAAGATCTTGAGAAAGAGTTCTTGATCTGAGAGGGGAGAGGAACAAGGCAGAGGACGCAGAATCAAAGCAATCATTTCCAGCTCAGCAAAGAACAGACTGTGAACATGATTAGTAGGAGCAGAAATGTCTTCTTCCTGAGCCCAGAAATACATTGCCTTTGGTATATGGTAGGCTACCATAGAGTGCCACGCCAGATGACAAGAATCGACAAGATTGCTTCTGTTGGATGTGTACAATCGTCCTGGTAAATACCCAACGCCACCCACCTCCAAGTAAGGGTGGGAGTGCAGAGCCTTGCGGACTTCAGGATTAGTGTTGACTAGTCTAGGAGAAAGAAGCTGCAGGAATAATAATCTAATGGTGAGACTTATATAAACTTCTAAAATAAAGGTTTCTGCTATTTTCTACTCTTAATGAAATCCTGTTACCTTTGAGAATGCTGTTATGATAGAAGTTTAGGGTGTCATGTAGAGAAGGTAGCGCTGCACAGCATTTCTTCTCCCCATCCTTTGGCTCTTCATTCTTTCTACCTCCTTGTCCATGATGTTAATTCCCTGAGCCTTGGTTTTGGAAAGCTCCATATAGAGGTACCATTTAGGGCTGAACGCATAATTTCCTATCATCAGTGCTTTGTCCACATACACATCTCTCCTCTTACTGCTGTTTACCAGAAAGAAGCGTCTCTGACCAAAACTGAGAACAGCCTATGTTTGTGGACACAACCATAAATATTTAGAAGGCAATTTAACAATATGGTCATTTAGCAAAATAATAGCAGCTTCTATCCTAGAGCCCGTGACTGCCCAAATTCCCCATGGAGCAGGTCTCTAGTTCATTCAGAAAGCAGTTAGGCTTAACAGTCAGGCTATAACAGTCAGGTCTCTACTGTAACAGGAGAATGCTTTACTCAGCAGGCCAGTATTGTAGCATTAGGATCCAGCACTAGGTAAGACTACTGGTATCTTTACCCCTAGTGGCAGACCTTCTGGCACTGTGAAAGCTAGCCAGTGGAGAGGTTTCCTGGTTGGTTGAGATTGATTCCTCTATATTCTGCAGCCAAAGTATGTAAAGTCTTCAACAACAGGGTTTTTATCATGTGACTATGGTATGTAACCAAGGGCAGTGGCAACAGCCTATCTTGTTTTCAAGACCTCAGAGGACTCTGACGAATAACCCACAGGGAAGTATCCTATGCCTTGTATCGTACTGCGATTTTCATGTAATAACTCATATCTTCAGAAAATACTATTTCCCCCAATCAGGGTGGTTCCACTGAAACTATTTTTAAAGCTGTATTTTGAAACTGATTTACTCATTAGTGGATTTCCATAAGGTTTCCCCCTAGATCCTTGGTTTTGATTAATGCTCCCATTCACTTCTCCATCCCACCGCTCAGCGCTTCTCCTCCCTCTTCTTTCGTCTCTCATGCTCTACTATCTTTCCACCTTTTTTTTTTAAAAGTCGGTTTCCATAGGCTTTTCCTTCTTTGTGGTAGTCTCTGCCCCAACTCCTCCCCCATTCCCTTTATGCTTCTACTCTCCTCCCTATTGAAGCCTGTGCCACCCCCCCATTCCACCCACTATCTTATAAAATAAACCACCCCCTTCCTTAACATGTCTCCCAAAGGCCACTTTCTAACTTCCTGGCTTCTACTTTGCTCTAATTTAAATACACAAAACAAAGTATTTGAAGAAAAGTTTAAAAAGAGAATGTTTTATATTTACTTATATTCTTGCTAATCATAACACTTTTGTAGATACAAGTTGACATGAAGCTTTTTTTTTCTGCTGAAAAGCATGAATGTCTACTTAATACAGATCCTATAAGAAATCATAAAATTTAAAAATTTGAGTAGAATATATTAGTTTTATCCTTAAATTTGAATGTTCATTTTACTGGATACAGAATCTTAGATTAGCAGATTTTTTTTCTTAGCAACTGAAGGGTATATTATTGTCTTTTAGCTTGTATAATTTTGATGAAAGTTTTTTTATTTTTGTTCCTCCAGCTATTTTGTGTATTTTTCCTTCTCTGGATATTGTTAAGAGCATCACCAGGTTTTGGCAAGTTGTTTAAAATATCTTCAAGTTGTTCTTATATTAGAAGTCACTCACCCCTAGAATTCTCTGATGTGTTTTCTCACCACATGTTTTAATATAGCTGTTTTTAACACTCCATTTGCTGTCATGTCTGTCATTTATTAACCCTTGTCTGTCATAGGTGGGTCACAGTTTCCCTCTTCTTGGCTCAGTAATTTTGTATAAGGAGCTAGTCAATAAGTGGATTTCCATCCAGAGTTCATCTATCATCTTAATTTGTTTCATTATGTAGTTAATTTACTTACATATTAATTTAGTATATTCAAGGTCTTTAAAATTTATTTGTTGTTTAACAGATTTTTATTACAATTATTTGTTTATATGTGTGCATATGCACATATGTCATAGTAGACATAGAGGCTAGAGGATGATTTGGGTGTTGGTTCTCTCCTTCTATCATGTGGGTCCTGAGACAGGCACTCGGGTCACTAGGCGTGGAAGCAGGCATCTTTATTTTCTGAGCCATCTCACTGGCCCCAAGACCCCTATTAAACAAGTGTTTAGTAAATCCAGCTCACTAGTATTTCTGTTGTTTACTTTTCTATGGGTTTTAGCTATTTCCCCCATGCTGTACTGTCATTTGTAACTGGATAATCCGATATTGGTTAGCAGAAAATTATGAAGATCATTTGAAGATATGTTGTTCCTTCATTTAGAGAATATTTTTATGTGCTTTTGGTTTGAAAGTCTACTTAAATCTATTCTGGCACTGAGCTGGTTCAAGAATGGATTTCAGTGTATAATGAAAGCTCATCTCCTAAATTTGGGCTATCTCTTAAGTTTTCAGGGGGCCTAACTAAAGACCTGGCATATTTGTCATACTTCTTCCTCCTTGGCCACTTTTGAGCTCTAGCTTATGTCTCTCCTCTTATCAGTAAATTGATTATCTTAGTTTTCTGTTTCATAATGAAAAAAAAGATTCAAGCCTGAGTAATGTGTAAACAACAGAGCTTTATTCAGTTTAAAATGTTGGAGCCTGAAAGTCTAAAGAGTATGGTCCCAGTACTGAGGAGGGCCTCCCTTGCTGCACAACATCAAAGCAGGTGGTTTCCTGGTGGGAGAATACCAGACAGGGAGAAAAGTGCAAATCAACACGGAGAACAGTGAAGGGGCCAGGTTTGCTGCTGACAGTTTGTCATGGGAACTAACACGGAGTTCCACTCTCCATTTTATGTGATTTCCAACTGTAGTATAAAGCAATTTCCAAATAAAATACACTTTTAGAAAATCTTACAATGTTTACAGTTCTTGTTTTGTGTGTCCTATGTTCATGGGATAGTGTCTTTAAAAAAGTTTGAGAGTATAGTTGTAAACAGAAAAAGTAATTTTGATCTATCTGTAGGACTGATTAAGCTGGGTTACAGTGTCTAATGTCTCAAGGAAAGTAAATGAAATGATGCTGCTGATGATATGTATGACTTCATCTCATTTCTGACTGTGATGGAGGATGTTCCTAAGGCTCTCCCCCTAAACAGCATGGAATATCTTTCCATTTTCTAACATCCTCTTCAACTTCTTTCTTCAGTGATTTAGAGATTTTGTCAAACAGGTCTGCTACTCTTTGGTTAGAGTTATGTCAAGATATTTAATGTTATTTGCAGCTATTGTAAAGGTGATGTTTCCCTTATTTCTTCCTCAGCCCTTCTATCCTTAGTGTACAGGAGGGCTAGTGATTTTTTTTTGAATTAATCTTGTACTTTCTACCTTGATGAAGGTGTTTATCAGCTGTAGGAGTTCCCTGGTAGAATTTTGGGGGTCACTTATATATATGATCATATCATCTGCAAATAGAGATAGTTTGACTTCTTCCTTTCCAATTGTATCCCCTTAATCTTCTTTTGTTCTCTTGCTGTTTTAGCTAAAACTTCGAGAACTAAATTGAACAGATAAGGAGAGAGAGGACAGCCTTGTCCTGTTCCTGATTTTAGTGGGATTGCTTTGAGTGCTTCTCCATTTAGTTTGATGTTGGCTGTTGGCTTGTTGTATATCACCTTTATTATATTTAGGTATTTTACCTGTGTTCCTGATCTCTCCAGGACTTTTATCATATGAAGGAGTGTTAGGTTTTGTCAAAGACTTTTTCAGCATCTATTGTGATGATCATGTGGTTTTTTTTCTTTCAGTTTGTTTATATGATGGATGACATTCACAGTTTTACGTATGTTAAACCATCCCTGGATCTCTGGGATGAAGCCTACTTGATCACAGTGGATAATTTTTTTGATATGTTGTTGGATTCGGTTTGCCAGAATTTTATTGAGTATTTTTGCATCAATGAGGAAGATTGGTCTGTAATTCCCTTTCTTTGTTGCATCTTTGGGTGGCTTGGGAATCAGGGTGATTGTGGCCTCATAAAGAGAAGTCTGACAATGTTCCTTCAGTTTCTACTTATGGAACAGTTTGAGGAGTATTGGTATTAGTTCTTCTCCGAATGTCTGATAGAATTCTATACTGAAACGACATGGTCCTGGGCTTTTTATTTTACTTGGGAGACTTTTAATAACAGCTTCAATTTCCTTTGGGTTAATAGGTCTCTTTAGGTCTTTAATCTGATCTTTATTTAATTTTGATAAGTGGTGCCTGTCTAACGAGCTGTCCATTTCTTTTAGGTTTTCCATTTTGGTGAAATATAGATTTTCAAAGTATGACCTGATAATTCTCTGGATTTCCTGGGTGTCTGTTGTTATGTCCCCATTTTCATTTTGGATTCTGTTAATTTGGATACTCTCTCTGCCTTTTGGTTAGTTTGGATAAGGGTTTATCTATGTTGTTAATATTCTCAAAGAACCAACTCTTTGACTCATTGGTTCTTTGTATTGTTCACTTTGTTTCTATTGTATTGATTTCAGCCCTATGTTTGATTATTTTCTGCTGTCAACTTCTTCTAGGTGAGTTTACTTCTAATTGTTCTAGAGCCTTTAGCTGTGCTATTAGGTATCTTGTGTGAGATTTATCTAGGGTTTTTATATAGGCATCTAGTGCTATGAGTTTTTGTGGGGATATTTTCAAATATAATAAAAACAGAGATTTCAGAGGACAGATCCACCTCTTCCTGTTTTTTTTTTTTTATGTTTTCAGACAGAGTTTTTTGTGTAACAGTCCTGGCAGTCTTGGAACTTGCTTTGAAGACCAGGCTGGCTTTGAACTCACAGAGATTCTCTTGCCTCTGCTTCCCTAGTGCTGGGACTAACAGTGTGTGCCATGACTTCTTCTGCCTGCTCTATCTTTCTATGCCTGTCTTAAATACCACTGCCTGCCTCAAACTCAGATTGGATTGGATTAAGGGCGTGGGTCACCACTCCTGGATATTCTCTGTGCTGGGATTAAAGGTGTGAGTTACCACTGTTTGATCCTCCTACACTGACTGTGGGTAGATCCCTCTGATATTTCCGAATGTTTTTATTATACTTGAGAATATTCCCACAAGTTTTCCTCTTAGTACTGCTTTCATTGTGTTCCATAAGTTTGGATGTTTTGTAATTCATTTTCATTAAATTCTAGGAAGTCTTTGATTTCTTTTTTAATTTCTTCCTTGACCCAGAGGTGGTTCAATTGAGAGATGTTCAGTTTCCATGAGTTTGTAGGCTTTCTGTGATTTTTGTTTTTGTTGAACTCTAGCTTTAGACCATGGTGGTCTGATATGTTACAGGGAGCTATTCCCATTTTTTTTTTTTTTTTTGGTATCTATTGATATTTGCCTTATGACCAAGTATGTGATCAATTTTAGAGAAAGTTCGATGGGGTGCTGAGAAATATGTATATTCCTTTGTTTTTGGGTGGAAGGTTCTGATATATCTATTAAGTCCATTTGATTCATAGCATCTGTTAGATCCCTTATTTCTCTGTTGAGTTTCTGTCTGGTTGACCTATCCAAGTGTGAAAGTGGGGTATTAAAGTCTCCCATTATTAGTGTGTGGAGTTTGATGCAAGGTTTAAACTTTAGTAGTGTTTCTTTTACAAATGTAGGTGCCCTTGTGTTTGTGACATAAATATTCAGGATTGAGACTTTATCATGGTGAATTTTTCCTGAGATAATAAGTAGTGTCCGTCCTGGTTTCTTTTGATTGATTTTAATTTCAAGTCTATTTTGTTAGCTATTAGGATGGCTACATCATTGGAAATTCTTTTCCCAATTCTTTACTCTGGGCCTATGTCTGTCTTTGAAGTTGAGGTGTGTTTCTTGTATGCTGCAGAAGGATGGCTTCTGTTTCTGTATCCATCATATTAGCATGTGTCTTTTTATAGGTAAATTGAGTCCATTGATATTACAGGATATTAATGACCAATAATTATTATTTTCTGTTGTTTTTGGTGTTAGTGTATGTTTATTTTTCTTCTTTGAGTTTTTCTTCTGTGGGATTACTGATTGTTTGTGATTTCATAGTTATATCTTGTTTCCTTAGGTTTGAGTTTTCCCTCTAGTGCTTTCTGAAGGGCTGGATTTGTGGATAGATATTGTTTAAATGTAGTTTTGTCATGAAATATCTTGTTTACTCCATCTATAGTGATTGGTAGTTTTGCTGGGTATAGTAGTCTGGGTTGGCAGCCATGCTCTTTTAGTGTCTGTATAACGTCTGACCAGGACCTTCTGGCTTTTGTTGTTTCCACTGAGTAGTCTGGTATTATTCTGATAGGTCTGCCTTTATAGGTAACTTGGCCTTTTTCCTTTGTAGCTCTTAGTATTTTTTCTTTCTTCTGTAGGTTTAGTGGCTTGATTATTATGTGGTGAACAGACTTTTTTGGGGCATCTAGTCTATTTGGTGTTCTGTAAACTTCTTGTATCTTTATAGGCATTTCCTTCTTTAGATTGGGAAATATTTCTTCTATAATTTTATTGAATATATTTTCTGTGCCTTTGAGCTGGTATTCTTCTCCTTCTTTGATTCCAATTATTCTCAGGTTTGGTATTTTCATGGTATCTCAGATTTCCTAGACATTTTGTGTTATGACTTTTTGTTTTAGTATTTTCTTTAACTGATGTATCTATCTCCATTATTGAATCTTCTACTCCAGAGATTCTCTCTTCTATCTCTTGCATTCTGTTGGTTATGCTTGTATCTGTAGTTCTGGTTCATTTCTTTAGGTTTAGGTATCCAGTTATCACAGGGGTCCTTCTTAGTTGGCTCTTAGTAGGCTCTTAGCCAGCTCTTAGTCAGCTGTGGACCAGGAGGCTTCAGTGTTTCCAGTTGTCCATGTGTGATGACACAGATTAAGGTGTGGGTGTGGTTTGGCCCATGGGATGTCCCTCCAGCTGTGTTTAGCTGGGGATTGGGCCTGGGTGGGGGCTTTCCCAGCTTTCTTTGGTTTAGAAACCAAAGAAACCAAGCTGTGTTTGGTCGATGTGCTTGGGGCTGTGTCCCCCTGGGCTGGGGTTTGGGGACCACCACGTTCGGTCCCTGCTTAGCCTGGGGGCCGTGGTGTAACTCACCTCTTAGTCAGCTGTGGACCAGGATGCTTTGGGGTCGGCCCTACTTTTAATTATTAATTGTTTTCTTGTTATAGTTAAACCAAAAGATTTCTCTCTATATATACTTTTGGAATTTATTAAATTTTGTTTTGTGGTTGACTTAATGAATTATAAACCTTTCCATGAAAACTAAAAACATTCTACTTTCTTTTTGGGGGTTATAGAATTCAAAATATGTCAGCTGAATCTTCTGTATGATGCAAGGCCAAGGTACAAAATTAATGACTCAAAAATCAAATTCTCATCAACTTTATTTGTTGTATTTATCTAAATATGTAAAAATGCATGGTAAAAATCTGTCAAAACTTATTTATTTTTGGTTTTCTTTTTATTTTTTTATTTTAGAAGTTTTTTTCCATGCTCACCACTACTTCCCCTCCCTCCCCTCCTCCCAGTCTTTCCCCAGCCTCCTCCACCACTTCTTCCATCCATTCCCTAGGAAGGGCAAGGACTTTTAAGGTGAGTAAAGTCAGTCTGACATATCCAATTGAGGTAAGACGTAGGCCATCTCCAGAGTATCAAGGCTGTATAAGATTGTCTTCTGTAGGAATGGGCTCCGAGAAGCCAGTTCATGCACCAGAAATAAACTCTAGTCCAACACAAGAGGCTCTACAAAATGCCCACACCTTTTGACTATCATTTAAATTTGGAGGGTTTAGTTCCTTTCCTAGAAGGTTCCTCAGCTGTCATTTCAGAGTCAGTGAGCTCCCAATAGCTCAGGTCAGCCATCTCTGTGAGTCTCCTCATCATGATCCTGATCCCTTTATTTATATACTCTCTCCTCCCTCTCTTGAGCTGGACTGGGAGTTAGACCTAGTGTTTATCTGTGGATCTCTGCTTCTGCCTCCATCAGCTGCTGGATGAAGGTTCTGTAATGACAATTATGGTGATCATTCATTTGATTATAGGGGTAGTCCTGTTTAGGTGCCCTCTCCATTATTGCTTGGCGTCCTAGCTGGGGACATCTTGTGGGTTCTTGGATGTTTCCCTAGCACCAAGTTTCTTTCCAACCCCATTATTGCCCCCTCTACCAAAATATTTATTTTTATTCTCCCTCTCTGTTGTTCCCCCACCCCCTGAACTCACCCATCCCATTCTCTCCCATTCTCTTCCAAGCTCCCCTTGCCTCCTCCCCCTGTATGATCCAAATTCACTCAGGAGATCTTCTCTATTCTCCCTTTCCATGGTGATCTATGGGTGTTTCTCCTAAGTTCCTCCTGTATAACAACTATTTTTGATCAGAAGGTGTGATGCCCCCATAGGCTCATGTGAAGGTAAGCCTAGGTGGAAAAACCGATCCCTGGGAACAGATCTTTTGATTTCTTAGACCAGAACCCCTTCCTGTCTGTTCTTTGCCTTCTGACTATGGGAGCAATGTGACCAGCTGCCTCATGTTTCTGCCACACTTTTCCCACTAAGATGCATTGTATTTCCCAGTACTATAATTCAAAATTAATTATTTATTCTTTAACTTATTCTTTGTTAGAAATTTGATCACAAGCATGAAAAAATTAACTAGTACTACTTTATTAAATTTCCCATAATTTCTAGTTTTTTTCAGATTGTTACACTGAATTTTATACATCATAATCAATGCTATCTACATATATGTCTCTTTTCTTCCCCTTTTCCAATATTCATATTCAATAATTTTTGTTTTTTGATCAATTTGTATTTGCTAACTTTCTCAGTGAGTCCAGTAGGCACTTTTTTTTTTTTTTTTTTTTTTTTTTTTTTTTTTTTTTTTTTTTTTTTTTTTTTTACCAGAGTAGGAATGCTTCTTTTATTGTTAGTGTGTTTATATAAACCACATACAGGTGGGCCTATTAAAAATGTTCTTACTGAGTCTAGAGAGTGTGATGACCTCAAAGCCAACTGAAAAATACATTTGATAGATGAAACAGTCATTACCTATGTCAGATACCAATAGGTAGATAGGAATGTGAGTAACCATGAGATACAGCAAACATTGGGGACACAACGACCTATCTTGACATGGGTTGTTCCAGTGGTGGTAATCCATACATACAAAATTTTCCTTAATATGTGAAATAAGATTATATAAATAAAAATATTAAAAATGAAAATAAAAGTGAGGGCAGAGTCTTAAATTAACTTTCAAAATGTTTCATAAGCACTTTGAGGTGGTACACTTAAACTTAAGAAAGTATTTTAATGAAATCCATAGCACTGACTAAGTCTTTAGGTCCAAGACTTAAGGCCAGATATATATTTTTATTAGATATAAAGGACAAAGCCTAGTGCCATGGTGGCTACATTACCACAGAAGTGCTTTTATCATCAGAATAGCGGGGGAAGAGTCTTATTTTTCCATTGACTTCAGCTATCAATGAGTGTGCTGGTTCATTTTGTCAGCCTCATCAGATGGAGAAGCATCAGTGAGCTAAGGAAAGCATCCCTCTGCGGATGCTCTCAAGATCTTTACAGAGATAATGCATCCAGAGGCTATTGACCTGGGCATGATACCAGAGGGGAGGAGAAATGTTTCCTGTTCACGCTTCCTCTGCTTCCTGGAGGCTTTGATGTGAGGTCCCTGTCACAAAGGGCAGAAACTTCTGACCCCATAAACTCAAACAATCAATTGGGTTGTTTATGTCATGACCGTTATGAAAAGTGTCTATGAGCCACTGGCCGTTTTGTTATTGTAGCAGCCAGAAGAGCAATTTAGTATCTCGTGGAGGATTACCATGAGAAACTGTAATGCAATATAGTATCAAGACTCAAAACAAGGTGTGCTGAAATAGTAAGATAGTGATAGCTACACTGGAAAAAATAACGTTTTATTCTTGCATTTAGGAATAATTTTTCACTGATGCTGTTTGGTTTTGTACAGCTATCGATTCTACCCATTTACAGCTCTACCTACCTAGTCACTCTCTTTGATATATAAGTTTTCTGAGTTCTGACACTTGGAGTTTTGCACACCCCCCTCCCCCCGCTGGCTTAGTAAAAGACTCCTTTCATGGTCAGTTTGGTCCTATCACTTTGTGGTCTGCTAGGGAGTTCTAGTTGTCCGTGTGCCTTCTGGTTTCTAAATTTGAGTTACCTTGGTCTTCTCTGTCATTTTCTTTAAAATCTAGCTCTAGGATTACCTTCCATAGGAACCAGACTCAACTTCCTCAGCAGAACTTTCCTCTACATCTCTCCCCATAGCTCTTTGAGTGATTCCATTTTCTGATCTTTATCACAGCTCATTTCCCCCCAGAAATCTCGGCTCTGTCTTGCTGTTTCTACAGTTCCTCGAGGACCCGCATGCTCCTGTAGTTAATGTCGGGGGAATATGCACAGGAGAAGCAGAGTGAGTGCTGTCCACAAACCAGGTTCCTGACTGGGTAACAGACCAAGAGAAGAAATGAGGAAAAAACCATAGATGTGGGAAGCTTTGTCATTGTAGATCAAAAACTGTCAAGTCCTTATCAAATGAGAAGTAAGACAGCAAGAAGCATTTAACAAAATGACTATTCAGGAGCGTTTGCTGGAGGTCAATGGGAAGAAAAAGTGTTTACTAATTAAAGAGCATGTGCACTGATTTGTGAGAAAAACCTAAAAGAAAAAAGGTCTCCATAGGCTCATATATTTGAATGCTTAGTCACTAGGGATTGCCTATATGTGGAAGGATTAGAAAGATTATGAGATGTGGCCTTGTTTAAGGAGGTGTGGCCTTGGCCTTTTTGGAAGAAGCATATTGTTAGGTTTCAAAAGTCCAAGAGAGGCCCAGTGTCACTATCTGTTGACTTGCAGACCAGGGTGTAGGTCTCAGCCACTTACTGCTTCAGTACCATGCATGTGGCAATGCTCCCTGACATGACTGCAATGGGCTAACCTCTGAAAAACTGTAAGCAAGCCCTCAGTTAAATGCTTTCTTTCATAAGGGTTGTCTTGGTCATGGTGTCTCTTCACAGCAACAGAACAGTGACTAAGGCACAGTCATAGATGTTGCTAACTTCGCTGTGGCTTGCTGTCTACATCTGTAATAAAGAAGTGTTGAGTTAAAGTTTTGTGGGAAAAAAGGGTTATTTTCCCTGCTCATGGTCACACACAACTAATGTCTCCCCAGGAACCCAGGTTACACTCATTGGAGCCTTTATTCTCATCTCACTCATGACCTCCTCCACATTAGTCATGGAGTGTTAGACAATAACACTGGAGCCAGTCTCAATTCCTTCTCTGACATAGTGCTTTAGTTTAATTGGTACTAAACCTCAAAGAAGGTGTTTTGGCAAAGACATTACATTCAAATGGTGAAATCCAAGAAGAGTTGACTAGGCCAGAAGCCATGGAGTCTGGTTGTTTTCAGATCAGAAAAATGACTTGCTGTTATAGCAAACTTGCCCTGCTTTTTCTCAGGACTTGAGAAAAGTTAGACACACTTCTATTTCTGTGTTGATCCTTTCTCTGTGTTCCTCATGTGAATTAGAGGCTCAGGCTATGATGGTGAACTCACATACTAAGTCCATCAGAGTTATCCTTCAAGGCACATTCTGAATTTATGACTGTAATCAAATGAATTTAGATTTGTTTAGTTGCTTTTTTGTGTTAATGATAGTGTGTGGAGAAAATACCCGTTTTTATCGTAGGCTTAGATCCAATTAGATCTTGAAAGCTGATGGAATCTGTGTTTAGTTTTCTAAACATTTCCATTTAAAATGTGTGCATTTGAGCTACATGAAGTACCAAACACCTTCATGGAAAGTAGATCAAGATGCTAATGCTTCTTTGAAGGCTGTAAAGTGGAACACAGTGTTCAAAAGTTGAATACACAGTGTCCCATTCCTTTTGTGTGTGTAGTATTTTGTGAAGTTTTGCAGAGTAATGGAAATTTTCATGTGGGATTCTCAACTCAGAACAAGAAACTTAAGGTTTGAGTTTAAAAGTCTCAAGGTTCTGTTGTTTTGTTTGTACTCATGAGCAGTATAAAGTGCAGAGATCAATTTAAAATAGCCACCGAAAATGTTAGATTATCAAGTGGAAAAGAAATTAAATCAGGGCATTAGCTTGAAAAATAAGTCTAGACTCATTAAAACAAGTTTGGAGGATTTCATAAGATGTAGTGTTATCACAACAGGTGTGACAGGAACATCTGAGAGCTCATATCTTGATCTCTAAGTAGGTGGCAGAGAGTCACATGTTGATTTTAAAATTTTTTTATTTTATATGGATGAATCTTTTACCTCTATGCATATATGTGTACCATGTGCATGCCTAGTACCTGTGGAGGCCAAAATAAGGTGTTAAGTCTCTGGAACTTGAGTTACAGATGGTTATGGACTGCTATGTTGGTACTGGATGCTGGGAATTGAACTCTGATCTGCTGGAAGAACAGCAAGTACTTTTAACTGCAGAGTAGCTCCCTAGCCCCTTGATGTTGGTAATTTGGATACACATTTTTGGCAAGTGGATAAGAGATGTATTCTAATGTTGATTTTGTTCCTAATTGTCAATATGATTGGATTACAGTGTCTTAGGAGACACACCTCTGGTTCTGACAGGCTATTTCCAAAGATGTTTTAACTGAGAAGGGAAGGTCCACCATGAGCATTGGTGGCACCATAAAGGACAAACAGAGGGCACATTTTAACTGTCACCTCTTTCTGACCTCTGTCTGTAGATGTGGTGTAATCGGCTGCTTCATGTTCTTGCTGAGCAGCCCTTGTTCATGGTAGAGTAGACCCTCATACTGAGACTCAATCCCTCTGCCCTTTAGTAACATCAGACACTTGGTCAGAACAATGCAAAAGAATAACAGAGAGATTATGACTGTCTTATTGTGTTTTTTTTTTTATTTTTCTTAGTGAGATCATGTAGAGTCAAATTCTACAAAGTCTTTCAATTAATTTTCCTTACACCTTCTTCCTACTTTTGTATTTAAGTTGTCCACTTTGAGGTATCTTTAATTTTTTTTTTAAAGATTTACCATTTATAATCTGTTTGGCTTATATAGTTAAATATTTTCTAGAGTTGTGAAGGTAGATGTCAGGGTATTGTATGAGTGGAAAATGCTGAGTTTTAAGTAGTTTTGTAAGTGTATAATTTATCAGTGACTGTTTTCACCTCATGACTCCCCTCTCTTGTTCTTTTGCCTGTCTAGGGGTAAAGGGGCCCTCACTTCAAAGCTACTATTTATGAAATTATCATTGCAGTTTGTATTGATGAAAGTTCTAGAGGAAATTGACAGTATAATAACATATAAGTATAGCATATTAGTCAAAGGTCTGTCCTATACAGGAGGAATTTCCAGTTACTGACTTGTAGAGAGTGCCTTGTGGAGTAGGCGTGAGCTTTTAAATAGTAGAAAGTTTTCAACCATTTTGATGTCATCTCCCTTGGAAAAAGGAAGCTTTCCCTGACTTGGGACCAGGGGAGTAAGTAGGAAAGATTGGCTTCTATAAACCTCAGCCTTTATTTCCAACTTACTGTTATGCTCCTGTTCAAGTAATTTTTTTCCTGAAGCCCAGAGAATAAAAGTATCAGTGTTTTATTTGCTATGATACTTTACAGCATGGGGCAATAGGCATAGTTAGTGGTGTTTTGTGAAGACGTTTATAATAGTGATTATCTATAATTGCAAGGTGCACATTACAAGTAACAATACTGTTACTTATAACATATACCACGGAGCAGGAATACATGTATGGACACAGCAGACATTTACAACTTTAAATAGTAGGTACAATTGTCTTGATTTTTACAAATTAAAGATCTGATACATAGAAAGGCTGAGAATACCAAAGAATCACTACCTAATTACTGGAAAGTCAGAATTTGGATCTAAATATATGACTTCAGGGTCCTAACGGTTAGATCTTTCATTCTATTTGAGATCACTTAGTATTAAATATTGAGCACTCACCTATGCTGCCTTTCCATTACTATCCCCAATTCCATTCCTGACACCATATAAAAAAAGCTTGTATTCTCAAAGTTTAAGGCTCTGGTGTGTAGCTGGAAGTTTTCTGACCTGTCTGGGCCCCACTGTCCAGACGAATCTCTTCTGCCTGTGGTCTCGTAGCTGCTTATAAAATAATTACTCAGCGGCTTATATTAATTATGAACTGTTTGGCCTGTGGTTCGGGCTCATTAACAACTAACTTTTATAACTTCAATCCATTTTTATTAATCTATGTATTGGCACATGACTCATGGTTTATCAGTACTTTGACATCTTGCTTCTTGAGCTGCTGAATCATGTCTCCCAGACTGCCCTTCTCCTTTATCTCTGCTTGCATTTCCCACCTGCCTCTAAGCTGCCTTGCAATAGACCAAAGCAGCTTTTTTATTAACCAATGGTGGTAAAGCATGTTCATAGTATACGGAAAGACATCCAACATCACAGGTGAAAAAGAAGATTTGTGTCACAGACAAAATGTTTGGGAGAAATATTGAGAAAGAGTGTTTCCTCTTGTGTTACCAGACAAGATGATGAAATGACAGAGGTCATACAGAGCTATATTGATGAAATTGGGTGTTGTACCATTCATTTACTTAATGGCTAATATCCACTTATAAGTGAATATACACTATATTTGTAATTTCCGTGTCTGTGTTACCTCACTCAGGATGATTTTTTCTAGTTCCATCCATTTGCCTGAAAATTTCATGATGCCATTTTCAAAATAACTGAGTAATACTTCATTGTGTATTGTGCACATTTTGTTTATCCATTCTATTGAAGAACATCTAGGTTGTTCCCAGTCTCTAGCTATTATGAATAGCTAGAAGTAAGTGTCCTTGTGGTTTAATGGAATGTACTTTCAAGTATGTGCCCAAGAGTGACATTGTTGGACTTTAAGATAGATCAATATCCAGCTTTCTGAAGAATTGCCATATTGATTTCCATAGTGGCTGTACAAGTTTGTACTTCCACCTACAATGGAGGAGTATTCCCCTTGCTCCACATACTTGTCAGCATGACTGTCACTCATGTTATTGATAGGTGTAAAATGGAATCTCTGGCACCAGAGGTTAGGGAGAAATCTGGTGCCAGAGATTCCAACTTAACACCTATCAGAATGGCTAAGACCAATAGCATGAATGACGAAGTATTTTGATTGGCATTTCCCTGATGACTAAGGATGTTAAACATTTAAGTGTTTGCTTCTGAGTCATTTGTGTGCATGTGCATGTGTGTGTGTGTGTTTCCCTTCTTTTGGTTTTGCTGGTATGAGAGTATTTATTTATGTTTTCATGGATGTAGTTAACGTTTTGGGGTTGGAGTTTTTCTTCTAGCCTCTTTTATAGGGCTGGATTTGTGGATAGATATTGTTTACATTTGACTTTATCACGGAATATATTATTTTTCCATCTATAATAATTAAAAGTTTTGCTGGATATAGTAGTCTGGGCTGGCATCTGTGGTCTCTTAAAGCCTGCAGCACATCTGTCCAGGATCTTTTACAGTCTCCATTGAAAGGAATCAGGTTTAATTCAAATAGGTGGGTCCGCCTTTAGATGTTACTTGGTCATTTTCCTTTGTGTATTTTAATATTAGGGTTTTTGTGTTCCATATGTTTAGTGTTTTGATTATTATGTGGAAGAGGACTTTCTTTTCTGGTCCAATCTATTTGGTGTTCTGTAAGCTTTTTATGCCTTTATAGGCATTTTCTTTAGGTTAGGAAATTTTTCTTCTACAATTTTGTAGCACATATTTTCTGGATCTTTGACCCAGATTCTCCTCCTTCCTCTATTCCGGTTGCTCTTAGGTCTGTTCATTTCATGATGCCCCAGATTTCCTGCTTGTTTTGTGTCTGGCATTTTTGCATTTAATGTTTTCTGTGACTAACCAATGCATGCTTTTCTTCCATTGTATCTTCAATGCCTGAGGTTCTGTTTTTCATTTCTTGAATTCTGTTGGTGAAGGTTTCTTCTGTACTCCTTGTTCAAATTCCTAAATCTTTTATTTCCAGAATTTCTTCAGTCTGTGTTTTCTTTTATTCTAATTTCATTTTTAGGTCTTACAGGATTTTATTTCCGTTCTTCAACTGTTTGTTTTTCCTGGCATTCTGTAAGGGATTTATTCCTTTCCTCTTTAAAGACCCCTGTCATCTTCATATAGTTGCTTTAAGTTCTTTTTCTTGTGCTTCAGCTATGTTGGGATATTCAGGGACTGCTGTGGTAGAATGTCTGGGCTCTAGTGGGGACCCATAGCCCTGGCTGTTATTAATCCTGTAAACACGGATGCTGGTGTTTAGGCATTTGGCTTTGGGAAGATTATAGGTCTAGGTGCTGATCACTGAGTTTTGTCTTTATTAGTGGGATGTTTTATTTTTTGGTTGCTGTTTCTTCTCTGGATTTTTAGAGAGTGTGATGGCTGTGTGTCTCCTGATTTACTGGCCTGCTTGGCCAGTGTGTTCACAGGAAATGCCTACTGGTGTTGGAGCATGAGATGATGAGGGGCAGGGAATGGAGATCAGAAGGGGATGGTCTGTGGGATCCACAGAAAATGAGGACTTTGAGGAAGGGAGGCTGCAGCTGGCATTCTGTTGTAGCTCTATGGACAGACTGAGAGGTGGGGTCTGGGGGGGTGGGTACAGTGCTAGCAGAGATATTCAGGCAGGGCACCTAATCATCTAGCAAATGTGGCCTGTAGTTGGGTAAAGGGTGTTTGCTTGAATTGGGGGTTGGGATACAGTGATAAGTGGAAAGAAGGATGCCAGGAGGATGATCTGTGGGATCCAAAGGAGATGTGGACTAGACAGCTGGTGTGCTGTTGCAGTGCTAGGGGAGAGTCTGAGGGATTTGGTCTGGGGAAAAAGAGAAACATTAGTCTTTAAAGTTATAGGGTTAAATTATAATATTTTAAGAACAGCATGTATATAAATTGTTCAATCTATCTGAGATTTACATATATTTACATATTCTCTCTATCCAGAAATTTAAACTACAGTGGTAACACTGATTACATGAAGATTCCAGACTTTAGTGGGTATGTCAAGAAATAAATTCCTGCAATCACAGTTCCCAAGATACCATCTATTGTGGTTTGAACATGAAATGTCACCTGAAGGCCTGAGTACTGAAGGCTTGGTCCACATCTGGTAGCACTTTGGGAAGTTGATTGAATCATGAGTATGTTAACCTTATCAGATTAATTTGGAAGCAGAGTCTTGTTGGAGGAAGTAGGTTGTTGGGGCCTTTGAAGGGTATATTTTGTTCTAGGCATCTTTTTTTGTTTGTTTGTTTGTTTCCTGGCTGCCACCAGGTAATAACCCTTCTCTCCAGTATGTCCCCATCTCCACGACACTCTGTCATTCTATTGCCCATATTGAAGGAGACTATGAATCATAGATTGAAAGCTTTAAAACAATGGGCCAAAGGAATATTTCTTCCTTGATGTTGATTTTTGTCAGGTATGCTGTCCAAGTGACAAAGCCTGACATGCCATGTACAGATAGATAGTGATGTAGATACACACATACACATCTATAGTAAAAACAAAACAAAAGGCAGACCCACAGCCTTATACTTCACACACTGGTCTGTACCTTTCTTTGTTACATGATGACTTGAATGTTGTTGTATATGGAATTCCATTCTAGGATATAATTATAATGTATCTAGAGATATGCTTATTTATTTAAGAAAACCTTACTCATGGGAATTATGATTATTTCCATTTTTACTATAAATGATGCTGTAAGAAATTATTTGTATGTATCCATTAATTGTTTAGAAATCAGCATTTCTCCCTAATGATGTTAGTGTTAACTGTCAGTTTGACACAATATGGCATCTCTTGGGAAGTGGGCCTTTGGGCATGTCTGTGGAGATTATCTTTTAAATTAACTGATATGGGAAGACCTTCACATAGTGGATGACAACATCCCCTCAGCAGGGGACTCTGGACTGTTTAAGTGTGGAGAAAGCCAGTTGTGCACCAGCATGCATACATTGTTCTCTGTTCCTGATTTTGGATGTAATGTGCCCAGCTCCCTCAACTTCTGCTGCTGGGACTTCTCACTGCCATGAACAGTGACCTGGATCCATGGGCTACGGGAAACCCATTTTTCTTAAAGTTGTTTTTGTCAAATAGTGTTTATATGTTCCTAGCTGTCATTTTCCTATTTTATCCTTCTGCTTCTTATTGTAGGAGAGTTTCTGAAGCTTATGCTCTCACAAGAAATCTTTCTTGTAGTTTAGTTACTGTTTTGATTTCTATTTTGATCAACATTTGAAATATTTATATGACTGTATGGACTCTGTCTAATTGTCAGTTTTCTTCAGTTTTAGTCACATTTCTGTGTACTTCTAGGATCTAAGATGTGTGTGTTGTGTGTGTGTGTGCTTTTGTTAAATAGTACTTTCTAGTATAAGTACTTTGTGAAGACAACTATATATTCATTGTTAACCATCAATCTTATACCTTTTTACTATTTTCACAGTCTTTGTATTTGTCTATTGTGGGCAGACTCACTGGCTAGCTTCTTGCCTTTTTTCTTTCTTTTTTTTTTCTCCCAAAGTTTTGAGGGATAAACACCACAGGTTTCTGTGAATATTAGCCAAATGTTCTATAACTAATTATATACCATCAGCTCTGGTTAATGGCAATCTTATTTATTTTCCCAAATTATTTATAATCATTTAAATTAATATTATAAATATTTAAATGATAAATTCAGTGAAAAGGATTAATTGTCAAGCAATTGAAATGTGTCTATTTACTATAATATAAAAATAAACACTGTGTTCTTAAACTCTACCAAGTCTTCTAGTTTTATAAGGGCAGGCTGTTGAAGCTTTAGCTCTTCATTTGCACACAGGCATTTCTAAGGCAAACCTTTAGAATATGAATCTTAAGATGTCTGATGCTAACCAATTAATTATTCCTCATTAAAAATATGTAAAGGGGTGGCAAATAAGGCAACTTGAGACAGCATGCAGATAAACCACTGAAATCACTTTTGAAAATTAATTTGTTTGAAAATACTATGAATTTTCAATAAGTAGAAAAATGTATTTAGAAAACATTTATTGATGTAGCAGGCACTGTAGGAAACTTGGACACAGTTTTTGTTCTTGAGAAGTCCCAGATCTAGTTTGGAACCTGTGTATGTTCCCATCTTTTATTTGGATATACCATATGCCTTTGGATGGATATTGGAAAATAGGCATACATAAAGAGACTGAAAGAAAGAAACATTTCTGGGAATAAAGTTGTCCTTTTAACTTTCACTGGAACCCAGAAACGATCAAGATTCCTGAAATTTTAAATCAGAACCCAGATATGCCAGTAATTTCCACATTAAAAGTACTCCCCGGTAGCTAAGTGCCATGCTGCACAACAGCATAAATGTCTGGAAAGTCATAAAAATGGTGCAAATGGGTTTCTCACTTCTGTTCCAAAAACAACCTCCTAATGTGCTGCTGATGAGTTAGTCAGGTGAGGTGAGCTCTGAGTTGCCCTCTGTGTGCAGAGCCAGCATGCATGACATTCTGCTGGCCTAGTGATACAGGGGGAATCTGTTTTCCATCTGACCTTTTACAGTAGTTACTCAAAATGAGTAGTTACCACTTTCTCTTCAGCTACCAGAATTGATGAATAAACGACTTATTCAGGTTTAGCACCCATGAAGAGCAATGTGCCACAGTTTTTCCTATTTTTTTTTTTATTCTTGGCCATTTTTTTCCCCAATAATTACTTTCTTTGCTGGGAAGACTTTTCATCTTTGCTGTAATTTTAAATGTTAGTTTAAAGATTCACCTTGAACTCCTTGGAGCTAATATATTTTAAAAATATAATGTTTATATCTGTTACAGTTATACGATAACTCAGTGAATGCATGTACATTATTTTATTTAAGATATTACACCCGTTTTATAAGATAGAACAAAACTTCAACTGTTAGCTAGATATGAATAAAAATCTGTCTGATAAAATAGTCACTAAAAACATTTGGGGCCTTTTCAACCCAAGACTATTGTTCTTTTTCTCCAAATAGGAAAACCAATGATGAGTTCTTGCTATGATACATTTTTTTCTTTTATTTTGAAAACATAAAATAATTTCATCATTCCTCTCTTCCCCTTCTTTCCTCCATATCCTCACACACCCCTCCCTCATCTCCCCTAAACACATGGCCGGCTTCCCTCATTATTAGTTGATATTGCATGCACATAAGTAAATATATATGTGTATATATATTCCTAAATATAATCTTTTTAGTCTGTAAAATGCTACTCATATGTACGCCTTCAGGCTCACCATCTGGCACTGAGTTCTTGATATTTTCTTAATTAAATCTTAATTCTAAATATCTGTAATTGCTAACAATGAAAGTGTATTTTATTTCATTATAAAATATTTCTTTAGAATAATTTTTAATTCCAGATTTTTATGTGTTTTAAACTGTCTTTGCCCTAATATGGTCAGAGTGAATGTTAATTGTTAGTGCATTTAAACACAATCACATTTCCATACTAGCTTATGCGTTGGAGGTCAGCTCATGTACCATGACATGAGTGTGCAGAGGTTGGAGGACAGCCTGCAGGGTTTGGTTCTCTTTTTCTACCATGTGAGTCCCAGGTCTTGAACTCAGGTCACTAGCTTTGTTGATGAATGCCTTCATCTATTTATAAATTTCTGCTTCTGTTTATTCCTTCACCTATTTATATAATTCTTCATGACCTCGCCTTCTTTAGTTATCATTGTTGATGTGTGTGTGTGCGTGTCCGTGTCCATTTAGTGTTGCTTGTGTGTACTGTGTTTATTTCTGGCCACTTAGGACTGGCTGTTCCGTCAGAATTCTTCTCTTGAGAGAAGGCTGATTGTCCCTGTCTTGTGAGGTTCCCCCTCACCCATGTGGGCATGTCACCAGATGGTGTCATTGTGCAGGTCTTGTTTAGGTGACCATAGTGTTGAGAATTCGTGGGTACAGCTTAGCTGCCGTATTTAAAAGACACTGTCTCACAGCACACATTCTGGTTCTCTCACTCTTACAATCTCTTTGTGCTCTTTTAGAATTTCTTTGCAATGCTTGGAGGATTGGAGCATCAAAGACACTCATTCAACATGATCCGAATGTTGTTTTCTAGAGAAAAAAACTTCTACATATTTCTTCTAACATTTTCTATAGAGTATTCCTATTTAATCATTACCAAATTGCTTCTCTTTCCCAATTCCAGATGAAATTGAGCTTGTCACATTTCACTTATTATGAATTGATATTATTTAACATTTCAACACCAGGGTAGGTAGATAACAATATTGTTTTATACCTGCTGGGAAAATAAATGCAATTAAAAATGCCAGGAAGATTTTGGACTCTCATCAGCAATGGTCATTGGCTATCTTGGAGGATGCCCTCTTGTCACTATACTATGAATTGTTAATAATTATAAATCATTTTATTGGATTCAAACACACAGACAATGGGGCTGGGATGTGGCTTAGTGCATAAAGTGCTTTCTGCATAAGAACCAGAGTCCAGTTACCCACCAGCCACATAAGTGCTGGGATATGTCAACTCTCTTGCAATCCCAGCATGTGGACATGGGATACCCTGAGCAAGCTGGCAAGCTAAGGGAACAGTGTTGTCTTGTTCTAAGTTCAACTGAGAACGCTACCCCAGTAAGTGAGGTGGCGTATGACAGAAACATATATTTAACATCAAGTTTGGGCAGATCTTGTCTCCGGGTTCCTGCCCTCTCTGCTTTTGATGATGAACTTACATGGGGCCATGAGTGAAAAAGACCCTTTTCTCCCATGTTACTTTGGTCATAGTGTTTTTGGTCCTGGTGTTTTATCACACAATCCTAACCCTAACTAGACACAGTTTTAAAGTGATTTAGTACCCAGAATAACTTATGGGTTTTGCCTCTCATCTTCAACATAAATATCAAACTGCCACTGTATAATCCAGTCACAGACACATTGAGTTCAGGAATTTTGTACTAAAATATTGCTCCAATCCAATCTACATAGCCTGTCTGATTTTTTTATATTGTTTGTGTGTCTTAAATCTAGAAAGCCTTATGTATGTAATTCTCCATTGGTATTTTATGTATCTTGTATACATTCTTATTCCTCTCTCTTTCAATTTTGTGTCTCAAATATCTAAGAGCAGTTTTTGGCTACTTATATACACTCAAGAATGTAGCAGAGTGGTTAACATTGCATTCTGCACCCAGACTGCCTGAGGTTAGGTCTTAAACCTTTAACTCTGTGACTGTGCGAATATCTGAGTGTTGGTTTTCTCGTCTTTACAATAGAAACTGGATTAGTTCTTGGCATATACAGTTAGTTAACATATGTAAAGAGGGCACATGTTAAGATCTTAGCTAGTCATTATTTTAAACATTTTTTTTATCTTGCTAATGCTGTTACAGATAGTGGGGATGTCACAGTGAATGTGAAAGACATTATTCCTTTCATGATAATTCAAAGTTCTCTAGGCAATTCAGACAAATACATCATTTATTGTAATACAATGTAAATGCAGCAGTGGGATGCTCCGTGGTATTATCGTTGTTAATTACAAATCCCTTACCAGACTAAGGCACCCAAGGGAATTTTTCTAAAATAAGTGATAGCTAATCTGCCAATTATAGTCTGGATGTTAAATGTACCCCACAAATGGCTATATGTTGAAGGATTGAGAAGGGATTGATTATAAAGGTTCTAATTTATGAATTTAAAGCTGAGTTGACTATTAAGTGGTATCTAATTGGAGAAAGTAAGTCACAGTTTTAAGGGTTTATAACATTCCTTCCATTTTTCTCCCCTCCCCCATCTCCTTCCCTTCCTCCCCCTCTCCTCCCCTCTCCCTCCCTTCCTCCCCTCTCCTCTCCTTCTTCCTGACCACCACGATTTGAACAGCTTTGAGCCACAGTGTTCTTCCATAATAATACTCTGCTTTACCACAGGCTTAGAAACAACATAACCAGTCATGGATCAAAAGCTCTGAACCTGTGAATCCAAGCAATCTTTCCTCCATTTCAGTTGTTTCTCCCAGGTATTTAGTCCTTGAAAGTGACAAGCAAAGCTGACAGCTAAAGGGTAGGAAGGGTTTGCCATGTCACAGTGAATCTGTGGAGGGATGGAGCTTAAATCAGGTAGGTTAGCCAGAGATGCCAGTATAAGCAAGGATGTCCACTGGGGACAGAGCAGGTGCAGTTAAGACTATGAATTCTCACTTTAATTCTCTCTCCAGGGCGGAGCAGGGAGAAGGCTGTTTTGCTGAGAGAATGGGAGCTACAGAAGGCACAGAAGAAAAGGATGTCACAGCTGGCTTTTACTTCAAAATCTGCTCTAATGCTGCCCTGAAATGAGGAAGGTACAATGCTAGGGTAGTGTCTGGTGGAGAGATATCAGAAGCCTAGAGTTGGTGTTAAGAGTTAAAATGAAGACATGTATGGGGAGAGAACCAGAAAGACTCAGTGGTGAAGTAGCCCTGCCTGTGGAGAGAGAAGAACAAAGAAGGCCTAATGGTGGACTCCCAGGCATCTGGATTGCTCACACAAATGGAGCTATCAACCGAGACAAGGAACACTGACTGCAGGGCAGACAGCGGCTATTGTCTCCATCTACCATGTTGTGATAATTATATCCGTGTTCACTGAGGAGCAACGCCTTCTTCAATGCCAATGCATGTGTATTGTATGGAGTTGACTCATCTCTAGTTCAGGGTGGAGTCCGTGCCGTGGGATGCAATGCCTGTCTACCAGCACATCCGTTCAGCCACATTTCAGGGAGGGAGAGGTAGAAATTTTGTAGGGCTTGTTTAAAAGATTTTGGAGTATGAGTTGATATAGGTTCTGCAAGTATCTTAAACTCACCAGATGCTATGAAAGTAGGCACAATGGGTAGGACATCCTAGAAAATGAGAGAAGCAAAATCTTCATGACACATTCTAGAACCTGATATAGGTAAGAGGTATTTAAAGGAACTAGTTCTAGGGAAGAAGATAAATTCAGCCTGGTTATGTAACACATTTTAATAGAAATGTATGGAGGAGATTACATGTGTGAAAACTGTCTTAAACTGTTTTTCTTTTTAAATGGAGGTTCATGGCTTAGGAAGCTGAGCACTCAAGATTAGATAGCCTTTTCTCCGTAGTCTCTGGTGGTGCGTCACAATGCCACATTGACTGTAATAACTGACTACCTTAGGGATTAACTGGAATTCTGAAAAAAATTACATTTATCTCATTTGGAGGGGCACCCCTGCTAGGTAGGCCCCAACTCCTTTCTTTCTTTTTTTACAATGATATTTTAAATTTACCCTTTGAAAATTTCATTCATTTATATCAGTTTTGGATCATATCCATCTTAACTATCTCCCTCCAATTCTTCCTATTGCCCCAGATTCCGTATTCTTCCCGTTTTTATGCCCTTGTTTTTGTTGACGAAACCATTAAGTCTAATTAGTGCTGTTCATACATGAACATGTCTGGAGCATTCATTCACTGCAGCACTGGACAACTTTCCAGGGCCCTCTCAATCAATGCCTTGACTACCTTGATTTTGTGAAGGTCTTCTGAAGGTGGCCACAGCTACTGTTAGTTGTTACATACAACTGCTGTGTCATGTCTAGACGTTGACATTTCACAGCTCTCCTCCCCACTGCTCACTCTCAACAGTCTTTCTGTCCTGTCTTCTCAGAGCTTCCTTGAGTCTTAGATGAGGGAACTTGATCTTCCCTTGGACGAGGGAAGAAGATGGCTCATCTACATCTGAACACTCATCGTTACTTATTCTGGGTCATTTGACCAGTTATGAGCCCTTGCATTAACCACCACCTTCTTTGGAAAGAAGTGTTAATGACCAAAGCTGAAAACAGCTTTGTGAATGTAAACATAACTATTTAGGAAGCTGTTGGAAAGCATGAGCATTTAGAAACCAATGACAACACTCTTCCCTAGAGATAATTCCCAACTCTTGGGCACTCTACCTAAGCTCTGCCCATTAGACATCACCTCTTAATGTAGCCAAAGATGAACTTTGAACCTTTCTGCCTTTACCTCCCAAGTGCTGGCATCACAGGTGTGCATCACTATGGCCAGTTTACACAGTGCTGAGGCTGGAACCCAAGGCTTAGTGCACACTAGGCAACTGAGGTGCATCCATCTCCAGGCCTGGACAAAGGATTCATAGTTGTTAGTTGGTCATTCTGATTACGTCATCCTTCTCACCTGGACTTTCTCTTCTGAGAAAGTAGCTGTAAATCTTTCTAGAGGCTTACTTGTGAGTAATAAGGCTTTTTCTTTTTTCTTTTTTCTTTTTGGATTTAGAATTTTTCTGTCTTTGTAATTAAACCTTTTTGTTATCATGTGGCTGGCTGTGAACCCCTTTGCACTGATCCAACTTGGAGTTCACTGAACTTCTTGGATGTTTATCTCAATATTTTCTATAAATTTGAGAACTGCTCACCTGCTGTCTATCTCTGACTACTGCTTTTCTATTTTCCTGTTCCGGTTTTACTAATATATATATTCATGTGCTTAACATTCTCACATTCCTTGGACCTACATTTTTTCCATTTTTCTTTTTTCCCTGTTCTTTGGACCACATAGTGTTATTAACAAATCATCAACATTCCTATCTTTCCTCTCTAATATATATTATAGAGGTCTTTGTGGATTTTCATGCCAAATTATGTACACATTCTTTATTAATTTTGTCTGTTACATTTTTCACATTTAGAGTGTCCATATGGTTCTTCCAAAAATAAATTCTATCTTCTTGTTGATATCTCCTATTTGAAGGGACAACATACTTTTTACTTTTGAAATCATTTATACTTGGTTTAAAATACTATTTGAGATCACTTGTAATGGCTGCTTTGGAAGCTTTCTGTGAAATCTGACATCTGTCAAATCTCACATACGGTCACCTTCACAAGCTCTCTGCTGCCCCAGTTTTTCAGTGACTGGGCAGTTATTTTCCTACTCCTTTCCATGTTGCACATTATTTTCTGGTATTCCATGTGTCGCTGTGGTAGAACCCTCATTTTATAATTGGAAAGGGAGGCTCCACCCTTCAATCAAAGGAAGGTTGACTTCATTTCTCAAACTAGCTTCAAAAAACACAAAGAGACACCTAATTTTTCACAAAGAATCAAGGCAACAGAAGACTAGGCTAGCCTACCACATGAGTCACTCCTGGCAGGTTCTGAGTCAGGAAGATATGTGGAGAACAGGCATCTGCTGTCAAAGATGAAATTTCAACAAATTGGTGTAAAGATCTTTACTATATTTGTTTGTAATCTATATTTGAAGAGTATTTTATTCTAAAAACTACAACAAATGTTCTGAAAGTCAGGGGCTTAAGAAAAAAAGAAACATTTCAAAAGTTATTTCCTTATAAAGCAGGACAGAGACAGAGCAATAGAAAAGCCTCCCTAAAGGAATTAGTACCTAACGGAGTAATCAGCCTGCACAGGCCTCACTTTGGGTTCTGGGGAGGCCTGGATGTCTCGGCCACCTCTAGTCATACCTGTGATCAGTCCCATGGGATTCTGCCTCATCACTGGAAATGGACCATCTTCAGGATCTAATGCCACACCTGAGACTGATGGTGTGGACAGGCTGTGCGAGACTGTGAGTTCCTGGTTGCCAAGACAAGTACAATGCTGGAGCAGGGACCTAATCTGGAGATTTATACGGTTTCTATTCCTGAGGTAGAAGTATGACCCAAGGCTAGCTTTCTGATGATGTTGACTGCAATAAATGATGTTGACTGCAATAACATTCTAGTAGACATGCCTTCTCCATGGTACTAAAGCTGCTCTAGGAGTTCCACCACAGGCAGGTATGAGGCTGGAGACCATTAGGATTTCCCCATTGCTACATTTTACCAGTCTTTACTAAAGCTCTTGAGAAAAGTCTTAGGCTTGCTATCTGTCTTGCCCTAGGAAATGAGGTCTTATACCACTTGTAGCTGCTGAAGTCTGGGCTTGGTAATCCAAGATGGTGGTAAACTAAATTGTGCTTGAATGTTACAAGCAAAAGGACCTGTTTCAAGTGTTCCCTCCGTCACTGCCCTGTTTGTTACACATACATATCAAAACCCACATCTTCTCCAGTGGGATTCGTGTCTCTACTTTTTGGCAGGGATTTTCTAGTGGTACCCAAATTTGGGGGATTGGTGGTCTCTTTTGGCCACCAAAGCTGAGGGTAAAAGCTGGTTCTGACCCAAGTCTTGCAGCCACAAGGGCCAGTACTATCTAGATTTGTAAGTGTCCCTCAAGCTCGCTATTGTGATCCGAATGAAAATGGCCCCCATAAGTTCATAGGGAGTGGAATTATTAGGAGGTGTGTCCTTGTTGGAGTAGGTGTGTCATTGGGAGCAGGCTTTGAGGTTTCAAATCCTCAAGCCAGGTATAGCATAGTCTCTCTCTCTCTCTCTCTCTCTCTCTCTCTCTCTCTCTCTCTCTCTCTCTCTCCTCTGCCTGCTGCCTGGAGATCAAGATAAAGAACTCTCAGCTCCTTCTCCAGCACTATATCTGCCTGTGTACCACCATTCTTCCTGTCATGACAGTAATGGACTAAACCTCTGAATCTGTAAGCAGCCCCAATTAAATGTTTTCCTTTATAAGAGTTGCTATGGTCATGGTGTCTCTTCACAGCAATAAAAGTCTAACTAAGCCACTTATTCCAAGACTGGCAATGCATAGACTCAAACTCTTATCTGCTTCATTGCCAAACAGATTTCTACTTAATGCAAAGCAGGTCACCTGTGAGCTCTAGCTTCATTTTCTGTTAGGCTCTGTGTCTCCCTGTTGTGTGCTCTAGCATTAAGGTTTATTCCAGCTTTTCAACCCTGATTCCCAGTAGATAGTTGGAGTTCTGCTACCTACTCTGCCTCCTGGGGTTTGAAAAGTCAGAGAGGAGGCAGTCTTTGCCTCCTGGACTAATGCAGTTTCCAATCACTACTATATTTATGTTGGCCTGGCTATAGGAGTTACGATGCTTTGCCAAGATCTGGGTTCTCCTGTGGTGCACCTGGCCCTAGATTTTGAGTTTAAGACAGTAAATTTGGGGAAGAATGCCACCGTCAACTCTTTTCTTCCTGCCTTCTTCAACTGGTCTCTTCATTTCGTTGTGCTAAACTCTGCACCATCCTGGTCTCTTACATTATTTCCTTAGCTTTTGTGCAGATAGCTTGGCATATTGAGAACTGTTAAACCTGCCATGTCTGCAGGGATATGATGGCTCAGGAGGTACCCAGAGGTAATTAAAAAAAGAAGTAGGTAATATTTGGAATATGTTGGTCACACAGGGCATGACCTAGAAAGATACACCCCGTCCATTGTTTCATGTTCCTGGTCTCCATGATCTCCATAAGGTGAGTCCCTCCTTTCTGTCATGTCCCTTTACCCTCTCTCTTTCTCATCCTCACAGTTTGTAAGTATATGAAGAAGGTGACAAAATGAAATAATGCCTTTTACTTATATCCACAGTCTGGGTAGTGGTAGCCTTCTATGGTAGACACAGTAAGGTTCTCCAATCAGCTTTCCTAAGAGTCTTACTGTAGGTTGAATAATCTAACTATAATCAATGAGCTTAGTATAAAAATGGTAGGTCACCCTTTCTTCCTTTTAAATGAGTTTATCAGTCCATATTTAAGGCATGTATGATGCTACTTCAAAAAGCCTGTTTGGACATCTCCAGCTCTCCTTTTATTTTCCTTGTTGATTAAGAATATGGCCATAAGTCACAGTCTCCAATATCCTAGGTTTCTGGAGCAAAGATTTTATGGACATAAGTGATGGAAGACACATGACAACTAGTACACCCCAAAATAGACATCCTCTTTTATAAACCTCAATGACCTTGGAGTGGATTGTCATTGTATTTTCCTATCTCAAACACGTATTCTTTCTGTATACCTAACAGAAGATTCCATCAAGACCACGCTAGAAAAATGTGTCTACAAATAGCTTTTGCATTCATGTTTAATATGCTGCATACCCATATTTATTAAAAATGAATAGGCATGGTAAGCAGTGGTTTTTGACCATGCTTCCTGCTACTGACTAGTCTTGCTTTTTTAGTTGGTTGAATAACAATGTTTTTATTACTCTTTATTGTGCAGGAGGGGCTACTGTTAGTATGAAATGATAGGACTCTTCTATTTGAAACTTTTGAGTAAACGGTTCTCTTTATTGCTGTGATCATTACTAACTGATACATTCTTATATGTATGGCCAATGTGTGGTGAGGATTTTATTGACTAATAAGACATAAAACAAACTTGCAGGGATAAATCTCAATAACATTGTTGGATGAAACCAGAATATACACATTGTTGCTGGATTTATAAGATAGTTTTATAAATAAAATGAAACAACTTATTGCCTGGAGGTGCATGGTTAGTAATCTATAATGGAAATGGCAAACAGACACCAGAACTAGTAATTACTTTCAAGAAAGGAGGAAGAGTGTAAAGATGTGTATAAACAGTTCTAAAGCTCCTTTAGTGTTAAATTTCTGAGGTTGAGTGTTGCAATGGGGGTTTCTTGGTCCCGGGCAGCCAGAGGCCCAGACCCACAGACCCGCGCGCCAGACCCATTAGTTGCCCGCTGCTGCCGCTCAGGCCCCCAGAAATGACTCAGACGCTTATATTAACTCTATGCTGTTTGGCCTATGGCTCAGGCACATTGCTAGCTAGCTCTTACATCTTAAATCAACCCATTTCTATTTATCTGTCTGCCACATGGCCCGTGGCTCACCTGTGTTCCTTAAATGTTGCTCCTTGGGTGGCTTGCTCGATCTGCCTGACTCTGCCTTGCTTTTCCTACCTATGCTCTGATTTCTCCTCCTACTTCTTCTATGGTGCCCGTCATGGCCCAAAACAGCTCCTTTATTTAAATATTGATATTCACAGCATACAGAAAGGCATTCCCACATCAGTTGAGCTGTGGGAATACATTTGTTCTACTCTTGAAACTGTATTGTGCATTTTAAAGAGTTTAGAAGTAACAATGAATCAGAAAGAGATGGCTATGTAACATGGAATACTCAGAGACGGACAGTTTCTTGAATATGACATATGCAAAATTCAGAGTTGACCAAGTCAAGAGTATTGGTTACTTTGACCTGCTATACGTTAGCATTTTATTTAATTCTAACTACCTTATTTTAAAGAGTGACACAGGAAAATTAGAGTGCTCTAGGCACAGAAATGAGGCTGCCAGTTCTTTTTTTCAGAGATCAGCCATTTGGTTTATTTACTTTGATTCAACTACATGTATGCTTCATGTTCTCTCTCAGCTGCTCCCATGCTTCTACCAGGGATATGGTGAGGCTTGACCTCAAGTTGTAACCTGAGATGTTCTTCACTCCAAATTTCCTTGCTTAAATAATATTGCTTGATTAAAGTATAGTTTAGGTCCCAAATTTTTCTTAGAAGTTATTTTGATAGTAAAAATAAATTAATGACCAAAGAAAATGTAAACTTTACCTTTTGAATTCTGTGTTTGGGATATCTACCAACTCTGAAGTTCAATCCTGGTCTGGACTGAGTCTGAGCTAAAAAGGAGGATTATGGCCGAAGGATCCTACAATAAGCTTGGCATGAGTTTTTAGATGATTCTTCCTCAGTGGACACACTATTCTCAGTTGCCATGATTGTGCTAAACACCTCCATTTGGAGAGAGTGGTTTGATAGATACTTATTTATATTAATGCTTTCAGTTAGAAAACATTCCTAATTTCTATCTTTTCTTAGAAATTTATTTAATGCATGTAAGTCTATTAAAATATTTTTCTCATTAGAAAACTTAATAATGTTGCATGGCAAATGGAAGAGAGCAGAGATTCACAGTTCTGAAGGGTGAATGATTTCCTTCTGAGAGGTAGCACCTCTAGTTGCATGTTAGGCCTGAGTTTTCTCTACTTTTTTTTTTTTTTTTAAATCACCTCACTTTGCCCCAGTAGAGACTTTGAGTGTCTCTGATTACTGCTCAACTTGACTACTCTCTGTAGCTGTGTTCTGAACACAGGGACAGCTAATGGACTTATATGACCTAAAGCAAAGTCTTTTGTCTCTTAACTTTTTCTAGGCAACATAATTTCTCTCATTTTTAAGGAAAATCGAAGGTCTACTGTGGGCAATGTCAACTAGTCCCAATTAGCCTGGTCATTTTTTTTCTATTTCAGTGCTTGCTATTGAAAACTCTTGAGAATAAAACAATTCCTCATAACTTTCTGCTGGGCTCATGGATCAGTATTTCACTTAGTCATTCTCGGTAAAGGTTTTTCCTGCAGAGGATGGGAACTAACATGGAGGCCCACAAACTGGACAGAGAGTGAGAGACTTTGGAACACTAGAATATTCTATCAAACCTCTCTCCTCAGGGCTAGGGGTCTGTGCAGAAAAGGAGGTAGAAAGAGTGTAAGAGTCAGAGATTGTAGATGACTCCAGTGAAACACTAAAACAGGACTGGGTGCGCATATGAACTCACACAGACTGTGGCAGCAGCACTGAGCCTGCACATACTCAAGCTAGACCTGGTTTGGTTCCAGTATTGACAAAGGAAGTAGACATTGGCTCCCATCTCTAACCAATAATATGTCTGTAATTGATACCCATAGGCAAAAGAAAAGCTTAGTTTGTTCCAATGGAATCTCACTGGGTATATTAACCACCTCCAGTGTAGTCCCCCCTCATGCCCAGGAGTAGTTGGTCAAAATAAATTTAGTGATATTTTTATAGACATTTGTCTCATATTGTAGGATATTTTATCATACTGTGTGAAGCTGTGTCCTGTTTTACCTTGCTTGCCTGAGGTACCTGATTGGTTTAACAAAGAGATGAATGACCAATAGCTAGGCAGGAGAGGTTAGGTGGGACTCTGGGCAGAGAAAGTCAGGACAAGCCAGGCTCACAAGAGATGCCATTAAGACTGAAGAAGTCAGACATACATTATGAAGGAAAGGTAATGAGCCATGTGGCAGACCGTAGATTAATATGAGTGGGTTAATTTAAGTTATAAGAGTTAATTGTGAGCAAGCCTAAGCTAAAGTCAAGCTCCTGTAATTAATAAAAGTTCTCTGTGTCATTATTTGAGAGCTGGCAGTCCTAAAGGATGTCTGACTACAGTCTCATTTTACTCTGAACATTTTTTGTCATATTGTCTTTCGCTTGTGTATTTTCTTTTTTTGTTTTTGGTGTATGTGTGTGTGTCTGTGCGTGTCTGTGTGTGTGCATCTATGTGTGTGAGTGTGTGTGCATGTGTGTGTACAAGTGTGTGTCTGTGTGTGTGAGTGTATGTGTATGTGACTGTGTGTCTGTGTGTGTGAGTATATGTGTATGTGACTGTGTGTCTGTGTGTGTGAGTGTATGTGTATGTGACTGTGTGTGTCTGTGTGTGTGTGTGTGTTGGGCTTTTGTTTGTTTGTTTTTATTTGTGTTTATTAAAGAGGGAAAAGGGGAAATGGTGTGGAATTGGATGGGGAATGAGAATTTGGGGGTAGTTGGGAAAGAGAAAAATGTGATCAGAATGTATTGTATGAAAACATTTTTTCAATAAAAAAGAAAAAAATACTATAAAACTTGTATTTAGGGCAAGATATTCAAATTTATTTTTTAAATCACCTTCATCTTTTGAGAATTGTATGCAAATATTTTATTATTATATATATTTATTTTCAATAAAAAGTCAACTCTATCAATGTATCCCTCCTTCTCCCCTCTCCCCCTCTCCTCCCCCTCCCAATCTCTCACAGCCAGCCCTCAGCCTTGCCTGCCCCTCCCCATCCACCCATTCCCTGCCCCCAAAGGGCCAGAAGTCCCAAGGTGGGTCAGCCCAGCATGGCACATCCACTCCAGGCACATCCAATCCACTCATCCAAAAGTCAATGCTGGGCTGGGTGTTCTTCTATAGGGAATGGGCTCCAAGGTGCCAGCCCATGAACAGGAACACAGTCTGATCCCACCCCTTGCGACTCCACACACTCATGGCAGTTGAAAGCCTCCCATCCCTGAAGGGCCCAGCTCCCCCTCCCAATGGATTTCCAATGGCAATCCCCATTCAGTGAGCTTCCCAGAGCTCCAGCCAGCAATCACCATGGGAATCTTCCTCATAACCCCTATCCCCCTGCTGATACAGACTCTCTTCCCCTGCTCTCCGCTGGACCAGGAGCACTGCCCAGTGCTCAACCATGGATCTCTGCCTCCATCTCCATTCCCTGTTGAATGTAGGTTCTGAGAAGACACCTAGGGTGTTTACTCATTTGATTATAGGAGAAGTCCCGTTTAGGCACCCCCTACACCATTGCTTGGAGACTTGGCCAGGGACATCCTATGAGTTCCTAGACATTTCCCTAGCACTCAGTCTCTTTCCAACCCCACATTGGTTTCCTCTATCGAGATCTCCATCTCCCTCCACCTCCATCTTTGCTCCTCTCACTCAACCATCTCCTTCTTTTAAGATTTGTTCCTAACTCTTCTTAGTTGCAACCCGTTATGACCCCAATTTGCTAAGGTGATCTTCTCTATTTTCTCTTCCTAGGGGAAATCCTGGATGTCTCTCTCTAGTTCCTTCTGATCCCAAGCTGTTCAAGGTTGTGGTTTGCAGTTTGGGTATTCTTTACTTTTTGTCTAAAATCCACTTATGAGTGGGTACATCCCATGTCTATATTTCTGGGCTTGTGATACCTTGCTCAGGAGGATATTCTTCAAGTCTATCCATTTGCCTGAAAGTTTTAGAATGTCATTTGCTTTTACTGCTGAGTAGTACTTCATGGTGTAGATGTACCACCATTTGTTAATTCTTCAGTTGAGGGGCATCTAGGTTGTTTCCAGGTTCTTGCTATTATGAATAATGCTGCCATGGACATAGTTGAGCTAATGCCTTTGGAGTACAAATGTGCATCCTTTGGGTATATGCCCAATAGTAGTATTGCTGGATCCTTGGGGAGATTGATTTCCACTTTCCTGAGGAACCATCTCAAGAGAGGTGTACAAGCTTACACTCCCAACAATGGAGGAGTGTTCCCCTTGCTCTGCATCCTTTCCAGCATAGGCTGTCATCTGTGTTTTTAATCTTAGCCATTCTGACAAGTGTAAAATGGTATCTGAAGTTGTTTTGATTTGCATTTCTCTGATGGCTAAAAATGGTGAGCAATTTTTTTAAGTGCCTTTCAGCCATTTGTAATTCTTCTGTTGAGAATTCCCTTTTTAGCTCTGAACTCCTGTTTTTAATTGGGTTATTTAGGTTTTGGGACTCTATTTATTTGAGTTCTCTATATTTTAGAGATAGTTCTCTATCAGATGTAGGGTTGGTGAAGATCTTTTCCTATTCTGTAGGCTGTCATTTTTGTCTTATTGACTATGTCCCTTGCCTTACAGAAGATTCTCAGTTTCAGGAGGTCCCACTTATTGATTGTTGTTCTTAGTGTCTGTGCTACTGGTGTTATATTTGGGAAGTGGTCTCCTGTGTCAGTGAGTTAGAGGGTATTTTCCACTTTCTTTTCTATCAAGTTCAGTGTGGCTGGGTTTATGTTGAGGTCTTTTATCCCCTTGGATTTGAGTTTTGTGCAGGGTGATAGGTTTGGATCTATTTGCATTATTCTGCTTACTACCATCTAGTTATGCCAACACCATTTGTTGAAGATACTATTTTTTTCCATTGAATATTTTTAGCCTCTTTGTCAAAAATCAGGTGTCCATAGGTGTGTGAGTTAATGTTGGGTTCTTCAAATCGATTCCATTGATCCACAAGTCTGTTTTTGTACCAGTACTAGGCTGTTTTTATTACTATGGCTCTATAGTACAGCTTGAAGTCAGGGATGGTGATTCCTCCTGAAGTTCTTTTATTGAGCAGGATTTTTTTTTTTTTTTTTTTTTTTTTTTTTTGGCAATCTTGGGTTTCCTGTTTTTCCATATGAAGTTGAGTAGTGTTCTTTCAAGGACAATTAAAAATTTGTGTAAAAAATTGTGATGGGATTTTGATGGGGATTGCATTGAATCTGTATATTGATTTTGGTAAAATTGCCATTTTTACTATGTTGATCTTACCTATACTGGAGCATGGAATATCTTTCCATTTTCTAACATCCTCTTCACTTTCTTTCTTCAGTGATTTAGAGATTTTGTCAAACAGGTCTGCTACTCTTTGGTTAGAGTTACGTCAAGTTATTTAATGTTATTTGCAGCTATTGTAAAGGTGATGTTTCCCTTATTTCTTCCTCAGCCCTTCTATCCTTAGTGTACAGGAGGCTAGTGATTTTTTTTGAATTAATCTTGTACTTTCTACATTGATGAAGGTGTTTATCAGCTGTAGGAGTTTCCTGGTAAAATTTTTTTTGGGGGGGATCATTTATGTATACAATCATATCATCTGCAAATATCTGCAAAAGTAGTTTGACTTCTTCCTTTCCAATTGTATCCCCTTCATCTCCTTTTGTTCTCTTATTGCTTTAGCTAAAACTTCAAGACTATATTAAATAGATAAGGGGAGAGAGGACAGCCTTGTCCTGTTCCTGATTTTAGTGGGATTGCTTTGAGTGTTTCTCCATTTAGTTTGATGTTGGCTGTCGGCTTGTTGTATATCATCTTTATTATATTTAGGTATTTTACCTGTGTTCCTGATCTCTCCAGGACTTTTATCATATGAAGGAGTGTTAGGATTTGTCAAAGACTTTTTCAGCATCTATTGTGATGATCATGTGGTTTTTTTTTTCTTTCAGTTTGTTTATATGATGGATGACATTCACAGTTTTACGTATGTTAAACCATCCCTGGATCTCTGGGATGAAGCCTACTTGATCACAGTGGATACTTTTTTTGATATGTTGTTGGATTCGGTTTGCCAGAATTTTATTGAGTATTTTTGCATCAATATTTATGACAGAGATTGGTCTGTAATTCTTTCTTTGTTGCATCTTTGAGTGGCTTGAAAATCATGGTTATTGTGGCCTCATAAAAAGAGTTTGGCAATGTTCCTTCAGTTTCTATTTTATGAAACAGTTTGAGAAGTATTGGTATTAGTTCTTCTTTGAATGTCTGGTAGAATTCTACACTGAATCCCTCTAGTCCTGGACTTCATTTTTACTTGAGAGACTTTTAATAACAGCTTCAATTTCCTTTGGGGTTATAGGTCTGTTTAGGTCTTTGATCTTGATTTAATTTTGGTAAGTGGTACTTGTCTAAAAAGCTGTCCAATTCTTTTAGGTTTTCCATTTTAGTGAAGTATGGATTTTCTAAGTATGACCTGATAATTCTCTGGATTTCCTGGGTGTCTACTATTATATCTACCTTTTCATTTCTGATTCTGTTAATTTGGATACTCTCTGCTTCTTGGTTAGTTTGGATAACAGTTTATCTATGTTGTTAATGTTCTCAAAGAACCAACTCTTTGGTTCATTGATTTGTGTTGTTCTCTTTGTTTCTATTGTACTGATTTCAGCTCTAAGTTTGATTATTTCCTGCCATTTACTTCTTCTAGGTGAATTTGCCTCTAATTGTTCTAAAGCCTTCAGATGTGCTGTTAGGTCTCTTATGTGAGATTTCTCTAGGTTTTTCATATAGACATCTAGTATTATGAGTTTTCCTCTTAACACTGCTTTCATTGTGTCCCATAAATTTGGGTATGTTGTGGATTCATTTTTATTAAATTCTAGGAAGTCTTTGATTTCTTTGTTAACTTCTTCCTTGACCCAGAGGTGGTTCAACTGAGAGATGTTCAGTTTCCATGAGTTTATAGGCTTTCTGTGATTTTTGTTTTTGTTGAACTCTAGCTTTAGACCATGGTGGTCTGATATGTTACAGGGAGTTATTCCCATTTTTTGTATCTATTAATATTTGCTTTATGACCAAGTATGTGGTTAATTTTAGAGAAAGTTCCATGGGGTGCTGAGAAATATGTATATTCCTTTGTTTTTGGGTGGAAGGTTCTGTATATATCTATTAAGTTCATTTGATTCATAGCCTCTGTTAGATCCCTTATTTCTCTGTTGAGTTTCTGTCTGGTTGACTTATCCAAGGGTGAAAGTGGAGTATTACAGTCTCCCACTATTAGTGTGTGTGGTTTGATGTGAGGTTTAAGCTTTAGTAGTGTTTCTTTTACAAATGTAGGTGCCCTTGCGTTTGGGGCATAAATATTCAGGTCTGAGACTTTATCTTGGTGAATTTTTCCTGAGATGAATAAGTAATGTCTGTCCTTGTTTCTTTTGATTGATTTTAGTTTGAAGACTATTTTGTTAGATATCAGGATGGCCACACCAGCTTGTTTCTTAGGACCATTTGATTGGAAAGTCATTTCCAAATCCTTTACTCTGAGCCTGTGTCTGTTTTTGAAGTTGAGGTGTGGGTTTTTTTTTGTATGCAGCAGAAGGATAGCTTCTGTTTTTGTATCCATTGTGTTAGAGTGTGTCTTTTTATAAGTAAATTGAGTCCATTGATATTAAGGGTTATTAATGACTAATGATTGTTATTTCCTGTTATTTTTGGTGGTAGCTTGTGTTTATTTCTCTTCTTTGGAATTTTCTTCTGTGATATTATCAATTGTTTGTGGTTTTAACGGTTTATCTGGTTTCCTCCGGTTCGAGTTTTTCCTCTAGAGCTTTCTGTATGGCTGGATTTGTGGATAGCTATTGTTTAAATCTGGTTTTTGTCATGAAATATCTTGTTTACTCCATTTATAGTCATTGACAGTTTTGCTGAGTATGGAAGTCTGGGCTGACAGCTATGTTCTTTTAGTGTCTGTATAACATCTGACTAGGACCTTCTTGCTTTCATTGTTTCCATTGAATAGTCTGGTGTTATTCTGATGGATCTGCCTTTGTAGGTAATTTGGCCTTTTTCCTTTGCAGCTCTTAGTATTTTTTCTTTCTTCTGTATGTTCAGTGGCTTGATTATTATGTGGTAGCAGATTTTTTTTGGGGGGGGGTGTCTAGTCTATTTGATGTTCTGTAAGCTTCTTGTATCTTTATAGGCATTTCTTTCTTTAGGTTGGGAAAGTTTTCTTCTATGATTTTGTTAAATATATTTTCTGTTCCTTTGAGCTGGTGTTTTTCTCCTTCCTTGATTCTAATTAGTCTCAGCTTTGATAGTATTCCAGATTTCCTGGAAATTTTATGTTATGTCTTTTTTTGGTTTTAGTGTTTTCTTTAACTGACATATCTATTTCCACTATTCTCTCTTCCATCTCTTGAATTCTGTTGGTTATGCTTGCATCTGTGGTTCTGGTTTGTTTCTTCATGTTTTGTATTTTCAGCTTTGCCCTGGTTTGTGCATTTTTATTGCTTCTATTTCAATTTTTTAATTTCTGAAATGTTTCTTACACCTGTTTGTTTTCTTTTTCTTGGTTTTCTTTATTTTCTTTCAGGGATTTTTCATCTCTTCCAATTTTTTTTTTTGTATTTCCTTCTATTTCTTTAAGGGATTTTTAAAAATATCTTCTTTTAAAGCTTCTATTATCTTTATAAAGTTGTTTTTAATGTCATTTCCTACTGTTTCCTCTTCATTGTTATGCTAGGATTTTGAGGTTGTAGAGCCATCAGCTTCTTCTGGAGGTGTCATGTTGTTCTTTATATCCTTATACATATATTTGCACTGGTGTCTGCCCATTGCTTTCTCAGTTCACTCTGTCTGTTTTTAGTCAGTTGTGAGCCTGGGGGCTCTTAGTTAACTATGGACCAGGAGGGGACTTCTGTTTATCCTGTTGTTGGTGGGTGATGATGTAGGTTGTGGTTTGAGCATGGTTTAGCCCATGGGATGTCCCTAGAGCTGTGTTTTCCTGGGGATTAGGCTAGGGCAGAGGCTTTCCCAGGTTTCTTTGGTTTAGAGCAGAGTTGGGTGTGGATGGGGTACCAGGGGTAGTTTCCCCAGGCTGGGGTTCAGAGACCACGGTCTCTGCTTGGCCTGAGGATTCAGGTGCCACTCACCTCTTAGTTAGCTATCTATGCAAATGTTTTATTTGGACCCTCAACCAGTATAACCTTTGTGTACATAAAGGCACACTATAGTTTTCCAATAATCAGATGGCCTGGAGCAAGAACCTCTTTCTTCTTGGAGCAGTAACCACTTTCCCCCTCTTCCCTTGTTTCATCTGAGCAGATTTCTTTGAGTCTAGGCAACTGAGTAAGACTAAAGTCAAAACCCAACCAATGGGGAAAGTTCCCACCTGAGTTATCATTAAAATCAAACACACTTCCAGTCTCTGTGTGTGCTTTAGTTTGACTACACTCCCTTCATCAAGTGTAAAGTTTGCCTTGTCCAAAAAAGGAGAAAACTCTCTCACAAGAGTTTAGATATGTTCCCCCTATCTTCTACTTTGGATTTATTTGTTTATGATAAGTGATAACCTAGGAATTCTTTAGGATCATACTATAACTCTGTGTTTTGTGGTACATGTCCACACTTTCAGCCACATGGGAGACTGAGGCAGGAGACCAGGAGTTCAAAATCCATTTTAGCCAGGTAGCAAGAGTCTGTATAAAAATCATCAAGTAATGATGAAAATACTTTTTTGTGTGTGTGGAAAAAGTAGGTGACAGGGTAGTGATAGGGGAAATAGCTAATTACTTTTTTCTTTATTCCTAAGTAAACATTATATATTACTGTTCTACTAAATGGTTGGAGTTATTGTTAAGACTGATAGAAGCACAGGAGGATGTTAAGTTTCAGTGTTTAATACCTCAGAGGTTAAGAGCACTTACTGCTCTTTCAGAAGACTCAGGTTCAGTTCTCAGAACCCAAATGATGGCTCATGACCATCTATAACTTCAATTCCAGGGAACCTGTTCCTCTAAAGCACCAGTCACCCATGTGGTTTGTGCACATAGACACATTTAAGCAAAACACTAATACATATACATTTAAAATAAAAAAATTATCTAGAATAAAAAAAAAATCAATGTTTGCTCGTAGACCACTTTATACTGGTTGGAGAGAAAATAGAGTTGGAAAACAGCTACAATACTTACAAAGCAAGTACCACTGAGCAGAGAAAAGCAGAGTCCGTGAGAGATTAACAGGGGTTCACTCCTGCCAGCAGCATGAGAGAGAAGGCTTCTTAGAAGAGGACTTGGAGTCTGACATTGTAATTGGCAGCAAGAGCAGTGGCAAACAAGCTCCAGGGAGGGGAGAAGCAAACAAGAGTACCCCTTTGGGTGGGGAATGTTGAGGAGAGAAATGAATGGGTTAACTCTCCAGCCAAACACCTTAACCACGTGATTAGTTAGAATAAGCTGATGTGGGAATGCCCTTCTGTATGCTGTGAATATCAATCTTTAAATAAAGGAGCTATTTTGGGCCATGACAGGCACCATAGAAGAAGTAGGAGGAGAAATCAGAGCATAGGTAGGAGAAGTAGGGCGGAGTCAGGCAGATCGAGCAAGTCGCCCAAGGAGCAACATATAAGGAACACAGGTGAGCCACGGGCCATGTGGCAGACAGATTAATAGAAACGGGTTGATTTAAGATGTAAGAGCTAGTTAGCAATGTGCCTGAGCCATAGGCCAAACAGCATGAACTTAATATAAGCGTCTGAGTCATTTCTGGGGCCAGAACAGCAGCAGGCAGCTAATAGGTCTGGCATGCAGGCCTGGGCCTCTGGCCGCCTGGGACCAAAAAACACCACTGCCACAATAAGCCTTTATTCTCGTTTACCTCTATGAACCTAAAATTCCTGACTTATGAAAAACTGGGTTAATAATATTTATCAGCACAGATTAAATCATTCCACTAATAAATATATGAAATATTATATACTACTGAGAAAAAGGTGTTGAGCTGGGGTTCTTACACATTGTCATTCTCCACAGAGTTCCTTGAAGTCAGACTTATACCTGGGCTGTAACATCAAAAGCTCCCTAGAGCTCCTTATAGATAGAGTAATAATGATTATTATTACGTTTCTCTAGACCAATTTCTAGTCATCTTTTGATTTAGAAGAATTTTCTTGGCACAAACCACCTCTATATATGGGGAAAATGAACGTCACATAGGAGTGCTTTAAATAATTTGTCACAACTAGTTCAAGAGTGCTAGAATGTGACAAACGGAAAGGGAATAGTTAGTTCTATCACTACCTTTTGTGACATAGACTTTAAATAAGCCAAGCGAATGATTCTGCTGCAAAGAAGGTAACGAGAAGCTGACCGCTCCTGCCCTGTGTCAGAGGAGGTGACTCAGGTCTGAGAAGAGGCCGAGGATCGGTGTTTCCATGCCTTTTTCCTATGTTTGTGCCAGCTTGTGTTGTGATGGGGCTGTTTGCATCATTTGTTTCTTGTCATTGTGACTCACAGTTTGTGCTGTAAAGTTAACTCCCTGCTGTGGAGAAGGGAGGAGGTATGCGCCAGACCATATGGAGTAGAAAACAGAATGACGTAGGTTTGGTGCAAGCTGAAGGAACACATGTTTAAGCTCCAGAGCATAACCTTGGAAAACTGGATTAAATAGCATCTTGGTTGCCGTGTTTAGTATCAGGGTCAATGGTGAAGTCTCAGGATTCCAAAGTTAGTTTGTAGAAAGTGAACGAGAAAGGAGAAATGGGCACAGGGCATATAGATCTACTTCTGTTCATGCTTTCAGGTGAGAGAAGCTGAAGAGAGGATAGCTTCATTTGATTCACTGTAAGTCTTCATAACCTAGAAAGAATAGTAGTGCCCAAGTGTTTGGGAGATTCTTGGATTCCAACTCTGTGAACTTTGCTCTATACTGAGCTGAGTGTTCAGATAAGGTAATGTTAAGGGGTATGAACGAACCAAGAAAATCTCTCAATCTGAAAATACATGTTTTTAAGTAGTATTGGAGAAAGTCTTTCCTAGCATCCAACACTAATAATTCAGAGGTTTGTTGACTGGTGGCCATAACTCTACAGTGTAACTAGGTTATATAGTTCGGGTCTAGAGGAACATAGCTTCCCTCTAAGGTTAATTGATTCTACATTTATTGAACAATGACTGTGTACCAAGCATGTGTTAGATGCCCAGGTTAGAAAAATGAACAGTACACTATCCTGAGAGAATTACAGTCTACTCGAGAGGGTTGTGCAGAACTATATAATAAATGTATAGAAGAAGCCATTTCAATGGCTGGAGAGAAGGTCAAAGCAGCCCATATAAAAATGCTACACTATGTCTAGGATGAGTAAGAGAAAGTAGAGAGGAGAGCCTGGCACTACTAGGGTGGGTTAAATGAAAAACTACATAAGGTGTAAAGATACTTCTTTGGTTTCCTATGTATAGGTGACAAATCAAAATGAAGCATACACATCATTAAATTCTCATCATTTGGAGCTCCCTATCAATTGTTTGAGATATAGAGAAGATAAAAAAAGAAAAGGATGAGTGAGAAGCAGAGGGAGAAAGGAGGGACCCAGATAGAGGCACGGCACATGTGCCAAGGAACCGGCTAAGGACGGCGAGGCAGTCGTGCTTCTGAAAGGGGAAGAATCAAGAGTGATGCTAGTGTGGCCCAGTGTGGGCTGCAGCATCACAAAGGGGAAATAGATGGTCAGGCACTCTGGCTCTCAGTGACACAGTTGAGGACACAGGGAGGCAGAGGGGACAAAGGAAGCCCAGATGATAAACTCTGCGGAGTTCTATACTTCCCGAGCCACAATACTTTCATATTAAACTGTATATCAATAAGCTGTCTCTGGCTATGGCTTCAGTGAGTTCTTTTCTCTCTGGATGTTTCTGAGATAGACAATATTTGAATCATAAACAACAAATTTAAAAAGATTTAATCAGAAAAAATATGCTCTTTAACCACAGACCACTGAGCTAGGAATTACTAAAAGAAATTTGAAGCTCTCTTAAGTTGGAAATTAAACAATAGACTTTAAAACTCTCTATCAATAAAAAATAAAATATGAGTTAAAAAATATTTCAAATTGTGCTGAATAGGGTAGTGTACATGTTCGGTTCCAGTGTGGGGAGGTCAGCACAGAAGGATCACATGTTCAAGGTGAGCTTATGACACTCTGCTTCTAAAAAAAATATTTTGAGCCAATGGAAAAATACAAATACAAGATTAAAATTTATAAGGCACAGCTAAATATGTTTATATGAATTTCCTAAAATATCAAAAATAACAATATAAGACAAGTTTAAAATAGACAAAAGTGATTTGGGTCAAAGCCTTACTACATAAATATTCAATGCCAAATATAAACCTGAGGTATCATTTATCAATAAATTAAGTTAATTTTATAGCTATAAAAATGATGTGGATACGCACGTAGGGAAAGAGAGGGTAGAGGAGAGAGGGGGGGGGAGGGAGAGAGAGAGAGCACAAACTGACAAAAGTAAGATTTACCAATGGCAAATAAACATTGAAAAGGATATTCAATGCCATTAATCACCAGGCAATGCAAATTAACCCCATAATGACATAAAACTTTACACTTGTAAGAATAGGTAAAATTAAGTCCATTAATCCAGCACTTCCAGGCTTTGGTAACAATGCATAGCAACCTCAATTCTCATGTGTTCCTGATAGAAAGGCAAACAGTAAGCTACACTGGGAAACAATTTGCAGCTTCTAATGAAGTTAATTATATTTACTGAAGGACTTAGAAATCCCACTCTTGGGTATTTACTCAAGAGAAATGAAGGCAGATGTCCACACAAAAACTCGTCCATGAATATTTATATCAACTTATTTCATAATCATGATTAATTAACCCAGATGCCCTTCAACTGATGAATAAAATATCCTATACTATGGGTTATTCCACAGTAATTAAAAAGGAAAATCATGGGCAAGTATAAACAGCTTTCTATGTTTACCCCGAAGGAGACCCCTATCTCCTGTAGCTTCAGAGATGAAGACACTGAAAATCAATGCAGACACTCCTTCTCCTCACCACCTTGATTTGTGATATTGGCTTCACAGTGTGTATACCGCCAGTAAGGTGAGGATATTTACTGGAAAGGATAGGATCCTGTATATTGAGATAGGAATGTATGTAAAGGCTCTGATGAAGCTTCAGATATTTAATCCCACATTCTGATGTCTTTGTCAGTGCAACCAACCTCCCTCACTGCAGAGGAACCTTCTCCTCGAGGTTTCTGGCCCAGACTTTTGGGCCTAGCCTCCAGGTTTAGAACCCACAGACTCGCTGTCCCGCAGTCCTACAGTGACACACAGATGCTTTCATTAGTTTTCAGCTGATCAGCCTAAGGCCCAGGCATATCACTTGCTAGCTCTCTACCCTTCATCTAATCCACGATTCTTCCTGTTCAGCCATGGGGCTTGGTACCTTTTCTCACAGCAGCATGGTTGTCCTCTGCTTTCTGCGGCTTCTCTCTGGCATTCTGCTCTGTGCTTCCTGTTCTCAAGAGTTTTCTTAGTCTGGTAGCCCCGCCCACACTTCCTGCCTGCCTTTGGCCAATCAGCGCTTTTTATTAAACCAGTGGGTGGGACAATTATTTACCATGAAACAACACAATACCCCTACAAGTAGATGCTACATTTGCATGACTCTATAAATACCTGGCTGGAGTGTTTTCTCATCTTTAGTGAAGGGAAGTCTACTCTTTGCCTCCTCTGAATTAGTTACCTAGTAAGACTCTATAGCTGATTGTGTCTAGATCTGTAATTAGAGTCAAGTCCCTACTGGTTCTTAAAATCAAGGTCTAAAGTAATAGGTAAAGTATACTCCAAATGAACTATCTAGGTTTTGTAATTCATAAAGAAATCAGGAAATTGTGTAGGAGAGAATATTGAGGATATGGGTCAACGGCAGAAGGAACAAATTCAGATCGGTTCAAATTTTTGAAATGAGACTACCAGGTCAACTCTGTACTACATTTGTACCTGAGGCACTTGGAAAGGGTACCCATAGGTAGTTTAGTAAGTTGGCTAAAACATGAAGCAAAATGTAGACTTGACAAGGATTCTTCTAGATATGCTCGATTTGTGTTGGTTTGATAGCAAAAGAAACTCAAAGGTTTGGTGAATTTGGAGAGCTAGACTCTGCTTGCCACATAACATCCTGAATGCTAGAAGAGTCCAGAATATAGTCTGACTAACACCGAGAAATAGCCTTGTGTCGAGAGCCCCACATTCTTGAAGGGTCTAGTGAACACTCCCCACTGCAGACTGGCCTTGGCAGTAACTAGATCCTGGCATGGCAGTGATAAAAATGGCATCACTCAACCACCAGGGACAAGGTAGGTGTGGCCACTATAAAAGGCAGCAGAGTCACAACAGCAACCAGGAAGGTCTGACTCACCCAGATCTATGGTGTTGGCTAGCTATAGGCTGTTCCCAGAGGTGAAATAGAGGAATGCTCTACTGAATTAGCACTTTGGATAAGCAGATAAAGTCTAGGCCAAGTAAACAAAATTTCAACTTTGATCACACAGACAGAATTATCATCCACCTATCAGATTTTATAGATCTGGAACACATTTAAAATGATTGAATTTTTTGACAGGATATTGTATATTGGGGCAAGGTAAATAATTAAAATTCAGGGCAAAGAACTGTGGCTGCAGCTCAGTTGATAGAGTACACACAAGCATGCACGAAGCCCCAAGTTTGACGCCCAGATTCATATAAATAAGGCATGATGATAATTCCAACATTCAGGAGGATCAGGAGTTTCAAACCCACCTGGGATACAGGAGATCCTTTTCTAAAGAAATAAAAATAATAAAAGGAGAAACATGATAAAGGACTACCAGACAACTGGCACTAATTCCTGGATATCTTACATGGAGAGACTTAAAGAGTGTGCTCAAGAGCTCATCTATGGTAATTTTCCCAATTCTGGGAAGATGTCCTCAGCATCAAGCAGACTCTGGATATTGATTGGCCCATTGACCTTTTGAAGTGAGGGCTGTTGTAATAGAACAGATGAAATAAAAACAGTTATTAGAGCAACTTCTATGTAGAATAATAAACCCAAAGTTGAGCTGTAGTCTGGCAGGATTAGAAACTAATAGAAACTAATGCCACCAGTGCTTAAAAGACAGCAGAGTGGCGATTCCCAGTATATGCTCATTCATCTTATCAACTGGGCATGTGGAGAAAGTTTGACTCGTGCTCTTGAAAGGATGAATGAACTTAACTAGATGTTGACTTCTGCTGCTACTTACTGTTTGAGAATATTGGTACCAACCCCAATATCTAGTATGGCTAATTTGATGTTGCTTTCCTTCAGAGACTATAAGAAGTAGCTTGTTCTCAGCTGACAAGGTCCAAAATACAACTCAGAGTTTAAAACTTTCCAGTCCTATAGAATCCCCAGGGACAGTTGACGTGGTGACGATCACATGTTAGATAAAGGCTCTCCTACTGAGATACATTCTTAGTCTTTGCTTTAACCCCTTGGTTTTCCTTCTATGTAGTTCTGTCAGGCCTTGAGTTATGTAAGTAGACAAGGTTGTCTTTGAGCTTGTAATTCTCCTGCCTTGTCCTCTTGCACTGAAACGATATGTGTGACTTAAAATGTCACTGTTGTTTATCAGTTAAATGGGGGCCTATGGAGCATGCCTGCTATGTATTCTCTGATTTTGGAAAGCAAAACTGAAAGAGACATGTCGAGCAGCTAAAGGAATGTCCATATTTTTCCTGTCCTTGTTGAAGACCAGACAAGCCAGAAGAGAGTTCTGGCATTCTGGCTTCTTGTTATCTCTGCTTCTGCCAGGAAAGTACATATATGACAAAAACTGAAAGGAGGCATCAGAACACTATGACTGGGCCTTCCCCAGGACTCACCACAGTTAATGTCATGAGCCTGGTTAGTACCTTGATAGTGTCTCATCGGCAGGAAGCCATTCCAGCTATAAGGATCTCTCCTCACTCTCTCTCAGGCTCCCACCTACACATCTGTAATACACTTCTTCCTAAAACTCACCCTCTAGGGTCTGAACTTTATCCTTGAATTTGTGAGACCTGAACCCAGAGGCTACTGAGTCAGTGGAAGTTTTGTGTGACTGGGAGTGTCTGGCACCCTAACTCTTGAGTTAAAACCACCCAGGGTGACAGGAAAGGCCTCCATCAAGGTTAAAGACACTCAACTTTTTTTTTTTATATCATTGGCATAAAAAACAGACATGTAGATCAGTTGAGTAGAATAGAGGACAGAGAAATAAACTCAAGCAGCTACAGCTACCTGATTTTTGACAAAGATGCTGAGAACTAGTTATTCCCACACAGAGTAAGTGTAGGCCCACATCTCTCACTCTACATGACAGTTAATTCCACATGAATCAAAGACCTTAGCGCAGGACATGCAACTCTGAAATCAAGAGGGAAAATGAAGAAAACTCTTCACAGTATGAGCACATGCTGTTTTACTTACTTGGGGGACCAGCCACCCAGCTCCCAAATAAATCGTACACAGAAATTTAGCGTGGCTTGTTTCTTGCCAGCTTTTCTTAGCTTTGAATTATCCCTGGCTACCTTTTGTCTCTGGGCTTATTTCTTTTCTTACTTCTGTAGATATTATTCTCACTCTTTCTCCAAGGCTGGCTGTGTGGCTGTGTGGCTGGGTAACTGTGTGGCTGTGTAACTGTGTGGCTGTGTGGCTGGGTAACTGTGTGACTGTGTGGCTGTGTGAATGGGTAACTGTGTGGCTGGCTAACTGTGTGACTGTGTGGCTGTGTGGCTGTGTAGCTAGCTGGGTGGCTGGGCGGCTGTGCGGCTGTGTGGCTGGGTGACTGGGTGGCTGTGTGACTGTGTGGCTGTGTGGCTGTGTGGCTGTGTAGCTGGGCGGTTGGGCAGCTGTGTGGCTGTGTGGCTGTGTGGCTGGGTGACTGGGTGGCTGTGTGACTGTGTGGCTGTGTGGCTGTGTGGCTGTGTGACTGGGTGGCTGGGTGACTGTGTGGCTGTGTAGCTGGGTGGCTGGGTGACTGGGTAGGTGGGTGGCTGTGTGGCTATGAGGCTGTGTGGCTAGATGACTGGGTGACTAAGTGGATGTTTGGCTGTGTGTTTGGGTGGCTGGGTGACTGGGTGACTGGGTGACTGGGTGGCAGGGTGGCTGGGTGGCTATGTGGCTGTGTGACTGGGTGGCTGTGTGGCTGTGTGGCTGTGTGGCTGGGTGATTGGGTGGCTGTGTGACTGGGTGGCTGGGTGACTGTATGGCTGTGTAGGCTGGGTGGCTGGGTGACTTGGTAGGTGGGTGGCTGTGTGGCTGTTTGGCTATGTGTCTGAGTGACTGGGTGGCTGGGTAGCTTTGTGGCTGTGTAGCTGTGTGGCTGTGTGGCTGTGTAGCTGTGTGATTGTATGACTGTGTGGCTGTGTGACTGTGTGACTGTGACTGTGTGGCTGTGTGGTTGTGTGGTTGTGTGGCTGGGTGGCTGGGTGATTGGGTGACTGCGTGGCTATGTGACTGTGTGGCTGTGTGGCTGGGTGATTGTGTGACTGAGTGGCTGTGTGACTGGGTGGCTGTGTGGCTGTGTGACTGGATGACTATGACTGTGTGGCTGTGTGGCTATGTGGCTGTGTGACTGTGTGACTGTGTGGCTGGGTGACTGGGTGACTGGGTAGCTGGGTGGCTATGTGGCTCAGTGGCTGGGTGGTTGGGTGACTGGGTGACTATTTGACTGAGTGGCTGGGTGACTGGGTGACTGGGTGGATGTATGGCTGTGTGGTTGGGTGGCTGTGTGACTGTGTGGCTGTGTGTCTGAGTGGTTGGGTAGCTGTGTGGCAGGGTGGCTGTGTGCTCTTTCTTTTTTTCCTCTCCCTAATTTCTCCTTCTATTTGTTCTCTCTGCCATCCCCACCCATCCTTTCTCATGCCTCACCATTGACCATTCAGCTCTTTATTAGACCAATCAGGTGATTTAGACAGACAAAGTAACACAGCTCCACAGAGTTAAACAAATGCAACATGAAAGAATGCAATACAGCTTTGCATCATTACACTAATGTTTCTATGGCATAAATACATGTAACATATCTTAAATAATATGCTACTACAAGCATAGGCAAATATCTTCTGAAGAGAACCCTACATTTTGGAGAAGTTGGTAGCAAAGTCACCAACTATTACTGTTTTAGATCTTTTATGAAATTAGGTGCACATATCTTTGGTGCACTTATGTTTACAATTGTAATATCCCCTTTGTGGATTCTTCCTATAAAGAGTACAACATGATCTCTCTTTTCTCTTCTGAGTAGTTTTGGTTTGAAGTCTGTTTTGTCAAGTTAGCTTGTTTGCTAGATCCTTTTACTTGAAATACCTTTTTCTAGTCTTGTAACTTGAGGTGATGTCTATGGTTGACAGAAAGGTGTTTCTCGGGGCTAGCAAAAAGTTAGATCTTGTTTTTCAATTCTGCCTCCTAGTCTGTTTCTCTGTACTGGGGAGTCAAGACCATTAATAATAAAAGTTATTGAGTTATTACTGTGTAATAATTGTTGTCATTTTGTTGTTTGTGGTGTTTTCTTGGATCCCTTTTGATTAGCTGTTCTGCAATTATTTGTTCCCCATGACCTCTTGGATGTTCTTATCTTTGCCTTCCAAACAAATTATTACTTCTGGTATTTTCTGCTGAGCTGCTCATAAATTTCTTCAATCTGTTTTTATCATGGGAACTTTTGCTTTAAACTTCAATTCTAATAGATTGTTTGATATAATAGTCTAGGTGGATAATATGGCAACTAATGAAAATGATCTAGAAGAATTTCCATACAAAGAAACTAAATAATTATTTTTAGTATATTCAAAGAACCCAAAAGACACAAATGGCCCCAGGGGAACAAAAGCAAAGTGATGAATGAAATAAGGGGAACTACGGAGGGGAGGGAGGGGGACAGTAGGGGGTATGGAAAAGAAAAAGTTCTTAAATAAAAAGGGAAAATATCATTATAGAATATCAGTAGATAAATCAGTAGAAGAGAAACTATACAAATATGTGGAGATTGAATAACAGATTCTTGAGTTGACCAACATTTTAAAATCCCTAGAATCAAAAGTGAAACTAGAACTGACCAGAGCCTTTGGGGCTCACAAAGGCCGTGCTAAGAGGATTGTTTATAGCTGCAAATACTTATAATTATAAACCTCAGAGAGTTGGCCTAGAGCACAAAGAAATAATGAATGGAGCTCATGGTTTTAGAGGAGCAAGAGGAAGCCAAATGCAAAAATGTTAAATGAAAAGACATAAAGGTTAAGGTAAAAGTTAATAAAATTTAGATTAAGTCAACAATATAGAGCATCAAAGGGTTTGCAGTAGCATCCTTGGGGCATTTTTCATAGAGGACCATGTCATCTACAAATAGGAGTACTCTGATTTCTTCCTTTCTATCTGAATCTCTTTAATCACTGTATCCTGACTTACTTTCTAGCTAAGACTTCAAGAGCTATGTTAAATAAGAGTATACACTGGTGCTCTTGGTCTAAGGGCTTTATGTGAGGCGATGGAGATACGACCAATATATGAGATAGCTCTCAGTCTTCAGCAGCTCAACACTTTAATAAGGACATACATATTAGCAATTAATGACAATGTTAACAATTCAGTTCCAACTGTGATTAGAGTTCTTTTGAAAAAAGTAAGAGGGGATAACTTGGCTTTACCTCCAAGAAAATGAAATCCAAGTTAGGATGTCAAAGGCTTAGCAGAAAAAAAATCAGCTGAAAGAGTAGGAAAGTGTGTTGAAAAAAGGTAGAACAGGCAAAAAGGACCTGAGGCTGGAAGAACCATGCTTTGACCCTAGACAACACAAGCACAGAAGGATGCTGTGCTTCACTCACTGAATTTGGTGTTGGTAGGCTTTGGGATTCCCAGTCTTCGGGCTCACTCAACTGGTTTTATAATCTCATAGACTTGTTACCTTGTACAACAGACACAGAGACTATTTTGCTCTAATTGGAAATATTTCTTCAGAAAATAAGGGAAATGCAAAAAAGGGGAAAAATAGGTTTATTTCTCACCCTGGTTTTTCCTTGTTCTGACATGTTTCCAGAAGAAAGAAGTCTCTCCTCTGACTTACACTGGGACCTAATAATTTAAATATGTGGCATTAAATGGTGGGAACAAGTTCAGGATAAAAGGAAAAACAACCCTTATGGACCCCAGAGAATCTCTAGGGCCTTAAGCTCCCTGGCTCATGACTTTGGACACCCACCAAACTTCCCTGAGCTTCTTTTGTCTCATTCATACAAACAAATCCACAAAAGGGGCCATTAATCAGATTTACTTAAGAAACATTATATAATGAGGTGCTTAGATCACAAAACAATGTGCAGAAATGTTCTCAATGTCAAACAATTTTATAAAATCAGTATGTATCCTGGATTTTAGTCACACAGCTACACAGCCGCACAGCCGCACAGCCACACAGCCACATAGCCAGCCTTGGAGAAAGAGTGAAAATAAGATCTACAGAAGTAAAAAAAGGAAAAAGCCAAGAGGTGAAAGGTATCCAGAAATAATTTAAAGTTAAGAAAAGCTGGCAAGAAACAAGCCAAGCTAAGCTTCTGTGTATGATTTATTTGGGAGCTGGGTGGCTAGTCCCCCAAGTAAGTAAAACAACAAGCTTAGTTTTGTTAGAGAAGAGGAAACAAGCAAAGAAATAATAACACTTTTTGCTACAGTTTAAAGATACATCATAAGAGGAAACCTCAACTTTTAGATGTACCATGATACATTGATGTTACAAAACAGTTTAGAGTGAAGTATTATAAATAAAGATCGGTTTGAATGCATGTAAAGTACCTAAAGAGAATTTTATGTGTAGGAGAGAGACACCTTCAACTTGTGCTTGCTCGAAAAATTAGGTCAGTTGTGGACATACCCCAGAAGACTTACATTTTTAAAATGATAAAATATAATTCCCCAAAGAATTCTGAACATTAAACAATCTTTATTCCAACTTGGCTTTTATGACAAGTATGAATCATTATTTCATCTCTTTCAAAATGAACTCTTGGTTTTTCTAGTTAACTTTGAGTTATTTTTGCCAATGGATTATTGATTGAATAAAAAGCTCTGCTTTTACTGACAATAGTGTGTCTTTCGGAATGCCTGTAAACCTTTACTTTAAAGTGTGCCTTTATTACAGTGCGGTGTGATATGTTTGATGGAGATGAACTTGATTGATTCCTGAAAACCTATCAGCTAACTCATGAGAGTTCAAGAGATACCATTGAAGAAGGCAGATGAAGGTGGTCTTCAGGTATCTTATGAGCTTCATGAAACTAAATTTTTGATATATACTTTCAAGAGAATATTTTGAAAGATGTCATATGAAATAATACAAATCAAGCACTCCAATATTCCATAGGGTAAGTAGAGAAGTGTTAAGTGTAAATGAATATTTATAAATATTCATATGGATATATATACATATATATATGTATATATATATATATATATAATACTACAGGGTGGTTTTTCTCCTCCATTTTGTGTATATTGAAGAGGGAGCTTTGTAAGAAAGAAGTAAATGCCCAAAACATGTAATGTTTGTAATTGGAAAGCAATATAAATACTGGCTTCTGTCTTTAAAGAACAAAATTGAAAGACAGAGCAAACTCAGAGTTTACCACCTTAAGAACATCTAAGAACCATCTGTACTTAGATCCAGTGTACAGAACTTTGTATACCTCTACCTAATTAAGATGTTTCCTTTGTCCAATTCGAAGCTTTGCTGAATTTTCCTAAACTGCTATGGTAAAATGTATAGGAGTGCCTATGAAATAGCGAACAGAATCCACGAGAAGAGTTTATACGAAGAATGTGGCACTTGCTTGCTGATGAGTATTTCTTTATTACAAACTGTGGTCTGAGACTACCTCTCAATGAGGAAGGAAGTGGCCATGCCTTCTATTTGAGTTTTATCAAATCATCAAATGCTGCAATAATTAATATTTATTTACTAAGAGTCTGATAACTATGTAAGACCAACATGTTATTAATTATCTGTGATTTTGGAATATATAAACATATATAGAAAGTCCATGTCTATAGAGAATTAATAGATTAATTTAAAAATAGAACATTAGCATTTTTTATTTATGTGGAAACATTGGATTTTAAGACCACACATGCCAGAGAAAATGGTCTTGTTTACAATGTTGAAGTTGAGGGCAAGGTGATATTTGATCAATAAAACATTTTGGGAATATTACTGTATCAATTTCTTAAGAGATAGGCCTGAAACTGACAGCTGACTTAGTAAGATTTAGAGTTACACACTGGCTATGTCAAATGATCTCCTAGGATGTTTATTCTTAAAAGACGGTCTCCATGCTGTGAGAAGGAGTAAGACAGCAGTGAAGAGGTCCAGCTGGAGAGGAACTCACCGGCAGTACCAGCTTACTAGTCACATTAGTAATTAGCTCTGGAGGTCATCCAAACATAGTAAGGCCCCAGGGATATTCCCACCGAGATAGAGCAATTTCAAAGCTACAATAGGGAATTTGGCAAGACTGTTTCTTAAGAACAAGGAAAGGTTAGAGAGCTAGCTTAGTGGAGAACACATTCCCGGCATACAGGAGGGCTTGAGTTGACCCCCTCTGCCCTACAAAACAAACAAACAAGCAACAGGAACAACAAGCTATCAGTGTCTCAAAATTTGAAATGGAGGATTGAAATCAGTTTTTATTAGTGCCTCTGATTTTAATTAAAAAGCAAGGAAAGCCTTCACAATAACTAACAACTTTTGAAAAGCGTTTCTTTGTGTTTTGTGTACTCCATCTGTGATGCAGCCATTAGTCAACCTACTTGATAGATGGTGGTATCGCTAGAGTCAGGACTGTCCCAAATATTTTCAGGTGGCAGAGTACAGTCAGAGTAACTCCAGGTCACACAGCTCAGTTTCTGCATGAGACGACCCCTATCTCTTGTGCCACCTGGGAAGTGTTTCAAAGACATTCCAACCACAGGTTCATGCAAGTGCACTGGTTATCAATTATTTGACTGACTCTTTAGCAAATCCTTAGACTGACTTTTCTGCCTTTCTGAGACACAGATTACAAAGCAGGCCTTCACGACTCTGGCATCCCCACTCCAGTCCTAAGATGCACAAAACAAGCATAGCAGGGCCTGTGATTTATTGTTTTCCCACACATATCACGGTCGAGCCCAGACAGATACGGAAGATTTTTCATTAAGGAGAGAAATGCAACATTATTTGCTCATAAATTCAACTTAATGGTAATTTTAGTAGGGCAGCATGCCCAGAGTTTGTAGAAACACAAATCAACCTCCCCACCCCCCAATTCTAGGCATATTTGCCTGGAAACTCTTTTGGCAACTTGATTTCATTGGCTTTTTAAGTAAAACAACTCCCCTAGTCTTGGTCCTAGTTGACTAGGAAAGGTTTGCACAAAGTCTGGGCAGCATAGAAGCAAGAAGGTGGCAAGCTCCTCAAATGATTTTGCCAAGCTTTGACTCCAGTCATCTAGGAAGCACACACAGACACACAGGTTCATGACACAGCCCAGCCAAAGCAGTCACTATCAGGCAATTCAGATGACTGTTTATGTTTTGTTAAAATCCTTCTTCCATTGGCTGGTCATAAACAAATGAATCCTGATCACTATCACTCTTTGCTCACAGAATAAGCTGGTCCTGGAAGAGTTGGCTTGGTTCATGTTAGGTTAGAAATAAATAAATTGTATGCAGGAACAAGACTACTAGATTGTTCTCAATATCCCCGAGGAGTGAACTGGACTGTGGCGTCTTGTCCATGTACAGTACTCTATGCTCATTTCTCCTGTAGAATCTATCAAGTTTGTGCTTATGTATTATTTGTGTTTAAGTATTTATTCAATAAACATATTCCTAGGTATGGTGCTCTCATACCCAGAGTTGATTTTCTACCTTCTTTCTCAGTGCTTGATATGTGAGGGAAGACTGATTTATGTTGCTGAATGAACAAAGATGTGGAGGAATTAAGTTTATGTCTTTTAGAAAGTCAAGGCTTTTAAGCCAAGGAGCCCGGTCAGTGGCCAGGTAATTTAAATGACTAGCAGAGACCTTAGGGAGAAAATTCTCCAAAGACCACCTCAGCCCATAGAACACAAACTTACGTGTAGTGGAATTATGTTGTTACATTATAAATAATTGTCCCTCCTACTGGTTAATAAAAATGCTGATTGGCTGAAGGCAGACAGGAAGTGTGGGAGGAGCTACCAGACTCAGAAAACTGGGAACAGGAAGAACAGAACAGATTTGCCACAGAGAAGCCACAGAGACACCATGATGAGATTCCAGCAGATGCAGAGGAAAGAAGTTGAAATGTTGCTCTAAGAAAAGGTACGGAGCCTCATGGCTGAACAGGATAAGAGTCATGGGTCAATTTAAGAGCAAGAGCTAGCAAGTTATATGCCTGGGCCCCAGGTCAATGAGCCTACAATTAATACAAGTGCCTGTGTGTTTCAGTGGGACTATTGGACTGTGGGTCTGAAAATCCAGGCCACCAGGCTAGGCCGGAATGTCTGGTCCACAAGACTAGGCCAGAAAGTCTGGGCCAGGAGGCTAGGCCAGAAAGACCAGAAACCAAATTCAACACATAAATTTATTAAAAATATTTTCCTTATTTGAATAAGTGTGTGTCATGCCAGCATAGACAATGAATAGTGTCCAGTCCTGAAGAGTGTTCACAGTGGCTAGTAATCTACAGTTTTCTGTATGGTACCAGTTAGTTCTAAAAATCAAACATATGATGATACCCCAAATTTCCCTTCTAATAGCATAGTTCTTTCTTTAACAGCTCCCCCGCCAAGATTTCCCCTCTAATTTGGTTATTGGATATTGCCATTTTTCCCCTGTGTATTCAAGTCCTGCTAGAAATTTATTTCTATTGTGTTCACATGTCTAGCATATGAGAAGGCTAAGATTAGAGTTGAAATAGAGACTTGGAATACATAAGGGATATTTAATTCCTTAGAGTTTTTCTTGTCAGCCATGATGCTAAGATTCAAAGGCAGTGGCTTTCCCAGCTGGAGTGCCCATTGCAATTACTCTGAGGACTATTAGAATACTGAGATTGCTGTCTGGAGTGTCCCTGTCTAGGCTAACATCTCAGAATTGCTTTTCTCTTTGTGTATATATATGGTGCTGGAGGTGAACCCAGGGTCTCATGTGGACTGAGTATGCTCCATAACCCCAAGCTAGACCCTAGGCTGTAGATGAATGATTTTTAAAGAAATCCCAGCAACAGCTAATCCAATATAAACTGATGCTTACTACAGATCTTGAGCCCTGTTCTCTTGAATGCCCTCTCATGGTAACTTCATTGATGAGTCTGTCATGGCAACCTCTGACTGGCATAAAAGAAATCAGTTTGAATTGACTTGTAACTATTTTTGGTGATTATCTTTATGGCTGTTTATCTCATGGTTTTTTGTGCTGCCTTTACTTCTGTTAGTTGGGAGGAGAAGACAATATGTAGCCCTAATACATAGGCATGCATGAATACAAATGATGTCACTGGCCTTGTGTGGGTTATTGTATAAAAATGGAAAGTCTAACATCAAACTTGAGGCTATTTCTTATTCCCCCCCCCCATCCTTTCTGACCAGGAACATATAGGAACGTTGGCCTAAATGGGGAAATAGCAGCTATGGCTTTTCAATCTTTTAAAAAGCTCCCATAGTCTAGCCAAGCTACCTGGCTTTCTGATTCCACAGTTTTTGTAAAGAGGAAAAAAAAATCTCCCTAGAATCATTTTTAGTCACTTTCTTCTCTAATGATGAAAAGCTCATCTAGACAGCCCAAATTTCATTCAGGATTCTTTGCCATCCTCTGTCACTGCCCATTCTTTCCTGACCCCACTGATCCTCAGACAGCCAGGGATTTAAAAATATGTTGGAAGCTTTTAATGAGGTCTGAAGAATAGAATTGTATCCAGACACTAAGCAAAAGACATCAGGCTGTCTAGCTCATTTGTCATTAGTTTCACAGTATTGTTTTAATTGTGGCATGGCTTAATCACTGGCTGTGTTTGCAGACTATACTACATAGATAAATAATTATGGGGAGTTGATATGAAAAAGTTTTGAGTTGGTATAAGGCTTGCAAGAGCAAAGAAGGACAGCCAATTGGTGCTGTTATCCATCAGTTTTTTTCCTTTTAACAAAGCTGTTCAGGATAATACACATAACCTCTTCTAGATAATTTTTTTTTTACCTGTTCAAGGATGCATTTGGCCTTGTTCCAGAGATAGTGTGCAGTGACTCATACTATTTAGAATGGCTAATAATTAATATAGGCTTCACTACTAGCAACTTTGTCCCACATTCTTATGAGCACAATATGTTATATCAAGTTTATATCAGTGATCTCCAATGCCATCTTAGAGTGTATTATGAATGTCAGTTTCTGATGCAGCTGGTGTGACAGATCGGCCTAAGAACTCCTCATATGGGTGGTGGAGGAGGGAGCAGTATAGTTTTCAGAATACAGATGATCTTATTTGTGTTGGCCCCACCCTTTCATTAAAAATACACTTTAAATTTTGATTCTGAGTCATTACTGGCTAAGGAGTTTGCAGTGTGATGCATTGTCCAATGCTGTGCAGCAGCAGAAAGCTTCCGTCCCCAAACAGCCTTAAAATTAATATTGTGAAGTTAGAGATCTGTTACTGTACTGTGTGGCCATCTTTTGGGAGGTGAGTATTGTATTTGCATTTTTGTATGTCATTATATTTACAAAATGCCCATGTGTTTACATGAGAGATTCAATAATTTATCATAAAATAAACCTCTGTGTCAGGTATTTTATTTTTTTAACCTGACTTAGGCTACTGTAAGCGTTTTATGTAATACTGAGAAAAGACAGACTGGACATTAATTAATGCTTTGCAGTTTCAGTGCATTAAATACAGTTTTGAGGTTTCTGAGGACGTAACTCCGCAAGAAATGGAAGATCAGCTGGTTTTTTTTTTTTTTTTTTTTTTTTTTTTTTTTTTTTTTTTTGAGGTAGCTAGAACCCACAAGAGTTTCTAACAGATGGGGCAGAGGGAAGGACGCTGACTTTGGACTTGTGCATGAGGCAGTGGAGTGGAGTGAGTGTGTGGACGGACCATTAACTGACATGAAGAAGGAAGGAGAGCACAAGCTTTTGCAGACATATATATCCAAGTGGAAGCAGGGTTGGTGGGAGAGATGAGGCACACTGATTAATACACTTCTCTGGAATACATGCTGTACACCTGTAACATCCATTGCTAATGTGGATCTTGAAGGAGAAGTTAAGCCAACATAAAGGAGATGTATGCATTATTGCCCCATTCTAGTAGGGCAGCTACTTCTAAAATACTGCCTTTATTTTAGATATACTTCATAAATAATAATTGAAGGTGTGATTTGAGTAAAAATATTCTCCTTCCCACTTGCTTTTCTGTAAGAAAATATCAAATTTATCTTTGTAGTAGTAATGTGGGCAGCTATAGAATTGGTCAAACAGTTGCTTAGAATATTTGGGACCCCCTTTTCAATTTTCTTATGCCATACATCGGAAAATCTCTCTCTCCCCCTTTTTCCTCCCTCCCTCTCTCTCCCCCTTTATTTCTCAAAAGTCTTAGAGTGTGGCCCTCAGCTGATCTTAAAACTCATGCTGTAGCTTCTGTGACTATAGGATATATACCACCATGCTCAGTTATGTATCACATTTGATTAAAAAAATAGAGACTAGCTTGAAAATCCACTCACCATTAGGCTTGCAACAGAATTAAAAAAATAAGTAAATAAATCCACTATGTCACTAAAGGTAGATGTTATAGCAATACTGCTGATTTCAAGTTGACCTTTTTTTTTTTTTTTTTTTTTTTTTTTTTTTTTTTTTTTTTTTTTTTTTTTTTTTTTTTAAACTTGCTCTGATCGTACTCAGAGCACTGTTTCTATGTGTTTTGAGCATGAAGGGATGATTAGGATAAATACGCAATCTAACATGTGATTACTTCAAAGGAAAGACTGTTTATTTACTTTTTAAGGAGTCAGTTTTATTCATTTATTCATTCATGATAATATATTTACTGTCTGTCATGTACCAGGTGACTTCATACACCATAAAAAAGGAGATGGCAATGCTAGTTTTCAAGATTTAATGTTTATTCTGAAACATTGTCATCCCTTGGCCTTATTCCCACCCCTCTACAGCACCATCTTAAAAATGAAGAAAAAAAAAGTAACTCAGTTAATATTGAAGTAAACAAAAACATTCAAAACATGGAACAGGGCTGGATGTATCAGCAGGTGTATCCTTTGCTTAGCATGTGGGAGGCAGTGTGCTGGGGAGCACCCTCGTTATACAGAAATGAGATGGAATAAAGTCTAATTTTATCTCTGCCCTTCTCATTTCGTTTCCTCTTTCTAGCATAGTCTCAAAGTATAACTCCTTCCCTCTGACTTTAAGCCGAAAGCAACCAGTTCTTGTGCACTATAGCATCAGTTCTTGTGCACTATAGCATCAGTTCTTGTGCATTATAGCATCAGTTCTTGTGCACTATAGCATCAGTTCTTGTGCACTATAGCATCAGTTCTTGTGCACTATAGCATCAGTTCTTGTGCACTATAAAATCCCTTCAGATGTGAAACACCCTTCTCTCTTCTCCGTTTTGTAATTACAGGTTGCTGCCAATTACTGGAGTAGGATCCTAATATATCCATTGATTCTTAATAAGGCATTAGTGACTTGATACTGTAGCTTTTATTTTTATGTTAACAACAGAGTAAGACTGATAATAAGAAACCCCTCCCCCTACAGTTTTCAAACGATGAAAATGAAAGAGTTTTAGGGAGCTAATCAATAACGTATTTTGCCTGCGAGTCTTCTCTGTGGCTGAAATCAAAGCCTATGCAACTCATTTACACTGCCAGGCATGAGGTCTGGGAGCAAATATCTTTCAGTTTTCACCAATGATACCACTTCCTTCTAAGAGATGTTCTTCAGCGCTCAAAGGACATGTAACATATTCGTAAGTGAGCCTCACTCTGGTGCTACAGCAATGGCTGCACTTTGCCTTGGTTTTGTTCAGCTAGATGCTGCCTGTTCACATGAACAGGGGCCTCTACCGCCAGAGCGCTTCTTCAGCCTGGGCAACATGTTATTACAATCAGCCTTCCTTGTTCCCAGTGCTTTCAACATCTGTACTGGCAGCTGGCTCATCTCCTACTTCTTCAGGAAGTGCATTCAAGGGTATCCGGCTAGAAAGTTCCCCCAGCAAGCATTTCTTCATAGTGGAAAATGAAGAAGAAAGGGTTCAATTGAAGGTATTCATATCTGGGGTTAAGTAAGGTGGAATAAAGTCAGGAAAGGATCTTCCATCATCAAAGTGTCTCCATCGTGGATGAGATGCGTAAACAATATCCCCTCTTTTCCCCTTGTAGACAAATAGACTGGCATTCCTTTTATCCCAGTTTGGATCAGGAAAAGGGTGAGGAGAATTATGCTGCTGGCACAGTCCTTGTTTGCTTTCTAAATTCCCAAAGGTAATTGCTCTCACACCATGGATTTCCTCCAAGATCTACAGGCTGATTACTCCGGTTCACTTTCGTGTGGGGATTCTTGCATTCTGCCACTGAATAGCCATGTCTATCTTTCTGGAAGTTACTAGGAAAACCCCAGCATACCCATGTGGCTTTGCTTTTTTTTTTTTTTTTCTCCCTGAGAAAACAACCTCCTACTGTCTGCCACTTGTCCTTACATGCTGGATCCTGAAAAGACACGCAACTTCATGATGACGGTGACAGTGATAAGTAGGACACATCAAAAATATCTAAAACAAGTATAGACAAAGAGCTTGTGTGAACAGAACTGTGACCCAGAGAACTAACTCTGACATTTTCTCCCTATAGGCAGAGCTCTGGAAAAAGTTCATTCATTTGTATGTGTGCATATTCATGTGCGTATGGGTGCATTCAAAAGCCAGAGGACAATCCTGGGTGTTCTTCCTCTGGTGCTGTATACTACATTCTATAAAACAGATTCTCTCTGTCCTGTACCTCACCAAGTAGGGGAGGTTGACTGGCTACTGAGTCTTGCGATTTGCTGTATCTGCCTTCCCAGTTTGGAGACTTACAGTGGAATATCACATGTCTGGCTTTCTCTTCTTAAAATGTGGGCTGTAAAGATGCATACTCAGGTTCCTGTATTTGCATGGCAAGCGCTCTACAACTGAGCTATCGTCCCAACCCATTCATTCTTGTTGCTGCTCTGGTTAAACAGTATGCTGTGTATCTAGGAATGACTATTACAGCCAGAAGTGCTTCTGGCATTCACTAGTCTTTGGCAGTTATGGAGATGGATGTGTTTTTTATATAAAGATTAATTGGAGTCTTAAATGTTTAAGGAGGCTGACAATTAGTGAATGCTTGTTTTGTATCAGGAAATATGTTAGGAGTTCCTGCATATATTATGTCAGAGAGTCTTGATTTTTCCACTTAATAGTGAGACATCAATTTTAATAGTATGGTATTAAATGTTGCCTGTGTGATTTAAGTTGAAACAAAGTGTATTTAGTGGTTTTAAAAGAAGCATTGTTTACTGATGGTAGTAGTGTACACCTTTAATCTCAGTACTCAGGAGGCAGAGACAGGCAGATCTCTGTGAGTTCAAGGCCAGACTGGTCTGGCAAGTTTTCCTGGCCAGCAAGTTCCAGGACAGCCAGGAAAACCCTGTTTCAAAACAGAACAAAACAAAACAAAAATCCAAACAACTCCAAACCAAAAACCAAACCCCCATCCAAACCCAACCAACCCTCCAAGAACTCCCCAAACAAACAAGACAATTTGTTGTAAATAATAGGATTTGTTCAGAAAGCAAACACACAAGTGCAAATTATAAAGTTAAAGGAGTCAGAACACTCAAATTAGAACGATTGGTCATCTGTATTTCCAGAATTCTTACTTATACAGGGTCCTTATGATAAGTTGTTAGCACACGATCCTTGCTGTTACACATTTACCCACATCTCTCAAACTGTGGACATGCCATTAGTTTTGGACAATAAATAAAAAAAGGATTGCTGACTGTTACCTTCAGGGTAGAAGCTTTTAGGGCTAGTACATGTTGGTGACCAGCAACATCCCAGACGATGGCTCTGCCATCCTGAGTTCTGAGGATAACGAAGTGAAATTCATCAACAATCCAATATACCATGAATAAAAAAAGAAGCTTTTCTTGTTCTAAGCCCACCAAGCTTTGGTGATATCTTTTAAACATAGCAGCTCCTAGATGAGCCTGCCCAATGTAAATACCATCCAATTTACTAGAAGATGGAAGCAAGAGTTCTTCCCTAATGCATCTCCTTTCTGATCTGCATGCAGTCCCTGCCACTTTCTGCCTATAAAAGCTTGATGACTGAGTTTCAAGTTCTTCATCTGGAAAAGCGGGTAAATGTAGCACTCACTTTATAGAGCCAGTGTGAGATGAACTAAAATAATATACAGAGGCACTTACCATGGATGGCGTTACAAATGGTTCTGTAAAAGCCAACAGCTTCTTTCTATTGTGTAGTCCAAGGACTGAGCTCCCCAGAGGCACCTCTGTGGGTCTCCTCCTCATAATCCCTATTCCTTTGCTCATACAGACTCTCTCTCTCTCTTTAGCTGGACCTGAAACTCCACCTGGTGCTTAGCTGTGGATCTCTGCTTTCGCCTCTATTCATTGCTGGATGAAGGTTCTATAATGACACTTATGGTGGTTATTCATTTGATTATAGGGAAGTCCTGTTTAGGCACCCCCTCCACTATTGGTTAGAAACCTAGCCTGGGACAGCCTGTGAGTTCTTGGAGGTTTCCTTAGCACCCAGTCTCTTTCCAACCCTACAGTGGTTTCCTCTATCAAGATATCCATCTCTTTTTTCTCCCTCTCTGTTGCTTCTCTCACTCAACCATCTCCTTCTCTCATGATTTGTTCCCACCTTGCCTTGGTCACTACCCATTATGATCCCAGTTTGCTCAGGAGGTCTTCTCTATTTCCTCTTCCCAGGGGAATCTAAAGTCTCTCTTAAGTTCTTTGGTTCCTTCATCATGCAGCTTCAGAGCTAAGACACTAACATGCCCACTAGTCCTACACAGAGAAGGCTAAATGAACTGGGGAAAATTGGCCCACTACACATAAGTTCTATGAGAATTACACTTTATTGAAGTCAAAACAAGGATACCGAGGCTAAGGATGATATCAGACAGGACACACTTCCCAAGTCCTGACACTGAGGTGCTTCTCTGGCTCTCTTGCACATCATGGCAGAGCCCACTGAGGCCATCACAAGGTTGTAACAGCATCCACTTCGGATTCAATCCTAGGCTACAAAATGATCTGCAGGCATTGATGATTCATTTTCTAGCCATGAGGTTTGGGAGAGTCTGGGTGCCTCCCATTTGTCCACAGTCTTACCAGCCTCTGGTATTGTTTTTAAAGTCTCTTCTGAGCCAGAAGGTCAAACTCATCATTCTTTATGGTGTGGGCTCTTATGTTTCCTGGGCCCTTCAGAAAGCTCATGTCGTCAGCATTGCAGGGCATCATATTTCTCAGGGATTTTTTTGCCAACTGGTTTTCAGGTGGTGCTTTGGTTTGTTTAATTGAAGGCACCAGTTTTAGGGGGTCAGCAGAATGACTCAGAGCAGTCCTCGTCACTTGGCTTCCGATAAGGCTTCCAGCCTTGGCTGCTTTTGTTTGTTGATCCGCTAGCTCCCTTTCCGTGCTCCCACAGAGCACAGTTCTTAAAACTGTGTAATAAACTAATGTGGAGCTGTGTGACTGAATGGGGAGGCAGGCCTCAAAACATTTGGCAACAGTAAAAACTTGCTTAATATGGGACAGACAAGACTTAATTAAAAATCAAATATGTAATAAATCTGAATTGTTTCTGGATTCATTTGTGCCATGTAAGTTGCATCCTGCAAAATACAAAGCTTTCTGCTCTTATGACTTAACTATAGACATTGAAGGTGGTATTTCCCTACTGTCATTTCTTAGCCAAATTAGCAAGAGTGTCTTTGGATTTTATCATTTTAGAATATTTTACTTTAACACTTGATTTTTGAATTAATAACCTGAGTTTCAAATGCAACTGTCTGATGGATTTTGCTGTGAGATTAGAACAGAATTTCCCACAATTTCTGTAACAGTCCTAAGCATTCTTCTGCCATTTTGTGCTATATATGTGCGTGGAACAATGGTCTCAGTATTATGATTAAAAATGCAAAATGTGGCATAATTTTGAAGATTCTCCATGTCCCACAGTAGCAGATATTCAATCAGTGTTTAATACTTTATAAAAATAAACAGCACATCCATCTCATTAGTATGCAGATTTGCTTTTATCTTTGGTAAACTATACTAAAGGGGGGGGGCTCTTTTCTTTTCTCTTCGAGACAAGGTTTCTTTGTGTAACCCTGGCTGAAAAGGGTTTATTTAAAGCAAATATTCATAAGTTACTAGTACATATTTGATTTGTATAACTATTTTATATCTATTAGAGAGGAGGAGGAGGAGGAGGAGGAGGAGGAGGAGAGAGAGAGAGAGAGAGAGAGAGAGAGAGAGAGAGAGAGAGAGAGAGAGAGAGAGAGAGAGAGAGAATACATATGTAGATAGTAGAGGACAACTTGCAGGAGCTGGTTATCTCTTTCTATCCTCTGGGTTCTTGGAATTAAGCTTAGGTCATCAGGCTCAGCAGTGAGTCTTTATCCACTGGACCATATTGTGGGCCCTGTTACTGAGTGGCCCCAGTCCAAGGGAGGAATGTGCTCTTCTGGTCTCACTCGTTTGCATCTTAGCTTTGTCCTTGTCTGGGTCCTAGAGGAACCCAAGTTCCTGTGGTGAAACTGTTTCTGTTTCAATTGACTTAGATGGCATTTGTTTTTCTCATTAGAGTCTGATGCTTATCTCTGCCACTTGTTTTAGCTTTGTGTTGGACCTAAGACTCATCCACATACAGGGAACAAGGAATAGTTCCTTTACTCTTGGGTTTCTTCTGCTTCTACCTCTGAACTCTTGACCCCATGAAGGATATAGAGTATTTGTCATTGCTCAGCGACTTGCTTTATGCAAACATCAGTCAACATTGTTAAGATTACCTCCCCTACCAGTTGGTTAAATTAACTTCTTTTACAGTAACTAAACCAAGGTAAATCTTGTTTCCAGTTGATCACCCCATTCTCTGCTTTCTTCCGTTCATGCTATAAAGTTTATTATCCTTCCAGCCTGATGTTGGACGTAAGACTTTAAGTAAGAGAAATAAACACAGATAGAGAAAACAAGCCGGTGACGCAGAACATCAGAGACCACACAAATCCACTCAGGAGATGCGCACTGGAGACAGCATGATGAGGGGCCATCAGCAATGCTCACAGATGAGAATGAGTGTCACCAGATGTCAGTGGTGGTGACATGCCTGTCAGTGTCAACTGATCTACTATAATTTTAACACATATATCATCTAAGCCAAATTTCAGGTCTCTGGTTCCAAAGACATTTTTTCCCTAGCATGTTTTATTTTGTTTTGTTTAAATCAGCAGTTGTTTTTCTAATGTTTATAACTAAATGATGGCTGCAGAATATTTATAAATAAATACTGTGTTCTGACCCACAAAACTGTCTATTCTGTGCTCAGAATGGGCCTGCACTAAGTAAATTCCCATGTGATATTTGCCAGAAGGTTTCTCATAATGATTAGAAGATCAATATGTTCAAACTTTCTGAATGGCAGGTCTTGGTGCCCATCTTGGTGCCGCGCAGTCGGCTTGATAGGTACAGGATGATAGTTATAGGAGCCCATGTACTATTTGGATGTGATGCTCGTCCCTTCCCTGAGGAACTTGTGTGGCCAGCCATGGTACTTCTGTCGAGAACAGTGAGTCATGGGAAGAAGTTTGTCACCCCGCTATCTCCCATACTCACATGCTCCTCCCCGCCTAAGCCTCTCTACTACAGCCATCTCTCTATTTTTTGTTTTATCTTTATAATATGCTGACCTCTTCATGTCCCCTCCCTGAAGGCCCCTTTCTGGCTTCTTGGCTCCCGCTTGTGCTCCAGGCCAAACACAGAACAAAATATGTGATGCTAGGATCTGCATCTGAGAAAGAACATAGGGAGTTCATCTTGGCCTGAGTGACCTCACTTGGTATAATTTTCTATAAGTTCCATCCACTTACCTGCACATTGGATGATTTCATTTTACTTATAGCTGAGTAATATTCCATTGTGTATATTTATCACACATTTCCTTTTGTTTGTCTATTGATGGACATCAAGGTGCAGTCTGTTACCCAGGTACTGGGAGCTGACTGTGGATGTGAAGGAAGCATCTCTGTGGGATGATATACAGTTCTTTTGGGCATGTGCCCTGGAGTGCAATAGATGGGCCATATGGTAGATCTTTTTCTGTTTTTTTAATAGATCTCCGGACTGATTTTCAGAGTTGCTACACTGGTTACTTCCAAAAACATCCTGTTAGGGTTGGTGATCTCCAAGCCTTGGCCCTTACCAAGGACACACTGGCAGTTGATGGTTTCTGGGGGAGGGGAAACCATTCTTCTTCTTCTTGAGGGTGTGGCCACTGACGGGATTTCCACATTACAGTGGATGACCTTATACCCATACACATATGGGCAGTGCTAACTGGACTTCGTGGGTTATACAACATAAATATGTGATGTTGGAGGGAGACGTCATGGGGATGGGAAGAGAAAATGGGGAGTATTCTGTTATATTTGTTTGTATGTTTGAAATTCTGAAGAGTTAAAACAAATTAAAAATAACTAAAACTGAAAATGGAGGAGCTTTGGTTGACACGTTTGGAGGGAGAAGCGGTGTGCCGTGGGCTCTAAACCAAGCAGGATTTGAATTTTTCTCCTCTCCTCCTCTCCCCTCTCTTCCCGTGCCCTTTCCCTCCCTCCCTGTGCTGCCAAATTCATCATCTGTCAATATTCTAGATGCTTTGTGGATGATGCAGCATCCTACCCACCTGTGCTTCTCACTGAGAAACAGTGTCAAAGCAAGGCCGAGAGCCCTGGAAATCCTCGGTCTTCTCACACACTCTGGACAGCTGCATTTACAAAGGCTGTGGGATGACCGAGTCATAGCACAAACCTGAAGTTAGCACCTACAAAGGTTGTGCAGTCAGAGTGTGGCTGCTTATATTAACTTATTTGTTGATGCCAGTGAGTCAGAAATCTGAGAAAACCGAGGGTGGACAGTGTGAAAATATGTCCTTTATTTCACCGTTAGCATGTGGACTTTACTTGTTGGGGGAGGCAAACGCAGTCATCTTGGAGCTGAGTCTTCGTGTCTCCGCTGCTCTTGCCCAGGCTGTCAGTCACATTCATGAGTGCTTTGGTGTCTGGGCCTCTCTCAATCCTCGGACACTGCAACTCTTTCCTTCTGTTTGGGCTCAGGCCCTTCTTGAAACATCAGGTTACATTAATTTATAGTGATGTCAAGTTTGTATTGGCTTTCAAGGGGGCATCTGGGCTAGTGTGTGTGTGTGGGGGGGGTAACTCAGAAGAAAGGAATTATTAGCAGTGCCTTGTTGAGCTAGTAATGAAATGTATATGCTGTTGCAGTATGGAGCACAAGTGCATCTTTATAATACAGAATTTGGAAATGTCCCTGTCCATCCCTCCTATTTCTTATCACTTGGGGCCTTTCCTCTTGGAGGTCATAAAGAAGAACTCTATCCTATTCTGTTAACTATATAAAGATAACTCTCTCTTTCTCAACATTTTTCTAAGTGGGATGTATTTCTGTATCTTAGAAGTTATTGAAAATTTTAACTGACATAATTATACATGTATGTGCTACACCCAGTTGTGCAGCAGGCATGCATTAGAAAGGGCTTTATGTCAGCATCCTGATGAAGGTGCTTTTTGCTTCTGCACATTGGTTTTCAGAGTCTTCTCTAAAGCTTCTGTTTGCTTATTTAGCATCAGCATCAGTGGTGAAGCCCCAATAAAACTCTGGGTGCTGAGATCAAGTTTTTCAAGTTAGAGTTCTCTGTTTATATTTTCAATACATCAGTGTTGGAAAGCTGATGCATCCCGGGAACAATGGAAACTTCACTTTTGCAGCCCTCCTAAATTCATTATTCTTTTCCTTTGGGGGGTTCTGATTCCTTTCCTGTAGGAGCAGAAGCTGACAGACCTGTTCATACTGCTGGCCCTAGTGTAGGGTTTAGTCCTCCTGTTCTTCACGGTAGTTAAAGGTGCATCCATTACCTTGTGCTATCTCAATCATCTACCTGATTCAGAATTAGCCCAGGAAACCCCACTGATTTTCTAAGCCTTATACTGAACCCTTAGAGACCATTTCATTGCTGGTAGCTTATGCTTCACATTTAGGTCTGTAAATATAATATTTGTTTCTTTAATCCAGAAGGATATCAAGGTCTTTTCACCCTCTACTCTCCACCCTCTATCTATCCATCACTGGTGTGTCTGGGGATTTGACATGTCCAGCTGTATTCCCTTTGTAGAACTCTGCCTATTTCACTTGGTGTGGCTTGTTGATAACTTGTCATTTCTATGTTCTTTGGTGACGTCTCATACTTCTGAAATTGTTCCCCAGTAGCAACAGGCATACAGTGGATGCTCTTTTCAACAAAGATTGGTGAAGAGTTTTAATTGAGCCATAATTGGGTGTTTTGACAGAAATGCACTTTGGTTATTATGTGTGAGTGTATTAGAATGTCTGCAAGGCATTCTTAACTTTCCTGGACGTTCTGCGAGTTGTAATCTATTCTTGGGTTGATCTTGACATTAGAGGAGCCATCCTGCTTATGGGAAATCTGGTTTGGATCCTGCAAAAATTAAGCTCATTTCAAAAATGGCAAACTTTTATCCTGAGGGTGATTTAGGGACTCTCCTAGACTTGTAGGTACTGTCAGAGTGAGAGTAACATAGGCATCTGTGACCTAGCACATTCCAAGTCTGACATTCACATGAATTGCCTTCCCCAGCCTTAGATGTGGCTGGAATTATAGCTTTACATTGCTGTAGTTAGGGAGTGCCAGTTGTGACCTTTTCTTGTGTTCTGTTTTTCTGCCTCTATCAGGGCAGTCCCTTGTCTTTAGCCCTCTTTGTGTCCCTGTCCCCTCTTTACCTGTCCCCTTTCTACAATGTCCCTACATTGCATTTGTCCTCAGTGGCAGGTTACATGAAGATAGGAGAGTAGAGCTTTAGGGTATCTCGTATAGCTTATGATAAAGGTTCTCTAAAGCCAGACTCGGTTTCCGGGGATTCAAGAGTGACCTTGGCCGCTGTCACCTAAATTTCAAACTTTCCTCATTTCCCATGAAAGTATCAACATCATAAAGCCAGGGCAGATTACTAGGTGAAGATATTTGAGGATGCTCGGCTCCTTTGCATTAAATGCCTCTACCCACTCAGTCCTATCACTTGCAGATTTGACAAACTTGAGATTTGTGGTATGTCTAATCTGTGATTATAAATCTAGGCTTTGGCTCATTAGTTTATTTTAACTTTAAATAATGAATGTCCAGATGCCATGATTATACATGATTGCCACAGGCCCTGGATTTATATCTACTTCTAACTTTAAATGAAGGGGTCAGGAAACAAAGCTGATGTTTTTGGCACACACTCTGTCTTGGTGGGATTAAGCTCTAGTCCTGGTCCTGGTTTTTCTTTCCATGCTTTCCAGTCATGACCAGCTATCTTCTCTTCTCTTATAATAAGACCTTTATTGTACCCCTTTCCAGCATCTTGAATCTCAACACACGCAGATTCATATCTGATATGACAGCCAATCCCACAAACAATTTCACTTAATTCAACAAACATTTGCCAGATTGAGTTATATCTCAGGTGATGGCTGCATGAGAAAGGACAAAGCCATTCAAAGGGTGTGACAGACACATAAAGAAGTCGTCATAATATGTTGTGATGAGTGCTTTAGCAGAAGCATGTAGAGACTGCTATGGAAACCGAAGTAAAGAGTAATAAATTCTTCCCAGGAAGGATCAGGAAAAGTCACTGAGAGGTTCTCTTAGACGTCAGGAGGGCAGAGCAGGCATTCCATCAAAGAGCAAAGCCAAGGAAGAGCCAAGGAGTGAATGCTTGGTGTTTCCAGCGACAAGGACAGGGTTTTCCCCGGTGTGACCTCAAGCCACCACCATTATAGCTTCTTGCGGAGATATTTTGAATTCCCATGTCACAGTGATTTGGAATCTCAGGAGTAGCATCTGGCAATCTTTAGAAAGTACCAAGGTAATCTTGTTTCTTTTTCTTTTGTGGACAGGGTCTCTCTATGTAGCTCTGGCTGTCCTGAAACTCCTTTTGTAGACCAGGTTGGGCTCAAACTCACAAAGATCCATCTGCTTCTACTTCCCTGAGTGTAGGGATTAAAGGTGTGTGCAATCACTACAACTGCCTGCACCTTGGTGATTTGTAAAGCAATTAAATCAATGTTTATCTATTTATGTGCACTATAATCACCAGGAAAATCAAAACAATATTGATATCAGATTCAACTCCAGAGGTTCTTAGTTAACTATTATATTAACTATGCCATGGCCTAGATGTCTAGATCTTAAAAGTCCCTGTAGTGTTTCTGAAATAAATAACTGTAGCATCCAAGATGGAGGACTCCAGGTTCTGAGTATCAGTGTGAGGAAGCAATGTAGGTTCATGGAAGCCTGCTACATATTATAGTGGAGATGTAAAAAGTCCATGAAATTTTTCCAGTATATGTTGGGGAGTTTGTAACTTGCAAGTTGGTCTTGTAGATGATAGAGAAAATGAAGTGGCTCTTAGCAACTAAATTTTTATTTAGTTATCCCAGCCAGTGAGGACAGGGAATAAGACCAAATCTGGCTTGTGTACTTGTGTATTGGACAGAGGGATACTCAAGGACATTTTCTGTGACATGGGCTCCACCATTCCAGAGTAACTGCTCTCAATATGTTTCTTTCCCCAGAGACACAATATCTATTCTTTGCCCCACTTTAGAAACTCCATCGGCATCTGGGTGAACTCTGAGCCAGGCTGAGGTTCACGAAGGCAAGACTTCTGGCCACTTGGTGGTAGAGATTAATCATATTTGTGCAGGCGCCAAGCTTAGTCTCATAAGGTCCAGTAAGTCTAAAAGGTTCAGAAATAAAAGGATTTATTTTTGTAAAAGGTTTTTTTTTTGGTGAGGATTACAGTATGTTTGGGACACTGGGGAGTTTTGGGGATGGACTGTAATATTTTGGAAAATGACAATGGAGGTGGCAAATGATTAAGTCCAGGAAAATGGATAATCACCACCCTGGATTGGGGTTTTGGAACCGCAGTAGTCCAAAATGATCGAGAGTATCAGCTACATCACGGGTACAAGTATAAGGGAATGGTGAAAAGACCCACGTAGGCATACCTGAAGGATCTATTTAGCAATTCTGACTTACAGACCTCAATGAAGACGCCCCTCTTATGTGTCCTTAATTTTATACACTTTCCTACGTCTTCTCTGTCTCTCATCCTTTTCTCAGATCTCCGTATCCTCACTATGTGTCATGAGCCCTAAGATGGCCAACTAGCTCCAACTATCCTTTAAAGCTGACTAGAAAACAACAGAAAGTCTTTACTCATTGGTGTATGTGTGTATGTGTGCATGTGTGGAGTGTGTGTGTGGTGTGAATATGTGTGTGTAGATGTGTGTGTGGTGTGTGTAGGTGTGTGTGTGGTGTAAATGTGTGTATGTCTGTGTGTGTGGTGTGTGTGTAGGTGTGTGTGTAGGTGTGTGTGTGGTGTGATGTGCATGTGTGTGTGTGGTGTGTGTGTGCGATGTGTGTGTAGGTGTGTGTGTGGTGTGTGTGTATGTGTGTGTTGTGTGAATGTGTGTATGTATGTGTGTGTAGGTGTGTGTGTAGGTGTGTGTGTGGTGTGCATGTGTGTGTGTGGTGTGAATGTGTGTGTGGTGTGCATATGTGTATGTGATGTGTGTGTAGGTGTGTGTGTGCCCATGCATATGCCATGATGTACATGTATAGGCCAGAGAACAATCCTGTGGCACACTCCTCCCTTTCCACCTTATGAACTTCCTAGAGAATGAACTCTGTCTGTCACCCTCTTTTTTAGTTCCTTTAGACTTTCCAGAAAAGCTCTCTGTACACTGAGCTATCTTGCTACTCTCCCTCCCTGCCCTTTGTACATAGACCTAGAGAGGAAAAGTTACTGTCCAGAAAAATGTCACATGGATAATTAGTGGTAGAGCTATGACAGAACCATGTTTATACCTTCTTTCTATGCCTGTGTATATTCTAGTATCCTTTCAAAGCCAAGTGAATCATACACATTATATATCATGTATAGTACCTATACTCATTTTCTAAGAAAGCTACACCAGTTAGCATGACATGCTGTCTAAATTAGCTGAAGAGAACATTGCCTAAATGTTTTGTGAAAATGAAAGTAAAAATGTACAAATCAGGAAGTTCCGGTTTATATAGTTTAGGTTGCATGGTGAGATACCGTAGATAATGTAGCGTCTCAGAGCCGTGAATGTGGGGACAAGAAGAGACACTGACTATGGAAAAGGTGTTCAGTGGTTGTGTTGTCACTGGTTCACTGGCCTTGCTTAGGCTGCATAGTGGCTTCTTCTTCTTCCTCTCCCCACCTCCTCTTCTTCCTCCTCCTAAGACCCCGACTGTTGTCCGTTGGTGTCCTCACATGAGCATGTGGAGGATGAGTTCACTGCTCTTCTTGTACACCAATGCACCGATTGTTTTCATATGTGGTGTTTTGGACTCTGGGAGCCTGCGGCAGTGTCCTACTCAGTGAGAAGATAAAGCAGACCTTAAAGGTATCTGTTGAATTGATTTGACGTGATGTTTGCAGACTGTACAAACGCTATAAGCATAGTCTTGGACAAGTTTCTTTTTTTTCAGTTTCCAAAGACGCTGAAACTTTCTACAACATATTAGACAAGAACCAGACAATATCGGATACTACTTCCCACTCAGAGATTATACATGTTGGCATCTTTTTTAAAAAATCCCAACAATTTGGAACTTGGAGGGATTTTGAAGGTCAATGGGCCCAACCCATAGCTGGGTCAAGAAATCCAGATTATTCAAAGAAGCAGATATTTGGCAGCTTCATGGTTTATGGACTAGTAAAAAGTCAGTCAGAAAAAATAACTCAGATTAAAAGTCATTTGAGGACCAGAATTATTCTTTTTGGATAAAGCTGTCACATTAGTCAAGAATGTTAAATATATTTGCATTTTTCTTCTTTGTTTTATATTAATGGATTTGACATATATAACAAAACACACAAATTTTAAGTGTATAGCTTTAGAGAATTTTTACTTGTGCATATCCATATACAGAACTATCTCACAAATTAAGATATAAATCATGACAGTTAGTTGGTAGTCAACTTGATTGGATCTGGGATCAGTTAAGACACTTGCTTTTGAAGGTATCTGTGAAGGTATTTCTTGGAGTGATTAATTAGAGTGGAAAACCCTTCTTCAGAGAGGGTAATATCTTCCCTACACATGAAGAGGTCTGAGAGAAAAATGGGGCTACTTTGACCTGCTATTCTTTCTTCCTTATTGGTAAGAGCATCTACGTTGCTGCTGCTGCTACCACCCTTCATAGACACCTGAGCTCTGTTTCTTCTCCTTTTCAGCATCAACTGTAGCCCAGGCCTCCACATCAGATTGTGAGTGCTGAACGTCCAGACTGTGGACTGAGTTTTTACCAGTTTTCAGGCTCTCTAGCCTGTGGTATGCCATTGTTGGACTACCCAGCACATCCTGTACATCAATCTAATAAATAAATCTTCTCTGTAATAAATATTCAGGCCAATGGTTCTAATCCTTTAGAGAACCCCAAGTTTCTCTAGAGGACACCACAGTCCATTTTAAGGCTGGGATTTGGTAGTGTGGGCCTATAGTTGCAGCATTTGAAAGTCTGAGACTGGAGGATTTTGTGTTCAAGGGATTCCTGTGTTACATAGACACTATCACAAAGAATCTTTTTAAATGGCATAGTCTGTTATAGAAGGGAGAAGTTCACCTATGACCTAATGCTCTCTTATGACATTACGAGGAGATCTAATGTCTCCTCGAAGACACAGAAATCTAACTTCTACCTCCACAGGCTTGTTGCCCAGCTTTGAACTTTATAGAAATGAACCACATGGTATGTAGTTCTGTTGGAGGTTCATCTATGATATTGCATACACCTATTGTTTTTTTCCCACAGCTGAATGTGAATCCCATGACTATAAGTGAAGAATCCCTTAGTACAGGGATTAGCACCTATTCATTGGGAAGTCAAGTGTGTTGTAATTTTAACTTAGCAGCTCCATGAACTTCTTTCTGGATTTGTTTTCTTCAACTGTGAATGAGCAAGTTGGGCTAAAGAATGGCTGGTATTGTTTTTTGGTTCTAGAGTCAGTGAATGGTCTAAGCATTGAAGATCCAACCGACAACTGGAAGACATTCACAAACTACATCTGACTAAGATTTCTTACCAAGAAATGTCCAAATAACTCCTTAAGTCAATAAGAAAAAGAGAGAGAGATCATAGCCTAAGCCACAATGGGAAGAAGGTGTGTGTGTGTGTGTGTGTGTGTGTGTGTGTGTGTGTGTGTGTGTTTGCTGCTTTTGCTACAGTGAAGAAATGACTGATCAGAAATCTTGGCATCATTGTAATGACCTTGGAGTACATGTTTTCACAGTCTCTGAAATGCTTGGCCATACTCATGCTGCAGAAAAGTGCCCCTTGTATTGCTCAGATGAGGAAGATACGGCACAGTATTCAAGTTCGGTGAATTTGTGAAAATGGTAGTACAAGGAACTTCCCTAAATGTAAAGCTCTGTGCCAATGAAAAGCATTATTATTATTCTATATCTGTGTGAATGCAGTAGACATCAACCACCAACTCAGTTGCAGGTGTAGCCACAAGGCAGGGCTATTTCCTTTGTTCCTTTGCCATGGCTGTGGGAGAGCCTCTGAACACACACAAATAACAGCTGTGATCTCCATTGAGAGTTATGAGTGGATAAGCAAGGTGTACACTGAACACATAGCAGCAGATAGGTTTTCATTTGGGCAGACACAGTATTATTTCCTCCAAGTTTAAAAGGGAAAGTTTTAACAGGCCTCTTGGAAGTGACTCTTGTGTCCCCCCCACCTGTTCTCAGTTACTGTCAGAGAATGCGTCATCTCTCTCCCACATGCCCAATGGGAAAACAACTTTGCCATCCAGAGCAAAAGGAGTATTTTGCTGTGTCAGGGATGCAAGGGTCTGCATATGGCTCATTGTGCATTTCCCGATTAGCATCCTCCCCTCAGTGCTGGGGTGCTCTGCCTTATCATTTCAGCATGAGAAGCCACTGCAAACCAAAGTTTTGCCAGAATGCTTGTGGTCTCTGCCTTGGCCTCTTTCAAGATTTTGCAACACTGGTCTCTTAGCAGGGCGAGAAATTGTCCCAGCATCGTAATCAACCCAGATTGGTCAACCAAAGAGAATTTGCTTGTTCCTCATATTTGTTGCCTGGATCCCTATGCCTCTTCCTCAAGATTGGTGATTAACTATTAGTTTTTCCCTGTTGAGAATCATGTATCGATTTACCTCACACTGGTCTTTCCCCATCGTTTCTTTTCTAAAAGACTGAGCTGTTTTATGGTAATATAATTGCATACAAACAACACACAGAATCTGATACAGTGTAGCTGCAGATTGCACAGTTCTGAAAAGCAAGTATGGGTTTGAATATGAGTTTAACACAATACCTGGGTGATTAAAACTCTAGGATTCTGGATCTACAGAATTGGGACAAATATGTCACCCTGACTCTCAAGATTCTCATCCTGTCACATGAGGTAATCCAGTCACCATCCCAGAGAGCAGACCGTCCATAGCAATTGCCTCATGCATACTACGTGGGATGTTTGTCCCACAGATTGTGCAGCTGGGATAAATCATGCTGTGCAGTGGCCAGCTCAAGTTCACAGCAAGTGTATGATAATCCTAGGACAGTAATGAAGTCCTTTCCATGGGGGAAAGGGCTGCAGGGAACAATGGCTTCTGCAAGCTTGGGTAGGAGCAATATGGTAACAAAAAGAAAGCAAGTGAATGAAACAAAGTGAGATGAATTATAACGTGTTGTCGGTTTGTTGTTGTTTTGGTTTTTTCTTCAACTAAGTGGTCTAGCTGACTGGCAGGAATAGGAAACTCATCTCGGAATGGCAATCCTGCCTTCTGCTTGCAGCTGTTTTGTGAAGGGCACCCATTTTGCTTTAAGATGTTGTTACTGTTAGATTAGAAAAGGAAAAGGGAGTTAGTGCTAGGTATGGGCTCTAGTGTCTCTTGAGAAGAGCTGAGTCTGACACTTTACAAGAGGCAGGTTTCTGTGGAGAGAAGAAAAGATCTTTTGGAATAAAGGGAAGGTTCTTCCGGGGATTTGCACATCTACGACGTAAGAGGTGGCACATGTGAGAAGGACCGCATTATGGCTTTCCCTCTCTAGGTTACTAGGTGGAGACCCTCTGAGTGGAAGACGGAACGAAGTGCTGGGCTGAGGAAGACAGAGGGATCCTGTGGAGGGGAGAGCTATTGAGCGTAGTGGTCATGTTCCCTTCACAGTAGGACTTTGGACAGGGGGCCATGTGAGCCGTTCTTCATGGTCTTTTCTGTCATTAATCTTGGCTAAACCTCTGCCTGTACATTTTCAGCAGAAACAATACCTTAGTTTTTTTTTTTTCCTCTGAGCTCCATATAAGCTACCTCCTCAGATCTTTCTTTTTGACACCCAAGGACACTAACGAACACTCTAAAGCATAGACCCAGTCTGGAAGTTCCTTGGAGACGTAAAATGAAACTTTATATCCATAGCACCTGTGTTGTTTGTACCAGTCAGCCCTACCACTTAAGTTGTGATTTAGAAGTTCATAGGGCAAGCGCATTAAGGGTACGGTCTCTGAGCCAGGTGACCACTAATTTTCCTCCCTTATTGGCTAGGAAACTCTGAGGAAGTTTCAGAGGTGTTCAGCACCTTGGGTTTCTAATCTTCCAGATGACATAGTCATAATCCTGCCACAGGGGTTTTCAGTGTCTCAAGTGAATGATACATGGGGAGACTTTGTTAGAACAATGTCTGGTACACAGTGGGGTATGGGAACTGCTGCTTAGAGATGCTGCTGCCTGTGCTCAGCTGTGTGTGTGTGTGTGTGTGAGAGAGAGAGAGAGAGAGAGAGAGAGAGAGAGAGAGAGAGAGAGAGAGAGAGAGTGAGAGAGAGAGAGAGAGAGAGAGAGAGAGAGAGAAAGAGAGAGATACTGTGTATTTTAAGAGATGAGAAACTCTTTATATAGCAACCACAATAGGAATTATATTTTATTATCTCAATGTCTAGAGTTCTATTTACTTGGTTTTCTATACCTTGATTAATACATGTTTTAAATAATTGTGGAGCCCTTTCTAGTGGCAGCCAGCTCTGTTGCTGCAGAGGATAAATAAGTCTTAAGATAGGTATAGCTCTGCCCTCATATAGCTTGTAACCTCAACTAGTCCAGCCAACAAACCTTTCTCCTTTGACCTGACTTGGGGGCCTGTGACAATCTCTAGAGCATATTTGCTGGTGCTGAAAAGCTGGGGTCCTGCAGCAGGCCATAAACTGCATGGTATATGGGTTTAATAATGTCAGGGGAAATTTTCAGTTAATTCCTTGGACTGTGGGTATACCCAGGATTCAAAGGCCAGACCAAAATGACTTGAAGAGAAGCAGAAAACTGGTAATTATCTGGTGAATTTGGGTCATGTGGAAAGCCAAACCAAATTACTTTAGCCAAGGAAAAAGTGATTTTTTAAAAGATGAATTAGCTTTGGTAAGAGTTTGATGGGGTCTTTTTCTCTCTTCTGTCTTCTACCGGGTTATTTCCTAGAAGCCAACACATAACTTAGTAAGATGAAAGCTGGGGACTTTGAAGGATGTACACTTGCCCATTTCAGAGGAACCTGCATTCTTACATTACTCTCAGTATGAACATATATAGGAAAAGCAAAGCTTGATTAACAAAGCTGTAGTTGTAGGGTCCCACTACTTCTTAAGTGTTCTTCATTTCAAATGAAAGTTGACAACTCTTTTTTAATTTTGAAAGTTATATTTTCACTGAGATTATTTTATATGTTTTTTTAAAAAGAAATTCTAAATTATATTGTATCCAAGTTTGTATTCCTAGAGTAAAAGCAAATGAAAAAGCAGGTTTTAATTTTTATGTTTTCGTTTATTACACTTTTAATAGAGAATCTCAAAGCACTTCCTTATCCAAGAAATAGTAATGGAAATTGCTGACTCCATCTGTAACCTGCAAAATCCCATTAACTGGTGTCATGAGAATTTGTCACTTTGTCACCTAGCTGACCTTTTATAATCCGGGCACTCAAATTGAATTGACATCTCCTTCAGTTCTTTAGATTTCAGCATGGTCTCACCAAGAACCTCTTTCCACCCAAATCTCAGCCAGCCCAAGTCAATTTTCAAGCAAAGTGCATAACCAGAAATTGGCATCAACCTTGTGTGTATCATCCTTTCCGATTCAAAAGCTGCCTGAGACGCATCTGATTAAGCATAAAAATAACTCTGCGAATGTCATTAGGCTGGTGACCATTCCACGTCTGGCCACTTGAATTTGTATTCTGGGGATGTACCATTAAGTCACTGTTAACTCATTTCTCTAGTAAGGACCCAGTCATGCTCTCTAGAGTCTGAAAAATATTTTCATATTGCATTTAGAAGGTTTAAAATTGCTATTTCTATTCAACAGGAAGGAAACAGCTGGTGAGTTAGGGCAGGCCAGCACAGTTCATCTGGCTATCATAATCTCTACTGGGTCCTTTAGTTAATGAAGCATCTTTACTTCAACCAGACCCTTCCCCACCAAATCCTCTCATTAAATAGAGTTGTGATTAGAAAATAATAAATGACATTTTATTTCATATGTGACTCTGCCCAAACTTCCATAGCTACCTTTTAAGTTTTCTTATACAGTTTTTCCTTGGCTTTGGGTTTCTCTTCTCTCTGGCAGCCCTTCAACACGGGATATGCAAAGTCCTTGATCCATAGGCCACTACTAAGTGGAGCACCTTCTTACCCATCCTCACAGGATCAGGTGTTAGTTATCTATGCACATATCATTCCCACAGCCCTTAATTGCTTTGTACAAATTAATCCTCACCTGCCTGAACTGGATCACAAAATAGTTGCAAAAATCTTTTTCTGTTAGTTGGGAATGTTTCTAAAGTTAAGGAAAGCCATTATAAGTCTTTTATATGGTGACTAGGATCTCAGACATGAACAAATATTAACTAGAAAAATGTCACTTAGGGAAGTTGTTAAAAATAGATATTTTATGATCTCAATTTCCAGAAGTTCTGAACCATTTTGAGAGGGGCCTCTAAGGTTCTAATGTACAGTTAGGATTCTTGTTCGGACATTACATTATTATCATAGATTGATAGACGTAGATCCAGAGCAGCCAGATGTGCTGGAGAAATACCTGGAATGTGGGAACAAGGGATCAAAGATAACCTATTCATACATACCATTTCTTAATTTATTTGTTGAAACAAAAGAATACTGTTTGTTTCATTGACTGATAATCTCTCAGTTAAGGCTACACAGAGAAATCCTGTCTCAACACAAAATAACACCACCACCAACAAAAAGATTAAAAATAAAAACACATATAATCATTTAATTACAAAAAATCTATCCATTTGCCTATCTAGTTTTTATCCTTTCAACAGTAAACAAATTGGCTTTGTTTATCAAGTATGTGATCTACTATTTTGAATATTCTTTTATTCCTTGATTTTTTTATTTAACAGTGTATGTTGGAATTCCAACAATATGCTTCATAGGGACTTTTTCCCATTCTTTGCAAAAGGTTTTTGTTTGTTCATAATCATGAATATTCTTAGTCTTAATATTGCTTAAAATGAAGTTATTGAGAACCCCTCACTATACTGCCTTTTCAGTGATAAATTCATAAAAACTTTATCATTATGAATGCATCAAGGCATTATTAAAGGGCTTGGAGGAGGTCGTGTAGTCCCTTCCATTCACCCCTATGCAGTCTCTGTGCCCTCTGGAAGATGCAGCAGGAAGACATAATTTTAGAAGCAGAGAGCAAATCTGCTGGCATCTGTCTTCATCTTGGATTTCTTAGACTCTGAAATTTTAAGAAATAAAATCTCATTATTTATAGTTCACTCATTGTTTTATATTAGTATAAATGAGCTAAGAAAAGTCATCCCCAGGCACTTAACTATGAGCTAAATATCTCCTACTGTGAACTTTAATGCTGTTCACAGGTTTTGAGCTGGCAAAAAAAATATTACAATAAACATTCTTGTTCATCCCTCCTTGTGTATATTCATGTGAGAGCTTCCCTGTTACAATGAGGTTTCTTGGTCCCAGGCGGCCAGAGATCTGGACCCACAAACCTGCCACCCCAGACCCCTTAGCTGCCCGATGCTGCTCAGGCCCCAGAAATGACTCAGACACTTATATTAACTTCATGCTGTTTGGCCTATGGCTTAAGCACACTGCTAGCTAGCTCTTACATCTTAACTCAACCCATTCTCATTCATCTGTCTGCCACGTGGCCCGTGGCTCACCTGTGTTCCTTACATGTTGCTCCTTTGGGCTTCGGGCTTGGTCTGTCTGACTCTGCCTTGCTTCTCCTACCTATGCTCTGATTTCTCCTCCTACTTTTTCTATGGTGCCTGTCATGGGCCAAAACAGTTCCTTTATTTAAAGATTGATATTCACAGCATACAGAAAGGCATTCCCACATCAATTCCCTAAGCGTAGAAATAGATCTGATGGATCATAACACATAGGCGCTTAAATTTTCAATAGTTTCTGTCCACTTGCTACTGTTCACTCTGAATACAGGCAGGATTTAAGAACATCTGTCTTCTTACATCATTATGGTAAAAAACCTTAAACATTTGCCAATATCATGGAAAACTGGCTTTCACTGTGACTCGGCTTTCTGATTTTCTGCTTAGAAATGAGAGTAGTTCTGTTTTTCATGTAACTATGGGTTTACTTCCACAAGCTATTTATATCTTCTCCCATTTTTTTTTGACTAGATTATCTGTATTTTTATATTGACTCACAGAAATTACAGGTAAGATGCTGGATACTTTCCCCCAATTCTCCATTTTAACCATTCTAAGCCAGGTTTACTTACTAGGTAATTAAGTCATGTCACGAATTGGAGATAAACAGTAGCTCTTTGTGTTCTGCTTGACATACGGAAATTGCTCAGGGTGGTTGCTTCTGCTGTCAGTATTTATATTGTTCAGATGATACTCTTAGACCCTTCCTCAGATCTTAATATAATTTCCCTCAGGCCTCAACCCAACTGCTCATTAACTCATTCCATGGATCTTTGCTGACAGCTGTGTGAAAGAAACTGTTGTAAATACATGTTCAGGACTATGAAGATGTGATGGTCATAAACTGGGGAGGGGAAATGGCACACAGTCCTGTGATAGGTGTAGTGTTCTGTGAACCTGTGTCCTGGGCTCACAGCACCATAGGCACTCTTTAGAATTTTTCTTCCTCCAGCAGTGGCAGAGTGGCTGGGGATGTTTCATTCAGTTTAAACTGTGATAACTCCTAACAGATTAGTCTTTGGTCTGCTAGTGTGTCCTGGTGCTCTGCCCACTTCCATGTTGGAAGAAGATGACTTTTCTCTGTTGGAACCCAGCTGAGTTTCCGACAGTAAATCTTAGGATACTGTAGGGGAATCCTAGAGCTGCCTTAGAGTTTACCGCTCTCAGAATAGTAGTGCCAAGTCTACAGTTCTCAGTCATTTACAGTCCATGACTTGCTCTCTGAGCCCTATCCCCCATACTTTTGGTTTGTGAGTTTATTTCCACCTGTCTCCAATCTTGGGGGCCATCATTTCTCTTGGGCTCTTTCTTATGAATTCAAGAAGAGTTGTTGATTTCATAGTTTGTTTTTATCTTTACTTTTGGATGGAATTTAAACTTCAATATCTTTAATGAAGACAGTGAGACATGAAGTGCCCATTTTAAGAATGGATGCATGTGGTGGCTGATTCCTGTAATGAGCATTTGGGAGGCTGAAACTGGAGAAACACTATGAGCCCCAGGTAACCTTGACATAGTGAATTTGAGGAAAAGTATGAGATAATGTCCATGAAAACCAAGCAGACAGACTGATCGCATGAGACAAGATAGAGCAGTGGTTGGTTAGAGTTGCCATAACAAAGCAATGCAAAGCACGTAGATTAAGACAACTGAAACTTTTTTCCTACAGATTCAGTGCTGGAGGCCATAAAGATAAAATCAGGTTGCTGGCAGGGACATATTTCTCCGAGGACTCGGGGGAAGAGCTCCTCTTTGCTTTGCCCAATTTTGGCAGCTTCTGGCACCTTAAGCTTGTAGTAACATCAGTTTGATCTCTGTCACCCTTGGCCCATTGTTTCTTTCCTGTGTTTAGGGCCTTCTTTTCCAGTCCTTCTCTTTGCTATTAGAAGGACCTAAACCACTGAATTTAGAGCCTACCTAGGTCCAGGTATGTGCTGAGAGTCTTAACTAATCCACCAGCAAAGATGCTCATTTTTAGATACCCACTGTCATCAGTATATAAAGGAGACTTGTGTATATGTTATCAAGGGATACAGTTCAACTCACTGCTGTGTGACTGTGTTCTGGTACATTGGAAATAGTTGTCTTTCCTACTGGTTTACTAAAAAGCTGATTGGCCAGAAGGCAGACAGGAAGTGTGGATGGGGCTGCCAGACTAAGAAAACTCTGGGAACAGGCAAAGCAGATAGAGATGCCAGAGAAATGCCACCAGAGACACCAGAGAGTTGCCAGCAGACACAGGAAAGAAGACAACCACGCTGCTCTGAGAAAAGGTACCGAGCCACATGGCTAAACAAATGAATGGAAATAGATTGAGTTAAGATGAAAGAGCTGGCTAGCAATATGTCCAAGCCATAGGTCAATCAGCATGAAATTAATATAAGCCTCTGTGTGATTATTCAGGGCTAGGCCAAAGCAGGGTTCTGGGTAGGTCTGAACCTTGGGGCTAGGTCAGAAAAGCCAGTCCAGAAACTTCATATTACAACTCACTATATTATTAAAGAACCAAGCTAAAATTTGAATACATCATGTGAGCGTCTATATGGTGATAGATGAGTGAAGAAAATGGGAAATTATATTTAGGACATATTTCTTTTTCAGAGAAAGATTATAGGATTTGTTAAGGGATTCAATTGGGAATTAGAAAAAAAGACATAAAAAATAACTCAGATTTTCACCTAAACCACTTGGTAGACAGAATTATCTACTTGTCTAGGAAGAATCAGTCTTTAAAGAAAGAAGATTGTGAGGCCTTTCTCTAGCCATTTCAATAATCTAATGGAACTTAGGAGCAAGTTTTCTGGCACCAGATGGACTGGGCTCACAGCATTGTACATTGGTCGCCATCTGCAAAAGCTCCCTAAGAATATTGTTAATTCAATTAGACGTGATTATGCATGCAAGAAACTGAGTAATATGCACCAGTTAGAACTCCTACAAACCTCATCTATCTCACTTTGAAAAGAACCTGTAAGGATCCCAAAGATTTCTTTGAGGGTACCACCCTCTTTGAGTTTGGTACTAGATCAAGAAAACTGATTCTGAGGTAGGTATGAGAGAGAGATGGAGAAGGAGGTGTGGAAGCTATGAGAAACTGTCCTTAAAATGTTAAGGCAGCAACATAAACAGAAGGGAGGAGACTGCCCAAGACTTAGTGAAAGGTTAAAAAAAAACAAAAAAACTATGAGGAAAAATAAAGACTTATGGCTTAAACTCTGGAATACTTGAAAAGAGTCTTTGATGTAAGCAGGAAAGCCAAATTGTGAAGTGGCCCTGAGAAGAGAAAGGGTACATTTAGTTTTCCCAAGTGGAGGTCCTGTCACCACCAAGCAGAATGATGGCTCAGAATCAGAACAGTTGGGAGATACTTCAGGTTACTAATTCTGATAGAAAGACTGTGAGAGCGCTGGGGCTACAGGTGCTGGTCATAGGCAACTGTTGCCAACCCTAATGATCTGAGTGCAGTCCCCTGAATTCAAATGGAAGAAAGAGAGAACTGATCCCTGAAATTTGTCTTCTGACTTCCACATGTACATTGGGGCAAACGTCCTATGTGCCTCTATTCACATAGACCCCCACACAAAGATACAGCCATAAAGCCATAAATGTAAACATACATTTTAAAAATGAAACAGCCCAAAGTGCAAGCAGCCTATAATGAACTTTTTAATTGCAACTTTTAAAAGTAAAAACCCCAACAAAACACAGATGAAACATATTTTAACAATGTAATTCAACTCATTAGAAGTAACTTACATCATCCCAATACATAGTGAACATAAAATATTAATTAGTGTTGTGTAACAATTTTCTCTGAATTGAAACAGTCCATAGTGGAGAAAGTTTTGTTAAGACTTAGAAAGTAAATGAATTGTGGAAAGCTAAGGAAGTAAACAACTTAGAGCTCACAGGAAGTACCTGAAACTTGTCAAGTTGTCCTCCGTCTGTCAAAGTTAAGCAAGTAGTAACAACTGGTGGGAAGAGGGCACTCTCTGCCCAGCTAATCTGCCTGAAAGTCCTGCAGGGGTGTTCCAGAGATGCAGCTTAACCAAGCTTTACCCATGCTGGGCAGGCTTTTGGGGAATGCAGCTATTTTTGAGTCATCCATATTCCTGTAAGTAAGCAGTCCCACTGGACTCATTTGGTCCCCTGAGCTGGACTTGGGTGGAATCATATTTTTGGTCTGTCTTTGTTGCTTATCTGGGGAACAGAAATTTTTTCACATGTCCCCAGGAAAAGTCACTTTTTGATTATTGTCATCATCATTTGTCACGCCAAGTCTTTGAAATCTGGTATTTTATAATCATACACATTCATGTTTGCACTGGCCATATTCTGAGAATGTAATTCCTATTATGGTAGACAGTGTTATTAGAGCTAGAGATGGTGATCACACAAAAGACTGAGACAAGATTTCCAAAGAAGACCTAAATCTGGCAGGGCTTGTATGGAGGGGAAGATCCTGGCTGATAGGACATTCTCTGGTCAGATTTGCAGGATCGTTTATTTTGCACAAGTTTAATGTCCTGGGGCTGGGAGATAGCTCAATTGGTGAAGTGCCTGATATCCAAGCATAGGGACTTGAATTTTATCCCTAGAACTAACATAAAGCCAGGCATAGTAGTTCATGCTGGTGATTACAATACTAAAGAGACAGACAGGAATTCTTGGGGTTTACTGTCTAGCCAGCCAAGCTTAGTTGGTAAGTACCAGGGTAGTTAGGGTCACTGTGTCAAAAAGCAAAGCAATGGCACCTGAGGAGCAACACTGAACTCTGGCTTCTACATGTATATATGAAAATGTATGTATACCCATGCATTTAAGCAACATAATTTGGAGACATTCACTTTCCTTCTTACACTGCCTGGCCCCAGAGAGGAGGTGAATTAATGGTAATATTTCAGTTCACATTTTTATGATAGTGTCCTCCTGCTCTCCTTACTGTAAATTTTGTAAATACCTTGTTGTGGAATGTTGTCTCATGGACATGTCATTTGGCCATTGTCTTGAAATAAGTGAAACTTTGATTACTCATGTGAGAGTCTCACAAGTTTGAGTCCACTAACGTTCTTCTGTTGAGGGGAGCAAAGACTCATGAAGTAGCACAGGAGATGACTAAGGAAGGAGCTATAGAGGCAGTTCAAGAGGGAGCTCTCCATCTCCCTGAGGATATGGAAGTGCTTAACAGTCCCAGAGAGGTTCTGTGGAGCCCTCTTTGTAGATCAGCCACCTCCAGGATACCTATGCTCCTTCAAATGATCACTATTAGAGGTGTTGGTTCACCAAGCTCTATTCGGTGGAATTGTTTCTCTGGTGCTTTATGGAGGGATTTGACTTTTTTTTAATGCATCTATGCAGGAAAAGTCAATACAATCCATGCTTGAGTATTATCCTAATTGTCCATCTCTCCAGGACTGTAATGTAAATCTGATTTCCTTATATCTACACTTCAAAATAGAACCTTTCACTTATTAGGTCTCCCAAATTGCTTATAATATAAAGGCAAGTCATTGCCTTCCATGAGTTTATAGTATGATTAATAGAGAAGACTGTCATAGAACAAAAACAATCTAATGTTAGTGGAGAGACAGATTCATGATGATATTGCAATATGGGATCCAGGAATTCAACAGAAATAGAATCCACAGGGTTTGCAGTAGCCTAGAATAGCAGAATTGAAACATGGATTGTACCTTTAAACAAATATCCAAAGGCCGGCCTTTAAATATATGGAAAGGAAAATGGAGATCAATGGCAGGGCAAGTGCCACACAAAGGCAGGATGGATCATTAAGACAGAAAAGATAGTGGAGAAAAAATAAGCTGGAATAGTAGCCACTGGGTAGTCATGGGATTTGAGTGGTGCTCAGCAAGCCTTTTGTGACTAATTTTCTGAAGAGAGGGGAGACAGTGTGCGGCTACTGAACTGTTTAGATGCCAATAAGGGTTATAATAAGACAGTGTTTCGGGAATAGGCAGGAGCAGATAGGTGTTTGAACAGTCCTCTCACTGACTAATTTAACCTAAATGTGTATTAGAAGGTTGAATTGATCGTGAAGGAAAACTTCAAGGTTCTGAACTGGTTACAGGGCGATGGTGGCTGTAAATTCTAAGTGGGTAATTTCTTTTTAACGCAGACACTGAGAGGGGAATGGGCTGAACACAGTGTCAGGAGATTCTTAGTAGGACTTTCCAGTAAAGCCTTGAGATGAGGAATGGAGGATGTAGGTCCTTCCCAAACTTGTTATGTTTGCCTATACAGAACATGTTTACTTTATATATTTCCCTGTGGCTCAGTTGATTACATTATTATGTGTGGTTTGATGCTCCTCTGGCTGGGAAGGATTGAAGTAAAGTGATAACAAGCCCATCTAACTCGTCTCAAAACTATGAAGCATTGTTCCAAGAGGGCCCATTAGAAAGTGTGAGTGACCATGTACAGTGAATTAAAGCCTCTGGAATGACGGGTTCAGATGGATTCATCTGGGCTGCTTCTTTGAGAAGCACTATCTGCCATGTTCTCCCTCAGCTCTGGGGAGATCATATCTGCAGAGATAGCATCATAACCAGATCCACATGAAACAGTCACATGTCTCTTCACTCCCAACTGCCTTTCCTGGTCCAGTGTGGTGATCCAGGAATGCACCTTTGTCATAGGTGTCTCCTTAGCCGTGCTGGAATACTATTATTTTTTGATTTTTGAGAGCTGGCATTCTAATGTGCAAATAAATCCTGGAGCGTGCGAGTGTGCCCTAAAGATTGTAAGCAAACCTATCAACAGGCACGTTTCTCCCATCACATCAGGCTGCTTCAGCTTGCTGGATACTCTTTCTGAGAAATACACACGCATGTCTAAAATTCTTGTGCCATTGTCATAGAAGGACACAGCATCAAGTATCCCATGGCTTTGAAAGGAACGATGACATTTATAAGTTAGCCCTGAGGTAAATCTCCAGAAGACTTCTGTAATACAAACCGTTAAGAGTGCTTGTTGAGATACATCTGAAGGCTGTTTTTGTGGATACTGCGTTTTCAAAAGTAAATCTTAGAGGTTCCCAAATTATCTTCCAGTCAACTGATACATTGCAGGGTCCCGTAGGAATGACCCCCCTCCTCTAAAGATGATTTGGAAGAATATTTCATATTTCTCGAAAGCCTCAAAAGAAATCATCATGATTTAAAAGGTACTGATTGTCTTTTCTTTCAGGGAATTAGAGTTTGTAGTACCGGGGATATTAAACCACCGAAGACTACGGAGTCAGAAAGCAGAACACCAAATACCGTTGAGCAGGCTACTAAAATAAGATTGATAGCTTAGGAGATTATGCTGTGAACTAAATGCATACATGTAAAAGGAGAACTAGAGAATATCTACAGTTACAGGCTGATGAATTTAATTAAACTGTTTGAAAGAATGATTCACACACATTGTTCATTTGAATCTATTGCACTGACAGGCACAGATAGATGGAGATATCGGGACACAGTCAGAGAAGAAGGTAGAAATCGTGGTACTGAGGAGCTGTAGCTCACCCAGTTTGGGGGGAGGGGTGTAATCAGGAAGAAACACAAGAGCACAGCAAGAAAATGCCTGACTTGGAAATCTGTGTCTGCTGTGTGGCCTAAGAATCCGTATCAACACTTTTCCCTGTTGTTGCCAGGAAAAAAATCAGATTAGGAGAAAAAAGGAGTCAGTTTTTTAGTGTTAGAAAAATTGGGGTATGTATATGAAGGAAAAAAAAGTCTTGAAAAGCCTGGGTGGTCATGCCATTAATTCTAGAACTTGTGAGGAAGAGGCAGATGGCTCTCTATGAGTTTGAGGCCAGCCTGATTTACAGAGTGAGTTCCAAAACAGTGAGACAGTGAGGGCAATACTAAGAAATCTGTCTCAAAAAAAAAAAAAGCACCATGAGTTTAGGTCTAGGTCTACTAAGGAGTGCACATAGGTCAGATTACACGGGTACTTCTTGTTCTGGGAGGCAAAGACCATGGACAAAAGCGATGCAATTCCTCACCAAAGTGCTGCAAAAGATAGAGGGGGGAACCATGCTCCTTCCTTCCTTCCTTCCTTCCTTCCTTCCTTCCTTCCTTCCTTCCTTCCTTCCTTCCTTCCTTCCTTCCTTCCTTCCTTCCTTCCTTCCTTCCTTTCTTCCTTCCTTCCTTATCTCTTGTTAGTGCCTCCTGTTGGCCACACTGAACTGAAGATGAGAGACAAGAAGTGCTATGAAATATAGTTCCTTATAGAAACAGTCATTTTTTTTTAAGTTGAGAAGCAGTTGCAAGAGTGAACAAATGAGCAGCACGTTCTAACACAATCAGAAGTGCATTCTTTCACTGTGGCTTTTACCTCAGAAGTGGGGTTTAGAGATACCAGAGGCTTCTGCTCAGTATTTGCAGTCTAAGAGAATCAATCTGTTTGGCTATGGGAGAAGGGTAGGAATGTCTATTTTCAAATGACCTTTAAAGCAGAGAGAAATAAAGAGAAATCTGACTCTGGGGTAGTTCTAATGGTGTGTATTTTAGGTTACATAAGGGTGGCTAAGTAGAAGCCCTTAGCCAAATAAGGCAGGGAGGCACAATCATGAACAGTGTCTCTGATTCTCTTACTGTTTTCTCCTTCAATATCTCAAAAACCCTGTCTCACTCCTTTTTGTGTTTTAGAGATTTGAGGTTTGGAAGAATAGTTCCATGTTTATAGGGTAGAATGTTAGGTTCTTTTTTCTCTTTTAAACAGTATTTGAAAAGAGAAGTTGCCACAGCTAGACCTATGACTGTAGGCTCAAATTTCCATTTGGAAGAAGAAACTTTCTTCTCTGTTTCTTCTTTGGGATGCTGGGAATAGGCAGGAGCATTGAGTTCAAAGAGTGAAACTGAGTTAGGAAATGGCAGAAGAGTTACTCAATCTTTAGCTCTTCTTTTATACCAAGAAGAGGAACAGTTCCTACATTACTTGACCCCAAGGACAAATTCTGCTTCTGATGTGTTGCTGCAATTATTTCAAATCCAAATACCTGTTTCTGCTTTCAGTGTCTGCTGTATTCTTTTCAAAGTCATCTCAGCCCATCACAGGGTGTAGGAAAGAACATTTAGAAAGCAGATGTTGTGGTAACTATAACCATTATTCTCTGTTGGCTCCCAAGAAGAATTAGTCTCTATCTATAAACTAGAGATGGTTTTCAGCTCAGCCTTGTGCTGAAGACTCTTCAGTGCTTGGGGACAAATGCCCTCCCTGTGACCTATCTTCTATTATGAACTAGGTTGTGTCATAATCGATAACCCTGGGTCTTCAGCTTCTAATGAATTTAACAATGACTATTTTTGATATGCTAATGTACCAAAGTGAAACTCAATGTTAGTATGTACAACTTCAACAGAGAATCATTGCAAAGATGAACCACCTATAATGGCAAGGAGAGCTAGGAAGAATGTATGGCAAAATACACACCAGCCTCACACTCACTGAAAAAACATAATGAAACTACCAGATGTTTGTAACCATGTGATGAACTATAGTGGCATAGAGTGATACATGTGCAGAATGGAGACTTCAAATAATCCAGTGATATGTTGGTATGATATTGTTATGATTTTCCAAAATGGTAGATAAGACTTGATAAGGTCCGAAACAAGGGACAGTGTGACTTACCCTTGAATAGATGACAATTTTACCCTTGTAGTATTCAGCTTAAGTTAAAACTATGGAAAATACTTTAAACTTATAAAAAGTTGAAGTTGTTTCCTAGGCTCTGATGAGGATAAACAGATTATCATTTATATGAATGTCTGAAGTCTTGGTCCCTGCTCAATAAATGTTAATAACATTCCCCTTATTATTCAACAACTCTGAGTGTCTCCATAGTTTTTCAAAAATTTGGAACCTCTTTTGTGACTTGGTTAAGGTGAATTGCAAAGGAAGAGATGTAGGTATGTTGGTGTTATGAAATTCCAGGCTATAAAGATATGTACATATATTTCCCCCAAAACCTCCAATTCAGCCATTGGTCATTAAGACCTCAAAAAATTTGAAAAAGCAGATGAATTACTTCCAAATCTCTAGTAAGAGTCTTCATGATCAACTTACATGTTTCCTTATGTATGAATTGCTTGTCCCTGAACTGTTGCGAGTATAAGACATAACTTCTAATCAATATCTCCCGAGATTGGTTTGCCCTTGGGTATCTCAAACACTATTCAAAGTGCTATTAAGAATTAACACTGTATCCTAAAGAACTGGAAAAGGGAACAGTAGTAATGTTGAGAGTTTAGCTAAAATACATTGTTTGCTGTACAGAAATGCTTATTTATCTTGGTAATGTACTCCAATATGGTTTATGACTCAAAGATGTGTGTAGCTACATTTCTGCCTCTAACATGGAAAATGAAATTTGAATAAGAAGTGTCAATAGTATGCTGCTGTGTCCTTACATCTGAATCAAATATGAAATGATAAAGTTTTAAGTACATAGGCTCTTGTGTCTTTAGATTATATTCAGGTATGCTTTGGGTATCTTTGACTTTCAGTGTATTAATGTAGTTGAGCCTCCATTATTAGACTTTGGCATTCATAGTGGTGATTCTTTTTTACAAGAATAAATGGTAAGGTATAGGTATAGGTAAATCACAGTAATAACATTATTGTTAGCCATCATTATTGCTACAGTTAGTGGTAATTATCACTGATACTCATAAAACAGGAAGAAATGTTATTTGGCCTAGGTGATCTTGGAGACCTTTCCAGGGGTAGAATTTCTCTTTAGCTCTTTGGAAAGAAAATGGCTTTGGACAATATTCAACAATGAAAAGAAAGTCAGCCTGATCATATCCCCATACATAGGCAAAGCTGTGAAGGAAGATTGCTTCCCAGAACATAATGGAATTTTCTTGCAAGCTTGTGAAGGGCTCAGTAGGAAGTCATGTAATTTCTGGGAGAATTTCAGAAGAGGTTAGGGCCTTTACCCAAACCTATGAGCAGTCAGAAATTTCTTGATGGTTTTGTATTAATAATGATGACAGGTGTCATGTTAGAAACCGTATTCAATTATGTACTACCAACCTCTCACTTTATTATCTATAAACACTTCAGAAAAGGGTATAACTAGGTTAGATGGATGTGACTGGATGGGAGAGGCATCATCTTGGGCAGAGGAAGAAGAGCTACGTAGGAGCTACTGCCACAGGAGACAAACACATAAGGAAAGATGGGCTGCAGGAAGTTAGTGAAAACCCATGGCAAATTTAAAGGAATGAAGATTGGGAATTAAGTAGAGCTCAGCTATCAGTGCTTTGTGAGATATCATTAAAGAAAATCTGCCTTATTTTCTTAAACCCAAGTGCAAATCACATGACTCCTATTACTTTTTGGCATCTTTCTAAAGAGTTGAAGGCCCCTTTATAAAAAAGGGAAATAGAACCAGACTCTTTTGAACAGGAGGGAAATTTCTATTCTCTACAGCTTGTTCTAATACTAATATTTGTGTGAGTATAATACCATGGTATGTATTCAGTAAATAGATTTCTTGAAATAACTCATTGCTAAGAAATCATATTCTTACAAAATGTTTTCATATGGGAGTGCATGTAGTGTTAATTTGTGTGTTTTCCTTATAGGATGTAGCTAGAGCTCTTGGAATGAAAATGTTTTCCCAAACATGCATCATGGGTTATAATTCACTGTTAGGTCACAATGAATGGGGTTGGTCTCACCCACCTACTTCATTGTTCATGAATATAATATGCAATTACATATACTTTGTATAAGTCTTTTGAAACATTCATCTGTAAACTCTAAAATATCTCTATGTTGTCTGACTAGTTTTATCTGGACGTTTTTGTGTTTATGAGTTGCACAATAGGTATTTTAAGAAATGACACACTACATCAAAAGAACCAGTTAATCAAACATGATTAATTTTAATGTAATTACTAAAGAAAGATATAACATTTTATTATGACACTCTAGCCGTACATTTTCAAAATATGCTCACTAAACAGTAAATGTAAGATAATGATTCAGTTAGTTACATTTTTAGAAGTCATTAGGATTGATATGGTTTTGCCATAAATGAATTGAGTAATAATCACTTCAAATACAATCAGGATTAATTTGATAGAAGATGTTTTAGAATAAGAGAGATACAGTGAATGACCAATTATTACTCTCAGGTTTCAGTAGGAAAATTAATCCAATGTCTGTAAGTTAATTACCACATTTGGCCTTTAAGTGTGATAAAGATAAAGGAAGCAAAATACATGATGTAATCCAAATTCTGACAGCTCATTAACTCTTTGACAAACAGATCAGATATGATATTATATTTAGAGGTTTTATGTAAATTAAATATAAACTGCATGATGTTTGGAAATTTTTGGTACTTTGAATAGACATTTTAATGATACATAGACACAGATAAGAGTTGTGAATAGGCAGTTTGAGGTTTCAGAGTCCCCTGTGGGGCGTTTAGCAGAAGGAACAAGATACATATTCCGACAAAATGAGATTAAGAGATCAACAGAGGAGTCTTTGCCATGAGCTGGCGAGTGGGTCAGTGGGTGGTTTGGAAGAATTTAAAGTTCTTTTTTCATTTTCTTACTTTACACAAATGCATTGTGGGCAAAAGTAAGTGAATGACGCTCACTCTCAGGTCCAGGCAGTTTAGATGAAGGTAAATTCTAAAGACTGTGGACGTTCACGCTGAAGATGATTTAGCCTGGCTTTCCAGTAAGAGAAAGTATTTCAGTTTTAGCTCCTATTTCATTTGGGCAGTGGCATTTGGATTTTGTGTTCTTTCTTATTTTTTTGTTAATGATTTTTTTCTCCTTAAAAACTCATATCAATGACAGATAAGAACTTGGAAAATCATGTTCAAAATCAATATAATCATACATTAAGAAAGAACATGTGAAATGAATGTTTGGTTGTTGGATTCTTGTCTGGCCAGCCTCTATTAAATTCTGAGGCAGACACTGGGAGAAAATAAAGGACTGGGAGGGACAAAGTTTCAAAAGTCCCCTGGCCTCTGTCTTCTCTGGGAACGCTTTCCTTAAAATGGTAAGAAAGAGTAGTGTACCTGATGTGACTTAGTTATATAAATTGATATCTCTATCATATATCATATGCATGTAAGCTTCAGACAGTCTTGTTTCTTTTTCTTTTAAATAGAAGTCACACAAAGAAGGTATCTATGTATCAATTTCTAATACCTAACAGGAAAGTCTTATAGAATATCACAATATCAGTAAGCAAATACGTACTATAGGATTAAGCACTAGCCTTGAAAACAGAATAAGCAACAGAAATTTCCCCCTCAGATTTAGGACTTTATGATCTTTGTGGGGACTGGGGACAGAGACTCACACTTTTACTGTATTTTAAAGTGAATAATTCCTTAATATTAATCATCCATCTTGAAAACATGGATAAACCTATGTGCTTTGAATAAGAATGCTCATTCATGGACGAAGAGCCAGATAGGGCTCTAAGAAACTCCTTTATGATTGAAAATGAAAAGGAACATTTAAAATATTCAACAAGTGAAATTATACATTTGTAGCTACTCCATAAAGAGTCTATGTGAGCTTATTATTTTTCATTCTACCATGAAAGAGAAAAAAGATCAAATGATTTTTGAACTTTAAGATTCCATTCATAAAGGTTGTATAAAGTAAAAAATAAAACCCAACACGACCCAAAACAAAATCTTCACAGATTGTTAACCATCTTCTTCAAAACCTTCTCATAAATTCTTTTCTTTCTTTGTTGGTAGATAAACCCCATCTCACAAGAAAATACTTCCCAGTCTTTCCCAATGAGATCCACGACTGCTTCTTGGACAGTGACCACCCTTTGAGGTGAGTGATGGAAAGAGCATCCTCTACAAACCAGGAATCAGTGTGTGTCCCAGAGGATGTGGCAGAAGCTGCTTCTAGTAATAGGCAAATTTATGTTCTCAAAGTCCTTGTTTTAATTTTCTCCACTTTCTGAGTATTTGCTTTAGAGTGGAGCATGTGCATGCATGCATACAGACAGACAGACACATACTCACACATGCACACACACACACACACACACACACACACACACACACACACACACACACACACACACACACACACCAAAACTAAAATCAAAATCCAAAATAAACAAGAAACTGGACAACCAACAAAAAAAGCAAGAGGTAACTCCATCCTCTTCTGCCATTTGTCTCTAGTTCTTTTCTCCTCCCATTTTACTCACTGTTGACCAACTTTTCAGGTTGGGTTAAGCATTGCTAACTTTGTTGAATTTGAAAAGCCAACAAAACTTGGAGCCTTCTAACTTTAAAAACTCCCCACCTTCTGTCTCTGAACCCCCAAACTCACAACTTGGTGAGCAATATTCTACTTGTGAGTAATATAAAGTTGAAAGGTGGTGGCTAGATTTAACACTATCTTATTTATTAAGCCATCTATCTATAGAATTGTTGTTTTCATACTTTAAAAAAATATGTCTATGCTTACTTTTTTTTTCATTTTTTTAGTCAAGTACTTTCTTAAAGAAACAATAGCACCACATTGGCATAGCTGGCCAAACAATAAATGGGAAAGCAAAAACATGCTGCATGCACTCTTCCTCAAGCCCTCCCAAGTGCACAAACCAACAGCAGAAATCCTGGAGCCATGGGGTGTGAGATGGCTTCATCTACACAGACGTTCCCTATTTCACATCTGCATCCCAAGAAGGACAAGGACTCTCAAGGGGACAGGGCTGCTTTCATTAAAAATAAGATTTTCAAAGAAATGACTTCTCTTTATTATTCCACTTGGAGTCTCTTAGGGTGAGCAAGTGTGTGTGTGTGTGTGTGTGTGTGTGTGTGTGTGTGTGTGTGTGTGTAGGGTACATACCTGTAGGGTGGGTATTAAAAAGTATTTTTTTATCTTAAAAAAGTTGATTATGATGGAGAGATGTATTAACTAACTAGTCTTACAATGTTCAAACAATTGATATTCTTCGGAGACTTGGGCCAACATTTGCCCTAGGTACTGGGTATTTCTAATTAAATCAGAAATAAGCCTATTAAATGAAAATTCCTTTCTACTTATCTTTATAGTTCTTTTGTGAACTTCTTAAAGTTGCCCAATTTCTAGGCACTAAAAAATTTAAGTCCATAGCAATGCTTACAAAATTTAGGATTGTAAAAACTGAAGTGTCACTTTCTTGAATTCAATCTTGGAACTATCAATCTTGAATTATTCTGATTCATCATGTAATGATCAGTTGGCTTTCTGAGTTTCTGTAGATTTTTCTTACAGTGTTCATTTATTTGAGAATATGATGCTGTGTTATAGTTATTAACACAGTGTTTTATTTGTTAATTTCTGATCCAGTTGGAGACAATTATGTATTGGATAAAAAAAAAATGTATTTAGGTTTTCATCATTGAGAGAATTATTGACTGGGTGTTGATTCAATTGAATAAAATATGTGACAAACACTTGAATTCACCATGTCCAACCATGGCAGGAGGCCCAAAGATTTGTAGAAGACTGTCTATAAAGTTTTATGGGAATCACTAATTATAAAAGGTACACACTGGGAACAAGAACTAACATCAGAAGTGCCACCTTGGGTGTGGGAGGGTCCGGCTTTTCCTGCCACACCTCTGGGAATCAGGTAGATGGAGAAACTGACCTATTATTCCATTTACATCTCTCAATAGGAATTAGGGCATGTTTGGAGCACCAAATCATTCTGAGGGGCTTACTAAACAGCACCCTCTGCAGTTATTCAGAGATGTGTGAGGCAACCCAGTAGGAGAAAAATTAAAAATGTCTTTTTGTTCTTGTTTTTCTTAAACATTTTATAAAAATATTAAGGAAATCTGCAAAAGATTAAAAGGTTGCAAATAATAAAATTAACTGGATATCAGATAATGTTTTGTTCTAAAGAGGGAGACAACTTTGCTCCACAAAGAGGGAACATATTCTAAGTGTTTTGGTTATAAATGACCAGTTGAATGTATCCAACACATCTGCAGGAATCTGGATTCTTCCTTCTAAGCAGATTCTAGGAAGAACTTTGGGGTTGAAAAGGAAAACTTTTGCCTCTCAAGTAGCAATTCTGGCTTATCTAACAAAACAAAATAAGTATGTGTATACACAAGCAAGGATATAAGGCTACATTCACTAAAGTAACTTGTGATTTTTAATAGATATTTTAAAAATTAAGAATATTAGGATCATTTTTTCATATACTAGAGGGAAAGAAATGTTTGTCAAACTGAGTAGATTATCATTGATAATATTGAAGTTATTCCTACATACTGAAAGCAGACAGCAGGGATATTCTTTACCTGGCAAGGATCTTTCTCTCTCTCCCTTTTTCTTTCTTTTCGCTTATCATTATATCCTTAAGCTCAATGCAGAAGTAAAATCAAATTATAAATCAAATGTATCTTACTTTGAAACATGTTGGGGAGATGGAGATATTAGCTCTTCGCTGGTTAGTTGTGCAGTTTTATCGGTTAGAATTTGGATAGCATATTAAAATCTCAGTGACTGACAAATAATCTTTGGAGCTACATTGTCAATGGGTTATTTACTGAATTCATTTATCCGGCAATTCAAAGGCTAGAATATTGCACCCTCCTGGAAAAGATTTACCTTTTGAATATTCATACCACCCCTTTGAGGTAGGTAGATGACACGTTGCCCCATTTTTCAGATGAGGAAACTGAGGCACCAAGAGTTGGAGTGACTTGATCAAGGTCACACGGTGGGGAGCCTGTGTGGCAGAGACTACAAACACTTAGTTTTTCAGTGATAAGAAGAAACTGGGTCTCCTAAAATCCCTAGCCCCTTGGTTTTCCCACCCCATGGCTTCCTCTCTGGACTCGCCAAGTGTGTCTCATGGGCTTTGTATTTTAAATTCCTCTTGGAGGCATAACTGGGGAGCCCTTTGCATCTCCCAAGAGGACAGATTTTTTTTTTTTCAGTTCCCTTCCTAATTTTTGTTATCTTAGGCTCCAGGCTTTCATTTTGACTTTGCTTTCACCTCTTACCGTTTTGACCAGATTCTTTCATATAACAAACTACAAAATAGCACCATTGTACTGAAAAACAACAATGACAGAGTTTTACATACGCTTTGATATATCCTGTATTATTGATATGCTAAATTTACATAGTCCTCTATATGGAAAAAATAAAAAGAGAAATTGCTAGTTAGGTTACATACTAACTTATCGCTTGAAGGAACCATCGAGAGTTTAAGAGACGTTCTATGTTTCAAACACACACCTAAAAATGATTGGCCTCAAATTTGCAGTTACCTTTTTTTTTTTTTCTTGTAACATGATGTGGAAAAATAAAGTTTTGCATCTAAAATAAATGCATCCAACTTACATTTGGTTCAAATGCCACAGATGGAATCAGCTCAGTTAAAACTTGGTGGGCCAGTTGTCTACTTACTTTCTATTGCTTTTGATGAGGCCAAATTCAACAGATACAAATGTCAGGGAAAGGGCAGGGCTAATGGAGATAGACAGGATTATTAGACTCTATAAAACAAGCAGCTTGAGCTATGTGGGGAAAAGTAAAATTAAGAGAGCAATTAAAAAACCACTTATACACAGTTGCTGAATGAATGGCTTCAGCAGCCCAGATTCAGAGAGAAATTTAGTGCAACTGGATCTATACAACACCCATGCATTTCCAGCTCCTGAGAAGCCGGGACTAGGAGATATAATTATATATATTTTTTTCTCTATAGAACGATATGGATAAAGAATCAACACCAATATACCCACTCCGGGACCACTTTTGCAGGTGCAAAGTTTTTAACAAACACTCCTAAAGACAATGTTGGAATGTTTACTTGTATATTTCATGGGGGGAAATGCCCATCTTTATAATGTTATTGACTTGTAATTATTAATTTTTTGGGTAGGTGTTCCAATGTTTTGCAGATTGTTCATGCAGATCAAAGGACTCTGCAGTGATGTCATTTTCTGCTTCTTGGGAGCTTCTTCCTACATCCTGTAGTTCTTGTTCCCCGCGCTCCCTCTACTTGCGTTCTTCAAATGTACTTCCTACAAAATAGGGAAAAAAAGATGCCATTAAGTTTTTGTGGTTTCTATATAAATGTATGTCTTTATAAAAAATTGATTTATAATTAACTAGATACACATATCAATGTGTAATGACCAAAACAGGGTGAGCCATATTTCAATGCCTTTATAGATTCATCATTTTTTTTATTTTGGTAACTTTCACACTGTCTTTAGTTCTTTATAAGATGTATAATAAGTTCCTTAGCTTACAGCCCCTTTCCCTTTGTTCTTGGGCTATAGGAGACTCATATGGATTCTTTCTGGGTACTGTGGTCAGCTATTCCTAACACTGGGTCTCATGCTTTTGTACCATGTCTTACAAACCAAACTAAAGGACGATTTAGAGTCTTGAATTCTTTGAGAAACACATGGATATAGGCAGGCCTTTAGTTCATACTTTGATCAAACTTGACTTATCTCCCTGGCATGGGTACCATTGCTTTGTAATTACACAAAGATGCAATTCTTTCCATCTGCCTCTGTCCCAGATGTATTCACAGGATGGCGATCCTGACAATTTTAATCTTCTGATTGGAAGCCTGTTTTATTCCCCAGTGAGTAAAAACAAAACAAAGCAAAACAGATCAAAAACAATTGCAACATTAACTCAAACTCATTAGCCTTGGAGGTTTTACCTCTACTGTATTTACAGCTTGTTTAAAGTGTTATAAAAAGATGTTACTTTCAATTTTTGCTAATTTTCTCTTATGGAGAGTGGCGGCATTTTTGAAACAGAAGAATGGGAAGTGAGTTACAAATCACAACATCCTGAGCTGATCTCAAATCTTACCCACTTCTATTTGCCATATGAACTTGTGTAAATAATGGTTTCTCCATCCATATGTAGAACAGCAATAGCATCAATTTTCTAAGATTGAGAAGCTAACAGTCATGAAAGCCCTTTTCTAGACTGGAGTCATAATAATCAACATGAGAATTAGATATTAGATGCCATTATTAATTTTCTCTCTTTATTATATCATGCTTGTATTCATAGATACATGTGTGTGTAGTGTGTGTGTGTGCATGTGTGCACATACATGTATGCATGCAGATGTGTATGCAAGTACACCTGTAGAGTTGCGATTTTTTTTTTTTTGAAAGAGAGTTTCATTGAACATGGCTGGAGTATTGAATATCAAGCCCAGGGGATCTGCCTATTTCTACTCCTACTTCCTCAGCAGAAAGGCCTGGCTGCCAGTTATTTCCAGGAATGCCAAGGGATCTGAACTCAGATTCTCATCTTTCCCTGCTAGGCTCTTCTCTGACTGAACCATTTTCCCTACCCTCGTCCTGTCATATTAACTGGAAAGTAACAATCCTAAGGCCCAAATGCCAAGTCCTCTGAGTTGCTACCCTTTTTACTTCCTCAAGACATGAAGATGATGAAGAAATGAAAGAATTTACATTTTGTTTAGAACAGAAGTCCTAAGAGAAAAGACTCATCTGCCTCATGATTGTTAAAGCTTGGAATAAAGCTTGGGATGGTGCAGATCATCCCTAGTCAGAGGATGTTCTACAGGAAGATTCAAAGGACAGTTATAGGTACAGAATGGCACCTCAGAAGTCACAGAATCCTTTGTCACTGGGGACATAATTCTATCAAGACCAGTCATTCTCACATTAGGAGCCAGAATTGCCAAATGTTTCTCTTGACTAGGGTAATGCCCACTCAGTCTCAATAGTGAAGGACTTTAGAGTCCTAGGAAGGGTGAGAGAATTTAATATCACCATTTCTTAGAACCAATACCTATCAACTAAGACTCTTAGGCATTTGGCATTTTTTCTGACACATGTTGGTCAGTACTCCTGGAAACACGAGTTTTTCATAAAGTATGAAAGGAAATTAGCCCTTTGTGAGTCAATGGTCAGTATAATACAAACAGAAGAAAGATGGCATATTTTGTAAAAATCCTCTTTAAAATAGCAGGGCCATGCAAATTTTAAAAGAAGCAGATTAGAAGAAAGTAGGGCTGTGAGCAGAGCATTTTGAAATGCCATCAGTTTAACAGATTTGAGACGTTTCCTTTTTATAGCATACAACTCTTAGGAAGTTCATTTAATATACTTGGTTTCTGGGCAAGGCATTAGATATTAATCTGCCAATAAACTTCTCTTTATTCTATGCCTTATGAAAAAAAAAGGCATCTGTGGCAGAAGATGGAATCATTAAAGTTCCCAAACCATCTGAAACTACGTGTGGACCCATTTGATCCACCTCACTCCAGGCTTCAAATAGCTATAAACAGCGACAGTACTAGTCTACAAAACTATTCACCAAATTAACTAACAGGTAGGGAAGTACACTAATTTGAATTTTATTTTTTTTCCTATTTAATATGCACATGAGCTTAGAAATAAAAAAAAAAAACAGTGAGTCTAGAATACACACACTAAAACAATTCAAGAATGAACTTGTAACAGTGAAAGAAAATCCTAGGTGGAACCCCTAGTTCTGAAGCTGAGTTAGTAATTTGTTGAAGAATACATTCCGGTATTTTCTGTACTTTACTCTTTAAGTGTATGAGAGTTGTATGACATCTAAAAGGAGGAAAATGAGTTTAGACTGTCTTACAGATCTTTGTTTTCTGATTCTTTGTCTTTTCTCTGAAAGCAGGTGGGGTTGAGCAGAAGTGTCCCCCGGTGGTTTTCTTGCGGGTCTGCCTCAGCATCCAGCAGAGCAATGAGCTGAAACTTACCCACCGCTGCACTAAGTAGCACACTTCCCAGCAAACGGGCTCAGCGAACCCATTAAAAACCAGCTGTGTGTCTGGTTTGCATTTGGCTCTCTTCCCAGGCTCTCGCATGTGATTTCTTTGTTGCAGACAATGACAGTGACAAACAAAAGCACCCAGAGAGTTGGTCTCAGTTGCATCTGTTGCTTTGCTCATTGTCTTAATTTGATTCTGCTGGCTACCCTTGACAATAGACTGCAAGTGGAGGCCAGCTAGGAGCAGCCGGCCTCGGAGCTGGCTCCCACCTTCAATGCACTTCTTGAAGGGTTATGAAACAGTTTCACATGCAGCTAAGCAAAAACTTTTCACTTCAGCAGCTTGTCCAAGACAAACAAACCAGCTGAAACTGTTTCTAGTATGCAGCTAGACAGATTTTTGAAAGGAAAACAGTAGTAGTGAGTAAATATTATTTCCTATTGACACTAGAGAAGGTAAGATTTTTTTTTTTAATTATTAAATTGCTGGTCTTCCAGCTCAATGGGGTTGGTTGAAGGAACTGACCCTTCTGAAGAAAGGGCTAACCAGCTTGTTAAGGACTGAGCTGGGAAGGGATTAATTTGTAATAGAGGCCATTTGCATTCTTCCCTAGCTCCCAACTTTCCCCCAGAGAGTTATCCATTGACCTTTTGGGGGTGAAGATCGGCAAAGGTTAATAACAATAAACATCACAATAAGCTTGTTTGACACCTGCCGAGGCTTTACAGTTGAGTAAATTCTCTGACTGGCTCCTCACATCCATTTTGGCAAGGTGACCTTATCTGTATTCACTTCATTTCCAGACTGAGGCTTGCTAAGATTTAATGACATGTTTAAGGCTACAGAGGAACAGGCTGTTAGAATTTAGAGTAGAGCTGACGGGAGCTATCACCTGAGCATCGATAATGTGCTAAAGATTAATTCATATACATCCATGTGTTTTCTCACATAATTCTCACAGCCTCAGGATGGGCACGGACACTTTGACCATTTGACTTAAAGGAATCTGATGCTTTAAAAGTTATTATTATTATTTTTTAGTCGTGTATTTCTCTGAGTGAAGCTGGACTTGTACTTTGGGTTTGTAGCAGTTCTTTGTGAATTTGGGGCTGACCTGTTAGCCTGATACCTACCACACCAAGAGGTGGAACAGTATCTAGTGTCTCAAAGTCCAAATTTCTTTGCTTCATGGATGAAGGTAGAATTTCGGGGGCAAGGACTTTAAGCTAAGAAGGTGGGTGTCCTTCATGACCACAGTGTCAGCTAGGCCACCTTTGCATAGTTATTTATAGAGCTCTGGAAATGTAGTGTTTTTAGTTAACAAGGGCCAACTCCTTGGCTGTCATTACTTCTGATTTTCACATGCTCATTTTGGGGTGTGTGTGGATTTTTGCCTAAGGGGAAGAACATAAGAGAAGGGTGATAAGCTCTCTAAACTTCAGGAAGGAAGTGTTGATGTTTTCAGTAGACTGTTTCCATCTTCCAGCCACAGTGAACAAGTTAAGTATTGTAGGGCATACTGTAGGAAAGGCCTGGCATCCTATAAAGACGCAACAGAGGATATTAGCAAATTACAGTACAAAGTACTAACTCAGTACTGACCTTCTCCACAAAGGGCCAAATAGAAAAGAACAGTGGATGATTGAGAGGTGGCCCAGACTTGTTAGAAAGGATGTTCTGTAGTTTTTTTTTTTTTTTTTCTGATTGGCTTGGGGACACATGACATTGTGGAGGATGACTTAGATGTCCTGGTATCAGCTTTGACATTGTTTGACTTCAAGGAATCCCAAGTTCAAATTCTAAAGCAGTCAGATGATCAGAAGAATCTCTGGTAGCCTAGCTGAGTGAGTGCCGTGAGATTTACTCTGTACATTAGGATATTAGGATGTGACTTTAAAACCAAAGAACAGAGTACATAATTCTAAAAATCCATGCTCCTGTTGTGTATGGCAGGCTCTTTAAGACAGAGGCGCATGTATGGACATATGGGGCACCATGTCAATTTGCACAGCCTCTGGCTGTTTTTTTTTTTTTTTGAAACTACCTTATTCTGATTTTAATGTATGGTGGGATGCTGGGAATGGCTATTTATTCTTCCCCCTCATGACTTTTTTTTTTTTTTTTTTTTAAACATTTAGGATTGCTCTAGGCTGACCCCTACCTAAGTTATATGTCTGAGTGTGGTGGAGATACCCATTTTTGGAACACATACATTTTTAGTGGCCACTTTGTCTTAAAGACTCCCTAATGACTGTGACACTGTCCTTCACACCTGATGTCAGTCTCAGACATTTTCGCCTGACCTCCTTCCTCTGTTTCTGTCACTGGGGATCAGGTGACATTGCTGTTTGCTTTGCCTGAGCTACCAAACTCTGCCCTCTTGTCTTTGCATTGGTATATCGCCTAATAAAATCTTGATCATTTGCCTCCCTGAGGCCATGGCCTAGTTTTGGTCCCGGCTCCCCGATCTCACAAGAGTTATGTGACTAGGAACAATCACCAATTTGATCCTTTCCCAGTTTCCTCTTCTATAACGTGGGAGAATGGAGTAAAACACCGATTTCATCACGTCGGTTGACTGTTTGGCATAGGGAGATGGCTACTATTGCGTGCAAGAAGGCTCACTGTCAAAGACACATGGTTTATATCTGCTTTGTGAGCTTGACTCTTAGCAACATCATTCTAGATGGGCTTGTGGGCTGTTTGGTTTGCATCTACCTTTGGTAGAACATTGACATGTTTTAGAGTAATTCTGCACGTTTGGCTCCCACACTTAAACGGAAGCTCTCGAGACAAGGGGGTATATTTTCTTTACCTCTGTATTCTCCCTAAACACAAGCAGGGTGTTTAAGAAATAAAAGCCAATGGCAAATTTGTCTTCTTGTTTACACTGATTTAAATTTTCTGCAGAAGTAATGGGGTAGTGTTAAACAGCAAGCATTGCATGGTCACCTGTTGTGTTCACAAAGCAAAACATAACAGAACTCTCTCCTGTCTCAAAATTTTAACTGATGGTTAATACATAACTGATGTTAACTAAAAAATGGACGAAGTAGTGAGGTACCTGGTTGACATGTTGGGGTCCATCTTGGATGTGTATTCTGACCTAGCCAGATGTTAGAGCAGGACATTGACAAGACATTTAGACTTTCTCAGTTAATTTTCTTATCTCTACAGGGGGAAAATGATAACATTTACTATGTAGACTTATGATAATTAAGTGAAATGATTCACTATGGTCTGTGACATAGGATAAATGCTGAATAATCAACTATCTATCTATCTATCTATCTATCTATCTATCTATCTATCTACCTACCTACCTACCTACCTACCTACCTATCTATCTATCTATCTATCTATCTATCTATCTATCTATCTATCTATCTATCTATCTATCTATCTATCTATCCATCCATCCATCCATCCATCCATCCATCCATCCATCCATCTATCTATCATCATCATTATCCAGTTCTTAATGGTTACTAATGCCAAAACACTTTCTATGCTAGAACGCTGTCCTTTTCTTCTAATTATAGGCAAACATAGCTACTTTGTGGATTTGCAGAGTGCCCTTGAAAGCTGACATAGCATGCCCACAGCTTTTTCCTTTTAATGAATGATGTATCCCTAGAAATGTTCAGAAGTCAAGGAACTTGAGTTCATCATTCCATTATTTTAAGATTAATTTGATTTAAATACTTTCTCCATCTTCAAATAGCCCCCTGATTTGATTTCCAGTGTATCTTCCTATGTTGTAAGAAACTGCTGGTTAATGGTTTAAAAGGCTAGAGGGAAATAGAAGACAAAAATACTAAGGGATTTTTTCCCCCTTAAGCAGCCAAACGTATTTAATTATTTATGTTGTCTTTAACAGTCTAGAAGGGTCTGCAGGATCATGGTTGTTTGGATGGATTTGATGGACAAATGGTTTGGCTATTTTTATTTGTGATTAATACTGGTGGTGGCAGTGGTGGTGGTGATAAGTAAGTCATACCACTGTTAAGTTCAAATGTGACATTTCAAAAGTGCAATAATAGATTCATTTGATTTTACGGATGTTTGCACCTCTCACCTGAAAACTAGTTCTGACATTATTTTTCCTCAGGTTTTTACAATGCCATTGTTCCAACTGGCTTATGACTTATACTAAGGTTGGTCTATTGTGTGTGCTAATTTGTATCACAATGTCCTTGAGAGACCTGAGGCCCTGAAAAGTCTTCTGGTGTCAGTTCAATGTACCAGTGATGAGTTCACAGGGTTAGTAAGAAAGGGTGTTGGCCTCTTCCACTCAATTCTTTGAGTGTGTGACAAATCTGGGCAGAACATTCAAACTCTGTGTTCAGAATTTTCCTTCTCACTGAATTGAGAGAAATTTTGGAAGCTTGGTAGACTCTCCCAAACTTTTAGGATGAACAAAATAACACTATGACAGGTCGAAGTGATTTGCATCTGTTTGAGGTTGATGGGAGCCTTCAGCATATAAAAGTAAACACAGGGAATGCCAGCTAGTGCTTTTCCAAGGCAGAACAAGCTACAAGAACAGTTCATGCAAACAGTTCTAAAATTTTAGAATTATTTTGTGGTACCAAAGCACCTCTGCCTCTAGACCCGTATTCTTTTGAAGAATACAAAGATTATTCCCAGGGACAAACAGAGTATTTAATAGTGACCTGGCCAACTCATACCGATGGAAGCACAATAATGATGCCATGCATTTTTTTTGCTTCATTTACGCTTTCGTCTCTTCTTGTCTTTCAGTGTTCCATAAACTTTTAAACATCCCTTGCCATGACATCGGCATCACACATTTCCAAGTGCACCACTGTCAAATGATTAGGAATCTTTCCCAACCTCAACCTGCCATACTCTTGCTCTTAATTATTTGAAGTTTCGTCGTCCCGCCATAACTGTTATCTACAGCTGTGAAAATAGCCCATCATATTTTCACAGATGGCAGGACTGGCTGGTTTTTGATTACTTAAACTCTTGGTGTTGGCCAGACAGAAAGCCCCATGTGAACATTTCTAGACTTTACACAGAATTTTGTAAAACCTTTTGGCATACGGATCTTTGCTTAGAAGTCAGAGCCATTCAGCCGGGGTAAGTTTGATTTAAATAATTTCCTTGGATCTTTGGAGCCATCTTGACAAGGATAAGAATATTTGCTCGGATATCGTGCTCGGAGTGTTAGAGAATGAAAATGGCTATTTCAGAGTGAGGAGAAGGCATTGGAGACTTATGGCTAAGAAAGGGGGATTGGGGCTGGAGTAATGGTTTACAGGGCAAAGGCCATTGCTGCCGACTCTATCAACCCAAATGTGATCCCCAGGATGGTGATGGTAGAAAAGAGCTGACTTTGCCAGGTTCTTCTTCAACTGCTACATACACACCATTGCATATTCCTTTCCCCAGAATTAATAGACATCATTTTAAAGCATTTGAAAGAAAAGGACAAAGGGATAGCAGAAGCCTGGAGCAGCTGGGCCAATAATTCTGTGGTCTGAGAGCAGTGGGAAGGGAAGCCGACTTATTCTTGCATATTTGGTGGCGCCAAGAGAATCTTTCCTGAATTGCATCAGGTGCCCTTTCTTACGTAGGTCAAAGGAACCAACAACTGGCCTTTCAGCCCTGAGGTAACACCCAGGAAGAGCAATTCTGTAGCGGATGTTCTAAAAGTCATAAAAAGGGACTGTGCTCCATCCAGAACTGTTCATCTCTCCTCTGCGTTCTAAAGACCTCACTTGAATTTCAGGCAATCCACTTCATTTTGGATGAAAAGTCAACTTTGTGTTATTTATTATGTATTTCAAACAAAGCTGATTCCCTTCTAACAGGCAAATAAAAAGACTAGCTTTTTTTTCTTCTCATATAAATTCCAGTAGCCTGAACACTTGCAGGCTGTGTTCCCTTAGGAAGCCATACTTCCCACTGTCAGTTAGAGGAAGGTGATCAGGGGATCCTAGAAGAGAGGTTACTTTTGGAGCTATTTCTTTATCTCCTTTGCAAATGCTTACACCTTAACAACACACATTTGAAGCTCTATGAAATTGAATTGTTTCTAAGAGACATTTGAAAGACCAGATGCTGACGTGACATTGGCATCACACATTTCCAAGTACACCATTGTCAAATGATTACGAATCTTTCTCAACCTCAACCTGCCATTGAAAGGTGCTAGATCTGTAGCCTGAGAAACTGAAGTGTCCCCGAGTGATGCAAGCCCAGAAATAGCCCAATTACTATTTATTTTGACAGCTTTCCTTAAAACTATTAAGATCTAGAATCCATGCTACAGTTAAATTTTCTCCAGGCACCATAGAATAAAAATATGTATTACATTTGATTTTAACTTTTTGAGAAAAAAAAATGTAGTTCTCTGAAAGTTCATTGTATGCCCCTGAAATGAGTATTAATAGTTCTTCAGATGTGGAAGATATGTACTAACCATTTAGTTTCCAGTTATTCACAGAATCAGGTATTCTCCTAGTTGGGAGCAACCTCAGACTACTGAGTTCTCTTCTGTCCTTTGCTGGAGAATATGTACATCAACGGAACTGTTGACAAACTTTGGCTTGTCATTATTGGCATATGAGATAATTCCTCTCCAATGGACTTTTCAATTGCTCTAATTTCCAGAAGTATGGTGATACTAGCTAGCATTTTAATAGTGATTATTATGTGTAAGCATAATTTTGAGTTTACACACACATACACACACACATTTGTATGTACACACATGCATAAATACAAATATGTCTATATATGCCTTCAATGAGTCCTTGCAATTGCTGTATAGGATAGATTCAGTTGTTACCATACTGAGAGATGAGGAAGCTGAGAAACAGATGAGTTAGACAATTTGCCCATGAGCACACAGCTAGTAAAAGAGATTTGATTTGCATTGAGGCAGTCTGATGGTGTTCTGTGTTCTTAATGGTGATACTGTCCTGATTCTTCAACTTGTAAGCTTTATGCTTCATTTAGTCATGCATAGTCATAAATCCTCAATCAATTTGTCTCAGAATTATGATTCTTTGTGTATTTTAATTAGTTTTAAACACATTTATCAATTTGCCCCAACAAACACTTGGAGCGAAAATATGGAGATTGTAAATAAGGATTAGCACTCTGCTTACTTCAACAAAACACTGAGTAGATGGATGACATTCACTGTGAAATATTTAGCTAATCACAAACTGTCACATTAAGTCTTTGAGCAATTTCAATTTAAGCTAAATAAGGACATTTCAAATATGTGAGCTGTCAACAAACCTCCTGTGCCTTTCCTGGTTTGTTCTGTGACTGCCTCATTTTCCTAAGGAAAGGAGAAATTCTTTTAGTCTCAATAGTTCTACTTACTTTTTGTGGTTTTTCAGTTATACTGTGTCTGCCTATATCATCCATTTATTCATCCAAGCATCCACCTGTCCATCCACCCATCCATCCATCCACCTGGCCATCTGTTTATTCATCCACGCATCCTTCCATCCACCCAGTATTGTATGTAATGTATTTACCTCTAAGTCCTTGGGTATCACTACTAAAATGAGATGAAGGGACAAAATAAGATGCTAGCTTATATTTTCCTGTTTCCTGTTACATGACAATGGCAAGTAGGCATGTTAAGAACTGCTTTTAAATGGATAAAACCCACTTCAAAAATAAATGTGTTCAATACACAGTCTATGACCGTAAGAGTTTATTTTAAACTAGAAAGTTCTATTGATTTAACTTTTATTGAAGTTTGTCATTAGCTACAACCACTCAAACCTGTTCATAGGATATAAATTGTGGTTTCTTTTGCTGAACTGTGGTCTCCCGAAGAGCTGTCTGTGTCTGAAGGTTCTGCAAAGTTGATGTGGCTTTCCTGTCAGCTTTTGCCTGAGGTTGGCCCCAAAGTGTGTTGTCTTAACAGAATGCAGAATTTTCTGATAATCTAGGATAACTTTGCAATGGTGCCAGAAGTAGGTTAGCTTTCATTGGGGGTTTTGATGCATACTTTCAATTGAACCCTTTAATCCTATTTTGAGCTCTGGACATCTCTATACTATTGAATAAATCCAAGATTTTCAGTGAGCTATGTAGAAAACATGATCTTGGAGTAGAAAAAAAAATATCAGCAACACAAAAGACTAGGCAAGAAAGGATGCTGCCTTACACCAGGGCTTCTTGAAGTAAGCTATACAGATGACATGCTTCACTGTGGTTTTCCCGTCATTTTACCACCCCACGGGACATCGTGAGTTCTAAGGTTTTTGCTACTGTGAAGATTTTGCTTGTACTGATTAAATCAAAGGGCAAAGCTCCTAGAGACCCACTTTCTGCAAGGTGAGTGATGCCTTCTGTAGCTTAGAGAGTTCGGCACTCTTGCTCCCATTCACAACCTTTCATCCGGTAGAAAAATATCAAATTAGGTGAGACTTCCAATGTCCAGTTCCACTTCTCCTTTCTTTTCACCTCATTCACTTTGATAAGATGGTGTTGTCTGCCTAGAAGGAGCTTAGAAACCAAGCACATTTCCACCTATGTCCGGGACTTCTGGTCTTAACAGCACAGAGACAGAAACATGGCTTCCAAGGCTTTTTATAAATGCTAACATCATGGTCCTTTGGGGACAGTTCTAATGAAGAAGAAGCTTATAGGATTTGAGATCTCAACATCTAGCGTTCTCTCTCTCTCTCTCTCTCTCTCTCTCTATATATATATATATATATATATATATATATATGTGTGTGTGTGTGTGTGTGTGTGTGTGTGTGTGTGTGTGTGTGTGTAGAGTGAGGCAGGGAAGAAGAGAAAGAATAGATGGGTAGTTAAAAATAGTTCCCTCCTTCACTAGGAGATACAAGCAAATGATATAATTTGATATCAGATACATTCATCATGGGTAACTGATATTTTCTACCCCCAAACTCATATTGAAGGTCCCAATTTCCAGTGCCTCAAAAATAGAGTGCACATAGATACATAGTCTGAATTGAGGTCATCAAATTCAAATGAGGTCATTAGGCTGAGCCCCAATCTAGTCTCACTGATATCCTAATGAAATCAAAATTCTGGACACTGAGATAAGTACAGAGGGAAGATTGGGGAAACACAGGAGAGAGGTCTTCAAGGGACTGATACCTCTAATGTGGACTTCCATTTTCTAGAACTGTAAGAAAAAAAATGAGTCTGTGGGTCAAGGCACTTACTCTAGTCTGTGGTACTTTGTTATGGCAGCCATAACAAACTAATACATCTTTTATGTCTGATACCAAAGTACAAAATAAAAGTTCAGAGACCTTTTAAAGGTTACCTCACAGGCTTTTATGTAAATACTGGATGCTCTTTGGCCTAAACCCTGGACTTAACTAAGAAGCAGAGCCACCAATGAAATCTAGGGAAGAAATCTGGGAACTTTCATGACACAATCCATGTTGCTGCGAATTCAGGGTTAATATTTAACTCTGAACATATATTTACACAGGCAATTCTTCTATAATAGATTCTTACAAAATTTAGAATGCATGCAGAAGATCTGATCTGTATTTGTATATTTTTATCCTGAATTGTTTTTGAAGGGGAAGGGCATATCTTATTGGCATGCTTCTTTTAATTTTTTTCGTTCTTGATGGTCTATTCTTGTTACTCTGTGCTTTCTGAGGTGTTATATTTTCCTTTTCCATTTTTCCGTGTGTAATCACCACAGTCCACAGTAGGTGACTCTTTGCTTCCTCATGGCCATTTCTAGCTCAGTTGGGGCGGCTTTCCCTCATCTCCTCCGTAGCTTTTCTGAGCTGCTGTCTCCTGTCTCATCCTTGCTTCGCCAACTTCCCTTCTGGCCTCAGCATCCACAGTCCCTAGCCCCTTCTACCCGCTCTGATTTGCTGAGCTGCTTCTGTTCCCTTCTTCCCTTCAGGGTGTGTCATTGGCTCACCTTTCCTTCTCCTCTGAGGCTTCATTTTCTTGTTTGTAGATAGGGGCTGAGACTGCAAACATCACAAAAACAATTGCATTGAGAATAGATGGTTCCTATGCTGAAGACAGTCTTTGAGTCTGTCCAGAATGCCTGGGCTCCATAGGAAAAAGGAGCCAGCCTTGGTGCTGGAAAGGGTTCTAGAACTCAGGCACCATAGCTGACATTCCAGAGCTTTGGACCTTATCTCTCATACCCACATCCTCTTCAGTGAGAAAGAGTGAACACTCCTTTGCCCTTCATTCACACACTAGAATTCTTTCTGACTCGTGTGCCTACTGCTTTCTGTATATACCAACCGAGTCCTGAACAGACCCTTACATTCCTTTGGGTGACTCATTGGGGTGATGTCTCCCCTAAGACACCATAGTCCTCCTTCAGCCTCGGCTGTGGTTTAGGACCAGGAACCAGCAAAGGTGTCATTGTGAACTATTGGGTATCTTATCTTATGCTTTCTACAGAAGGCTAGTTTTGTTTTAATGATAGAATCTACATGTACCCCCTCCCCTTTTCTCCACTCTTCAGAACACCTAAGAAAAGGCTATTTCTTCCTTTCTCTTTTTCTTCTTTTATCTTCTTATTTCTATGTAAGGTCTATGATTTTACTTAGGCTCTGATATGTTTGTTCATTCATTATTCACTCATCTATTCACAAGGGTATCCAGTGGCCAACATGCATTCAATCTGTTTCTGATCACACAGATGGTGTTTTTGAGATTGCTTTACAATAAACACTTTGACAAAGGATGATGTGTTTTGATCATTCGAAACATCTAAGCATTCCTACAGCCAAACTTTTAATGTTTTTCTTTGATTCGTAATTGCCACTGTGAATTTCAAATAGGTCCTCATAGGGAGTCTTTCTGAATTTGGGCCATTGTAGAATTCCAGGATTACAAATTTTGTTATTAGATATAATTATGACATATGGTAATCCTTGTGCAGGTATTCCATTTGTACATGGAATACATCTTAAGTATACTAGCTTACAGAATTGCAATACATGCTATCATAATCCCAATTTTATTGATGACTGGACTTAATATGCCATTTGGCAAATAGGCTTCACTGGGCAACTTGAGTTTTTAAGGGGTTTAGTCCTTGGTTTCCAACCATCTTCCAAGGGTCAGATTGTCCAGGGCAGTGAAAAAGACAGTTTGCAATAGAGAATGATTGGAATGATGGACCCATAAGCCATCCTGTTGGTGGGGTTGGAGCTTTTGACCTGTTATCTAGAGATACAGGATAGAATTTCCATTTGCGTCCTGCCCCATGTGTGAAAGAGCATTCAAGAAGGACTGTATCCCATCCATACATGCTTACCTTCTGAGTCTTGGGCATATCAGTATGGCGCTGGGCACGGATAGAGCGGGCTGATTTTGTAGGCTTGAGGGGGGCACAGTACATCTCCAGTCTTCTCAGATCACAGCTCCGGAAGCAGCACTCATCTACGATGCCTGTCTGAGGTGCCCTCCGAATGCTGGAGCCATAGCCTGTGGGCTTGTCTGCACAAATCAGAGTGGGCCAGAGTTAGACAGGATTGCCTATGTTGACAGCCTTCAACCTCACCCCTGATGCCTCTCTAACCCTACATCAAGTCTCTACACTTTTCCAACAGGTCACCCTTTTCTTGAAATATCTCCAATAATGTCTGTCTTATTATGTTCCTTTAGATTCCAGTATGTTCCCTGGAGTTATATCAGACTTGTGTGCAAGAATTCCTTTATCATACACTTTTATTTGTGTTGATTCTGCCCATGTTATCAATAACCTACTCAAGGATCTTATTTATGTCCAGTCCTGTCACTTTTCCTTCTGTTGTCTTAGTTGAGAGACTTTTAGAGTGATAGTTAAAACAAAATTTCAGATCAATTTTTAAAAATTTTTCATAAACATACTGGTTAGTTGTTAAATTTACAAGGTAAATGTGTGTACACTATGATACTTAGGAGCACATGTATACTATGCAACGGACAACAGAAGGTGTTTAGATTGTCCACTCTCTCAAAAATTTGAGCAAGAGCACATTTTAATACGTGATGCTAGAAAAACTGAGTCTTCATGATGACTTTAGTAAACGTGTACAGTTTTTGTACATAGGGCAGCTCAAATTGTTCTTTTCTTAACAATTTATATTGTAAAATCAGATTGTACATAGACAAATTTGGAAGTCTAGGAATATTTTCTTATTTTAGGGATGGCAACTGAGACTCAAGATCATTCATGCAGTAATTGGTAGAGAGTCAGGATTTAAACTCTGATCTACTTGCTGTTAAGCCCAAGAGCTTCGTGAGCCAGGAAGATATTGGTGTGTTGACTCCAGAAAAGTCACTTCTTAATCTGCTTATACAATGGGAATAACATCGTTCTTGTCAGAATTGAGGATAAGATAAAACAATGTAGTAAATAAAATAATATACCATAGCTGTACAGAATAAATCTTAACTAGAGATGAATATGTGTGCTCCGAGTATCTTTTTCAAGGTGTTAAATGATTTATATAAAATGATTGTTGCCATTGACCATATCAGAAGCCCAGAAACTCAGAGCTGATTATAATACCAATGGGAAAGGGGCTTGTACAACCACTTCAGAAAACATGGAGCCACCATTTCTGTCTCCTTGCAGTGTAATTATTGGACTGGGACCGAAGGACTTAAATGCCAGTGAGAACAGTGACACCAAACCTCTGTTGATATTTGCAAACCAGTTAGATCTTTTTACTTGTTTAGGTCTCGGTTTGATTTAATTATGTTCTTGACCACACTTCCACTGGCTTTCAGAATGAAAAGAAAAGATAAAACAAGATCACATAGAACTTAACATGCACTGAAATTGTCACTTTTGTCACCATAGAACTTTTGTGAAATCCATTGTTGTCTATACAGTAGTGTATCAAACATATGTACCATGAAGCTGTATTGTCTGTTCTCATCCTTTGGGAGGTGAGCCACTTATGATCTCTCCATTGATATATTTGTGAACCACTGACCTATGAGAATCCAATTTACAACCTGATATATGTTTAATTCCTGATCCAAGAAGACATGGTATTACAGTCTTATAATCACATAAATAATGACACAATAAACAATGGGATTCTAAAAGTTAATGTTTTCATCTATATTTTCAACTTCCTTCTTGGGTGATCAGGTCCATAGCAATAGCCCACAATCATACTAGCTTGGCTGCCTCACTGCTGGAAAGGCCAACTGTTTATGGCATCCTCTAAGAACCAAAATGTTTTCCCGATGCTTGGCACGGGAACCTTGTTGCTGCTTCCTCACATAAGGAAGGTTTATTCTCAGGGCAGCTAGAGGTAGTAACTTTGTGAGGGTTCATTTGTGGTCTGTCTGGGAAGGGTACCCCCCCCACACCCTGTGGGCTGCTTCGGGTCATGGCTTGGGGAGGAACCAGGCGTTGGTCCTAAAGGAATCTCAGCAGTTCTTTTGCTTTCCATTGGAGGGAAGACTGACCTGGGAGTGGACTCAGGACCTTGCTTGCCAGCCAGGCTCTGGCAAGTTGAAACTCAGCTGGTCCCCTGGGCAATGTAAACAATGTTTTTTGTTTTCTTGTTTTTATAATCTTTTCCTGGGACTATAAATTAGAGGAAAGATACAAAGGGTTGTACATGGCTCTTATAATCCACAAAGGACTTCTACATAGTTTTCTAACTGACTAGCCAGTTAAGACTAGGAGATGCATTTGGGTTATTTTTGAAGGTAGGGGAAGAGAACCCGTGTTTTTGCTGTACCTATCACAACAGTAATCTTTAGGCAATGACTGTCCTTTATTTGTATACACATTTCTTAAAGGGAGTGCGTAAAGAGTTACATATTGATTGGGGACTAGCTATTTGATATTTGGAAGTGGAGTTATAGAAGTCCTTCTAGAAACTTCGGAACCCAGCCAGTTCAGTTACAACAATTTTTGCAACTCGAGCTTATGGACGGAAAATGGAGAGAGCTGCATTGGGAATTCTAAGACTTATTTAATATTTTTATTTCAAGCACTTCTCAATCCTTCGACCCATTCTTGCTTCAAGAGAAATATGCAAGCATTTATCTTGGGATAGTGAAAAGCATTTTCATGCATTGCATGACCCTTCTTAGTGACCTCAACAGCCACAGGACCTTTATAGGTCTATTTTATCATAAGTAGTAACCATCACCACAGCAAAGAATAGCCTACCACCATAGTACCTAGCCTGTTGTGTGCCTCTGAAGAGCTTAGCATTTGTTATAGTTTGTTTTAAAGGTAGCTCTGCTTTGCGGTCCACAGACCGATGGATTTTTATAGCAGAGAGCTTTAAAATTTTTATATAATATTCCATTAAGGATCTTGATTTTATATTATATCTATATCATTTTTAATGCTACTGGAGTAGTGGTATACATATGGATTTTCCCATGAGTCAATTAGCTCAAGTCACAAATTCTAGAGGGATGTTTTTCCTTGCCAATTCATAATAACTACAATGGACTCATTGTACTTTATTAAGAATTTATGAATGTAACAAATGTTTACCTACTGTTTTTTTAAAGCTTAATTCATCGTTAGAAGTACTACAGGCTTGATTTCAACAGCCATCATCTCTCATCAATCAAGGGGCCACAGTTGTGGGCTAAAAGTTTAGAGTTTTCTTTTTAACTACCTCATATAAGTCTTTTTTTAGACCCACAATAAAAGTACTTACTGTTTCAGGTAAAAACTAAACTGAACAGAACAGGAAGCCTGGTGTGATACAGTTTACCAGATAGAGAATCAAGCAAATCTTCCCAGCATCTATTGATATAAATATGTATCTTAATCACATCTAAATTACAGCAAATTTCAGTCACTGGATTATTTTTTAGTGAGATAGAAGTGGTTGCTTTATCGTTGCCTTTAAAAACTTTTTGTTATATATTTTTATTCTCATTGATAGAGTCAGAATTATCAGGGAAACAGAAATCAAAATCGGCTTAACATAGAAGATTTTAAACAATTTGAATAAAAATGTTAAAGAAAACAGATCTTCTTAAAATGTAATGAACTTCCTCCCGCAGAAATTAGTGAAGTAAAGGCTGTACAAATACCTTAGGAGCAGAATCCTACAGTGGGATGTGAATGACCACTGGGGACCTTTCTAGTCTCGAGATTCTGTGGGAAAATCCTGTCCATTCAGCATGGTTGAGAAACACATTGTCTTCAAGGAAGAGATTCAAATATTTTAAAGCTTAGAAGATGGACATTTATTTTCTAATTATCATTTGTTTTCCAGAGTGCTCAAAACACTTCTTGTTTTTACCCAATGCAACAGTAAAAGACAGGGGATGGGGACAGTACCTTTCACAATGAGATGCGATCTCAGGATTCTCTTACAATCTGTACACTTAACCGTTAGACTGGGTAACAGTCCATAAACAGTCTTAACATTGAAAGTTTATAGTGATAACTTATTTTGTCAGTATCTTGGTTGAGCGGTCATCTAGCATATAGATCAAAGACAGCTTAGCCGACAAGCTGGCCACCACTTAGCCTAGACTTTGAGTTGACTCTGAGTAGTCATAAGATTTAGGCATAACATGCTGCTGAATTTTAAACATGGACCACATAGACTTCCAATAACGAAACAGCTGGCTTCTAGATTAGCGGTACTTCCCTTTAAATAATGCATGATCACTGGAGCAATTCAATAATCTTCAGGGCAAACTTGCTAGTTTCAAGGATTTGGGGCAGAACTGTAGTATCATCAAAACCACACTAATTAAGCCGAGTATCACATTTTGTCATGGATGCAAGCAGCAACCTCTCCTCCATCTCAGATGAGAAATATGCACTTCAGAGATTTAACTGGGGTCATTATTTCTAGAGCAAACCATTTTGCCCATCATGAGTAAAACTACGTGAATGTGTGCTTCTCATCAGTTTGTGAAAATGTACTTGAGACACTGTATTAACTTTGTCTCTCTGAAATTTCTATTTTATTTATTTATTTATTTTTTGCTGAGAAAGCTCTTTTAACACTCTTATTGGGAGGAGTGAAACATTGATTCTTGAATCAATATTTAAATAATGAGAAATGCAAACATTTTCAAAATAGGAATTTACCTAGTTTTGAAAATACATGATTATTCTTCTCTGGCTTACAAATAATACAATAGTTCTCTAAAACAATTGCTAATAGGAGGATAATAGATTCTTCTAAAAATTAAATTAATTTTAAAAAATTGAAAACAGGATGAAAAGGTAAGAAAATTCAAGATGGCATTTGGAGAGGCTATTACTAGAAAATTCCCAGTCACACACCCAATAGAAAACATAAATGGAATTATTAGATAATAAACAATCTGCTCTTTACTTTTATTAGATGATGATTAATTATACAACCAAATATTATAGTTAAGATCTGTAGGAAATAGAGAATTTTTTTTTATACAAGTTGTTGTTATTACTGTTTTGTTTGCCAATCTCTACATTCACAAACAATTCAAAATAACAGCAAATTATTGGATACTTTAAATCTAATAAAGATTAATTCAGCTGACTTCAATTTGCACTGGATATTAGTAGACAAGTTCTGTAAATTGTATAAGGAGTATTCTTCCAGTTGTCTAACAAAATTTCTTTTCTTGTCCTGAGAATAGAACACAAGGTTCTTCTGTTCCTGCTCAGCACACACTGTAATCACTGAATTAAGGCCCCGTCTTATGTTTTAGCATATTAATGTCTCCCTCCCTCCCTCCCTTCCTCCCTCCCTCCCTCCCTCCTTCCCTCCCTCCCTCCCTCCTTTCTCTCTTCTTTCTTTTTTTTTTCCATTCTCCCTTCCTTTGTTTTTTTTGGAGACAGTGTTTTGCTACATAGTCTAGCCCAGACTGGCTTTAACCTTAAACTTATGAGCTCCAGTGTCCTGAGTGCAGGGATGTTGGTTTATGCTACAACTTCTGACAATATTTTAATTTTCATTTACAGAAGTGGAAGTTACTTCTCAATCTTTGCTCTTTCCTACTTCTGAAACCTTTAAATTGAGAACTGACTTATTTTATGATTCTTAATATAAAGAAAACTACACACACACACGCACACACACACACACACACACGCACACACACACGCATACACGCGCACGCACATGCACACACATGCACACACACATGCACACACACGCACGCACACGCGCACGCACACACACGCACACATTGTTAGCTAGATTTTAGAAGCACAGACATTTAATCTCAGCACTCAGGAGGTAGAGGCAGTTGTATATCTAAGTTTTAGGCAAGCCTGGTCACAGAGGGAGTCCCAGGACATCCATAGCTACTCAGAGAAACACTGCCTCAAACAGACAAAAGTCATATGATTGATATCTTCTGTATTCATAGGGCATCCATCACCCTTTCATAACTATAACAGTCATATTTAGTTAAAATACATTTTTAAAAAGTGTGTGACTATGTGCTTAGTAATGATGGAGAAAGTGAAGTTATTGTTGCCCCCATCATCACTTATGATCACACTGGTGTGCATTTACACACTCACACATATCAGAGAATAAAGCGAATCTTCATCAGTATTAAAGATTTTCAAATTAGGATTATTTGCAGAAGCTTTGAAACCTGTATTTAGAAATGATGCCTGATTGATTCTTTTCTAGATACCTGTATTCAGGGCTGCATTTCTGTGGAAGAATCTTTCCAAAGCTTGACCTTTGGCATCTGTAAAAGTGGACACTGAGAAAATGTTCTCTTTTCTATGAACCCTGTGTCAGAAACAGTCTCAACAGCCTATCAAATGTAGGCATTGATTTCACTTTTGGCCTATGTTAATTTTTAATTGGCAGTGTTTGCTAGCTCCGCTCCTCAATTGGATGAAGTCATCTTTTCTAGGAATCATGACCCTATATGACCCACGCCACCCCCAGCACTCAGCAGCCCTTTCTACGCTACTAAAATCCCTATAATGCCGAAGACCAAAGTCTCCTTGTTACCCAATCATGTCAACATTTATGTATCTCTGTGTCTTAAAGGGATGAAATAAAGCATCAGGAAGCTGCTTCTTTCTTGAGTTTCTTCTTTTGAAAGCCCCACCTCAGCGGCAGATAGGGAAGACACTGTTTGTGTACCTTTTGTTTCAGGGGTTATAGAGTTAATGCACAATGGTTAGGGACAGGAACAACCAAGACTCAAAGCAGAGACATTGCTGTTTTAAGACTCTTTAGGGAAATGGGTTGACAGAGTGGGAAGCAACATGATGTATTACTTTATCCTGATACAGTGCCCTGGAGGATGAGCATCTTGCCAGGACAGCAGGATTTACTAGTTTGGGGCTTATTCCAAGGCTTGAAGGAGATAGATATAGCCAACAAAATTATACTTTGGCAAGAGAAATGCTTCACTGTACAGAACGGTTGTCCTAAGGGAATGATTCAGCTTATCAGTGTCTAAGGTGAAAGGTAATCAAATACTAAGAGGTCATTTTACGTTCAAATTATTTTAGTGAGGCTTTCTATTTAAGTTAAGCTATCATTAACTAGTTAGGAAATCTCTTCCATTTACAACAAATATGTAATCTCAGTGAGATCTGCCAGTAACACCTGTCATACCTATGATGGAGCAGTAACACCTATTACACCTATGATGGAGCAGTAACACCTGTCACACCTATGATGGGGCAGTAACACCTGTCACACCTATGATGGGGCAGTAACATGTGTCACACCTATGATGGAGCAGTAACACCTGTCACACCTATGATGGAGGAGTAACACCTGTCACACCTATGATGGAGCAGTAACACCTGTCACACCTATGATGGAGCAGTAACACCTGTCACACCTATGATGGAGGAGTAACACCTGTCACACCTATGATGGAGCAGTAACACCTGTCACACCTATGATGGAGGAGTAACACCTGTCACACCTATGATGGGGCAGTAACACCTGTCACACCTATAATGGGGCAGTAACACCTGTCACACCTATGATGGAGCAGTAACACCTGTCACACCTATGATGGAGCAGTAACACCTGTTACACCTATGATGGAGCGATAGATTAAGTTCTGTGGAGTCAGTTTAGACTCCGCTCTTATTCAACTGCATGAGTTTAGAATGGACTCAATTTTCTAAGACTCAGATCTTAGTTAAATTTTCCACACTCAAAAATATATCCTAAAAATGCTGTGAAGATTGAGTAACTCTTTGTCTAATGTACGACATGCAGTGAACTGCATAAATATTGACTGACTGTATGATTCAGTTTTGTTGATTCATACAGCACTTTGGGCGAGGATTATCTTCCTGACTTACTGTTTAAAATGCACTCCTCCCACATCTCAAAGGAAGTTCACTTGAAACTAGATAGAAAGGACTGTCTACATTGAACTGAATGGGTACCTGCTCCCTTGGAAGAATATCTAAACTTTGTGTGTGTAACCACCCTGACTAGCTCCGAGTTGATGGTAGGGATGGACTCTCCGGTCAGGTCAAATGACATGCTTGTCTCTATCTATTGACACCTGTGATTTCTCTCACATAAACTACTGGTTAAAACCACTGCTCTTCAGTCCAACTTACTTCAAAACAGCTTGAAGGCAGAAGATGAATGTAGACACACACTTGGAGAGCCTTCCTTCTCACAGACACTGCACCCTGCCCTTGTCTTGCTCATCTTTCTTCCTTTCTTCCCTTACTCTTGCTGCTCTGGCAGTGAAAGCCATTGGTGCTATATTTCCTCGCTAGGGTTAATCAGGCCGGATGCTCATGCCATGCTGAGTTCATGGTAGGCTATGAATTAGATACTAGATCCCTCCTTGGATAACTCAAAAGTAGGGCTTCCTCCTGGCCAGGTCTGCTTTGGGAATGAAGAGTCATCATCCAATACTCAGTATTACCAGACTGCTAATGGCTATGCCATCCTGGACTCATGCCTTTACACAGCAGAAACTAGAAGAGAAAGAATAAGAAGGTGCGAGGATTTCAGGCATGAGCTTTGGTGTCCTTCTCCCCAATTTCTGTCTCTGAAAGATTGAGACAAAATTTGGCAGAGTCTGGCTCTAATTTGAAGATAGTAGCCTGGCTATTGGTATTATCTCCTGTGCATACACTGCTAATTCTAGCTTACTCTCAGCTGTAACAGGAGCCCTGTAGTCAAAACAGAAGGCATGTCTGACTACAAGAATTAGCTAAGGGGGCATTAAAACATATCCTCTTTATTTTTAGTTTTACTCTAGAGTGTATCATTTCTCTTTGCTGGGCAACTTGGCACCTGCCCTGTGTTCTCAGGGCTTCTGCTCCCCATCAATCTCCTCTACTGAAGCTTCTGGTTGTTTTTAGCTTGGGTGGGTGTGGCAGAGCCAGTATGGCAGGTAAAAGGGGTAATAGCTGCTAAGGAAGTTTGGTATGTCTGAAGGGAGAACCTCGAGAAGAGGGGCCTCCAGGCCCTAGAGAGCAAACAGTTGGAAGATGGCCTCCATAACAGTAGAAACAGCTCTTGGCACCATGGCAGAGGAAAGGCAGCCAGAGTTAATGACAGATTGAAATAGAGAGAGAGGAAAGGTGGAGGGTGGGCGGGAGGAGACAGTTTGGGTGTCGAGTGACATAAACAACTGCCTGCTGTGTATTCAGATGCTGGTTGGGTTGTGTGCAATAGCCCTTTCATGCTGTGTCCTCAGACTGAAAGATCCCAGGGAGTGTTTCAATTACACCTAGTGCTGAGCCATCTGCTGAGAAGTAACAGAAAGATGACCACTACCTTATAGAGAGAAATACTGGATCTCATCCTTAGAGCCTTCACACGGACTCACATGCCATGCAGACTCTGAGAGAATCACTCCCATCAACGAACTGAAGTCTGGATAACACCAAGGCACCCTTGCTGAAGATATGGCTCTCAACAGTACCAAGCTGGCTGTGCTTACCATGCTTGGGATATATAGTGTTTACATATTGCACCTGAATGCTTTTCTGAAGTCAGAGGGCAATGTAGCAAAGAAGAGGGTCTGGTCAGAAGTCCTTCTCTGTCTGGTCAGTTCAGATACAAGTTTCATCAGTTCAATTTGAGGACATTTAGGATCAATGTTAGGCTTGACAGCAAAAAAATGAGAAAAAATGTCAAGTTTTTTGATTAAGGGACAAAGACAGAAAAATCTGTGGGGATTGCAGAGGCCTTTTGAGGTAGGGTTCAAATGTAAATTGGGAGGAGAATTGGAAAGAACTCTCTAGAAAGCCATTTGTTAGAGGTATTAAAACAAGAGGAAGACACAACAACTATGTATTGATAACCAATATCTTAATGAAGAGGAACTCTTCTTATTTAATTGGGAATTTAAGAATGAGTTTTGGTATAAAAAAGGGTTTTTATAAACAAACTTATATTTTAAAATTTTTATTTTATATATATGAATATTTTCCCCACATGTGTGTATATATATATGACAATCATGCCTGGTGCCCATGGAAGTCACAAGAGGGTGTTGGAGCAACTGGAATTGATTTTAAAGACAGCTGTGAGCCAGCAGGTGGGTGCTGGGACTGGAATCCTGGTCCTCTGCAAGAACACTGAGTGCTTTAAACTGCTGAGCTCTGTAAAAATAAATCCCTTTTAAACAGGCCCTTCACTATCCTTGTTCATAAGAGTTCATCTTCAGGAGGCAATTAAGTGACTCTGCCATGGGCAGGAAAGTTATTCAGATTGTTGATCAGAATGTTTAACTTCCTGGTACTCAGCGGGGGTTTAATCTCTTCAGTTTTCATAGCATCTGTGAATGGTGTACAGACCTCCTTCCTTTCAGATGGGCACTGGAAAGGTCTAGTTACAGCACATGGTAATTCACCTTAGGTGAATGGGCTTCTAGGCAGGCCACCGTGAATGTCACTGTTATCCAACATGTTCCCAATGGGACAACATCAAGCAATAGACAGTAAATGTGACTTTTCAAGGGCTCCCTTGCTCCCCCCTCCTTCTCTTTCATTCTTTTTCTCTTTTGGTAAAACCAACTCTTTCTAAGGTTACTAACATTTTTAAATGTGTACAAGAAGTTTTTAAACAAGTCAGAACATATTACTTGTCAGAATATGAAACGAGCATACAGATTGAAGCTGGATCGTTCATTTATAGTATAGTAGATTTTATACTATAAACATATATAATGAGTAACTATATTATTTCCAGATATTTCAGATAAAAGCAGACTTGTTAGACCATTATTGCTTCTCTCTGTAAATTTTTTGATAACACAGTCTTTGGCCCTTTTTCCTAGAATTTGATTTTCTAAATATAATCAAGAGACCTATGTGTTTTCTTCAAATTCTTTCATTTAGATTTTTTTTTTTTATGTCTTTGGACATCACAACAAAATCAGAGTCAACTGAAGTGCTTTCTCAGCAAACTGCTGGCAATCATGGAACCTCTCAGCTTTGGTCCTTTATGCTCCAAGCCTAGCCCCACCCAAAGGAGGTGAGCTATGAATAAGCACAGAGAGAGAAGGGAGGGGACAGGGAGACTGAGAGAGTCAAGTAATAGCTAGACTCCAAGTCAGAAGATGCACTCATCTTTATTTCATCTGGGAGTAATATCATGCCTACATTCCAAAACTCATTAAATGCTTTTTAACAAATATAATTATCTACCAAGAAAAACATCTTATTCTTTTAATTATTTCGCTAAATTCAGCGTAGAAAAACCACTTTGAGATGTGCTATTGGATAGAGAAATTTCATTTTTATTTGTATTTTTTTACAAGCCTAAACACCGAATGACCACGGTGCTCTGCCCTGGGACTTGCTCTGAGGCAATGGCCTTTTGGCCTTCTGACCAGTCACTCACTTCTGTGAATTTCCTTTCTGAGAACTAGAGGCTCTTGCCTCAGAAGTCATTTTCCAGTTCTTCGTAAAACTTATTCACAGTTGCCGAACGAGTTGGCTTCATGGAGAACATGTGAGGGCTAATGTGACACACTGGGAGCATTCTTTGGTGCGGAGGGACACTGACCAGCATGCCTGCTTCTTGGACATCGCATTTCCCCTGGCTGCCATCATTTGCTCATTCTAGCTCAGACCGAGGTTCAGGAAAGCTCAGCGGCACTAAAGTAATAAACCCTGTCCTTACTTTAGCAGGAAATGGGGGCCTAACGGTCTCTTGTGGCAGATAGACTTGTAGAAGGGAAGCTTTTATTGTATTCTTCAGCTGCCCTTCTAGGACCTTCTTCACAATTCCACACAATGCTTCTCATTTTTGGCAGGAAGGACAGTTAAAAGCCCACAGACCTATTGATGGCTATAGTATCCACAGTCTCCAGCATGATAAATATGTATATATTCATAAAGGAGCTCCATTATAAATGTTTAGAAATGACTTTTAAGGTCTCCTAGCCATTTCCATACATCCGAGAGAGAGGAGAGAAGTGAAGCTTTCAGCTTTGGGTGGTGAGAGTTCTGATGAGAACAGAGAGAGAGCACCTCAGGTGGCTCTTTTCAGTGTTATCTTGCTATGGCTGTGGTAAAATCCTTGCACAACTAAGCAACTTATGGGAGGATTTTTTTTTTTTGACTTGTGGTTTTAGTCCATGATTAGCTGGTTCCATTGCTTTCAAGATTCTTCTGTGGCAAGGCAGAAAGCATCCTGCTAGAAAGGCATAGTGAAGGGATGTATTTTACCTCATGAAAGGAAAGGAGAAATGAGGAATGGAAAGGGGAGGGAGAAGTATGGTGGTGGGGCTGGGGATGGAGGGAAACATGGAGACATGGATAGATATGATATGCCTTCAAAAGTGTGTTCCAGTGACATCCTTCCTCAAACAAAGACCTATTCCTTAATAGTTGATTCAGGTACCATCAACATATACGTCCACTCATGAAGCTGATACCTTTTTGCTTCAATTACCTGTCAATAGCACGCCAATCTGGAACCCCAGGCCTTTAGTAGGTGAAGCTGTGGGTGTTACTTCACATTCAAATCAAACTCAATTGGCCTGTAAGCTCCAGTCACTGAAGAGGTCTTTGACAGAAAGGAATGGCAGGAAAAGGACAATAGAAACACTTTCATCTACCTCTGAAGATTTACCCATTCATTTTGCTACTAATATAACTTCTCCCCATCTTTTCTGCTTCTGGATCAAGAAGGCATTTAGATAAAGGTCAGTCAAGATGTCTCAGGCTCTTCATTTCTTCTCAAGTAGACTTGCTCTACTGAGACTTGCCTTTGGCAGACATTTCTTGCAGTGGGACCATGAACTGTCATAAATTCCTCACATTCTTCAGAACATCTGTGCTTCTTTGGCCAAACCTTTTCCTTGGTACTCAACAGGCTACAAATCACCCTTTGCTGCTCTTTTCAGGCTGTGGATGTCCTAACACTCTTCTTTCAAGCCACATTCTTTTCTTGTCTTTGGCTGTGGCTCTTGGCATATGGTCCTCTCATATCCCCATGTGGGTTAGTCATCTGAAGCATCTCCATCAACGTTGCTCCAATCTGTCTACCTAACTTGAAATGTTGCCTTTTTTTTTAAATGTCAGAGTTGCTAAAGAGACTATATTACCTCATTTGAGGTTTAAATTCTCAACATGACTTATACAGAGATGCGTAGACAATACTTCCATATAAACAAGAATACTGATGCCTGACATATAGAGGAAATTTACCGGCTAGTGAGCCAGGGGTGTATTATAAAATGACCCAGAGATATAATCACAAGAGGCTATCACTGTTTTTTTGTGACATTAAGAAAAATCAAAGCCTTTGCAACAACTTATAGTCAATAAAATCTTCCCTTTTAAGTGATTTCTATTAAACTTTTTATGTCTTATTACTTTGCATGACTAATTTATATCTTTATAGTATCTACATAGAGAGGGCCTTATGCCCATATCCATTTAACATATCAGGAAGCTGAGATTTATAAAGATTAAGTAGTAAGTTAGTTTATTAAGTAACAAAGCCAGGCTACCTTCTAAGGGACATTCTATAAGTAGGAGAATTCTCTGGTGAAAATCCATCCTTAAGTTGACACCATTCATGAGACTTCCATACCACATGATGTTAATATTCATGAAGGGGATAGATGAGGTCTTCTAGACAGAACCTTTAATTCAAGGGTTCAAGCACTTCCATTAAAAAGTTTTCTAATGACTAATGTGGTGGCATGAGAGAGATATCTTTGAACTTCTGCAACCAAGGGCAGAGCTTGGGCTTTGGATGCTCACATACCATTTATAAAACCATGACTCCATTTCAGATGGGGGTACTCAGCTTAGGCACATAGCTAGACAATTTCATTTTCAATCCTACTATTGAATTTCAAAATTTATAACAATTTTAGCATAGCAAAATAGTGAAAATTTACCCACAACTTCAATATCCTAAAAAATTACATTACCTTTGTTTTAGGTAATTTTTCCTCATTTTCTTCCAGGGTAGATTATTTTGGGATAGCTCCAGTCACAGCCAAAATTTAATGTAATGTTATGTGTCTTACATTTAATGTTTTATTGCAAACATTTCCCATGTTGCCACTTGACCTTCAAAGTTATCATTTTAAAGCTGCAAAATATTTTATTCAGTAGATTTATCATCCTTACTTTCTTCAAACATTTTTGTATTCTTAGATATCTTGGTTATTTCCAATTTATTATTGTTTTAACTAATGCAGTAATTAAGTGTTCTTGTAAAGATAATACTCTAATCGTAGGTCACTGACAGGAATGAGTGCTTAAGAATGGGCTTATTGAGTCAAAGGATATTATCCAACAGGCCTATTCTGATGAGAGACTGCCTTTTCACCATAAGAGCCATAAGAACCAGAAAGAATTTAGTCACAAAAGCAGATAATTGTATCCAGATTCCCTCCCAGTGTTAGGAAGGAGAAAGCTGAGACAGGGTCCAAACAGGAAGCTTACCTGCGTCCCATGAATTAGAATAAAGGGGCAGCTTTCTGTTTTCAATTTTCTAGTGCTGTTTTTATGAAGGGAGCATGGGGTGTAACCATGCTTGAGTTTGGCATTCAAAGCTTTACTACACAGGAGTAAAACCAGGGGAAATGAAATTGATGACAAGAAATCCTGGTTCCCAGTTTTCAAAAGCACCATGTACCTCTGAGGTTTCTTTTCTCAAGAGGGCTTATGGGTCACAGCTATGACGGTGCTACAGCCCAGTGAAGGGGTAGACTTTTGCCTTCCACATAACAAAGGTGCTGTTCTTGTACTCCATGGAGAATAGGATCTTGGTCAACCTTCTTTGGGGGCACATAAGGTGCTGACAATCTACCTCCCACCTAAAGGAAAACATGGTCAACCATATTCTCTATTCTGCTACCAAATTATTCTTCTGCTTCGGCTCATTCATTCACAGATTTTTACTTAGTGCCTATTCTATAGTCTAGACACTATTCTGAGCAAAAATACAGGAGATTACAAATCAGTATCCCTATGACCAGAGTGACTGTGTCAACCTTAATGGCTACTGAAGGACAGGAGCATTGAATTCAACAGTCAAATGACAATTATACAGAGAAAATGTTTAAGCCCCAGTATAGCACAAGTAAAACTTTCAGGTCTTGGGGTGTACTCTGCTCTATTTCAGTTCCATTAACCTCTCTGAATATGTAAAACAACCAACAAGCTATTTCTTTTTTTTGAAAATATATTTGCCTTTACCTTTCATTTTTTTTTTTTTGAAGAGCAGCCCATTTTTGTATTTTGGCTTTAAGTATCTTAAGAAGAGAAACTTCATCCTTCTGTTTTCCTGTCTAAAATCACAACTTCAGATTGGGGGCCTTTCCCAAATGCCTGTTGGTAGATGTATTGACAAATCTGGTCTACAAGTCTTTGTCTCTAGACCACCGCCACCACACCACACATCACCATCACCACCTCTCATAACATCCACTGCCAAAAAACACCCCTCCAATATTGGGGTTAGTGTCTGTATTTCAAAGTCTTTTATTAAAGGTATAATAATAGTACCTGCATCTTTGTATCTATGGGTAATCAAATATAGACACAAGACAGCTTGGAGCAGCAGGCACTTGAGAGACATCATCTCAGATCACTCCCTAACCATAACCATGATGACTTTAGTGTGTGTGTATGGGGGGGGGTTGTGGGAAACTAGTTTGAATATGGGCACTGGAGTCACTTTCCTCGAGTTAAAAACATTGGTTACACCGTTTCAAGCTATGAGAGCTGAGTAAAGTACAGTAGCTCTGAGGGCTCATCTGAAGGGGCAGCCACCTCAAAAGGCTTATGATAGATGCAGTAAACACTTAACAAGTTTAGTTAATGTCATTTAGCAGAGTCAGTGATCGGTCATTATGTGGCTGGACTGGTGCTCCAAATGTAGAAGAGGACAAAGGAGACAGATAATTCCTGCTGCTTACCCCATCCCCTGGAACCTCAGTTCATAATGTACGTCAGCATTATCGATCCATACAGGCAACTATCAACTAGCTATCGATCCATACAGCCATGAATCTGTGGCACTTCCTAAAGTAGCTCATGCCCAAGAGGACTAACACATTCTGGGATACACAATGATACACACACACACACACACACACACACACACACACACACACACACCAGTGGTTCTCAAACTCAAGCCTACATTGATATCACCTGGAGGGGCTATTAAAACATGGGCCAGCGGGCCACACCCAAGACCTCTGTGCCAGCCTGAGCTGAGAATTTACATTTCCAACAAGTTTTCAGTTGATAACATTGCTTTTGAGTGACACCAGCTGCCTGGATATGGATAGGACCCTGGAAGGAACAAGTAAAGAGAGAAGGATCCATGGTGAAGAGCCAAGAAATACCCTTCAAACACTTCAAATATGGCAGCATGCTTTCTTGTCTCTTTTGCTGATTGCCTAGTAAAGGCATCCACATGTTAGTCTGGTAGCAGAAGCAATCTTATTGTGAATCAGAGAGAGAGAGAGAGAGAGAGAGAGAGAGAGAGAGAGAGAGAGAGAGAGAGAGAGAGAGAGAGAGAGAGAATATCAAAACCTTCCAAATAAAAAAAAACTGAAACAAAAACCACATGTTGACCTTTCCCCCCTCACCGTACTTTTTACTGTCACAGCCCCTGTCATTCTGGATTCCAGCTAGCACCTGGGAACAAGATGCTGTGTCTGAGGGTAGGAAGTTAGAGACTTAACAAGTTAGCCAAATAGAAATCTGGAAACGCAGAGATGCCCTCTCATACTGAATGCTGCTTTTCTGCGTTCCATTTGTTTGTAAGCAGTCAAAATTTTATGGTGGGAACTCACGCCATCCTGCTCAGTTGTAAACTCAGGCTCAGAAAATGGGATTCACAAGAACCTGTGTCCATTTTTTCCGGGCCTTCCATCTTTATTAGCCCCTAAGGTAATATAGAAAAGTGTGTATATGTATATGGGGTGGGCTTATGACACACCTTCAGGGCTGTATCATCAAAACATCACCATTCAAAACTGGAGAAAAAGTGGCTGAAAGGGAGCAGGCTAGTTGTGATCACGTACAGAACCAACTTGGGAGTGACTAGAAGACATGTGATTGTGCGAGATGAGGAATGGTAACTTTCTGTTGCTCTTCAAGCTATATATATTTCTCAATGTGCCTCATGCAAACATTAGGATCCGTCTTGCTGCGGAAGCAGAATTAATGAATCTAGTTGCTTCCAGAGAGAAGTGACAAGGGGGCAAAGGCACTTTATTTAGTTTCCAAGCCTTCTCCATGAGGCTGTCTCGGAGCTTCTCATAGCTCTAAACCAAACAGTGCCCTGTGGGCAGCAACTCCAGATGGTTTCATGAAGAAGGAGGGCAGAAGTAATAGCTGGTGCAGTGATTCTAACTTTCTCCGAGCTCCTCTTTGAGTTTTACTCTTGAGAAACAAACAGCGCCCCCACCCCAGGGTGGGGGGAACCTACTAGTTTTTTTTTTAAATGGTTCCTTTTCTAGCTAACTACTTTCCATATTCTCTCTGGGACATTTCACACGTCTCTTCACAGATCTGTTTCTGGTATTGGTAAGGGGGAAATGGTCTCATTTACTCAAGAAGAAGTCTGTTATGGATCCCTAGGGATGACTGACACCTCTGTGTTGAGACACTCCCACATCTTCCTTACTGGCCTCTCTGAAGATTTCTAAGGACCCTCTAGGGTAGGCTGCCATATGTACAGAAGTGTGTATGGGCATCACTTAATATGTAAGTGTTCCAGGAAGGGTGGTAAAACCCTTGGCCTGGCCCCAAAATGTTTAAAGACTACCAGAAATGGTGAGTGACCTGGAGCAGTGGTCACAACCTGTGGTATCTCCCAAGTATTTATAAAATCACAGTTATAAAGCAGTAGTGAAAATAATTTTATAACCAGTTAGGGGTCACCACAGCATGAGGAGCTGTGTTAGCAAGATTGAGAACCACTCACATAGAAGATGGTGTGCTCCCAAATCAAAGGCTTATTCAAAATTCAAAACACAAATTCCTTAGAAATCTTTTAGACTATACTTATATTTTCACCCCTTGCATGGTCTATAACTGCACGTGTGTGAATTTTCTAAGAAAGGGGACATTTAAAGATTCAAAGACTCCATCATGCAGAAAAACTGGAGAAGGACAGGCCTAGCCTCTCAGAGAGAGTGAAGCAGTCAGTCCGTACCCTGTTTCCCACTGAAGTCTTTTCTAAGATATTTAGGGCTTGCTTGCCCACCAGACATCCTCTCTCAAGTGGCGATTAGACTGCTAAAAGATACCAAATATCCAAAATGTTTCTTTAGGTCAACAGTCATAAAAGAGTATTTGTTGTTCAAAAGATTTCATGTAAAAATCTTCAGATCTGGTGCAAATGTATATGAAGAATCTTGAGTTCATGGGAAGTTCCAAGGTGGAGGAGTCTATCTGATGTCACTTGCTCTTCACTAAGTGACACAATACCCCCACCTTTCAGAGGTAATAGATGTTATCTCTCTGAGTAACAGGGCTTGAAATCTCGAAATTCTCTGTTTATCACATTTGATTAAAAGTCCTCCAGACATCCATTGGACATGTTAATAAGTAACCGAGGAACAATGTGTTACCAAACATTACCCTCCCATTAGAAGTTCTGGGTCAGGGAAAACAGAAGAGTTAGTTTGCTAATGGGGATTGTTTCAGGATATCAGAACTTTCTTAAGTTGTAATGTTCTCAGGGCATTCTACTCAAAGAGGGCCCCTACTGTCCACCCTATCTAAGGTAAGGTAGCCTCTGCCCTCAATTCCATGATCCCATTGTTTCTTTCAACACATTTATCAAAACTTGATATGATCTTATTTACTTGCTGATTTGTGCTTTTTCACATTTTACCCACAATCCAACGAGAATGTGAGATCTATTGAGGCCAAGAGACTGAGCCTGTGCTCACTGTCATAGCCATAGCAGACAGAATAGTTCTACCTAGGCTCAAGTGCTTAATAAATACATTGTGATACATGGATAGATGAGCCAATGAATAGATAGAGAAGCTGATCGTTTATCCTTGTACCCCAGTGCATATCATTCTTGCTCAAGAGACTATTTTGCATAGATTAATGGAAAGAGGCAATTTGCACTATTTTCTATACTTGGACCATGTTTGTAGAGAATGAGAGAAGTGAGTACTATTCCAACCCGTCAGAGGGTTGGTGCAAATCTAGATTTCCTCCTTGATGAAAAATAATAGATAAGAATATTTTTCAGATAGTCTTGAGCCAGGAAGAGATCTTCAAAATGCTTGAAGGTAGAATAAGAATCTAAAGAGATTTTTGATGAGTTTGTAACAAGTAATTGAAAATCAGAAAGATGTTTAAAATGGACAAAAATGGGAACCGTCTTGGCCCTATGACAAACTATCCGTGAGATCTGAGTGAGCAAGAAAGTGCTACGCTGCACTATAATATGAGGCAGCCTCATGGGGGAAATTATGAAGGGAAAACCTAGAGAGTTATCTTTTTGCAAAGCTTGCTATTGCTGAGGTTTTAATCAGAGTAGGAACTCATATTTCACCCTATTTTAGCATCCTTTGGGAGAAGCTGGAGATAGTCCCACAAGGTTTTTTAAAGAAATGATTAACTGGCTGGAAAACAAAGATGTAGGTTCCCTAGAAAGACAAGGCTAAGATCACTGTGGGGAAGTGTTAAGAGGCTACAATCTCACAGTATTCTTCTTATTGCTACTGAAGACTAGATATAGATAAAGAGGCCCAGTCTACACCCAATACATTGCCATTTAGTATCAGGAAGAATTGATTAAACAGGGGAAACATGCTGACCCAGGGCCTGTGGAAGCTGAGTAATTGCTACCCTGGAGATCTTTAAATGTAAGATAACAACCATCTGCCTTGGAAGGCTTGGATAGAGGCAGGGGACTGGACCTAAGGACCTCTTGGCTTTGCTTTCGTCTTTGAGTCTGTGTTTCGAGAATCTTGGTCACTAAGCTCCCCCATTCTTTAGTAATCCTGCATTCCCATAACAAGACAGACCCTACACTGTCCAACTCTGAATGGCTTCCCTTGGGAGGAGCTCAATTGTTCTTCTCTGTACTGGAAGGAAACTGATAATGTTGCTTCAGCTGCTTCCCTTTTCCAGCCCCCACAGTGAGAGGCCAGCTTTCGTCCTGTTGGGGCTCCTAACATGCTGGAGTAGCTGGCTTCTCCATCTTGTGTGGGATTGGAAAGTGGGTGCAACTGGACAAAATCACAGGATGCCAGATCTCCAGCATATTTGAGGTCCAGTCTAGCTCTATCCCCTTGTTACTCAGGCTAATAACTTCAAAGGTATAACAACTCTCAAGGAATCCAGCTGGTTCTTGCATAGGACTGAATTGTAAATCCCTTAATCCACAAAGTCTGTTTGTTATCTGTGTCTGTATTTTAGTTAGAAATAATGTTTTTGATGAGGATAAAGTGACTACAAGTGTCTTAAGTGGCTGAACTGGGAGTGAGACAGTGAGCAAAAGAGAACAGACATTTTAATAGAATTACTGCCCGTGTTGTTATCCTCAAACACAAGGGAGGCATTCTGAACAAGAAGAGCATTAAAAGGCTCCACCAATTGCAGCGTGTTATGTTTCTGTGATTTGAGAGTATGGTTTCGAAATAATAATGGGTAGATGACCAATTTAAAGTCTAACGAACGAAACTTTTATAAGATCATTTATGCAATCGAGTGATGTTCAATCTTTTTGAGGGTCTAAAATGGCAGCTTTCATTCTAATTTATTTATTTTGAAAAAAAATTTGTGTGTGTGTGTGTGTATGTTGTGAGTGTGGTATACGTACAGTTAGTGCACTCAAGTACACATGGAGGCCACAGATCTTTAATGGCTCTCGCCTTAGTTTTTAAGATAGAGTTTCTCACTGATTTTGAACTTTGATTCAATTAAGTAGAGCTGGCTAGCCAGAGAGTTTCAGGAATTGCCTGTCTGTCACACCCGTGACCTTGATGGGAATCTGGATCCTTGGTCTTTTGGTTTGTGTGGCCAACATGCTACGGACTGAAGCTATCTCTCCAGACAATGTTTTCCCATTTCAAAAGTTATTTATTCTTTCAGGTTTGCTGAGTAGAGTGAGTATGCCACAGCTGTTGTCTCTATGATGAAACTTCTAAGCCATTTTTTCTGTGATAACCTCTCTCAGCATTGGATTATTATCCCAAAGACTCATGGTAACTGTCTGTACTTTGTAGCTCAATATCTCTAAAACCAAAATCAACATCTTTGCCACCAATTAAAGCCAAGTTGACCCAAGTCAAAAATGTGTTCTGGACTTGACATTTCTTCTTGTTTATCCAGACTCAAAGTCCGACAGTTGTATTTGACTTCTTTTTATAGATAATCGATTGCTATAAGTCTTTTGTTATAGGTCTCACAACCCCTTTCTGTTTTCTACTGCCCATTTCTTTCTAAAAATCACAGCTTGAGATCCCCCTCCCCATCTTCTTCCTGTCATTTTGGTAGACCAAATGAAGACTCCACTGATAGAATGCCAGTCCTAGAAGTGAAGGGTGAAGATGGGGGGTGGAAAGCAATTGAGGATCTGCCTGTAATGTGGGATGACTTAGGAAGATAGAAATCATGGGCCATCTTATGTGATACTGCAGAGGTGTGACCTGAGGAGATTGAAACACCTGGGGACATCTGGTTCAGATATGACTGCTATTTGTCTCTCATACGAATCTTATAGTAAGGACATCATTATTTGTCTCATTTGTGTCTGCGAATACTGAAGCTTAGAAAAGTTTAATAATGTATCTCTAGCTCACTTGTCTATTAAATGGTTAAGCCAGAACTCATTTTGGGATCCTTCAAAGCACCAACTCATTCTACTACAATGCCTCTTACCTCAAGTAGAAACTTGCTGATCAGTTACAAGTCAATAAGGAAGGTCTCACTGTGTTTTTACAACATTCTCTAAGAGTCATTTAGCATAAAAGAAGAAAAAAAATCCAATCATGGCACACTTCATAAACATTTACCTGATACGGCATAGTAAACAATGTTGAAAGGTACAGTCACTTCTTTTATGCTGTGTAGTGACGGCTCACATGAGTTTTCTTGGCTTGATTGAGAGGGCGAAATGGAAAGAAATACTGTCTGCATTCTGAAAGCCCCTCTCTCCATTCTACACACTTTTTTGCATTCATCTTTGCATATTTCTGATCCTACTTATTCTTTCTCACATCTCTGAAGAGTTTATTAGTTTCTTCAATAGCATCCAACAGAGATGGGAAGGAGAGGGGAGATGAGGATAATAACACTCTCTGGAGCAGCTGCTCATTTGCTCACATGCATCTGGTGAATGGATAGAGTGTGAAATTACTCAAGAAAACACAGCTGTCAGGAACTTTGGGAATGTTTTCATGCTCAGGTTCATTTGAAGCCTGGAGCAGAGCCAGACATGCATGCAAGCAGAATTATAAAAGTAATAAATGTGATCTGAGCATCTACTCTGTGCCTTTCACTGTGGTAGGCTTCACCCTTCACCCTATATCATTTCACAGGAACCTAAGAAAGGATTTTGCTTCAATTTTTGGTATCCTGGGAAATGGTTCAAAAACCATACAGCACAGAAAATGATGCCAAAAGACAAGGTGCAAGTATAGATTTGACTGACATGAGGGCAAACTCAGATTACAATGCTTCAAGGCTGAACATCCAATGCATATAACTTAAAGAACTCAAGAAGTCTTATTCTTATGGCATTCCTACCCATTGTCCAGGATCCTTCCCCACTCCTCCGTGGTAATAGAATCCCAGTCTTTAGATTCCTACAGTTGTCAGCCTCCCTTGCAGCTACATTTGATCACTTTCTCAACTTCTACATAAAAGAACAAAAGTTTAAAGTATCACATAAGAGCTTTTGATTTCTTCCTTAAAGGTCAGCTAGCAACCCTCCTTTTTCTCTCTCATTTTTTTATTTTTCTGTTGGTCATAGCATGTTTAAAATATTGAACTATCTGTGACCATGTAGAAACAAACAAGAAAAACAAAAGCAACTTTGTTTTATTATTATTATTATTATTATTATTATTATTATTATCATTATTATCATTATTATGGTCTGTTGTGTTTCTGTGTTATGGTGTGTGGGTGTGTGGGCATTTATGCACACATGCCACAGCATGCTTGTAGAGGTCTGAACACAACTCTGTGTTCAGTTCTTTTTTTCCACTCAGATATGGACTCTGGAGATTGAATCAGTTTATCAGGATTGTAACACAAGTTCTTTTTAACTGATGCCCACTGGCCTGAGAGCTGGCTTTTTCCACAAGATTATGGAACAGAACTTCTTTGAATAACAGGAAATTCAGCAGTAGTGAACTATGTAGCTTAAAACTTATAGGCGAGAGACTGATTTTCATCTTATAGAAGCCAGTGTAATTCCAAAACACGGTTCCTGTTCGCCTCTTGGTTAAATAAAAGAACAGATAACTAGGAGACTACTGGAGTTTCAAATGGTACCACTACCTAGTGAATTAGAATGGGTTTATATGGAGATTCCGGGGGAAACATATAATAGATCAAGAGTATGTGCACAGTGCAAGCAGAGGCACAAAACAGGTGATTCTGGGGCAGGCTTTGTGCTTCAACTTCACAGGGAAAGGGAAGAACAATCACTCTGAGAAGTCATGTATTTATTTATTCATGCATAAATTCACTCAAAAAACTTACTTATAGTCTACATGCCAGGAATGAAGGCTTTTCAGTGGATTAAATAGTAAGAAAATTTGAATGTATAGTGACACTATTTTTTGATTTCAAAAATTTTAAATAAACTTTATTCTAAAAGTTTTGAAAATACATAAAACACCTCACATCAAAACTAACCAGATCCAAAGTCCATCCAACTCAATGAACATGTCAAAATTACTTCTAACTTTATTCTTGCAGAGCTAAGCTGCTAGTTATTTTTAAAACTGCAGTCATTATAAAGCAAGCAAAAGTATTGTTTACCCACCATATTTAGGGCACTGAATCCCAGTGCTTTTGAAAAGGGATGGGTAAGTCAAAACTATGATCCTCAAGGAGTTTATGACCTAGTAGGGACGAGATAATCTATAAGCAACTAAAGAAAAAATGGAATAAAGTTAAATGCCTTAGCAGGTGCAGGCAAGAAAGGTTCAGAGAAGGAACTCATCTGAGTCCTTCTGGTTAGTGAGATGATTCATTGGTAGGTTTTCTGTTTGCAGAATAGGGAGGCAGTGATGTTGCTTCTGGTCTCCATGCCTGGAGAAATACCAATGCAGATCTCTTTTAAGATGTGGAGGAAGCCATTGTCTCCTCTTCAGAGGTATGAGGTTCTATTTTTTGTTTTAATTTTCATTGTGAATATTCTTTGTACACGGTGCATCTTACATAGGCATGTTTGTGTGAGTATATTTTGTTCTTTGACCAGATTTCCCAGTATACTTTTCTCCTTTCTCCTTCGTTTCCGTAAACAACTTGGCATCTACTTTCATGTTCTATATGCATGCGTGATTTTATGTATCTATACAAAATCTAGGAACCACAAATGATGAACCATGGTATTTGTCTACAAAACTTATTTAACTTTCTTCATTATCCTCTGTTGCATCCATTTCCTGGAAACAGCATCACTTCTCATACTGTGTACATAGCATAGTTTCCTTATCCATTTCTTTGTTGTTGAGCATTTAGGTTGGGGTTTGTAACTTGGCTATTGTGACAACAAGCATTGGTGTGCAAACATCTCTGTGATACACTGGCTCGAGGTCCTTCAGGGGAATACTCATGGGTGGTATAGCTGGATATGGTAATCTCCTTTTAGATTTATGGGGAGCCTCCATCCTGACTTCCATAGTGTCTGGGTTGGTTTATTTTCCAATCAGCAGTATATATGGGTCGCCTTTTGTCTACATCCTGGCCAACATTTGTTTTTATTTGTTCTTTTAACAACTGCCACACTGGCTGGACTGGAATAAATCTACTTCTATTTTTGACATGAGCTCTTTCCATGACAAAGAGTTAGAAAATAGCACAGAGAGCAAAGTGACTATTTTGGATACAACAGAGATGACGCTTTCCTTTGGGACCTGTTTTGTGACTTGGTAAAGCCTCACCCCATAGCACAAGCAACTTTTGCCATGAATAGAAACATAGCCACCAAGTATTGCTGCACACAGAGACAAGTGGCCTCCCAATGGCCCTGGGACTAAATTAGATCTGACAAAATATTGCTTGGGGGGGGTGCTCCTCCATCTCCTCTTCACCTTCTGTTTGAAGGCTAAGAGTAATCACCATCTAATTGTCTACATGAGCAATACTGATAAAGGATTCATTTGCCATTTATTTTATTTTAAATATGTATCACAACTTATATGATCCACAGAGGCATGCCCTCTTGTAACTTTATTTTCATTTTCCCATATTTACACCCTCTTTGCCAATATGGTTTCTTTCCATCTATTCATCTACTTTTGAGTCATTCTGTATAATTTCAATAAGACTTTCATAGTATCTTGTGCTGTCAAAGAAATGGTCTTGAGTTCATTTGTCTTAAGCCTCTAATAATTGGAATTAGATTTGGGCACCAGGAAAACAGAATCACAGACCAGCACTAAAAGAAACCTTAGAGGATTTTTTTTTTCTATTTAAATAGGTTACTCTAATGGTATTTAAAGAAAAAAAAAAGGAGACAGGTTTTGTAGAATTACAATGCCTTCTGGTGAGAAAATAGGTTAAGATCAAAACACTCCTAGGCTATATCAAATGGTTCCACACACCTAGACCAACTTGTATTCTTCCAGAAATCATGTAGACATACCATTAAGTCCTGGGTAGAGATTGACTTGATCAGTAAAGTTCTATCCACTCGGCTGACTTCGTTATTTACTCTGTCTTCAAGAAGGTGAGATGATTGTTCTTTCAATATCCCTCAGACAAATACTGTGTTAGGACTTGTCATCATTACCTCTTTTAACATGGTGCTGAAATTAATACTGCCAAGTTCTAGATCAGAGTGTCAAGATAGCTTTTATTGACACTTAGAGAACTATGGGCCTTCTCATGACAAATGAAATGCACTCAGAATGTCCCAAAGCATGATGGAAAGTGGGAGCAAACACTCTGACTCCAGGTATGGACCAAGGTGTCTTTTGGTAAGGTGAGATAAGCAGAAGATCCCAAAATGAACCTTATGGTGAGGCTCCCTCACCATGGGACTTCAGATCACTGTCTATAGTCATGGATCTGCAATGTGCAGAAGTTAAGAAGAAGATAAAGAGAAATAAAGAAGATAGGAGATTTGTCGGGTATATATTCCAATCATTGGGAAGGAAAGGAATCCTGGGAAATAGACCATGCATTTTTTTATTGAGGTGATTCCAGCAGACAGGGCTCCTTCCCTTCCTGGTTATCTTTTAGCACTGACTGCCTGTGAGCCTATGTCAGAAGCCCTGTCGATCCAGTTTAACATCACAACCCTTGCTATTGATAGGTGCTCATTACACACCCATGTGCTTTACCAGTACTCAGTTTTGCACACCTGAAACACTAGCTGAGTTATGTCAGTCACTGTAGGCCATTTGTTACCCTTACTGCTGATATTGACTTGCTGAGTTGAGATAACTAATGGCAAACATTAACAATGTGTGTTTAGAAGGTGACATTGTCTTCCTACTGGCAATCTCAACTATAGCGCAAATAATCCTGGGAAGATTTGGATGAAAGTGAGAGATCATGGGGTGAAATCTTAAAGAGAAATTGAGACCTTAGAGACACCTATGTTGCAAAGCAATTTAAGGGCATGGGCCTAAAAAAGAAAACTGTAACTGCCTTGCAGAAGAGTTAGTTTGGAAAATGCTGATTGGCAACACATCGCACCTTGTGAAAACTTGTGACTTCAATGTGGAAAAAAAAAAAAAGGTTCCAATTAGATTGGGCATTTTAAAATCTTCCTCCGGGGTGTTCAGGTTTAGGGGTTGAGAAGCTGAGAACTTTATGAAGATGAGGGAAACCTTCTAGAAAATCTTGGAGCTCCAAAGTTCCGTGGTAAGAGAAATCATACACATGTGGACACACCTTTTGCCTTAAGAAGAATTGTGGTTAATTGCATTCTTTTACGGCCATGTGTGGCTAAGCCTGGAATGGTGTACTTGGTTGTAGCCCAGAAATGTCTGTACTGTTACTTTACAAACTCATTTTTTACGTACTTTAAGGAGTGGGAGAGTCCCCTGTAGAACTCAGAATTTCTTAGGGACTCATTTTTCTTTGAGTTTTGATTTGTATTTGAAATACTAATCTTATAAAGACATATTACAGCAGTAAATCATGCTTATGAAGCCTCAACCAGAAGCTCTGGCCTTGAGCCTAATTCAGGAAATTTTAATTGTGTGGCTTCAATGTGCTAAACGTTGTCCAAAATTTTAAGGCTATCCAAGGAGTATGCCATCAATTCTTGCTGGATGTAGTTTAGGAACAAAAGGATACTTAACTCTATTACAAGTATATGTGGGGATTTTTTCTATGTATAAATAAAGAGATGTCTAGAGTGTGTAGGGGCTACTTCTTACTAATGGTATAAGATAATACACTAATCAAGAAATATTTGGTTTCAGACTTAGAGGTTATTCAGGAACTGAAAAAAGAGTAAAGAAGTAAAGACATACGAGACACCGTGGGTGTCTAGTCAGTTACGTGTACAAAGACCTTAACTGTCACTCTGAGACTATGTTCCCATAGGTGTATGTGTGCATGTGTTTCTCAGTTGACTCACTTATAACAATAATGATAGTTCCTGTTTTACAGAGGTGTCTGAGAGTAAAATGTGTTTATGATTCACAGTGCTGTGCGTGTAACAAGACCTCAGAATCTGGTAGTTCTTATTCTTCAAAGTAAATGTTGGACCAACTTACATCCTTGGCTTATTTTGACAGAAAGCCTAATATATATGGTATTGCCCAGATGTGTTGTGTGCCCTACCCATACATTTCATACTTTGATCTCTAGACACCTCTTCACTTTCTCACCAGAATGTTTCTGCCTATCAATTCCTGCATTTACCTTCACCACTGTCTATGAGTTTCAAAGGAATACGAGGATTCTCATTGTACATCACAGGCCTTCAGTGTAATGAAGGCTGATATTGGCCTTTTATAGTAACTCAGGATCTGAGAAAGGCACAGTTTTTTTTTTTTTTTTTTTTTTTTTTTTTTTTTTTTTTTTTTTTTTTTATCCCCAGAAAGGAGGATGTGCAGAAGGGAAAGGGCAGACTCATCTTCCTGCTATTCCTAGATTTCCCTGAAGGATGACAGCAAAGTCAAAGGAACAAGACAAATAGTCATATCAGCTGGTCACTGGCATGTGCCAGGTTTGAATTCCCTGAGTCTAAAGGCCATCTCCACCTCTGTGAAGAAGCCAGAACTTGGTGCTCTTTATGAAACCTCTAAAAACATGTTAGAACAGCTTATTTAAGAATTGGAAAAAGCCTCACGTCCTCCATTATGAAAACTTCTCATAGACTGAGCCAGATGAGTGATTCAGTAGAGGTGAAAGATTCCTCATCAGGAAACCAATCAAATTATAGGTCAACACTGGATATAAAGTCAGGCTGTTGGATGCAGCCCAGGCATCTAACAGGGGTGACTGGAGAGTGTCTTCTGTTTGCTGTTTGCCTAACAGTCTGGGAACAAATTGGTGTAGTCCGACCCATGTCTTCACATCTCACTGAGTCAGACTCTACCATTAATGTAGTGCTTGGCAGGGAGGCTGAGGGCTGGCCACATGATGGCTTGAATTACTTTGTCACCTCAGCTCTGGCAAAAGCTAAGGAATCTTGGATTGGGGTGTGGGGGAAGTGCAAGAAAGGAATGGAAGACGACTCCAGCCACCCACAGTGCCATTTCTAGGTTTTGATTAGGAAAATGGGAGATCTGATAGTGTTGACTTCTAAGATCCAAAGGTATTCTGACTTTTAAGAAGAACGAAAGGCTTGCGTTTCAGGGAAATGGTCTTGCTTGGAACGTCTGGCTCAAAACTTGAATGCATAGCACATGCAGTTATCCAAGGGTAGACGTGGGTTTCATAACAGCATGCCAGCTTTTTGATGGGAACTGAGCTGATAGGTGTTGAGCAATGCCACTTGGAGAGAGAGCTTAGACACAGCAACCTATTCAACAGTTCTAAGAATTTATGTTTAAAGTGTTTTATACATATTTTTATGTATTGGGAGCTAGGCTTTCCAATGCCCAATCTGTTTTGTTTATGTCAAGAAGTGAATTTCCATCTGGTTACCTAAATTCATTTAAAAGTATACCATAATAAAACCAGAAAATTTTTGGTGTGTATGAGTTTCCCAGAGAGATCACTACCCACTGTATCAGTCCCCACCTCCCTGCTATTATCACTTAGAGCATCTTCTTTAATGCCCCATCTGGGGTGGCTATAGTCAAAACCCTTAATGGGCCAAGGTGGGAAGACTTATCCTAGCAGAGAGGAGATGTATACCACTGCATTACGTGGAGGAGAGCCTGGTTAAGGACTGAAGCACCCAGCTGCTCTGCCCTCATCCCAGGGTGACCTCAGCAGATGGCTTGGATAAGAAGCTACCGTTTCTCACCCTGACACTGGGAAAAGATGAGTCACAAATGCAATGAGGAGCTGATGGGACTGGCAAACCAGTCGTGAAGAATTGGAATCCCTCTGGATCTTGCTACCTTCAGAATGAAAGAGATATCATTTCTTATCCAGCAAGTGATAAAGTGTGAGACGTAGACTTCCTCTTCTAATAGGTTTTGTTAGCCCTGGTTATGTTATTGCTAATAGGTGCTCATAAGGACCTACATATACACAGTAACCTGTCAAAGGATTTACTTCAAAGGATGACTGCTGTAATAGGGCATGGTTGTCATCTTGGGAGCATCTGAAGAAATAGTTTTACTCCCTTTAAAATTCATAATACTAAAATTTGCTTTACTTAATAAAGGGTAAGTGTGTATGCGTGTGTTGTCTAGTCTAAAGGGTCACAAGGGGGCTAGAAAACTGTTGAGTATGAAAAAATGGACTTCATAGACTATGATGAATTCAAAACTGAGAAGAATCTTCATTTAGAGAAAGGCATAGAGAGTATGTAGGGAAGAAATATTAACAAACATGTTAGCACGTGATAATATTTTATTAGAGGTTCTTCCTTCATTTCTGTTCAAGTATAGCCTTCCAGCTGCCATTAATCTTATAATCAAAGGGGAACAAATCTATTTATAATTGACATAAATGACAGTCTTATTTATAGCCCCTTTTCGCCTTCCGTGTTTCTCTGTGGGAGATTTTCCCTGAAACAAAAGCCTAGTTTTTGAAGCAACTGTATTCCAGGGCAGCCTTGATCATTGCCTTAGAGGTGTACGTAATTAACCTTTTACCTTCCTCAAGGGGTGGTCGAATGTTCAAAGGACTGGCCAGCAGTATAATGGCTCCTATTTTTGCCCTTGCCATTCTAATCAGAGGAAATCATGCATGACCCAAAATAATAAATGGTAGTCCCCAAGCTCTAAAGCAAAGGCCACCTTAGCTGACCCACTTTCAGCTTCAACATGTTTTACTTAGTCCAACATTCCTTCAGTTTCGAGAACTTGTCACACAAATAATTCCTAAAAGTTAGAAGTGAGCCTGGAGTCTCAGAATTTGATAATGTCACACCATTGTCACCTCACACCACTTGGTAGAAGTGTGTGGTGGGATGTCTGTCTCCCCATTTTACAGGGAGAAAATTACCTGAAGTTTTCCGGCTCACGGCGATCTACTTCAAAGCCCTCCATGATGACCAGCTCTCTTAACCTCATTCTAAGAATTTCTTTTTATACTCATTATTGTCTTTCTGGTAGTAAAATAAATGTTACATTCGTTACTCAGACACTCACAGTTGGAACTCTGTTTAATTTAGGAAAAAGAAATTCTTATGCTTTGAGAAACTAACAATGCCCATGAACTCTCCATCAGCTCCTCTCTGTATTTCGGGATGGAGACCAAGTGGAAGATGAACATTATAACTCTAGGAAGAACTTGGAAGGCATTGACTTTATATTGGAAAGACTGGCCCAGCAAGTTTACAAAATGGACTCCTAGGTGATCTTTCCATTAATTTCAACTCAGACCAGCTCGTGCACACAGTGTTCTGGCCTCTTTCGGGATAGAGAGCACACCCAAACCTCTCTTCACCAAGCAAGGAGTTCTCAGGAGTACTTCATTCTATCAGACACTGTATGTCAGTAGAAGCTGACATTACATGATGATGTATACAGTGAGTAAAACAAAATTTATCGATATTGATTTGGAAATTCAATAATATGGATTAAAAACTTTCATGTGATGGGGAAGGGAAAAATAATATTACTTTTAATGTATCCTATTTAGTATCAGCTTATGGTGCTTACTTCTTTATATAGGTAAGGATTATTTTTTTAAACCAGATTGAAGGACCTTAAAATAGACTTTTGATAATATGATAGTTTCCCATTAATAATAATGCACTCTCTGACTTTGTTTAGCTTTCTTGTTCTCTCTAACTCCATAAAAATAACTAGTACTTCTTAAAATATTACAGGCTTCAATTAAACTCATAATAGACACTTTCTTCCTTTTCGACAGCATTTACAATTGGGCACTCTAATCAAAATTCATTAAGTTGAGTCCATTTCCGGAACGTAAAAATGACTCTTTAATCTTGGTGTTAGATAACCCACCTCTCCAGGTACTCAGAGAAAGTGGGATGACAGTCCCTTTCTAGGCACCCCAACACTTCCTGATGTAGGAGGTAGAGCTCTTTGCATTTTTTTTTTTTTGTGATATTTGTGCTTTACGTGTCATTGATGCAAGCGCAACTTTCAGCTGGGGCTCTAGGGATGGACTGACTCCTATAATTCTAAACAAGTTACTCTTTGTGAGGCGTGGCAGTGGGTTTTAATCTGGAGATCATAGTAAGCTTCTGACAAAAAGGATCATGTTCTCTTTGCCTACGTGTTCCCTCAGCAGTTCTGTTTTGATACATCACTTTTCACTCTCTGCTTGAAAATTCCTAAAAAATCTAGAATGAGCATCCAACCCAGCCATGTCTGAACTTTAAATGAATGACTGCCTTCTTATGGACATGCACAACTAACCTAGGCCTGTAGGTCCAAAGAAAAACTGGGTAGCTTAATGAATTCCATATACAAGGGAGCTAGGGAATTCTTGGAGAAATTAATAAAATATAGCTTTCTCCTTCAACAAACTTTTTCTAGGCAGCTGGTGGAAGGTACAAACACTCACAAAACCAAAGGAAATGAAAACAAGGCAACAGGAACCTAAACAAACAAACAAACAACCCAAAAACCCATGAAATAGAAATATTACAAAGGCTTCTAGAGTAATATTATTGCTTTCCTGTTTCAGAAGAGAGTTGGCTCCTGCTAGAAGATTTTACATAGGAGGTGAAATTTGAGAGAACAGGAGGAAAGTTCAGGAAAACAAAACATGGTTGTAGGTTTTGTAGGTTGGATGCTGGAAGATGTAGGGGGCATCCGTAGGCCCAATGAGTCAACGGATTCAGTGACTCATTGATTGAAGCATGTCACATAAAGAAGTGAAATGGGTCTAATTCACACAGTTGGGAGAGTGGAGGTTTTGATGACACACAAAGGATATGCCAATATGACAAAAAGAGCCATTCAATAAATATTGGCGGATAATTCAAATTTTTGTCAATACCGTCTTTACCAAGAAAAATACTTAATAAGATTGGTTACGGCCTACAGACTGCTGTTTTCTAAGCACTGCTGTAAGGAAACATTAAGACATGCCACTGGAGAAAGTCAGATAGTGGTGTTCCTTAACATGCCTTGCTGTCAGATTGAGGAATTTTGGCTCAATTTATTTAGCCATGCATGGTCCCTGGAAAGTTGTTTAGGAAAGGAATAAAGTGATTAGAACTGTGTTTATAAAGATTAATCTCCTGGGTGGGATGGCTGGTGTCAAGCAAGATTGGACACAGAGTGATCGTTGAGGAGGCTGTTGCAATAGTTTTGGTGAGTGATAAGGAGGATCTGGATAGTAAGGGACTGGATGGAGGGACACATGGGTAATATTCCAGTGAATTGGTAACAGCTGTTCTGGATCTTGGTGCAAAACAAAATATAATGCCACAGCTTGCTTTGTCTAAAGAATTGGGTTCGATGGTCTGCACTGTCCTAAACATGCTGGGTGATTGCATAAACCATCCATCGCATTGGCTAGGAACCTGGCCTTTCTGCTTAACAAGGCCACTGGCCAAATTCTCACTTGCTCTTGAAGGAATATCCCTTTGATGATCTCTAAATTATTCAGTGTTTGGTATTTCAGACTTGGGTTCTTTTTCTAATCGGGAGAGCCTGATATTTTAGAAATTCTTGGTGATTTGTATCTTTGGTATGTCTGGGGAGAGCTGTAGAGTTGTGCAAAGATAAAGTCTGTGTGGTATTCCTATGAATCAGCAGAGGTTAGCTAAGTGAGTGGGTGATGGATAGTATAAAGACAGTAAGCGCATGATGGATTGGATGAGAGAAAAGTGGGCAGTTCCCAGACAAATGGATCTTCCTTGTCCCAAGCAGAAGCAGCATGGGTCCAGGCTAAAGGCAGGTGGGTATATAAATGAATGAAGCAATCTTTTAAGGACACTTTGATGAATGCTAGGGTCACAGTCCATCTGCCAAAGGGTCTAGACAGGGATGCCACTCAGGAAATACTATGTCAATCTCCCTATTTTTCAAGAAACCATGTTAATTTTTGCTTTTGTTTAAAACATTTTGGTTATTATAAAGACAAAATAGCATCTATACATATGTGTATATTGAACAGTTTGTGTTTGTGGGTTATAGGAGAGTTATGAGTAGTGACTGACATCTTGTGACACCTGCTTGCAAGCTCTGTGAGTGCAGAGGTTGTGCTAACTTAACCATTTTGTTGCCAGCATGTGACTAATCAAGGGACGTTCTTTACTAAAGTGATGGAATCAGAGATGGAAGAAGTATTCCCATGTGATTGAAACTTGAGTTGTAAAGCTGATTTTAAGGGTCCCTGTGCACAAGGGCTAAACCTCTATCAAGACAGGTTTCATCTTCCCCTGGTTATCATTCATAATGCAGCTGATGCTCAGTGGATAATTCTACAGTTAAACTTGTGATTGCTGTAACTTTTGTATGATTTTTTAAAAATCAAAATAACAAGTAAAAGCTAATGGGAGAAGAAAACAAACTCCATATCTAACTGGATGTGTTAAAATTAGGATTAAATAGATGTCAATGGAATATTAGCTGCTCATTCCAGGAAAGGTTGTGAATGTTCTGTTGTCAATATTGATTCAGGGGCTGTCATTGTAGATAACTGTATCAAATCGTGTGATCTGGTTCTGACCAAATTAAATGTAAAGTTTTTGTCTAAGAACAATATTAACATGTCTTCAGGAGATGGTAAAGAGCTTAAGGAAAATGCATGTGAAAAAAATGTGAAATTGTATCCATTGTCTATTTTTCTCCCTGAAAGACAGAGAAGAGCCCACAGTTACCCGTTTCAGAGACAGACTGCCTTGGTCCGTTTTATATCATTGTTCCTTCTTCAGCTACATCAGTACATTTACTGGGGTATTTAGTTCTGTATAGATCCAAGATCTTCTAACTGTTCAATGTAAATCCCCTTTTGTATTTTTTCTAGCTGGCTTTCATCTTTACATGCTCTGTTGTTGGACTATGTACCCAGGACGCTGTCTTCTATATACCTGGTCCTTTGTTATTATGCTCAGAGAAGGGAATTGTCATGATCTATGGCCTTGTGGAATCTTGGGTATCACCTTGAGACAGTTTTAAAGTTTCTCCTTTGTTTTCTGACAAGTGACCTGAATATATTGTTCTTGTTTTCATTCATTTCTCTTAAACTAAAGTAGAAGCCATGATGGATTCCCATGCAATGAAATTTTATAGAATATGTATACACATGCAAAGAGCCATATATGTTGCATATGTATAAATGCATCTATGTACACAAAAAACAGCACTGTTGCTGGGGTACTTTGGAGCAGTGTAAGCATTGAAACTGCAGCTGGGAAGATCTTAAGGTCTGGAGCTGAGGTCCTGACCATGGTGACAGTTTTTAAAACTGCAGCCACAGCAATTAGGAGTTTGGATTTCTAGTTCATGGCAAATCAGGCCACGGGGTTCCCCTTAGAGCATTTCTCTATTTCCTCTGTAGGGAAGCTCCACGGACCTGAGAGAGTAGGGGCTAGATATTGCTGCTTCACCTTGTGTATTGCACCATAAACAGGGTGGGCCTCATTATCATCCAGTTTCAGTAGACGTTGAGGTCTGCTTAGCTTCTATTCTCTCTCAGTTGGATTGAGGGTCACCAGCTGTCTTCAAGAACAAGTTACCTCAGATCCCAATATGCATACAATCCCCTAGGGTATCTGTCAACATGTAGATTTGAGGTCTTTTGGAGGTCTTAGTAGCCCTTGATTATGCATCTCTAATAATCTCCCAGGGTATTTTGAGCAACCTGCCTTCAGATCCATCTTCATACATTAAGCAACAGTAGCATGCACCTTTAAGAGCATTTGCTAATCAAACATACTTGACCCAATATAAACAATAGGTTGTTTCTTGTTATAAAATACTTTCTATATTTATCAGTCACATCTTTTTTTTTCATAAAGAGATAGATTTCCCTGTTATTTAGTATTGCCATCTTATGTGTGTGTGTGTGTCAGTCAGCGGGGGGGAGGGGCAACCAAAGTCATTTATCTTGAAATCAATCATCCATCCAGTGACTTTAATGCTCCAAGTGGTAAGTGCATGCTTCAGAACCAGCTAGAAGTTGCCTGTCTCTGTCTTTAGCTTATACATCACAGTGCTTCTGCATAGTTACTGGTGTCTGGCTTATACATTAAAATAAGTTTCTATAAACTCATACAAAGAATTATCATGACAATGCAATGCCAACAAGACTTACGGCATTAACACTTTTCAAAGCCTTTGGATTGCTACAACTGTAGGGCCCTCAAAATCTACAATAAGGGAAAATTATTGTGTGACTATGTCATTGGTTATCTAAGACATTATCTCCGAATATCTGTTCCATACTTGGAAGTAGCATCAACAGCAGAAAAAGAAAATTCTGGACACACGAAACTATCTCTACACCTAAACTAAGAGAGTTGAACTCTAAGGCATACATCACAAGCACTTGCATCTGTGCTGAAAATATTTTCATCATTTTAATAGGGAACATTTTCTATGCTTGACAAATTCACAGTGTAATGGTTGGATCCATAGGAAGCAACATGCTGAAAATGGTTTCAGTTTGGTCCTGTTTTTCTGCTCAGTAGCCACTGGTTGAGGGTGTCCAGCCAAGAGCAATGAGACAGCCTTAGTGTTATCCTTCTACCATATTAGGTATTGTTGCAACTAAGAATTATGATGTGTTTCAGGAATGGCAAAGCATTTGTATGGAGCAAATGTTTGGCGGTATGGCAGCTGATAAAACCAGAAAAAAGTAGACAAATTATCAATTTCTTCCTCCCAAGTTACCCTAAGAAATTTGACCCATTTTCAGTAGCTTTGCCTTCAATTTTTTTTTTTTATTACACGAATCAATATGACCTTCTGCCAAAATAAATAAAATATGAACAACTAGAGACTTCCATGGAAATAAATGTAAAACTCAAAACACATAGGAAAATTTAAGCTCCTCCACAGAAGACGTTATGGAAGACTGGCAAGTTAGGAATGCAGCAAATGTGTCTATATACTTTTTGCTTTGCGTAGCTTCTACCAGCAAGTATTAGAAAATGCAATCAGTAGCCAGCCAGCTGACATGCCTTCACATTAGATTGACTCAAAAAAAAATTAACTTTTAACCTTTTCCCTTTCTATATGAAGCTTCCAACCTATCAATTTTCTAAGGTTTATGTGATACTGCAATCACACTGACAGGAGGGGAAAGAGCCTGAAAGAAGTTGCTTGGTAGAAGTTGGGAGAAATGTTTTCCAAATGAGTAAGGGCTTGGAGTTTCAATGAGTATTCTCATTCATGAAGCAACAAATGTGATATAGCAGTTCATTGGGAGGACTGTGGTCACCAAGACTACTGTATGTGAGTTTTTCCAGGTTAGGTGCCCACTTGTTCAGGAGTTCTCAGGCCTGGATGTGGATGACCAAATTAAAGTTGTGGTCTCCCGCTAGTTGGTTTTAGGACCTGGTGGGTGTGAGGTTCCCCTGAATCTTAGTTCTTTGGATCTGATTCTGCCTGTGATGCTTCCTAGATCTCCAATTCTTCAGCTCTGCTTTGGCAAATAGAACTGCATTGTATTTTCTAAGTGTAGGTTCTCCAGTTGTGCTGTCTATATTTCGGGTTATATGCCAGGGGTTCATCACTTGTCTGGTCTAGAATGGCTTGTTTCCAACAAGCCAAGAAGAACAGGAAAGAAAAATGCAGTTAAAGTTTTCAAAACCAGTGGGACATACTAGCAAGGGTCTCGCCCCTGAGGCCTTTTCTTAGCTGAGGTTTCAGTTGTGAGGGGAAACTCGTGGCTGACACCTGAGGTAGACCTGGAGATTTAATTCTGCTCTTCCAGTCTCAGATACACCACTACAGAAACTGACAATGAAAAGCAAAGGGGCTTATTCTGGTGATGGGGAGAAGAAAAGATATTTTGAATGACCTTTTAAATATCAAATTAGGAGTTTTAGTAAGTGTTCCATACTGGCCATGGTGAAGGACAGAAAAAAATATCCCTGTTTTTCCAAATATGCTGTAAACTAGGATGAAAATCCACAGCAACAGTAGCACATACTTCATTGTGTACCTCAGAAGTGTTTTACTACATCAAATCTGTATCTCTAGAATGACTGGATATAAAGCCCCTGAGAGAGAAAAACACCTTGTTACTTGTCCACACAGTAATAAAACCCATACTTTTATTGCATCAAAGTCATGCTTAAACAAGAATCTGCTTCTTAAATCATTCTCTAAGTCAGACATTGATTAAAAAAATACTCTAGATGGGCAATTTGCGGGAGAAAGATACTTTTCAGCCTAGAAATAAATCCCCTCTGCTGACCATTCTGTTTTGAGGCTAAGCAGGTTTCACTAATAGCTGACGCTAGGGAACAGACATCTTTTGCCTATGTGTGCTACTTCAGAGACTACCTGGCCACCTCCTAATGGACGAACTCCCTGCAGCATCTGTGGGGTTACACAATAGGCTTCACCCTCGTTCTTCCAACAAAAGAAAATAAAAAGTGATAACGTAACCAACAGACACTTACACCAAGTGGTCACTCTAAATGCAAGGAGATCAGTGAGATGGAAACATTAGCATGCTGTTTATTTTTAACTAAGAAGATGGAGTAAAAACATGGCTGGATTAACTTTTTTAGATTATAATTTTGCAGAAAGTTTATAGAAATCAAACCATTGAACTGAATTGTCAGCTGCGAGTAAAGACAGAAGGCAGTGTGTCTCCTTTAGTCCCTTAAGAGTGACATATCTGGACAGACCCTTCAGCTTCCAAAGCCCTTTCTCTGTGGCTGTGACTCAGAGCAGTTCTGAGGAATAATATTTTTATTCACATTTTATGATGAGGAATGGAAAGGTCAAGATCATGGTGACTTCCTCAAGATCACAGAGCTATTCAGTAGGGGATATGGGCTAGAGTCAACATGAGACTGCTTGCCTTCTGGACAATCAAACAAGTCTGATATTTATGCAAGACAAAGGTAGAGAAAAATGACCATTTACTTAAAACTATGACTTTCACTAGTGAAGAATGGAGAGTTTATTTATTACAGGTCTAAGAAAAGGACACCACAGTCACAGAAATGACTCCTCTATGTCACCATCTTCCTTTACTCTGGCTTCAGGTGATCTCAGTCTAACTTTTAAAGGCTACAGTCCAGCATTGTCCAGTTCTTGTTGCCCTCACCAAAACCAAATGAGTTCTGTGGCTACAAGACAAGAAGGAAAGCCTGTGAATGATCTCAAATAACTTATAGAAAGTACTATATGCTTCCACAGAAGAGTTTTAAAATTTCACTGGGTCTTCTTATTGCTTACTCCAGGAAATGGGCCATCAGCTCCTGATTCATTAACCAAGGACTGAGTCTATAATCCTGTCATTTAGGAAGGCTTCCTAGGTGGTATGTTATTTTTAAATTTAAACATGATTTTTTTTCACTTTGTTAGTTGCTTTTCTTCTAGATATTTTCTAGCCCAGTAGTTCTGAACTGGATGTGATTGTGCCCCCAAATATATTAGAAAATATCTAGAGTCATTTGAGCTCATTACCACTAGGATAATGGGGCCACTGGCATTGGTAGGAACCAATTATATTTACGGGAACCTACTGTAATGCACAGGACAGGCCTGCTTTTAGTAGAAGTTACCAAAGCCGAACTTTGGAAGGCCTTCAGTTGAAACTTCTATTGTTAATAACATTGCCAGGAGAAGGAAAGGTTGTTTAAAGAACAAAATGTGACTTCAAAACATGTTACCTGGATTCAGGAAGTGTCAAGGAAGAGGAAGGAAAGGAAGCCTTTGGGTCCCATAATAAGTTTATCCCAGATTCTAACTCTTGTGCTCCTTTGCCCAGTTTCATGGATAGTCAGGAGTTGGCTCCATGTGGCTGGCTCTGCACAGTCTTTTTAAATTGCTTGCTGCTGATGAAAGACCCATTTCATCATGGTAAATGGCACAGAGGTAGGAACATCTTCCCAGAAACACAGAATTGCCTGACAGTTCTTACACAGTGTAACCAAACTTTAGCTTAAGCATGCCCGTCAGACAGCCTTTCCTAGCACCCAATAAAGGCTACAAACAAAGAAGAAAAACAGAGATTCATAGAGTATTTTCTTGAGAGTCTGAAAAAAATCAGGCATAAATTTCTTTTGGCCTGAGACAGAAATCTGAAAAAGAGGAAAGAAAGGAGAAAGAGAAAGAAAGAAAATCCCCAGACCCAAATTACTCCTACAACTCTACAACTCATCAGGCTGTTACAGATTTTCTAGGAATGCAGCTTTGCTGGGCCATTCCAAAGCAGTTCTACCAAAGTTGACATTGGAGAGAGTGGCCAGAGGAACAGAATATCATAATATACAATAATGGTCTAAATTACAACCTCAAGTGGACATCAATGCCCAAAGCCCATTTGAAGCATTGTACACCATATGTACAGACAGGCAAGGGATGGCTTTAATTTATGAATACTTCTGCTATAAGGGAACAAATTGTTAACTCTCAGGTGAGTTTATCAGAATGAAGGGTCATCTGGGACTCTTCATTTGGATCCATTTGATTTCATGCTCCTCTGGCTGTTTTAAGTTACCAGGTAATTTCACATAGGCATGATTAATTGCTGCCAAGTGGAGAAGGCTTTATTGGGATCCAATAAAACAGAATCAATGTATCTTCTACTGCTACTAATTATCTATGTGACCTTGAACACATTATTTCTGTCTGGGTTTCTGTTTCAATGTTGATGAGATTATTTTCAAAGGTTTCCAAACGGGTAGCATGGTTTACTATTCTTTTATCAGTCAGGCAGCTTGAAAAGAGACATAGAAAAGCATATACTTGATCAATTCTTAAGGATCTTCCTGGGATTTCAGCCTAATTTTTTTTTTGGAACCCCCTCAGAAAGTACATGGCCCCTTTCCTGTGTGCATCAGGAAAGTCCTTTGTAAGACTCTTACTATTTCTGCAGAATGAACATTTAAAGCAAAAGGTTTTAATTTAAAAAACTGTGTGGTCTCTTATGGATTGCACAATTTCTCTTTGTGTGTCTGCTTCTGCTGATCAAATATTGCAAAGCCGTTAATTACCTTAGGACAAATACAGAGGGCCACGTGCAAAGTGTCTGGTGTATTACATAAAGCAATATGCCAGATGCAAAGCAAGTGAAGGTTTTTTTCTTGGTATCTAAGGTTCAGTGGAAAACTAAAAGGGGCAGTTATGGCAAGAATGAAAACCTAGAGCTTGCCAAGTGCCTCTTTAAATGGCTCTAGCCAATGTGAGACTAAACAATGCATTAAATAGGCATTCAACTTGCTACAGTTAAGGAATTGCATGTCAAATAACAGCTCTTTGCTATGTTTTAAACATGATCTCACATATAGATAAAGACAAACAAAACTCTGTGATGTCTTTTCCTTGGTCTAACAGTTAATAAGAGGTTTGAACTTTCCAGGCAACCAAAATAAAGCTTTGGGATGTAAGAGCTTATGAAGATTCATGGAAAGGTGTGGGATGGAATGGTGCCAGGGTACATCTCAGTGCAAACAGGATAATTTGCCACCATGGTTGTCAAAGCATCTGTCTACGTGAAAGATCAAAGTCTTTGTGGCCTGTTATTGAGGACGGTGAGGAATCTCCTCGGTAGAGACCTTGTGCCTGTTTTCAGTGTGTCTGGTTCATTGTTATGGGCTTTGAAGTAAAAAATAAGGTTTCTGAATAAATTATACTGGCTCTGATGGAGTGAATAAGGAATACTGGAATGGCAAGTGGTGTTTGGACAAGGTAGTTGGAAGAACACTAATATAATGTTCTATCTTTTTCTTGGATCTACAGTGTCTACCTACCATGGATGATATGAGACCTTTTGATGCCGTGGTCTTTAACAACTGGTTGAGATATTCATTGCAAAGACAGACATCTTGTGTTCCAACTGATTGGCTGTTCCCACCTGTGTAAGACTCTTACTGTGCACCATAGCACTTCTTAACTTTTGCTGCCACTTTCCTAGTACCCCACAAGAGATGTTTAGTGTAACTAGGTAGTCTTTTGGTAATTCATTGAGAAAAAACCAAATCAAACCAAAACCAAAAAACCCTTCCAAACTAAAAGTTGTAAGGAATGAAACATTCAAGGTTTTCTGATAAAGGAAGAAGAAAATGAAGCCAGTGAGTGATAGGTAAGGCTCATAGAACATAGGGCTTCCTGGTGCTCATAGGGAAGAGGCAATGTACTTTCTGAGGGGGGTCCCAGGAAACTTCTTGTACAGTCACCATCTCTAACTGAAGAAAACTTTCATTCCTTTCCTCTGAGGAAATCCTGTTGGTTTTTTCTCAGTGGCTCCAGGGTAAAATACAGGCTTATTACATGAATATCTCCCTCCTAGGCTGCATTCTAAGAAAATGTTGAAAACTATCTGCCTTCAACCAGGACTCTTGCCCTTATATTCCAGAGGGTGTGTGTGATTTGGGAAGCATTTGCCTAGACTATAATACTGTGGGCTTCTAAATAGTGCACCTGACCCAATGAATGTATCACACAGAAATAGGATGCTTCAGGTTTGTTTTTAACCCATTGAGTTTCAAAATCTCCACACCATCATTTCATTTTGTGAGTATATGTGGGTACTGTGTATCTAGTCTGTGGGTGAGTACAAGTGTGCCTGCCATTACATGTGTGGAGGTCAGAAGCCAGTCACAAGTTTAAGTTTCCACATCCTGTCTTGTTTGAGGTAGGGTATCTCGTCACCGTATTATGTCAGCCTTGCTGGACTGCAAGTCTCTAGGCTCTCCCTGTCTCTGCTTGCCATGCCTCCTTATTTGACACTAGAACTGTAGACTAGGGCCACCACATCTGGCTTTACATCTTCATACTTGTGTGAGAAATGCTGAACATTTCCCCGGCCCATGTCTTACACTCCTTGCTTATCTGATGTAATACTCATCTTTCCCTGTCAAAATGGAGATAAAGACAAAGTGGGTGAGCAAATATATTTTGAAAAAGTAAAGGTGATATAAGCAGACCATTTTTCTTGTCATTAAAACTAAAATGAGGCCCATAATTGTTACTACTAATAATTTTACCAGCTGTTCCAAATAGAAAAAGTAAGTCACAGCTAGCTATACTTTTCAGATGTCTTATTTTTTACAGCAACTGAGTCTAAGAAGAAATGTACTGGCTAAGGGTTATGGTGCTGGCACTATTAAAAACTAACATTCCAATCTATTAGCCCTTTAACCCCAATACCAACACTTCTTGGAAGTCCCATTTTACAGATGAAAAAAATTGAGGCACAATATAGTTAGGTAGCTTGCTCAAGTTCTCTCAGAGTAAGTTGCATAGCTGAGACTCAACCCTGGATTCTTGTCAAATGAGGTCAACACTTTTGCTCTTGAATCCTTCATTCTCCTGTCTATAGTATTCCATTCAGAAGATAGTCTCAACCAGAATTAACATGACATAAAATTGAAAGCTATTTTTTAATTTCACACAGACATCATCATTTTCTTAGTATCACAGACAAATCTTCTGGTGTATAGTTTGAAAAGTAGTAGCAAGTATTTGTGGGTCAAGATAAAAGCCCAGGGCTTTTCTTTTTTTTTCAAACCATATCTGAGGCCTATTAGCTTCATGTACTAATGAGGGCAAGGTTATGAGGTCAATTCCAGATGTATCAATTTCAAAGTGAATGGTTTTTCCACAGGCAGTGAACATACTCACCCCTAACTCAGATCAGCACTCATATAGATGCATGTCTGGCGTCCCAGCTGGGTGCTGTGTAAAGAAATGCATATGGATGGAAGCTGGTGGTGCCTGCGTGTCTTTTTGAATACTCTACTCTTCTTTCATTGGACAGGCTATATCTAATAGGCTGCCCAGAGGCTTTGGGTAGAGTATCCTCTTCCATGTTAACAAACAGGCATCCTCACTGCTTCTCAAAGTCAAGGCAATGTGAAAGTCCAAAGATGATGATCATCAGACAATCCTTGGTAACAAAGACAGATGACAACCTCGGGCTGATGACCTGGTGTTTGTGGTCACATCTGAGTTTCTGTACTGTCCATGCAGAACTAAAGGTCAAATTAAAATACAGCAGAGCAGCTGGCTCTTATTTCTTGAAGTAAGCGAATTGCCTTCCTTTGTGGGGAACAATCTAAATGGTGTTAAGAAGAGAAGCCAAATGTTCCTTGGTCACTAGTTAAATCCAGGGAGCTCCCTTCTACAATAGTATGGGTGCTTGTTGCTTGAAACCTAAACATCGTCTGCTAAAGTTAGAGGTCATTTACTTTAACAAAGCCCCCTTGTTTTATAGACAAGGACATTTCTGCCCAGGAACTTTAAGTGCCTGCCAAAGTCACACAAATAATGATTGACAGGTCTGAGAGTAGTTTTCTGAGTGCTATATACCAAAGGAAAGAAGCTGGAGTTCATAATAATAACCTAAACCCAGGAAGGGCTGTGCAGTCAATAACAGTGAATGCTAATTGCAAAGTTTCACTTAAACCCTTTAAAAACAGTATGCTTTAACACATGAAGGATGTCATTCGTTTATCCAGATCTGTTCCTAATAAGCATGAATTGTAGGGATGTTTTACAAAAGCCATAAATCTGGGTAGCTGAAAGGCTTTCCAACTTTCTTTTCTAATTCATTTACTTCTCCTTTCTCTGAGACCGCCTGAGGTAAAGCATATACAGTTTATTTAAGGGACTGTTTATAGACTCTTAAACTAAGAAGGACCCCAGAACCTCTCTTTCTTCTGGTCGTTCTTAATTGAAACCATTCAAGATGGTTGGTTTCCTGTCAACTTTTTAAATACGTCAAAGGGGAAAAATTCCAGAAGTTCCCAAACAGCATGTTAAAACAGTTAATCACCATAGCTGTCAAAAATTATTCCTATGGCAAGCTTAACTTCTCCCATTTTATTTTACCCATCGGTGTACTTCAGATAAAGCAGAGTTATAGTGGGACATCTTCTGTATGTTCCAGCACATGGGTGAGCTAATAGAGTTCTTTCCTAGTGAGTTTTTACCTCCACAATGGCACTGCTCTCCTCACAGGACCAAGACAGCATAAGCCTGATTGACGTATTCTTTTGATCGTATATGGGGAAGAACCCATAATTAGCTCTTCATTGGGTCCTTCATTTTGTAAAGTGTCTGGGGAAACTACATTAATTTTGTTCTACTTATTCTGGGAAGATATTCACACACCATTATCCAGGCTGTGTCTGCTATGTTCCCACAGAACTTGGGCTAGAAGGGAAATGTGCGTTCATTTGCAAAATTGGGTCAATCTACACAAAGTAAGAATTACTAAACAGAGAAACAAAAAACATAGAACAGTTCTAATAGGATTCAAATCTCTCTCCCCCCAAAAAACAAAGATGGAGGCAAATTTCTTTCAGGTGTGTAGATATCAAACTACAGTCAGACACTCTCTTCCACTCTTAGGAGAGACATGCACTTCCAAAGAGGAGTTGAAACACTCAAAATAAAATGGTATGGGTACAATAAAGCTTTGAAAATAAGAGGAAAACCTAGTAAGTGTCAATTGGAGAGACAATGATGTGGAGATTGCGTCCCTTTAAAAGGTGCTTCGAAGGACTGTAAATGCTTAGAGCTGACTTTGCCACACATAGTAAATCTCAAGGGATGAAAAAGAAACTCAATAAAATTTGTTGACAACAGTTAATGCCTGTAAGAATAATTGGCTCAGGAACAAACCAGACTATCAGTGTGGCTCAGAGATTGCCAAAGTAGAGCTTCTAAGTTCTTGTTGGTATCCATATGTTGTATTCAGCAGGATAAAAGCAAAGCAGTTTCGTCAAATAACTGGGGAGGCATGAGGTGAGAAGAATGTCCCCAGATATTTGACAGTCATAATTCTTGGTGGTTCCTACTGTGAGAGTCCCACAGAAGCAGTTCTATCAAGCTTACTTGGATTCAATCTTGCCAGTTCATTGATAAATGCCAGCAACTACTGTATCAGTCAGACATTGAACTTGACACTGGTCTTCAAAAATAAATAGCTTTGGGCTTTGAGGGGTTCACTTAGAGGGCAGAGCCTCGTAAAGCATGTCATAAATAAGATGGAATATTCAGGAAAAGCATTAAGAATATAAACTCTCCTCCCAAGTTTCTTTTATCCTATAGCATATGACACACATGTGCCCCCCCCCCCCCCAGCCCAACCTCTGTCTAGACTCTTGCTTTAAAGTCCAGACCAGTCTCTTATTCTTCTCTGGGCATCTCAGTTATACCTTGTGATACTGCATAGCAAATGCCCCCCAATGTTCTGAAATACACTAAAGCAATTGAAAAGGACCAACCAGCTTTTCTCAAGTAGAGAGGATTGTGGTGTTGAACACAAAGCTATCAAAAATACCTTTGTCTTTAAGGACAAAGGCAGGCAGGGAATTTAGCTTAAATCATGGAATTCTGGTAAGACATTTTCTTAATGACAGAATTTACAATAGTACATGTTCCACAAAGCCACCTTTTATCCAGAACTCTTGATGACATTTTATCCCCTGTCTTTTTTTATTTTATTTTGCTAAAACCATGGTAAATACACATTACCAGTCTTCTGCATGAGTATCAAGTGCCTATATGGATTTTTCAATGCAAGTTATTAAAATATAACTTAAGCACACTTACTAAAATTTGATCCTTGTAGTAATCAAATGCAAAAACTTTTCAGCACGCATTAAACTGACCATTGTCAGCCAATGCTCAAATGTCCGTGTGAACATATGTAAGTATTGGCCAAATTATATCTAGGGCTGAGTCATTATTGCTTATCTTAGTTCTCATTATTTACTGCAAACACCACATGCATAGAAGAAGGCAGAGTCATGGACCATATGTGGAAATCCTGGAGAACGTCATGATGAGTTTTACAATTCAACCTGACACTAAATAGAGGACACTTGCAGGCTGGGAAATTATTAGTGAACTAGATGACAGGAACTTGCACAAGTGGGTTGCCACGCCAAGACAAAGTCCTTGGGGGAGCAAAGGTGAGAACAACTCATGCTTTTCACACAAAAATGTGGATAATTGCAGCAAATTATAGAATGATCACAACTCATTGTTCAGGCATGTTGATGACTCATGTCCTCCTTCTATAGAATGTTTTAAGAGATGAAACATGTGCTATTAGGAAAAATATCACCCACCCAATGAACTTATTCATTTACCCTGAAACAGAGAACTAGATGGAACTATTTTATTGCCAGAATTTTAAGGGAATTTATTCAAATAAAGGACTGGCAGGAAGCACAAAGTAGACATTTTCCCATTCAAACAGCTAAAAGCACATTTGACTCTTTGATGAAATTTGTCACTTGGGGTTTTGATTTTATTTTGCCAAAACCATGGTAAATACTATAACCAGTCTCCTCGGTACTTCCTTTGCCCATCACCAGACTTGTATCCATAAACTTTTGCCTCATTCTTAGACACACACACAGCACCACCACCACCACCATTACCACCTGTCGCTAGAGAAACCTTTAGAATGTGCGTCATCACAGGAGCTATTTGAAGTTTGGAGGGTCACTGAGGAAATATATCTGCACGTGGGTGATGGTAATCCTGGAGCGCGAGTCACTCCCGATTTCTGGAAATTGTTTAAACTTCCAGAGAAATCTAGACTTCATATCTGTCTTTTGGTTTCTCACTGGATTATAATACATTGTGAGATAGATGTGTGGGAGGTAGATTGTTTTCAAGTGATTGCTTGCCTTGGTGCCTATTGGCTTATTGTGTGTTATTTACAGACTCTGTTTTCCACAGACTATTGACTTTCTTAGTGTCTGAGACCTGCTTATAAGACATGCAATACTGAATTTGTCAAAGAGTCCTCTCCAGGTGGATATATCACCCAGGGAAGAACTTCATTAAAGGAAAGAAGTGACAAAATATCAGGGTTAATTTTCAAAGAGGGCATATTGGTATGCCACTTCAGTATGCAGTGAGAGGAAGTCTGTATGTTTATAAACATGTCTTGGCAAAGATCCCCGTTTGTCTACTCATGGTGACTTTGTATTGCATGTATATATTTAATTTGTTCTTTATTTGACTCATTTCTCAAGCTCACATGAATTTGGAGGTGGGGATTCTTATCCTTTTACTCTCAACCACAGAACAGTCATGGCAGCCCTGCATGTCTTTCACATGTTTATATATGTGCCCAAAGGTCTAAGAGCAAAATCTCCAGTATTACAGGGTTGTTTGGTCCTATTGTTCATTAGAAGTGATGGGAGAAGGGGGTAGACCATAAAAGCCAGAAAAAGCTCATGAGGAAGCAGTTACATTCTTAAGGAAAAAAAATTCCACCCTAAATCTCCCAAGCATGCCAAAACCCTGCTAAAATCCTATGCACATTCTAACAGGAGGGGTCTCCGGGCTGAGGATGGCCACGAGCCATGGGCAATCATTCAATTATTCACACAATTCATGCAGTTGTAAATCCATAGAACCATATACTTTAGGATTTTAACAGCCCAGAGAGGGGTGATGGGAATGGGCACAGGAGAGCTACTCACTGAAGTAAAAGCCCCTTGGTCCACACACGAATTGGAGAGCGTCCACCAGCTCAGCCCCGCAGAGGGTCTCTGGTCCAGCTGTGGCAGAGCTGGTGAAGGTGATCAAGCAGAGTGCCAGGTAGAAAAGATGTGAGGATGACATGATGTGTATCTTTATCTGCCAGAGGAGAAAAACGGAGGGTTAGGTTTCCTTCTGGGTCAAGAAAGTGCAGGACAGAGTAGATGCATTGTCTTGTCATCATTCACCAGAACTCTGTGCCTAGAAGGGCAATGAAATGAAGGGCCCCTGCAGGTCCTGGTCTGAACCTGTCTTGACATGGACAACCCATTAGTCTCTTTGATCTTCAGAAGTCCTCTTGAGGTTTTTAAGAGTTCTTGTTACAAATATATGAAGTAAAATAGCTATAAGCATGTCCTGGGTGACAGAAGATGGTGGTTATGTTAGTGGAGGGGATTCCCATACAGTTCTGAGAGCCCGATAAAACATCTCAATTATTACAAGTTAAATTTGCTCAGCTTTGTAGTCAAACTGTTTGAATTCAAATGCTCTAAAACATGGCTATCTGAAGATGGTACATCTGTCTCTTACATTTATTATTGATCAAAATACTAAATTAACCAGGGCATCATTTTCTGTCCATAGATTAAGAAGATTTTACAATGGCTAGAAGGGTATTGTGAAAATACATCATTGCAGCTTTTCAGAGGGTGAGCAGGGAGGGAGGGAGAGCAAAGGTGCGGGGTGGGGGGCACACGGGACTAAGAGGTGGCTTACCTGAGAGTATTAGCAGTTAACACAGCCACAAAGGGAAAGTAAATAACTCAGACACAGGAAAAACATGAGGACTTGGAATAAAGCTGTCTCATATACAGCGCAATGTCAGAATGGTCTGAAGCCTTTCCTTATACACCATGAAGGTCATAGTCTGTACCTCTCTGACAAAATGTAGGGCGACAAGAGAAAGCTAAGATGTCTTTGTTCATTAACTAAAGGTTTAGGTGAGGCTAGAGCCTTCAAGAAAAAGACTCTAAAATGAGGGAGGGAAAAAGGGAGGGAGAGATGGAGGGAGACCGAGGGAGGGAAAGAGGGCGGGAGAGAGGGAGGGAAGACCTCCCATTTGTTGCTGCCGATGTTTTGCTTCAGTTCATTGGAGCATGGATGGTGGGTAGAGTTAGGATTTAATGGCAGCAGGCCGAGGTGGAAAACCCAGCATGTCTTCTCTCTCTTGATTATTCTCCACCCCTCTGGGAAAGCTTCCTAAGTCCTGGATACAGGATTCAGGGACTCTCTGGAAGAACAGCCAAGGACCTACCATCAGACAAGGCAGGCAGCAGATTTTTCCCCTGGCCAGCTCCTCTACAGAAACTTTAGGGAGATTAGAAACAAATGTCCATGTTTTATGCCTGACAAGCAGGAAATGGAGGATGGCAGAAGGTCAGAGAGTTTAGACATCGTTTTCTGAGCTCTCACAGGAAATAAAAGTCATTCTTACATTCTAAAGTTCCTCTCTTCAAGTCTGCTACCAAAGAGATCCACACAGATAGTACTTTTCTATGTGCGGGGTGCTGGACTTAAAACCTGCAAGAGCCTTTTCTTGAGCAAGAGGAATTCTGACTTAATATCTGGCAGGCATTCAAGTGTCATTCTATCAATTTTATAACAGAATCTATCAAGGGACCTCTGGTTGGCACAAGTTAGTCAATGGTTGATAGCCAAATGACATATCAGCCAAACTCAGGGTTCCTGTGAATCATGCCTCTCTTCATTCTAAGAAGCAGATGAATATGAAGACAGACAAATACTTTTCCTTAGTGCTACTTGTGGAACCAGCATGAGCTGGTTCCGGGAAGGCTCCCAAGGGGAGCAGCTTTACCTCTTTCAGACACATATGCTCTGAGCAGCATGGAAAGAGTCACCAACATAGTTTTAGGTGACCTACTCTATGAAAGGAGTAGAGGTACACTGGAAGCTAAACTTTTTAAAAAACTCAGTTGGGGAAAGTTCATTCAATCACATCTGGTTTGGAGAATGAGACCCAGACATTTTGTTAATGGCCACTTTCCCTGTCCTGTGTGAACTTTCAACTTAATGGTTCTGAATCCTTGGCAAATTTTGCCCAATTATCTTATACACATTTCCAGTTTTGTGGCTAGATCTTCAACCTGGCACTTAGAAGGGACAAGGGACCCAAAGTCCCTGATTCTTGATAGCACAAGGTAAATATTTAATAAGTGCTTGTAAATTAGTGGATAAAAGAACAAGCAATTCTAGAGGAGGTGTGACCTCAGTTAAGCCCTGGTAAATTTCTCAGTAGGACTTCATCACGGAAGCCCTCCATCTCTACACAACCAAAGACTCCAGATTTCCTAGAAATGAGGTAATATCTACTCATTTTATAAAAAGAACTGAAGGGGAGTTTTCCTTTAGCATTTCTCATGGAAATCTGAACAAATCCATCCCAACAGGGCTTCATGGTTCTTTGTGAAAGGGCAGCCCTGTAATCCCCATAATTGGTTCTGGGGAACACATCCCTATACCCTGGCAGCAGGTCAGCTCTCCAGTGAATAACACTCCAGCAAACCCATGTCTGAAACACTGCCTCCTATCCCTGTTGAGTTTCAGAAAGTGGCAAAGGCCTGACACCTGCAATGGTTAGTTTGGACCAACTCCACGGGAACTATTACTCAACCTCACAGCCTTTGTAAATTTAGACTGTCATGAGCTGTCACCAACTACATTTTAATAGTTATTTTAAGGGTGAGTGCATTTAAGTGCAGTAAGACATATATGTCTCTAGAATTTAAAAACTGAAAATTGTTTTAGCCAAATTTTCTTTTCCTTTCTGCATGGAATTATTCTGAAAACACTGCCTGATAAATATCAGTACTTACAATTCTAGGACCTCTGGTACATTTTCCTTTAGCTCAGAGACCAGTCCAGCACACCCACAGAGAGTTGAAGTTTATCACATCATGTTCCCCAAACAGAAAACAATAATGAATTTACTTAGGAGCTAAGAAAAGTCCAAAACAAGTCTCCCCATATGTTCTCCATTTCCTCGGCCCCTTATTTCATCAACTACAAGTAGAGAGAAGGCATAGGTGTGATGGGAAGCGGTCAAGGAGGAGCCTGAGAAAGAGAGGGTAAAAAAAATCCCAATCCCGAACTCAGAATGCTTTCTTCAAAGATCATCCACAAATGCACGTTTCCAAAGACTTTCCTGTGTTAAACAAGTGGACTAGCAATTGATTCCAGATGTCTGACCAACAAGGACAATGTCCAGTAGAAGTACAAGGGGCAATAGTCATGAGAAGGTACTCACTGGAGGTGCGGTCATTTTGGTATGTCCCAGGTCTTTTTCCCAGCAGGTCAGGGTGGGTACTATGAGGCTGATGTGAATAGAAAACTGAGGACTTAAAAACATGTGCTGTTTTGTGGGTGGGGTTTGTGAAAGCATCTAGTTACATTTGGACACCCAGGCAGGTATGCTATGAGCCTGGGTAAACTGCCTTTTGTCCATTCAAACAATAAGCAAATTGCCCAGCTGGGAGTTGAGTCAATCCCACCCCCCACCCCCTCCCCCCTCCTCCCCACCCCTTCCCCTGTGAAGCTACTGATTTCCATTGTGTGATTATCTATCTCAGCTACTCAGAATAGTGATCCAAGTTCCAGCTTCTTTCCTCCCTCCCCCACCTTCTCCTGGCTCAAGCATTGGGAAATACCTTGAGACTCAGAGTACAAAGCCAGCCTGTGCCCTGTGTGGACTGCCCTGGGCAGTTGACCTCTACTCATTGAATTACATTTCAAAGCCCACCATACAACAGTTGCCTTCAACCATCTCCTGCTGCAAGCATAGGAAAAAGTTGAAGCATATTGCTAGCTCCACTTCTGAAATGTCCTGCAGACCCAGCATGGAAAGAAAGTTCATTTGGAGACGGTTTTCCAAAGTTGTAATGAATACCGAGGTGACATTCCACAGTCTCTTTGATGAGCCTATTAAATAGGGAGACACGATCCCAGCTGCCAGTCTGCACAGCGTATATGAACGCTGACTTCATTTCCGTAAGGGGGCTGGAGCCCGCTGGCATCTCAAGGCTAGCAGAGTTAGCTGCCTGACAAGGTTGTCTCCCTAACTCCTAAGCCACTTACTTGCCTAAGAAAAGTCCTAACGACGAAGAAGCATTTGAAAGCGGCAGAGACGCTGCGCTCTGTGGCTGGGATCTTTTATGAATTAAGCCCTCCGGCAACTGCCTCCAAGGAGCCAGTGACAGCGCCTTAAAAGTGCTTGCAAATTGAAAAAACACAAGTCTGGAAGGATATAATCTTGCTGAGAATGGAAACTTGAACGAGAGCCAGTGATCGGAAACGACAAGTCAGTGCGTTGACAGCGGCAGCTGTGGCCAGATTCACCTAAAGAGACTTTACTGCGCCCAGTGTAAGAGCAGAGGCTGGCAGCCCGAAATCCAAGCCCAAACTCGGTCCACAAAAGTCCCCTTCCAAAGAGAAAAGTTGAACGTGCAGCCGCCAGAATGCTCCGGCTTTCTGAGCACAGCGTGGATCTGTTTAAATTTTCTGAATATGCAAAGACAGCAAGTTGTCTAAGAGTGCTTTTTCAGAAAAGCAAATTGAACTTAACTTTAACTTTGACTTTCTGGGCATAAGTGCAGAGAATTCCTGATTCTTGGCTCCAAAAAGCATATTTTAAAAGCTTTCCTATCGTCTAAAATGTAACTGCTAATCTGTGACATGCCCCGTAAATAAAGTCCTGACGAATTACACACATACATAGAGACAGACACACACGGACATGGTCTTAAAAAGCAAAAGCCTGCACCTGTGAAAGACAAAGCATAGCCCAAGTTCATATCCGTGCTTTCTAGCCCCGAGCCATAGGCAAGATGAAAGGAACCTCTTAAATCTGCAGCGTGGAAGTCCTGTAGAAGTGGAGGGTTTAGCATAAGTACCTTGCAATAGTTTCTACCCGTACAGATATCTCTGCAATTGCGTTCATCCCCGGGAGCTCCTTTCAGAGCTCGGCAGAACTGCACATTCAGCAATTTATAAATAACTCCCAGTTCTGAAACAATGCAAATTCTAAAGAGAATAACAATTCTAAGCAAAAGAAAACAGTGAACAATTTAAATACAATTCCCCAATGAGTTCAAAGAATAAGAGATATTTACCTTCAAGAAATCACAGAAGCAGCACTTAAATAATTGAGTTGGAAGTCTGCTGATTTTCCCCATTGCTTCTGAAGTACAAAGTCTGGGAATGAATTGCTGAGCAGGAATAATGAGGCAAAAAGAAATCCAGAGAGATGGGAGATGTTAGAGCAATGTCACATTTCAATTTTGAGGACTTTATTCCATTGCGCAGGCTCTATCTGCTCCGAATTTAGCAGTGACAGTGAGATTTAGCAAACAGAAGAGGATTTAGAGAAAATCCTCACATTTATCTACAAAACACAGACACTATAGACAGGAAACAGCTGGGGGAGCGTTCGCCTTCTCTCTCTCTCCCTCTTCTGGCAAAGTTATCAAGTAAGGACTTTTTTGGGCACAGTGACAAATAACATCATACCTTTGCTTTTAAAAACTGGAGCACAGAAGCATTTTTTTTTCCCTTAAAAGAATGTGTGTTTCTGACAGGGTTAGCAGACATTAAATACTGATGCTGCCATAAAAAATAGGGTCTGTTGTCTGATTAACTTTCCACAGGGCATGAAAGTACGCAAGCCTGCTAATACATGCACCTTACCAGGATTAGAGAATTTAAGTGGGACAGGGGAGCATTCTATATTTTAGGGTAAATACAGAATTTGAAAAAGAAGGAAAAGGAAGGAAAGATTATCTCCAGAAAGCCCAGCGACGTTAACCCTGAAATGACCAGGCTAAACTAGTTAGAAAGCCAGCGCTCCCGTGACCCCTTGTCCTAATTGCCAAGTGTAGGGAATGATCTCATTCCTAAAACCTATAGATGGGCAGGCAGCAGTGGGCTGGCTCCCATTAGGACACTGTGTCATGCTTTGTGTAGGGAAAAGGACTACGCTGAGCTCTGAAACCAACTAAAAAATAAGAGATCTTATTATTGTTATTTTTTAACAAAGCTGTCTGCTTGTCACCTTCTCAACCCCAAGGACACAGTATGTGAGGCACACACTGGTTCTCACCATATTTTTCTGTTTATCTCGTGTGTGTGTGTGTGTGTGTGTGTGTGTGTGTGTGTGTGTGTGTGTGTGTGTGTGGTGGCTGTATTTTCTTCCTACATTTGTGTGTGTGTGTGTGTGTGTGTGTGTGTGTGTGGTGGCTGTATTTTCTTCCTACATTTGTGTGTGTGTGTGTGTGTGTGTGTGTGTGTGTGTGTGTGGTGGCTGTATTTTCTTCCTACATGTGTGTGTGTGTGTGTGTGTGTGTGTGTGTGTGTGTGTGTGTGTGTGTATTCCAAATAATACCAGCTGGCTAGCAATACCCTCTCCAGGGTTATGATGTCATCCAAATCCCTCAGCTGGGTAAGTGGCTGGCAGAATGGTTCGAGCCAGCTGCTTTGCTATTTATAATGTATACTTGCCTTTGCCGTAGAGAATCGAGTTCTGCTCTTTAGTTGATACAGTCCTGTATGTATTTCTCAGTGGTTCTGAGAGGCAACAGATAACAAAGTGAACTGTGAACGGAGCTTACAAAGCTCAGACTAGACAGTGTACTTTTCTTGGATGTCTCGTTAGGTGTGGTTTCCCAGGGGAGATGGAAATAAGCCTGATGTTCCTTGCTCTCTCGTGACTCTCCTGGGATTAAGGACACTGACATATCGGTGGTGGCAGAGGTCTGCTGGAAATTATACATTGTCTCTTTATGCTGCCCAGGGCTGGAAATCTGCTTGTAGAGGTGGATGTCCTCAAATGAAACCAGTTTGGTTTTGCAAGGAGTTTGGGCTTGTTCCAGTCCTCTGTGTGGTCGATACTTTATGGCAATGTTTACCTTTCAGACTCAGGCATTGGAAACCTGGAGTTGGGCTGTTTCAATGGTGGGTGATGGTAGGATCATTTGACGAGAGTACCTACTATGTGCTCAATTACACATACGTCCAGAGAAGCAAAAAAGAGCACGAAACAGGCAGAGAAGAGAAAGTTCATTGCCTTGTTTGGAGCATGTGTGATTTTAAGATATATGAGCAGTGCACAGTGGGCGGGGCAACAATTTCTCAGGGAGGTGGGAGTGGAAACCTTTTTTGGAAATGAAGAAGGGAGGAGGAGAGAGTGCAATGTGAGAGGCATGGGCCTGGGAAGTGCTTGTGTGTAGGACTCGCTCAGAGAACACACACAACTGCATTAACACCAGGTGGTCCTGGCATGTCTGCAGTTGTGTGGGTAATCCCTGCACACAGAGTAACACAAGGCTTCCTCCAGGAAGCCCTCCTTGACTGCTTGATTTCTGACAACTTATGGAGATCTTTTTCTTTTCATAAAAGTCCATCCTCCTCGCAAGGACCTTGGTAGTGTGTGTACTGTAGAATCGAAGACCTGTTAGGAGCTTCTTAGTTTCTCAGGCAGGAGAATCAGATCCAGGCGGGAGCCGAGAGAGCAACCCCTTCTGCATTGTACATCTGGATGCTTTTACAGTGCAGCGGAGGTGGGCTTTGATTGCTTCCATACATTATAATAGGCTCCCACTATTTCTCTAAGTTTGTGACTCTGGCTTCTGTGCTTTCTGGGTACTGTGTGTGTGCCATGCTGTAATTCTATGCTGTGCATAGCACAGATCACCTTATCCTTGACCACTTCATCTGAAGGGCTGTTTTGAGGACAGAACACATACCATTCTATCAGATTCTGCACTCAGGCAGTGTCAACAACACAGGGACTTGCTTGGTTTTATAACCCCAATTACTCTTAAAGGATAATTGAGTTTTAATTTATGTCCCAGTTTATGTCCCAATCAAAGAAAACTGAATTTCAGTGCATTATAATTGTATTCAGCTGTGCTGTGGAAACATTCTGCTGTGAATTATCTGTTTCTTATGGGGTGGGGGAAAGCAATTTCCCGAAGTGATTCACATATATTTCAACCTGGAAAATCATGTGTTAGTAGGACAGGCAAACTAGAAAGAGAGCAGGCGCAATAATTCCTGGAGAAATGTCCTTTTTTTTTTTTTTTTTTGTAAATTCCAGGAATCAGTTTGAAGATGAAAGGGCCTTTAATGGTGGGGTGCAGTACCTGTTTAGAACAGAGAGCAGCATCCGAATCTACACCAAGGCACACAGTGGTAGTAAGTTAAGTGCCCAGGAAGATGATCAGGCCAGGAAGTCCCCGAAGAGAAATATCTGCGGTCATTCTGAAATTACTGAATGCTTATATAGTTTCCTCTCTGGGAAAAGAATCTAACAGATATGAGAACTAACAGATATGAGAACTGTGCACCACAAAAATAGCTAACTGCAAAGATGCGCTCATCATGAGAACATGCACTCTGGAGACTGGGCTCACATCTCACCTTTTGCATGTGTAATGCCTGTAAGTTATAAATAACCCTCCCCTCCAGCCTTCCATCTGAGCAGTCTATTTGCATAAAGCTGCAGCTCCAGAAGGTTTCTGATACCTTAAAAAAGAAGAAAGAAAGAAAGAAAAAAGAAAGAAAGAAAGAAAGAAAGAAAGAAAGAAAAGAGAAAAAAAGAAAGAAGTCAAATGAACTTGTTCATTCTCAGAAAATGAAGGTTGCCTGAGATCCACCAGAAATGGGACAATACCTGGTCACCTTGTCTTTCTGCTTGAATCATATTGCCAATAATCTCTGTGGTACTTGAGAGGGGTTGTTACCGTCAAAGGTCATGTGCATCTTTACACAGTTGGACATAAATAGTTTTTGTCTCTACTGCTTTTGTTGACATTAATGTCAGTATGGGTGTGAGTATGTATATGTGTGTATATGTGTGTGTGTATATATGTGTATGTGTGTGCATATATATGTATGTGTGTTTGTGTGTATGTATGTATGTATGTATGTGTGTGTATATGTGTATGAGTGTGTATATGTGTGTGTATGTATATATGTATATACGTGTATGTGTGTGTATGTGTATGTGCATGTGTGTATGGGTGTATGTATATGTATGTGTGTTTGTGTGTAGTGTGTGTATGCATGTGTATATATGTGTGTATGTGTATATGTGTTTGTGTGTATATGTGTGTATGTGTATATATATATGTATGTATGTGTATATGTGTCTGAGTATATGTATGTACGTGCATGTGTTTGTGTTTGTGTGTGTGTCTGTATGTATGTGTGTGTATGTATATATGTATGTGTGTATTTGTACATGTATATGTATGTGTATATGTATGCATGTGTATATGTGTGTATGTGTGCGTGTTTGTATGTGTATGTGTGTATGTGTGTGTCTGTGTGTATGGTGTGTATGTGTGCATGTGGGGGATATGGAAGTGGAAAAGGAATGTTTGAGGATAGAAATATCTGAAAAGAATGTGGATAGAAGAAACAGAGAGCAATGGCACACATGTGCCATGAAGTCAGAAGGAAGAACTAATTAGGGCCAAGAGAGAAGCAAGGTGGACGGATGGGAGAAGAGTTGGAGAAAGGGGGATTTGGCGTCGGGAAGGCCACTGGGCAGAGACCTTGGTGAAGATCTTGGTGTCTCTCTTGGGTCTTTCTTTGTAGGGAAGTTTGCTCCAGAGTGTGATCAAGAACTTAGAGGAAAAGGAAGGTACCCCAAACACAGCATGCTAAAGAGAGAGGACGCTTAGGTCTTCCAAGCCTTCTGCTCTGGATAAGAGGCTCCTGTTGATCCCGGTAAAACGCTCTATTGCTACGGGGAGCTGTTGGGACTGCTTGAGGGGACATAGGAAGACAAATCCATTCACTGGAGAAATCACTGTTCCTTCTCAGCATCAAACTCGGATTTGATTTCTGCTAAAATGACTAAAGGAGACAGAAACCAAATCGATATGGGTTTGTGAGCACGACAGTCTCCGTGATGGCAGAGGAGGCGTCACCGCAGCGGTAACTGTGGTCTGGGGAAGAGAACTTGAGGGCTCAGTGCGCTTGTCTCAGGTTGAACAGAAAATGGGCAAGGACACGCCAATTCCGAACCTCAGGGTTAGAACCCACACAGGTTCTTTCCTTAGTTATTAAAAAGAGCAAGAAAAAAAATGTGCGCGCCCCCTAGTGGGTGCTTTGGAAACTGCCACATCAATCTTGACTGGACAGATGTCTGGAAGAGTGTGTGTGTGTGTATGTGTGTGTGTGTCTGTGTGTGATTTATACGTAAACAGCATGTATACCACTTCAATAAACCTTCTAAATAAAGATGCAATAAAATGCATATATTCCTCTCATTGTCAATTAAAAGAGGGTGAAGTGTTGAGGGGCAAAGAAATACCTTCAACTTCACGAATATTTTCTTCATGCCTAGTTTCCTGGTCTGAGCTCAAAAGACTGTGTTAAAATACTTAAGAGTGTGGAAAATTATGATGGCAAAAATCAATACTCTTCAAAGTTATAAACCCTCTAAGGAAAGTGAGAAGCCTTCTCATTTTATAAATTAAAAAAAAAAAAAAAAAAAAAAAAAAAGACACAGGGTGTGAGGATTGCCAGGTAGAAAAATGATGTATTAGATGAAGCCTAAATTTAGGTGCTCCCAAGTGCAGCTTGGATTAAGTCTTCCTGTGCACTCTGCTTTCTGACACCTCAGTTTTCAAAATGTGGGTTAGAACACCCGAGTCAAAGAATCACTAGGTACAGAAGTGATTCCATTTTTAACCATCTTTCTATCCTGAATCTAAGAAGAAAGTTTCAATCTGACGGAGTCTGTTCGAGCACCAGCCCCCCTCCCCCATCTTGCTTGTCCCTATATAACAAAGGGAAAGTAGGTCTCAAGCCCAAAGTCTTTCTAGGTGGCAGATTCTAGCCAGAATTCAATAATATTGATTTTATATTACTAGTATTAATGTTTAATGCCATTAAAATTAGAATTTAAGTTTTTTAAAATAAAAAGTTTGTTTTAGGCATATGTTTTTGAGAACTCCTATTTAAGATAAGAGATGCCAGACTTAGAATAAACGTGTTATTATTTTCTAGGAATGAATTTCTTTTAACTTTTGAAGTTGGCATACAAAGGAATGGGCCTCATTTTGGTTTTTCATACATAGATGTCATTATACTCTGTTCTTATTCCGTTCCCTTTGCCGCCCACCTGCCTCTGCTCCTCTTGGCCCTACAGAGCCCTTCCCTCTGCTAATGTGTCACATGTTCTGTTACTCTCTTCCCACTTAGTTCAGATCGCGCCTTCCTGTCACAATGCCCTATCTAGTCTCATCTCTCTCTTCTCTCTCTCTCTCTCTCTCTCTCTCTCTCTCTCTCTCTCTCTCTCTCTCTCTCTCACACACACACACACACACACACACACACTTACATACTGTTAAATCCAGAGTCTGCCTATGGGAAAAAAAATAACATGTAGTTTATGCCTTTCTGATTTTGACTTTAAAATAAATAGTAAAGTTGAATATTAAGATGTATATATCCAAGTCTCAAAAATATCAACTTAAGAAAAAATATATTTAAACTAAGCAAACAGTACTCCAGATGTTCAACAGTTATGATCGTGTGTGGATGACTCGTGGAAGCCTAATGTTTGAGAATCCCACCACATGACACGTTATTGTATTGGGAAAACAAACGCAGGATAAATACTGATAACAAAGACCGTGGATGTTTAGAAAAACTGCGCCCTGCACGTGAGCTTGATTCCATTTCTAGAGAGATTTGGTTCCTTTAATCTCCTTCATGTCTTTGGACGAACCTGGAGACGTTGTCACAAGGTAGTGACGTGAGAGCTTAAACACAAGCTACATCTAAGCTGGAGCTCAGCCAGGCTGCTCCCTAACAGTAGGAGTAGAAAAACGTGGAATTGGGGAGCTCCAAGTGTTGGGGTGACATGGGAGAGGAGAATGTCATCATGGGCACAGTGTGTTAGTTGTGGAGTTCCTTTGGTTCAATCCCCCCCCCCCCAATTGACAGCTTCCTTAACAGCTGGAAGACAGTCTCAGTCCCTCATGTTTCCCTTGTGTATGAAGATCTGCCCATTAATTAATCATACGATGAGCCCTGGATACATCACAGAGCTTCCAATAAAACCCCCCAAAATACAAAAATAAAAATAAACCCCAAACCCAAACTATGCAGTAAAGGACTGTGTTAGTCAGGGGTTTCTAGAATGAAGACATATTTAAAAGGTGCTGTACTGGATTGGCCTACATGCTAGAGACTAGGCAGTCCAACAATGGCACTTGAGAAGCTGAGAACCCTGTAGCTCTACAGAGTACTAACCTAGAGGGTTTCTGAAGAGCCGCTGGTCTTCAATCTACATCAGAAGGCTGGAGAAGCTAGATTTTAATGTTATGAAGGTAGCAATGGCGGCGTCTACAGAGATACAGGAAGATCTACTCACAAGCAGGAAGTAGAGGCAAGACGACAAAGGTTTCTTGAGGACTTGAGCTGCCCCTGAAAGATGTCTCCATTGTGGTGAAGGGGCTTCTTCTGTCAGATAATCTTTCTCGGAAATGCTCTCAGAGACCTTCACAGATGTTGTCCCCACTGATTCCAGAGCCAATCAAGCAGATAATCAAGATTTACCTTAATACCGACTCAGGTTACATTAGGACCTGTGTTAGTTTTGGCAGCCCTGGGGAGAAATAGTGTGACTGATCCCTCTATAGTGTTCCCTACTATTCCATTAAAAAACAAATTGCAATGCTTATAATTAGGAAATAGATTCCCATGAAAAAATGAAAGTATTATATGCTGTAGGAGAATTCTCCTGTACACTGTAGAGATTTGTCACTTGTATTGGTTTAATTAATTGGTCAGTAACCAGGCAGGAAGTATAATCAGGTGACCAGACTAGGAGAATTCTGGGAAGAGGAAAGGCAGAGAAGGAGACACCAGCCAGACACAGCGAAAGCAAGATGAAAATGCTGGACTTAGCAAAGGTACCAAGCCATGTGGCTAAACGCAGGTAACCATTATGGGTTAATATAAGTGTAAGAGCTAGTTAGTAACAAGCTTGCGCCAGTAGCTCAATAATATTAAACCCCTGAGTCAATTATTTGGGAAGCAGCTGGGAGATATTTGAGAGTTTCTGGGAGGACAGAAACTTGCAACTACAATTATACTTGATAATGATTTACGAGTTGAGGTGAAAATGTCTAATGTCCCTGAAGTCCTGAAATGTCCCGGAAAACTGGTTTCTCAGTTCATCCACCTATAGGAAGTTTGAACATGCACTCTGAGACAGGGAACATGGCCTTTGGTCTCATTTTCTTTTAAACAATGAGAGAGGCTCTTGGGAACCTATTAGACTCCTTCCTGTAGGGGTCCCTCGCATGACAAGACGTTTGATTACCTGATTAAAATGAAGACTTTGTATCTTCTGTGGCCTTTGGTAATAAGCCATTTGCTCAGTGTATCCTTCTGAAGCATGAGTTCATGTCCAAGCTGGAAGAGAGCAAGGCTGATCCAGGCTTTGGCAACAGTATGAACCAAGGCACATGAGAATGGAAGGTTCCAAATGTCATGGTGACAAGGGAGATGAAGCTGTTACCCAGGACTGTGGAGTCCTTTCACCCCTTTCTTAGAGTATGGAATCAACCCCTTATAGACACAGATGCACTTCAAAGATACTTTTGTTCTATTTTATAGCCTCTTAGTGAAGACCTCAGCTTCTTTCATAGAATATTAGTTCATATTAATTTATTAAAACTTTAAACACAATTGCATTAGCCAAGATTCCTTAGAGAAATATAATATATGCATGTAGAATTTTCCTTTTATGGAACTGACTTATGAATAGGTAGTGATTTGGATATCTAAAATCTGCAAGGTAGATCGGTAGGCTGGGAAGCCAACGAAAATTTGCCATTTGAAGCAAAACAGTTTAATATCATGCTTCCCCCTTTTACATCCAAAGAGGCCAGCCAATCTCCAGTGAGGCTTTCAATTGGATAAGACACAGCCATATTAATAGCATCTGCTTCACTAAAAATCTGATTTAAAATTAATATTTCTTTAAAAACAATCTCAGGAAGTCTAGTGAGACTGATCAGCAGGTAAAGGTACCATCTGAATCTTCTAACAACCTGAGATATATCCCCAGGAACCACTCAGTGGAGAATCAACTCCCTCAAGTTGTCTTCACATGCATATGCATGCTTATGTATGCAAACATGCACACAAATGCATGAGCATACACATAAATGCACACACGATAAACACATACACATACTAAATAAAAAGTAATAAACATTTAAAAAAACCTCAGTAACATGTAAAGGACACTTGACTAAGTACTGTGGCCTAAGTCATGTCACCAAATGGCTACCAAAGATCCCCTCACTAAAACAGAATCATCAAGATAATAAAAATCTTTTCCAAGTTACAGAAGCAAAATCTTGTATTTTCTAATTTCAAGTTCTCATTTGTACATTTTCTCAAGCCTCTGGTTCCCTCACATATTGCTGCTTGGTTTTTGCTAAAAGGAAGCCCCCTGTGGCACTTGCTTTGGTTATGCCATTAACATTTTACAAAGGTGCTGCTTACTGATGACAACGTTTTAAATTTTTTTCCACAGAAGGAAATAAATATGCATAAAGCACACACATTCACACCACTGAAGCACATGCACACAAGCACCTATTTAAACATCTGTGATAAGTTTTTTTCTAGACAAGATGAAGTGTGTGTTCATTCCCTCATAGCACAGTCTGCTGTTTGGATCAGTGGAGAGAAATTTCAGGCCTAGTAGTATTTGAGGTAAGACCAATGAAGATAGACATGTCCACATCCTTTTCTTTCAGAGGCCGACTCTGTGTCTGGCTTTATTTGAGTAGCTTTGAGTGAGAAGAGAATTTCAACACTGATAATGCTTTTCTGCTTTCTCCATTTTCTTTCTTACTGGGCAGGTATTACAACAGTTATTTCAAATATTGTTTTCTGCTGTTAAGTGCTCTACACACCCTTGTTATTAATGTCAGCTGAATCTCTAGTAGATATGTCCATGTGTGGGGGTGCGTACCTATTTTCTAAGATTTCCTCTTTATTCTTTGGGGGCTCTGGATATCTCTTGCCTCTGTGCGATATGTACGCACATATTTCTATGCTCTTACTAACAAAGCTCATCCATCAGTCTTTCACTCCCTCTTGTAGTGCTCTCAAGACCTTTCCTTCCCATGTTCCCCATTTCCCTCCACTGATCCATGAATGCCTTGATATTGTGTGAATTTATTTTTTAGGCCCCCCCCCCAAAGCAAACCAGCCAGCGAACGATTGCTGAAGCCATTTTCCTAACATTGAATGTTCAAGGGTCTCACGCTTCCTGAGGCACATGTGGTGGGTCCTCAGAGTCCTTCGGTGCATTTTAGTCTTCCTCCTTATTTCAAAATACCCTTTCCCTCAGTAGCCTCATCCATTGCTAGTTTCCAGCATAGCATATTCATGACCAAGTTTTTACTGTTTATCCATACACCCCTAGTTCTGCGTGTTTAATAGCTGTTCAATAGGCTTGGTCAGTTAATATTTATACTACCATCACCATGACTGAGTGCACATTATATTCAATTACTCATTTTATTTTATTAGTCTTATTTAATTCTCGTGTACTTTAATGAAATGTTCTGTTTTTATTTTCACTGAAAAGTACTCAGTACAGTTTTAGAAATATATAATACTCTTGAAGTCATTCTGAGACTCATGCAGAAAGCTAGGGAAGTGAAGTGCTTTTGCTAATGTATGGATAGTAAATTACAGACCCCATATTTAATCTAGTTATTCATTCAGACTCAGACAGACGTCCTCTTATACTGGGCTTCCTCTAATAAAACAAAGCAAGAATTCAGAGCAGCTCAATCAGACAATTCCAGAGAGAAGTAGAACGGTCCAAACCAAAAGCTCAGTTGAAGCTCAACCTGGACCAGAAAGCACTTGTGTTTTATTTGTAAGAATAAGTTTAAGTCTGTGGTGTCGTCTTCTTGGAGCGTTAGGTGTGAGGAGCTGCAGTAAAGCAACTCCAATGCTACCCCTCACCCCAATATAGCTTAGACAAGCCTTTTCAGAATGGTGGACTCATTGATGACTACCCGACTTCTCAGAGAGCTAGGCTCAGGGCAAACTCCATCTTTGTTTTGCTCTCTGGGTTTTTTAAGGCTGAAGACCCCAGGTGTTGTTTGTGGTTCTCTGGACCTTTCTTCCTTCCTCACTTGCTTTTCTTGTCTATTGAGAACTAGCTGAACCGTCTCCCTTTAATTGATCCTGGCTTCTCATCCCCGATTCTTCACAAGGAAAATGGTGACTTCAGATTTGGATCTGGCTGGAGTTAGACTTCTGCCAACCCAACTGGCAGGCCCTCTTCCCACTTGGGCTCCCATCAAGGTAGTGATCCCACATCCTGGCCTTGGCAAGCTCTTCTGCAAGGTGCCAGAGTTGTTAATCTCACTCCACTGGTTGGCAAAGCAAGAAACATCCCAAGATGATTGTAGTGTTTACAGACTTGGGAGAAGCCTGGGGCTTCTAATTGGAAGCTTCTGTTCCTACCAAGGGGCTTTTTAGGTCAAACCTCCTGACATCTGGCCTTTACCAAGTCTCTAACTCCTGGGGATTTTGCAGATAATGCAAATTAAATCATAGACAGTTTGCCAGGTGCTGCCCATCAGCACAAGCCCAATAGAGCAACCAATCTACTCGTATGACCCAATATAAAACAAGCATGACATGAAACCCAAAGGCTCTAGGGACTGAATGGAATTTTTACAGTGGGAGGGATAAACCCAGAACAGATGCTAAGTGAGGTCACAAAGAACTCTCTAATGATCTAATGACAGTCGTCAGTGTTCTGCACCAATGGCCATCCCTGTGCATTTCTGCAGCTAATAACATTTCCACAGGGTATCTACTGAACCCTTGTGAAATATTTTAGTGGTACCCATGTCACAAGCATGCCAATGCCAGTGCTGCATTTATTCTACCCTGGAGAATTTTCTTTATGGAGAGAAAGGCATGATTTCAATGAATGGTTGGAGGATGCATCTCATTACTGGGACAGTCCAATCACTCATGCTGAAGTTGTGACCACCCCAAAGCAAACTCTGACAGCTATTAATCTACACTAACTAGAGAATAACTTGATGTATCCCAGAATCAGGCGAGTTAGTTCAGTACATAAAATGAGCAGGAAAGGCCAACTGGGCTGCATGGGTGCCCTGAGCTGCTGCACCACTTTAAAAGGGCCTCACTGGCTCTCTTAAACAAATCTTATGTGACAAAATCATGTGTGTGGCATAACTATGTTAACGCATTTTATAGTCCAAGAACCCGATGGGATTAAGTCTATGAGAATCATGTAAAGAAGCTGAATATGTATTCCAGATGTTCACGATGCTATAACTCTTTGCTCGGAGCAGAGGAGAATTTTTTTTTGCCTGGGCCAGGAAGCTTGACTTCAGAAACTGAGTCAGAGACACACTTGAAACTTGATATCTTTACAATTATAATGTTTCGTTCTTTCTGTGAAGTAAAGGGGTAACTTTCCTCAGACAAACCAAGCAATAGGTGAGGGAGGTACTGAGAAAAGAAGGAAGAAAGGGGAAAAAGAAGTAATCAAGAAAGTATAAGGGGACGAAAGTTTCCATCTTGGATAATTTGATCCCACTGAAGCCTTGCAGCAACACACTCCACTCCCCACAGTGCCAAACTGAGCGGTCCTTGGCAGGGAGGCTTGGGGGATGGAGAGCAAATTCAGAGTGACAGCTCAGGGTGAAAGCAGACTGTGGAACGGTTCACACCTTCAGAAAGTGATGCACCGATTAAAAGATGTGCTTAAATTTTAGACTTTTCCCATCAGTTATAAGCAACTTGTAATGAATTCCTCTGAAAAGATAGTACATTTTTGTAAGCGTTATTTCTGCTTAAAAAAAAATAATAATAAAAGTGACTCCTCTTTGTATGTGGCTGTTTCTGAAATGCTAGCTCTTCCACTTTTTAGTGTGCTAGTATACAAAATACATTTGATTTGTTTTACAAAAGAAAAGCATGTAATATATTAAAAACTGAGGAGATGGTTCTGCTAGTAAAAATCTGGTCAAACAAGAACCTCTGGGTCCAGATCCCTGGCACATGACAAGCCAGACAGGTGGATGCTCCCTAGTCTCAAAGCTGGGGACCTGGAAAAAGGAGGATCCTTGGGGTTATCCAGTAGCTGAATTTGTGCTTTGCATATTCAGTAACAGACTCTGACTTAAAAAAATAAACTGATCAAGGAAAGTACCTGATGCTGACCTTTGGAGTGTGTGCAAGCGTGCGCGCACGCACACACACACACACACACACACACACACACACACACACACACACACTAAAACCAAAGAATGCTCATACTTATATGTAAAGCACTAGACATGCAAACTTCTTGACCACAGAAACCTGCTTCAAATGTTCTTTGCTCTGGAGTGTGATGTGTTCAATTCCATGATCTTTCTGTCGGTGACACTGTAGAGTCAGTGTAGCATCCCAAATCCTTTGCTGCTAAGTTTGACCTGAGCATTGTAAGAAAACCCATGGCTTTACATAACTCACCCCTTGTTAAGCCATACTGTACTATTAACTGGATTGTAACTACACCATCTTGTCTGTACCTTTAGCTCTTGTTAAAGGATTTTTCATCTCCACCTGTCCTCCAACCCTTTAGATAAAAAGCCTAGTGTATTTGTTGCCCGGGCACCATCAGACCTCCTGTTATGTCTTCTGTGACATGCTCTGAGACACCCCACACAGCCTGCAGGAGCTAGAAATGGCGACTTATCCCTGTGAAGTAGCTCTTTGTCTTTATACCTGTCCTTTGTATGTTATATACACTCATTCATGCATTTACCCATGGTTTTGTTCACAAAACATCTACTGTTCATAATATGCAACATGCCAAGAACTAGATAAACAATTAAAAATGGACATCATTTTCCTTCCATAAAACTTTCTATACAGGGCAGAAAGAGCTTTCCATCCACTAATTATACTAAAGAATGGATGCATTATCGCTGAGCTACATATCCTTTGGCAAATGGTAAATTGTTATTGTTAGTTTCCATGTTTATGCTTTGAAGCAGATAACAAAGGCACCTGACCAAATTTGATCTGAAGAGGAAGGGCACAGGGGCGTATTCCTTGGAAGCCAATGACACAGAGGCAAAGGTAGTATGTACTTACATTTCATGTGTGCAGATTCATTCAGTATCCATTTTTGACATTTCCCCCACCAATTCCAAGCGGAGTGTGGAATGGATTTCTCAGCAACCAACCAAATCCCTCGTCTCCTTTCTTTTTAGCATCCTTATTCCCACACAGGTACCATGGTACTTCTCCCAGCTTGCTTCTAGTGCCCTAACTGCTACCTCATTTTTCTCCTTCCATCAACAACACCATTGTTTTTACTGAACCCTTTTCATTTACATTTTGCATTTTTAAGTTTCACAGCTATAGGTCTTTAGTTTATGAGTGCTTAGAATTTCTACATTCTGATTCCAAGAGGATAGAGATTATGCATTTTCATTGACAATGAAACCCCAATGAGACCCCAAAGTACCACTTAAAAGTGGACGTTAAAATGCTCTCTGTGGTGTGCAGCCAGGATGTTATGACCATAGACATCATTTTTTTAACATGTAGTTTTGATTTCCTTGAGTTATTGACATGTTTTTTTAAGTTAAAATTTAGACTAAAAATCATTAATGCATTAAGTATTGTTGCTTAATAACTATGATAATCTTGGCCCATTAGGAGTGAACCACCATTTTTTTTTTGAAAGCGAGGGGATAGCTATTTTGAAAAACAAGAAATTGCAACAAATAAAATTTTAGTGATAACCATCCAGGCATTTTCTAAAACTCTCAGACATCTAGAGCATCAGGTCTCTACCCAGGGGTCATGACCCCTTTGGGGATCAACCAATCCTTTCACGGGGTCGCATATCAGATATCCTGCATTTCAGATGTTTACATTACAATTCATAATGGTAACAAAATTATAGTTATGAAATAGCAACAAAAATTATCTAATGGCCAGGGGTCACCACAACATGAGGAACTGTATTAGGAAGGTTGAAAACCACTGAGGTAGAGGAATTCAACCAATTCATACCTTCTGAAGACAAAGGCAAAGGCTTGTTTTTGTTTGTTTGTTTTACAGTGATGGGAACCTTGATTTCAGATTCCGAAACCCACAACCATCTGCCCTTCTAACGCTGAAGCCTGAGCACCCGGCCTCAAGAAGAGACGAGAAAAAATGGAGGCTCAGCACTTCAAGCAATTCCTACCTCTATGCTTGGGATGTGGCTGGGGGTGGTGTGTGTGTGAGCAATTGAAGGGCATATCTGCTGCAGGAAAGAGCCTCCCAAGACCAGTGTAAAAAACAGCATTTTTGATAACTTCTCAAAGGATAAAACACAGTGACAATAAATATTTTTAAAGTGAATATTAAAAAAATTAAACTTCTTCACCCATAATTTAGCAAAGTAAGAATACTTTGATATTCCATTTCATCCCAGTTCAAATGGTTCTGATTAAGGAAGAAAAACCCAAATATTGGCAAGCTGTAGGGAAGGAGAAAGTGTTTTTCGTTGTTGGTACAACAGGTAAACTGATGCAGCCAATAAGGAAGTAAGTGTGGAAGTTGCTCAAAAACAAAACAACAAAACGCATAAAAGTGGAAGTACCACGTGACCAACTACACCATCACTGGTGTATACCCAAAGGAGAATGCATCCTAGTGCAGAGATTTTAAATATTTGAGTATATTGCTGTTCCATTCGCAATAGCAAAGAAATGGAGCCAACCTAGACATACATCAGTTGATGAATGGATAATGGAAATGTGGTACATATGCACATGGAATTTTGTTCAGCCATAAAAAAATGTGGGATGGAAATTTTCAGAAAATAGATCAAGTTGAAAAATACATTAAGGGAACTAACCCAGACTCAGAGAGGTAAATAACCACATGTTCTTTCTCATATGCAGCTATTGCTTCCAACGTGTATATATATGCAGCTCCATGGGAGCAAATGTGGGTAAAGGTCATGACACTAGGAAGGGACCACAAGAGGGGCAAAATACACTGGGAGGGGGGGTGTGTGGACACATGCGACATGGAAGTGGGGAGGGGACACAAGATACAGGTGGAGAGAGAGTGGATATTGGGAAAGGAGGGGGGAGGAGGAGTAACCAAAACACAGTGTGTGTGTGTGTGTGTGTGTGTGTGTGTCTGTCTGTGTGTGTGTGTGTGTCTGTGTGTGTGTCTCTGTGTGTGTATGTATGTGTGTGTGTGTCTGTGTGTGTGTCTCGGTGTGTGTATGTCTGTGTGTGTGTGTCTGTGTCTGAGTGTCTCTCTGTGTGTGTGTTTGTGTGTGTCTCTCTGTGTGTGTCTGTGTGTGTCTCTCTGTGTATGTGTCTGTGTGTGTATGTCTGTGTGTGTGTGTCTGTGTCTGAGTGTCTCTCTGTGTGTGTGTCTGTGTGTGTCTCTCTGTGTATGTGTCTGTGTGTGTATGTCTGTGTGTGTGGGTCTGTGTCTGAGTGTCTGTGTCTATGTAAATGCAAAAAGGAAACCTGTTGCTCTTCATTTTAATTTAAAAATCCAGAATACTTGTTGATTGTTGAAATGCTAGAACTTGAAGGAATCTGAGTTGGAGACAGTATAAAGTCCAACTTTCCAACTTTCCATTGATGTAATATTGCATGGACATGAAGAGAGGGAGATCTGATAAAGAACTAACACTCATAATAACTGGGTACAGTGGGCTCAGCTGGGCAAGAGAAGTGAAAAAGTGGGTATTTCATGTTCACTAATGCTGCTCTTTATAGAAAAATAGGATAGGTAACTGTTTGGGGGAAGTATTTCTTTTAGATTTCTGCACTCAGAAACGAGGCCACACTGAAATAAAAAATATTAAAACAGACTTTTGGAAATAGGCCAAGTTTAAAGATAATTCAAGAACAGAAAGTAAAGTATTATATTAATAAAAGAAAAACAAGGCCCTCAAAATAAGTATTAGTGAGGCTGGCAGAAGACCAACAGGCATCACTGTGCATTCTCTGGCCTCCAGCATGTCAGGTGTTCTTTCTGGCTTTGCCGTCTGTCTCAGATTAAGACAGACTAAGGCTGTTGTGATGATCCATGGTGGTGATTCCAGCACTCAAGAACCAGGGGCAGGAGGATGAGGAGTCGAGTTCATCATGGGCTACACAGCACAATCTCATCTCAAAATAAACAGAAACCAGAAAGAAATTCCAACAGAAATACCGACTGTGGGCTTTGAACACTTAATCTCTGCTACAGAATCTTCATCAATGCCTACTTCCCTAGAGTTAGCACAAAAAATGCTAATAATAATGTTTTTGCTATGAGAATATTTGTACATATTTAACACAAATTGTTAACCTCTAGGTTTCTTAATGGAATCCATTGAAATGTACCATCTGTACATAAAGATTCCTGATGACCTATCATTGGTAGAAAAATTGGGTCAAGACCAAGGTGACCTGTTTGAATTGATTTTAAGATCTTCAAATTTATTTAAATCTTGTGAAATAATCCAGCTAACACATGTGATTGCAAGGCTTTGGAAGTACCATCTGCTACCAAATCTACTATCCATTTCACTACCCTGATAGGGACACTGAATTTAAATATTCAACCTTAATAGTTGTTCCAGAGAATTTAAAGTTATAAAATTCAATTAAAATCATAAATAACCCTATTAAGCTTTTGTTATATGTACTAGTATGATTTAGAGGCTGTGGCATTAAATATAATGTGTTGAGTTTTGATAATTTGGTGATTATTACATTTTCAGCTGTGATTTTTGCTGTATTGTTAATGCTTTTAAGTTGTTTAGCTTATAGCATGCAGGCCAACTCGGTCTAGCATTGCTATAAATATGGCTCAGTATAGCATTGTAAACATCCTCAAAAACACTATGGGACATTTTTGTGTGTGTGTGGTTCTTGAACATGAACTTTGTAAATGATAATGTGTTGCAATGCCATGCAAAATAAATGTATATATGTTCTCACAACCTGTGGACCAGGAGTTGGACACTCCTGCTAGGTGATGGGCTGACTGGAGTGGGAAGGGGCAGAAGGATGGCTTAAACATCAAGATAAGCACATAAATTGGGCTTAGAGAAAGCAGGATTCAGTGGCTATATGTTTCTCCCCTCTGTCTACTTGAGGAAGACAACCTCCCTTAAAACTGCAAACAGTCCCTGGGAAAGCTGTGATTCACTGAGGGTGTGGTACAAATTTCTATGTGTTCCCCGGAAGTCTACTGAGCTTCTCATGTGTCCTAGCAAGACAGTGCTGGCTTCTAGAACTTCCCCCTTCCCACTGAAAACTGCCTTAAAGATTCATATCAGAAGGGAGGCTGCATTCATCAGGACTGTCAGGCATTGCTTTTGCACAGAGACCATTTAATCTCTCTTTACAGTGCAGCCTGGGGACCCTCAATACTATCCTGCACATCTTTTAATCTGTCTTACTCTGAACCCTTCCCCAGCCATTTTCACTGTGTTCTCTGGAATTCAAAACACATCATCAGCAAAATCTCTACTTCTCCATCTACTTCTATTTCCCTCTTTTGCTCTGGAACTCCTTTGCTTATTGATTTTATCCATATGGGGGGGGTATTTTTTTCCTCTTGTATCTCACATACACAGGCTCTGGAAATGACAAATAGTCATTTTCTTTGACTAATTTCAAATGAGCTTTGATGCCTCTACTACTCTAACTCCGACTAATCTGAATTGCAAGCTGTTGGGACAAACCTCCTCCCTCCCACAGACATCCTTATCCGTGGTCTTCTCTGTGAGTATCCTTATTAAGCACTTGTCATCTGGACACTGTTTTTCCCTTCATCAGTGTTTTGAGTAACATTCTTGGTTGCATTAATATCCACCTCCATAGTCACGTGGCTGAGTATCTTCTCAACTCCATCTCTTTACATTTAATTTTCTGCTCCTTCACCCTACCTCAGCTTTTAATCTCTATTTTCATCCTCTAGAATTTTTAGCTGCACTGCTTCCAAAACCTCCAATTACATCATCCAACGTCATATATGCTATTATATAGTACTCCATCTCCAATATTCCTTCATCAGTACTGAGGTCTGTTCTTTGCTTCTACTCTGGCTCCCTGTTCATTATCTCCCTGTGGCCTCAGTTACCAATTTACCAACTAAAAGTTCAGGACTCATTCATTTAATCCAGCTCCTATGTAGATCTACTTTGTCCATACCCTCTCTCCTCATTTTTTGTCAAAATGAACCCCAATCAACTTTGGTCAACTTTATTTGGGCTTGAATAGCTGAAGCTGGAGAAAACATAATCTGGCTGGGCTGCTTCACTTTAGAGATCTGACCTGGTATCTCCAGGTTTCATTCGGTACAACTAGAAGCCAAAGACCTTCTTTAGGAATAACCTGCAGAGTGTCCAAAGAGTCAGCAAAACTAGAAGAAAGAACACTGGATGGCATTCAGGTTTGGATGGAAAACAAAAATTAAAAGACCAATGATGGATCATGGACTATGTGAGCTACTGGGAGCATCCTAGGCATATTTAAAAGGTAAAATTAGTAGGATTTGGTAAGTGACATTAGCTGGGACAATTACCTTTGCCAAGAAATGGGAGAAGGCAGTCATTTCTAAATTTAGGATTTTACCTAAAATGCTTTCTTCTTAGACTTATTAGGAATCTCACTCTCTGCCCTGCCAACCCTTCTCTAATCATATAATCTCCAAGATGAGATGATGAAGATGCTGACTCCTAATAAATATGTATAAAAATTTTTTTAACAAAAGAAATACAAAGCCAGCAGAGGAAAGGAAAATGCTAACTACAGTTCGAGAGGTTTCCATTTCCATAAGAAAGAATGATGCTCACTAGATAACTGGATATAACGGTTTAAGATGTAGAGCTTGGAATTATAATGGATCCCTATTGGTATCGCCTACTAAGAATCCATTATCCTGCTGTGAGCTCCATCTCATAATTCTTGGGGAAGCAATTCCTGCTTTTCTTTTAGTAATCTTGCCTTTCTTTATCCTTCTATTCAGGTATTCATCAGCTTATTGTACCCATTTCTTGTGTTTATTATCTATATCCACCTCTGGGATATCAGCTCCATGAGACTTTGGACTTCTTTGGTCTATCATTGTATTTGGGAAAAAACCAAAAAAAAACCCCAAAAAACAAAAAACTTGTCACATACATAGTGAGTAACGTTTTCCCCGTGTCTACCTTCAGACATTGTGGTGTGACTCTAGTTTACAGACGTGAGCATTTCTATACTGTTGACATCAGTGATGGCTTTAGTAAGACACATAAACCAGTAGAGTCCAGGAATGTGAGCATGCATTGTGGAGGCTTACAGATACCATCTAAAGGGACCAAGGCCAACTCAAATGGAAACAGAGATGGGAGAAAAACGAATAGAGTCAGGTCCTGGTGACCTTTTTCTTTTTCTTTTCTTTCTTTTTTTTTTTTTTTTAAGACGTTGGATCAAGGGAGACATGTTACAATGGTTTAAAAACACCTGTCATTTCTTTAGTTTTGATCAATCTTTCTTAATGTTTATTATGTTTTCAGTCATTTACAAACAACAGAATTAAGGCTAATACACATCGTAACTGAACTGATGTGAACAGGTGAAACCATGTGGACAGAACAGATAACAGAGCGGAACAAAGTGGGGGAACATATTTAATGAATGGCTGGAAAAGCAGGTATCATGAAAACAGCTAAGTGTGGAGGAAAAAGAGTAGAAGAAAGTATCAGAAAAGAAGAGAGACTCAGAAAGATGGCTTATTCTGCAGGCGTGAGGACTTGAGTTTGAACCTATATAAAAAACCAGGCATGGTTGCCTGTGCCTATACACCAGCATTCAGGAGTGGAAACAGGGAGATCCAGAGATCCATGGGAAGCCAGACAACCCAGACAGAAGTAACCCTGTCACAAAATGACAAGACAAAGGATGACAGGAGAAGATACTTTACATCCTGCTCTGGTCTCTGTATGTGAATACAAGTGTGTGTACATCCAGACACTCATATGCGTAAGACACACACACACACACACACACACACACACACACACACACACACACACACACACACCAAAACAAAAAGAGAGAGACAGGCAAGGTTATCAATATGGAACTTAAAAGTGTGTATCAATCCAAGATACTTGATAAAGGACAAATTTCTGGGCTTCACCTGCAGCAGATCTTGGATGGAGTCAGTAAGTTCATGTCTAGCAAGTTCCCAGTCGATGGTGCATTTGTACTTCTGAGAGCACTGATAAGAGATTTTGAGTAGGGCAATGGTTTATTGGAATTGAGAATGTGGGAAAGAGAGTAGATCTGTGCTAGGCTGAGTGGAAGAACATGTAGGAAACTGGGAAATACTGCAGAGGTGGTGATGATAGTTAATTTTGTTATCTGAGAGATTATTGAAGCAGCTACAAAGGATAACCATTAAAGCCTTTTAATTCAAAAATAGACTGAATTTGGGGATGTTTCTTTGATGGTGTCAGAGAAATGTGGTGAGGTCCTCAGAAGCACCAGAAAAATAGGAGGCAAAAGCTACCCAAATTGGGGATAAGCAGAGAAGTGAGGTACAAGGACAGCTGCTGATGAGAAAGGCTAGGAGGTAGAGAAGCTCATGCTCTGATAGCTCAGTTTTGTTTTTCCTCAAAGGAAAACCAGATCCATGCTCAAAGCAAGGAAGAAAATAGAAGAGAATTAAATGAAAAGGGGAGACTTCAAACAGCTATTAAGAAAAGGGGGGCATCACATTAGTAGCCAAAGTGGATAGTTAAAGAATAGAGAGACCTTCTGTCAGTGTTGTGAAGCCCTTGTCTAGAAACAGAGAAGGCTGAGTGGATTTAGCCAGGGTAGAAATGACTTTTTTTTTTCTGTTTTATAACAATAATACCTCCATTAATGAGTGCTTTGGGAATAAAACTCCTTACTATGAAAACAAGCCATCTGCAAAACAAAACCATGCCCATAAATCACAACAGAACATTTGTAGCCTTATGACAAAATTGCTTGGTACGCAGTTGCTTGGACCAGACCCTACCCTAAATCAACATGTAAAATCTCCAAAGATTATCTTCTGCCCCAGGTCCCCCTGACCTATTCCAAAGACCTGACAGCTCTGTGCTCTTCAGCACTACCCGCCTCCCTTAGCAAGCGTGAGAGGGATTTGATAATCAGTTATTGTTGCTGTTGATTGCAAACTGCTGGTGCCCCTCATCCATGTGGTGCTCTAGCTAGGACTATGTCTCTCCCATGCTTTCCCTCTGACTATAGTATTGGAGGCTTAAAGGCAGATTTAACGGCACAATGGTAAGGTTTGTTCCTCACTGGCTCATGTTTGGAGGTTTGATTTCCAGTCCTATTGAGAGGTAAGCTCGGTGAGATGTGAGCATTAGAACATCCTACTTATAAAGGCTTGATACCTAATTTGAAAGAACAGTTTAAGCTTCAAGGGGCTTGGCTATTGGAGAGTAAGTGATTATAAAGCATTTTTCATGCTTATTCACTCTCTCTATTTCCTTTCTCATGTATGACTCCATTCCTATACATGACTCCACCATGTTATGGCTGAGTCAGAAGGCTCTTCCAAAGGTAACAGTGTGGGGCCACCAGATGTTGAATTAAACCTCTAAAACCAAGTTAAATAAACCTTTCTTTGAAAAATGTCAGGCCTTGGTAAATCTGCTATAGAAATTACAAAATGGACTGTGAGAGGCCACATCTTAAAGGTAGATAGAGTTAAAGTAATGGAGGTTAGAGATCCATATGATCTAATCCAGAGGCCAGGCAGATAACTGGCAGAGGTATACTTATCAGGTATTGATAAAATGAATAAAAAGGTGGATGGATGAGCGGAAAGGTCAGTGAGTTGGAGCAGGGATAAGAGGGTGACAGACATTGATTCAGGATTTACAATTGTTATAGCCTCCTTGTTCTAATTTCTCAATTCTGGAGGCCAAGAATTCTGAGGTCTAAGTGCCAACTTCTGGTAATGGCCTTCTAGCTGTTTCGTTACATGGCATAAGGTAAAAGAGAGGGTGACGTGATCCCGAGGATGAAACTCCCCTGACCAGTGCATCTCCTGTTTGGTCCTAGCCTCCAATACTGCACTGGGAACTGAGTTTTCATTACACAGATCTTGAAAGACAAGTTCAGAAATAAAATAGCTTGAGAAGTGAGCCTGAGTAATCCGGGTTCAGGATATAGAAGAAAGATAAGAAGGTAAAGAAGGATCTGCGGCCCTTGAGGAAGAGAAAGATGTAAGAGGAAGTATGTTAATAAGATGCTTTCCTTATGATAATAAATGTCTCAATGCACTGGACACCTTCGAGAGATAGAACAGAATAGTCACTGACCCAAAGACAAGCTGGGGCATTTATTCTTCACTTATACCTGTCAGTGAGTGAGGGCTGCTCTTGGGTATGTCCAGCCCTCAACACTTCTGATCTACCCTGCAGGTGGACATTTTTACAGTTAGGGAAATCTCCCAGATAGAGCAACACAAATGTTTATAGTAAGTAAGAAACCGTGAGTGACCGAGAAGGAAGGGACATCAAGGGAAGAACTCCAGCAGTATCCTGTCAGTATATTTCAAAAACTTAAAAGCACTTATCTTTTCAAGCCAAAATCTCACATTTCCTATGTAAGTTAATGTGCTTGATAAATAAACAGATTTGCATACAAGGGTATTTTATTTGTTGTCAGTTATTTAAGAAACAAAAAATTGAACATGACCTCAGCATTTATCAGAAGGGAGCTTTTTAATGATCTACATGTGTTAACACCCAAAGAGTCTTCAACACATTAAGTTTTTAAAAGTAAGATGAATATTGTTTTGAATAGAGCATTATGCTGCCATATATAAAATGCATACTTACATGCATGCTTTCACATATGCATAGGATATCACCACAAAGATCTCAAGAAACTAGAAACAATGATCTTGTCTTGCCATGGAAGCTGAAAAGACAGACAAGATAGAAGAGAAACATTTTAAAATCATAATCTGTTTTATTATGTAATTTTAGACCTGTTTACATTTAATTTAATGTAAGAATTTAAAGCTTTGAGTGGGTTGGCATTCTGGTTACATATGTATAATGTGCAGCTTCTAAAACACAGACTTCTCCCAGTACCTATTTCCTACCAACTAATCTTAAGGAAGTTGACTCCCAAGGGACAGTGACAATACCCTGTGCTGGATTATTCCCCTCTAACTTAGTGGGAAAGTGACCTCAGGAGTGTTCTCTCTGTACGGATTTAGTCAACCATTGATTCTTTTCTGTGGCTCCAAGACACAGTGGCTGATGAGTGTCAAAATAAATTCCAATGACAAAGGAAAAGAAATTCTGGTTCAGGCTAGACCAAATGGTCTTTTTAAAAAGCTTTGTTGGATATTGTCGTATAAATGGTTGTCTTCATGTATCTGTGTGTATAAGTGGTTGTCTACATGTATGTATGTGTACTGCTTGCATGCCTGGTGTCCACGGTGGTCAGATGGGCATAGGATCACCTGAAACAGGAGTTACAGACAGCCATGAACATTTTTATGGGTGCTGGGATTTGAACCTGTTTCCTCTTCAAGAGCAGCGATGCTCTTTACCACTGGACCATATCTCAAGATTCCTACTAACTGTTCTTGATAATAGGATTCAAGCATCAATGTTCTTATCTTTGAGTGAAGTCCTTGTTTGAGCAGAGCAGTCATTCCTTGGGGTCACTTAAAATATTTCAACATTTGCCTGGGTATTGTGGTACCACAGAAAGTGTCTAATTAGCATGGGTCCTCATTTTGAGGAACTGGGCATTCTCCAGGCTGCTAGAGGTAGAGGAACTAATTTATTCTTATGAAACCGGCAAACTTTTTTTTTTTTTTTTCTTTTTGCTGTCTCAGCCTCTACATGGAAGATGGGATTAAGCAGCTAGTTGCTCAATTCACTCAGTACAGAGAACCACATCTTATGTAAAAGGCCCAGAGTGGATGGCTTCTGGGTTTTTTGTTTGGTTGGTTTAGGTTCTTTTTTTTCTTGTGTGTGTGTGTATGTGTGTGTGTGTGTGTGTGTGTGTGTGTGTGTTGTTTGCAAGCAATATGGCTACAAATGCAGAATCTCCATTTCTGTTTGTTTAGAGTCACTGAATGATAATGACAAATGTCATAATTTCCATGTGGATTATTTAGTCACCCTGAATACGTTCTGTCTCCAGCTAAGCATTTTTATATTATATGTAAAATGTGGATGTAGTGATCCTTCTAAAACACAGACATGACTTACATGATCCATTATTTTTCTTCTGTGTGTGTGTGTGTGTGTGTGTGTGTGTGTGTGTGTGTGTGTGTGTACACGTATGAGTATTCAGGTACATGTATCTACACACATACCTACAGAGACGTCTTTCTCTGTTGCTCTCCACTTATTACCTTGAGGTGGTTTCCTTCTGAAACAGAAGCTCACCCTTTCTATTAGGCTGCCCGCTCAGTGAACCCATGAGATCTGTCTCCATCAACCTCATTAAAAGCAGGGGTTACAGCACTCACACCATGCCCAGGCCTTGGTGGGGTTTGTGGCAGCTAGAACTTAGGTTTTCATGCAGAGGAAGTGAAAGAGGCAGACTGGGAAGAGAGAGAAGTTAGACTCATGAGCAATAGTAACTAGGCCTTGATTGACCCCACAGCAGGGACCTGGTTAGCCCTTTGGAGTAAGACTTTCAGCTTTTATACCAATGCATCATTGGGGCATTAGGTACAGGCTATCCTTAAAAAGGTCATGTTCTTGGGTCAAAGTACACTAGTTCCAGATACAGAGAAAAGCACCGAAGCATTCTTTACCAACTGTAGATCTGAGTTCTAGAATCAGAATGCCTTTGGGAGCACCATCATTTACTAAGCATTTTATTCATCCATTGCTATGTGATAAAGAGACCCTCTAAAATAATAGCTTAAGAACCAGAGCATATTATTTTGATCATAGGCCTTTAATGTTGCTAGGGTTTGAGGGGATAGCTGATTTCTTCTCCACATGGTGTCTTCTAAGATTGGAACACTCACTTCCTGCTAACTCACATGGTTGGTGATTTCAACATGGACCTCCTTGGATTTCCTCATAGGATGGTGGCTCAGCTCCAAGTATATATACCCCAAGATAGCAAGGCAGAAGCACTGTCATGCGAAGAAAATAAAGGCTCAGAAGTCATCCAGCATAATGCTTGGCAGAGCAGTGTTGTTGTTTGAACCCTGTCTTCTAGTAAACTCATTTTGAAATTTGATCTCCTTTAACTGAATTAAGAGACAAGACCTTTAAGAGATATTTAAATCATAAAAGACTTGCCACCATGAATGGTTTAATGACATTATTATGGAAGTGAGATCTGTATATATTTCTATTCAATATTAATTATTCAGCCCAAGCCATTATATTATAGCAGCATAAAACAGGCTAACATGGGTATATAGGTCACACAGAAAGTCTGAGAACATAGAATTAAAGACTGTGGAAAATGCATTCTTCCACAATCTTCCATCTGGATATGACTCCTGGTAATCTTTCTGTGAAATATGATCAACTTTTTCCTAGACCCAGAGGTTTCAGCTCATTATGTCATTAGCTACAGTTACTCGAGTATATTGTCACCTGTGTCTAAAAAGCTAGCAATTTGCTTTTCTCGCATCCAGAATATGATGTGGCAGGCATGGAATATCTCCTATGCAAATTTTCATCCAAATAGGAGAGTAAAATAAATATATAATTGCTAATGCTATTCATTTGTAAGCTTGACCAGGGCTCCTCCTACTCTTTGGAAAGGTTCTTCATGCTTTCTCTCTTGGTTTGGTCTTTGCATCTTACTTTGAATTATTCTTTATCTCCTTTATTCAAAGCTAAGTCATTTCTCAGCTATACACTATGTCTTAGGCCTCTATTTTCTTGCAGAATCTTTGTTCATGTTAGTCTGAGTATATAGCACTCCATCAGAACACGCCCCTTTCTAAAGCCATAGTGGGGTTGGAGAGGTTGCTCATAGGAAAGACCCCCCCCTTCTTTTTTCTGCATGCACAAGGATCTGAATTAGATTTCCAGGACCATGAGAACACATAAAACAAGTCACAGCAGAAACACCAATGTTGGCCAGGTGTGGGGACACATGACTGTAATTCTGGTTGAGGCAGGAGGCTCTCAAGTTTAAGATTGATCTGAAATAGGGATATCTAGTTGTTAACTTCCCACCCAACCAACACACACCACACCACACATCAAGTTTTTCAAGACAATTCAAGAGACATTCCAGCAAAATTAATATAGTTCTTGTCTGTATCATCCTTTCAACAGACTGAAGGTAAAATGACATATTGTTTTACATTAACTTGGTCTTCAATAACTTCGTACATGTACAAAATGCATTCTGGCCACACTCATGCCTCCATCCTCACCTATCTGTCTCTCACACCCTCCCACCTCCCTCTGCACCCCTCTCAAACCCACTTTCATGTCTCTTTGGCTTCATAGTGGTTTTGTTTTGTGACCCACTGAGTTTGACGAGGGCAGATCATTAAGAGTGGGTGTGACACTATCTTCTGGAGTGGATAACTCGCCAGTAGATGCATCACTAGAGAAAATGACTTATCTTCCTCTGATTCTGCCATTAGTTCCCCTGGGAGGGGCAGCCCTTCCCCCACCCATGAACAAATAGGTACCAGTGTGGTCTTGTGTGGATGGTGTGCAGGAATCTGAAACCTCAGTGAGTTCTAAAATGATAGTACTTTTTTTGTGACATCCAAGAGAAAGGAATGCGAACAGAAATGGCATTGAGGGTTATTATATTCTATTAATGGCAGGAGAGTACTGGGATTTGACTACAGAACAGCCTTGGGCCTATCATACTGCAACATGGGTGAAACTTAATGGCAATATGCAAAACAAAAATGTCACAACTTTTATGAGGTCCTTGTAATTGTCAAACCCTTAGAGACAGAAAGTTCCCAGGGGCTGGGCTGGGCAGGGTTAACTGGGAATTCTGCTGAACAGATACATTGTTTTAGTCTGGAAAGTCAACAATAATTTTAGAGATAAACAGTTATGGTTAGATTTTAGTCAGTTTGATGCAAACTGGAGTCATTAAGGATGAGATAACATCAATAGAGGAATTGTATCCATCAAATTGTCCTATAGGCATGTCTGTGGGGGCATTTTTTATTATTACTAACTTATATGATATATAAGGGTTGTATAAGAAAGCAAACTGGGAAAGCCATGGGGAGAAGCCTGTAAATAATAATCCTCCATGGTCTCTGCTTCAGTGCCTACTGCCAGGACTGGTCTGCTTGACCAGGACTGTCTTGGCTCCCCTCAGTGATGAACTGTGCTCAGGATGTGTAAGCCACCCTTTCCCCCACATGGCCATTTTGCTTATGCTATTTATCATATTGATAGAAAACCACCTGGGACTAGTGATAGCGATGGTTACACATCCAGGCAAAGAGACTTAAGGGCACTGAACTGTATTCTTAACGAGACTGGAGTGAAAATCACATACGTTATACCACTGGATCATAGAGTTTTAAGTATAGGAAAAAACGTTACTGTATACAGGTGAGTGACCTAATAGCTTATATTATTTCTAAAATATCAGATAAATGCCATGAAAAACAGCTAGAAGAAGCAAGACTAGAAGATGAACTTAATTGTTGCAGCAGGGTGCTGGGTCGTGGGAGTTGATGATCATGGACTCTTCACAATATCAAACCTGTAGTATACATTTTAAAAATGCGGTATTGTGTTTTGAATTTGGTTTTATGAGCTATACTGTGCAAACTTATGCTCTTTGTAGACCAGTCTGTGAAGAACAAACAAAGCCAAGCCCTGTTCTCAGTGCCTAGTGAGAAACCCCTGTCCGTTGTAGTTGCTAATAGTGTGGGCTAAAGCTGAGAGAAGAGATCGTGGAGGAACCACCTCCAGTCATCTTCAGGAGTCCTTGTCTGTCCCTGGTCCTTCTTCCTTCCTCCAGCTTATACCCCTTAGGGATCTTGTGAGGATGCTAATGCTCCATCAACAGAGACAGAGTAAGTGAGAAGGACCCCAGGGAACAGTATGTTTCAAAGTCTCCTGGATGATTCTAACAAAGTCAAGGTCAAGAGATATTTGTATTTATTAGTCTGCTTTCTGTCACCGTGGGGAAAATACCTGAAATGAACAGCTTTAAAAGAGAAAATGCTTATTTTGGCTTATGTTTTTAGAGATATAAGCCCGGAGTCAAGAGGCTCCATTGTTTCTGGACTTGTGGAACATTATGCTCATTTCATGCTTGTGAGAAGGGAAGAGCAGGGAAGGGACTGGGGACAAGATATACAAACCCCCTCAAAATTATGTCTCCACTGACCAACTTCCTTCACCTCCTGAGGTTTTATTATCATTTCCGATATCCCATTAAGTTATGAATGCATCCAAGGATCAGTCATGAACTGGGGTAACATCTCACAATCCAATTATCTCCACAGTCACCATCTCTGACTAAACTGCCACCACATGAGTTTTGGGAGACATTTTAGATCCAATTTGTAGCACACCTGGATCAGTTGATATGTAATACTTCTTTATAAAATGAGTCAAAAGTCAATCTGGAATGGTTTGCTTAGTTTGCGATATTCTAGCCACTTGACACAGCTTTTACAGCAAATAAATAATGTATTTACTTGTTGTGGGAGAGTTACTCACATGGCACAGTGCCTATGTGGAAGTCAGAGGACAACTCTGAGAACCAGATATCTCTTAACCTGTCAGTTATTGAGGGCGGGGGTCAAGCACAAATCATCAGACTTGGCAGCAAGCTCTCTCACCTCCTGAACAGGCTCCCCAGCCCTCTGACAAAGAATTTACGTGGTATCCTTGTGCCTCTCTTCCCAGGGCTTCTAGTGACCAGAGACCATAGGCATATTTCTCAAGTTTGTTTTTTTCTAGAAAGTTCCTTGAGTCTTTGTTGGAGCAGGGTCATGTATACCCAAGAGAGCATCGTTGTGGTTGTTAGCAAGCCTGTGGAAAGATAAAAAAAGCTTCAAAAGTTTTTGAGGCTTTAGAAAAACATCATTGCAACACAATACAATCTGGAATAGCATTAAAGAAAAATGATTTATACCCATTTATCAAAAATTAAAATTCAAGCAGGGGTTTGATTCTGAAATTGGAGGCTTTAATCAATTTGACAATAAGAGGCACATTCCTTCTATGAGCTGAGCAATGATAGGCAGCCATTGCCATCTGAAGCCATGGTTATTGGTATTCACCCCCAATGTGCTGAGGATAGAAATATTTTTATAATCTAGTGCAAATGAAATGAATGGCATTACTTAACTGAGCATGCAGTATAAATAACTCCACATGGCTTCTAGTTTTTACCTCTGTACTTATGAATTTGGAGAAAATACCCAAAAGGGCAGTCTCTGTGTCCCATCAAGTGGCCTAAGTGGTCACTGACAGCAGCTCTTTCAGATTGTGATAGAAAATCCACAGCTTTAAGTGACTTGTCCTGTTTCACCCAAGTTAGTCAGAATGAGTACAGAAGGAACAGAATCACCGTACTTAGCAAATACAGATTGTAGAAAGTCTGGATAAGTATTATTTCTAGACAGAAGTATAGTGCCTTGGGCATGTTTATACCAAAATATTCAGTTTTACTTGAAATTCGGGTTAAACTAGGCACCCTTTGTTTTGTCTGGAAATTCTACAGTTAAGAAAGCCGAAGTCTTTTTTTCCCCCAGATACACAGAGTCTAAACATCTTACTAGCAGACACTACAAAGTCAATATATTAGTTAGCAACTGCTGTATAACAAATGACCCAACACTGAATCTTGAGACAGACACCATTTACTATTGCTACGTTCAGTATACACTATTCGTCTAGGATAGATTGGAAGGGTGAGTAGCTGACAGTTGCTGAAGATTTGTGATTCAGTTAGAGTAGTTTAGCATAAGGCTAGGGTTAGCTGTCTTCATTCCCCAAGACCCACAGGGCAACTGGGGCAGAATCTTCTAAGGCACAGGACTACAAGTTGAGATATGCAAGGACACTTGAAGCCCAAGTTTAGGATTAGCACACTGACATTTCCACACACATCTATCGGTAAGGGTAAGCCACATGGCTGAACCCCAGGGTAAGAGAAATAAAAATATGTTCTATTCACATAGAGGCCACGGTAGGATTAAGGGAGAAGGAGTTAAGAAATGGGGCTAAAAGTGTTATCCATTTCACATTAGCACAGGGAAACTGAGGTACAGGCAAAAAAAAAAAAAAAAAAAAAAGCAAGCCCCAGTCCTTTGTAATGTTAGGGAGCAGAGCTAGAAACTAGGAAGAGGGGCTGACCTTCTACCAGATGGAAGAGAGAGGGCTTAGATACAAGAGTTATTAGATTCCTGGAATTTAGCTTCTAATCTCAATATTTCCATATTTGTATAAACGTTCTCTTGGACTGAGACAGGAAATGGAACAGATGAGATGGTCATGGTATGAAAACCGGACAAGAGGATTATGGTCCAATGTCTCTTAAATCTTACCCTGTAACTCACATGGACCCCTTGGCCTTTCACTTCCCATGAATCCCTCTTTGGGTTGGATAGGAAAGACACTGAGACCACTGCAAAGGATAACTCAGCATGTAGTCATTGGTTTTGTCATCAGGACTTGGTCCATTCAGAAAGAGAAACTCTGAGTCATCCAAGATCAAAAGGAGGATTACTAACACATAATCCAAAAGACTAAGCATTCTAGCTTCAGGTAGACATGGATCCAGCTGTTCAAATAATGTCATTAGGAATCTTTGTCTTTCCTCTCCTAGACTCTGGGTTTCTCTGTGATGGTCTCATTCTTATGCAAGTTTCTGCTTCTCACTGTCAATAACAGCTGCTCCATCCACAGGACAACTTGGGTCGAATTCAGCAAAAAGCTAAGGACTGAATTTATGATTAATAAGGGTCCAATGTCTGCTTTGAAACAAGACACAAGGATCAGGGCACTGGTTCCCCAGACCTGGGTATTCCAGACGTGCATGATGAAATTTCAAGGGGCTTGCCTAAGACATGCAGGCTGAGAATAGAAGAAGGATGTAAAAATTGGGGACCAGGAAAGATGAGACATAGGTTATGAAAAAGGAAAAAAAAATCAACAGATACCTCTGTCCAATAGTTGGTCAATTTCCTCAGTAAAAGATCTGTCAGTATCAGCATTCTTCTGTATCCCCTCCATCGTCTACCATTCCACCTTATCTCAGTCACTCTGGACATCTTCCTCTCACACCAGCAGACAAGGGTGAAGACTCTGTGCCTGAGTTTGACCAGTTTGTCACTAAGCCCTTTCCAAAACTTAATTGAAAACATCCGTTGGATGCCTCAATATTTCTGATCTCTTTTGACTCTGATTTTCTTGCCCTATTTTTTTCATGTATAACTTGTCTACCTTGCCTATTATCTACTCTGTCTCCGTTCTCATTACATCCTTTGTCTACTGAGTTCCACAAATATTGCATGAATGATGGCAGAGTCTGTGTATTATTCACTAATAAATGTACGTATAAAATGCCAACAACATTGCCAGAACACAGTATATGCCCAATGAATAATGTGGAATAAGTAAATGCCTCAAGTCTTAGAAAATGATAAATATCAGGATAATTTCATAAGGGAAAAGAAATGTCTCAACAATCCTCTTCTTCAGGACGAGTGATAGACCTCTGAATCATGGTTTTTCTCTCTTGAACCAGGTAAGTCCCACCAGGCAGACATGCAGAAATCAAGTGAAGGCTTTTTGAGATTACAGAGTTAAGACTATATTTCTGCTCATGCTCAGACAACAGAACTTGGGCTATCATCTTAAACATAGTATAGCTATAGGGTCCCAGGTACCTAGTCTTGGACAAAGTGCATGTTCAAAATGAATGGAGGAAGAAAATGTCTTTGTTATGGTTTCTATTGCTGTGAAGAGACATCATGACTATAGCAACTTTTATAAAGAAAGCATATTGGGAGGGCTCACTTACAGTTTCGGAGGTCCAGTCTATTATCATTGTAGTGGGGGAGTGTGGCAGTGTGCAGGGAGATGTATTTCTGGCTACATCTTGGCTTTCAGGGAAAGGAAGTTGACTGAGGAAGGCATTGAGTGGTATCATGGGCAAAGCACACTCCCACAGTGATATGCTGAGTCCAACAAGGCCACACCTCCTACTCCCTATGAGATTATGGGGCCAGTGACATCCAAACAACCTCATTCCATTCCCTGGACCCTGTAAGCTTATAAAGATATCATAATGCAAAATACATTTAGTCCAGCTTTTAAAAATCCCCATAGTCTACCACAGTCTCGATAATTCTTAACAATCCCAAATTTAAAATCTCTGAGATTCATGTAATCTCATAGCTACAATCCCCTGTAAAACAAACAAATAACAAATAACCATGCAAACCAGATCACTCACATACTTTCAGCACATAGTGGCACAGGTTGTACATTACCATTCCAGAATGTAGGGAAGGAGCATGGTGAGGAAACACTGGACCCATGCAAAGCCACAGACCAGCTGGGCAAACCCCAGACTCTGCCTCTCCATGTCTGATGTCAAAACGCTCTTCAGATCTCCAACTTCTTTCAGCTTTGTTGACTGCAACACACTTCTTTCTCTTGGGCCATTTTCACTGCCCGTTAACAGCTCTTCTTGGCCAATCTCCCATGACTCTGGCATTTCTAACATCTTGGGTTCTCCAAAACAATCCAAGTTTCAACTGCACAGCTTCATACAGTAGCCCCCCAGCCTTCACTCGGGGACACCCTGACACATGCCTAGGTTCTGAGGCTTTATTCCACAACACCTTTCTTCTATCCTTAAATTTAAATGTAGAACCACGTGACTGAAGATGCCAAGTTCTCTGCTTTCTGGGGCTGGAGCATGACCCCCTCATTCTATGACATCTTCATCAGCCTTCTGTCCTTCAGTGCCTAAGTTAGGGTATCCTGAAACTGGATCTCTAGACCAGCCTGGCTTCAAACTCAGAGGTTCCTTCCAAGTGCTAGAATTAAAGATGTGTACTCTAACCATTTCTTTAGTTCCCTTTTACAGATTGGAAAACTTAGGTCGGATCTTGCCTTGAGGTCACCACTTCATTTATTCCATTTCTTCATCTCCTTGAAAACACAATTTAACTCCATTTCACTTCCTGGTGTTCCTTTTCTTCTTAAAATTTACATTTTATAATTTACCCTGCTCAGCTTGCTCTCTTTTGTTACAAATCTTCATTAGAGTTACCACTAATAACCACATGTCAGAGTCTATACTAGGCTGTTTTTGAAATTTCCTGTGAAAATGGAATTAATCCAAAACTCTTCACTTTAGCCTGAGGCAGACTTTTTGGACAAGGGCAAAAGGCAACTCCCCCCCACCCCCAACTATCAAAAGAAGAGCTTTTAGGCAACATACTAAAATTCTTCTCCTCTGGAACATCTTGACCTCCACAGTTCATCAAATCATATTCAGCACCATTGTCTTCTATGCACCTACTAGTCTGGTTCATTAAGCATTGCTTAAAGCATTCTACTGCTTTTCTAATCAATATTTCCAAAAATCCATATTATCCCAAACAAAAACATGGTCAGGTCCATCACAATACTATCCCAGTTCTTGGTACCAACTTGTGTCTTAGTTAGGGTTTGTTTATATTGCTGTGAAGAGACATCATGACCATGGCACCTCTTATAAAGGAAACATTTAATTGGGGCTGGCTTATAATTTCAGAGGTTAAGTCCATTATTATCAAGTTGAGGAGCATGGCTGGTGTGCAGGCAGAAAGATATGGTGCTGGCTACATCTTGACTTGCAGAGAACAGGAAGTCAACTGAGATACTGAAAAGTATCCTGAGCACACCTCAAAGCCCACCCCCACAGAAACTCACTTCCTCCAGTAAGGCCATACTTACCTCAACAAAGCCACACGTCTTTAATAGTGCCACTCTCTATGAGATTCCGGGAGCCAATTACGTTCAAATCACCACAGAAAGAATCAAGGTGGAGATCGTAGGTGTGGGGAGGGGAGAACTCTCTAAAACAAGGTTAGATTTCTGTATTTATACCTCACCTTAGATGGAGAGACCTTAGTTATCAAGATCAAAATCATAATGGACTGGGTGCTGATTCAAAGACCCTCCCAGTTGCCCACACATTCATAGAGCTCTCTAGTCATTTCCCTGAGCCACAGTCTAACTTCTTTCTCTGACATGAAAACAGTTGGATTTTGCCTGATAGAAACTCTCTAACCCATTTCCTAAGTTCTGCCCACCTTTAGGAAGAGCCCGTCACTAACTATATTAGGATGATGCTGTTGAGGGTGTTGAGATGCAAAATGGGCTTGCGTTTGCTGCAGGCAGAACCTGTATGACTGGCAGACAGCTAGTGTCTGGGAGAACTGATGCACTTGAAAGCTCTCTTTGAAAGGTTATTTCTTAGAGTTTCTTTAAGGGAACCACACTGAGATTTGGACAACCAAAGTTAAGCAGAAGAAAGGATAGGACCCCAAATTAACACGGGAGGGAGGGGCCATCCTCACTTGGAAAGTTTCAGAAAAGAGCCTTGTGAGCATCTGCCCTTGCCAGTGACCTTGTAAGTTTATTTAACTGTCCAGCTAAAAGTTCACCCTGACATTTTAGCCTGAGGCAGAACTCGAGATTTATAGTTGACAACCCAGGCAGAGGAAAGGACAGTTGCCCAACAGGGCTGGGAGAATGACTATTCAGGAAGCCTCTGCTTTTCAGGGTTTTTTTCCCCCCTCTCATCAGAAGGTGCAGGCAGCTGAGTTGTCCTCGGTGACTGTGCTGCCAAGGCCATGTGGAAGTTAGAAACTGGCAGTTGCCATTCTCTGGGAAGAGGTGAAGAGACCTGATGTGGGGGATGGGAGCCATAGTCAGGAGCCAAGCTGAAGACAAGACACAGTTGCCTTGCAGAAAAGGGAGGGAGGTGAAGAGATAGCCTGCAAAGAGAAAGGACTTAAAAATGTTCCAGAACCATCTAGCACTGGTAATTCTTGCAGGCTGAATGAGACAAGCAGAGGAAGCTGGCTAGTCCAAGGAACTCCTTCTATTTGGTCATATCGCTTTTCATATCTTTTGTTTTTCACTGAAACTTTTAGAAAAGACTGATTTAATTAAAACAAAATAAATTACAGGACCCAATTTTTCTACCTTTATTTTCTATGACCCATGAAGTAAGGGCTTCATTTACCAGCTGTGTGGACTTTGGCAAATTATTTCACCTCCCTTGGTCCATCACCTCAAGTGGAAAACAGGGCTTACAATAATGTCTGCATTAGGGGAGGGCTGAGCTTCAGTGAGATATGAATGACCTTCAGAGCTCTGACTTTATTGCCACAAGTATACAACAACCACTGGAATTACTAATGTCATTCAAATGCCACTCTAATACAAAGTATATTGAGGTAGTCTAGAAAAAGAGCACCTAACAGTCAAAACAGGTGGTGGCCACAGCTGTCTCCTGGCTCCCATCCCTGGTCCTGTAGAGAAGGTTTGATAGATGATGATGCGTTGGGATAGATGGTTCCTAATGTCCAGTGCACCAGAAGTGGAGGAAGTAGCTGTGTAGGGCTGAACCCATAGGAAAAGGCAGATGGCAGGGACAACGGGGTCACAGACACACCTGTTATCAACTTAGTAAAATAAATGATCTGCCCTCTGTCATGCCTTGAATGCATTAGCAATGGATCTGGAAATAAGAGAAGATGTGAATGCCTCAAGAGGAAGCAGGAAAAAAATATGTACTAGTGTGTTAAAAATGTCACCTACCCTATCATCTCCTACCAACCTTTTAGATTTTTTTTTTCCTTCTACAGAAGATACCTGGAGCTATGAGCCATACTTAGGATCATAAGATCCTAAGCATTGAAAACAATGGTATAGATTGATTTGATGTATCTCAGGTAACATGAACATGAGCTAGCTAATACTTCAGTAATATGGCGTCTCTGGATTTAGTTGATCCAGAAGTTCAGTTTTTTTCCATGTATATTATCATCCTTATTATATGGAATTTCCTGTTTGTATTATTATCCTTAGGGTATTATATTCCTGGATTTTTAAAAGAGCTTCTCAATTGTAGATAGGCTATTATTATTATTATTATTATTATTATTATTATTATTGTCATTATTATTTCCAACCAATGGGTGGGAAGGAAAGAAGGAAGGGATGGGTGGAGATTCCTTTAACTATGGAATGAGAGGTACAGCTTTGTAGGCCTCATGAGATAATTTAGGAGATGTACTCACTTCTGGACAAATCTCAGTGGCTAGGTGGGCACCTGTCATAGTTAATCCTGACTGTCAGATGATAGGATCTAAGATCACCCAGAAGACACCATCAAAACTGACTGGAGTAGAGTTTCTATATTGGATTAGTTTGGGGTGGGAAGGGCCTCCCTATAAGAAGGGTGCATCACTCAATGAGATGGGGATCAGTATTGAAAAAGATGGTGACAGTGGTCTGCGCATGAGCTTTCTTTTTCTTTTCCTGACTATGGATCCAGTGTGAGAAGCTTTTCTCAGAGTCTTTGTGTCATAATTTTCCCACTATGTTGAACTGATTGTACCAACTGGCCAACAAAATAAATTCTTAATTCAATTTTTTCAGATCTTTTATTGAAAGAATGATAAAAATAATGGATATGATATGCAATGCTGATTGGCCTAAGCCTGAAATTTTATTTTTAATTTTAAAAATTATCATTATTGTATATATGGTGTGTTTATCTTTTTGTATATGGTGTGTGTGTGTGTGTGTGTGTGTGTGTGTGTATACAGACACGTGCTAGTGCTACTGTGAACATATAAAGTTCAGACGACAATTTTTTTGAGTTATTTTTTTCCTTCTACCCAGAGTCCCAGAAACTAAACTCATGTGTCAGGCTTGTGGGAAAAATGCTTTTACCCACTGAGCCATCTGGTCAACCTGGCGTAGTTTATTCAAACAATTGTTAGCTGATTATTAGCTTTGATGTGAGCCTATTAGACTTGCTACTGTTTATCTCTGTGGCTTGGAAGTTCTTTGTTGTGAGAACTTTCCCATGAACTTATCCTCATTTGCTTTGTGTCTATTCACTCAGCATCATAAGCATAAGGCTGTGGGTGTAGAGTTAAGCCTGAGAGGAGGAGGGGACTAGATCAGCAACCAACTTATCTATGTTTTATTGCTATAGTAGAATACCAGAGGCATGTTAACTTTACAAAGGACAGTGGACGTGGGGGAGCTATCTCTGACTCGACTGTTTGGAGACTTGTTTTCTCCTACTGGATTGCCATGGCCAGCCCTAATCTGAGCAGATGTGCCTAGTCTTATCATAATTTGATACCCCACGCTGTGTTTGATTAATATCTTTGGGAGGCCTGGCATTTTCTGAAGGGAAAGGAGGAGTGGATCTGGGAGAGATGGGGGTATATGGGAGAGACTAGGAGGAGGGGAGGAAGAGGAAACTGTGGTTGGGGTGTAATATATGTGAAAAGAATAAACAAAAAAGAAAATATTACACATTAAAAAGTGTTTTACTTAAGTTAAAGCATACGGCAAAATTTAGATCTCATGAGTGCCCTGCTGTCTGAGCTGTGTCAAGACATATCACATCTTCTCAGCAGGAGTGTGTGTGTGTGTGTGTGTGTGTGTGTGTGTGTGTGTGTGTGCGCACACGCACATGTAAGATATTAAATTACCAGAGAAGAAGCAATGATGTCCGTGGCTTCAGAATCTCCTTTGTATTTCAAATTTACCTAAACTCCCCTCTAAGTCCCACCCCCTAAGACTGTACTACCTTCACACTGGAACCTGGATGAGAGGTACCAGTACATGTGCCCTTGGGAAACACACTGTACCCAGGACACAGTAACAAGGCAGAGTCTTTTTTGACTTTCATTCTAAAATACTAGGTAGCAGTATGACCATTTAAAGTGCAGGGTCATTGACTCAGAGTCTGGAGAAAGAGGTGGGGCAGAGCAATGTGGGAAGAAACTGGAAAAGATGCTGTTAAGCAGCCTCTAACCCATGGTGGCTTTAGTGAGAGAGCTGGAAACAAGCCGAGAGGGCTGGACATGCTGGGGCTCTTTTAGATGAAAACAAGTTAGAAGCTGGTGCTATAGTCAGTGAGGATGAGGAGAGCAGGAGGCAAAGAAGAGACTGTGCATGATGCAAGGGTTTCTGACTCACTCTCTTTGAAAGATTGGAGAGGGGTCATTTTGGGAAAGGAGGCTATGGTCTGGCCATGATGAATTGGAGGTTTATGTGAGATCTAAGGGAATAAATGCCAGTGGGCAGTTCCAGATAGCAGGTTGGTGTTCAGAGGAATGCATTTGACTGGAGATGGTACTGGAACTGGAGCTGTGGGCATGGAAGGAAGAAGCCATGAGAGATTCTAACATTCTCAGTGAGATATAAAACTATCAATCTTGGAGGTTGCTCCTCAAGAGCAGGGTAGGCCATAGATAGCCATAGGAAGAGCAGGCTTTGAAAAGGAGGACTTAATTCTTGGTTTTTAAGCTATGGAGGTGAAAGGAGTTCCATATTGCTCTTTGATCTTTTTGATATAGAGGCCATAGATAACTCCAGAAGGACCTGCTTTGAAAGTAGTAAGTATTGACCTGAAAGTTAGGTGGGAAAAGCTGCATGAATGTATGGGGGAAGAGGTGGACCAAAAAGTAGGTTTCTCTTAGAAAAGTGGTTCTGAAGACAACAGAAGTGAAGAGACTGTTGGAAGTAGAGGGGCCAAGGATAATTTCTGTTGAGGATGCAGAACTTAGCCATGTTTAAATGGCCCACAGTGGAGCATTAGGTAGGGTATCCATTGAAAACAGGATAGAAAAGTGAAGTGAACAATGTATGGTGATTGCAAAGGCAGGGGATGGTGAGATCTTGATCTATAAGCTTTGAAGCCTCAAGGAAATGCCCTGCTGTTTTAAACAGAAAGGGGAAGTAGAGGAGAGACCTAGAGATGTCAGTGGATCTGAGGGTTGCAGTGGAATGTTGCTAACATCCCTCCTGAATACCTTCCGATTTCTAAAACAGGAGGTTTAGTTTCTGGAGGAAGGGTACTAGATCTTGTTCTGTGGACAGAGCTATTTGGGAATCTGAGTTAAGAGTAAGCATTTATCAGGTGCCTAAGCCCAGCTGATAGATACATCTACACTGCAACTCCTACACTTAAGACTTGAAAAACACCATGGAAGAGGAGGCAAAAAGATTATAAAAGCCAGAGAACCAGGCTGCCTGGGACATATCTTTCAGACATGACAGTGAAGCAAAATCTCAAGCATGTATTTGTCTAAGCAAGATCCAAACAATGATACCGCCAACATGGATGGGAGAAATTTCAAAAGGCTCCACCCTAAATAAATGAGATGCTATAGATAACCAATGGCTTCTTAGAAAGGGAGACTCAGTAATTTCCAGATGAGCTCTCTGCTAGATCATCCAATCCCAATGGCCAGCCCTTTAAACATATATGTGTAAGTGCAACACTAAATGTACTCAGTAGATTTTGTGCGCATATCTACACACACACACACACACACACACACACACACACACACACATTATACACATAATAATAATGAAAGAAGAAGGAAGTATTTGAGAAGGAGTGAAGGAAAAATTGGGAACAGTCAGTAGGGAGAGAGAGGAATAACAGTTATGTAGATACAGTGGCACATGCCATTAGTCCCAGCACTTTGGAGGCAGAGGCAGAAAGATCCCTGTGAGTTCAAGGCCAGCCTGCTCTACAAAGCAACTTCCAGGATAGCTGGGACTGTTACACAGAAAATCCTGTCTCAAAAACCAAACAACCAACCAAACAAAAAACCCCTAAAACTAAAAAAACAAAACATAAGCCTGGAGAGATGGCTCTGTCCTCTGATATTCCAGGCTGATTTTATTAAATATGAAATTTTCAAAAAATAAATTAATTAATAAGAATAAGCATGTAGTATCACCAAAGGACTTCTAAGAGCCTTGAGCACTTATGAATTCAAGTTGAATGTCCAAGAGGAGCTTGGTAGAAACTCAGAGTTTACTGCAGCATCTCATGGGATAGGATTTCTCAGTATACAATCGGGAAATTAGAAAACATCAGTTTATATAATAAAAATAGCATTAAACAGACACCTTCATTTTATGCTGGAGGAATTAGAGAAGGATGGGGAGGGAATTGTAGGAAATCGATTGGCTGAATGATGAAGAGTCACAAAGAGCTCATCTGTAGGATTTCCAGTGTTTGGACCCTTAGCTCTGTGAGCACAGCCTGCTCTGTCTGCACTGAGAGACACAGACCCTGCCCATGGCTGGGACAATCTAATTATAACTGCAGTGAGACAGAGGGACAGACATAAACCTTTGTGTGGACATAAAAGAAGCTGGCATAAGACATTATTTCTACATCAGACACTAAGACACTGTTTCTACATTCGGCTGGCCTCAAATCAGCTATGAGCTCTTGAGTAAGTTACATAATTTCTGTGTGACTCACTCTCCTCATTTGTATAAAGGGACTAATCATGACAGTCCTACCCCAAAGAATTATGACAATTACGTACAACAGTACTTGTTAAGAACTTAAATAGTATAATCCAGCAATGTACCCAGAATCTATTGGCTCTTTTAGACTGAGTGTCCCTTGTCTGAGATGCTTGTGAATACAGGTGATTTTGAAATATACATAATGAAATTTTTCAGGTCAGGCCCAGGCCTAAGCACCAACACCATTGATGTCTTGTGTCCGTATTTTGCTCACAGCCGGAAATAAAGTTTATACTTACAAAGAGCTTGAGTTTGACTGGCCATGAACCCCCTCCTCCCCCACCAGGAGCTCAGGACTAGTCTTTGAATTTATGGCTCTGTGTAGGTTCTCAGAAGATTTAGAATTTGGAAGCATTTTGAGCTTCTGAATTTTAGATGGAAATTACCAACCTGTACTAGGAGCAAAGAGGCGGCTGTCCTCCAAGGAAGTGGAAAGACTCACCCTGACCAAGAAGAGAAAGATGAGCAGGTGAGCAGAATAAGGCAGAAAAGGCCAGTAGAAAAGCAAGTCCCTTCAAGAAATCTTGTCTACCTCCAGGAGTTAAGACACCCCTGTGGGTTCACAGTGAATGCCTCCATGCCCAGCTCCCAGTTAGCTAAGAGGACCTTGGTGACTTGCAATCACATAGGCGTAACAACTACAGTGGCCGAGACCAGATTTGAACCAGAGTCCCCTGGCTGCTTCTCATCCAGCTGTTGATTATTGCCCTATGCCATTTGTTTAGGAGCTTGATGTAATTCACCGAGAGGCATCTCCCAGAGGAAGAAGCAGATCTTTGTAGCTGGTAGCAGATTGTGTCTGGAATTAAATTTAGTGTGTCTGGCTTCAGAAGACACTGACTTCTGAACTTCTTCTGACTACTGCCACCAGCATCTTGCCAGAGCTACCGATGGTGTGGCAGAGAGGTACAAGGCACCTTGGGCTCCAGAGACACATCTCTAAGACATTTGGCTTAATGATTGTCTCATGATACCATCTAGATATTGATTTATTGGGCATTTATAGAATGAGTGAGGCTGAGTATGGGGTTGCCATGGACAACCAAACTCCAAAATCCAGCTTGTTCACTTCTCACTTGGGACAACAGACCTGTCACTTGATGCTGCTTATCCTGGGCCTGTTTCTGTGTGCTCAGACTTCTGTGGCTTGCAGGATCACCTGCTGGTGCCATGAAACTACTTCTTGGCTGGGCCAACCCAGGAATCTGACAGTGTGTGTTTAACAATCCATTCAGCAAGCTCCCAACCTCTACATGATCCTGATGTAAGAAACATGGGCTTATTTTTTGAAAGCATTCCATAATCTTTTATACAGAAAAGAACTATAGACTGAGTGAATGCGTGGAGAGAAATTTATTTATTTTTAAATATGGTTGTGCAAAGTCTAAATAACATGGAACCTGGCTTTTTGATTTGGGCTTCAATAGTTTGATCTGTTGAATGGATCCAGTAGTGGAGAAGCCCTTTATTTATTGTGGTGATCACAGGAACTAACTGAAAACAAGGAGTCTTATACACTGTCAAGCTGGTGGCAGTAATCATTTTGTGCCAAGACACAATTCTCAGTGATTGAAAGGATATTACCAGGTCATTCATATGTCCCCATCTTATTTCCTAGTTTCTCTAGATCTACCTCAGTAATAGTGCATCCCTAGGCTTTATTTCTGTTGCTAAGGACCAATGTTTTTAAGCCTTTGCCTAAAAATGAATCATCATACAAGACGCCGATTGGCTGACACCAGTTCTATTTGGTTGGGCACTAAATAACAGGGGGGGGGGGCGAAGCTGGTTATTAATACAAAGAGGGTGGGAAAAAGGCAGCGAATAGAGACACAAAAATAGCTTCAGTAATTATAAGCCTTACAAAGCCGTTATGACGAACTGTATGAGTCAAAACTGAAGTGTGACATGAATCATTCTGTGAATAGGAAAAGGAATCTTACTTCCTAAATTGTGTTTTGTCAGCAGTTATGCTCCGTGCTGAAAAATATAGACCCTGTAGCCAATGATGGATAGCTTTACTGGTCTAGCATTAAAAAAGAAAGAAAGAAGGAAGGAAGGAAAGAAAGCAAAGCATTTTTTTTTCTTAACAAGACAAAAACAGAACCAAAATCCTCATAGCCATTCAGAATGAGCTCTGGACTTATCTTAGTGGGGAAATGGTAATATACTTAACCAGGTTTTAGTGTATCAGCCTCTTCCTCTTTGAAAGTATACGGATAGCAGTCTTGACGTTTGAATTGTAATATGAATACACAGACAATCCTGTCACACTGTACAGGTCACTGAGAGAGGAAAGGAAGCAGAGCATCTACACTAGGTGACCACAGTCATGCCTTGTGTTTGCAGAGTGGAGTCAGGAGGCAGACTGAGGACTTGTTCTAAGTGTCTGAGTATGCAGACTGTCCTCTTCATCTGGAATGCTCTACTGAAGCATCCGCTGGACCTCCGAAGCAGACATTTATTTCTAGGTTCTTTTAGCCCTGGTAGATTCTATACCTGTGCAGGGCCTGATGCACGGATGCCACCTACTCACTGTGGCCTCACACAATGGAAAGAACACAGTGGCTTGGGGTTCCTGTCAGTAAAAGGGTTCATATCCTACTTGTGTGGGTTCTGCATGATAGGTCTAATTCCTTCCCAAAGGCCCCAGATCTTATAAACCTAGTGCTTTAAGGATAGGTTTCAACATCTAAGTTTAGGGGGCTTTACAAGTATTCAAACCATAACACATTCTAGTCACCTTCCCCATAGGAATGGGCACCAGTGTATTAAGACTTTCAAACATTGTTCACAGGTTTCCAATGAGTGCATTAACTAATCAGAGTTCCAATTTGCCAAAGTCTAGACATTTCCACTGGGATTTTGTTAAATGGGATAGAGAAAGGGTCCAAAGAAATTGACAGGAAGATGTGAACAAAGGCTTCAAAATAGCCTTGTTCCCAGGTGGTAAAGCAGACCATTTGCTTAAAAGGATCCTGGTTGCTCCAAAGTGATAAAGGTGGGCTCATGTTTGTAGGATTTCAAATGCAGGAGCTGTGTTTGTTCTGACAAACAAGAAACTGCTCAGGACTTATCATGCCAGTTATTGATACTCTTGACCTGGTATTATACAGAGAATATGTCATGTTGTAAAGACACTTGTGCCCCTCGGCAGCAGAAGGTTTGACTAAAGTGCCATTCCTGAAACACATAAGGGTCAAGCCCTTTGCATGTTTGAGGTTTTAGGATGCCATGGTAGTTTCAGCTTGCATGTTCTGTGCTGCCTCACGCCTGCTGCTTCCATGCATGTTATTCTCTGTGTTAGCCTTATTGCATTCTTTGCTTGACTATCTATAGCTAAGGTGTCATCTTGCTCATTTTTGAAATCATCCATGTTAGGCCAGGCTATGCTGAAGCAATGAACCCTTCCAGATGGCCGTGAATAAAATCAGACTTGTTTCTAGTGTGTGTTACATGTCAATTGCAAGTAAGTGCAAGGGACCTGACCACCGCAGTCATTTGGTCCTATTGAGCGATGGAGACTTCCATCTCACATCATGCTTCATGGTAGATGAAGGTGAGAAGGAAAACATGAGTCACCTTGTGATGGCTTCTGAGGTCACAAATGAGGTCACATTTTATTGGCCAGGAAGTCAGCTATCTAAACCTGCTTTTATAAAGCAGCAAGTTTCATCCTTCATGGGGAGGAACAGGTAACACAATTTAAGACAGAATCCTACATGTTGCAATCCCTTTTGTTGGCATCTGCAAAACCAACAAATTAGTGTAAAAAACACGGCTGTTCATCCCCACTGCTCACTGTAGCCAGGCATTGGGTGAAGTCTGATCTTTCTTTTATCTCATCCAATCCTCATAGTAACCATAAAGTTGTCATTAATTGTTATGAACATGATTGATTCATATAATATTTCTTGGGAGGAGAAACTATGATCATCTCCATTTTGCAGATAAGTCACAGAGTCACAGAAGGCTGTGACTTTCTTAAGATCATAAAGCCAATATGAACTATGAAGCCAGTTTCTAGAGGTTGTCTTTTTTAACTTCAGTGACAACTGTAACATAAGTGCTTGCTACGGATGAGCTCTGCCTGAATTTCATCCGTTTCCATCCATTTGCCTCCTATAGGAACCTTTCCTCATTGGGCTTCAAGGTCAACACTCTAGACACTGTGTCATATTGCCAATACCTTTGCTCATTTGTAACTTACTATATTCAGACCTCTGCGATAGGACCAGATAGGCTTAAATCAGAATTTAACAAAGGAAACACTCATGTGGGACCAGCTGACCTTTCTCTAATAGCTCAGGGAGAATGCCAAGTGTGTGCATTTGTGGTTGATCTGCAACTCACAAACAATAAATGTCTGTGGGTCTCACCTTCCTTACTAAGACTTAGAGCAGTTGTTCCCAACCTTTCCAATGCTGTGACCCTTTGGTACAGTTCCTCACATCCTGGTGAACCACAACTATGGAATTATTTCATTGTTACTTCGTAACTGTAACTTTGTTATTGTTGTAAGTCATGATATAAATATCTGATATGCAGAATATCAGTGTGCAACCCCAAAGGGATCTCAAGCCACAGGTTGAGAACTGCTGACTTAAGGGCTATTTTAGTTTTATATGGGTGTGAGCATTGCGTTCCAGGCTCCATGATAACTTATATCTCACATCTGCATCTGCCTGTGTAGCTTGGTTTGTTCCTTTTTTCTTCTTCTTCTGCATCTATTGATTCCTTAAATGACTATTTTTGGAATAAATCAACATTAAGGCCTAAGTCCAAGGCACTATTTGAGAAACTGAGGAAGTAAATTGAGCAGGTAGATGTCTGCCTTCATGGGAAGAGTATGATGGTATACAAACTAGTGGATGTCAAATACTAGGGGGAATATGAGGGATGGGCATGGATAGGGAGTGATGGGCAAGAGGAGAGGTGTTTAAACTGGAAGTTGATGAAGATCTTCAACAGTGAGCGATGGAAGAAGTGGCAGGAGTCATGCAGGTATCCTGACAGGGTGTAGCTAGTGCAGTTTTGAGGATCAGTAGGAAGGCCAGTGTGCCTGAAACAGAGCAAGAAGTACAGGGAAAGCTGGGCCATAAAAGATGCAGAGGTAAGGCAGGTAAACCATCTAGATCTCTGCAGGCCATCATGAGACCTATGCATATTCTTCAGAGCGAGAGAAGGTGCCTCTGGAGGTTCTAAGCAGGAACTCACCATTCAAAAGTCACACTCCAACTTCCAGGTGGAGAAAAGGAAAACCAGCGTCTCCCCAAGAATGCAAGGTTAAATAAAGAACAGCATAGACAAAGCCTGGTTGAGGCATCATGAAGACTGGCCAGGAGTTTGTCAGTTAATTGGAAGGAATGTCTGTGAGGAAATGTTGAGTGGAGAGCTGGAATATGGATAACATCACATTTTAATAAGGGTTTTCACAACCTTCCATGGGCATATGAACATGCCTTTATGATTGCTATCATAGACAACTGGAGAAATGTATGGAGAAATGTATATGTGATATGCATAGGGCCACATGGCTTATAAAGGGAGCGAAAATTGCTCTTCAGAATTTTAGTAGGTGGCTGTAGATATGGCTCAGTGTTTAAAAGCCTGCTGCTCTTTCAAAGAACCGAAGTTCAATTCCCAGTACTCATGTGACAGTTCACAACTGTCTGTAGCTCCAGTTCCTGGGGATCTAAGGCCCTTTTCTGGCCTCCATGGCTACAAGGCCATGGATGCAAAGTCATATGGAAACAAAATACTAGTATGCAAAAATAAAACAATAAAAATAAAATTTTTTAGTATGTTTGAATTAATCATCATTATGCATTTAAAACCCAAAATAATGTGATGTGTATTGTGCATATAGTTTTTTTATATATGGTACTATATTTATTGTATATGTCTCATATGTATACACACACACATATATATATATACATATACTGTCATAGATAAGATGGATAGACTGATGCTTCTCCTATGCAGATAAAAGTATGGTTATCTGACAGTCCTTCCTGTAGAAACAAAGAAAAGAGAAATCCCTTTTTTGAAACAAATACATAAATAACAGAAGCTAATATGCATTGACAAGGATGCATAGAAATTATAAGTCTTACTACTGAAGGGATTTAAAATGGTTCAGCCAAGGGAGAACAATGCGGATGTTTTAAGAACCGTTTTTACACTGGGTTACCACAAGTTCAATTATTTTTATTGTGGGGGTATTAGACTCTACAGCAGAGTCTTGAAATATTGGACATCCATGTTCATGGCAGCCTTGCTCACAACAGTCAAAATTAGAAATAACCCAATTGCAGCATGTATGTATGATTGCTATCATACAGCTTTCCATATGATCCTCTGAAGATGTTGTACTCTGAGGAGTAAACAAGGCACACAAAGGGGTAAATAGCATCATTTCCACTCTGTGGAATGCAGAATTAGCTAAATATAGAGATACACAACTGAGTATAGTGGATTTCAGGGTCTGAGAAGGTGGGGTGTGGAGAGCTAGTGTTTGGTAGGCAGTTTTATTGGGGAAAGATGAGAAGGGACAGTAGTGATAATAGTCATCCAACAGTGGGAATGATAAAGGTGCCAAGCAAGCTGTACACCTAAAGGGGGCTGGAGAGGCAAATCTTAGGCTCTGCATATTTTATCACGCTTTTAAAAGTGAAAAAGGAAGGAAAGGAAGAACCACATAACTGAGAGTCAACCATCAGTGTCCTTCTCCATAAAGTCAAGGCCAGGAAAAGCTCCATGGACCCTTCGGCTTCCTCTTCTTGGAAGCCTGTGTAAATTGGGACCTCATGGTTTTCTATGTTCCATATTTCACAGCATCAGCTTGCTCCCTCCACCCCCACCCCCCAAGCCAGATCTCCTGAACACATTCTTTCTCCTGCATAAGATCTTAGGTACATTTGGAGTTGGAAGTCCCTGGGAGGAGACAGATGATAGTGAGCATAAATCACAGAGACAGGCCTTGAGACAGCCTTTGAAGGGAACAGCTGTGGAAAATGCAGGTCTCACACTCTGGCAGGGAAGGGGCATGTGGAGCTTTGATGATAAGAGAGGCAGAAATCATGCTGGAATTTCTTAAGGTTCTCCCCGCCCCGCACCCCACCCCAAGGTTTCAAAGCTGGTTGTTTTTAATCTTGTTTCATATGTTTTGTTTATATGTTTATATTATTTAATCTTCCATATATGTTTTAAAATTCTTAGCACATATAATTGCACAAATTAAATGTGTCTGGCATTACCATACATACATACATCATGATGTCATAGTGACTATTCCTTAAAGACCATTGCACATGAACATTTCCCCACAGGAGAGAGAAATTTATTTCACTTGGTCAGAAGCAGCCAAGTCCACAGAAGTGTCTTTAGCTGTGCCTGGCAGGCAGCCAAATGGGAGACTGCCATCAACGCGCATGATGCACATTTCAAGTGCCTTTTAGAAATGAGGACACCGTGTTTCTCATCCTCCTTGCCCCCTAATCACCATGTACCCAGGAAGCAGCAGATGTTCCACATCGGGTGTGTATAATGGCTTGGCAGACACCTGCTAATGCAATACAGGTTGTAGTTTTCAGCCTAGGTATCATCTGGTAAGACAAACAGAACCTCCAAGGAATACCTACCCTCATTTAAGGCAGCATTGGAAGAGCTAACTTCATGCTGGAGATATGGGCCAGTATGGCTGATCAAAGGACCAAAAGGCAGTAACAGATCCAGGACTCAGCTCTGTACCCAGAGAAATGTGCTGTTAAGCAGTGTGAGGGCAGAGACTTAATTGTGGACAAGGATAGGTGGAAAATGAAATCCTCCTGGGAGCATGCAACTCACGGCTGCAAATATTCTGCACCATGATTTCTATCTCTTCCCCCAACTTTCTTCGCTAGGCTAGAGGTGTGGACTAGCATCTTTGATTTCTTCTGACTTCCAGGCTTGCATTTTTGCTAATCTGGACCTGGGGGCAGAGTCCGGTCTGTCCCTCTCCTAAGGTCTCTGCTGTTTCTTTCTTGTTCACCATTCTGTGTCTCCTTCAGTGACAAAAAGAGATCAATCCCTCCCTTAGTGGTGGTGAATCAGACTGCTTAGGCTTGAGGCTTGGCCAAAAGGGAAGCTCTTGAGTGCTGGTGCTGAAGAGCTCAGGTATAGCAAGAATCCCTCTCCAGGGCTGGAGTGAAATGAGCTTGCTCCCCTGTGTTGTCTGCAAACCCACGGAAGTCATATGAAGTTGCTGCCTGAATCCCTGGTTGGTTCTGCTAATTCATTCCACATGTTTCGTCTGCTGTGTGGTGAGAAAAATTCCAGTGTCAGGTTGTGCTGGAGACCAAGTCAGAGCAGCTACCCCTGTCATCTCTGTGATCCTCGGCAGATGCGTTCCTGGGGCAGGGCGGCATGACCAGCTGGCCACTTAGGCTCTGTATGTGTCAGGAAGGATGTACTGGTGTGGTGTGGGGAGCTGGGCAAGGCCTCTGGCAGGACATCCTAGTGTCGAGAGCCCTCTAACACAGAGGCCTGTCATACTGAGGATGGCTGAGAAGTCCCTTCCTGAGGCCGATCTGACCATATGAGAATTGTTTTACATATGTGCTCTGCTCACACCATTTTGCTCAGTTGGGAATGCTCTCACTCTCCATTTACCAGAGTGGAATGGGATTCAGAGAAAGAAGTCAACGCACATGCTGAAAATCACCCAGCCAAGAAGTGGTGCTCTGAACTTGAACTTAATTGTGTTGAGCAGGCTGTGCAGTTCTCATTAAAAGGGGTGACTGACAGTTCAGGTGGATCTTCAGCGAATAGGAGAAGCCTGTGGTAGGGAAGGGAGGTACAGTAAAGAGAGAATGCCCAGAAATATTTCCCATGCCCTTTCTCATATCCATCCCCTTTTTGTATCTTGTGGATGAAGAGCTAGCAGGCTTAGAAGGTACAGTGGATACTCTGACATTCTATAATTTGGTTTGCACTCTTAAAGTATAATTACATCATTCTCCCTTTTCCTTTATCCCTTCTCTCCACTCCTGTATCCCATCCCGTTTTGCTTCATCTAAAATTCATGGCTTCCTTTTTTTTTAATTTCTGTTGCTACATGTTTATATAAATATATAAATAACCCAAATCCGTTTAGTATTGCTCACACGCATATTATTTCAGAGCTGATCACTTGGCAGTATATAACCACTTAGAGGGTTCACCCTGAGGGAAGACAAAAGCAGTTCTTAGATGCCGTTAATTTTTTATGTAGGGGTGGGACCTGCTGTTATGTTATGATAATGTATATGCCCTGTATAGTGGCTGATGTCGATGGATGGGGGGCTTGTCCTATGTAAGGGGGGGGGAGACCGGCGGCCATGGAGACACTTAGACTAGGCCCATGTGGAGAGACTTTATTCTAAAATGGAGAAAGAAAGATGGATACATAAGATAGAAATAGATAGACAGACAGGTAGATAGATGATGGATGGATAGATAGATAGATAGATAGATAGATAGATAGATAGATAGACAGACAGATAAATAGATAGATGATAGGGGAATAGATAGATAGATAGATAGATAGATAGATAGATAGACAGATAAATAGATAGATGATAGATAGGGGAATAGATAGATAGATAGATAGATAGATAGATAGATAGATAGATAGGTGGATAGATAGGTGGGTGGGTGGGTGGATGGATGGATGGATGGATGAATGGATGGACGGACAGATGGATGGACAGACAGGCAAACAGACAGACAGACAGACAGGTGGATAGATAGATAGGTGGTGGAGGGGGGAAAGAGGGGGTCAGAGATTCCTGAGCTCTGGCAGGGTGGGGACAGGGAAGGGCAAAAAGAGAGAGAAGGGGTTGAAGGTAAAACACCTTTCTAAATAGAGCTTGACATCTGAACCCTGGCCAGGCCTGACTAATTGCTATTGGCCAGGGCTTCAAGGGTTAGAACAAAATTCTAACACCTTCAAGATTTCCTCATCTGCATTAGCATCTCTATTGGTGTCCCTGTGTAGGTCTTGTTTAGGCAGCCATATTGCTGAAGTCTTCTGGGTGAAGCTTCCCTATGATTCCCAGGATACACAACTGTGTTGCAGATTTCCTGGTTCTCCAGCAATCTTTTCACCATCTTTTCCTTGATTTTCCTTGAGTTTTAGAGGCAGGAATTGTGTCCTAGATGTTTCTCGTGGGATTGGGCACCTCACGATCAGTTGTTCTCTGCTTTTTGACCGGTCCAGGCTTTCTATAATAGGCTCTGTCTGTTGCAAAAGGAAGAGTCTTTGGTGGGAATGAAAGCTGCATTTGTCTATGGGTATAAAGACAAGTATTTAGAATATAGTTATGAATTTTGTTGGCTCATTAAAGTGGAGATAGCAGGCTCTCTTCTAAGATCCACAACCTTCTTAGCCCTGAGTAGTTGGTTACCTTTCCAATATCAGGCATAATTTCCCCCTAGTTGAGTGGGCCTTAAGCCCGATTAGGCAATTGTTAGTTACTGTCAAGATGAGAAGCCATTGCTGTGCTGCTAACCTGCTATTGTTGGGATTAGTAGACATGTCAGCAGAGAGGACTGCAGCTTTTCCTCTCTTGTGTATCTCTAGCACCCAGCAAGCCAGTCCTCTGGGAAGAGGCTTTCAGGCCAGATTCCCAGTCATGTGTCCCAAGTACAAAGAGTCTTCAGCAATAGAGACTTACCTTCAACCTCTGGAAGGTAACCAAGAGCAACAGCAATGCCCTATATTCTTTAGGTTTCTCCCCGACTCTCCTGACCAGCGACTCAAAAGGAGATGCTTGACACTGATGCCTTTGTTAGCTGCTGTCTATAGATCTGGGGGGTAGCATTATCAGCACCAGTGGATTAACTTTAACTATAACTAAACTATAAGCTATTTTTACACGTACATACACATACGGTTATGTGCATTACATATAATTTTGGTAAATAAAAAGCAGCATGATTTTTTATGGCTTTCCCACATATCCTTAGTGTTATTTTTTTTCATTCTTCCTCCATCTCCATCTGTACTGACTTCCCTCCTTACATTTGATTAAAGTCCCATCACCCATTTTTTCATTTCCTCCTTTATATCACTTACTTTTTAAAACTTTCTTTACAACACACAGCCCCATCTTGGGTTTTTCTAGAGATGTAAACTCTCGCTCCCAGCTCCAGGCCTGGGCAGTGCTAACCTCAAGAAAAGGAGAGTCAGCAAGGTTTGGGAAGTCAGGGTAGTAGTCTGGGACCTGCACCGAGGTTTTACCTGGGATTCTTGTCCTTATTTACCATCAAGTAAATATTATTAGCATATGGTCACATATACTTATTTCCCACATAATCGCCAAGTCAATGCAGTTATCAGGGCCATTGACAATTTCCTTACAGTACTCCTGTCCTCTACCCTCCCAAGGAATTCATGTGTTTCCTACTACAGTGCAAACCTGATTCTGTACTATATGTTCTAGGCTCACTGTTTGTTTACACACTTGCTCTTTCTGCACTCATGTGAGTCTCCCAGATTAAGGAATTATGTGTTTCTCACCCTCAGTTTAACAGTGTTTATTTAGTGTATGATCTAGTATCGGGGTTTGTAAAGTGAGCAAGAGAGAGAAGGGGGGGAGAAGGGGAGGAATCCGGCTTGTTTGGGTCTTTGTAGCTTCAAATTCATAGGAAATCTTCAGTGTGCATATGGGACACTGGGCAAAGCTGCAGCACCATGTGCTGGGGCTCCCTTTGCCAATCTGCTTATTTTTCAAGCCTCCCGATGTGCATGTGTAAACACACACACTACAGTGGTCACAACTTCATGTTTGAGTCAAAAGATTGAATAGACTTCACTACTGTTCTCTTTAAAATTTAGAGACAAAGCATGAAGTCCTTTTTAATTTTTCTGGAGTCAAAGCTATGGCTAACATAACTTTCAGTTTTTAGATGCATATGTGTGTGTCCCCATTTATGTGTTTGGTGCCTGCATGTGGTGTATATTGTGTATGATTATGTGCAGGTTGTGTGTAGTATGTGTAAATATATGTGTATGTGAGGTGTATGTGCATGTGTGATGTGTGTGTATATAAGGTATGTATGTGTGTGTGTGATGTGTGTATGTGATATGGGTGTATATGTGTGCCATGTATGTGGTGTGTGTATGTGTGTGAGAGAGTATTTGGTGTGTATAAGTAGTATATGTGTGTGAGTGTATGGTGTGTGTATGTGGTATGTGTATGTGGTATATGTGAGTGTTAGGTGTGTGTGTACATGAGTATGAGGTATGTGTGGTGATTGTGTGTGTATGTGCATATATATATATATATGCATGTGGTGTGTGTCCATGTGAGCTTGTGGTGTGTATATGTGAGTATGTGGTATATGTTCGTGTGTCATATGTATATATGTATGTGGTGCATGTGTGGTAATGTATATGTGTGTGTGCATGTGACTGCATCATGTGTATATGTGGTGTGTGTGTGTGTGTGTGTGTGTGTGTGTGTGAGAGAGAGAGAGAGAGAGAGATGTGTTCATCTATGTAAATCAGTAGTTAATTTCTCAAAGCTTACTTTTTATGGAAGCTCTGAAAGCTTCTCCCTGTCACTTGTTTCTCTAAACACAAAGCTGTCAAAACTAATGGAAAGAAAATTCACAGGCACAGGTCAGAAACAGTGTTAGCTGTCGGCACATACAGTCATTCCTGTAGGTCATTCTCAGACAGGCTCATTTGTAGCAATTTTCCACAGCTGCATTTGAATTCAGTTATCCTATCCTGGCTCCCAAACATTGCTTAGTGCATGCATAATGCCAGATTTAAAAGTCCTTTGACAAATGGTGTTTGAGCTACTTTATGCTCATAACATTTGCTATATTATGCAAATTGTTCTTCAATTCTACTGTGGTGATAAGACATAGCCATTGGCTTTATGAAATTTTCATTAGATGCCTAGAGAAAAGAGCAACGGAAACATGCAGAGAAATGATTACACACAATAATAAGAAAAAGTGTGATGAGTGTGATAAGAAAAAATTGTCTGGAAGATACAATAAAAGACCACGCTACAGGCCAGTGCTCTCAGGTAAGGTGCGGGGGACGTTTGCTTTGTTATGACCTGGAGGATGAAGGACATAGGGAGATCACTAAAGACAGTGGGGCAGCCTATGCACAGATCCCGGAGCAGAAAAGAGAATTTCATAGTTAGAATGTAGCAGAGGCCACAGAGGCTATAATCACTTGAGAGGAATCATCAGCTAAGACAGAAGGTCAAGGGGACTGACCGGCTGGTAGCTTCATGAGCATGATGAGAAGATACATTTCATTTGAAGCTTAGTCAAAAGGCATTGAGAGTTCAAAGCCAAGGGATGGGCCTGATCCACTTATCTGTTAAGGAACTCTGTAGCAGGGTGTGGCCTGCACAGAAGCACTGGTAAACACAAAGACCCTGCTGAGAAGTCAGGAACATCTATCCTGGTTAAAGATAAACTGGACTAGTGGCTGCAGAGGAGGGGAAATGGATGCATTTGGATGAATTTGTTGGATGTGATTTGTTGATGGATCTGATACAGAGTAAAAAATGAGGAAAGAATGAAGAGAAATCCTCAAGTTTCTTGTTCATGTTGACTGAGGCCACTTTGTTCAGACACTATACTGAGGTGGAACAATTAGACAGTCAGGAATAAGACACATGGGCCATCTCTTCCTCAGTTTTCTGCAAACCTCTGATCTTCACAGTAAGAACTGGGGTACCACCATGGCCAGTTTCTAATGTTTCATTAATGGGATTTTTCAGAAGGTACTCAGGGTACAGACAATGTTGTTGGGACAAGAAAAAGTATGAGCCAGTGTTACATGTGACTAACACAGAACTAGGGGTTTAGTTAGAAGGCATAGTGATAATTCAAAGGAGTTTTATCAAGGATCTAGACACTAATGGTGATAGTTACAGTTCATTAATTCCTCTCATAATATCAATTCTCATGATACTCTTAAAAGATCAGTTCCAGTCACGACCTCATTATAGAGTTAGGGAAACTGAAGCATCAAAATAATTTGCTTGGATAGCAGTGAAGCAAAGATCAGAATCCAGATAGGCTGTCTCAAGGTGGAAGGTGGATTGTGGGAGAAAAAAGGTCCCCACTTAATGACCCCGTATTAGGTGGAACATGGTAGTTGAGGAGAGAGAGGAAATAACACAGGAACAGTAGGCACTGTTACAGACAGCATCTGTCATCCTTTGTCTTGGCAGCTGCTTGGAAGACCCACTTGTGTGGCATAAGACAGCCCATTATAATCTTGAGTGACGTAGTCTGGCAGGCAGGGGTTCCCAGCCAAGGTTGGTGTGCACGTGTGTAATGTGAAAGCTTCATCGGAATATCAAAGGGACTAAGGTCCCGTCCTTCCGCTTTCTCAGAGATCTAGGAGAAACAGCTTGCAGAGTAGAAAGCCAGAATGCTTTGCCTGTGCCCTGTCTCCTAGCCATAGGGTAAGTCATGCTAATGTCGCTGAGCCTCAGTTTCTCCACTGGAAGGAAACTGGAAATTATTTTTCTCTTGATGACTACAGTAAGGTACTGTGAAGGGTGAAGATTGTCGATGGGTTCTTGGAGATAGTTCAGCGTTTCACAAACACATGGATACTTGGCTAAGTATATAAGTACATACCAGCCAGGAAATGAGCTCCACACCATCCAGACTTCATTCCTGTTGATAAATATGTAATCAGATCTAAGGAAATAAAAATCTGCATTCCAGATTTCCATAGAACTGTGTTGTCTTCTGGGACTATGGTCAGTCATCAAAGTGAGAAAATTCTGTTCAAAACAAAACTATTCAAAACAGTGAAGAGCTGGAGTTGGAGCAAAGGAATAAAGAAAGTTTAGAAGCAAAGAGAAGCTCTGATTTATCTCTTCCTACCTCTGAGAGTATATTGACTATTCCATCACTCCCTTCCTATTTGTAGGTAAAGTCTAAAGGAGGCAGAAAAGCCTAGAATATTGATCTTTATGTCTGCCTCAGTTCTGGCTATAATGTTTCTTCACATGTCTTTGGGGAGATTATTTTACTATGTATCAGAGTCCAGAAAGGAAAGTAAGCCAAAAGGCACCAGAGAAGACAGGAGAACCTACATGTCAGAGCTCACAAGAAACAGGGATGCTTTATGCTCTTTCCAGTCTCACATCTGGGTTCCATGTCACCCCTGTATCCATGGTGGATGTCTGAGTTGAAAGAAAGATGAACACCAGGAAAAGCTTGCTTAAGAGGACGTGGGAATTCCATCCCATACACCCTTGCAGTGCTTCCCCAAGTTAACCTTGAGACAAGTCGGCAGGCTTAGTGGAGCATTATTTCAAAGTTTCATAATCTCCTACTTGACAGCAGCTGGTGGTACAAAGTGGAGAGTCTACTGGATCTGATTATGTAACAGATGGTTCTGTTTTCAAGTTTTCTCCAACTGTTCAGATGTTTTTGCACTAGATCCACATTGCCCATCTGATGCTACCCCCTGGGGCTGAGCTTTAATCTGAATTCTAGTTTATAAAATTGCCCCCCCCCACCTCAGTTGTCCAAAAGAAAGAGAATCCCCAAACACTACCAAGCATCCACAGGGCCCAAACAATGACTGTACATGAATACAGGAGGATTGTTCTCTAGGGCAGGTCTTGACTCAATCAAATCTCCTGCCAGAGGTGGATACAATGTGCTCTATTTGGAGAAGCCTCAAAACTCAGCTTCAATGACCTTGGGGTTGAACAGTGTGTTCCTTCCCTCAGGCAGCACATGTTAACACATCTCAATTCTTAGTAGCAAATTAAAAGTTCTTTAGGAGAGAATGAAGGCCCTAAGTGACTGTGTTACTGGATCATTACGTGTCTCTAATAGTGTCACCTGGCTCCGCAGTGGGGTTTTCTCTTCATTATTTCCGGGTCTTTCCCACTGCTGTGCACTGATGGCTTCCTGGTTCTTCCTCCACTACAGCTGCCTACAGCTGTCACCCTCCCACTCCACCCTGGCTTTTCTGCTGTTTTCATCTTCCTGCCAGCATTATGAAATTTAATTTATAACAAAAAAATGTTCTCTGGGTCTTCTTTTCTTTTCCAATTTCTGGTTTCTTTCACCATTTAGAACCACTGCCCTACCTCAGGTTTTCCAAGCACCTATTTCCCAGGACTCTTTTTTTGTCAAAACTGCCTTTTCTTTGCCCAAACATATGATCCCAGTGGACACAAGAAAGAACAGAGAGGCCCATAAAGGTTTCAGCATGCTCTGGAATTAGGGCAGCACACTGGTGGAGGGATGTGCTGTGTTGGAGATCCAGGGCTGGACCGCTGCATGGCATAACAGGCATCTTTCTCTCAGAAAATAACAAGGAATATGACGTCTAAAGCTATAAGGTAATCAGTCTGGCACTCCTAAAGTTTTACATGTCCATGGCCTCCCTTGTAAGGAGCAGACATCCAGGGGACAACTGTTATGATTCACGGCACATAGAGGTCACTTGGTAAACCAAACATGGAGGCAGAACATCCTGTATGGAGGATATGCCCCTAGGTGTGGCTAAGCAAATGTGCCTACCCGCCCTCTTAAAAGGAGCTGCCTGCCACATGAATCTCCCCTCTCCCTCCCCCTTCCCCTCCTCTCTCCCCACCCTCTTTCCCTCTCTCTCTGCAACTCCCCTGAATAAACTCTGGTTTGGCATCTGGCAGTGTGTGCGTCTATCTCTCACACGTGAAACTAACAACAGCTATTTTCCATCTCTAGGAACTGTTGTGTTATCTGATGGTAACACTTCATTGGACTGACCAGTGCTGTTGAAGGACCACGGTATGGAAGAGACACCCTCACTCTATATATTTCTGAATCTAACATAAGTATTGAGCAATTCTAGTTACGGGTCAGCACAAAATGGAACCCAGGACAAGTACTCTTGTTCAGTGATGACAAAGAAGTATATGAGATCATTTGTAGAACATCAAGCTAAGCGTAGGGCTGATCTGATCTAGAGACTGACCTTAATACTACAGGTGTCATGTAGTTATAAGTAGAACACTAGACAAAGTCATGTCCAATTGGGAAGACACAATTTTCTCTATCGAATGAATTACACACACGTCTTTATACAGAAAATGAAATGTTAAACACTAAACAAACACTAAATACTTACCCTTCTTTGTCTTAGTTTTGGTTTTTATAAGCTTCCATATGTTTAGTACTGATAGTAGGCCCAAAGATTATGTCTGTCATCATCATCACGGGATGTCAATAGTATTTCAGGTTTTCTGATTTTCCTATGCTTACTTCCATGTGAAGATGGAGAGAATTTTACTTAGTAGATTTTTTTTTAATAGAATTATTCTTAGAAATCTATTTTGTACCTATATGGAAGAAATTCTCAATGAGCTTCTAGTGAAAACATGAACTCCTATTAGTGAATTTAAGCAGCAGAATATGGATCCACAACTGCTAGGCATAGTACTAAAACAGGACCCTGTGGGGATGCTGAAGGGATAAACAGAACAGGAAAGCAAAAGAAAGGAGGTAAGAATGATCTCCAAAGAGACAGGGTTGGCTCAGGAGAAGTGAAAAGGGAGCGACATCTTGTGACCCAACAGTAAAAAGGGAACTTCAAGATGATAAATATTTGAGAAGAAATTTTTTTTTCGTTTCTTGCATATTTGTGTCATGAGGCATCAGTTTTTCCGGTCTCTGATACAACATTTACAGCAGAGTATAGGTTGTGTTCTAGTATCTTGTGTTCTGTGTGTATATAGATGTACAGTAGATGCTGATTTCTTATGTTCAATCACAAGACAGAATCTGCACCCAGAAGGACACATCAAAAGGGATCCAAGACTATAAAATCCTTAAACTCTCCTGGCTTCCTTCATACTCCATTATGGAGCGTCTCTCTTTCCTGTCATCCTTGAACTAGCCAAGGCTTCATGTTGTTATAATTCGTGTCCTTTGACACTGTCTACTATGAATGTTGGAGCAATAACACATCTTCATCTCGGCACTTTGGGAAACTTACTGAAAACTTCACTCCTGGGAAGAGAGATTCCTAAAGTTCTGGAATTTCATAACTCTTAAATAAAACTATCATGACACATGTCTGTGGAAACTTCCTCTTAAAATAGAAATGTTCTTTAGATCTTAAAGTGTTAATTAATATTTTAGAATTGATAAATGAGTAAAAATGTGATTTAGTCATTAAAGTCTTAAAAATTCAGCTCATGCTTCTTAGATACCAGCTACAGTCTAAGAACTCATTTATCCCACTTCATGGAATGTGTGCTTTATTGATAGCTCCCCTAGTTTGTGTAAGATGGTATTTCAGTGAATTAAATAACTAGGAGTTTGGACTTTTGGAAAATTACCTTCTAGTGACTAATTTCTTAAGAAGGTTCCTCCGGCTGCAATAGATGCAAAGAATAGTTGAACTATAAATTTTATGGGCCTCCAGCAACAGGAAATATTATTGTCTTACTTGTTTTCTGTTGTTATAACAGAATGTCATAGACTGGGAAATTTATGAACAGTAGAAGTTGGCTCATGGGTTTGGAGATTAAAAAGTTCAGGAACATAGAGCCGAGATCTTGGTGGCCTTTGTGCTGTTACAACATGTCTGACAGAATCTGACCAAGCTCTTCCTGTTTCTTAGGAGCCTTCTCTTGCTCTAACTCATCACCTCATTATGATGGTGATCCATTTCTAATTGCTACTTAGAGGTCTCACCTCTTCATACTGAAAAACTGTCAATAAATTTCAATGAAAGTCTTGGTAGGGACTTTCCAACCATAGCATTGCCTTCCCTGGAGATTGGAATTAGAAAGCCACAAATTAAAGCAAGACCCTAAGATGATGCCATCTCTCACTAGGATGGATTAAGAATTTTACTTTTCAAGTTCCCACTTCTTTCTCAGCTCCTTTCTACCGTGTTTCAAGGTAGTTTGTGGTTGGTAGCCACATTGCTGCTCTTAACTGTCCACCTAGGGACCTTGAGGACATTGGTATGCTGTGTAATCCTGGCTACCATGTGCAACATTGCTTGTGGTGATTGTACATGGTGGAGGTGGCAAAGCTGAAGTCCTGTGCGGTGGAAGACAGAGGGACTTCACTGATGCTTTAGGGCTATAGTTTAGAGATACAGAACAAACCCAAATGCCATTTGGCTGAAACTGAGCTTGTAAATAAATTGGAGATGATAGAAGTTTTCATTTTGTGCAATTAAGTTTTGGGGCTTTAAAATGGGGCTTTACTTGGGGTTTAGCATTTGGGCTAACATTTCACTGTGAATTGAATAATTACAGGGAATTTATCTTATGTAACACTGGGATGGTCTTCATTGTATTAGTTGGATTCACTGGCAAGCTCTACTGGAATATGTGGCTGGGCATGATTAGAGATGGGAAATAGAGTAGACAGTGATTCTTATGCTTCTGGGGAAATTAACTGAGGAGGTAATCAATGTCCTTTTCCAACCCAGAGAACTCTTGGAGTAATAGCCAAATGGCTCACTCCATATACTCAAAAGGCTTTGCATTGGTAGGAATTATGAAAGCAGATCAGCCTACTGTCCTGTGGACTTCTGGGACTAAGGGTTCCTGGGTTGTGAAACTTCCAGCACTTTAGTGCTGAGAAGGTCTCAGGCACATCCTAAGCAAACAGAGATTCCCAATGAGAGTAGACTGCCTTCAACACAAAGCTCAGCATTCTCTTCTGGTCATGGAGAGGAAGGCAATGTAGAAGGAACTAATTGCCATTCCTCTTTGCTATGGGCCCTTAGGTTACAGTAGACTCTTTCTTCCATGAGGTGTGAGCATCGTCCTACACAGATGAAGACTGTAAAGAACTGACTCTGTACTTGGAAGTCTGATGCTATGGCTGGAGTTAAGTGGGGTGGGGCAGAAGTTATCAGTTTTGTTAGAATTTGAAATCAAGAATTCTAAGATGTTGTTTCTAAAACATGTTCCCTTGCTCACAGCAGACCAAAGGGCAACTATATTTTGCTAGAGATGTTGGCTTGTAAATAATAAAGCACAAAGAAGTATAAAATAGTAAGGTCATAAGGGTCTAATGCGTGGCAAACCTCATCTCCTATGTTATTTTTTTATCTTTCAATTTTGTAAATTATGCATATGCTTGTGTGTCTGTTTGTAGGTCTGGGCACATGAGTGCAGGGGTCTGCAGAGGGTAGAAAAAGTTGTGGGATCCCTGAAGCTGGAGTTATAGATTGTGGTGAGGCACCCAACGTGGATATTAGGTACTGAACTCAGGTCATCTGCAAGAATAGTATATGCTCTTAATGTCTGAGCCATCTTTCCTGCCCCAAGAGGTGGCCAGCCCTCTACTCTGGACAAATAACTAAGGACTTCTACCCATAATAACTTACACACTAGAAGGAGAGACAAATGTGCATAAATGCAAGTTCAGTAGAACACGAGGCTTGTATGTATGTATTTGTATATGCTTGTATTATACATAGACAAATATGTTTACGCTCAAGAATATATTTGGCAAGTATTTATAAAAGTAATAATTATTTTCTTTTTGAGGTTAGTAAAAATTGCTAGGCTTTATTGACAGCATAAGAGATTTCAGGAGGCAACAGAAGTTTATGTGATAGAGAAGAAGGGTAAAAATACACCAGATACATATTAACATAGGGATTGCCCTAATTTTACAGGGAACACTTTATGCTATATGACCAACATATCAATTTGAATGTGGACACATAATATAAAAGTAAAGGCCAACTAGGGAATACTGATTGGAGACACTATCTGCAATGTTATGGAATATAAAGTAAATGGGCTATTGAATGAAGCTAGTTTTAATAATTTCAGTGTGTTAATATTTAGTAGCAGCAATTGATACTTCTTTACCTTTAGTATTTACCAAGTCCTGCTCCTCATAATATAAAGTCATCTAGCAGAGAAGATGACTATCCTATTGCACACGAAGGAAAGTGAGCCACAGAAAGCACAGATCAGAAGCTCAGTATCACACAGTTGCTATAGGGTCACACATAAACCTGACCCTATGTAGTCTACCCCTCAATTACTATGGCATATTGCTGACAACTACCTTAAAGATAGATTTGTGAAGGAGAGGAGTCCTTTCTGCCGCATAGACCATTACAATCATTTAAGAGAATGTTGAAATATCCTGGGAGAAAAACAAACAGCAGCAGTACTGGGGAGAGGGGACACTAATGAATTAGAAAGATGTCCACGGCACGAGGAGCCAATGACCTACTGTATCTACAGGGCAAAGAAAGAAAGGCTGATTACTTCAAAGTTTCTGGTTTGGGTGAACTTAAGCATGAGGTCGAGTTTACCATGAACAAGAAACAGGATAGTTTGGTTTGGAAAGACAGAGTTCAGCTTTGACACTTGAAAGTGTTCATGGGATACCAGAAGCACTGTGGGGAGGATGTTGGAAGGATGGATGGATTCAATGAAAAAGGCAGTCTTGAGGAAGGAAGGGTTCCTAGTACCCAGTGCATTAGAAGGTCATGTAAGGTAAGGCCTGTGGAACTACCACTGGATCTGCTAATACAATGGTCACTGTGACCTTGACAAGAACAGAGTAAGTGGAGAGGTGGCTGGAAGCCAGCCTGCCATGGATGACAAAAGAGGAAAGTGAAGTCAGTAAGGAGTATACTAGATTTCCAAGAATTCGTTGGAAAGGGAGTGTGAATGCGTGGACATTACAGGAGATTCAGGGAAGACATTCAGCTGAGTTACCCTCTATTTTCTGACACTCAGGAGTCAGAGGAGGAGGGAGATCATGGTGGAGGAAGAAGCAGGCAGGGCACTCTTATTGATGGAAGCCCTGAGGTGAGCAAGCGGGAAGTTCACCATCAGAGCTGCGGAAGGATTCTCTCCAGTGGGTATGACTTCTTTGACAACAGGAAGTTGGAAGATAGTGTGCTCAGAACTGGATATATTTGTGCTTCTGGGCAGGAAATTGAGAATTTTCATGATACTTTCCAAGAAGTACTAGCAGAAGTCATTTGTCTGAAGAGTAGAGGGCTAGTCACCTTAAAGGAAAAAGGAAAAAAATCAGGATTGCACTTTGGAAAACACGTGCCAGAGGAGAATGCATCTCTGGAGAATTTGTTGGGTGCTAAGCACAGTTCTAGGTCCCATTGTACAATAATAGTGAAAATGAACTATAAATAACCTATGCCTTTGACCCTCTGGAAACTATTACTTACTGAGAGATTGCTGTAGACTGCATATTATGGCTCAACTTTGTAGGTAGGCCTCTTTACTAATAAAGTTAATGAAGGCTGATGAGTACACACACACACACACACACACACACACACACACACACACACATACACACAGACGACACACATACACATACTTTCTCTTTATGTACTGTTAATGACGATAAATTAGATTTTACTGTGAAGAATATAGCTTTAAATTGGGAGCAAGAAGAGGGAGTGTGTTTTTCTGAAAGTTAAGGATTAAAAATATGCTTAACCACCAAGGCATCGCTCTAGTCTCCCAGGAATTTGATGTGTTAAATACATAATGTGTGATAGTATATAACAAGCATTCAGTAAGTATTGATTGTAAAATTATTATTAAAATAAGAAGATTTGTGATTCCAAATAAAGTTGGCTCCCTAACCGGGGCTATTGCCAAGGCAGTTGTACTTCTTAGAAAGAATTGTGAAACTTCAACCTTTTGCCTGCAAGCACAAATAAATCCATATCTGAAGACATTATCTTCTGATCTCCTGTTTTCAAAGAAGTTGCATCCTCCCAGGGAATCCTCTCTATGCCCCTGTCTGCCTACCCTTTGCTCAAGCCACTTAGATCCATAAATAAATAGAGATGTCTATAGTTACCTTCTTTCCCATTGCTTCAAGGGTCCACTCTAGCAACCCCAGAAGACTTTGGCCACTTTTGCCCAGCACCCTTCTGGTTCCCAGTTCTATTACTAAAGAGAACTGAATTTGTGGTGGTGCCTGAGAACCTTTCCATATATTTAGCCCCTGCTCCCAAAGTGTAGTCAACAACCTAGAGCAGCAGTGTGCTCTTTGGAAAGGAAATGGTACTCTGGGGCAGAGCTCAGTAATCTGCTCATCAGACTCCTAGATGACTCCATGTTCACTCAAGTTCAAGCTTCACCTCCATGGATGACAGCTGTTGTGGATTTGTCCCTGTTCCACACCACACTACTAGAGACCTTGCTCACATTTAATGTCAGTGTTTGTCCCAGACAGGCAACAAGTGTTTCTAAATGTCATCAGGGGTATGTGCATGGCATGTGGTGATGGGGGAAGAAGGTGCGGAGAGGGATCCCAGTTCAGTGTGGGAGGGCACTCATTTATAATCTTCTAGGTGGGGTTACCTGCAGCAGGAGAATAATGGGGGGCTTGGGACAAAGGACAACTGTGACAGGCCTTGGCAACGGCCCAGGTTAGAAAGTCACAATTTTATTTGGAAACATGAACGTTTTTATTTTAATAATAATTTTATAATTAACTACCCATTGAGTGGTTGCTGTGTACAAGCCCTACACAGCATATATTTTATCACACAGAGTTACCAACAAAGAGGTTGCAGAAAAACCTAAGTGGCTCTTAGACCCATGTTGGGTTCCCAGCACCCATGTGGTGGCTCACAATCATCTGTAACTCCAGTTCTGGGCTTCAAGGGCACTTGTACTCATGTGATACACAGGCACACACATACACATAAAAATCATTACACAATTACAGATCAGTTCTAGTTTATATTCATTTTATAGAAAAAGAAAATAAATGTGAGGTTAAAAGTTTCCCTAAGTCACCGACCACTAAATGGCATGTTAGTCAAAGACTTTTTTGTCTCTAGTTTTTCAAATGATTGATTAAACTATAGTAGCCAGTATAAAAATAAAATTTGTGATTTCTCTGTTTCTATTTCTTTTGCACACACACACACACACACACACACACACACACACACACACACACACACAGAGAGAGAGAGAGAGAGAGAGAGAGAGAGAGAGAGAGAGAGAGAGAGAGAGAGAGAGAGAGAGAGAGGATCTTATCAGTAATTTAAACATCCACCTTTGTCAGTGGCTGATTTATGCACCCCCTGTTACTCTTATCCTCAAGCCTGTGCTGAGAGTCACTGAAGCTCACAGATCTGCATGTGTCCTGTCAGTGTGGAAGCTGGGGGCTGTTACTAGACCTTTCAAACCCTACAGACCTTAGTTCCCTGAAAAGATGACCTGCTGGGATGATGGCTGCCTGGAACTTTCCAGAGCTTTTGGCTCTCTGTTGGGCTGGAACTGCATTCAGGGCAAAGGGCTTTTTCTCTCTGTGGTATTTGGCTTTGTGCAGCTCAAATCCTAGCTCAGTTCTGGCAGGACCAAAGACTGTATAAGTGAAAAATAGTGGGACTAAAACCTCAGAACACGTTATGACCTTCAAGAAAGTTTGGTTTGGAAGGCGTTCTAGAAATGGTCTGAGTTTTTTGGTTGCAGATTTTTTTTTTTTTCCAGAATGCAATTTGACTTTCTTTAGAAGGCTGGCTATTCATGGTCTCCCAGAAGCCTGTAAGGCCCTAGTGGGCCTCACTCTGCTCCTCCCTGTGACTCTCAACAGCAATGTTACTGGTCTAAGAGAAGGGCAATGTTAGGGATTATTCTCATTACATGATGCCACACACCAGTAACTAGGCTGAAGAATCTTATAACCAGGATCCCACAAGTTCATAAGGGAAGAGAGGTGTTCTTATATTTGATGAGGAAAAGAAAGTAAAGATATACAACACCTTTTCCATGAATCTCAAGTTAATGGCAGCATGGGATCTGATCATCAGACAGTTTAATTGTAGAGCATTGCTTCTGAACCATAAGCTTGCCTTCCTTCCTTCCTTCCTTCCTTCCTTCCTTCCTTCCTTCCTTCCTTCCTTCCTTCCTTCCTTCCTTCCTTCCTTCCTTCCTTCCTTCCTTCCTTCCTCCCTCCCCTTTCTCTCTCCTTCCTCCCTTTATTCTCCTTCTACAATTCTCCTCTCCCTCCCTTTCCTTCTGTTTTCCTTTCTTTCTCCCTTTTTCTGGGGCTACCAGGGCAATCCATCCAGATTTTTTGAGTGCCTGCTGGCTGCAGATCACTGTACCGGTTCTCTAAGAGAATTAGAAGGTGGGCATGTGAGTGGTTAATGAGATCTTTAAAACATATAAAAGGAGGAGAGGCTGGAGACTGTCAGTAAGCTCCTTCCTCCCTTTGTGGACTGTTAAAATTAGTTTTGTTCAAAAATCTTCATTCTGCTTTGATTTTCAAATGAGGTCCTTGGTAACTTCTGATCTTTAGGTACTGGTTAGCACAGGAGGGAGTGAGTAAGGGGTGTTGTGGCTTATGTGTGGCTTTATGCTTGTGACTGGCACTTCATGTTTGACTTAAGACTATGTGGGATTAAAATGGTTTTAATTTGATCTGATATGGTCAACTGACACAGCCAGACCAATCACTTATACTGGCCTTGCCAGAAAAGACTTTCTCTTGGGACTAGGAGGACACAGCAGGCATAGGGCTTCTGGGGTTACCTTTCTCTCCTCTGATGAACACCAAGAGCAACACTCATGGAGAGTAACAGCCTTCGAAAGAAAAGAAGCAGCAAGTCCAGAAGAAAAACATTAAAATACACAATCCAGACATGGTTGAAACCAATCTGTTTGACCCACAAACTCCCAGTTTGACTTAAGCTTGGTTGAACTAGGTTTAAGCCATCTGCAAATATGCATGTCAAGTAGGAGTGTTTGTCATGCCCACAAAAGGTCAGGAGAGAGGAGTCTAGTCGAAACTTTCTCTGTCTTGCTCACTTTTCATGCCAACAACATAGGATGATGCCTGGCCCATAGTAGATATTTAATAAACATCAACCGAACTCAACTGGGAACATGTGCAACACATCTTGTTACTGCCAGTTAGAGAGTCATAATGAGCCTTAGAGCAACTTGCTACACCACTGTCTACTTCCTTGTACTTCCCTCTGGTTCTTAGTAAAGTATTTAAAACTGTCAGGCGTGTAGCTTGTGCCAGTCAGGGAAAGGAGAGACTTGTCTAAATCTAAGCTGAGAAGGGAAATTAGGATGTCACTGGAGACTGACGTCACAGATCGGAAAAGGATATCCATGTTCCATTCGGGTGGAGATGAGAAAGAGGGCTATTGGTGTCTCTCTCATCTCTTTCTTATTCCTTCTCATTCTCTTACTTCTTCTCTGCTTCCTCTTTCTTTACCTTCTTCCCTGTAACTCCTTTCCTGAGTGGGAGGTTTCTTAGGATCTTCAGACTCCTTCAGTTACTCGAGCCTCCCTCCCTCCCTCCCTCCCTCCTTCCCTCCCTCCCTCCTTCCCTCCTCCCTCCCTCCTTCCCTCCTTCCCTCCCTCCCTCCTTCCCTCCTTCCCTCCCTCCCTCCTTCCCTCCCTCCTTCCCTCCTTCCCTCCTTCCCTCCTTCCCTCCCTCCCTCCCTCCTTCCCTCCCTCCCTCCTTCCCTCCCTCCTTCCCTCCCTCCCTCCTTCCCTCCTTCCCTCCTTCCCTCCTTCCCTCCCTCCTTCCCTCCTTCCCTCCCTCCCTCCCTCCCTCCTTCCCTCCTTCCCTCCCTTCCTTCCTACTCCTCCTTTTCTTTCTTTTCCATTTCTGCTCCTCTCCCTTCTCCATGCTCTCTCTCATTTTACCAAACAGCCTATTCTTTCTTTCTCTGCCATCTTTAATTTTGCTCAACTGTTGCTCTCCAGGCACTGGTCTCAGTGATTCAAACTCATCCCAAGATTGACATCTCCCTCTGCCCCAGTATCCACGCAAAGTTTGAATATAGTTTATAAAGTGGAAGATGGAATCACAAGCTAGATGACTCAAACAGAAGGCCCTGAAGAGGGTCAGGCTTGTCAATGATCCAATGACAATTGGCTTTGAGTCAAGAGAAGCTGAATATACCCAGAGCACTCCATGGCTTGTCCCCAGATGCCCTGGGCACTTAGTTCAGCAAATGCTGGAAAATGTAACAGATCACAGGGAATTTCATACAGAGAAGGGCAAATACTTAAAAGGTAGAGGTCTTACCTCCACACCTCTGCTTTCAGTTACAGAAAGTTGGATTTTGGATAATATGTATGTATGTATGTATGTATGTATGTATGTATGTATGTATGTGACCACATACAAGTCACCACAAGGTCAGTGGGATAAATGATAAAAAATGGTTTTCTGGGTCTTAGAGAGGGATTACTTAAAAGTACTGCAGAGGACAAAGGGAATTATCTCTCAAAAGTGCAAGATAATACCAGGTGTCGACTGCAGGGGTGATGACATTGGGATTTGAAGGATGTCACTTTCAAATTAACTAAAGTTATTGACAGTTGCCAAGCCCAAGTTTTTTCTTTTAAATATAAGGGATAATCACACAGATACAGAAGGCACAGATACCAAGCACCTCATGTTATAGTCACTGGTGAGTGCTCATTTCCTTGAGGCTTAGTTAACATCTACAACACTCCCTTCCAGATGCTTCCCCTCTATTCTCTCAACCCTGAGTTAAGTCCTCCATTCTCCTGTGCTGCTAACACTAAGGTGCATTCGTCAGTCACTCTTAGCTGACAGTACTGGGTGACTGGCTTTTATTTCAGAATGCTTTGAAACTATGGCTGCTTCCCATTACCTTTTTCTCTGCAGCCCTGGGCAAGGTGACATGTGCATCCCAGGAAAACAGTTAATAGTAGCTAAACGGGATGTTCTGATGTGAACTGAGTATGACCTTAGGTAACCAGATGGACTTCTGATTTAGAGAAGAAAGAGATAAAATGTATCATCTTGCAAACATTTAAAATAAATGTGTGTCTATATATATGTTTGTGTACTGTATGACCTGACAATATTAAGACATAATTTGTGTGTAAGTGTGTGTGGCGGGCTCTATGCTCCTACATCAGTGCTTGACAGAGCCCTGACATTCATCAGGGATATTAATAAAGATATGAATGTTTTTAAAAGATGATTCATTGATTGTGTGCATGAGGGTGTGTGAATATGTGCATGTGTGTATGTGTGCATGCATGTTTGTACACACATGTATGTGTGTTAGTATATGTATACACATGCATGTACATGTGTGCAAATGCGTGTACACATGCATTTGTGTGTGACTGTGAGCATATGTACACCATAAAGGGATAACTGTGGGAACTCTCTCCTACCATATAGTTCCAGGGTCACCCTCATTTTTTAAGCTTGGCTGTAAGGACCTTTACCTGAAGAGCTACCTCTCTGGCTTTGAACTTGAATTAGGGTCCCGATTGAAAGAACTGAACAAGAATAAGATGCCTCTTTTCCTTGTGGAAATGTCTCTGAGGGATCACAACAAAAAAATCCATGTACTTGAGAGTGTCTCTTCCAATCCAAAAGTAAGCCACCCTCTCAAACCACTTCTGAAAAGCAAGGTTTGGGGAATCTTTTCTAACTCTGATCCTTATTCCATTAAGTGTTTGGAAGAGGAACAGCGAGAAATAATAGAAAAACAAAACCAACCCATTAACCATCAGTGACTGTAGATGGGAAAGGCAGGGAGGCCAGTGATCGTAAGGTTTTGAACTGTGTGAAGTCTTAGGAATTATGGAATTGCCTAGAACTTAAGTTCTTCACAACTTTGCATTTGATCTTTAGCCAAACAACTGCTGTAGGATAATTTTATATTCTCTGAGTTGTCTGTAATAAAGATCTCAGTGCTGTAGTTAAGTGGCTTGAAATTCTGATAAGGTCATTAATAATGTCTCTTGTCAGTGACTTAATAACTTCCTGGTAACTTTTGTCAAATGGTTTTTCCTGGGGATATTAATTTCCAGAGGTTTGTGGATGTCCTTCAATTGTTAGCCAGTGACAGAAATAGCCATTTTGCTGAGGCATGTTTTGAGGTTTTGCCCTTACTTCTAAGAAAAAAGGCGATAATTGTGTAAACCAACCAGTCATCAGTGTTTGGCATCAAGTTTTAATCTAAAACTTGAAGTAATATTTTCTAAAAAGAATAGTTTCATGTAATTTTCATGATTAACAGCATGCCAACACCAACTATTTTAAAACGGCACCCTGTTATTTTACAGGTTATGTAAGTCTGATAGAGGAAAAAAAAAAGCCTCTTACCACCTCTCTCTGGGAGCAGTTTCTTAGAATTTTTCTGACTAATACAGACTCACGTCAGTATGCTCACTTCTCGTCTTCAGCAGCTCACACTGCAGCACCGATCCAAACCCACTTTCACCCCAGAGCCAAGCCCAGGCTCCACTGTGGGCTGTGTTTGTGTCTTCTCTGCGGTGGGAGGGGAAACCAGGGTAAGATTAGCTAGAGCTGTTCATCAAATTCTAGAACAGCTGAGTAGGGGCAGCCTGAGGAGTTGGAAGGAAGCAGTGTAGGGGTGGGAGGAAGAAGCAGAAACGGAAAGGGAGAGAAGGGAATGGAGAGGGGACGAGAGAAAGGAAGGAGGGACAGAGGGAGGGAGGGAGGGAGGGAGGGAGGGAGGGAGGGAGGGAGGGAGGAAGGAAGGAAGGAAGGAAGGAAGGAAGGAAGGAAGGAAGGAAGGAAGGAAGGAAGGAAGGAAGGAAGATGATTATGGGGGAGAATAAGTCGGTTTACACATCAAATAATTTTCACTCAGAAGTTTTACTTTCCACAGTCACCTACAGCCCCAGTCTTACTTGGGAATGGGAATTCCCCCACACCTAGTGAATGAATGAACCATAAATAGGGCTTTGGATAAACTTACAGATGATCAATATGCAACTGGCTTGGGAGAAAAATCCAATTTCCTTTAAGAGTCACCTCCACTTCTCTTCCTGTCTGCTTCCCTTTCTTTGACATCTTTTTAACTATGAGAATTACTAGAAAATGATGTGTGGTCCTAGAATTAGGAGAGTGGTCTCCATTAGTATGGAAAACATGTGTGTATGTGTATACATACTGAGGGTATGTGCTCCATGAGATTTTATTTCTTCTTAGAAGTGATAGAAAGCTAGAGACCCAGAGAGACAAGGGGTTGGTGGGGGTCAGAGAAAGAGAGATACTTTATAACGCTCTCTCAGTGTTCACTAAAGAGACTTAGTTTTGCTATTGGAACAAAAGGCTGAGTTAAGAGTTGGTCATTACTTGAGCTTTGCAGTCTCATGGTAAGACATGACATTCTTTGAAACACGGAGCAATTCTATCAATGAGCATATGCAAAGTGCAGACAATATGAGATGCATATATTCTGCAGCCAGAGGAGTTTTTGAAAACAAGGCACCCTTCTACCCACTCAAGAAAGACCTGTGCCATGGGTTCCTGCTTCCCACTTGTCTTAGTTTGTATATGTAATGGCATCTACAGGTCAAAATTTACATGCTTGGTCTCCAGAACATGGTACTATTTGAGAAAAGTTCTGGAAACTTAGCAGGAGGAAACTTAGATATGGGCTGGTCTTAGTATATTCTCCTAATAACCCCAGTGAAGTGCTTATTCCTGCAAAGAATGTAACTTTGTTCTTCCGTATGGCTGGAAGATCCCATTGTTTATATGTACCACATTTTCTCTGTCCATTTCTGTGTCGCTGGATACTGTGACTTTGCTCTTGTTAATTGTGATACAGCAAAAAGTGACATGTGAGCATCTCTGTGTTGGGATTCTTTGGGTAAATATTCAAGAGGCAGGGCTCGATGATATATGTTTATTTGTAATTGTCTGAGGAACGTCCAAACTGATTTCCATGGTGGCTGGACTAGTCTACGTTGTCACCAACAGTGAGCACATGTCAACTGTCTTATTTTAACAGTACCTCATGATAGCTACAGTCCCCACTTGGTTTGACTTCTCTCCTACATTGTACAGGGACCACTTCCATTTCCTCAACCATACTCTGGGCTCTGTTTTCCCAGTCTTCTCAGAGAGTCTCCCGAAGGCAGCATCACACGCTTCCCAGGAACTCGTCACCAGCCCTGTCTTCTGCAAATGTTTAGATCTCATTTTTTTCTAAATAGACTTCTTTTCTTTTGACACCACGGTCAGTTGCGAAGCATTTTTAAAAAATTATATTTACTTACAGGTTTATATTCGGGCAAGGGTTCAGACGAAACAGAAACAAAACCCCGAACAGTAACAACAACAAAAACATGGTTCAGGATGTGGCCAGGATTTGGCTCCCTTGCTTCCCTCACCTGCTGGGTCTCTGATGGTCATTCTACACTCTTTGTCACCATCTCTTCGGCAAACCCTCCTGCTTCTGCCTCCCGGAGACTCTGTCGTTTTTTACCAGTTTCTTTCTCAAGCTCATTTCATGGCTCGATTTAATCCAGTCTTAGGGAATTACCCAGAACATGTGCACACAGACCTTCCACGACTCCTGAGCATCATCTGTCATGTGTGCACCCGCACAGTTTTGAAATTAGTTTTGAAAAAGTCCTTTGAACTTTATGAAGGCCCACTAAGACCTGAGTTAAAAAATAACAATCCTAAAATTGAAAAAGAAAACACTTTATGAAAGCAATGATAATAAGCAGGATGCAAAACAGCATTATGTCAGTTTTATTACAAAAGTGTACTTATTACTTAAAAAAGTTCAGCTTGTATATTACTAGAAAAAACCTTATCTACTAAAAATAAAATAATTACTAATTTAAAAAATCAAAATTATTTAAATTGTCTAAGTTTTTTCTGCAAAACTTATATTTAATGTGGCATTGTAGCCAGAAGTTTCTGGCTTGTCTGGCCTGAGGTCTGGATCTGCAGTCTTGCAGCCACTTAACCCCAACTAATCACACAAAAGCTTCTATTAATTACAAACTGTTTGGCTTATGGCTTAGGCTCATTATCAGCTAGTTCTTACAACTTAACTCAACCCATTTTTGTTAACTTATGTCTTGCCACATGACTAGTGGCTTTACCTGAATTTCATTATATCTTGCATTCTTGGGAGGCCCCTCACATTATCTCTCTTGACTCCACCTTCCTTCTCTTTTATCTATGCTTGGAATTCCCATCTGCCTCTAAGCTGCTTTGTCATAGGCCAAATTCCTTTATTATCCAATGGTAATTCACAGTATACAGAAGGACAACCCACATTATGGAATGTAGATAGATTTTAATAGCTTTGATATAATTTGGGAGGGGCCTCTAGAAACAAGAACACAATGCCTTTGATGGTTTTACTAGCAGGCTGGACTCCCAAATTACCTACACCTATATGTTTCACAGATATCTAGAACTGTGTATGTCTAAGGCCAAATTCTGTTCCCTTTTTCTCTGGTATTTCCTATTTGGTTGGCAATACCAAGTCATCCAAGATGAATGTCATTCCTGGCTGCTTTATATAATCTGAGAGCCTTATATCCCCCCATTTGACTGATTACTATTGGTTTGTATGCAGCTTGTATCAAACCTGCTTATTCCTTCCCATCTCTCACACTGCTGTGGCTGTGTCCTGGTCATTCTTCATCGGATGCTTGCCATAATCTTGTGCGTAGGCTCCTGCAGCCTTTGCTTTCCATCTTAAAATCCCAGTGAGGCTCCGTTACACATGCTTTAAATGCACTGCCCTCAGATGATGGATAGCTAGGGAAGAAAATCTGCACTCTGCAAGAAGGTGCCAAGCATAAAGAACAAGTCTTTATGGTATCTATCTTCCCTCTGTTCACTTTGAACTCTCGCCTCTCCTTGCCTAAAACACATCTCTCACCTTTTCCTGCTTTACTTCTGTTTGCTGTCTGAGATGTATTTCAGATATTACCTGTTCAGATGAGCCCTCTGAGATCATCCCAAATAGACAGAATTATGTCCCATTTAGAGACTCTGTTGTGTAGGGGATTGTGTTGTTTCATGGTAAATAATTGTCTCACCCACTGGTTTAATAAAAAGCGCTGATCGGCCAAAGGCAAGCAGGAAGTGTGGGCGGGGCTACCAGACTAAGAAAACTCTGAGAACAGGAAGCACAGAGCAGAACACCAGAGAGAAGCTGGAAGAAGCAGAGGGCAACTATGCTGCTCTAAGAAAAGGTACCGAGCCACATGGCTGAACAGGAAGAGTCATGGGTTAGATGAAGGGTAGAGAGCTAGCAAGTTATATGCCTGAGCCTTAGGCTGATCAGCCAAAAACTATTGAAAGCATCTGTGTGTCTCTGTGGGACTGTGGGTCTGTGGTTCAAAATCTGGAGGCTAGGCCCAAAAGTCAGCGCCAGGAACCTCATACTACACTGTTGCTCTCTTTGATCATAGACTTTCTACATTCCTTTAAATAGTCCCTTTGTCTTTGGTCATTCATCAGGAGACCACTTGATGTCAGGTATGTATACCTTCCTGCTTACTTTCTTTAAATGAAAATAGAGTCTTTCCTCAAAAAATGTCCTAATTACAGTTTCCCTTCCCTCTAACTCCTCCCAGTTCCTTCCCACCTTTCCACCCCACTGAATCCACTCCCCTTTTGCCTCTCATTAGAAAAGAGTGGGTTTCTAAGAGATAGCAACCAAACCTGGCAAGAGGAAGCAAAAGCTATCGTCTCAAAGTTGAACATGGCAATCTAGCAGGAGGCAAAGAGTCTCAAAAGCACGCAAAAGAGTCAGAGACGCACCTGTTCTCACTGTCAGAAGTCCCACAACAATACTATGCTAATAGTATAATATGTATGTAGAGGACCTGGTATAGACCCATGTAGGCCCGGTGCTTGCTGCTTCAGTCTCTGTGAGCGCATCTGTGTCTTGCTTATTTGATTCAGAGGCCCTGTTCTCTTGGTGTACTCCATCCCCTGTGGCTCTTACACTCTTTCTGCCTCCTCTTCTATGGGATTCTCTGAGCTCTGAAAGGAGAAATTCAATGGGGACCCCCCATTTAGACCATCCCTGTCTGAATAATGTTAGACTGCTTATGTTCCCATCTGTTGCCGGATGAAACCTCCCCGATGATCACTGGATAAAGCACTGATCTAGGAGTATAGCAGTATGTCATGAGGAGTCATGTCATTGATGCTGTCACTATATGAAACAGAAATCAGCCCTCTCTTGTGGACTGCACATGTGACTCTCTCTTCTCTGAACCCAGACATATTCAGCCCCATATTCTGTCTATACAGTTTTTATTAAATGACTTACCTAAACATCAATGAATGAACGTGATTTTTTTTTGAGTGAAATCACAACTGATTTATAGAAAAACTCACAGAAGCAACCCAGGAGAGTACAATATGTTATTAATTTCTAGTGTTTTCTCACTCAGAATATGATAAAAATCCCTTAGCTAAGAATGGAGAATTGTATCTGCTCTTGTTTAGTCCACATATTCAAATATTCATGTTTTCTTTCCTTTCCCCTAGGTTGCCTCCACTTTGTAAGTGCCAGGTTGTGCGTGTGTGGCACTACACCAGGTTCACTGTGTGCTGGAGACTCAGCGTACAGTTCTGGGCATGCTCAGAAGACAGTCCACTTACTAAGCCACAACTCAAGCCGTGCTCTCATTCTCTTTTCTCATGGTCTTGTTCTAGATTGTGTTATTATGTTGTCTAATATTTTATGCAAAAATCATTCTCTCTGGGTTCCAAGGTCCCTTATTGAAAAGATAGATTCTTTGTGTGTGTTTGTTAGGTGTCTGTACCTAGGTTTGAAATAGAGATTTCTCTCTTTATGTTTGAGATGGCTGATTTTCTCCAGCACTTTGACAATTGCAGTCTGAGAGCTGTTGGTTTTCTGGGGCCTTTGCTTTCTCCACTACAGCAAAGGCCAGACAGGACAGGCTAACAATGACTGGGGAGGCTGGTTTGCTTTCCAACAGTCCCTTATATAGTCTTTCCAGAGTAAGGAGAGAAGCAAATACAGCTCAGTTTAAATTGCCAATGAATTATTTCCAGATAAACTTGTCTTAGTATTTGGGAAGAAATACATTACTTATCTGAAATTCTTATTTAACTGATGACCTATATTTTCTCTAGTAGCACCACTCTGGTGTGATACACACACATACACACACACACACACACACACACACACACATATACACACACTCACACACATACACATACACACGTGAAATAGGGAGGGCTGTTTCTCACTTCCAAAGAGAAACCCTTCCGTTCTCACTTTGCCTAGAGGAGAATGTCTTTAATTTCTCTGTGTTGGACCTATGTCTATAAAATAATGATTTATTTTCTCGGGTCTCTGGTTAAGAAACAGTAACTTGTGTCTTGCACAGGTCTAGATTTTAGTGACTGAGGGATTCTACGGAAACTGAGAGGCCACACATCTAGAGGAGGCCAACACTCAGCTCTAGGTTTCCCATCAGGAACATTCTGGCACTATTTTCTAAATCATAAATTGTTTTTAAGAAAGCAAGTATCCAGATTTATTGAAAAACCACCAGAATTTTAAGCATGAATAACCATTTCAACTATTTGTTGAAACAAATAAAAACATATAAACATATGCTATGTCTCAGGGCCTGTATACTCTAGCTTTGCGGACCCAGGGAAAGCAAGCCAGTAAAAGAAGCAGCTCCCCCGTCCCCCCATGGCCTCTGCATCAGCTCCTGCCTCCAGGATTCTGCCCTGTTTGAGTTTCTGCCCTGACTTCCTTTGATGATGAACAATAGGGAAGTGAAGCCCTCTCTACCCTTTCCCCACCAATTAGCTCTTTGGTTATGATATTTCATTGTAGTGATAGAAGTCCGGAGACAATGCCTTTTGTTTGTCGGGACTCCCTGGCAGTGCACCACAGAGCATCTCAGAGGGGACAATGACAGAAAGAGCTAGGAATAGACACTGGTTCTCAGTCACCTCAGTCCGGTAAGCCAAAGGGACCACACGAACAGGAAAAAATAAGTCAGAACTAATTAAATACTGCAGCGAATGGTGAAGCAAAATAACCTCGTTGTTTTGGGGTGAATGGTTAAACATGGTGGACCACAAGTGTCTGGGCACCAGGGCGTGGAGAGGAGGACTCACCCGAAGGAAGGGTTATAAAAACCATATGGAGGTCTATCTCAAAGCCCAACTGAAAAAATTGAGAAGATGGAATACATATGAGATGGAACAAGAGGGCCAGTTACTGGCGTTTAAAGAATTAAGGAGCAGGTAGTGGGATGGGAAATATGGGTAACGAGTGGATTGGACAAAGCTAATGATGTGTAAAAAAGCTTTTTTGAAATACAGTAGTTAGTAGGCTAATTTCAAAATACAAATTTTTAAAAAGAAACTAGATGGAAGTATCCTCCACGGATTTAGTTCTGCTCCCATAATACATTGATTATTAAATCAAAGTCTCAGTGCACGACATGGGATGCTTCCCAAAGAACAGGCTCAAAGATGTCAGGGTAGGAAGTGGATACTTGGAGTTTGTGCCCGTAATAACAATCAGGCGAAGAGATAAATGCTTCAGGCATAGGGGTGGCCCTAGTCTCAGCCGTCGTCTGCCACAGAAATAGGACAAGAACGGGGAAGTAACAGTGTGAAGAACAATGGCAATGGACTTGATATGAGCAACGTGATGGTAAAGATGTAACATGGTCAGGAAGGAACGTGAAGTGAAAAGTGGAGCATGTGTATAAATAAATGGCTAGTGAACCTTCCCAAGAAGCAATCGTAAAAACGAGACACAAAGAGCGGAGATATGGATAAGCACATGGCATACATACCCGTGTGTGCGCATGTGTGAGCCTGACCTGCGTATTCAAAGCTAGAGACACTGAAGCGTGTCTGAGTTCTTTGATTAAAAGACTCATGCACTGACACTCTACACCACACTGTCATCACTAATTACATTAAATAAGTGAGTAAAATAGACCTATTAATTTTGGAATTGACTCCAGATGTGGTTTGTTTTAAAGCTATAAGGCCGTGTCAATGATGTGCCAGGCCCTTAATGCCAGGATTGAGCTGTCAATGGCCTCTCTTCACTTTACCCTCTCATCCAGAAAGGGACTCAGGGCATGGCAGAAGCCTCCATCACATTCTAATAATTTTGCCTGTAGGATGTCTGTTTGTGAACTAAGGCTTTGGCACCAGCCCCTTTTAGTTGTGTGACATCTGTGCTTGGTAGCTTTGAAAGCCAGGAAATTGCCTCATCAGTTGAAAATTGGATTCTGTATATGTACAGTCAAGCCTTAATCAAAATAGAAATAAAAACTGTGTTTATATACACTCTGACATGAGCCTTCTCAGTCATTCATCCTGCAAACACGTGTTAACCATCCTTACTCTTGTAAGGATCATGTTAGATGCTGGTCATTAAAAACATGAAGAAGCCCAATCTGTGTTCCCAAAGACTTCTCAAGACTAGGATCAGGAAAAAACTAATAATTATAATGAGGCATCATAAGAAAACTAAATTTACTGGCGGTGACATTACCAAGCTCTGGTAGCCCAGTGAATGAAAACAGTGTATGAGTATTCCACAAGGGCATGGCTGCTGGCTGGGACAGAGGGGGTTTTTGATCTCTTGGTATTAGAGATCCAGGTAACTGTAGTCTTTCTGACATTTGTGTTAGGGATAAAACTCTGGTCCTCTGGAAATCAACAATTACAGAACTGCTAAGGCAACTTGCCAGTGTCATAGCCACTTTCTTGGTGCGTCCTCATTTGGCCTTGCCTTGTGTTCATGCATCTGACATCTATTTTTGCATGTATATATTGCATCTTCTTATAAAGATTATAATAATCAGTTTGAATGAGGGCTTGCTCCCACAGCCTCATTTTTAACTTAATCACTTTATAAAGGGCCAAACACACTTACAATCTGAGGTACTTGGAAGAGGGAGTTGGCATTTCAACATAAGAATTGGGAAAGGATATGATATAGCTCATAATATTTGAGTTGTGACCGAAGCCTGGAAAGGGGGGAGTTCTAGCTCTCAGTCCCTGGTGGGGAATGTTTGGCTCATCTTATGAGGATCCACTGTGAAAGGTTTCAAGTCCTGGGATAGGACTGGAAAGAAGTGGGTTGTGAATGAGGATAAGGATCTCCATGGATTTCTGAAATTAGGCCATGAGGTCCCTGTGTAAGACAAATGGGAACCATGAGCACATCTCCTGTTGGTACCTACTGCTTTTTAATACTTTCATTGCCTCTAGACTGATACTTTGTGGAGATCCAGGAATAGTTTTATCCTGTCCATTTTGAGTTTAGCCCTCATGCCTGGCACATGATTGGGATAGTTGCAGAATAAATGGCTCACATTTGAAGCCCTTGTCCTGTCTGAGAGTTACTTTCTGTATAAAGAAATCTTCAGCCCCATTATAATATCATCTTAATGTGTTCTCTTATTTTTGTCTTGGGAATTTAATGCTTACAGATATCAGGGTCATGTGTTGAATGGTCACACACAATGTGTACAATGCTGAGGACTTCACAAATACCCCATTATGTGTCCTGACAGTCCTATAACATGACTGATCCTTGACTCATTTTATAAGTGCAATCCCTTCTACTCTGGGAGATGAGTGGGTAGACCATGTTTTAAAAAAACAAACAAATAATAGGTGTGAGCAGCAGAGGACACCTTGTCTGGGAGGGAGAGGGTACAACTATCTAGGAGCTTTTGGCACCAGGTAGATCACCATCATACTAAGCCTGTAGTTTCTAGACCCAGGAACAAGGATTATGGTAAGCAACATCTCTGCACCATGCCTCGAGGCTGGGGCAGGACTCAACCAAGTGCCATCTGTGACAGGAGCCAGTCAGACATCAGGGGACCATTATAGTGAGTGGGTGCAGATTAGGGATGTAGGAGAAAAGAGGTAGGCAGACCTGTTCATGGCTGCTTGTCACCCAAACCGAGGGCTGTCTGTGGCCAAGGGACTCTGAAGCATCCGAAGGGCCTGTGTTGATGTCTGTGGCTCCTATAGTCTGGACCACCATCTGGGGCTAATGTCTGAGGGCCATGCTGTTGCGGGGGCCATGCTGTTTTGAGTGGCTCATGCTTCTACCTTAGGTGATGGTGTTGTTCAGATTCAGGCCACTGACTAAGACTATGTTTGGGTCCATGATTCTAGCACAGCTAGGGTCTGTGTTGATATGCATGGCCTATGAGGCCACTAGAGACCACATGGATTCCTGGGGTCTGAGCTGCAACCTGTGGCCAAGTGGGTGCCTGAGAGCTATGACACTGTCAGGGTCCTGTTGATCAGAGTGGGCTGAGCTCCCACCCAGGGCCATAGTGTAACTTGGGCCAGGGCTGCTAAGGACCATGTCTAGGCCTGTGAATGGAATCTGGGGTGAAGTCCATGGCTCCTTTTATTATCAAGGGGTCTGTGGATGCCCAGGGTCTGTTTAGACACCTGGGACTACGTTGGTGTCCAATGGGCCATGCTATAACTGGCACTGTACTGGTCTGGGTGACTGTGGTGACAACCATCCCAAGTTGTTGCTGAGGGCCATGTCTGTATCAGTGTTTCTACCATGTCTGAGATCTGTGATGATGTCCATGGGGTTATAGGAGCTTCATGTGTGGAAATCCAAGGGTTGCACTGAGCCAGCCTTGCTCATCACTGGCCCTGGGATGGATGGCCTTGCCTTTAGCTGAGTACTATGGCAAGAGAGCTGGCCTCTACCTCTTAGGGTCTCAAGGGAGAGCTTAACTCACCAATTCAGGAAAGATGACCCCTCACCACAGGTGTGAAGCTCTCCAGGGCAGCACACTAGAGTTGAACCTATTGTCTGTGTTGTAGGTGAGCTGACTCTGAGGATTTAAGAGCAAGATAGCTGAGACCCCCATCTGCCATGTAGTGGCATAGTAAGAGAAAGATGCCCTCCCCCACTCATCAGTTGCCACCTGTGGCAGGCGAGAGAGCTGACCCGAGGGAGGCGAGGGAGAGAGAGAGAGAGTTAGCACACAGGAGAGCTGGTCCTGCATCCCACTGATCAGACAGCATACTAGAGATGACTCTGCTGTGTGTGTGTGTGTGTGTGGGAGGGGGTACAGGTGAGCCAACCCTGAGGGTGGGAGAGCGGGAGAGCTTACACATCCTCCCATCTCTTCACTCCTCATATACCCCTACAGCAGTCAGGAGAGGGCCTCACCTGGGCAAAACAGTAGAGTTGGGGTCCTGGTGATTTGAGTGTGAGTGAGTCAGATCTGGGAACCTGCTCACTGCTGCAGGCTGCACTGGGCGAGATTGCTGAGGTAGTGCTAGAGAGCTCATCTGGTAGTGATCATGAGGGAAAGATGGCGAGCTGACCAGATCAGCTACTACCCAGGCCCAGAACCATGGCTATGAGTTGGCCCACTCCAACATCCACATCCACTGCATCTATGAGCTATTGGAGCAGGTGAAGGGGACGAACATACAGATTTGAAACAGCAGGATCTTCATGACACAGGACATTCAAGAGGAGCCCCAGTGAGAGGCCAATATGGGTGGTATAGTAGAAACCAGAGGCCTCAAGCCAGACGAATGATTCATGACAATGAACACTTGTAAGTAAAGATAAATGGACCAAAGGATAAACTGGGTGACTCAAGTTTCTCAGAACCTATTGTACTAGAGGCAAAGTCTCCAGCTTGTTTCAGGCATGGTTCTTTCTTGCTGTCAGTGCTTGGTATTGTAAGAGGATCAGAAGGTGTCTGCAACTACACAACTACACCCGACATAAAAAAAGAAAATCATTACAGGAACCTGGCTTGTCTTTTGTCAACTAGACTTACGCTGTGATACTCCTATCTTCTCCTTTTTCATATTTCCTTTGTATTTTAGTTTATCTAGCCTATGTGTAAATATTGCTAATATACAGCCCTGACAAGTACATGATGGCCTTGGTATCCGAGATCTAAACACATGGGGGGGGGTGGTGACTTAAGGACAGAGCTTCGGCTTTCAGACTGTCCTTGGTTTTGTGGGTTTAAGTTAATGTTATTTGAAAGGTTTTGTATGTGTGTGGTTGAATATATACTATAACTTGTTCTTTTGTAACAACAAGATTTATACTGGCCATGTCTCCTGGACCACTGGGAACTGGAAAGAAACTTGGCCTACGATGTGAACCCTGAGAGTTTTAAAAAGACAGTGTCCAGTATTCTGTTATGATAGTTTCAGAGCTCTGGTGAACCTCCTTCCAGGCCAGGCCTCGCTGTGCCTCTCGAGTGAAAACAAGATTCAAATGGTCTATCAAATATGGAATACATTACAAATACATTTAATTACTTTTCTCTGCCTTCTTAACTAAGCTTCCTATAGTGACTATGATTTTGGGGTGAGGGTGTGAAAATGAGCTAGTAGAACTGTATTAAATACCAATTTATTGTCCAAGTTTCTGAGTTTTTTTTTTTTTTTTTAACTTCAGATGACGTGGCTTGAAAGGGGAAAGGATTTGAACAAAGTATAGAGGCAGGCATTCCATTTTGTGTATCATTTTGGCTCTAGTGAACGGCTCCCATTAAAACCTAGTCTGTGAGGTTTAGTTGTTTTATGAAAGCGGTAACAATATGAACTTTTATAAATCATAAATTCTCCTAACTTGGAACAATTTGGAGCCACCAACTGTAAACTATAAGGTTTCTACTCACAAGAATTTGGTTACTTCTTGGGGTGCCTTTTGGCCATTAGGCAAATATTTATATGAACTTCTCAGATGCTATGACGTTTTAAGAATCATTTTGTGTATAATTGAAGTTTCTAAACTATGCCTTTTTAGTTGACTTTTTAAAAATATAGGTCTTATTTTTTTTTCATTTGTAGACTCTTACATATTTTTGAGAACCATTTTCTTTCATTTGTTTTAGACATAGTTTGGTCTGAACATGTCCTGGGTGCATTTTTGAAGGAGGAATATGCTAACATGAACAAATTAATGTTCCGTAAATTTTACTCTTCTCTGTACTTTGCTTATTTTCTTGGAAATAAATGGAAATTGGTGACATTTTTTCACTTGATAGCCTGTAGCAATTAGGATCCTATAGCACAAGCAATAGTAAGCAATTCTGGAATTTCAAACAGAAGAGGGAAGTCTTGGGAAGATACAAGGGTTACAACAGCCAAGAGGAAGGTAAAGAATGAAGCTGGGACCATGATCATGGGCAGGTTTATGAGCTGGACCAGGGGTTCTTGAGCCATCCTAACAGAATGCTACTGAAAAATGACTGAACAAATTTCTAGCAGTTCCTAATGCCCAGTTTCAGCACTGCAGAGGTCACTGTGGTTCAGATCTACAGCAATCTCAGAAGACAAAGTCTGTGTCATGTGTCACATCAGTCACCTGTTCTGTCCTCGGGAGCACGAGGTAAAGCTCGTTGGTGCAAGACCAACAAACCCTGAGCAGTCTGTGTAATACAGACTTTTTGAGATGAAATAGGACACCGATGAGAAGAACTGAGGGTGAACAGCAAAGCAGATGCCCACCCGGTGCTTAATGCCACCCTCAATGAAACAGGCACAAATGCCAGTTTCATTTCTGTCTTAATACATAAATTCCAAGAGTTTCAACGCACTTCTTTTCAAATTTATATATACATATATATTGTTTTGACTTCAGAGATGGGACTCTGATCATCTAAGACTCAATTCAGTGATATAAGTGCAAATTCTTTGCTTTCAAAGTAATGAGAATCTTGGGAACAATACCCATGATTCAGTTCCATAAGCTGGGGCATTCTGAAGATGAGGTCTCACTGAGCTCCAAACTCTAATGAAAGGTAATGATGGAGAGCTTAGCTACATGCTTCTATATGGCTGCTTATTATGAGCTATTTAACTTTTACAGCTTTATTAAATATTTTATGGATAGGTTTATTTCATCTTTTATTACAGCTTTGTAGGATGGCCACATCTGGCCAAAAATCGTGACAGATGAACACAAATGTTTTATAAATATTGTTAGTAAGCAGTTGCTGAGTAAATTCATATTTTATCTGGACACATGTAGATGTGGTGGGAGTGATTATCTTTAGTGAACAGCAACAGTACTGAGCTATTATGATGGGGAATTCAGAAGAAGAAAAAGCAGGGCAAATGTGATACGCTAATGCTTACATGCAAGAGAAAGGAAAAGATGAATTTTATGGATATCTTCTTCTGAATGAGAGAGAACATTTGAATTGGAAATGACCTACCCTCAAAGGATGTATAGCTGATTTCAAGTATGTTGTATACTGCTAAAAATATCTTACAGAATTTTTTTTTTTACAGTAAAACTATGTGGTGGATAAAAACAAATATATAGCATTTCTAGAGTATTATAAGCCCGATTCTAAGCGATTGGCGTATAGTTCTTATATGTACAGTTCCTTTTTATTTATTTTTAATAATTTTATTATGAAGGCTGTACATATTTCCTCCCCCTTCTCTCCAACTGCTCCTGTGTTCCCCTCTTCTCAAATCCAGGGCAGCTTATTTGTAACTACTGTTCCGTAGGTCTAAATGTTTGCATATACATGAAAATTCATGAATGCCTCCTTTTGAGTCCATTTAATGTTGCTAATATGTAAGTGTGCTTAGGGCTGGTCAGTTGGGATTGAGCAGCCAGTCAGGGCTCATCTCTAGAAAAGAACAATCCTCCATCTCTCAGCCACTGTCAATACTCCGTCTCTCAGCGGCTGTTAATTGCCTTAGCTTTTTGCCTAGGGATGAGTCTTTCGGAGAGATCTCCCATCAACACTGTCTTGTAAACTGGTATTGTCAGTTTTATGTCTTGTTTGGGCTACCATATTAAGATTTCGTAGGTGCAGCTTCCCTGTCATGTGTAGAAGACACTATCTCAAAGCAGACACTCTCTGGCTTTCAGACGCATTCTGTTTCCTCTTCTATATTGATTCCCAGGTCTTTGGTGTAGGGGTCTGCATTGGTGGGGGATGGCACATAGAATGAATATATTTGACACTGAGAGTCACATTCAAATTCAATGTGGAGCTTCAGAGCTTATACTTTGAATACCAAATCATACTTTACTAAAGTTCATTTGATTGTATAAACTTGGGGACTCGTTAACTTGAGTGTGTTCATTCATCTGGGCTTAGAATTCTTTTTTTGTTTGAAGTCTTTTATTACTGCTTCAACCCCATATTTGTTACGAGTCTGTTTAAATTGATCTCTTTATGGTCTCAAATTGGTATTTTGGATGAATCTAGGAATTTATCCATTTCCATTAGACTTTCTAAATAATGGAGTATAGTTCTTTGTTTGTTTGTCTGTCTTGGTTTGGTTTTATTTCCTTACAATATTCTGATTTTCTATTGTAATGTTTTCTGTTCATCTCTGATTCTGACAGTTTGGGTTCTCTTTCTTTCTTTTGCTCAACAAGAGTTTGTCAATCTTCTTTAGCCTCTCAAAGAGCTAGCTCTTAGATTCTTTGTGTTGTTTTCTTCATTTCTATTTCATTAATTTCTGCTCTCGTTTTTATTAGTTCTTACCACCTACTGGATTTGGATCTGGTTTGTTCTTATTTTTCCAAATTCTTGAGTTGCATCATTAAGTCATTTATTTGCACTCATTCTGATTTTGTAATGTAGAAGTTTAGAGCTATAAATTTCCATCATAGGACTGCTTTTGATGTGTCCCAGAGGCTTCATTGTCCTGTTTTCACTTTTAATGTAGTTCCAGGAATTTTTTGAATTTCTATTTTGATTTCATCTTTGACCCATTCATTGTTTAGTAACCCGCTGTTTAATTTCCTTGAATGTGTGTGATCACTGGAGATCCATCTTCTGTTGATTTTATGTTTTATTGCATAGTGGTCAGGTAGGATACATGAAATTATTTTCGTTGTTCTGAGTTTGTTAAAAGTTTGTTTTGTGTCCTAGTATGTGGTGTAGAAGCTCACAAAAAAATAAGATGGAGACTTATTATTAATTATAAAAGATCAGCCTTAGCTCAGGCTTGTTCCTAACTAGTTCTTATAACTTAAATTAACCTATATCTTTTAGTATACATTCTCTGACATGACTTAGTTACCTTTGCTCTGTATTATCCATCCTGATTCCCTTCCATCTGGCTGACAACTCCTCCTTACTTCTTCCAAGTGTCCTCTCTGCCTGTAAATCCTGCCTAGCTTTTGGCCATATAGCTTTTTATTTAAGGAACCACAGTGACACATCTTCACACAGTGTAAGGGAATATTCCACAATAATGTGTCTTGTTTTAGAGAAACTTCTTTGGGCTGCTCAGTAGAATATATAGTCTTAAATGTTTAGGTGGAACACTCTGCAAATATGTTAGGTCCATTTGATATATGATTAATTCTGTTTTGCTGGGTTTGACTTTTTATCTTTTGGAGAAAGCAAAGTATTGGGTAACCTACTATTAGTGAGTAGGCGTTCATCCGTATCATTAAGATCACTAGTTTACTTTCTATGAAACTGGCTGTGCCAGGGTTTAGTGCATATATGTTTAGGATTGTTATGTCCTATGGTTGGCTTTTCCCTTTATTATATAAAGCACCTTCTTTATATCTTCCTATTTGTTGTTTTAATTCAAAGCATTTTTTTTTCAGGTACTAAGATAGTCGAGTATGCTTACTTTTTAACTCCATTTGCTTGGAATGCTTTTTTCCATCCTTTCATGCTAAGGTGTTTATTGCCTTTGAAGTAAGATGTGTTTCTTGTAGGTAATGAATAAATTAATTTTTTGTCTCTTAAACTATTTAAGTAACCTGTGGTTTTTTTTTTTTTTTTTTGAAATTGAGGCCTTGAATGTTAAAGTTATTTTTAAAAGGTGTATGTTGATTTACTACTTTGTTGTCTATCTTTTCTATTTGCACCTGCTTGCATTTCTGTGGTTATAGCTCCATTTATTTTCTTTTTATAGCATCTTTACCATGTGTGTGTTTCTCTTCAAGTATTGATTCTAGTATCTTATGGTTTGCTGGATATAAATTTTTTTAATTTGTTTAGATCATCTTTTAAATTGTTTATATCATGAAACATTTTTCTTTCTCTTCCAACTGTGTTGTAAATTTTTTCTGGGGCAGTAATCTCGGTGACATTTATGGGTCTTTAGATCTTGAAATGCATTGATCCCATGCTTTTCTGGATTTTTAAGTTTCAGCTGAGAAATGAGTGACTATTTTTGATGGCTTTTGTGGCTGTTGTCATTGTTTTTGTTTTGACTTGTAGTTTTTCTCTTGTTCTTCTCAGTATCTATCTTGTTCTGTATAGTTAGTGCTTAACTAAACTATTCTATGGGGAGTTTGTTTTCAGGTTGTATCTATTAGGGGTCTGTATACTTCTTGTATTTTCATAGATTTGTCCTTTCTTAATTTGGGGATACAATTTCCAGTAGCTGGAGTTTTGAATGGCTGCTAGTCACCATGTGGGTACTGAGAACTGAGCCTTCTTTGAAAGCAGAGCGTGCTCTTTATTACTGAGACATCTCTCCAGACATTCGTCTACAATCTTGTTGAAGGTCAGATCTATGCTAATGACCTGGGGTTCTTCTTTGTCTGTGCCTATAATCTGAAGATTTGAGTTTTTCGAGGTGTCCCACAGTTTATGTAAATTCCTTTTCAATTTTAATTGTTTCTTGTTTCTTTGCTATGATTCAGCTCCTATCCTCCGTCTTCAGGAACTGATCAAGTACAAATCAAGTACTGATACTTGATCCATTTTGTATGTAAGGATTTTGCTAGAGTTTTCTAATTGAATCAACTCCATCATGGATTCAACCTGAGTTCTTTTCAATATTTCACATTTTACTGAACTTAGTTTTCAAATATTGAATTTGTCATCATTTCATTCAGTCATATAGTTATGTTTCCTTGTATGTCACTTGGGCTTTTATTATTATCCTTTTGACTTCATTGAGCTATTGTGTTTTCTTTAAATTCCTTGAATTCTTTGATAAAGTTTGTGATCATACTATTAATTCTGCATCTTGGGTTTCACTTGGGTAATTGTCATTGAAGACTGTGATGCGGAATGTCTTTCTGTATACTGTGAATATCATTTGGCTGATTGCAAGGTATCTTAGAAGTAGGAGGAAAATCAGAGTGTAGATAACTGGGAAGGAGAGTTGAGTCAGATAGAGATGCTGTGAGCTGCTGCTGAGGAGAAAGATATGAAGGAATTCAGGATAAGCTTTAAGAGCTAGCAATATGCCTGAGCTATAGACCTAGCAGCTTGTAATTAATATAAGCCTTTGTGTGATTATTTTGGGCTAAGTGGCAGTGGGGCTGAGAATGGTTCTGAACCTCATTGTTAGACCAGAAAGGCTGGATCAGAAACTTTTTGCCTTAATTGTGCCTACTGAGTTAGTGAATTTGGGGAAGGCATACTGTCTGGTCTTTTATATTGTTTGCATTTTTTTTTTTTTGGAATGAGACTAAGGCTATATGTCTGATGAAATATCCTAGCCTACTAGACTAGTTGGACCAGTACAGGAGCCAGTGATCAAAGCCAGGTCAGGGATAGTCATAGCCTGTGTTTGAGCTTTATGACTGGAGCAAGACCTGTAAATGTGGAGATGTAATGGGAGTTTGTGGGGGTCAGAAACTCAGGAGGCAGTAAACACACACACACACACACACACACACACACACACACACACACACAACACACACACACACACACACACACACACACACACACACACACACACACACACACACACACACTGCACTAGGCACTAAAGTGCTGCTTTGCCTCATTGGTAGACAGTTCACCATTGTCATAATTCATTTCTGGGAGATTGAGTCCTGTGTGATCCCATAAGGCAAAGGTTCCTGGCAGTTTCTGCTGTTTTTTCCCAGGACTTCAGTACACGTAGCTTTTCTCTTTGTTAATTTTGCTTTTTATTTTCTCACTTTAATGAAGCTAGGCATAATTATTGAATAAAAACATTTTTTCCTATAGGCAATGTAATGTCCACAGACAGGGTGTGCTGTGAGTTTATAGTCATGCTGGCTCGGATTTGGCCTTTCTATATTGTCGTGTGAATGAGTGTTCTTTCTACTATTGTCTTATTTCAGGTAATTGCACTTTAGAAAAGAGCAATTTTGTTAAGACTCCAGGTTCTGTCTCTTCATCATTCCTCAGAAACAAAGCCACTCTGATATTTATGGTTATGTTGAAGTTTTCCTTGTAAAAATAAATCCTTTCTTCAAGCTACTTGAATTCAAAGTCTTGTGCCAACAAAGATCAAATTTTGAGCCAACTTTTTAAAATCAAGAATCCAAATTTTACAGGGCGGTGGTGGTGTATGCTGTTAATCCCAGCACTTGGGAGGCAGAAGCTGGGGAATCTCCGTGAGTTTGAGGCCAGCCTGGTTTACAAAGTGAGTCCCAGGACAGCCAGAGCTGTTACACAGAGACATGCTGTCTCGAAACTGCCCCCTATGCCTGAAAAAAACCCAAATCCAAAATTAGTTTTATTATTTCCAATGTTTTAAAAGTTGCAATAGTAAATTCAGGTACAATTCTAATCCTTTGTGCACGGCACCCTGCAAACATGTATTTATGTAATGTCATATGAATTTGAGGTGAAACATCCATCCCATCTTTAAGAGCTGAGAAGGTTTAATAGAGTGGGTAGAGTACTTGTTTATACCACCATTTCTCTCTCGATCCTCACTACAACATTAAATGTGTCATATTGTCATCTTGCACATGAGAAAGCTGAACCTTTTACTTTTGGAAAGATAAAGGCAGACTCGAAGGGTAATTCTGTTCAGATCACTGGGGGTATTTCCTAAAGAACTGTGACATCTGCGGGAAAGGCATTTGTGCATATATGCCCTTGGTTGTGATACTGTATGGCTTTGATTTTTTTTTTTTTAAAGAACACTCTCTGATTCTACCTCCCACGGTGCTGCTCAAGTCTCAATCCATTGTAGAGTCTGAAAATAACCCTTGGGAATCTCAGCCCAGAGTGCACAGTTCAAATGTAGTAGATATATTCAGGACCTGAAAGTTGACATATCTCTTGGTCTGTGTTGAGCTTGGACTTGTATGTGTGTGTGTGTGTGTGTGTGTGTGTGTGTGTGTGTGTGTGTGTGTGTATTTATGTTATATGCACACAAGGGCTATTTATGCAATATCATGTGAATATTTGGGTGTAGTCTTATATACTTATGTATAAATGCATAAGTAAACATTTTTGGGTATGCATGTACTTATAGAATGGAATTATTTAATAAAAGATATAAAATTCAATTAAGGGTGCTATATGCATCCAAATAGCTTAAGATATGGCTCCTAAAAGATGAAGAATTCAAATTCATTGGAGAATATTGGTATATTATTTTATTTACCATTTAATTAAAACATCTGGCTTCACAGTCTATAAAAGCTTCTCTGAGAAAAACATAACTGGACATTTGGATAGTTCCTTAATGAATCTCTACAAAGGGAACAACATCCTGGCCAAAAGTATTGAAGCATCCCCAATGCTGTCTATACAGAAACTAATTGCTTTTATTTATCCTTATTTCTTCTTCTAGAATTTATTTATTCTCTAGTTGTTATCAAGCCCTTTCATTACATCAAGACATCAGTTAACTAGAGAAATGAATAGAAGAAAGAACCAGGAATTGATCTGTCACTTCATTGGCATAAACTGAATAAAGTCACCCAGTATCTTTAGACCTCAGACTCCTCACCCTCTAAGAATATGTAAGAATGTGAATTCAGCTTGTTTTACTGGGTTGTTGCATGAAGCAAATGAAGGAGTGTGAGACCTTCTGAATACTCCGTAAACTGTAAGGCAAAACACTGTAAATTGCTACTGATATATTTGCCTTCTGGAAACTTTAGCTGTGGAATGTATATGCTACTCGAGTTTCTCTGCTAACTGGTCAAATGAAATCCACACACGTAAGGAGGTTGGGGATTTCAGTATGTTTGCTGCGGTCAGCACCTTTTGGCAGGTACTTCTCGGGCAGATTGTTTGGCCATTTGAGCCTTAAGAGGAGTCTCTGTGTCTGTTATTTGATGTGTTCCTCTCGGGCTCACATTCTGAATTTTTGATCCGTAGGCTGTTTGGGGAGAGTGTGAAGTCGTGAGGGGGTAAAACTTAGCTGGCAAAATAGGCAACTAAGGAGAGACTTTTGAAGGTTATTACCAAGTTCCTGGCTACAGCTGATTTCTGCCTCTAGGGCCACCCCATCAACCCATAGCAACTGTCATACACACCTGCTGTCATGAACTACTTCCCCATTATGACAGTCTGAGACCATGAGCCAAAAGACTCTTTCCACACTAAGTTGTAATGTTAGCTGTTTCAGTCACAGCAAAGGGAAAGTCACTGATGAATCTGTGAAATGGGTCTGTAAGAACTGTCTCCCATGGTATTTGGAGGATCCTGTTAGGAGTAAGAGTGCTTTGCAAGAGTGTTTCACAAACAAAGAAATTAACTTCGTACTTGAGTGATGTGTTTATCTCTTGGATCATGTTTAAAAAGAGATTTTGAAGACTTAAGAGCTTCATCAAGAAGTACACAGTTTATTTATCTCTTTTCCTGAGAAAGATTGTAAGAGTCAGTGGGAATGGAAGACGCAAAGGGGACAGGGCCTTCTAGACACAACAGGACCAGCACACACATGAGTTCACACACTTGGCAACATTCACAGGGCCTGCACAGGTCTAAGGTGGATGAGGCTCCAACACAGAGAGGGGAAATGGACACAAGCTTCCCCATCCCCATGCCACAGACTATCTCCAATTGATACCTCTGACAAAAGAAAACTACGTTTTCTCTAAAGGAGTCTCGATGGGTATACAAACCACACTTCATGGGAGGAGATGAGTGAGACTTTCTATCCCACTGTCAATGGCATTTATTATGAAATGCTCCATTCAGAAGGAAGAAAAACCCTTGAGAATACAAGACACATTCTGTGAAAGAGAAACCCTCTAGGTATTCAGAAGCTAATGGCAGAGGAATAAAGGAAGAACACATTTCTAACATTTGGCAGATGACACTCACTATCTCCAGAAATGATATTTTTTGGGCCCTAGAATTATTTTTAATGTGATACAACTAGAATAGGAGCTTTGTAAAGAGAAGAGCAGAGAACTGGCAATCTCACTGGGTCTGACATATGCTAAGCCAATAAAGCTGCTTGCTGCCAAGCATGATGCCATGGTTCCCAGAATCCCTGTGATGGAGAGAACTGATTCTGTTCAATTGTTCTCTGACCTCCACACTTGTACCATGGGAAGTACACATACCTCCAACATGAAATAAATACATAAATGTTCAAAAATTTGAAATGGAGCCACCAGAATGCTCAGAAAGCTCAGGTCGTGCTACTAGAGGACAGGGAGGAGTATTTTGGCGGTCATTTCCATCCCTGTGTGTGGGGAAATAGAGATCTAGGTTACAGAGAGGGATATGAACAAGATAAACAAGGGTAGCAAACAAGACAGCAGTTTTTGAAGAAATAGACATGGAGTAAACGTTTCTGTCTTGGCCCTTGACAGTTTTCCAGTTCCCCATTCTGATCTCCCTGCAGGCCTCTCTAGACTTCATGACTTTGGTTTCTATAAATTACAATGGCATTATTCTAAAAACATGCCTCTTATGGCACACACCAGTTTGGGCAGGATACTATTATTTGCAATGAAATGGTCCATGACCAAAAGAAAGAAGAAAGAAAAAAATTGTAAAAACACTAAAAAACAAAACAAAACAAAAATTCAGTAGCAGTATAAACTTCTGTTTTCAAAGTCAACTGGAGAATAGAGTTTACTGAAACGTTTCTTGATTTCCCACCAAAGAAACATATAAATTAAGGGATTTAGAAATGATTCACAATAACATTGAAAATCGAGTCTGGTAGTCAACTTTATTCCAGAGCAAGAGCGTGCTTCCAACGGCTTAGTCTCTAAATGGCATTTGTGCCCATGGGATAGCATCCCTTCTTGAAGGATTTTCATCCTCTGACACCCATGACCATATTTATTTTCTTTTCTCTCATCTTTGTCCATTTCCTTTGTTTTTTTTCTTTAGCTTTCTGCCCATCTTTCTTTTTTTATTCCACTCAGCTCCGGACTTTACTCTTATAAATGAGCTGAGAGTTTTATATCAATATGCTCATGCTTGCTAGAAATTTCTATTGGAATACTATCACTAGCTCATATGAACCCCAAATCATCTTTTCAACCAAATTTCCCCCTTCTTCAAAAATTCTACCTTCTCCATCTATCCAGTCATTGAAACTAGAAACTTAGGGACTATCTTGGGACGTTCCTTCTTTCTTCTCCTTAGTATCCAATCCATTTTCCACATGCAGCTGTGAAGACCATAGGGGAAAGCATATGCCTTTCCACTGACAGATAATTGATTGTCAGGAACATCTGGGGCTTATCTCCCTTCCACATCCTCCGCCTCCTGAGAACCCAAGTTTGTATTTCTCCCCAGTGCAACCCCCAGAGCCTGGAAAAATGTGGCTCTCTTTGGGGAAGTATGTATAACCATACACATTTGCTGAAGTAAAGAGCTTTAGTAACAGTAAGCAGTGGGAGATAATGGTGTTTTAGTGCTTGGAGATCAGATACAGGATCTTGTACATGTTAGCAAGCAAATACTCTACTACTCAACTATACCCCAGCCTGGGAGCTGAGTTTTAAATAAATGCAGACAGCTAGAAGTACAAGTAAAATTAAATGAACACATGTGGAAATATTTCTTCCCTGCCTAAACTCAGAAAAAAAATTGCATAAAAGCTATAGTTAAAGTTTAAGTAATAAAAATCACATTTTACTCTGGAAAGGGTCCTGGCGTTAGCTTAGCCGTGTTGTGAGGAGCTCTAAATACAATCCCCGATGCTAAAAGCAAATAGGAGGCAGGGAAGAAGGAGGTTGCTGAATCAAAACGAAATCCACTGACAACAGAGTAGAGAATATAAGCACAAGACGTGAATCAGGACTGTTGGCGCCGTGATCCAGACACTGGGAGGAGACAACCTGGAGAGCTACGGCGTGAAGAAAACAGTAGAAATGTAGATGGGGGAATGAGAATTCTCTTGTGAAAGATGAAGTCCAAGTGAAGCATCTCTAAGACTGTGAGATGTGATGGTAGTGCCAAGCCACACAGATCTCAAAAGTAGGAAATCTCAACCTAGGTATAGAAAATAAGGCAGAAAACTACTTAAAATGGTATTGTACAAAATCATGAGGCAATGTCATGTACGTGCACACTTACTTTGGTCATATCCGTCTCTCACTCTCCTTGCTCAGCCTCCTTTCTCTGGCTTAATAATAATCCCCCTTCTGTTCTCACGAGTTCCCTCTGTCCCTTCTAGATGTCTGCTAAGTCTGGAGTGTCTCTATGTGGGCAGTCTTTCATGGGATGGAAAGATAAAACAGGACATTCTGAGAAAAACAGGCCCAAAGAGTTGGCCAAGCAAGGATGTTCTTAGAGGAATGGGAGAGATCAACAAAATAGCTTAAACACAACACAGAATGAAACCAGAAAAAGAACAAAAAAGAACAAGTTGGGGCTGGTGGGGCAATTAAGTAAAGCAATTGCTGGTTAAGCATGAGCGACTGAGTTCCCATACCCAAAACCCATGTAAAAACTGAGTGAGGGGGCTATGTCTCTAAGCACAGCCCAGCTCAGAGGAGGTAGGCAGATCTCAAAGGCTAGCCAGCTAGTCTAGTAAAACTGGTAACTGTTGGATTTAGTGAAAGCCATGTCTCATTAAAATAAGATAGAAGGAGACACCACGCTTGACTTCTGGACCCCATATGCACACTTATGTGTGCACACAGAGAGAAATACAAACTAGTCCAAACGCTTTTTTTTAAAGCAAAGTTTTTTTTTTTTTTGTTTTTTTTTTTTTTTTTTTTGTTTTTTTTTAAAAGAGTATATTTTTAAAATAGAGTGGAGAATCATGCCATGCTGCTTGCCTTGGCTGCAATCCTAGACAAATCGGCATCCTCCTTTGCAACTGGACCTGGGATGGCAGAACCTTTCATTTCACCTTTATTGTTTTCTGTGATCCCTGCATTGTCTTAAAATAGAGACACCTCTTCATCTCTTTGATATGACTTTCCTTGTCACATTATCACTGCTTGGTGGACTTTACTCCCCCACCCCGGTTTGCCTGTCTTTGCTGTGACCAGCATTATGTCACCTGCCAGCAACAGGGAGCCTGTCCTGTGTCCCATAATTCTCTTCACAGAGATGATAGGCAAATTCTGGCTCCTATATTCTCAGCACAGTTGTTCACAGCTCCTTTCCCTGGGGAGACTCCTGAGCTCCAGGACTTAAGAAAAAGTCCTAACATTTAATACTTAAAATAACTATTCAGTTTTATTTTCACACTATAACTAAAACTAAATTTGAGACTTTATGTGGAATCATGAGGGGGCGTAACCACAGTCTAAAGCTTTTGTCCTATTGGTAACGGGAGAGAAAGTAAATACCGATTGATTCTACCTGATTTTGAAGGAAAAATAAAACCAAACACTTGAAAGATGAGTAAGTGAAGATAAGCACTGTTTGAAGAGAAATGGATCACAGATAGAGCAGTGGGAACACAATGAGACAAGAAAATCTGCACACGCCAAGCAAATGTTCAAAGAGATGGAACAGGAACACAGCAGGGAAAGACATAAATAATTAAGAATAAAGTGGAAAATGGGCAGTAATAAAACATACAGTAGTTGAAATCATACAATTAACAGGAATGTCCAAATGCTAAAAAGAGACCTCTGAATTCAACAATTAGGAATTATCTGGCTTTTAACACAATAGACATGGAACAATTGCAGATTAGTTCAGTCTGCATTCAAGGAAAGCCTTGAATAATACTGTGTGAATCATATCCAGTGGCTACAGTAGCAGAAAATGAACAATTAGCAACAAAATATAGCATATAAAAAGGCCATATATTCTCACATTAAAACAAAACAAAGTGAACTAATTTAATTTATGAATCTAATGAAAATGACAAATGTTTAGAATTGAATGAAAATAAAATTTGTATGATAATAGTCAATTGCTTCTTGGAAAGAAATTTATGCCCATAACTGGCTTATTAGAAGTTTTAAATTGCTTAAGCATTTATAAATAAATTAGTCTTTCTATCCAGGAAGCTAAGAGGAGAAGGAATAAAATATTCGAATGGGGATTATCAACAGAAAACCATAATTTATATTAGAAAACTACACAAATATCAAATAATAAAGTTGCTAAGTAAAACCAAAAGCCGCTTCTTTGAAAAATCCCATAAAATAATTAAAACTCTGGGAAAAAACAATAATTGGAAGATAAAAAAGACACAAATAGTATTTTACATGACAATAGGTTCAAAAATAAGACTGTACAAAAAAATCATGCAAAGTCTATGGACCATTTTGCACTGAGGAATTTGAAACCCTAGTAAGTAAAATATTTTAAGAAAGCTAGAAATTTGTCAAAAGAAGCTCAGTACCATATTTCAACAAACACTATTTCAAAAGACATAGAGACAGAAACCATACATTTATCAAAAGAAAAAGCCTAAGACAAGCTGTCTTTACGGGAACATTCTAGCAAACCTTCAAGGAATAGGTAACTCCCAGCTTAAGCAGACTGTTTCAAACAATATAAAAATGTGGAGGCTAGCCAATCTCTTTTGTAAAGTTAACAGTGATGTCATAACCAGACTATGCTCACTGTGAAACTGGCCTATAATATTTTTCTTGCAGCCTTCACCTTGTTCATAGGTAAGTGGTATATTCATTGTTGATCAAACTGTGAACTTTCTGCTACTTTTTCTGTTTGATTATTGCTGCTTCAAATAAAACCCTAACTCTTAAAAGTGATTCTATAAACACTTGATAGAAAAGTATATTTTCCTTGGGGGACTTTCTTTGGTTTTATGCTTGGTTTCAACAAGTGTGTCAAACTTCATGTTTGTAGTAAGTTACATAGTGTAGATAGGCACTTTGAATTATGAGCATTTGTCTGGAAGAAAAAATAAAGTTAGGAAAATCTGTCTCTGAACTCCCCAACCATTATATACCAAGATTCCTCTTCATCTTTGTACATGTTACAAATACCTTCTGAATGTGAACTGCAGAGAGCAAGACACATGTTAGATATTACAGGATGGGCCACTCTGCTGTCACAGGCTTGAGAAACAGTTCTGTCTGTAATCCCAGGGAAATATGTGTTCTTTGTAGTTCTTTCCTGGTGCTGTCTGAGATCATCGCTGGAAAGAGAAAAAGCTTCAGTTGCTCTGCTGGCTGCTCATGAGGTGAAGGGCTTTGTCCAGGACACACACAATGGCTATTTCTCATACGTTTTTTTGCCCCTTATTTATTGGCATTTATTTTCATATAGAAGACTCAGTGATGCTATTTGTGACAAAGTAATGTGATGTGTTTTTGTCTTGATTCTTTTGTTTTGTTTTTAAAGAGTTTTTTGCACCAGTATTGAGTTCAAAACTCGATTCCAATGTCTTCTGCTTGTGTGATCTCAAGGAGGATAATTAACTTCTCTATGCCACGAAGCCCTACTTTGTGAGGTGGTATGAGTAAAACTTTACAGCATGAGGTTGTTAGAGAAGATAGATTATGTTATACTAATTAAAATATTAATATGACTTCCACTGCATAGCACTGGTTACTCATGTATGTGAATTCCTTTTTCTCTTAAATCATTTCTAGTCCTCAATGAAGATCCTCTGATCATCAGATTATTCTGTTCAGCATTTTTCTCTGAGTTTCAAAAAATATCTATTAAATTTTATAGTCATAAATAGGAGGTATACACAAAGTGCTTAGCACTTGGGCAACCGCTCACGTATACAATTTTTCAAGTTGACGCCAAGACTTTATGTAACATCTATTCCATAGTAGACACTCAGATTTGAACAATGAAAGGATCGTTTAATGCATATATGGTGATTAACCAAGTAATCAGCAAGCTTCAACATGTCTTTGTTTACAAGAATACTCATTGTCAAAGTTTTATCTGTGTCTGTATGGAAGTCCAGGGAATAAATTGAGCAATGTATTATTATCTCCACTTTCTACTTAAGGAAACTAAGCCTTGGGAACTTTCCAAGGCCGCCTGAGTATCACAGTTAGAACTTGGAGCTCAAGTTTGCTGATTTTAGTAAGTTTATTTACTTTCTACTTTTCTTTAAATTGTCTTGTGCTTTGGGAGAGTGTGTGGCCTCAACAGAATAAGATAGGGATATTTTTTGAGAGTAATTTACAATCTTCTGTGGAAACAGAAAATATGCAAAGTCTATGCTGTATTGAGTTGGCTTCTACAGATTGTCTCCAAAAGTTTTCAAGAGCAGAAGAGCAAGGACATGCATCATTGCTGGGTGTGAAAAACTTGGAAGCAACCTCTTGTCCATCTGTAGGAGAATGAGAAATACCCTGATCTCTTCATGTGATGCAATGTTACCTAAGGGTTAAAACAGTAGGTAATTCTCATAAATGTGCTATTGAATGAAAAAATTTAGAATGGCACGTAGAGCAGGCTAACATTCATAAAGCATTTTAAAAGTTGAGTACTGTGCATTGTTTTAAAATACATATATTTGCAGTAGTGTTGAGAATCTTTTACGGATGCATACCAATTTCTACAGTCTTTACTTCCGAGTGGGAAAGGGGAAGAGACAGGGAGAGAAGTTTCCATCTTGTATACCTTTACATCAGTGTTCTTATTGTCATATTTTAAATGTAAAATTCAGAAACAAATAAACAAGTGTTAACATCCCTCTCCATCTGATGTTAGTCACATGGATATTATCTCTTCACTCTTTTTGGTGTATAATTTGTTTTTCAAAATTAAAAGTAATGGGGCAAGTTAGAAAAATATTAAGAATGAAGCATGTCAAGCAGTGCTGGGCATGGGCTCCCTCTCATGGAGTGAGCCTTAAGTCAAACCAGACATTGAATGGCTACTCCCACAAGTTCTGTGCCATAGCTCTAGCATATTTTGCAGGTATGTCAGAGGTTTTGTGGCTGGGTTGGTTCCATATTTCCCTTTTAGCAGCCTGCAGAGTATCTTCACACACCAAGGACACTAGAACATAGACACAGAGTCAACTTTGCTGTGTTTAATGGGCTGTGTGGGTGTTGCCCTTTACAATGCGGTCATGCTGTCAGTTTGATGAGATCAACCTCTTGCTTGGCAGCAGCCTGGGTTGTTTGGGGGTTTCCATGGGACCAAATTGGCCAACAACTCAACTGAATAACATTCAGTCCTACCACTGGAAGGCCTACCTGGTGACAAAAGAAGGCCAGTTGAGACTCCTCCATATCCTCCATTTCTAGGAGTTCTCATTAGGGTCTCCACACATTCCAGGAAGTTTCTATTGTACTAGATTTCATACAACTCCCTAGATGCCCATCAATTTCTAGCTGGTTGTCCTCGTATTCTCTGCCTCCACCCCAAGTACCAGAGACTAAGATGCCCAGAGACATAGGGTAAAACCGAACACTACTGGTCTTGGATTTTAAGGGGGGGGCAATAAAAAGATTAATGATATTTTGCTATATACTCTTAGATAAGTAAAATTTTCAGTAGTCAATAGAGAGGCTTCCAGAAACACTTTCAGGGACCCACAGCTTGACAGAGAGAGAGAGAGAGAGAGAGAGAGAGAGAGAGAGAGAGAGAGCACTAACAAATGAGAGGCCTCCATCAGATCACTTGATTTGGAGCTTGGAAAATCCTGTAGAAGAGGAAGCAGGAAGATTACAAGAGCCAAAGGATATGGAGGACACAGGAGAACAAAGTCCTCTGAATCAACTAAGCAAGGCTAGTAGCTGAGCGTTTATCTTGTGAGACTTCTCACTGTGAGAAAGAGTGGGTCTTGGACTTTTGTACTTGTTTGGGAGACTCTTTTCCTTCTGGGTTTCAGTGTCCAAATATGATATTTTGCTTCATCTTATTATATTTTATTTTTTTGTACTTGACTATTATCTTAGAATCTGTCGTTTTCTAATGAGAGACAGAAAGGGAGTGAATCTGAGGGAAGGGAAATGGGAGGAACTGGGAGGAGGAGAGGGAAGGGAAGAAACTATATTCAGAACATACTGTATGAGAACATAATCTTTTTTCAATAAAAAGAAAAAAATTTAAAAGGAATGAAGTATGCCAGGTAGTTAAGCACACAAGTTTCAAAATTATCCTGATTCAAATCCCAATTCAGCCAATCAAATGTTGAGATGTGATAGGTGTCTACACACAGGACTTAGACATCATTGTTTGACATCTATTGTGATTCTTTTGGAAGACCGTATAATACTCAGAGTTTCTCAGATTTATTTAAACAGACGGTGATAGTGTGGAAAGGCATGCCCTGAAAAAGCCTGCTTTTAGAGATAATGCATATAAGTGCTAGTGTTAAATGAGCAATTGCTTTCCATTTGGAGGAAAGCTTTTCTTCATCTTCCTCCTATTTAACTAGGCTGCTATGCTTTTCCAATTGCCACACATTCCAGATTCCTTTGTATGCCCAGCCAGAGCCTTCATCCCCCTGGTCCTTAGCAAAGAGCCACAGAGACAGACTTCCTGCCTGGGCTCCAAAATCATAAGATCGAAAAGAGCCTCTTTCAAGACTAGCTTGGTTCATAAAGTATGTGAAATCACCAAGATCTTTTCGAAATTCTGTCTATTTTTGGCATGTCGCTACTTCCAGCTTTAGGTAATATACGTCAAATGTCTGAGGCAGTATTTTCACTTCCCTCCCAGTCACCCTGAATCTTATTTTTACTTTACTTTGTTTTGTATTCATACGTCATATCAACATGAAGATCTGCAAGTTTAAAGTCCCTAAAAAATAGCTTATGCTATGGTTCACACCATATAACAAATGGCTTCCCCTCTCCTTAGAAACTCCTACCAAAAAACCTTGGAAGATGCCACAAGTGTCAATGATGTCTTTATTTCTACCACTCCAGTGCATAAAACACCATGACCCAAAGAAAGTTAATTTAGAAAGTTAATTTGAACTTCAACTTGGCAAGCTCAGACTCACTCTACCTCACCTTTCTAAACTGTTTAGAGACTGGCAAAATTAAAAATGTCTATCTGTATTTACCAAGTGCTATCATGTACAAATCAATTTAGGGCATGCGTTCCCAGAGACCTATTTTTCTTTTATATCACAACATTTCATAATTTGAGATGTATCTTTCATCCTTGGCATCCTTCAATTCAGTGCCCCTTATGTTTTTTTTTTTTCACTTGTTAGTACCATTGGAAAAATGTAATTTTTATATCTCACGAGTGTCTTACATTTAATTATTTATTATCAGCCCAATGAATCTCCCTGAGTCCATGAGTTCTCATTTTATTCTTTCCATTCTGCAGGCTGAGATTCACACCCATCAGCAAGCACACCAGATTCACATTTACTTGTATAGATATGGTGAGTGTAGACTAAATTTTACACCAACCTTTGTTAATCTGTTCATTTTCAAAATTCTCTTAACTTCTTATGACCCTGGGATGCTGCACTTGAAGCAGTGACCGTCACAAGGTGAGGACCAAGGTTAGGCAATGCATCAGAAAGCTCTTGCATTTTCTACAGTAGCAAGCAAGTGAATTTGAACAGTGCTTGGTGTCACTGGTGCTGGCAACTCCCTTACCTTTCAAAGTGAAGGTTCTATTCAGCCTAAAACCGAGTTGCTTAAAGATGAGCAATATATTATTTCAGCGAACTTAGTTTTACTCAAGGCTGGCATGTTTCAGATAGAAGATTTATCTTTGCCTTAGTTTGGACCAAACTAAGAGTTAAGGATTTAATTCCAGGTTCTGTGTCTGACCTTGGTCTTCATTTGACCTTGAGTAAAGTTGGATCTCCTGGAGAGCAGGCTGTCCAGACAGAGAACAGTTGCTTATGGTTTACCTTGGATTTGAAGCACTTCCCCAGTGATTTATGGCTCTGACATGGTCTCATTTTATATAACCCCAAATCAAGCCTTCTTTGTTTCCCTTGGCCTCCTTGAAATCACCAGAAGTGCTTACTCCATATATTCAGGCAAATTCCCCAGGATGTATCCCCTTCTATGCACCAAGCCAGTTCTGCTTTGTTGATTAGCTTCATGATCCTCTGAGCACATTTGGGAGTTTGGAGCTTATGTTCTCATGGTAGAATTGTTCCAAAACTTGACAGATAGAAAATAGAAATTGGCTGCTGAACTCAATTCCTACATGTTGAATTCTGTCTTAGCTTTATATCTGTAGTGATCTGAGAGATCACATAGTATGAACCACACAGGAAGCTGAGGGCTATGGTATTCCACCCACACCAACTAATTGTCTTGTCTCCTGATGATGTGCAATCAATCAATCCTGAAATCTAATTCTTCAGTTGTAAAGGCATGAGTAAATTTGTGTCTTTTTATACAACTCTGCCTTGTCAGAACATTGGTAAACCAGTTCTCTATGTACCAGCTCACACATCATGTTTCTTGATCTCATATCAGAACTAGTCATTTTCCATGGAGGAGATAAAAGAGAAAAATCCCCAGACTGTCTTTTTGGAAATCCCAGCTTGATTGGAGAGGTGGAAACTTAGTAGACAAATGCATTATGGGTGAACAGTACTGAGGCTTAGGGTAAAGGGACCTGGACCTGCAGAGCTTCTAAGCATTTGGAGTCGCAGTCTGATGATTCTTACAGATTACAGATAAAAAGTTATGCTATACTTTGGTTTAATATATAGGCTTTGAAATAATTGCAGCTGTTAGCATTGTCTGATGTATGTGTCTGCATATGAAGGAGTGGGAATATTTTTGGGGCAACTTCATTATGAGTATAGAAAATACATAGACAACCAGACATGAGAATCATAGTGATATCCCCTCCATATTTGCTCATGCAGTGAAATGTTAGTAAAATATTGAGATAAATGAATGACCTGGAACACAAGAGAAGAGCAATTAACTGCCTGGCTTTCGTCCTGGCAATCTTTGAGCTAAAGTCCCTCAGTGGTTGGATTATCTGTTCTCTGAACAGTCAAATCCATTTGTGCCCTGGCTTCTTTTAGGGAAACTGAGCATCTGAGATCCTTAACATACTGTGACCGACTTCCAACATGACCACCTTCAAAGAGCACATGCTCTTTGGATGACTCTTTTTGGATGACTTTCTTACTCTAGGCCCAAGTGACTAAGTTTATTACTGATGTGTTGGCAGGTGTATCATTCACATTCTTCTGGAATAAAGGGGATTTAAATGTGATCATTCAGGTTGCCTGCTTTAAATTTGAGAGAACATGTTTCTATTCCGTAGAGAAGGGGGATCTGTACATACTCAAAACTGACAGGATGGTTAAAAGCACACTTCATATCAGCCTTTCTTGTTGATTTTTCTAAAGCTGCTTTAGGAAAAAAAATCTTGGAATGCTTTGAGGAGGCTCATTCTTTCTCTCGAATGTCAAGCTTTTTTCTTTTCCTTCAAATCAGCGTTTCTGGTATTTTCTTTGAGGTAAATGTAATTCAGAACTGTGTCTCTATACATCTAAGCGAGGTGGAGAATTTCAGATAATTTAAACAGTAAATGAAGTTTCTTCACATTTATCCAAATTTAACATTTAGTGAATATGTAAAAAGAAATCCTGTGTGAAATAATTTAGATTAAAAACTCAGTTGTCTATATCACATTGTATAAACATGGTGTGTATATATCATTTTTAGGTTATAAGAATTTCAAGAATGCATTGGAGATTTAATTGACGTTTATTCCAGTTAGATTACTGTACAAAGAGAATTTAGCTTTCTGTCCCTTATTTATCTCATGGAAGTCTCAGTAACAGCAGCTGTTGCCTTGGCTGCAACACTGTTTATTTGCTGATTTGGGGACATTAATGCCCAAACTCGACTGAGCCACAGGGATCCAAAATTTGTGGAATACAAGGCTACAAGCCATGGGCCATGGGCCTGAGGCACCTGTGGGTATAATAGCCTTGATAGTCTGTAAATTCATACTCTGTGGCTCCCACTGAGCCTGAGGCCAAGGGAGGGCCTGTGGACCATAAGCCCAGCTAACATGCCTAAATTAAGGCCAAGGCACACAGCTTCCACGAAATAAGGGGTCACTTCTGGGCTTCTTCTCATCACCTATATACATTCATTTGTCTGGTTGGCTTCATGAATTTCTTTAGAAGAGAGAATAAGACATTCCTGACCAGATGGACATTTCTGGAGTCGTGCCTTCTTGAAAGTCTTAACCCAAACTCCATCCAAAATCTTCCCGATAAACATTCATTAGTTTAGCAGCAAGCTTTTCTCTGGTTAGAATTTCAGCCTTCCTCCATTCTGAAAAGCTTGCAAAGGGCAAAAGGACTCCAGTTAGATGCAGAGTGAGGTGGCTTTAATGTCTTCCTTGGCTCAAGATCTAGAGCAGCGCTTCTCAACCTTCCAAATACTCCGACCCTTTAATACAGTTCTTCATGTGGTTCTGACCTCAGCCATAAAATTATTTTCATTGCTACTTCATAACCATTATCTTGCTACTGTTATTAATTGTAATGTAAATATATGATATGCAGGGTATCTGATATGCTACCCCTAAGAAAGGGTCATTTGAGCCCCAAAGGGATTGCAACCCACAGTTTGAGAACCACTGATATAAAACTTTCTCTTTTTTTGGCTTTTTTTTCTCTTTCTATTTTTGACTTTCTTGTTCTTTAGGTTCTGCCTGGTGCTCCACTTTACACTCTCCACTCTTTGCCTTATAGTTTACAGCCCATCAATTCCAGGCCATCTGGAGCCTGCGGTCTTTGCGAGCACATGTATTCTTCCTTGCTTCTGTTTCTGTGTGAGTGGTCCTAACCCTGTAAGTGCTCTTCCTGGAAGCTGCTCATGTTTTTCCTGTCTCCGGACTCCCCGTCTTCTGCTGAGATTTCCCCCAGGAAGATCTCTTTGAATCTGGTCACTCCGTCTTGTCTTACCTGTGCACTGTTCACGGCTTTACTGCCCTCTGAGGCTGTCTCTTCATTGGACCAGGAGCTCTTTTAAGGCAAATGTTGCTTGATTTAGAAATTGGAGTTCTGTGGATACTAGTAATAATGCTGAATAAACTAAATTAATGAATAAGATTGCTAAGGGATTTTTCTTTTAGTTGGAAGTATGCTCAGATGAGCATAAAGTCAACCACCAAAGAAAGCACCATTATAAATAACTATGAAAACATTAGAGGAGCCTGACAAAATGGCACATGCCTATAATGTCAGCTGGGGAGAGTAAGATGTGATGATCATGAGTTCAAAGCCAGCCTCGTATATATAGTGAGACCCTATCTCATTTTTGATGAAAAGATAATTAAAAATTGTTAAAATCTGAAATTAAAAACTACAATTGCCAAGAGACAAGCTAAGTAATTTTTCTTAAAGCCCTATACAGTCACAAAAAGCAGAGCCCAGAGCTGTTAACTACTGCCAACATATGATGTTTAATAAATGACATCTTATTTTTTTGGAGGCAGGTATAGGAACTGACTATGTTGGAAATCCATTGAAATTTACCCAAAAACAATAAAAATTTGTATTACTCTACTGGGAAAATCCTAAAAGCAGTAAAATAAAAAAATACTTCAGTCTGATTGTCTCTGGCAGAGTCTGTGTGCACATGGGCTCCAAAGGCAGGAACAGCTTGTTAATTTGGCATTTAACTACCAGAAATTTCTATTAACAGTTATTGCTGGGAAGGGTAATTGATGCATAATGATGGCCCTAGGGTATTACTTGGTCATGAGTACCTTCTGAATCATCAAAGAAAATTGAACTCACTTTCAGCCCAAGTCCTGTATTAAGTACATTTTATTGTCTTCAAAGTCTTTGGATGTTAGTAATATCTGAATAACATGCATATATAACTATATTAAATATTTCACTATCCAGTAAAATTCCTCTAGATAGAAAGTTTATTATAATTTTGAACTTGATTATTTTTACTTAGAAGATAGGTATGTGCTGTTTCTGAAATTCAGAAAATATCAGTTCCTATTTCTTTTAATTAGCCTGTATTTCCAATTACTCATTTAATAACTATTTCCCACACACTTACCATGCCCAAAGGTGCTGTGTTGAACACTGAAGTTGTGGGTGCAACTCAGACACATTCAACTTCTGCCCTTCTGTGATGTGGAAATACATGAGTGTGTTTGAGGATAAAGAGAGTCTGAATCTGACATGTCCATGCTGCCTCAGACATAGGGAGACTCCAAGGCTGTAAATGAAAGCTGCAGGTGAATGAAAAGCCAAAAACTGTGTGAATTAGCTGTAAAGAAGTGACAGTAATTGAGGACTGGAAAAATAGAAGCACAATTGTTTGGAGATGTGCAGGCAGGAAGAAGGTAAGTAGTCCTACAGCAGAAGCTCTCGGGCTGCTGAAATTTAGAAAGTTTGTATTGTCCCAATAACTGATGTCAAACAGACAATCATCCATGCGCCGGTGTCTTCATAACATCTGCCTCATGTGTGCAGCTTGATGGGGTCTCACCAGCCCTTTAGGAATTATTGAATTAAAGTGGTTGTTGTACAAGTGTGAGGACCTGAGTTCAAATTCCAAAATACTTTAAAATTCACCCTACAGCACATGTCTTTAAAACTGGTGTCATGAGAACAGAAAGGAAAACCCTTGGAAGCTTATGGGTAAAAGTTCAGTGGAGAATAAAGAGAGACCCTGCCTTAAACAAGGTAGAAGGGAAGAACTGACATCCACATACATGATGCAGCTTGCATGAGCCTGCATTCAAATGCATGTATATACATATCATACTAATCACACAAGCACGCAAATGTGTGCATGTGTATGTACAGTTGCATGAGCAAGTGTGTACATGTACATAAAGGGTAGAGAATAACTTCAGGGGCACCCACAGGAAGACTGTCCCCCTAGTTTGAAAAACGCTCTTTTGTGGGCCTGAAGCTTACCAATCACTTTAGTATGGCTAGACAACAAACAAGGATCCTCTGCCTCAACTTCCCCAGTGTTCTGGGATTACTTCTTTTCACTGGATGCTTTTCTGGGCTTATGGTTTGAACTCAGGTCCTCAAACTTGCGTGCTGGCAATCACTCCACTGACTCACAGAGCCATCTCTCTCAGCTCCTGTATGATTTCTTTCTGTTGGTATTGGAGGAAGAATAGGAACCCCAGCTTAGTAAATGCACTCATCACCCCATTTGGGTATGGGGGGACGACAAACCACTCAATTAACTAATATGTACTAATCATCTTTCACACAGATAAAATATCATCCAGATGCAAGCTCAGCACATGGAAAGATGAGCAACTGCTGTGTCTGGTTCAGTTCAGAAGGCATCATACTGTACTGCAGATCCAAGAAGAAATGAGATCCACCTTTTACAGATGTTCGCATATGGAGATATGTTAGTTCCCGGGAAACAGTGTACGGACAAGGACAAGGACAGAGAGATGGAGAGAGCTCCCACATCATCCACCCTGATGCCCTGGAGACAAGACAGGATCTGGGATTTAACAGAAAGTCAGTGGCCCCCATCTCAACAGGCCCGTCCTCAGTAGATTGCAGGCCAAACAAAGAAGATGAGGCGTGGGCTATGAACTCAGCTTCGAAGTCTCTAATTCCCTTTCCACTAAGAGACTTCAAGACAAGGGTCCAAAGCTTGAATTGGCTCAGGCTGGGGATTGGCAGCTCACTTAGACCACTGCAGAGTGGGGATTTGTTTGCTTTAAACTTTCCTCCAAGACATATTTAATGGGCAGATGTAAACCTATACGTTCTCCTTCCGGCAGCTCTTGGAGCCTCACGTTCCTCAGCTTGCACTCTTTCCCAGGGCGTCTTGAGCAACATAATCTTTCCTTGCTGAAGGAGGAGGACCTTTGGCTCGGGTGCTTTCCCACCGCCCTGTCGGTTATGATGTCTGTTCTCCTGAAACGGCTCCCACAGGCTTGTTTATTTGCGATGGGCCTGTGGTCAGCTGCAAACTAAGTTTGCAGTTTTTTTGGTAACATTTATTGTTTTCATCTGATTAAGGAAAACACTCGTGCCAGTGGTTGGAATTTTTGAAAAAGACAGAGAAGCATAAAACAAACAAACAAAAAAATTCGTATCACTCACAATTCTACTACCCACGGCAAATAAATTATTGTCAGTGTTTAAGATTATTTTATTTAATGCTTTTTGGTTTTTATTGATATATAACAAGCACACATCCATGACTTCACAGACAAAAACCTTAAAGCTAACATGATTTCAACTGATTCTGAGTTTTTAAAGCATTTTAAAGAGGTAAGCATGTAATCCTAGCCTACTTACCTTGTTATGTCTTTAGGAATTTTTGGTAATAGAATCTCATAGAGGAAATTATGTTCACCATTGTTTGGGTGTTTTTAATAAAACACAACACAAATATACAATTTTTAATCTCCAAAAATTCGGTAATGCTTGCATCATATCACAACCCCTGAATTCCAGTTTCTTCCTGCAGAAAGAAAGCAGGACCTTTACATTTATATTTACATTTATATTCTTATATTGCTGAAGAGTTCGATAATCTTTGTAAAGAGTTTATTCTGGAAGCAATGGGACCTCTTAGGCTTCTTTTAGGTTCTATGTGTTTTCTCTTCACTCAACAGTCTCATGAAACATTTATTGAGAAGCTGCACGATTCAGGCTTCTAAATTTAGATTGAGGGATAAAAGTTGAAGGTCCCAAAACTCTGGAAACTCACTGTAGAGGAAACACATACACAAAGTGGAAAATGAAACGAAATTATTGTGCGATGAAATCAACATTTACCAATTGCTATGTATGTGTGACACACTGTGATAAGCAACTAGATAACACAAGTGGACAAAGTAGGTCTAGTTTGTTGTGTTTTCATACATGGAAAAGAAAACTGATGGCTATTGAGAGCAGTATAAAATTACTAGAATACAAGAGGGTAAGTTAAGGGCAGCTTAAAATATGGTCCTAGACGTACCTTTCAAGTTAGATTGTCTTGGTCGAATCTATGTAAAACCTCTAATTGTTGTGTCTTATGATTATATGCAGGTAAATCACCATTGCTGCTGTTTAGATCCCTTAGGCAACTGTAAGGTTGCTCTGTGCATCCGTAAAAACCATTTAAAACAGTGCCTAGTTATAGTGAGTGCTCATACACATTTGATTATCTTCAAATAGCTATGAAACATAAACCACAATCCAGCTGTCAGAGTGTGTAAGAGAGGTGCTTTGTTTGAAGCTTGAGACTCCAAGGTCAGGGGCTCAAGCAGTTGTTTCAGAAGAAGGTAACATGGTACAATGAGAATCATGAAATAGGCATGTATGGGTATTAGAGAGGGGGGGGGTAGGGAGGAAGGGGCTCATGAAGAAGGAATAATGCAAAATCCCACAAGAAACAGAATGATTAGAAGAAGTTAGGTATGTTTGGCTTAAAGATTTTTAGTATTTTTTAGTATTGCAATGTATCATTTTATGTCATAATTCAGGGACTTAATACTACCATGACTAGGAAGACAATTTGAGTTACTGTGGACATGGCACAGGGACAGAAGGCAGTGGGGACTTTTTAAAGTGCAGAAAGAAAACAAAACAGTAGAAAAAAACCCACCGCCAACAAGAAACTATTCAGTAAAAATTTGAAATTTAAAAAATCCTCATAGTGTAAAAGCAAAAGAAAAAGTTTTTCAGTAGAAGGAAAATCTAGAATGTCTGTCACCAGCACAGCTGTTTGCATAAATCCTCAAGGTGCTTCTTCAGGCTACAAAAAAATTAAATCATCTTAGAATTTACAAACAACTTAAAACCTTAGGGACAGAGAAAGAGGAGTATAAATGGGAAATAGCTGGCTAAATATAATAGATTTTCTTCATCGTAAATAAGAAATTTCATTGAAAGACATATAACATTGTCTTGTGATGTTTCAAAATATGTAAGTATAATGGTCAGGATAGTGGTGTTAATTTAAAGAAAGGAATGTCAATAATTCTAATTGGTTGCAAGTCTTCTATAGTTTACATATTAACTGTGAAACTGTGAAAGACTTTAAAATATTATAATCTCTAGGTCAGATACCATACAAATAATATACATACACATAAGAAGACACAATAATCCTTATTTTTTCATATCAGAAGGCAGTTTCAAAAGAAGCAAAAGCTAATATAACTAAATGGAGCCAGAGATACTTGGAATGTGCACATTTCTTCCTCAAGAGTTGATAGGGATGAAGAAATAGGAAAAAAAAAACAGGGTAAACTGAATGTTACCAAACAATATTTTGGACTAACTTTTATGAAATAATCTCCAAAAAGTGAGAAATGTTCTTTTTGAGTGCATATGGAATGTTCACTAAAATAATTCATGTTCTGGTCCACAACAAGTATTATGAGGTAAAAGCTTAATAAATGATATAGTATTTAAGACGTAGAATTTTATGTTTTCTGAGCACAAAATAATTAAATTAGAATTTACTAATGTATACACATCTGGAAACCTTACAAATTTGGAAATCAGATAACACATTTCTAAATATTTGTAAGAGAAAATCTGAAGATAAAGTAAAAGAAAAATTTTAATGTAATAGAATAGAAAATAAACACATTAAAATTTGTGGTGTGCAACCAAAATGGTGCTTAAAGAAAAATTTATAATATGAAATGTTTCATAGTATCATTACCCAAATTTAAAATTTTTGGTAATCTTAAATGCTTAGAAAAGAGCTATAAACAGACTAGGTTTCTACCTTAACAAATTATGAATAGAATAGCAAATTAAGTTAAAAGAAAAATAAAGGAAATGATAAAGATCATATACTTAAGTGAAGCAGAAATTCAAAATATTAGAACAATAAAATAAAAACCATTAAGAAACCTCTATCTGATGTGACTAAGAGGGGGCAGGAGGGAGTGGAAAGAATAGACATGTTACCAAAATCAGGAATAAAAGGAGCCATCACTACAGGCCCTTCAGACATTAAAATGGTACTGCTATCTCTGGGCCCAGATTTTGAGCATTACATGAAATAGACAAAGTCCTTAGACATTATGAACTGTCAATCAGACACAAAACCTGATGATGTCTGTGTCCAGTGCCTATTGGATATGTGTGTGTGTTTATCAAATATAAAATATTGGATATATGCATATGTAAAATATTTACATATTTTATACAAAATAAAAAATTTCCCAATAAATAGAACGATGAGTTTAATATAGCAAATTTCTCTTTGATCAAGAGCCTCAACATTTGGGATCAAAAGCAAAGAAAAACTGCCCATGTTTTCATATCAACTCACTGTTCTTTTTGTATATATTTTTACCACTTCTGTGCAAAAATCTTTGAAAGTGCGGGGCTAAACTAACATGTGAGCTACTGCTTGGGTGTAAAAAAAAATCACTATTGTGGATGTCTGTTGCCAAACTGATAGTAGACACTCAGTTGCTTTGGCAGCAGTGAGGGGGACAGTAATAGTTGTACTAAGTGTTAATGTGGCTAAAGTGGACTAAATGTCTATGAATTTCTCTATACACAAGAAAATAGAAAAGTTATTAAAGTACCACTCCTTAATATTATGCAGAAATCCTTAACAGGTTGCAATATGACTGTTTAATGACACCGGAAAATTGATATTTAAGAAAGAGGAGTTAATATATTTATCATTTTTATTATCTTTTAAAATAAAGACTATAGACCCCCATTATCTGCAAACTTACTTTCCAAATGTCTTTAGGGATGAACTAAATTCAAGTAAGGAAGGTAAAGAAGCTTATGCGTATATTTCTCTTGGGGCACTCCTATCTTGCTTCTGATTGTGAATCTCTCCACCGTTAACCTGCTTCAGGACTTTCATTGGTTTACTAGCTGTCCCTCAAAACCCAGACCGCTCCTCAGAGGGTAGACCTCTGCTTGCAGGGTTCCAGCTGCCTCTGCTTCCCTGCTGAGATTCCTGGGTAACCTGCATTTGTATTCTACTAACTATTTATCTTTCCAAATGGGTCTTCTTTGAAGTTGTGCGTGCTTAGGCAGAGTCCCATTCTTTAGTCAAGCAAGTTCAAGTGTGCATTCTGCATGTCCCTAACTTTCTCTTTCATTATGCTTTTCCCATGGTTTAGAACATGTTGTGCTGTGCCTTGGCTCTTTCTGGCGTCCAGTGCTGAACTGACTCATAAACACCTGTTGTCAGTTGCCATCTGGCCAGAATGTGTTCTAAATGCATGGGACTGAATGCCACAGCAGCAAAGCTCCTACAGCTGAATCTTCCTCTGAATTCATGTGGTGATGTTCACATTTTGCCCATGCCGAAGTGGTCTGCACCACTGGTTACAAAAAATACAGTAATGTAGAAGATCCAGGTGCAGGCTGTTCCCAACCTCGGGGAATTTGTAGCTTCTGCTTTCCTCCATCGGTTCCTTTTAAACTAGACCTTTAATGTAAAGTGCTGAATAGACAGACAGGGGTTATATTTTATAATATGAAAAGATATGAACTGGCTCTGTGCTTCTGTAATAAAAAACCATATGTAATTAATTCCATCAGGAATGATCTTAGTCATAGATCCTAGTAATTGTTATTTTTATGTCAATCTGACTGGATTAAGGAACAGATACAGTACTGATAAAATATGATTTTAAGTTGGGTTTGTAAAGATCTCTCTTCCCTCCCTCCTCTCCCTCCAATCCTTTTTTCTTCTTTCTTCCTTTGCCAGGATCTTCCGTATTCCAGTCTGGCCCCGAACTCTCTGTATAGCTGAGAAATACTTTGTGTATTTCCCATAGATGATTGTTCTACAGGAGACTGACATGCAGGTCTTCATGAAATAAGTATGGGGAAAATATGCCCTCACTGTGGGTGGGTATAGTCAATTGGCTAGGATGCTGGGTAGAACAAAACCAGAAAGCAGTATATTGGATTTTCTCTTTCATAGGCCTGGAGTGCTCTTTTGACCTTGGACATCAGAACTCCAGGCCTTCCAGTCTTCATTGTTCAGGTCTTATACTCGTGGTTCACAGGCTTTTGTACCTGTACTGAGCCATCCTGCCTTCATCCCAAGGTTTCCAGCTTGCAGGTGGCCTGTTTGAGCCTTCCCCACCTTCATATTCATATGAGCCAATTCAAACTAATTGGCTCCTTCCCATTTGAATATCAATGTGTACATTCTATTGTTTCTGCCTTTCTAGGGAACCCTAATATAGCCTTGATCATACAAATTTCAACTGTGATATTTCTTATAGTGGTCTCTTTGAGTTTCAGCTTCTTCTTCTTCCATAAGGTGAGGGAGATAACACCCATCTTATGTGGTTGTTTTCAATGCACAGAGAACTTAACAGAAAGATTGGACCATAACAAAGGTCTATGCCTTTTACTGGAGCTAGAATTTTCTGTTGTAGGTCTTCCTTCCCATCGCTCTAGGCTCTAGGTGTATGAAGGGATCTGGATTTTTGACCTTGAAATTCCAGCAATTAGACAATGGAATGTTTGTGAACTGAGACATCTTCATTCTCAAGGGAAGTCTAGCCTTTCGTGATCACTCTACCCAAGTTATCTTCCTCCAAAAGAATCTTTCCTCCCTCTCTCTGCTGTATTAAATGATCACATGACTAGAAACAAGTATCTGGAACTAGACACAAATTTGCAATGTCTCTCCACCTACACCCTATTTAGCCGTGTTGAGTCATAGGAAGACGCAAAGAGAATGAGAATTAAAGTCAGGAAACTCTAGTTCCACTTAAAGTCTGTGTCTCACCAGTCCCATTACCCTAAACAGTCCTCTGAGTCATTTTCTTTAACTCCTTGATTTTTGAGAGATGGAAAATTCGATATAAGTCCTAATTATTAATCTCTTAGGATCCACTTCAGAGATTTGTACTCTTAGGGGAAAAATAATATTTTTTTGTTGGAAGATGGATTTAAGGAAACCTAGTCTATTATAATCCTTATAAGTCATCATTAATTTCCCAAATTAGAAGGTTGATTAGAGATGAAGTAAGACATGGGAAGCATGCCAAGCTCCAGGCATGTCTTCTCATCTAAAAACGTATGTTGGGAGGCAGCCTCACCTTCTGATAGGTGAAGGAGGCCATCAGAGGCCATGTTCCTTCACTGAAGCGATTTTCCCATATGGTGTTTGCAGCTTGTGGACAGAGGAGTCCATTGTGTCGTCCTACATAGTATGACACAAGTGAACCTTCTTTGTGAACTTCATGGGTAAAAACCCTATCTGTTTTTGGTCCTCACACAAGGCTAACTTTTTGATAGAGGTCACTTTCTCCAAGTCCATTTCCTGACCCTCTGGTTTATAGTATATCTTACATCCATTCTACCTTCCTCCTCTTCAGTTTTCCAATCTTTCTCCACTTATTGCACCACTGGTGGTCCTGAGTGTGCAGCCCAGATGTTTTCCCCAAGCAATTAGATTACTTTTCAAGTGGCTTCACAGAGCAGATGTTCCCGTTCAATTCCCTCCACCCCAACTCTGAATTGCTGAAACCTTCCTCTGCCCCAGAGAGCACATCATGTAGCTGCTGTGTATTTGATCAGGAGAGTATGAGCAGGAACAAGAGAATCCCACACTGATGACCATTTGGCAGGCAAGCTTCTGGGCGTGAGCGTGTTCCTCCTCTTTGTTCCCATTCCAGTGGTGAGCAGATGTTCTAACTGGACAACTGGCTGTTCTTCCTCTGGCTCCTTACACCAACACTGCTCCCTCTGTCGCTGATCCAGGCTAGCCACAATTTGCACAAGACTGATACCTGTTTGCTTAGCTATACCTATACCATTTACTTCATTCAGTGCTTTTTCCTACTCAGCCTCAAAAAGTGGACAGATAAAGGGTGTATCCCCGAGGCTGGACTTCAGTCAGGTTGCTTCTGAGCATTTGCTCCACTTGAGTTTTTTATTTTATCCAGTTCTAATTTCCTTTCCCACCATACCTTTCATCAGAGCTCTGCCCACCAGTCATCACGGTCATAGGCTGCCTTACATTTATGTACCTTTCTTCTCTCTAGCATGTTCATTTTTTTCTTTCTTCTGATTCTTGAAATTTCTAATGAAGTATGACTTTCTTACCCCATGCCAGTAAAAAGCTCCATAGAAGTTATGCTAACTCCAAATCAGATCCTAGATGTCTGAATTGTAACCATTTTTAAATTTGTTTCTCCATATTGTTTTGATTGAATTTCTCAATCTGAGCCAACATGCTCTATAACATGAACTGAGATGGTCAAGTGATTTTAGTTTAGCCATGTAAATTGAGCTCCCATTATATACTAAACTGTCTTAGTCCTGAAATCACCAAAATGAGTGAATATATTGTCTCTGTCCTCCATGGGATGTGTTTTATACATGAAATTCCAAGTTGCATGATGACACCATTGTGGTGTGAAATCTTAAGACATGGGAAACTGACATGGGCAATTACAGTTGCCAGATCTGCAAGCAAAGCTCTTTTAGTCTTGAGGATAAACTGGAAATCAGAAATGTTTAGAGCAGTTGACAAAATGCCTCCCGGCCAAATATAGCCTGCTGCCTTCTTTGTAAATGAAAATGTATTGAAGCATAGTCATGCCTACTCATTACACCATTTATAGTTTCTGTTGTGCTAAAGAGTTGAGTTGTTGTGAAAAATTGTATGCTATTAAATTCCAAAATAATAATTTATTTTGGCTTTCGAAAAGAACAAAAAAAATGTGCTAACTCAATTTACAATATAAAAAATTTTTAAAAATGATGAAGGAATTTTGAGGGAAAACAGTGAGAGTAAAGGATGAGCTTCAAAGAAATTTAAAAACATAGTCAGAAAAAGTAAAGTATGATCGGTTTGGGGGAAGCTACTAACTTGCTGGAGAGAGGGGAGAAATATGAAAATAACTGTTTCTATCACCATTTAATATATAATAAAACTTGTTATTGTTACTTTAATTCTTTTTAGTATAAAAGATGGTTGATAAACAACATTAGAAAATCAGTTACATATTTGGAAGAAGATCTTCCATTAGATTGTTAACACAGCTCTCCTATTTTCAGACTAACATCACATCATTTCTTTTGATATCAATATTTTATTCTCTTTCTATTGTTTTCATGTAAAAGCTAATTACTTAACTTGCCTACTCCTTTTAGATAGGAATATAGTATGAGGTTTCTGGCCCAGACTTTCAGGCCTAGCCTCAAGGTTTAGACCCGCAGAGTCACACAGATGCTTACATTCGTTTTAGGCTGATTGGCCTAAGGCCCAGGCATATAACTTGCTAACTCTTTACCCTTAATCTAACCCATGACTCTTATCCTGTTCAGCCATGGGGCTCGGTACCTTTTCTCAGAGCAGCATAGTTGTCCTCTGCTTCTTCCAGCTTCTCTCTGGCATTCTGCTCTGTTCTTCCTGTTTCTAGAGTCTTCTTAGTCTGATAGCCCCTGCTCACACTTCCTGTCTGCCTTTGGCCAATCAGCACTTTTTATTAAACTCATAGGCAGGGACAATTATTTACAATGGAACAACATAATCTCCCTACATAGGAACTTGATATGTAATCCAGGCTAGCCTAGAATTTATGATCCCTCTGAGTTGGCCTTCCCAGACCTCGGGATATAGAAATGTGCTTTGATATTTTTATTAACATTTCCTAATGCCATTCTTTTCTTCTCAGTTTGACTTCTTATGACTGAGTAAGAACCTCTAGAAAATCTTTCTGGTAAGGTAAATAAATATTAAAAATTGTCCCTGTCCTCTGCGTACACATTAATGCATCTTTGGTCTACTCATTTGTATTCTTGAGTGAGAGTTTAGCTAAATATAATTCTACCCACAGACTACTTTTTTTTCATCTCTCTAAGGACGTTATATTATTGTCTCCTGACAAATTTTAGTGTTGATAAGAAGTTTCCAATAGGTATAATTGTGGAATGCATCCATCTTTTCAAAAGCCGTGTTTGCAATCCAGTCTATTTTCCTTGTTGCTACTCTGGGGTACTCACACGTCCTAAGGAAAGCCCTGTATGATTCTTCTCCAAGTTCTTTCATTCTGATGTCCTTCCTAACACGCTTCCCTGGCTGTGTGCTTATTGAGCATTTGACACATATTTGAGTTTATCATCATTTGTTCTATGAAATTTATTGACACTTACATGTGCTCAGCTCCAGATAATTCACTTAGCTCTGCCTCTTGTCTTGTTAGCACTGTTTCTGCAATATTTACTATGTCCTAACTATGGTTTAACAAGCCTTTGTCTAAGCATTTTAAGATTGATTATTATTATTACTTTGAGACAAGTTGTCTCTGTGTAGCACTGGCTGGCCTGGAACTCACTATAGGAACCAGGCTGGCCTCCAACTGCGAAGTCGGTGGGAGATCTGTTTGCCCTTGTCTTCTAAGTGTTAGGACTAGAGGTGTGAACCACCACACCTGGCTATTTTTTTATTATCATTTTTAATTATTTCTGTGTGAAGATGTGTACTTGTGAGTTCACGCGCTGCGCTGTAGGAGACACAGAGGCATCACATGCTTTTAGATATGGACCCACGGGTGGTCATAAGATGCTGGGTATGGGTCCTGGCAAGCGAATTCTGCTTCTCCATAAGGTCAGCACCTTTCCTTGACTGCTCACTCATCTCTTCAGTTCTTCTATGTGCATTTCAAACGTTTCATGACCATTTCCATCAAATATCTCTTTATGCTAACATAATTAAAAAGTACTCCAAGAATCACTGGGAAATATCTGCAGAATAATTATCAAGTAAAGTACAAATTATCCAAGATATACAAAATCCCTTAACGCTGGACAATAAGAAAGCCAAACGCCTATTTTAAAAATGAGCAAATGTCCTCAAGCAAATAAGATACATGGGTGATAAGCAATCAAATGAAAGAGTGTTTAGTATTTTTCAGTAAGGAAGAGAAAATAAAATGCTAAAAGGCATGCCTACACTGTGTCTGAATGATCCCACAGCCAGCATCCTCCTGACTAAGCTCTCCCCCTACCCCAGTTATTAACTTTCAAGTGTATAGTAAGAGTTTCTGGCCCAGTCTGTCCCTGAGATCCAGACCAGCAGTCCCAAATAATCACACAAAGGCTTATATTAATTCCGTGCTGTTTGGCCTACGGCTCCGGCATATTGCTTGCTCACTCTTACATCCTAACCCATTCCTGTTCATCTTTGTCCTGCCACATGGCTTGTGGCTTACCTGCACTCCCTTACATCTCTTGCTTCTTGGGCACCTTGATCACATCTCCCTTGACTCAGCCCTCCTTCCCCTTTATCTATGCTTGAATTTTCCACCTAAGCCAAAAATTGGAAACAGTTTCTTTATTATCCAGTGGTAATACACAGCACACAGAGAACATCCCACATCGTAAGTGGTATTTTTTGCTATTGTTCCATACTCTTATTCAAAAGTCCTCTTCAGAAGTTTGTTGGAGCAGCTGCATCTATGGGCTCTTCCTTTTGATTGTTTATTAAAAACAAGCCAAAACAAAAGAACTGGCCCCAATTCCTTGGTTTGATTATTCAGTCTATTCTCTTAGGCTTTTCTAGTCCATATAGACATGTGCCTGTCAGCTTTGTGCGTGTTTTCCACACTTGAAAAGGAATAAACATTCAAAAGCTCTCTCCTAATTAATGTCTCCATTCCCATCCAGGGAGAAAATGTCTTCTCCGAGAACTTCTGCTTTTCTCTTCTTGTCTGGGACCTTATCATGTGCTTGCTACAGCTGCAAGAGAAGCAGTAGTCATGTGAATTCTTTTTCTAGATTCAGTAGTAGGAAATGTAAGTTAAAGGGAATTTGGAAATGGGTGTTAAATAAATTAACTCACTCTTGAGTATTATTAGATTTGTTTACGAGTAAGGTTTGATTTACTGAAATGGGGGGGACTTTCATTTCCTCTGTCAGCCAAAGTAGGGCATGGGCTGGAAGCATAGCTTCATGTTGATACCTGCAGCACTTAAGAATTCTATGCAGAGATTATTGACTTTGTCACAGAGATTAGTTTCATGAGAAGCTATTATGAGTCAGATATAGATTTACTAAGAAGAAAATTTAACATCAATGTATTATGAAGAAAGACCAAGAGAAAGAACACCAGCATAGGTCGGGCAACTCGAAGTAGATGCATGCTCAAGTGTCTATGCAGTAGTCACATAAAATTTTTTAATGAATCTCAGGCTATATCTTTGTAAGCAAGATTATAAATTGACCCTGAATAGGTCTTGGCTATTAAAAGAATCTGATAGCATAAAAATTATGGGTCACAAGAATTGCACAAGGAGCCTTAGGACAGATCTTTTACTGTAAGTGGAATTTCATGTACGATTCCTAGAAAATTGAAAGTGTACAACTGGGAAAGAACAAAGACATTTAGGTCTTAAGCGTGATTCACCGCTATTTTAGCATTATTATTTGGCATGTGTTTATGTAGTTGAAATATTGTCTCTGTGGAGAAATTCCTTCACAGGAAAAAAATGACTAATTGTGTGAGAACCTGACTTTCAGACGGCAAGAGGCTTCAACTAGATTCTGGGTAAGAAACTCTCTTTCATCACCACTTCCCTTACTATTCTGACCGTTTTATGTCATTTCATATCTATGTATCCGTATCTCTTGACCATTGGAAAATCAATATGACCACTACTTCCAAATTTAAAGATAATCTGCACTACAAATGCTGGTGTGGACATCTTGAGTTATAGCAACTTTGGATCCTTCACTGGTCCATTGGTTACCAAGTGTTGGTGGCTTTTTTATTTCTGGCAGTAAAGTTGTATCGAGGTTTTCTTCTTACATTAAATTTCAATATTCCGTAGTAAACGTCATTTCCCAGTATATTTTAAGATAGTTCTAGGTAACTGAAAAGTTTATCCTAACCCTTCATCTTGAATAGGCCTCTTGCCTTATTCACCCACAGGAGATGAAATACTGACTGCTGTTATCTACAGTAAGAGTCCAGTATTCTTATTTTTGTGTGTGTCTCTTGTATTTGAAGTTCACCAGAATGTTCATCTTCTTAAAAGGCAGTGCAGCTGTATCCTTTTGGTGTGGTTTGACTGGCATGTCTATGCTATTGGAACAGAACAGTATGGCAGCCTATGAACCACGTAGGCCTCAATGACTTTTATTCAGGTTTGTGTCTCACAATTTTTTGTTTCATTCTCTATTCATGAAATCATCCTCCATAATACACTTTCTAAACCATTAAAACAGAAACTATGGTATTTTACATTCCCTAAGAGGCTTTATGGTCGTTCAATTTTGAACCATACAGATCCTCTCTAGATATATGCATGAATTGATGAGTTCAGTCTGGGTTGCTAAAAATACAGGGCACAAGAGCATTTTTAATACATCACAAGTAGGAAATTAAAGGAAATAATTCAAAGGTCTGACCAGGTGTGTTAACTCTGCTGAGAACGAAACTATCTTTTAAACTGACTTGATTATCAACTCACCTAGGGATTTAATGGAGCAGCTTGGAATCAGACAGTCCCGAATTAAAAATCAAGTTATGTTGTTATTAGCTATTGTGAACTTGAGCATTTTTTGTACCACTGATCCCTTATCTTAAAGGAAATTGGATCTAATTATAGTAGCAGCCTCCCTTGTTGTGACAGAAACAAATGGGATGGTGTGTGCAAAGCTTAGCACAGCACCTGGCATGCAGCAACCATGCAGCATGTTAACTGATATCATATATTAATTCTTTGCCAACCTCAAAAATAAATATTCTTCTTAATTTTTATTTCAAACATTGAGATCAAGTGCTAACATAGGGTAATCTACAAGCTTGTTTTTATTGTTGTTTTGTGCACTAAATTTAAATTGCATGCAACATTTATGCTACAAAATTTTATTATTTTATATCATCTTCCTATCATTTAAAATTGTAATGGATATTTTTAATTGTACAACTTTAGGAACACAAGACATAGGATGACTTAGCCATCAGAAAGCCAAATATCAGTCTTTCTTATTAAGGTTGGGAGTCCCCCCCACCTCATTCCAGACCCATTGTGCTTATCCGATGACCTTATTTTTTCTAATACTTTTAAAAATTAGTTAGTTAGTGCATCTGTGTCTCTGTGTATAAGCACGCATGTGTGAGCCTCTACACAGAGGCTGGAAGACGGTGTTTGCTATTCTCTCCTATCATTCTCCATCTATGCCTTGAGGAGGGACTTCCCTGGACTTGGTGCTCATGTTTTCTGTTCTGGCAAGCCTCAGTGATCCTCAGAGCTGGATTTCAGATGTACACGGGCGTTTGTTTGCTACTTGGTCCTGAGACCTGAACTCCAGGACTCACGATTACACAGTAAGTGCTCTTAACCACGAAACTATCTCTCTAACTTCCTTATTGCTTTTGAAGCTTCACTCAATTTGTGTGTCCCACCGCTCCGATTTCTTCTAGCTCTCCTTACTACTGGATTCCTGGAAGACAAAGATGCTACAGCCTGTACCCTGCCCCCCCCATCTCCTTTATGTCCTCTGTTCCTTGTGAAGATAAATTTTGTGGACCAACTTTCTTAGGCTATGATATTATTTAAATGTGGTTTTCCAAATCCTATGCTTAAAACTCAGTCCTTAATGAGTGGACGGGATGGGCTACTGCTCTTATCTTGAGAGTGATGTTCACCATCAGGGACTGTCCTTCATAGAACTGCAAGTCGGGTCTCATTTTACTTTCCTTGGATTCCTTCGTCCTTTCCTCCTTCTTATACCTTCCTCACCCCTGTCCCCATCATTTGCTTTCTGCTATTGGGTGACACAGGGAAGAAAGACTTCACCAAATGCCTATTCTTTTAATCTTTGGTCATCTAGCTGTTGGGCTCAAATAATAAATATCTATTTATTGCAACTTACTCAGCTTCGAGTATTTAACAGCTGTGAAAACAAGCAAGTGAGCAAATAAAACCAAAAAATCCTGAGATAGCCCTGGGTATCTATACATAGCTACTTTTATATGAAAATAATTAACTTGTCTTTGAATAAGTATCTGTGTTATAGTTAGCATCTTGTAGTCATAACAGATTTTAATTTTTCTCATTATATTTCTGTCTCTGTAAAATCTACTCAGTATTTGGTACGTAGTAAAAAAGCAAACAGTTACTTGTCATAACTAACAAAGCCATCTTTAGATTAAACTGTCAAATCACAATTTGGTAATTAGCATTGTGAGCTTCTGTGTCCATACATAGGCTATGAGCAAGTAGAATGGGAGTAAAGTGATCAGGGCTGCACTTCATTAAGTTCTATATTCATGGTCCGCCACACTTTCTGGGAAAAAAAAAATCCTGAAAGTCTGGCATGAACTTTTCATAAACGGCAGAATAATCAGTCAAACTGCTTGTAAATCAGCTTGGACAATTCGTCTTTGTGAAGGACACAGGGCAAGCAGAAGGAAATAGAAATTGACTCTAGTGATCCTAATAACCTTTCCTAGCAACACTGGATTAATGGGGCCATAGAATGTTAGAACTGGAAGAGGCCTTTAGAAACTATAAAACCCAAGCGCTTCATTTTAAAATGAGGGCAGTAAGGCCTGGGAAGGACCAGTGAAGTTACTCACTGTTTCACAGCCAATCAGTGATATGTGGGATTCAGAAGGCAATGTTCTGTCTTCTTCACCCATCATAGTTTGAGAAACAAATATATTCTAGGGAAGTTTTTAGTTTCTGATGCTTTGGAAGTCAACCCCTGACCTTTTATTGTCTCTTCTGCTTAGAGTCAGACACAAAATTTCAGATTCTGACACCATGAATTAAATGGGATAGTATAACTGTTATGCAAATATTGTTAATTGCTTACATTGCCTGAGACTTTAGAGAACATCTTGCTAACCATTTCATACAGCTTCTTTATTCATTCTCTTCTTAGTTATCAGCTGAAATTTAAGTTCACAAGACAGACAATACACAGTGGCGTGATTTCTTTAAGCTAAAAAAATCTATATTCTAGTTGCTTCTCTTTACCCCAGGCCTCTCCCTCAGGTTGTGACCCTCCTCCATCTGTGGTTAGGAACACAAAGGACTAGTCAGCATCTCCAGGAACCTTAAAAAGAGAAGCTATGTGATATTTTTACCAGATGGAGAGGAAGTTCGCCTCATTTATGGCTTCTTTGGGGATTGTATAGGAGTTTTATGAGACCATAGGTCATGTTTTAAGCTGGTGAAAGGCCTTTTAAGGATTACAAAGCACACAACAAGGTATTGGTTGAGGTTTCTTACAGCCAAGCCAAGAACGTGGATTTTACAACTTTGTAGGAACTGACTGCTGAACTATAACAACATAGATTTACATTTGTAGTATATTTAAATACATATGACTGTGTGGTAAAGTGCTTTTCAAGAGGGTCAGACAATTGGCTGTCAAAAAAAAAATCAAAGAACTTTAATGAAAACAAAGTTGAAATGCCAAGATGTATTTTTTTAAAAAAAATTCATAATCCACATGGGGATAAATGTGTTCCCTGTATCCTCAAAAATTACAGTGAGCTGATGTCATCTGAACCAAAGACTTTAGAAGTTGCTCTAGAACAGTATTTTAGTGCTTAATGCCCTAAACTTTTGCTACCAACAAATCTAGTTTATTATGTAACTAGGAAATGAAAGCAGAGTCTTGAAGAACTCTTACTAGAAACTCTGAGTCTATTATATCTGAGGGTGGAGAGCAGAAGGCAGTGGACAGGGTAGAAGCAGCTTCACAGGGCGAAGCTTTATCTCTTCCTTGGAGATGGCCTTGGTTTCTCAGACCCACATGTGCTACCTCACCTCACCCACACGAAGGCAGTCAACTCTATTTGATTATTGGTTCTTGATCCTATATCATTTGCTAAACACTGCACTGGGATCATGAAAAAGAGAGACAGACCCTTGACTTTGGAGGCTGTGAAGACTGTGAAGATGAATAGATACAAAGAAAACAATTCTGCTGCTGAGACAAAACAGAGAAAAGTGAAGGAGAGGAGTCCATTTGTATGTGTGTGAGGCTGGTGCAAGATGGAGCTTTAGCTAAGATGGCTTGGGACACCTCAGCACTTGATGCAGAGCTTAGCTGAGATCGCGAGAACAAAAAGGCACTGCTTTGTAGAGGTCTGGTCTGGAGTAGTATAGTCCAAGTGCAAAGAATAAGCACAAGGGTCTGGAGACAAGATATGGAAATGCGTTCTTTAATATTTCATCGATGCTCTTTCTCAATAGTAAATATTTTGGAAGCCTAAATATTGAGTTGTTATGAGTGTGATATTAAAAAAACCAAATAAGCATAAGACAAAGCCAGGGTAGGTGGACTATCAGAGTAGGATCTGAGGGTGTGAGAGCAGAGAACTGAAGAAACTTGGTCATGCGTGGTCTTGAAGACTAAAACTCATGTATTTTACAGGGAAGCCCTTAGAAAGCATTGTATAAAGGAGACACGCTTTGGATTGACTTAGCAAAGGTATAATTACCTTCGTGTAGGTGAGGTGAGGTAGCATGTGTGGGTCTGAGAAACCAAGGCCATCTCCAGGGAAGAGATAAAGCTTCCTCCCGTGAAGCTGCTTCTACCCTGTCCAGTCCCTTCTGCTCTCTACCCTCAGATATAAACAGACCCTTCTTAACAGGCCCCTGGCACCTCCTACAAGGCCTCTCCCTGAGTATATACAAAGATGCACCATGCACCACTTTATACATCTAGACCAGATGGAGCATAGTTCTCTTCTGGAGAAAAGCCTGAATTTAGCCAGAGCCCGGCATGCTGCAGAAGCAGTTATCAAACTACAAGGCTACCTGCTGGATTCTCCCCATCAAAGAAGACTTTGCAACTTTCTTATTGTCTATCTGGTATTGGGTTCCAAAGGGTTAGAAAATCTGTCATCTCAAACACTTGTCTTTTCCATGGAATAAGACTGGGGACCAGAGCTACACCTGAAAGTTCTTTTTAGTAATATCTTACATCTGAGGCAGGAAGCTCAGTGAAGACTAGTGAGAAGCAATGAACTATATGGTTGTCTACATTGGCTAAGGCTAAGTGTGCATTGATTAACACCAGAAAGAGGAATTGTAGGCGGATCAGCTACAGCTTAGCAGTCCTGTACTTCCCCTCATACTCTCCCCTTGTAATAGAGAAAGGCCGACATTTTGTGATAAATTTCTAGGACACACCATATCTTCTGGTGGAAGATTTCAAATTGGAAATGATGAAAATGTTTGAGCAGCTTCCAGATGGTCATTCATTTAGCATTTTATTAAAATGTCAATCTACCCATAGCCAGGAGACCCTATAGAGAACCTATTGCTATTGTCTAGGTAAATTGACATTTTATCAAACATCATTCTAAATGTTCATAGATTAACGCTGTGCTCAGCCTTCCTCTGGGAAGCTTCTTGTTGTGGTTGGCAGCAGTTAATGCAGAGACTCATAAATGGTCAAAGTGCCAAGAATAACGTGGGCATGTCTGTAGAACGTTTTCATGATTGCTAATTGATAGAAGAGAGCCAAACACACTGTGGCCTGGGCTGCGTAAGAAAAATAGTAAAACGGGAGCAAAATCTTCCCAGAAATGGGAAGAAAAGATCAAGAGACTTCTGAATATCTCAACCGTGGCCAAGGATTGTGTAGTCAAAATTGAAGATAGAATGAGAGAATTTATTCTAGACAATGAAAAGGTGGGTGTAACTCAGTTGAGACATCTTCCCTATTTCCTATAAGTCAAGGTTCTGACACCTCTTTTCCAGTAGTTTTATGCTTTTCCTTCATAACATTTTTTACTTTGTAGCTATACATTTACTCCTGTTAATTATTAATGAATTTTTGTGCCTTTCTTTGCATACTACAAGGTATCTTGCAATGAGGTGCATTCTAATATGCTCACTAGTATGCCTCTAAGATAGAATTCAGAAGATGAAATAAAGTAGGTGCTTGAGAAATAACTGATGAGTAGAAGAATGGATAATCCCAAACTCGTTTAGGCTTGGAGATATGAGCAGCAAGCAAATAAAAACAAGAATTATTGGTGACTTTGCCTGTGACTGAGTTTTAAAGTGTGATTATAGGAAGTACTGGATAAGAGTTACCACAGGAACCAGAGCATCTTCTGTGACTTTTCAACAGAAGAGCTCACCCAACTCTGACATTAAAACATAAGAGAAGGAAGGTCCAGGTCTGGGAGCAAAATGGAGAATACATATCAGAGACAAGCGAACAGACTGATGTAGAAGGAGAGAACATGGTATAACTGAGGTGAAGTGATAGGAAGGCCCCATGTACCCAGCTCCATGGTCAGCTGCCAGTGGATATGGTAAGGGGAAGCTGGTGTGTTCCAAGGGCAGCCCTGACATGCCTAATTGTACTCTTTCCACCTTCGCAGTTGATGCTGTGGAAGGAATATAGTTACATGAGTAGTTCTGCAGTGATCTGAGGGAGATAGGATCCTGGCTTGATCTAAGTAATGGATGGAGGGGAAATTCCCAGATAGGTTTTGGATGCAGAACTAACTTGGTGAATTTGATGTGTGCTACAAAAATGAAAGACAAATACATAAGTGACCCTCAGATTTCAGCTGGAGTACTGGAGAGAAGGATTGTGCCAACTGACCGTGCCTATTACGAGAAGAGGATGGAGAAGGCAGAGGAAAGGTGAGGATGTGGGGACTGGTATTTATAGTGGAAATAATAAGATGTGTAAAGTTTGAAATTGATGCTAAGGATCAATGCAGATGTCAGGCAGCCAGGTATACCTGCCTCAGCTTAAAGGGAAGTGGTGCTCAGGCCTGGATTTGGGCACTCTTACCATACAAGTGATATCAAAAGCCAGAGGAGAAAGCAGTGAGACTAATCCCTCAGCTTCTTCAAATGAGTGAGAAGAGAAACCTGGGAAGAAAGCTGAGAATGGGCAGTCAGGTGAGAGACAGGCCATGGATGTGAGACTATCAGAATCCAGGTTGAGAATGCATGCTTTAAGAGAGGAGAGATAGATAGTCCTTCTTTGCTATTTCTTCACAATGTCTATCTCAAAGGGATGTTGGGTTTTCTCAAAGGCTTTTCTGTATCTATTGAGATGATCATGTGATTTCTGTTCTTGGGTCCATTTATAGGATTATTATACTTAGTACTTTTATTTGTTGGCCCATTCCTGCATTTTATTGACAATTGGTAAACCCCATTGCTGTGGTTTTATCTGTGAATATAAAAGACCAACTATATATTATGTTTATCTTATATATGCACCCATGCTATTGGTCACCACAATGCTGTTTCCAGAAAGATTCAGGTTTAGAAAAGCCGTAGTAGTTAGAAGGTCAATGAGAAAATTAACTAAATACTTATATACTAAGGTTCATTCTGAGTGGTTTCCTATTGGGAAACTGAGGCCTGCTCAATGACCTGTTCAATGTTTCATATCAGAAAAATGGCAGAGCAATGGTCAGAATTTTGACATAGATACTTCCCCTCAGAAATTAATAATCTCAACTATTTGCTTACATGCTCTTCCATCTCTCTCAGAGTCCATAAAGCATCATGTTCTTAGGATTTATATGATCATATTAATCTGGGTTAACAATGAAATGCGTCTTTAAATGTCATCTAGCAACAAGTTCTAAGACTTTTACCTCCAGCCCTGTCTCTTCCCTCATCAGCCAATAAATAAGTAGCCTGACCTGGAGGGTCATGGCTAATCTGTTCTGTCTGCTTTGTTTGGTCCCTTCTTACATTCTATCTTGGATAACCTGTCTCTTCATTGTGTGTTAGTGGCTTTCCATTAAAACTCACAAGAGTAAAACTCCATAAAACATTGTGGAGACCTCCCTATCAGCATGGGGTTGTTTAAATGCATTTAGGGGTTTCTGCCAATAGGCACATTGTCCTCACAATACCTATTCAGCTGTTGACAAACTATGCCTTTCAGATTCTTCTCCTGATCCATCCCCAGATGGTTCTTACCAGTCCTTTCATCTCGTTTGTATATTTGTACAATGCAATGAAGCATATCCTTGCTGGCATTGTGCAGCAAGCTGGTGTCACGCCTTCTGAGAGTTCTGAGGTTGTCATGGGCATGATAGCAATCCCCTGTTCTAAATAAAAGTAACTCCTAAACCACTCACAAAGCTCCCAAGGGCCTATGTTCCTCATTCCTTTTGGACACATAGCAGCCACTTTGAGTGTCCTGACATGCCCTATTAACAAAAGCCTGTTCGTTCCCTATACCAGGGTGGGGAAGAGAACCAGGTCAGTTTTATTTCCTTAGTGATCTGGTGAAATCTCTCACTGATTGAAAGTCATCTTTTTCATAACACTAAAAAGATGTAACATTAGCTTAATCATTCCCAAATGAATCCTGAAAAATATTTGGAAACGGTACCCTTATACAAAATCATTTCAGCATCACCAGAAAATCTCATCCACTTGCTATAAACTTGTACTTTTAAGTGGCAACCATGTGGTCTGGTTGGAACATCCAGTTCTTTCATATTTTAATAGAATTAAAACCCCTGACACTTGTTTTAAGACCTAAGAAAACCTTTAGTGCTTTGCAAAATGTAGAACCTGGCAAGGTCATAAAGAAGATATATTAGACTTTACTCCTTGAAGCCATATTAAAAAGGGGGGAAAAAAGATACAAAGTTGTCTTCAAGAAAACTAAAATGGCAACTACATCTTCTTCACAGAAGTCTTTGGGAGGAGACACCTAAGAACACTCCATATTCTCTCTGGTTCCAGAAAAGTAATTTACACCCCATCAAAGCACATTGGCAAGAGTGAGGTTTGACTCTGCACAGGGTCTGTCTAGAAAATACTTAAGGAATCTATCTTCTTCCAGGGCTTTTGAAAAAGATTCTTTGTTTGATTTGGTTTTACCCAGCTGGCTCACTGGGTAAAAGCTTGCTATGCAAACTAGATAACCTGACTCAGATCTCTGATCCAATGTGGAAGAACAGAACTGACTTCTGAAAGTTGTCCTTTGACCTCTAGATATATTCCATGAAACATCAGAGTTTGGAATCATTTACCAAGTTGTATTAGAAATAGGAATTGTGAAGAATTAGACCAAAAAATAATGCAGCCTGGCCACAGATTCAATCCCAAACCAATTATTAACCTCTTAACATTTATATGTCTTTTGCACCAAAAGGCCTATCTTGCTAGGTTATCCCAAGGCTCATAGCTGGGAAAGACCAAGTGACTTCCTTCCTTCAGTAGCCTGCCTAGAACCTTCTGGTGCTATGAAAGCCAGCCAACAAAGAGGAAGCTTCCATGTCAATTCAAGCTTAGTCTCTCTTTATAGTGTCTTTGACACAGTTTATTTTAGCCATCAAGTTGACTCAAATCTAGAGTTTCCTGGGAGGAGGGAACCTCAACTGAGGGGTTGCCTTGATTCTCTTCATCTGTGCCCATCCCTGTGAGGAATTTTCTTGATGGCTGATTTATGTGGGAGGACCTGGTCCACTGTGGGCCATGCTACCCTGGACAGTGGGTCTGTGCTCAATAGGAAAGCTGCTGAACATGCCAGAGAGAGAAAGGCAGTAAGAAATGTCCCTCTGTGGTTCCCTTTTGACCCCTGCATGAATTCCAACCTTACTCTAGCCTTTAGGTCCCTTGGTGATCGACTGAGACCTAAAAGTGTAAACTAACTAAACTCTGCTTTACATTGCCTTCAGTAAGCGTTTTATCACAGTGACACTAAACACAGACGAGGACAGTCTTTATTGGTGGGATCTTATCATCAGGTTCTGGCGGGTAGCCAAGAACAACAACCCACTATATTGTTTTGGAAACCTCTGGGACCTCCCTAACCAAACTCATATGTAGTATCCAGACCTGGTGCTTAGAGTTTTGTTACTTGTTATTTCCAGAAGCAGTTATATAGAGGGCACCTCTACTGACTTTCATGACAATTTGAATATTTTTTTAATATAGTAGGCTTACTACTATGTTACTTATTATATACTAATTATATTATATATTCCCTACTATATTATTCCTAATAGGTTTCCATATAGACTTTTTGTACATCTTCAGCTAGCTATTCCTTCCTTCATCCTCTCTTCAACTCTACCTTCCCATCTCTTTTTTTTTCTTTATGATTGCCATAGATTAGTGCAGCTCCCGGTCTCCATGAGAGATGCTTCTTTCTCCAGTGGGCAACAGTAAGACAGAGACTCACAATTGGCCAGAGTGCAGCGAGAAGTAACAGATGTGTTCAGCTGTAAACAGGACATCTGCATCAAGCCTCAACTCAGTGACCATCATGAAAGATGGAGCAGAAAGACTGTCAGAGCTAGAGGTTGGGGACAGTACTGTGGGACAGTGTCTTCCCAACGTGATACAATATACTCAGGAGTTCACTGCAGCTGTAATCATCTGCACAGAGACATGCACAGAATTGAGATTTGAACATTTCATCACAGAAGGGTGGGGGCAGGCTCATGAGGTCCCGCCTCTCTTTGAGGGACTATGGACAGTGAGCAATGCCTAAGAAAAGAGATGTCACTTTCTTCAGTGATACAGTCACTGGTAGTTTCCTATTCTCTAGTAAATACTCTCCCACCAATTACCATACTTAATTTACCAGGCTTATTTACACTCAGGTAGGTCACATACCTGTACAGCAGACTTAAAAATTGGAGAAGACTTCTTGGGGAGAGGAAGGTTTAAACAGAAGGAGAGGCCAAAAGATGGAGTAATATGGGGTACAAGTGAAGAAAATTCATTACATACATGTATAAAACTGTCAAAAACTTAACAGATTTCTGAAAGGGATACTTGGTGATAATACACTGCTTTCCATGCCTTCTGTTAGACCAGGACCTTGATGAGGTCATTGTGTGGATGAGAACAGAGGCTGACTTCCTACTTGGGAACTCTTAAAACAAGGATTTATACCTGACACTTGGGAATTAATTCTTATACAAAGATTGATTGGCATTGCCAAGGCTTGGTGGGTGATGTGAAAGTGATTATTTTTTCTAATAGGGCAAAGGTTATTTTAATGTTGTTAAGAATTTGCTTCCTTGGAACCTGCTATACATTATTCTAACCCACAGATCCAACTCTTGTAATATTCTCTCAGAGCTAATATCCTCAGAAGGAGACATATAAAAGCCAACTTAACTCTCTTGATTTTCCATCATGCGACCTGACCCTACTCTCTGGCCCCTTGCTTCTACCCTCTGCCCTTGCAACTTTCCCCCAAAAAACAAAATTTAAAATAAAACCAAATAACAAACAACTAAACGAAATGACCACAAGAAAGCTGCAGTGTGGTCCCATGAGTCACACAGTAAATATAACCTTAAGTCCATGCATCTTTACTTCTAAGTGTTCATTGCAATGAATTATTGATCTGCTTAGAGACTTTTGGCCTCTGATACGGTATTAATTCTGGGCTCTCACTGGAACTCCTTTTTGCCTTGTTTTGTGAAGATTCTGTAGCTTTGGATTTGTAGGTTCAACCCCTTCACAAACTCCAGTAGTTCATAGAGGGGGCGGGCTACATCAGAGTCCTGGTTCCAGACATGGGTAGTAACTGGGCTGATGAGCCCAACAGCTATGAAAATGATTATTAAGGACCATGTTTCGGACAACAAAAACAGATCAAGAGTTGAGCTGGTTCTGATTCTTGTGGTGTGGGGGGATCCTAGCAGCAAGAATCTGTGGGTTAACATCCGGGGAAGAAGAGAACTGAAGAGCAATTGAAGAGGAAAGTATCCACTTCTTCCTGGAGTGACTGACCCATCAGAAAGGAAACTCCAACACAGACCCCCCCTGAAATCCCACCAGAATGCTTACAAAGACATAGAATGGGTTAGATCAGATTTTTACAAATAAATCTTAAAGTCCAACCAGGAATGCTGCCTCTGATCTTACAGGGATTTGAGTCATTAGTCAGCCAGAGCGGTAGGTGGAAAGGATGAAAAGGAGTGGGGGAATGAGTGATAATCCCCCTTTCTCCCTAGTTTTTCAATCTGAAATATGTCCAAACTGAGAAGATAGAAGAATTAACTTTGAACCAATTTTAGATTTTTTAATGATGGTATGGATTGACATTAACATTTCAAAAATAATACTGTAATCTGACCCTAAAGTAATTGTTCAACAATCTTCCAGGAAAGAATGTACAGAAAGACTGTAGAGACAACTAAAAATAGCAGTTCAGGATGGAAATCACATATTACTACTTGTGGTGTGTGTGTGTGTGTGTGTTTGTGTGTGTGTGTGTGTGTGTGTGTGTGTGTGTGTGTGTGCGCACGCGCGTGTGTGTGTTGGCGTTATGCCTTCATGTATGTCTGTGTGAGGAGATTAGATCCCCTGTTACAGACAGTTGTGAACTGCTATGTGGTTGCTGTGACTTGAAACTTGACCCTCTGGAAAAGTAACCAGTGCTACTGATTTTTAAAACCTGACAAATACCATGAATATAACAAAATTTAAAATATTCTGACTCATTGATATAACACTTTTATGATCATATTTTATTGCATGTTATTTCACTGTTTCTTCATATAACCAAGGGTTTAATAACACTTTCTACAAAGCAAAAAGAAAAATACTGTCTTTGTCATTCTAACTTTGTTCATAATACCAGCATAAGTTTTTACCCTACATAGATGTAATGATAACTTCTTTTATTTTCTTCTTAAGTAAAAAAGACAATAATTCACATGACATTTATAATTATTTAGACTGCATTTTCAAGTATATTGTAAGCAAGAATATTTGAAAACTAAATTGTCCAATTACAGTCAATGTCAATGATGATCAGAAAGCTTCATTAGCTCATCTGTGGGTTTGTATGTATAGTTTAAAACTGTCTTCCTAAGACTACTCATGTATCTCTGAATTCAGCAGTGTTGGGTACAAGTCATATGCATATTTAGCCTCAGCTTTGACCCTTTAGTTGGCTATGTGAGTAAGCAATAGACATTGAGTTCAAACAGGGTCTTTTTTCCATGGAACTTGTCCATTCTGCATCCACCTAGGTGTCTTAGTTAGGGTTTATATTGCTGTGATTAAATACCACAACCAAAGCAATTTGATAAAGAAAGGGTTTATTTTGTTTACACTTTCATATTGCTGTTCATCATCAAAGGAAGTCAGGACAGGAACTCAAACAGGGCAGGAACCTCGAGGCTGAAGCTGACGAGGAGGCCATGAAGGGTGCTTCTTACTGGCTTGCTCCTTGTGGCTTGTTTAGCCTTTTTATTATAGAACCCAGGACCAACATCTCAAGGGAACGGCAGCTACAGTAGGCTGGGCCCTCCCACATCAATCATTAATTAAGAAAGTGCTCTACAGGCTTGCGTGTAGCCTGATCTTATGAAATTATTTTCTTCATTAAGGTTTTCTTCTCTCGGATGACCTCAGACTGTGTCAAGTTGATATAACAGCAGCCTACACACTGGATAAACCCAGCCTATGGGCGCCCATGGGTCTTCAGATGACAGACACAAATTCAGTACCCCACCATATCAGGAAATCAGTCAAAGACTCTACTACAGACCCTGGCCGGAAGAGTACAATGAACTAAGAGTGTCCTTTGCTCAGTTGTGTTTGGAATGAAGAGTCCAGCTTACAAAACATGAGCATGAAGCTAGAAGGGTACATAAGGGAGTGAGGTATGATTGTTTTGTGTCTGTAGGCATATATCTAACTGGTAACTCAAAGAGAGATATGAGGGAAGCAGGGAATCCCAGAGTGCTAAAGAAGAAAGCTTTAAGTTTCTAAGTGCTTAACTATGAGGCCTGGCTTAGGCCACTTGGGCATGGTGTTCAACTTTTAACTCCTGGTCAGCAAACATCACTATATCATATTAATTACACATTTTCTTTGCTGTAATAATTGCATATTTTCAGACCTCTCTTTTTCTACTTACCTTGGGCAGGACTAGGCCACATCATTTCTATACTTGGCAATGGTATTTGTTCTAGCCCATGTAAAACACGTAGACTTTGAGAATTATCTTCTTTTGTTACATTTGAAACTCCCTTGCTGCCATGTGAAGGGGTCCAGTCTTCCCTGATGTGTGATGAGAGACACAAGACCAGCTGCCTACTCTACTTCTCCCCAAATAGCCTAGACGGTAACCTAGAAACTGCAAAGTAATGTAAAATAAGGGATTGATTACAGAGCTTAAGTATAACTTAAGTTATACTTACCAGCAACCCCAAAGGAGAGTTGTCAAAGACGTATATGATCAATCATTTCTTTTGCAATGGATGCTATTAAAGTGAAGCAAGGCAGGTGGTCCAATGAAAAAGCTGAGCACGGAGCAAGAAAGAATGAGACAAAATGAAATCCATGTCTGACTTCTATTGCATGTATGCCTGGCCCATGGCTCAGGTCAGGTGTAGGAAGATCCACTGAAGCCGCATAAGAGTCTACTGAAAAGGTGAATCAGTGGGTCAAAAATACACATAAGCTGCAATGGTACCTGGGGCCTCTACCAAAATCCCAGGCATAATGACTGCTACTTTTTTAAATTTTAATACAGTGCAAATATCTTCCCCCTCTCTCCCAATTCAGAATCACACAGGGAAGAGATATTTACGCAACATATCTGCAGTAAATTGAATATGTCTGCTATAGTAAATCCATCCAGCTTCCAACACATTGGAACTAACTCCATACTGGTCAACTAAATCCAGACACATGAATCTGCCAAACCATGTTTGGACAGTTTCACCAAACGAGGACAGTTGAAGAGTCACAAGCTAAATGAACAGTCACCTTATATTACTAAGTTTCTTTTTCCCACATCCCAAGGGGCACAAGTAGATATTCAAAACTGGTGAGATGGGCGACAACAGAGTAGCCATGGGAAAATGGCAGCAGCTGGGCTTTACAAATCATACCCATGCACCACAACTAATATCATGTTATTTTCTCATGCAAACTCAGCTTTAGTATGAGAAAGAAAATAATTTTAGAATATCCAGAAGGAGCACAGTGTGCTAATTGTAAGTTGGCTACTTTGGAAGGTACGACCTCTCTGAAAGGAGGCCGGCATAATTAAGAATAGAAGTACAAGTTGAGTCCTCTGAAGACACTCACCTGCTCTTCTCTGGTAAGAACTTCCCTACTTCATCTGGCCCAGCCCCCGGGGACTGGTCTGTCTTCCTCTCTCCCCTCATAGCTTTATCCATCAACAAAGCTTTGGATTATTCTCTAAACTCTCTCTCACTCTGTCATATTTGCATTTCCATGGCTGTTTCTGTGGTCCAGGTACCAGCATCTCTCCCTAGAGCTGTCTGTCCTACCAGCATTCCGATTTATAACTCAATGTCATATTGTCTCTGTCCAATCCATTCTCACAGTTAACAAGAGTGGAATCTTAAAAAAATAGAAGCTGGTCTATACTATCAACTGTCCTTGCTTTATCTTCTACATGAAGACTTGTCTTCCCACTGAGTTTTGAATTTATAGAAATTTCCCATCCTGATCTCTAAGGTCCTACAAGTCTTTACTCCTATCAGCCTCTCTAGCCTCAAGTGTCACCCTTCTGGACTAACCCTCACAGGCCCTAAGAACAGTAACTCTCTTGATGCCTCAAACCTGTATGTATTTCCGTGTTATGGGCCTTCATAAATGATATTAATATCATGCCTGATATTTTCCTCTCTTGGGAAGACTATAAACATTATGACAGCAGAACATCTGTTTCTGCTTATCTTATTTTCTAAGGTTCTTACACAGCGCTTCGCACAGTAGTTCGTGTCCTTGTCCAGTGCTTTGCAGAGTGGTTTAGGCCGTTGAACATTGCTTCATACAGTGTTCAGGTCTTAACACGATGCTTTGCACAGTAGTTTTATGCCCTTGAACATGCTTCACACAGTAGTTCCGGTCTTTACACAGTGCTTTGCACAGTACTTCAGATCTTTGAACTATGATTTGCATAGTAGTTCCTTAAAAAAATACTTCACAGGGGAAGGAAGAAAGGTCGACTGATGGACATAATCATTTCATCTGAGGTCCATTTCCCTTCCTATCCCCATTTCAGAATCATCTGTCTTTCTGGACCACTCCTCTCTTATATCTGGTTATTTGTCTCTAGCTCTTCTTCCAGATTACAGCTGCAGCTCCTGCGGGGCAAAACTTGCCTGGACTCCTGTTTCATGGGGTCTGTAGTTAAACCTTCCTAACTCCTTATGCACTTGCCATTCTCTGTAAATAGATTAGTTTGTGTTGGTACAATAGCAAGAGCTGTTCTTTCTTTCTGAAGAGCTGGATTCATGGTTAAGAAGGGATGGATCTTGAGACACATGAACAAATCATAAATAAATAAGAAAGTGAATAAAAACAGTGGCTAATGATCTTGCTTGTTCTTCCTTGCATTTCTCAGAAGCCTGGCATCCTGACCTGTCTCTAAATCCTAGTTCCCAGAAGCCAGCTGCAGCTGCTATGTACATGGCTGCCTGCGGCTGTGTAGGCCAGACTGATTTCTAGGCTGTGTGGACCTTCTAAAGATCATCCTCTCCCCTTATTTCCAGGATGTTGTCAGTTTGTGTGAAGCACAACAAGACTGCTATATCCTCATGGTTGTTAGTTTCAACCTGGTGGACTGAACCTTCTCTTTCATTCTGTGCCTGTCCAATTTATCTTTCTTAAAGGTGGAAAACCAGGTCTCATGTTACCTTAATGTGTTGTAGGTAATCAATATCCCTGTGCATGTCCCAAGACATGACTGAAAGAATAAAGAAACTACATCCATAAGCAGTTTAGGTAACTCAATAGAATGGTTAAGTTTATGGCAACTTGACTCACCCATAGCATGCCAAAATATAAGCATTATTTCATTGTATGTCTGTGAGGATATAGATTCCAGAATAGATTAGCATTTGAATTGGTGATGGACCCAGTAAAGCAAATGATCCTCAAACTCTAGGTGGGCATCATACAATCTATTGAGAGTGTGAATGTAACAAAACTGTGGAGTGAGATAGTGGAACTGAGTTCACACTTCCTGCGAACCTGGGCTGGAATATTGACCCTTATTCTCTGCACTTCTGGCCCTCAGACCTTCACTCATGAACTTGAAGGTGAATCATAGGCTCCTCAGTGACCAAACCCTTAAACTGAAGAGTTCCTAGGTTTCCAGATAGCAGAGGGCAGACTGTGGGACATCTCAACTTTTGAAACAATTCTTTATAAAAGAAAATCTACCTATCTATCACCTGTCTGTCTGTCTATCTATATGTATGCAGATTGTACCTTCCATAGGCCCTAAAGGAGGGCCTAAAACTATTTTCTGCTAAGTTGACACACACTTTCTCTCTCTCTCTCTCTCTCTCTCTCTCTCTCTCTCTCTCTCTCTCTCTCTCTCTCTCACACACACACACACACACACATACACACACACACACACACACACACACACACACTTTCTGCTAATGGTCCTTTTTCTGTAGAAACCCTAATGAACACACTCAGAGAAATCTCTCGAATTTTATTGCATATTTAGAACTATATCATTCTTCTACACAACTGCATAATTCCAAATTTTGAGCCTTGCAATTCCATCAACTACTAGTTGGCATACATGAAGCTTTTTCTTTCTAATTTTTACATTACAGATACTTCATTGTTGGCATTTGACATAGTACCTTATGTGAAAGGAAAAGAATCTGAATTTTTCCCGTGGCACATACTTGCTTACTGGTTCATAGAAGCAGTCAGCTGGCCATAGGACTGCTGGGGAATAAGAGTAGTATTCAAAAAGACAACCCTCCTCTCCATAATACTTAAGTTTTACAATAAGGAAAATCCAAGTATTCATTATCTGAATGATTAAATATTCTTTAAAACACCAATGAAACCAATATTGGCTAAAATCTTTCGCCTCCTTTTTTCAAAGCACCTTTTTGTGAGAACTGTAAAAAGAATTGGTGGAATGGGATTTTGTTTAGTTCAATTCCTGGTGTGGAGTTTCAGAATTTTAAAAAATGCAAGTGACTACAGAGGCCTGGGAAGATGCCATCTGAGTAGTTCATCACCCAGCTGAGCAGCACGGGTGATTCTCTTCCTTTGGTGTTAATTGAGAACTTTCCACTTTTCCTCTTGCGTAAGGAGACTGCAGTCCAATAAGTGGAAACATCTCAGCATTTTATCATGGAACGTTCCTGGAACCTAGTTGCATCTCTGAAAAATCTATCCAGGACTTCCCAGAAAAGACCAGGCCTGGAATTTGGAATTGCGTCATGGTGCAGAGATTGGGTTCCACTGCTAAGTCACTGGGATGTCACAAGGCCATCATCTGTTTTCAGGGTCATTGGAGTACATTAGAAAGGTTTGCTAATAATAAATCAAGATGCCACTTATAATTTTTATTAGGGTATTGTTTTCTGACTGTTGCTAACACCTCACATATTTTTGCAACATAATGTGAGAATGTCAGGTGTCACTATCCCAGAATTTCCTTCTGTCCCAGCCATGCTAACATTTCAGTATCCTTTTCTAGGAAAAAGAAATAAATTAAAAATTGTTAAGAATTTCATACACTCATGCAAATTGTTTTGAATAAACTCACCCTTCACTCTCCTCCCTCCAACTCCCTTTTATCTACCCTCCAACATTTCTTTTACTCCCAACTTCAAATGTTCATTCTTTTTTAAACCCACTGAATCCATTTAGTGTTGCCTTTGCAAGCATGGGTGTAGGTGTAGGACCATCTGCTGGGGCATGGGTAGCCTCTCAGGGCCAAAATTCCTAAAGAAAACTGTCTCTTTCTACATGAGCACCCATCAATTGCCAACAGCTCCTCAGTTATGAGTGGGACCTCATTATTTCTACCCTATTCATGCTGGGAATTTGGAAGAGTTGATCTTGTGCAAGTCTTAATATATGGTCACAGCTGTTATAATTTCATGTGTGCAGCAGCCCCATCATATCCAGTAAATAATATTTTACTGCTAGCATCCACTACAATCTTTCTGTCTCTTTTGTGGAAGGTACAACCTGTATCTGGCTAGATCATTGGCCCTAAGGGAGGGCCTAAAACTATTTTTTTGCTAAATGGACATAGCATTAAAATGCCTTCTAAGTTCTTATCTTTATACTCAACCATCATCAGGAAAGTTTCTTTTGGTTGTGGTATTTAATACAGGGAGTTACAACTGGTAAACATGCAAAGAATGAGACTTTATAGTGTGCAGGGTTCAGCTTCCAAAGGGACATCTGTATCTCTCTCTCCTCCTCTCCCATTTTCTCCTTTCTTCCTACACACACACACACACACACACACACACACACACAGAGAGAGAGAGAGAGAGAGAGAGAGAGAGAGAGAGAGAGAGAGAGAGAGAGCAGAAATCAACACAGAATATGGACCAGAAGCATCTCAGTTTCTTGGCCAGCACTCCAGCTCATTGTAACTGCTGTTCTTCTACCTACATTTGATCTCCCCCACCCGTCCTCTCTCCACACTATCACTATAATGCCCTGGCTGGCTTGGCAGTCGTTATGGAGACAAAGCTGAGCTCAAAGTTAGAGACTGGTCCAACTCTGCTTCCTTAGCTGAGAATAAAGGCCTGTATTACTATGCCTGGCCCAGGTTTGCTTTTTATTCATCTCTTATGGAAAGATCCTCTTATTATTTTTCTGTTTGCAGTTCCAAAGTCATATCCCCTGACTACCTGATCTCTACATAGTTCTGATTACATAACCCTGACTTACATCCTGGAAAGCCCGTATACTGTCTATGTAACATTATTTCGATGTTATCTGTCTTCTCTTGGTTGATTGTAAAACGTGTGAGATTTGTGCTCAGTGCCGAATGCCTAACAGTCCCAGATTCCCTGTGGTCACTCCATAATATCTTTAGAATACATGCATAAGCAGCTGTCTGTTCACTGGGCCACAGCAGCTGCTCTAAGCTGGTAAGTGCATTAGAATTATCAAGAGTCAATCGACTTTCACTAGGGCTTTGACTCATTTGGTGAGGCTACATGGGACCCCAGGCCTTGTTATTTTTTAAAAAGCGGCCCAAATGGTTTTTAATATATATGAGACTGAGACCTCTGAACACAATCATCTTTCTGCTCCTTCTTGATGTCATACAATTATGGGGTTGGAGACAAGTCACAAGTGGAGAGGGAGATGGAACTGGAATTGAACTAAAATATAAGGTGTGTGCTTAAAGCAACCCAAGGAGGTAAAGATGTGCCTGGTTTACCCACTCTGTCAGAATTTAGGCCACACCTCACCTTACTTCTGATAGAGCAGAGCCTTTAGGGTCCTGGGAGTTTCTGAAGACATCCACACATTTCATTTTTATCACATTCTCCTGGCCCTACAGAAATCAGTGTGCAGATGCTTACAGGGCATGAGCTTCAAGCACATTTAAGTAGAGCCACTGGTGAATAGAAACCTCTTGATATTGCCTCTTCCTGTTACCTCTCCTTCCTCCTGCTCCACTTTTATCTTTTCCTATAGCCCAGTGGTTCTCAACCCTCTGAATACTGTTTACCCTTCAAGATAGTTCTTCATTTGTGGTGACTCCCCAATCATAAAATTATTTTGGTTGCTATTCAGTAACTGTAACTTTGCGATTGTTTTGAATTGTATTGCAAATCACTGTTTTTCAATGGTCTTAGGTGACCCCTCTGAAAGGGTCGTTCAGTCCTCAAGGGGTTGCTACCCATTGGTTGAGAACCACTGCACTATAATCTTCCAGGCCTCCCAGAACTCCCCAAACTATTCCTTCAAGTGTTTTAAATTTTTATATTTCTTTATCCTTTTTTTTTTATTTCATTCTAGGAAAAATATCCCAAACTAAAAGACTCTCAGACTTGGAGAGCTCTGTGAGTATTACTGTGGGCAATCTATGTATAAGACAAAAATGTCATCCAAACATCTCATCTCATCCTTATACAAGGAGGCCACACAGATTACCCTTCACCACAAATCCCAGATGATGCTATGGTCTGCTCAGGCTTGAGAAGTGGGAAGGGAATTGGCAAGCTGGAACTTGACCCTTCTGTAGCTTGTGGGAGTCGCAGAGTTCCTGGGAAAGCAATAGGCCATCCTGACATTTGGAGAATGGGCTATATGAATTCTTGAGTTTTTGTTAAATCTCTAAACAAAACTCTCTCGTCTGTCCATTAAACAGTTGATTTATGAAGAGTGAAGTTTGCACATCGTTTGAACATACCATGCTCTGGGGATGAAAAAAAAAGAAGAAGAAAATGTAATTTTATTTGGAAGATCTTTTGGGCTCTTGGCTGTCTAGTGCTGAGAATAAAATCTGGGTGCCGAAAGAATAGCAGTGACTGGAGCTGGCGGCAGGGAGGGTGGATTGGACAGGATGCAGGGCCTGGCCCCAAGTGCAGCATTACATTTCTTGCAGCTGTGGGTTGGTTGAGGGGTCTCATTTCCCTAGATTCCAGGAGGGTCTCCTCTCTGATGAGGTGGTGAGGACACACAGAATGTGTGCTCAGCCTTACAGACTCGGGTGGAGGTCTGTGTTTTGTGTCTGTGTCAGCCCATGTGAAACTCGACAGATGAGATGGAGGATGCACAGGGGACGCAGCCAGGTGGGACATGACAGTGACCACATAGCACACACTGTTCTTCCCCACTTTGGCACTTCACACTCTCCTGTGGAAAATTAGTGAGAGTCAGTGTCAATCTCTCCTCATGGCTTCAATGTGTGTTCACCCAGGACACCTGTTTGTTGAGCAATATGAAAGAAGGTTTCTGAGAGGTTTACAAAAGACCAGGCACTAAAATGGATGAGTAATGAAATGGAGGTTCCCCCTAGGGTCGACAAGAAGCTGTGGGAAGATGCGATTGGCCATGGGAAGTACAGGAGGGGACAGCGCACAAACCCAGCCTCCGTATTCATCCATCAACAGCTTCATAGGCATCGATCTTTTTTGATGCAGCTGCTTTCCTAATTCTACAAAGTACATCTGGTGGAATATTCGAGTCCTTGGCTATTATCTGTGGGGCTTCTCTTGTCTTCAGTAGGCATGTTGCTTTCTTCTCTGTGACTTTTATATAGATTTTCTGTTGTCTTTTTTTTAAGCCACATTTATTATATTTTAGTTTTCCATGTGCATCTCTGCCTACCTGCCTGGTCTCTATCAGGCCAGAATCATGGTTATCTTTGACTCTCATGCATGTGGAAAGTGCATTGATAATGTTTGGCTGAGTGAATCTGACAAGCAACATTTTATTTGTAAAGATAGATTGATCGGTCTGTATCTGTTTACAAATGCAGTGATGATGGCAGTAATGATGACGACTGTCGCTATTGACAAGTCAGTCTCTCAATCTGCTCCAGGAATGGAGGAGATGAATTTGAAAACAGAATGGTGAAGCCCACAAGTTCTCAATTTTATTTTTCAAGCAATCAACACTCCCAGAACCATTCCATAGAAGATTAGTGGGTGAGCCCAAATTAGTAGTCATTGTTTTCCCATGGTTGATACAGTTTGTGTACTTATCAGTATGGTCCTTCCCAAACTCAGTGCTCCCTTTAGCATAATCCTGAAACAGGACCCTCAGCGTCTACCACATCCAGGAAGAACTAAACAACAGAGATACAGCATCAACCACAGTGATCATTCACCGAGTCTTCTCCAGCAGCAAAGTCTAGTCTGAATAATTTACATTTTTATTTACTTCGTTCTTCATGTGAACCCACAGACAAGCAATTCTATTACCCTCTTCTTAAAATAAAGACACAGAAATGCAAAGAATTTAAATAATTTGTTCTACTTTTGAGATTGTATTCTAAGTACCTCTGCTAGAGTGTCTTCCCCATTGGACTATTGACTAAGAAGGCAGATGCATTCAGAGATAAGTATGTTAAGTCCTGTGTTGGTCTTTTCCTGGTAACATTCATATAGCCGGGGATCCCCTTATCTGTTTTTGAGGATGTGTTCTTCCCCCCTGTGCATTCTCGTGCACACCGAGCAGATATTACTCTCTGATATGTTGGAAATATCTGTACTTTCTTTTCCTGCAGCCTCAACTGTAATTACCCAGTTTCTTGTCTGCTTCCCATATCACTGCTTTATGGACAGACAGTTTTGTCTCTCAGTCTCTGGTGCCTGCTGCTCGGGAAGCAATGTGTTTAATTAATAGATTATTTAAGAGAAAATGAAGTTTACATCCAATATCTCAAAGCCATTTCCACAAAAGTGTTTATTGATACATTTATTCATTCATTTCACCCATTTCTTTTTAGCAAATACGTAATAAGCAAAGGCATATTTGTGCTTTCTCTCATGGATTTAGATACAAGTGTGAAAATTGTACCTAATTCCAGTACTTGAGATGCTTACAGTTTACTATTGGAAGTCTTGGCATTTCTCAGAATTGTCTAACTACAAGTTGGGATATTGGTATGGAAGAAAATTATGGGCCGTATGGGGAAATATATAACTAAGCAAAAAAATTCTTGATTCCTACCAAGCAGTCAGGTGGGCCATCTTTTCTTTCTGAAGGATGTAACCATTGTTTCTAACGCCCACTGAGTGCAGATTTGTGAAAGCCTCGTGAAGTCACTTTGTTTCTGCAAAGAGTCTTAGTATCTTTCAGTTAAAGAGATGTCAGCTCTCACTAACTCCAACTTTCTAGATCTTGAAAAAACTAACAGCAATCTTCTAGCAAAACAGGCTGAATGAAGGGAATGTAAACCTGTACCATTATATAAGAATTCCCTCAATGCTTCCACACTGTTACTGGGAGCAAATAACAGACTGGCATCTTTTATAAAACCTTATGTGGCATTTGGAGACTTATTCCAACGGTCCCTTTCAGGTACCTTTACACAGAATCCAGAACAAAACTCAGGCCATCTCAAATCCAGTTTGGATTTTTCCAGTTATGTATTCAAAATTTATCTTGGTGCTACCTTCTTGTGAGGTAAACCAGATAGCTGAAATCAAACTCCTAATCCTGAAGAATGTTCTGATAGAGTTTTGTTTTATTTAGAGGAGGGATCATAAGATATTATTAAAACAACTTGAACATCTGGTTTGGGAATAAAGTCATTTTATTGTACAACTGCCAAGCCACAGAGCCAAGCTTACCAAGAAAGCCTAGTCTCTCCCAGGCTTCAGTACAGCCTAATATCCAACTCTAATACCACACTCCCTCCAACACAAATGAAGAATAAAGGAAGAATGAGGTTTTCATGACTCAAGGAAAATTCACCTGGTGGTTGTAAAATCAGAGCAATGAGGAACAGTTAGAATCCTTTCCAAATTTGTTTTCTCAGGCTAATTGCCCCTCTTCAAACCCTCAGTGGGGATAAAACACTGAATATTAAAAAATAATATTCAAAAGAATTGTTCATTGAATGCCAGTAAATTTCCTCCACCCAGCACCTCTGACTGTCCCTTTCCATGGAGTTTAAAAACCATTGTCTGTCTTAAAAAAAAAAAAAAAAAGAATCAGAGTTACTAAGAACTTTAAGAGGACATCTAGAGTGAGGAGCTTCACTCTCCTCCTGTATTCAGGACCAACAGAGTCAGTCAACCACTGCTCCATTGTTCTGATTATGCTTTTTAGCCATTTAAGTGTATTATCAAAGCATCTGTACTAAGCGTCAATGCATCCAACTCCACGATGCCATATGATATTAGCATTTTAGGAACTAAAACAGCAAAACAGATACGCATAACACTATTGCTAATGATGAAAAGACCACCAAAGCCACAAACAAGGGTTGGGAGATGTCACTAATAGGCCCTCCCATTTCTTCCTTTCAAGCCTATGGCTGAGCTGTCCGTCAGTCATAGCATGCCTTCTTACATTCCGGTTAACAGCAAAGTTGAAGTCTACCTGCTGTCTCTAAACCCCACCTTTCAAACAAGTCCCCAAATAGGACATAACTATGTTGCATCTGCTTAGTTACAGTATCAAAGATTTGAAAAACAGCCCAGAGATCTTTTTTGCTTCAATCTTTGTTTTATACTGATCCACAGTAGGGACATAACCTGCTACAATCTCCCAGCATGTCACCAGTGGCAAAGTTCTGGCAAGACCCAAGTCTCATGACATCAATTCCAGGACCTTTGCCTGCTGTCTTCAATGGACACTGTAACATTTTTGTCTTATCCTGCTCAATGACATCTCTTCTGATTTATTGAGCTTTTGTAACTTGAAGAACCTAGACAGGGAGAGAACTAAAGAAACAGAGGTCAGGAGTTAAGTAATTTTTTTTGGTTCTTGGCAATGAATATTAATGAACTGGATTGTAAATGCTTAAACAGCAAAAATTTGCCAGGACATGGCAACTGACCAAGTATTGAAGATTTTCTCTGACTGTGACAGGATTTGTAGAGTGCGGAGAAGTCATTTTCCTGGGACAGCTCAAATTTTCTTTGTAAGGGTTGGAATTTGAAAAATAAGGGTGGGAATGGACAGAGGGGAAAAGCTGATTCAAGGATGGGGTGTTTGATATTTCTTAGCTTCTCTTGCATTGGCGACCTACCTAGTGTGAATTCTAAGAAAGAACCTGTGTGTGTCAGACTGATGATATTATTTTTTTTGCATATGATAGGGCCTTGCCAGAGGAAGTCAACTATAAACAGGTTTTTAAGCTGACAATCCAAGTCTCCTCACAGCGTTGACTCAGCGGTTATTTTGTCCAAGGTACATAGAGCAAGTTTTCTAAGTCTGGGTCATTCTGATAAATTCTTGAAAACAGGGACCCCAGACAGCAAGGAGAGCACATCAAAGACCTCCTAGGGTTGGAACCAGTGTTGGCTAATGGCCTGTGTCCTCACTTCACTCCAACTAAGGCTTGCAGTGAGAGGAAGCTCATAGGCCAGCCTCCTTCTTTGCCTTCCATGGGGCCATCGGTGCATCTGCAGGGCCCTGAAGAATCCTCTGTGCTGTTAGCTTTGAGAACACCCTCAGTGGATCATGTACACAAGGGGGTAAGTGGAGGCAGGAAATGAATATTGCCGCTAAGAAACTACTGCTCATGCAGATAGAAAGGTCAGAAACCAGAGCTAGAGGGGAGGAGTTTTGGAAAACCCAGGGGAACAGGAAGTAATTCCCAGAGTCATATGTGAAAACCAAAGAAGAAACAAAATCATCCTAAAATTTACACACTAGCATTAACTGCAGAGCTTCCAAAGCACGGATTACAGGGTCTCTGCTCATCCATTCTTCCCAATGGAAGTAGGACCTCCAGAATTCACATATCTAAGAAGCTCTAGACTACTGTTAATGTTGACAGGCAAGAAACCACACTCTGAACATATTTAGAATGGAGGCAACTGTCCGGCATGGTCTAATTCTTCAGTCCTTAGGGAGATAGTTGGTGAGTGAGTCCCATAACAGGACACCACTTTTACTGTTTCCATTAAATGTCATATTTGAATGTAGTGTGGGTACTGAGCAAGTCTGTGATGGCCAGGAATGTAAGCCGTAAGTAAGATTCCCTGGAAGAATATTCCACATCACAAAGAGATGAAGCTCAGTGCTACATCTGGGCAATGAGACTGGGCTTGAGAAGCAGGGTCTACCCTGCTGGTGAGAGAGGGGGAAGCAGATGAGACAACCATGTTCAACCATGTTTCCTGCCCACAACTGCTCCTTCACCCTGTTACTCAGAACATTGTAGGTGCCAAAGAGATGTTTCAGTGGTTAAGAATACTTACTGATCATCCAAAGACTTCCCAAGCATTCAGATCAGGTGGTTCACAGCTGCCTATAGCTCCAGCTCCAGGGAATCAGTCCCCTAGTCTATTTTGCCCTCTGACACCAGCACTCATGTGGCATACTCTCACACCAACATAGATGTAAACACATAAAAATAAATAAATAACTGTAAATAAAGTAACATTGTAGATTGTGAATTTCCCACCTCCCTAGGTGTGTTCATTTTCATTTTTTCTCATTTTTTATTTAAAAAAATTTTAAAACATATCCACCACTGTTCCTCCCCCCACCCTCATCTCAGTCATTCCCCAGACTCCCCATCCCCCATTCATTCCTCATAGAGAGTAAGGACTCCCAGTATGAGTCAGTTCAGTCTGGTGTCTCCAGTTAAGGAAGGATCAAGCCCTCCCCCCCCCCCACCGCAATATCAAGGCTGAGCAAGGTGTTCTTCTGTAGGGAATGGGCTCCAAGAAGCCAGTTCATGTACCAGGAATAAATTCAGGTCCCACTGCTAGAGGACCCATAAACTGCCCAAGTCATTCAACTGTCAACCATATTCGGTGGGTTTAGTTCAGTCCCATGTAGGCACTGCGTTAAGGTCGCTTTGATTTCTACTCTGAAGATATGAGCCATATGAATAAAAGAAGCTAGAACCTTGAGTTATTGGAATTAAATTCTAACTTCTGCAAGGTTAGTTTGATGATGACCTTGCCTCTCTGCTGTGCTTCCTCACCAGGAAATGCGAATGACAACACTTTCCATGTAACCTGCTGGACTTTCTGAATGTCTAATCCAGCCAAGTCTGGAGCAATTCATGTTTCTCTCTTCCTCCTTCTGCTCACTTATTTGGCTCATTATATTAGGAACTGATCCTGTGGTGGTTTCTGGAGCCATCATGAAGAATAAAAGAAATGAGGTTCTTGCCTCTGGGTTAGGGAAGAAAATAATATTTTCCTTTTAGTCTCCTACCTTGATTGTGCACCTGAGAAAATATGTCTTGCTATCATGGCAGCACTTAGGAGCTTCCTGTGACAGTCTCAGGATGTCTTAGCTTCCTGTGACAGTCTTAGAAGCTCCTTGTAACAGTTTTAGGCGCTTCCTGTGATGGTCTTAGGATGCCCTTGCAAGCCCTCTGTACACTAGTTCAGATTCTGATTTCTAAGAAGAAGCATAAAGGACAAGAGCCAGGGAGCCCTTAGAGTGGGAAGTAGGACCCTGATAAGGCCATCACTCACTTACTGTGTCCCAATCCTTCAATGAAAGGCCACAGATGCATTACTTTAAAACAATGGTGGTCCCATACCATCCCATGATGTCGAGACAATGCAGCGTTAAAATTCAACAACACTAGTGGCTGAAATATGAAATCTTTTTATTCTAGTTGGCAGGATTATTGCCTTCTAAGTGACCTCATTGCTGGGAATCTGCTCACCAGCTCTTCACTCTACCAAAGACCACCAGACCTCTCACATAAGAGCAAATGCCTTCACTCCAGTGTAACTTCAATACCACTTTCTGGTCGGTTGGCTTCCAGGCAAACTTACTAAATATGTTGAACATGTTTTTAATACCACATGCCTATATCTTTAGTAGGAGACCCAAGCTGGTGTTTATAAGTAAGAGGCTGGTAACGTCAGTGGTCTCTCTATTTTTGTGATTTCTGGGCAAAGGTGGACTTCTTCATGATGAAGGGAAGGCTGAAGTGGAAAGAAAGGAGTTAGGGAAAAGGAGGGTGGGAGGAGGAGGGTGAGGAGAAGTAAGGTGGGGAGACTGCTTTGCTAAACCCAGGATGAGGTTTAGCATGGGGGTTTAGTTGGGAGAGTAACAAGAAAGCAAGAACTTAGGCCTGTCAGAGCCTGGAGCCCTTTGCATGAGGCACAGAGTGTAATTGTTCCATATCCACCTCACTAGCCTGTTCCATTCTAATCTCTGTGCCTTGCAGACAGAAATCTGAACATTGCTCCCTTGCACAGCCCTGTGGCCTACTCCTGGGAGAATGGTCCCATTGTTTCTCCAGAGGTTCTTCTCACATTCACACTTTCTTGGCAAAGTTGCAGAGGTATCAGAGGCACCAGGCACACCCTAAAACGTTGATATGTTTGGAATTTAATCAAATGCCCTGCAAAATGAAGCTATTTGCTTTACTGTTGGAAGCACCAACTTTGAAAATATTTTAAAGCTATCAAATTACAAATTATTAGGACTCTGCCTTTCACAATGAGCTTTTTAGGACATAAGTATTTTGATATATGCGTTATTCCTCCCAATAAAGGAAGGCAGTCATATCCCTGTTTCTAACACCGTAGCATCCATGTAAAGAAATGCCTAAGTGCAATCACGTTTTTCAAAACTACTTCTTTGTTGTTGTTGTTTTTTGGGGGGGGGCATCTCTTTCCCCGCATGAGGACCCTGGGAAAGCCTTTCATGGACGTCTCAGGTAGCATGCCCTTCATGCCGGAAACTATCAAGCGTAGAGTTCCAAGCCTTGGTTTTACAGTCTTCTGCTTGTGATCGTCACCGTCTGAAAGTCAAGATCTACAGAAACTATGGGGGAAAAAAGTGTCCAGGAGGGAGAAATGTGTACAGCTTTCTTTTTATCCCGTTGCTTACATTTGATCCCCACTGTGTCCTTTGACCTCAGTCTCAAATTGTTCCAAAATTTCTTTAAAATTCTCACTCAGACTCTATTCTCATCTGGCTCCCAAAGCTGCCACTGGAAATATCGCCCCCCCCCCCCCATTCCCGAGTGCCTGTTTATCTTTCCTTTGGTTTAATAGGAAGGCTCTGTCCCTGTCCATTGAATGTCCCCACACCTGGGATGACGATGATCACATACCACCCAACCATCTCTGCTTGGGTCATTTCCATAAGCTGCTTCACTCTTTCTGAAAAGGACTCTGTCTTTCCAGCATGGAGAGCTGGCTTAAATACCCACTTACTACCCATAAACCAACATTCTATCTTTCTTGCCTTTCTTCACTGGCATGGCCATGGTGCCCCACACTGCCTCAGCCCTCTCGCTACCACACTCAAGCAGCCCGATTTCTGGTCTATCGATGCTAGTAAAAGAATATTGATCTTAGAAATGTTGTTCTCACTGGCTCTCAAAGGCTCACAGTCACCTTCCCTTGCTCTTTCAGTTCATTCCCACCCTTCCTTGTCCCAGTACATACGGCCTCGCTGATGTCCTCTTCCCCTAGACACATCCTATCCATGTCACCATAGCATGTGGTGATGAGTATTTACTAAAATCAGTCTGGAATATCAGAGGACAGAGCATTCCTCTAGCATTTTGGTTTTCTGTTTTTTGAGACAAGGTTTTTTGTATAACCATCTTGGCTGTCCTGGAGCTCACTCTGTAGACTAGGCTGGCCTCGAATTTGCAGGGATCCGCCTGCCTCTACCTCCCAAGTGCTGGGACTAACGGTGTGTGCCACCTCTGCCTGGCTTTCATGGCATGGCTCTGTGGCTGATTCTCTGTTGATACTCCAGACTAGTTTTATTAAATATGTATCACCCTAGTATAATTCTCCTCCTTCAGCAACAAACACTTTCCCTCCACTTGGATAAGTGACTCTCCTTTGACTAAGAGGGCTTTTCTTCCTGTCTCATTCATTTCTTTTTCTCCTTTTTCTTTGCCCCTCCAACAGTCCCCATCACTGTCAAGACTCCAGTAACTACCTTAGCCTGTATCTTCACATTCTCTTTGCTGGATTTCAGTCCCATAATCCCTTAGCTGTGTTTTTCCTCTCACCTACCATCACTGGGATCCCAAAGCAAAGTTTTCCAAAACAAAGATCCTCCTTGACACACAGTCAGGTTTTAACCTCTATTTTTGTAACGAGTACAAATATGACCTTCTTCCCTCAAGCAGGAGTTATTTGACTGTTTACACTACTTCTACACATTTTAACTTTTTATATTTGCTTGGTTGTTCTTAGAGTTGCCTCTTCTCTTGGTTGTAGCCACTCTTTTTCCACTGTGGCTGCTGGCACTCAGATCTGGACTTGCTCACTTGCTCATCTTCTTGGACTGTAGCAATATTCTACTAGTTTTACCTGCTTGGCTTTATTTCACCCTTTTCCAATTGTCTTACTTACTCAGACAATTTGATCTTAAAGTACATCGCTGATGAAAGTCTTACATGTGTTTACCTCACAGCTCAATTAAGTTTAAATTACTTAAAATGCCATCCAAGTCATCTAAATGTGATCTTTTGGGACTTAACTCTCAATACCGTCCTAAAGGGAATCTGTTTTCTAGCTAAATGATATAACCCACAATTTTCCAGTGGTTTATCATTTTACCCCATTTGTTTTTATTCTTTCTTTGCTTGACACCCATAAGCCCTTGTTCCTCTAATGATTTAGAGTCTGTTTCTATGTCATTACAAAATACATGATGTAATCAACTCAAAAGAAGCAAGGTTTATTTTAATTCAGAGTCTCTGAGGCTTCAGTCTACAGTTTTGTCAACCTCTTTGGACCTCTGATAGCACCGTCCACCATGGTGGAGGAGGCCCGCTCATCTTACAAAAGCCAGGAATAAAACAGAGGAAAAGGCATGTCTAGAACACAACCAATGCTCTAACTACCTTCTGCTGCATAGTAAGCAACCAACCGTTGTACCGGTTCAGTGAGCTATACCTTGCAAAAGTTCCATCACCTCCCAGGAGCACAAAGCTTGGGACCAAGCCCTTGTCATACGGCCCTCTGACAGACAGTTAAAATTTGCACCAACTAAATATGGTTTGAGCTTTTATATAACTCTGTATTGTTAGGCTAATATTGCCCAACTTGAGAATTTGGGGGTTGATTTCTCTCTACATTTATCTCTTTCAGTTTTTTGAAACTTTAAATAATAAAAAATAAAACATGTAGTAGACCTTAAAAATTTACATAGCCCCTGTATTGAATATATAATATCATTGCACTTTTGGAAATCTTGTAACCTGTTTCTTGTGTTTTAGAAAGGTTTTTTATTTTGTTCTATTTATTTTTATTTTACTTAACACCTGGAGAGTACTAGGGTGCATTCAACCTTACAGAAACACAATCAAAGCAAACTTATTTTATTCAAAGTTAACTGCTTTCAACAATGTTTTGAGAGTGATTATAATGTCTTGGTGAAATAAGTTAGTAGAAATGGGGAATCAATATCTGGTGGTATTTTGTACACACTGATGCTCTTGGGCCGTTGTGTTACAGAATCAATGCTTCTCCTCCTCCTCTTCCTCCTTCTTCTCCTTGTCTTCATCTTCCTCTCATTTTCTTCTGCCCCCTCTACCTAAGAAAAAGCTTTGTAAGTATATGAGGTATACACGGTACTGAGCACACATCTTCCTTCACTAGTTTTCAACATCCAGTCCTTTCTCCCTTTGTTCTCTCTGTAAGAGGATTTTTCAAACGCAAAAATAACAAAGGCTTCAGCGGTGACCAGCACACATTCCATAATGGCCACAGATATCCACGGGGACAAATGGCTGTCTGAGAAAACAACCAGTTAGATGTTAATGTCTAAAAAGAAAATATCATTGATAGTTAACGAAGGTTGGTTACTTGGTGCAGGGTCCATGTCTTAACACTGTATTTGTTCATCTTATCCAGTTAGATTTGCTTCTAAGTACTTAGTGAAGGGTCAAACACATCTAATTGATTGTAGATGGGAGGTTTATACTAGTAGGACGGGTTTTGGAAACTTTTCTTGACCCCTCGACTCAGGTGAAGTTTGACATTTAGAGAGAAAACCTGAATTTAGAGCAGGTATTGGCTGAGGCTAACCGCCCAAAATTTTGTCAAACAACTGGTTATGGACAAAATTTAATCTTTGTTAAATAGGAAAAATGTAATTGGTAGTTAGAAAAGCGTTTTATGGTGTGTGTGTGTGTGTGTATGTGTGTGTGTGTGTGTGTGTGTGGTGTGTGTTTCCAGACACATTTGTGTGTACTACTGGCCAGGTTTCAGAATGGAAACAGGCAGGTTTCTTCTCCTTTGGGGCACCTGAAACTCTCTCCAATAAGAGAGTCTTAGAAGCCTTTTGGACCAATTCTGTGCCACAGGCCAAGTCTCTTCTCCCCAAACTTTATTTTGAAGTAAGTTCAAGAAAATTCAAAATTAGGAAGAAAGAAACAGGACTTCGCTGTTGTCAACACGTACAGTGTGAATCTTGTTAGGAAATATTTTGCTCCAATTCTGTTCTACTTTTACTTTCATTGTTGATGCTATTGTTTTATTTATCCTTTTAAACAAAGTTAGGAGTCCTTTAGTCTAAGCGGAGTCTCGGGGATAAATGGCTGCCTCGAAAGAGTAACAAAGGGTCTGTTGTGAGGTTGCCAACTCCACTACACAAGATTTTTTTTTTTTTTTTTGTAGAAACTGGAGAAAGTACTTTGTTCAGTTAAAGTGTTTCTTCCTTTTTCTTCTTCCCTTTATCCCCACCAACCCCCTCTCAGTAATCTTTGCCAAGGTTAGAGTTTCTGGTGCTTGGGGGAAGTCTACACTCCCCCTGGTGGATGATTTGCACATACTTTTTTTTTTTTTCCTCCCCAGAAGACCCACAAATCTCTGCAGTTTAGAGGCTTAGAGGTGGGTTAAGCCAGTTAACAAATTCTTGTGCCATTACCATTGTGTGCCTATGTTAGATTTTTCTTTTCTTTGTATTTGTCTAAAGTCTTAAGCAAAGGAGTCAGAGCTTGGTTTTCAGTGTCTGGAGAGCCAATGTAAGCCAGGAGACTGGGGTTCTCGCCATTCCAGATAGATGTGCTGAGCTATTCTCTTTGCTGGAAGCAGGCTGCCCTGCTCTGAGTAGTTCTGGAAAATTCTTGTATAAGATCTTACCCATAATTCTTTACAGAGAGTAGTTTTTCGGTATGTTGACCAGCATGATAAAGACACAACTTCTCAGTCAGACTATTTGCAAATCTTGCCTCTGCTTCAGCCAGGGTCTCCCACTTCGAGGTACTTCTTACTGACAGTTTCTGAGTCTTTATGGGGTTTGCAGTGAAAATCGGCTTGTATCTGCTTCCCCACCGTCCACTTCAGTTTCAGCCCTCATGGGTCTGCTAAGGCAGTCATTACCCAAGCATCTGCTTCCCATCTTCAGAGATGTTGTTTTCTTCCTAATTCCTTTTGTCCTTATGGGTTAATGTCTTTAAAATCAATCCCTTTACCGTCTTTTTAGTGGGTTTGGGGGATAGAGTGTAATGTAAGCCATATGCTAAATCTGCCATCTTTAACTAGAAGCACAGCCATGAATTTTCAAAGTGACTACAGGAAAGTCTCTTCTTCTCTTCTCCATATTCTTTTGTAAAATGAGAAGGTTTGTTGAGTTGATGGATCACACACACACACACACACACACACACACACACACACACACACACACAAATTGAATAATCTTCAGCATTATCATTATTAATGGAGGTCAGGTAGTAACTTCTCAAACCTTCAGAACAAACTCTGATTTCAGCCTTTTAAAAACTAGGCAAAGGTTTGGACTACATTTTCAATTATATGGAACCTCAACTGTTTGTCTCAGGGGGAACTTAGCACAGGGATGGTGCTGAGCACAATAGCGCCAACTTCTCTCTTGAGGCTAACGTGGTAAGGAAATGAGTCCATCCACAGAAAATGGCTTCACACACGGAAACATGCTATATTATTGAATATGAATTGCCACAGTTAATTTGTAGATTGTGCATTTCAGCAAATGTTTTAATCTCTACCTTTTGTTTTCAGTGTTGGCAGCTGAACCTGTGGCCTCATGCACGTGGGGAAAGGGCTCTGCCATGGTACTGTATTCTCATCTGGGTGGGGATGGCAGCACTGGAACCATCTTTAGTTACTTGGATTTAGATCAGAGTGAGTAGTTCCTGAAGGGTGACAGGACTTAGAAAACCTGATCTGTAAAGCAGTAGGTCTTCAGATGTACTAAGCCGATTACTAAAAGGGCTACATTTAATTGAAAATGAATGTACCAGATAATCTGGGGTGTGTGTGTGTGTGTGTGTGTGTGTGTGTGAGAGAGAGAGAGAGAGAGAGAGAGAGAGAGAGAGAGAGAGAGAGAGAGAGAGAGAGAGAGATGTGAGTATGCACACATGTGTGTATGTGGGAAAGATAAGTGATTTAAGGAAGTTTATTTATTCAGTGAATAGTAAATTGAGAAAAGTCCAAGTAGAGTCTGTCTCTAAAGGCCACATATACAATTTTCATGAACTGTAATACTTAATTCTTTACAAATCACTAATATGTCTGATAATAGACAGGCATGAGTGTCTAAAAGCTGAGAGAAATGATATAAAGACAATGGCGGTTCTATTCTAGCCTTCATTTCCGAATGGGACTACCCACACTGAATAGTCTCACTCTCTGACTCAGTTTCTCCATTCTGCTATCCAGTCTATCTAGTCTGCTCTCTTGTGTTCCCACTGGCTTTCTTTTCACTATGGCTGTCTTTCAAATGCCACTTCTTCCTCTCTGTGTACAGTAACTGTCTACCCACTCTACAAAGCTCCATTCGGATCCAGCTTCTGTCAAGGTTTTATCTCTCCCAGAAAATTGGTTGCTAACTTTTCACATGTTCCTAGAGCATGTTTACTGCTGCACCATGTAATTGCCTTATAACTATTTTGACCAATGTATACAGAAACATTTTTATATCAGCTAACTAATTATTTCCTCATCCTCCTGTCCTATGATCACATTTGTGTGGCTTCTTCCCAGCCCACCACCAGAATATATACTCCACAACTGTGAACCAGGAAGAGCTGACTTTCAGGTGTCTTCTTAAGGATCAATCTAATCCTCTACACTTCACATGTCAACATTTATTTCTAAGACTAGCTTTGTAAGATCTACTTTTTTTTTTCCTTTTTTTGAATAGCACCTCACTATGTGGAAGGAAACTGAGGCACACAGAAGCACAACTACTTGCTGAGGCTTACAAAAGTTGGTAGAACTTGGAGCTGAGCTCCAATAATATGGTTTTAAAATCCACTCTTAACAAGTTTTTGGAAACCCTTTCCCAACTAGTCTGTCTGGCTGTGTTTAGGCCACCAGCATATTCTCAGACATCATGTTAACCTCAGCACAGCCTCAAGAGGCAGATACATATCAGATTACCTGATACAGTCATAACATTCTTACCCGCAAGAAGTCTGTGTCTTAGACAGGTTTAAAACTAGCTGTCCACCATCAGAGTGCTTGCGCTCACAGCCTACCATGACATTTCCAGTCTGAAAGTTTTAAGAGAATGAATGCCGTAAGGTCCCACATCACTGTGCATTTATTGGGGTTGTCTGCACACATCCAGAGGATGAAGAAATCAATTCATATTGATATTGCAAAGCCTATTGCTTTCCTTCTCTTTATATACCTTGCAATGAATTGGTGAGGTTCCAATCTCTACAGAAATTCATAAAACTTTGCTTATAGGTGAACACCAGTCTTTGTGGACTAAAGCTCAGGAAAGTGACTGGTGGGTTTTCCTCCTTCCTAATTTTCCATTTCTTCTTTAAAGTTTCCACCTAAGCAGAAGGCTTCACACAAGTTTTAGAGGGAGGTCTCCCAAAGGAAGTGATTGTGTAAGTAAAAATATCTTGCGCAACTTGAAGTCACTGGTGGAACTGCATGCCAGTGAGCAGCAATAGAGCACAATTTTGGATTCTGGACTTGAAGCCTAAAGAAAACACAAAACCTATATGAGATTATCCAGTAACTGAAGAGCTGAGGGAAATGATATGCTTTTGAAACTTGTGACCTGAGGAAGAGTTTTAGCGTCTCTGAGCACCGTACGTCTTTCTTATCTCATGAATGGGTTTCTTCATAATAGTACTTGGCACAAGTTCACGGTGTGAAGAGGAAATGTGGTCGTTCATAAAAACTGTTTTACACATTGTCTGCTGACAGAGAACAGGATTATTTTCCCAAGACCATCCAGTGAGGAGATGTCAGGAGAAAGCAGCCCTTCTCGGGCCTATTTTCTGAATACATTTGAAGAATTCTCTCAGCCAGGTCATATCTGAGTCCCATTATGAGTGTGGGCATCTAGGACCTAGATTTCATCACTTCCGAGTCCTTCCCTTTCCTGTGCTAGGCCTATTAATTCTTTATGGAGAAAAAACATATTTATAAGTTTCTGAGTAACAATATTGGTTATGTCAGAACAAGGTATCTGAACTGATGGTATATATCCTTTGGAAAAAAATACACTTTCTATACTATTAACATTATTGAAAAAATGATACTTGGTATTAAAATTCAAATATAGTATACATTGTCTATTTTAATTGTAAAGTCCTAAATAGTCGGAAATAGAGCTTAAAGTAGACAGTGCTGATGAGGCTGTTGTCTCAAAGTGTCAGGTTTAACAAACCCATTTATCCTGCATTTTAAAAACTAAACCACTATAGAAAATATGGGGAATAGTATCTAAAATGTACAGAAGCAGAAGAGGAAGTAATTTCTTTCTCCTTCAAAGGTTATATTTAAAGAACAAGGTTAATCAGAAATTTTGTCCTGGGTTGAGGAAATGGGGCCCACATAGTCTTCTAGCAATGATTTGCAGAGGGGTTTAAGAGGGGCTCAGAAAAGGGGTACCAGGGATTAGGGGCTAACTGTCTTCTGAGAAAAAGCATGTCATTCAGAGAGGTCACCAGGAAATCGGTTCCCAAGGAGGGCCCTTGTCTTTGAAATGCCTTCTCACTCTTGCCTTAACAAAGCCCCAGTTCAATGAGCCTCAAAGGATGGTAGCAGCAGCTGGTTTGGGCTGGCCAGCTTTGATGGCTCTGGTGTTTGAACTGCAGTGAGGGTTAAAACAGTCTATTTCAGTTTAATTGTTTGTGTATCCGCTCAGGATTCCTCTCAAGGAAAAATCGGCTTCATCCTGTGGGAATCTGACATTTCTCAGTGAGTGTTTGGGGGCTTATGCAAAATTAAAAAAAAATCACTTGATAGCTCAGTGCTCCTGTGGCCCATGGGCTCTTGTGGCATGCTTTCATCTTCACACCGTACTGCCTTCTAATTTCTGTATTCTAGAAGGTTCCTCCCACACCTTCCCAAACTGCTAAATCAGCTCTGTTTACAAAGAGTCCCTCCTGCAGCCTTCACAATCTGAGGGATGAGATTTTCACCTTTGCTTGATTAGGGGGAGCAATGCCCTCTGGATGTGGCTTCATTTTGAAGGACAGAGGGTACGGTACTCTTTATGATGGAATTTCCTAATTTTAGTTGTCTTCAAAGGGTAATAATTTTCTTCTTAATAGAGTATTTCTTTTCTGGGGTTAAGTGATAGGATTTGAGTATTGTGTTTGTCATAGGAATATTGGCTATGACTCTTGATGATGGGTAGGAAGAAGAGCCCCCCCCCTTCCATCTCAGCAGTAAAAGTAGAACTTATGCATGGAGAGAGAATGTTCACATCTGTGAATATTGAGGACAACCAGATGTAAATCAGGGAAGTTGTAGGACAAAGAATGGACTGGCTAGTAAATATTCTTGTTCAGATGACTTTAGTCATGTGGGTTTGATAATCTACGCCTTAGCTTATATGAGCTAGTGAAATATTTACTGACTTGCAGAGGAACTAGCCCATGCTAAAGGAAAAGGTGAATGTAGAAAAGGAGCCTCTTCCTGTGTTTATAGGAAATTCAGTGTGAGATTTTCTCCTTCTTTGTGTTTAAATTGTAGACTCAGCACATACTGAAGCACTTTCCTTAAGCCATGAAATAGTTTCTTGCCTAAGTTTCCTCCAAGGGTAAACAAGGGTCTTTAGACTTTTCACTATTTGAGACCTAGGTTAATTACAATGGCCATTGAGGATAACGGCTTTATCTATCCACTCAGAGTCATATTAGCTTGCTAAAATTTCTTTACCAACCATTTCTGATGAATGAAACAATATGTTAGGTATTTCAAGGCAGGACCACGATGTGCAACCTGAACAGCCATTCCTGGAAATCCTCTCTAAAAAATAATACAAATTATGCTCTCGGCTCTCAAAGGATTTGAGGCTGGAAGTTGGGAGGAAAAGATAAACTGGGGAGTTGTGGTTTAATTTACGGCTAAAATAGGTATAGGATACGAACACAAGGGAATGTGAGAGCAGCTGATGGTCTTGGAAAGAAGTAACTATGTGACAAGGTGTAAAGGGACAAAGAGTAGCGTTGAATACAGGATGATGAGAACTGTAAGCAAAGGCAATGCATATTGAGGGAAAGTGCTAGGAAACAGGAGTGAAATCAGACTGAGATATTGAGTTCCAAGGGCTTGTGTCAGACCATGGGTGATGTTGTATGAGTAAATGATGTGTCCGGGTTGTTCAAGCAACTTAATCTGATCAGAAAATCTGTAAAGAAGAAGTAGGGATTGTGATGAATAAATGTGTGGCATTTAACTGCTATTTGTTGTGATTCAAGCTGATAATTCTGTTTGTTTTTATATAACGCTTGTAATTTTTCCAAAAAAAAAAATTGTTCATATGGCTCAGACTTACAACTTAGGCAAATGCAATTACAAATTAAAATAAGAACACCTTTTGGTGATTTTCTTCGGTCTTCTCCGAGTAAATTCTTAACATTTTGTGTCATGTTAAAACTTTAACATCAGTAGACTCAAAAAGGACATCCATCCCAGTGCCTGGTTACAGGGACCAAATAGTAAGCTCTACCCTTACCAAAGAGTTTCTGCCAGATTGTGCTAGAAAACCAAGACGGGACTTAGCCCCCCCCCCTAGGCAGTCAGAGCAGGGCTCATGGCAAGTCACATGATCACAAGTGGGTGCTGGGGCCCTTTGATTTAATCGTGGTTCTTTCAGGTTTGCCCTGCTCTTGACATTCTATCTGTTTAAATTAAATGGATTAGTTATTGGCAGCAATGAGTTTCTTCCGGCCTCTCTGACAGTTCCTTGAATATGGGGAAATGCTTAGCTAACAGCTAACATTGCTAGATTTGATCTCATTTATTTTCCTGATAGAAGTAGAGTAAATAATCTACGGGGTTGAGACAAGGGGGAAAAAAGGGTGTGGTGGGTCTACCATTGTCCTTTGAATGCTCTTCACCAAGCCTCCACAGCGTCACTTTCCCTGGGGTGAGACTATACACAGGAAGATCTGAAGTACCCATGTTGCTTACCATGAGGTGGATAACTTTTTCCCACTAAGAGATTTTGTGTCAGGAATTCCATTTGCATATAGAATGAAATTCTCAAATATAGACTGAGAATTGTGGTGTGTTCTTGGTGACCATATCTAATTACTATAAAATATGTATACACAAGCTACTAACTATAAGTACGTGCATACGTGTGTGTGCATGCATGTATGCTCACATATGCATATGCTTGTGTGTTTGTTTACTGTATGCTGCCTCAAAGCTTTTGCAGTTTTGGGGATGTCTTAAATTTCCATAACTGGTACAGCTACCTAGAACTGTGTAAGAAAGGGGGAGATTGAGGTGACTCTGGTCATTTTGACATTAGTTTCCTAATTCATGTCTTTGTAGATTGTTGTGCGTAAGTTATATTTTATGCTTAGGAAACTGAAAGTACTCTTTCCCTGGAGTTGCATGCCCTTCATTATGAGAAAAGCTCTATTTTAAAAGCATGATATGGATAACAAAAGAAGGGGCTATAAACAGAGGGGGGGGGATGTCTAGACTCATGCCTCATATAAATTGATAAGTAAATGGATTTTAGATAGAAAATTGGAAAAACAAATTTTTTGTAGAAAAGGATGTTATATGAACAGATTTTTTTTTCTACTTGAGAAAACTACATAAATGACCTTCACTTGAGACCGAAGAATCTACCCTTGATACTCTTTTGTTGTTGGAATATGTGAACTTTTTTATTGTTCTTTCCTTGAACTTAAACACAGGTGAGCGTGGATGCAAGCTGGATGGTGTTTTAACGAGAGGTAAAAGGAACAAGGTAAAAGTGGGCTGGATGCTGGGGAAAGTTAGAGCGATTCCAGTGGGCTCTGTATCCACAGATGAAGAGCTGCTCCGTCATTCATTTCCACAATTACTCATGGCCGTTCTCAGTTTAAGCTCGTTTTGCATCTGGCTAGTTTTCCAGACCACTTCTAAATGTTTACTATTGCAGGTGAATCTTGAGTAGAACGTTGTTTTCTAGAAGAATTGTACGACTATGTCTTTTAATTTACTACGTGGAATTTGCTCTTTCATCTTTCCAGCTGCCATGGTTTGCACATGGCTTCAGTGTCCCCTAGTGGAGGGAGGTTGGGTGTCCATGGTGCCATTATTGGGAGATAAGGAAACTTGGAAGCTGTGATAAATAGTAGGAAGTCACCATTGGGATGTGGGAGATACTGGGCATGTGTCCTCAAAGGGGATTTAAATAGTTTTCCGATTTCCTCTTGGCATTGTCATAAAGAGATGGTTATTAAAAGGAACCTGCAAGGTCTCGTATTTTTCTCTCTTCTCATTCTCCCTCTTCCCTCCTCCTCCCTCCTTCCGGGATCCAGTTGTGACTGCTTACTCTGATGCCTACCCTAGCCACTACCACCTCACTACTCACAATTTGTCATGTCACCAAAACTTACCTAGTGAAGGCTCCACATACTAAATCTTGAAAACTATGGGCAAAATAAACCTTTCTCTTTATGAGTAGTCAGTGCCAAATACTTCACCGAGGTAACTAAGTCAGACCAATATACCAGATAGGAGTTACTTTATCTGGAAAAAAAAGAAAACTAGGAAAGATTCCCACAATCATGTGGATGACACCAGAGCTAGGATCCAAGACTTTCCTGAAGTGAGTCTGACTCAATTACCTGGAACCTATTAGTTTTGTGATACTGGGCAAATGGCATCTCTAAACTGGAATTTTATCTTTAAAACATTTCTATAATGTATAGAATTCTTAGGAAACTACTAAGATTAAAAGAATTGAATTAAAAACATCAGCTAGAACCAGGCAGTGGTGGCATACACTTTTTAAAATCTCATAACTCGAAAGCAGAGGCAGGTGGATCTCTAGGTTTCAGGCTGCCTGGTCTACAGAGCAAGTTCTAGGACAGCCAGGTCTACATAGAGAAACCCTGTGTCAAAAAACCAAAAAGAAAAAATGTAAGCTTGCAAAGAAAAAATTCCTCTTTCCAGAGGAAAACATTCAAGAAGGCTTAAGGATATCTCTATAAGGAATTTGAAAGGTTCTTAATCAATGTCTTTAATATATATATACATTTATATACATTATATAATATATGTACATTTATATATAATATGTACACATTATACACCTTATATTTATATGCAATAAAATACATAATATATATACATATATATGTATCTTTAAACACAGGCATGATTTTGATCCAGTAATCCCATTATTGTTCTTAAGAAAATAATATGGACTTAAAAATGTTTTAAAAAAGCAATTATAATCAAAATTCCTAATAATTAAATTACAACTTTTAAATTATTATAAGGTTATAAAAATAATATTGAGTCACCTGTGGGTAGATAGGTCATAGGCCCTATGGGAGAATGTATGAGCATTATTCTGCTAATTGGACAAAGCATCAAAGCAATTCTAAATGATTCACTGTTATACACACAAGTTAGAGCATCTCTCACTCCTCACCAGAGAACTTCTATTTACAATAGAGGATGCTTAGCACAGAGACCCCAAACTGGTCAAAGTATAAAGAATAAGAGATTATGGGATGCTAAGCCTTAAGTGGCCATTTATGCTGCATTACTTCTTCCTAGGGCTTAGGGCTCGTTTTGGAAAGGGGGGGTCAAGACAGTGTGAGATCCAGAGGTGGGGGACCAAGTGCAAGCAAACAGCTGTTATGGACACAGCAAAGATGCTGCAGGGCTTAACTAGCTGTGGTCGTCACAGCATGAACAAGTCCCATGCACACTCAAGCCTGCCCAAATCCTAGCCTGGGAAAGTGAGGTGAGCAGAGAGTCCCAACCCTAGGGGAGCAGGAACTGTTGACTGACAGCTGTGGAGAGCAGGAGAGTTGGTGATATTCCTTACGAACATCTCCCTTAGCACGCAGATGGTACGCCAGTGAAAAGCCACACATCTGAGAATATATGGCTATTGCAAATTTTCAAAAAGTATGTGACACTAGGTGAGTGGGGAGATGGATCTTGGAGGAACTGGGGGAGGATGAATACCATCAAAGCACAGTGCACATAATTCTCAAAGAACAGTAATGGTGCTGAGTCAACACACTCTAAGAGACTATCCCCCAACTTAAATTTAAAATAACAATATAAACTTATAAAATATATTTTAAAACTGTTTATCTATATGTAGCATGACTTCATTTTTTAAGGTGGAAAATGTATTTTAAAAATATGGTGATATGCCTGTGAGAAAGTGGTGCCATTCAGTCTGAACTGACACACAACTTAGGTATAGAATCTGTAATAATTTTTCACATGTTTTCTGATCAGTCAGTAGGGTTGAAATAAGAAAATTAGTCATGGCACTAGAGCAGTGTTTCTCACCCTTCCTAAGGACTGTGACTCTTTAGTACGGTTCCTCATGCTCTGGTGACCCCAGCTATACGATTAATTTCGTTGCTACTTCATAACTGTAATTTTGCTCCAGTTAGGAAATAAGATGTAAATATCAGTGTTTTCCTGTAGTCTCAGGTCTCACCTGTGAAAGGTACTTTAGACTGCAGAGGGGTCGCGGCCCACAGGTTGAGAACCATTGCTCTAGAAGCACGCCTCCAAAAGAGACAGAGGAGTAAGGTAGGAAAAACACCACTTTTCCAATGCTCAGTCTGTCTGCTCTCTGGCTCTGTGACCTCATACTGTTACCAGATCTGAAAACTAGATAGCATGCTTCTATTAGGTAATGTGTTTGGAAGTAAGACGATTGTCTTTTTTCTCCATCCTGGGCCTGGTAAATTCTTTAAGGTCCTTTTGCAGTGTATTCCTTCCAGAAAGCTGGCGGGTAGAGTGAGGCTTGGTTAATCTTTAGTAGGTCCGTGTTTTTGGAGAAAGAATGTTCTCATGAGCCAAGTACCTTGGGGGGGGGGGGATCAGCACGTAAGGAACCGCTCTGCTAACAGCACAGGCCACGCAGTTCAGAGGTTTGGGGAAACCATAAAATAGAGATGGCAGCTATGCTGTTGTAGGCATTAAAGAGAAATAACATCAGGTCGAGTTTGGGTGATTAAATTGACTTCAAGAATCTAAATCAAGTGGAAGCGGCAGTCTAGACCAAAATTGGCTGAAAGTGTCCTATCCCAGCACATGAAAAATTATATTCAAAGAGAGACTGGGAAGTATAAGTCTCATCTGCTTTATTTGAATAGGGTGTGAACTGTTGGCTGTTTGGGGTTAACTGAAACTCTGGTACTTATTTCAAGAGTAGGTTACATTTCCACTTACACATCAAGATAGGCTACATTTCATCACGCACAAGATATTTCTAGGTCAAATACAAATAATGTCTAGAGATAGCACGAGGTCAAGCCATCCAATTTAACAAGGGTTAGGAAGCAGTCCTGATTGAATGCTGGCTAGATGTTGGCTCTCAGCTGTGCAAATAGAAAAATACCCCAGTTGTTCATTAAAGTAAATATGATGGAAATGAATGTCAGAGAACAGAGACCAGAAATAATTAAAATTTCCTTTGCCTAGAAATAGTCCACAGCCCGTCGTTCCAGAGAGCATACTCATTTCTAAACAAACAAATACAACATTCTGCTCCATGATTGTATAAGTGTAAATAAAGACCTGAGAGAGATCATGGCATTACAACTAATCCCCCAGAGAGGGACACATTCTGTTATTTAAAACAGAAAACTCAGATCATGATGCTCTAAAGAGGTAAGGTTATTTTTTTCTCATATTTAAGACAAATCTGGAGAATGACTCAGAGCCACAGGAGTCCCACTGTAGCATCAGTAGCATGATTTTTCCAGCTTTCCCCTCTGATAGCTTTAACACGATCCACTCAAGGACTCCTACTGCCATGCCCAAATACAGCAAGAAAAAACAAAAGGATGCGCGTCCCATGATTCTTGCCCATTTAAGGACCATCTGAGACTCTTCCAGTTCAAATCAGACAGATGAGAGCTGTTACCTTTTCTGATGTCACTTCCTTTTTTCCGTGTATAAACATAACCTGCTATGTCCTGGGTCAAAAGAAGGAGTAGAAAAATGTAAGATCCTGAGGACAGGACAAACTGCCAAACATTGTCATCTCTACGTGTCAGGAAAGATGAATCTATGAAATCTTAACAGGAAGTTGCTTTAAGAGGCTCGAACAATGACAGCACCGACAGACATGCCAGTGTAAACAAAAACCTCACAAACTCCCGTCTCTAGATGAAAAGCTATAGACAAATAATGAACAGAAAGAGAGGGGAACCAGTGTTCTCCAGGACAAGGCCCTTAGTTTAGTCCCAGGTGGCCAATGCTCAAAACAGATACATACAAGTTACAGTAAATGATTTTAGTAGGTTGTGTTTATATAGCATATGTGTGTTGTGTGTATAAGTATGTATGTACATATGTATGTGCATTAGATATATATTTTTATATAATGATAGTTTTTAAAAACAGTCCATAAGTGTGAGATGGGCTTAGGGATTATATAGACACAGGAGGGCTTAGAGAGAAGGGAGAGAGAATGATGTAAATACAATACTAATGCATGAAATTCTCAAAAATATTTAAAAAGACATATTTTCCATATACAGAAGCTTAGAAAATATTCATTTATGTGTACTGATAATGATTTTATGGACAAAGAACTGTTAAAATTAAAAATTCAGTCATGGGGTTAATGTAGTGCAAAACAGTAGGGGGAGAAATTGGCATCAGTTAAACAGTGAGTTAGCTAAACCATTATTTTTTTAATTAATTAAATAATTTTTTAAAAAGGTCTTTTTTTCTATGCAATGTCCTTCCCACTCACCCTTCCCTCCTCCTAATCTTTCCCAGTCTGCCTTCAGCATCCCCGATACCCTCCCCGCAAAAGGCAGGAAGTCACAAGGTGGGTCAGTTCAGCTTGGAGCATCCACTCCAGGCAAGTCCTATTTCTTCATCCCAATATCAAGACTGTGTTAGGTGTTCCTCTGCAGGAAATGGGCTCTAAGGTTCCAGTCCATGCACAGGAACCCAGTTTGATCCCACCCCTCAAGGTTCCACACATTGCTCGTGCCAATCACCTACCCTTGGAGGGTCTAGTTCCTTTTCCCGATGGTTCCCCAGTGGCTGTTCTTGATTCAGTGAGCTCTCCAGAGCTCCAGCCAGCCATCTCTGTGAGACTCCTCTTCATAATCCCTATCCCCTTGGTCATATAGAATCTCCTCCCCTTCTATCCAGCTAGACAGGGAGCTCAGCCCAGTGCTCAACCATGGAATTCTCTTTCTTTGTTGCATCTTTGAGTGGCTTGGGTATTAGGGTGATTTGGCCTCATAAAAAGAATTTTGCAATATTCCTTCAGTTTCTACTGTATGGAACAGTTTGAGGAGTATTGGTATTAGTGCTTTGAATGTCTGGTAGAATTCTTCACTGAATCCATCTGGTCCTGGGCGTTTTTTATTTGGGAGACTTTTAATGACAGCTTAAATTTCATTGGGGGTTATAGGTCTGATTAAGTCATTTATCTGATCTTGATTTAGTTTTGGCAAGTGGTACCTGTCCAGAAAGCTGCCCATTTCTTTTAGGTTTTCCATTTTAGTGGAGTATAAATTTTCAAAGTATGACCTGGTAGTTCTCTGGATTTCCTGGGTGTGTGTTGTTATGTCCCTTTTTTCATTTTTGATTCTGTTAATTTGGATATTCTCTCTCTCTCTCTCTCTCTCTCTCTCTCTCTCTCTCTCTCTCTCTCTCTCTCTCTCTCTCTCTCTCTCTCTCTCCCTTTTGGTTATCTAGGATAAGAGTTTATCTTTATCTATCTTGTTGACTTCTAATTGTTCTAAAGCCTTCAGCTGTGCTGTTAGGCCTCTTGGTGAGGTTTCTCTAGGTTTACCATATAGGCATCTAGTGCTATGGTTTTCCTCTTAACACTGCTTTCATTGTGTCCCATAAGTTTGGGTATGTTGTCGATTTATTTTCATTAAATTCTAGGAAGTCTTTGATTTCTTTCTTAACTTCTTCCTTGATCCAGAGGTGGTTCAGTTGAGAGATGTTCAGTTTCCAGCTCTAAGGAAAAATGAAATAAAATTTACTCCGGAAAAATTATAAAAGAAATGGAAGCCTAGAAACAAGTGACACGTTCTCTCTTGTGCTTTGACTCTTGCTTTATGTGTTTAACTTGTAGCACAATCGACAGTTGCCCTTCCTGAAGCACTCTGTAATTGCTGTGGACCATGATCAAAGTCTCCATATTGACTTTGTATGGAAAGATCCTCACTAGAGAAACCATGCCAGTGTCTTCCTCCATCTCAACACCTGTTTCTTTAACTAACTGGGATTAAACTGAGGAACATGGCTGCCCTCTCTCTGAAGAAGAGTCACAACAGTTGATCTTATCATGCTGGCTTCTGGTCAGGTGGGAAAGGAGAAGGTGGCTGTATGTAGCTTCTCTGACGTAGGGTGATAGTGGCTAAGGAATTTAATGGTCTTAAAATCTGTCTGATTGGGTGGCTCTAACTCATATGAATACACTAGTCAGCCATCAAGAAGGCCTGTGGGTTTATAAGAACACCCCCCAAGGGATATACTAGAAAGTTAATTTAGTCAAGTGAGCACCAGGCTCCAAGCAATTTTCTTATTTGAAAACTGGTGCTCAATTATGATGATTCAAGTTCCTATGTGTCATTCAGGTCACTCAGAATTTGGGTGAGGAGAACAGTAACACAATGATGCACTTTCTCAAGATGATTAATTTAAATATAAATTCCACGAGGCTGGAAGGCTCATGAAAGATGGCATCTTCCATGTCACAGTCATTTCCCCAGTTCTGTCATGATGCTATCAGTCAATATTTGAAGAATAAATTAATAAATTTGTCTTGTGATCATTAATCTTAGTGTGGTCTCTGACATCTGTGCTCACTAACAAATGCTTTGAATTGCGGCTCCCATCCAACTGCTAGCTAAGGGACCAGAGGCATTGGTCCTTTGACCGAGCACTTCCTGTTACTAAGGGAGTCCAAGTACCTACTTCTGCCAACTTGTGCCTTTCACTGCTGCTTTCCTCTCCATCTCCCACTCATCACCATCCATGTGGGAAGGAGCAAGAGTTAGAAGTTAGTTACAGGAGGGTCTATTAACTTCCTGTTTGCTCCTAGCACCTCAAACTCTACGGAAGAAAACTCACGTTTTACTAAAAGAGAGAGAGTATGTATTTAAAAATAAAGAGAATAATAGTAATAGAATTTAGAGTTGGGCTCATCTTCCAAATAGCACTCAGAAACTTACAATTTTTCTCCTACATGAAGGTGGCCCTGTGCCTCCTTCCAGCGGACTCTAGTCACTGAGAATGGAACATTTTCTTCCTGTTCCCCACACAGAGAACTAATATTAAGTGCAGAAAATGTGTGAATCTTCAGTGTTGAGACCCCAATAGTGACCTTGTCCACACATGAATCTTTGTATGAGAATAGTTCAGGAGGTCACTGCCTTTGTAGGTCACTCAGGCCAAGCACATGGTGTGCTTTGGAGCATAAACTTGAGGAACCGTTTTCAGTGGGAATGACAATCCAGTTCTAGAAGGTGAATAATAGCCCACTGGTTACAATTGTTATCTGTTTTGTTACTCTTGGAACATCAGCCTTGGCTCCGTAAATCCCGTTTGACCAGCTGAAATCTCAGATTCTGAGAATGAAAGCACGACTAAACTCTTGTCCGGGGCTAATGATACACCTCAGTGCATAATTTTCCTTTTTTATTGGCAAGGAGATAACATTGTCATTGAGATAGCTAATTTTCTATCTCCAGGCATTATGAGTCACTTGATATCTATAGTTGGCAATCTGTTGTCAGTCAAGTATTGATTAATTAACAATTGATAAATTTGACAAAATATAGACTCACCTAAAAGATGACCTCTAAGCAGGCCTGTGAAGAATTTTCTTGATTGCACTAATTGAGGTGAGATAACCTGCCTACTCAGGTTTGGGTAGGGGATGTGTAAAATGTGAAGAAAATAAGCAAACACAGGCATGTGTCTATTTCTCTCTTTTTAGTGGGAACTTAATGTGAACAGCTATTTCAAATTTCTAATGTCTTGATTTTCCCCATGATGAACTGTACCTTATAACTGTCAGTTGACATAAACTTCCCTGCTGTTGTTTGAATGAAAATGCCCCCCATAGGTTCATAGGGAGTGTGGCACTATTTGTTGGAGTGGGCATGGCCTTTCTGGAGGAAATAAGTCACTGGGGGTGGACTCTCAGGTCTCAAATGCCTGCCATACAGATGTAGGACTCTCGGCTCCTTCTCCAGAAGCATGTCTGCCTATGTGCTGCCATGCTTCCTTCCACTGATTATAAATAAACTAAACCTCTGTACTGAAAGCTAGCCCCAAGGAATTGTTTTCCTTATTAAGAGTTGCTGTGGGGCTGGAGAGATGGTAAAGAGTACTGGCTACTCTTCCAGAGGTCCTGAGTTCAATTCCCACTCAGCCACCTAGAATGAGATCTGATGCCCTCTTCTGGTGTGCTGGCATGCATGCAGATAGAACACTGTATACACAATAAATAATAAAATCCAAGTAAGAAAGTGGGTGTGATCACAGTGTCTCTTTACAGCAATAGAAACCCTAACTAAAACATTCCCTTAAGCTGCTTTTGTCAGAGTATTTTATAACAGCAACAGGAAAATAAATAAACCAAAACAAGATCCAACTAAGAGCCTGGCTACAACATGGCCAGGGCTTCCACATGTGTTAGGTCATGGGTTAGAAATAACTAATGAGCAACCTATGGAATCATAATAAGTGATAACTCATGAGGAAAAAAAAACATGTTACAAGACAATGTGGAGACACACACACACACACACACACACACACATACACACACACACACACACACACACACACACACACACACACACACACACACACACACACACACACAGAGTGTGTGTCCTGGTCATGATCAATTTAGAACAGGGCTTTGATTATGACTGAGAAATTTCCACTTTGAGTACCTTCTTTTGTAGGTTAAGACTCTCATCATTAAGTCTGCTTAAGTATATGCAATTTTAATTAAGCCTCAAGGAGTTTTCTTTTCTTCCTCTCCAATAGGATGTTGTCAAATATAAGAAATTGTTTAAATTAAATACAAGGAGCTATATATTAGCAAGTATTCTGAAAATTCCTCACATTGAGATTTCAGGTAGGCCCAAGCTTTACCTTGTAATGGTTTGTAAAAATCAGAAGATCAAATTGTGCTGGGATGGTGCAGAGGTCTATAAAGGGATAAAGACTGCAAAGGAGGAGGAAGAAATAAAGAGAGAAGGAGATGGAGGGAAGAGTTCAAGAGCACCGTGACCTCTGTAAACAGTCTGAAAGCAGATGCCTGTGTTACACTGTGATCTGGGTTCTCTTTTCCGTTTAAATACCTGGAAGACAGCTATCCCTCTGGAAATGTGCTCTCCATGTTCTTCTATGTGGTGCTGAGCAAAACAGACACTTAATTCCTTAGGATAAAAGTGAGTTGGGATTTTATTAGGTTCTTATCATCCTCCATGCCTATACTCACTCTTTCTTCCTCTCCATCTCACTTTCTCACGGGTCTTTACATTTTTATGTGCTGAGAGCATGGGCCACATCTACAATTTTGTTTCTATTGTGTCTTATAGAGCATTTGTTGCATAAGATGCTGTGAGACAATAGAACGTATAGAAGGTACATTTGGGGTGGGTCTAGAGCGTGGAGGATCAAGGACTCTTGACGCCATGTCTGAAATCCACTAGAAAATGGGCCATCAGGATCTCCTCTCTTGTCCCTCTGCTGTCACCACATTTCAACTTCTGTTCATGGATTATCTACCCTCCCTGTCCCAGGTGGGGAGCTCATCTGTTTTGGACAACAGAATGAGGAGTTATTCAGATACCCCAGAGCCTTGCTTTCAGAGTTCTGCTGCAGGACATTAGACCAAATTTAATTTGAAAATAATGTAGTAAGATGAAAGGAAATCCCAGTTGAGCTACTCATTTTAAAAAGAGTTTGAAAAATAGATAAAAATGAGCCTGAGACCTAAACCTCAAAGACCCTCAGTTGGATGGAGGCAGAGGAGGCCAGATGTTTTTCTCATCTGTGTCGTCTCTCCTCTGGCATGGGGCAACGGGAGGGAGAAGAACACAGTAGACAGAAGGCTTGCCAATTTGTTGATGCTGCCCTCTCATTTAGCTCATGGAAATTTCATAGCATCTAAGGTCTAACTTTCCCTCTGGATTTGAGGGGAAACCACCTATAACCCACTTGAACTAGTTTCGTGGAAGGAATTTTGTTACTGTGCAAAATTTCACCCAAGATTAATTGGACTTGACATCCTGAATGTCTTTTGCATGATGTACTAAGGTAGTGTTTTTGAAAAATGTCAGTCTCTGCTACTTAGTGTGTGGTTTTTAGATGTCCAAAGTATTCCCTCTTCTCAAATTGCCTTTAAGAAGCTGGGATGCAATACATAGCTGGATTGTCTTTATTTCAGATGAATCCCCACCTTGCTATAGCAGTTCTAAATATTCTCCCAATCAACAATTCATCACGAAGGGGGAAAAAAGTACTGAATGATATCCAGAGCACCTGGCTTGGATTCAACACTAACCTTTCTATAATTTATGGGAAATTAGAATCACAGGCCAGGTTTACATTGAATGGAAAGTGTGCGCTACCATCTTGTGGATGGAACATAAATAACACTGAAGGACTCTACTCACCCTAGGTGCTAAGGATACTACCCCATCTTGGTTTCTATGCATTTGGATGGCCTGGTTATGCAAATTTCAACTTTGTCGATAACTGGGGTGTGTTTAAGTGAGCTTACTGGGAGAATTTTGGAACATAGATAATAGAAACCTTTTTCTTCAAATTCACCTTGTCTCTGTCCCCTCTTCAGATATTATAACATTTTTTTAAATTGTAAAACAAAATTGTGGATTTGGGCCTCTTGTGTTGAGAACATATTATGCTTAGTAGTGGTGACGGACTCAGGATTGCACAGCATCCAAAGTAGTTCTGTGCTAAGAGAAATGAGTTTATTAACATTCCACCCACATACACACAAACACTTGTAATGCACATGTGAATATGCACACATGCATGCATGTACACATTACTTTCTAGATATGAAAGGAATGATCTTTGAGAATGTGAAAGCGTGAATGTTGTTAACACAGTTATATGCAAAAAAATAGAGGACATAGAATTATAGACTCAGGGAAGGCAGGGACATACACATTTGTTCAGCCCAATCACTCCTCTAATGTTTGCATCACTTTTAAAACATTCAGAGACTCTTCAAATATTTTATTTCTAATGTATAAGCAAATGCCAGTAATGGTAGACATGTTAAAGACAGAGAAATGGGAGATTTCCAGTACTAATTTCCATAAATGCATGTTTTTGATTGAAGTACATTTTTGTTGTAACCTAAAGATGTAACTGGTCTTGCATAGTTCTCTCAGCAGCAGAAATGAATACTGTATAATTTCTTTGTACTCCCACAGTGATGGTTCAAGGTTGGGGAGTTTTATTTGTTCATGTTCTGTGATGATGTTATCAAAACCAGGGACTCATACCTGCTAGCTGAGAGCTCTACCACAAGATTAACTGTTGCCCTGGCCCAAAGATTATAAGACCATTCCATTTTTAGTACACGCATACACACACACACACACACACACGCACACACACACACACACACACACACACACCTCTATTGCAACATTATACACACTACAGAAAGCTGTTTCTAATGACTGGATTCCTTTCACTTCCCTATTTATAAATAAAGAACTAAAGTTTTGCAAGCAGAAAAAGTCCTAAAATGGTGATAATTGTAAAGAGTCAACACAAGCAACAATAAGCCAGGCATTATCCCTGATGCAGATGCTGAGAAGAATGGGGGAGAACAGAAACTTTACCTACTGCATTGTTACTGGGTCTCTTTTTTCTTGTTTGGTTTTGGTTTTTGTTTGGTTGGTTTGGGGGACATTGTTTGTTTGTTTCTTAGATGTCTTTCTAATGAATCTTTCAATCATTTTTAATGTTTAATGGCCAACAGTATGAATATAGTCTACTTTATAGGGCATGGGGATGCTTTTATGGAAGAGATGGGTACAAACTCTTCTTGGTACTGGCATAAAAACAGACTGTGGATCAATAGAATCAAATCAAAGACCCGACCTTAACCCACACACCTATAGACACCTGATTTTTTTTTTACAAAGAAGCCAAAAATATACAGTGGAAAAAAGAATCTTCAACAAATGGTGCTGGCATAACTGGATGGTAGCTGTAGAAGAATGAAAATATATCCATATCTATCACCCTGCACAAAACTCAAATCCAAGGGGACCAACATAAATTAAGTTACACTGAACTTGGTCAAAAACAAAGTGGGAAATAGCCTTGAATACATTGGCACAGGTGACCACTTTCTAAATATAGTCACAGTAGCACAGACACTAAGAACAGCAATTAATAAATGAGACCTTCTGAAACTACTTCTGTAAGACAAAGGACATGGTCAATAAGACAAAACGACAGCCTACAGAATGGGAAAAGACCCTCACCAACCCTACAGAGGACTGATCTCTAAAATATATAAGAACTCAAGAAACTAGAGGCCAAAAAACAAAATAATTCAGTCAAAAATGGTATTCAGAGCTAAAAATGGGATTATCATCAGAAGAATTTCAAATGGCTGAAAGTCTTAAGGAATTGCTGAACATCTTTAGCCATCTGAGAAACGCAAATCAAAACAACTCTGAGATACCATCTTACACCTGTCAGAATTGCTAAGATCAAAAACACAGATGACAGCCTATGCTGGAGAGGATGTGGAGCAAGGGGAACACTCCTCCATTGCTTCTGGGAATGTGAACTTGTACAGCTACTTTGGAAATCAGTATGGTGGGAAAATCAGAAAACTGGGAGTCAATCTTTTCAATGATTCAGCAATACAACTATTGGGCACATACCTAAAGAATGCACATTCTTACCCCAAGGGCATTAGCTTAACTATATTCATAGCAGCATTATTCATAATAGCCAGAACGTGGAAACAACCTAGATGCCCCTCAACTGAAGAATAGATTAAAAAATTGAGGTACATTTGCACAATAGAGTACTACTCAACAGAAAAAAATGGCATCCTGAAATTTGCAGACAAATGATGGATGAATCTTTGGAGAGTATTATCCTGAGTGAGGTAAAACAGACACAGTATAGACATGGTATGTATCCACTCATAAGTGGATTTTAGACATAACGCAAAGAATAAGGCTGCAAATCACAGCCCCGAAAGCTAGGTAACAGGAGGAACTTAAGAGACATCCAGGGATCCCCCTGGGAAGAGGAAATAGAGAAGATCTCCTGAGTAAATATCACAACAGGGAGCAGGGACTGAACAAGGGGAAGTGAGAACGAATCATGAGAGGAGATGGTTGAGTGGGAGGAACAACAGACAGAAAGAACAAAGAAATGGATTATCTTGATAGAGGGAGCCACTGTGGGCTTAGAAGGCAACCTGGTGCTAAGGAAACCTCCAAGAACCTAAAAGGTGTCTCTGATTGGTACTCCAGTGTTCCAAGAAATAGCGGAGAGGGTGGCTAAACAGGACTTCCCCTATAATAAAATAAATGACCACCCTAATTATCATAATAGAGCCTTCATTTAGCAATGGATAGAGGCAGATTCAGAAATTCATAGCTAAGCACTAGGTCAAGCTCCCAGTCCAGCTGAAGAGAGAGAGGAGAGAGGATTTGAGCAAAGGGATCAGGGTCATGAGGAGGAGACCCACAGACCAAAGCTATTGGGAGCTCACTGACTCTGAAATAATCATTGAGAAAACTTCAGGGAAAGGATCGAAAACCTCCAAAGGTAGATGACAGACAGTCCAATGGTGTGGGCAGTTTGTGGAGCCTCTTGCAGTAGGATCAGAGTATGTTTCTGGTGCATGGACGGACATCTTGGAGCCCATTCCCTACAGAGGAACGCATAACCCAGCCTTGATACTGGGATGAGGGACTCAGTACTACTTCAACTGGATATGCTAGACTGATCTGACACCTTGGGACTCCTTGCCCTCCTTGGAGAATAGATGGGGGATGGGGTGGGGAGAGGCTGAGGGAGGATTGGGAAGGACTGGAAGAAGGGAAGGGAGGGGGAGCAGTGGTAGGTATGGAAAAGACTTTTTAAATAAAAAAAATGAAAAATAAAAACACCAATGATAAAGCACATCAGAGTCAGTTACAAATCAAAATCACTCAGCTCTCTTGGGGAGAAAGACTTTCCTAGCCGCCCCCTTTTTCCAGTATTAGATGTGATAGTTCCAATTTTCTTACATTTATATATAAATGATGCATTTTTGGATGTCAGTATCCCTGCTTTAATCATAATATGTTATTTAGATTTAGATCTGAAGAGGTCTTTGCAGCATTTTTATAATTTTAGGATAACTTGAAATTTTTCTCATTTCCCCAAGAACTTATTCTGAACCCAACAGCTTCACATCCAGAATATATATATGCATATATATATATATATATGAAACTTTTCATTTTTTCCTTTTCTTTCCTTTATTTTATGCAGCCCCTTGCAAATGTATAGATGAGCAGTCTAACCCTGGGTTTTATCTCCAGTCGTTCACATCAGCTTTTTAAGTACATACTTGTTTGCATTTTAAAAGCATATGCAGCAATCACAACACAATATGAAAGTAAAAGAACTACATAAATCCTGACAATTATTCAAAAGTAAAATGAATGATATTATTTACAGGACACCTATCGTATAGCAGCTGATTTGCCAAGATTTTTCATATCTTGTCTCCAAATTTTACAGGAGCCAAATGCTCACCATTTTGGGTTTTATGATTGTATATAACTCATTCATATCACATAGTTAGAAGTGACATGTTTGGACTCAAATTTCATATCCTATTTTATGTCCTGTATAGTCTGTTCTTATAGACCACAGTATAATCCAGGTGATTTTTGATAAGAGAATGATAAAATGCATAAAGCAATATACTCAATTAGCAATTACCCAATAAGCATTTTGGTGAGGCCATATGACTCAGGACATTAGTCTCCCAGTTTCTTCTGAGATTAGAATGTAAGAGAAAAGTCAGAGTTGGTGCTATAGATACAAAAAAATGGCTGGCTGGCTAAAGACATGAGTAGAGGTGAGACATCCAATAGAGAATAGAATATAAATCCTGAGCCTAGGGAATGCTCATAATAGAAGAAAGAAACGAGCCTCTCTGATCCATCACAGAGCTGAGAAAAAACCACCTGTCACCTACAGGTCAGAATCCTGAAGTCCAGACAGGTGAGTAATCGCTTCAAGGTCACAGACAAATAAGCATCCCCCAGGGACCATCAAACTGGTCTCTGCCTGCTGCCCCATTTCTCTATGTCTTGCACTTTACAGCACAATCTCCATTTTTCTAAAGTCATCATTTCCTCTCCATCAGAAAAAAGCAACCGAACTCTATCACAGCCTGGATGTCCACCTCTGCTGCTCTTCAGGGCTTTTGGTTTACTAAATAATTCTACATGAAGCTGGTTGTACATGAAGGACAGGAGGGCAGGCAGTGGGGCTCAATGCGTGTTTCCTCACTTAATTAACCACACTCATCAGAACTGATGCCATAAGCAAATTTCTAAAGCCAGTATGAAGAAATGTCCTGAAGAAATGAACGAGACCCATTGTTTCAGCTCATTAATGATCGAAACCTCATAAACGCAGAAGCCTCTGCCAAAGCTAAAAGCAAAAGCAAATTTGTATACTTGGGAAAAGGCTGCAAATGATTCTGGATAATAAATTACACTTACTTAATTCCATGGTCTTGCTATCTCTACAGCTAACATGCATTTCACAGGAAATTGTGCAGAGGAGGCAAGGCTGAGAGGGTATCCTCACTTATTAGACTCCACGAAGAGGTCTCTGAGATTAGGGACATCTGTTGTTTACTTAGATTCCACTGCCATGAAGGATGTCATGTGGAGAGGACAGTTATTGGCTTCCCTGTGGTCCAGTGGGCAATCCTGCCTGACTGTGTTCAATGGGAAGCTTGGCAGGAGGAGCTTGGGCAAATGCTCAGGGACTTCAAGAATCTTCTAAATTCACTCATACAAAAGCCACTTACCTTGTTTCCTTGGATGGCTTGTGGTTGTTATCTTTTCTGACTGGTATTGGCTCTGCCTCCCTAGAAGACTGTTAGTCACCAAAATAATGCTTAAATAATGCTCCTTTGCTTACAAAATGCATTTTCTTTACACAGAGGCATATACATGCTTTCTTTCACATATGTGTATAAGTACACACTTCTCTCTCTCTCTTTCTCTCTCTCTCTCTCTCTCTCTCTCTCTCTCTCTCTCTCTCTCTCTCTCTCTCTCTCACACACACACACACACACACACACACACACAGAGATATGGAGGCATTTTATATATCTTGAAAAAAGCTGAATAATTCTGTGAGGGAGTCCCAAGCTTCCCTTAGTCATTAAGCTAGGAATGGACTCTCCTTTTCTGCCAGGATGAGTCAACAGGATAGTAGCTGATGCCACAAGTGCATAAAATCTGGTCATTAAGCCCTCATCTATAAAGACAGTGTAGTGCAGGCCTCATGCTGTTAAAACTCAATTCTCTCAAGCTCTGAGAAAGGAGAACAGAGGTACAAAGTCAGTCAGTTCACTCCAAGTTGAGAGGTTCCTTGCCACATCCTCATACATAGCACAATTTATTTGTCTGACCTCCAAATAAGAATTTTTTTGTAATATAGAGCCTAAAACTGCAAGCTTGCAAGTTTCCCATGAGATCTGGGAAAATATATTCCCAACAAATGTGTTCTCAAATGTTGAAATATATAGTTACTTCACTATATATTTCATGATCCATTATGCATTCCAAGGCCAGTTTATTAGCTAGGCCATGAGGCAGTGCCTACTTATGGAAAATCATCCCGTTATTAGAACCGAAGATCATTTCTGGGTGTCAAGAAGTGGTTTAGGTTTGATTTCCAGACTCTTTCTCTTAGAACTCTTATCTCTGCTGAGAAGATGAACCCTGCAGAGGCAGGAACCTTGTCTGACCTGCTCATTCTTGTGTATGCACATCACACACAAGTTCAGGTCTACGCTTGCTGGAGAAATTGACAAAGAAAATCAGGAATGATTGTATCTGGAGATTTCTTTTGCTAGGGCATCAGAGCTGCAAGGTGAGTATCTCTGGGAAATGGGACACATTTTCCGACTCTCCTGGCTTACCATGGTGTGGGCTCTAGAAATGTACTTAATCTTTGACTGAGAAACTTTCCGTGTTAACACTGATCACAGCCTTTTGTGAAGAATAAAAGTAAAGCGTGTCTATCTAGAAATATAACGTGGGCTCATTGACTTTTCCTGCATTCTTCATAATAACACTTTACAAAGAAATACTTTGTGTGTAAAATAGGGGTCATTTAAAAGCATTTTATCGTTTATAGTAGAGTACATAGAATGAGATAATGTTAAATAAAGGTCTTGCATAAACTAAGGACTTGGATAGGTTATTTACTTTATTTTTTAATCTGCTTAATCTTTCCATTCTTAGAATCATGATTCTCGTAGAACCTGCAACTCAGAGAAGACTCCTTTCATTTCCTCTACCTTTCGTGAACTTACCATCTCCTTCTAGATTGTAAGTTCCTTAAGGTTAAGAATCATGTTTCCTGGCCAATGTCCTCCAAAGTCTGTGGTTGTGACAGCATTTTCAGCCTGAGTTATGTGCCCCAAACAGTGAAATGAAAAGGACCATCAGTGGGCAGGTGGACTCTACTCACGTATCTCACCAGTCTTCCAGGGGTCATCAGCTCCACACTACAAATGATTCTGATGCTGTGGAAATCAAGAAACTTCCATGTCAGGCATTCACTTAGGACTGAAAGGGTAGACTTCCAAAGCTCATAACCTTTCTTCACTGGTTAAGTAGAATTCTCCAGAATATTTGGAACAGCTACCCCACATAATAAAACAATGCTCCTCAAGTTTTAATGAGGACATTAGTGACCTGATGGTCTTAAGTAATGATAGTTGGTTCTATAAGTCTGTGCTGACCAGGGGCTCTGCATTTCCAGCCAGTCTTCAGGTAAGTCTGACGGTGCTGATCTAGAGTGTGGTGGGTTCCCTCCCCCCACCCCCATCATCACCCACTGCTGCCAGTTTGGAACATTTCCACTGAATTGCATAGCAACACATGCTTATTTTAAAGGTCCTGTCCACCCAGATCATTCTCTCTGTCTTGTTTCTTACCTCTGTCTCACAGTCTCTTTCTCTCTGTCTCTCTCATGTCCTCGCTTCAAAATGGCCTTTCTTTCTCACCTCCCCCAATAAGCCTCTTCCATTCACTCTATGGCATGGTATGATCTCTCAGCAGTGCATCTTGGCAGAGTCCTGCCAGAGGTTCCTTTCTCACTGTTTTATACAGAGTCCATGGGGCACACACCTGTCAATGGTTAACGTGTAAGGTCCCTAGGATCTGTCTTCTAAAATTCTTGGGGTAGGTATGGTAGGTGGTGAGGGAGTGAGTGGTAGTAGTTTGCGTCTTGTTTATCAAATTTTCTTGAGACATACACACAGATATGTGTTTGCCCTTCTCCTCCACAGTGTGTCTCTGTATCTGTCTCTCTCTCTCTTTCTTCCTGTCTGTCAGTCTGTCCATCCCTTCCCCCCCACACACACACTGCTAAGCAAGAGAAAACAGCATATGTATTTCCACACTGATCACCTCTGTCATATTACTGTGACTGAAACCCACTGATACACTCTTTCCCAACTATATGGTGTAGAAACAATGTTTTCCAGCCTACATATTCTGTAGAAGATAGCTCTTGAGCCATATCCACCTTCTTATTGGAGAAGCACTGAAGCATCAATCATACTGTTGAGTAACATTTTCTTGACTGGGAGGAACAGTCAACACTTGCTGCCTCTGCAAACCTGCCTTAACCACTGGGTGTCAGGATATTTCTCAATAAGGCATGAATAGTCCTGTGACAGACACAGTGAGCTGATGATCAAGTGTTTCTATCCTCTGTCTCTCTACCATCACCCTCCCCTCAAGAATATATACATGTCTATTTGTTCCATTTTTGTGACCAAGCTTGCAAAATCTTTGTACTTTGGTTCCTAAGGCATGAAGTTTGGGTTCTCTTAATTACCCTGTTGGCACATGGTTTTGGCTTCATCTTTAAGTCAAAGCCTGGGTGGTCTTGAAGAAACTTGAGAAGGCCATTAGCAAAGGATTATCTCCCCAAAGTGACCTTTTATGAAGACTCAAACTAAAATCTACCACCCCCACCCTTGCCTTGTCTTCTTAAGGTTAAGAAAAGATGGAAATAGGGGAACTTGTGTAAGAAGCTGGAGGATTTCTAAGGTGATGTGTATGAAAATGCTAAGCCCTAAACAGCTCCAAGTGAATACCTCCAGAGTGAACACCTTGTGTTAATAAATCAACCAATAGATACCTAATAAGGCCTGGTGTGTCTGTAAATAACTGTAGTGAAAATAAATCAATACCATATGTATGCTATTTATGTTATTACTCTCAAGAAACCTATCCCTACACATCAATTTTTATAAGTAGAGCCTAAAAATGCCAGTCTAAAAACATAATACAGCCCACAAATCAGTTTGGTTTGGCTTGCACAATATTTTAAAATTCAAACTTTAAATTCAGATCCATACTTAGGGGTCCTCTTTAAAGACTAAAAGGTCAGGCAGATGTCTTCTTACGTTAGCATTTACTGGAGCCTCGCTCCTATTGCCTTATGTTACATTGTCTGTCTGAATCACTTATGAACTTGTGTTTCCTACATTGTTAGGAAAGTATCTGTCTTCAGGATGCATGTGATAAAGGAAACTGTACCATCCCTCAGCTCCAATGGAGGTATGTGGTTGTGCTGCCATAGCCTCGTGATATCATTTCCCACTGTACCACTCAGCTTCTCAGCTGGGGCTGACTTCACCAAGGCTGTCACCTGATCCAAAGGTGGCCCATCCCAAAGATTGCCAGAGGCTTCTGGCCTGGCAATGGAAAGTAAGCCAGGGTAACACATTCTTTGCTCAAAATATTGGAATTATAAAACGGAGCCACTATTTCCAGCTAATGAGAAAGAAAACTGCAGAGACTATGAAACACACTTAAGCTCCCCACAGCAAGCCAAATGCCTGTGCAAGCTCAGCTTTGGAGAAAGGCAGAGGAAGGCAGAGGAAGGCAGAGGCATGCACCAAGGGACATGTAACTAAGACACTGGGCTGCCTTTGCAAGGCTACATTCCACCCTCAATCCTAACTGATAAAACCTGTTGGACATAGATTCCAGTCCTTGGATATTTGTGAGTTAAGGGGAGCCAGGCTTTGTGCTTGTCCTTCTTGAAGAAATAATGCTCTTCATTTCCTTAAGGGAACCTCTAACAAGATATTTAAAAATGTCGTGTGAGAACGAATCATTATTGAGTATCATCTGTATGTCATCTATGATAGGAGCCAAGAGGAAAACAATGATGTCTAAAATGTGGAGCTAAAAAGGCTTATGAGAGATATTTTACCAGTTATTTTATTCCTTCACTGTGCCCTTGATACAGGGCACAAAAGCTTGAGAACCTTCTTGTGGTGACAACATGAGACAGAAATCCACATATTATTGTAGCATAACAAGAACACCAGTATGGCACTCCTTAGAATCCTTGGAGAAAGAAGCGAAAACTGAGTCTCTTTTATTCAGAGTGGGGGAGAACTTAATCATGCGGGGGGGGGGGGGGTCTTAGCAAAGGAGAAGGGACAATAATAGAATCTGCATGGAGCCACACACAAAAGGGCATTGTTGAGGTGAATGAAGGGAGGAAACAGAAAAACAGATGGAGAGGAACCGAACCCATAGTGGGACAATGACAATAGTCTCCTCCACAGGGTCCTAGGCACATTTCTGGGGGACATCACATTGCTTCCATCTAGAATTGGAGGGGCCTTCTCCCAACCAAGGGAAGGTGGAGGTGGAATCTTCCCCTAAAAGCCTGTTTTCAATGGGGGCTTCAGTGCTTCTGATTTTCCTTTTTGTCTTTAATCTAGGGTTTAAGAAATGGAGAGAGGGCAGCAAGAACCTCTCAGGTTTTTTAAAAAAAAAAAAAAGTCTGTGGAGCCAGGATCCCCTCCAAAAGCAGCACTTGAGAGCCTGGGAAGAGGGGCTTCAAGCCTACCAGGTCCACAGGATTGATAGCTCACAGTGGAGAGCTGTGGAAAAACACTCTTGATAAGGCTGTTTGGAGCCAGCCTGGGGAAGGCCTTGGATTTCAGGACAGAGGGTTTGGACTGTGTCCTGAAGGCAGAAGGAGCCAGAGAAGACTGGGGAAAGACTGGACTTGATGAAAGAGGTCCTCATTCACTCAAGAAAATCACTAGCACAGCTCATTCTTCTCTTTAGAAAACAATCACAGAACTTAGTTTCAAATATACCCCCAATTCAGCAAAAAACAAAACAAAACAAAACAAAATAAAACATATACCAGCCCCTGCAAGGCTCCCATGGGGAGTTCACGAGTGCAGACTCGAAGCATAATATGTGTTTTACTTGGCATTTCAGCATGTCTATGGGTGATACATGTCCTCAAATGAGGCCAGGCTGATAGGATTAAACATTTTCTATCAGTTATTCTGACTCTCACAGTGCCTTTCCCGTGCTCTGCCTCCCACTCCTCCACTTGTAGATATCCAGAGTAAAGTGGTTAGAAGGATGGATGTCTTCTTAGCAGCACCCATGTGCTGCATGGTCTCAGGATACCAGCCTTGCAGGGATCCAGCTGCTGCTTTCTTAAGATCTCTACATATCAAGGTGACCCTAAGAGTCTGGCACGTGGTGTTGGGCACTTGGAGTGTCCTGTATGGCAAGTGTTACAGAAGAGTAACTGTCTAAGATGCACAAGGCGTGAACTGGCAGCCTAGTTGGTTTTTTTCTTGCTCCCATCTTTCATCCCTAAGACCTTCCTTCCATTTTCTCACTTCTCCCCACTATTCTCTTTTGGATTGTGGGTTCTAGTCTTCTCTTTCTCTTTCCCTTTTACTTTCTATCTCCTTGTAACTTTCTTTTTATATACAGGAACTGGGAAAGACAAGGGTATGTGGGCGGCCATGGCGTCCCTCCAAGGAAAGTGTGAGGCTTTGGGCAAAATAGATCCCTCGTTTCTTCCAAACATAGGTCTAATCTGAATGGTCTCCAGGCTTAAGACTCCAATCCAACTTCAGTGGTTTCAGCCGGACTCAGTGAGAAAGGACCCCAGGGATGCTGAGCTGTTAGTCTTGTCTTGGAGAAACCAACTTTCTCTGAATCTACTTGTCTCACAGAATGGGGCATCCATGTTCTCTTTCCTCAAGTCACCACAACCCCAGAGGCTCCTCTGAGTGAAATGCCTGGCTACAGAGAAGCAAGACTTCATTAAGGATCTGATTTATCCCCAAATGATCTATTGTTATGCATCAAACATGTTTTCCCTACGAACCAGTTGGCAGGCAGCACACAGATAAATTACAACAAGATGTAACCAGACAAGCTGTTCAAAAGGAAAACTGTTCTCTATGTGTGTAGCTCAGGAGAGCACATCTATAAACATGTGTTGGGAAATCACTTTGGTATAAGTTGGCTGGAAGAAATGGGAGGCTGCCCTAAACTACCAGCTTACTGTGACATGGGACAGTTCTTTTGAGGTCACAGCCCCTTGTTTCAGTAGCAAGAATGAAAAGCAAGTGTCTGCAATGTATTCAAGGGAAAAGGAATAACAGGCCAGACAATGCAAGCCAGACTCTGGTTTGTGGAAAGAGAGGCTTACCGTGATTTTACTTGCAGATAAGCACACTTAGTTGCTATTCTGTTGTATTTTAAATGAGTAACATCACACTGCAGCATAGTGCTATCTTTCTTGCTGTGAAGAAAAAGCTACCGGATGTAGCATCATAGAGAAAGAAGAATCAATCACTTCCTGACAACATACCATATGCTAGCTCTGTGATCTTGAGCATCTCCGAGATTCTGCCTCCATTTACAAAATCGAAGGCTAAGTTTGTATGACTTGCTTTGACAAGGTCATAAGGACTATGTCTTGTCTTGGAGAGTTATCTCCTTTGCTGTGGGAAGATAACCCAAATGATAAAGTGCATGCCCTCTGCCCAGGAGGACCTGGATTCTATCTCTACATCCTACATAACAAAAGCCAGGCATGGTGGTACATGGTGGTACATCCTAGTACTGGGAATATGGAGACAGACAGAAATCTGAAACTTAAGGACCAACAAGCCTAGCTTATTTAGCAAACTCAATGCAAGTGACAGACTCTGTCAACATATATATATCCTGAAGAACACATCCATTCCACACTCATGTGCACACATGTACACCCAAATAACATACAAATAAACGCACGTGTACAAACACACATGCACAATAATTTTATGAGAAACATGCTGCATAATTTCACCATGAGCAATAGCCAGGCATGATGTATTAAAATTAAATTAAAATAATGTCTTTAGTTCCTCTATCATCTAGACACATTTTAAGTGCTCAGTAGCCACATGGGGCTTGTGGCTACTGTGTTTGGCAGTACACATATAGATTATTTTCATTCTGTCCATAGTTCTACTGGACAATGCCGTCCTAGAACCTTCCAGAGTCAATGTAGACGTTTTACACATAATTGCCTCCTGCTTTTAAGTTTTCAAGCATATTTGCACATAGCATTAAATTAAATAATTACCTACCTAGCAAAGCAGAAATGTTCCTTGTTGTCCTGCTGGACAAACCCCTTTATTTGGGAGTCTAACCTGGCTATATCTACAAAGCATTATGATTGCTGGAAAATTAGAGAGTAGAAAACAGACGGCTCCTTGGCCCTCAGTAAAATGTTGCCAAGAGCACAAATATGAGAGACCTTGACTGTGGCCACAGATGTATCTTAGCAGCCATGACAATCAGAGTGACAACAGAGTAAAATCAACAAAGGGGAAATAAAGAAAAAATCCTGCAAGAACAGCCACTAAGTACTTTTTTCTTTAAGCATGACAATTGGAATCTGCATGGAATTGGACTAACGTGGTTATAATTCTAATGTATCATCTGACTGCCTTGGAAACAATCCCAGGGTAGATGAAATGCACCCCAAGAAACAGCTAAAACTTAGAGATATTCTCAAAGACATGGCAGAGTTATTTCAAACTTCGTTTTTCCCTTCTCTCCTTTTATTTTTTTTAGTTTGAGGACCATCTTGCCTTTCTGGAGTGGGTCCAGTGCCTCAGTGCTGCAACAGATGAGAGAATGTGTCCTGCAGAGAAGGTTCTCTTGGTCTTCAGAACATATTTTCTCGTAAAGGATGGGGAGCAAGTAGCAGGTAAGGGAGCTTTCTATGGGAAGAAAGCCACTCCATTTGTTAAATGTGTACTAAGTACCCTGTTTGTGCTATCATGCTGGCTAGACTTAACCATCACTCTATCCATGTAATGTAAGAACGACAAACATCTTCACTCTATACACGAAGCACTGAGGCAATGAATGGTTAAAAAGTCACTAAAGGTCACAAACTGGTAAATAATGGAGCCAAAGCTTGACCCTGGGTGGTCCAGCAAGAGTTCACATTTTCAATCGCTGGCTCTGAGGTCTGTCAGAGTAAGTAAACTCTCTGTGGCTTCCTTGTGTACGTTTCCAAAAATAATGGATTTTAAATGATGTTTAGGGTTTTCCTTTTACAGTGTCTATGGCCACTGCAGGAAATAGTCCTAAGTATTACAGAAAGTAACATTAAGAATAATGATGAGGACCTGGCAAGATGGCTCTGTGGGTCAAGACACTTGCCACCCAGGCTGACCTCAGGCCTGTTCTCAGAGTCTACACTGAAGAAGGAAAAAACCCAGCTTTTTCCTTGTCCTCTGACCTCCACATATGTGGACACGGCATTTTCATGGGCACACATGTACTCACACACACACACACACACACACTCATATACTCACACACACATGTATTCCCGCACTCACACACACACATATATATGTACTCACACACATATACATGTACTCACGTACACATGCACACATACTTGCACACAGACACACACTCACACATACACACATGTACTCACACAGCTACACACACACACGCATGCACGCACATGTACTCACACAAACATGTACTCACATACACATGTACTCACACATTTACACACACACAGTCAGACACATGCACACACATGTACTCACACATTTACACACACACTCAGACACATGCACACACATGTACTCACACATTTATACACACACATGCACAGATGCATACACACATATGTACTCACGCATTTACACACATATGCATGCACACACACAATAAATAGACAGAAAGATAGATAGGGAATTATTAAAATCATGGTAGAATCATGTGGTGATATACTGTATATTTAATAAAATCAGACTGGAATATCAGAGATAGGAAACAGACCACAACCAATTCTCACCCAGTCAACTTCTCAGGCCAAACAAGGTAAACGCTACCTTCACGGGTCCTCAGCCTGACTGGTTGCTTCTGCAGAATGTTCAATGTCTGCCTCCTTCCTGCCTTATATATCTTTCCCTGACAAGCTATTTTACTTCCTGGTTCAACTCTGTATCATAATCCTAGAGTTAGGATTAAAGGTGTGAGTCTTTAGGCTGTCTGGCTGGTAGGACTTGAATTCACAGAGATGCATCTGTGATTAAAAGTGTGGATCATCACTCATAGACCTTTATGACTCAGCTGTAGGGGAATCTGTCCTCTGATATTCCAGACTAATTTTATTAAATATACAATGCACCGCCACACACTGCTTTTTTTGGTCAGGCATCTTCTATATTGTGTGATAAAAAGGCATTCATGAATAAATGAAAACAGCAAGTCCAAGTTATAGTACCTTTTGTCTTTGCATTAGAGTGCTATATTTTAGAGCTGGAATGCTCCCCTTGGGCTCAGTTTCCAGCACTGGCTCTAAGGGAGGTAGAAGAACACTTGAGAGTTGCATATGTGATCTGAGCGCATGCTAAGGGGGCATGATCTTGAAAGGACTAGACATGCAAACTCGGGCCTCTTCTTCTCTTTTTCTTTGTTATTTCCACCACATAGATTGCTTTTCTACCCGTTTCAGAAATGATTTATTTTTTTAGCCCCCAGTGCAACAAAGTAAGTTACCATGAACTGAAAATCTTAAAACTATGAGCACAAATGAACCTTTTCTCTTTATATATTGTGTGACCCGGGTACTTTATTATGAGAAACTGTAGAATCATCTTTTTCTTTCTTTTCTTTTATTTATTTTTTTGTTTTTGTTGGGGTTTTTTTGTTTTGTTTTGGTTTGGTTTAGTTTGGTTTGGTTTGGTTTTTTGAGATGGTTTCTCTGTGTCCTGGAACTCACTTTGTAGATCAGGCTGGCTTCAGCCTCACAGAGATCCACCTGCCTCTGCCTCCTGAGTGCTGAGATTAAAGGCATGTGCCACCAACACCAACAGCTAGAATCATTTTTTCCTATGGTGCTTTAGTGAGCAAAGTGTCCAGAGGAGGAGCAATTTTTGAGCTGGAGCCTGTAAGCAGGCTGCATGGTTTTGTAAATGAAATTTTACGCAAGCACAACTGTGTCAAATTATTTCTACGCTGTCTACGTATGTTTTTATTCTACCATGATAGAGTTGACAGAAGGTGGAAAATATTTGTGATCTGTTCCTTTAAGGAAATGTTTATTAATCCCTGACATGATGTGAGAAAACAAAAATTGTGTTCTGCCAGAACATTTTAACATATAATCATCACATTCAGTACATAGAAAGGTGGTTCTGTGAAACAATATTGATAAAATTAAGCAGCACTTACTTTTATATAATCACAAAACCCAGAGGAGTTTATGTGTCCAATGCAAAATCTGAAACAAGAGGACTGTTTTGGTTCCAAAACTGAAAAGCAAAGGCAAGAATATAAAGTATATAGCTTAAACATAAATAATTAGCATTGGTTACTTTTTGGTTTGTATGAATTTCTTGAGAAACTGCTAGCCAGTTGGAAGGCCATGACTATATATTGAAGCAAAATAAAGAGCTGGGTGCGTAGACTTCGGGAACCCACAATTTAGACAAACAGCAAGACTAGGGAATCTGGGTAGGTTGCTGTCTCAAAGTCCTGACGAACCAACAATGACTCACGTATGTCACAGAATCACTACCTAACCAAAATGTAAGTACATGGGGCTGGAGAAATGGGGTAGTAGTGAAGAGTGTCTTCTAGTCTTTGAAAGAACAAGAGTTTGGTTCACAGCATCTGTGTTTGGCAACTTACAACCACCTGTAACTCCAGGGGATCCCATGTCCTCTTGTGAACTCCCAGGACACCTGCACTTAGATGCATGCATCCCCACATAGACAAACCACATACACATCATTAAAAATATTTTTAAAAAGAAATCTTATTTTATAAGTGCAAATACATTCCAAGCTTGGCCTGGAAGCCCTAGCTAAGCTGCTCATACATTATGTGCCAGAGACATAACCTTCTCAGCTCCTTGTACACTTTGATTCTGATTAACTTTCACAGGAACTCAAGGCAACAGGCTGCTCTCCTTATTTCATAAAGAAAGAAAACAAAGCAGAATTGGCTGCGTTACCTTGTTCCAGGAGGCTCAGCAGAAACTGAAAATAGGTTCTACACTGAAGGAGTCAGAACCAGGCACAAATTTTTGCAGTTTCTAATATTACACCATACACTGCATCTACAGGCTCTTTTCTGGTGGTTTGTAGGGCATGCTGTGGGAAGCTATTTCCTGAAGATATTTATTGGTTTTCTTTATACAACCAATGGCCCGACCTATGTGCATCTGACAATCAACTTCATAATAACTTTTCCCTGTTAAATAAAACACACCCTATAAACAGGCATAGCAATATTGTTTTTTTAATTAATTTTTTGTTTAAAATTTTTTATGCAATATATTTTGATCATATTCTTTCTTCTCCACCAACTACTCCCAGATCCTTTCTGCTTCCCTACCACCCAACTTCACGGTCTTCTCCCTGACCCCAAAAAGAAACAAAACAAAACAAAAAGCATATAAAACATGGAGTCTGTTTGGTGCTGGCTGACTACTCCTAGGCATGAGGTCTGCCCTGGACTGTGTGATATGCTCAGTGTCATCCATTAAAGAAAACTGATTGTCCTTTTTTCAGTAGGTATCAACTGCAAATAGCTTCTTGGTTAAGGGTGAGACTTTGCATTCACTTCCCTCTCTCAGGTCTGGAATTTCGTTTGGTTTGAATTTGTGCCGATCTTATGCATGTTGCCACTATCTCTGTGAATTCATGTGCGTACCAGTCCTGTTGTGTCTGAATGACTTTGTTTGCTTGGCGTTATTCATCACCTCTGGTTCTTACAATCCTTCTGCCTCCTCGTTCTTATAGATCTTTTGGGCCCAACGGGGGGATTTGATAAAGATTTCCCATCTAAGGCTGAGGGCTCCAAAGATCCTCGCTCTGAACATCGTCCAGTTGTGGATCTCTGTTAATCGCTATCAAGAATTAAAAATAAGCACTATTCTCCTATCTTAGATGTACTATTGGGCCATAGTTTAAAATTATTGTCAATTCTACCTACCTCTAACTCAGTAATCAAAAGCCTAGTGCAAGAGATTTCTCTGGTGAGGGTTGAATGATACACTGATCTGTAGTTATAGCATTATACCATTAGGAGACAATGTATTGCTATATTCCTTTAGCCATTCCTTTAGCCTAATAATAGTAGTAGGTCTTCACCTAGGACACATGAGCTATGTAATCTCGGGTTCTTGGCTGCTTTTGTCAAGTATGGGTTCAAATTGATGGAGTGAGCCTTAAAGCCAATCAAAAAGTTACTCCCAAAACATTTGCTCTACTACTGAATCAGCATATCTAAGAGGCAGGTCATACTTGTCAGTTTCAAGGTTGCTAGCTGAATGGTATTGATAATTATTTTTCTCTCCCAGTCATGTGAAAGACCATGAGACCCTAACCCTACACAAAGAACTATGGGTAACTAAGGAATGCTGAGAGAGATACAGAGAGAAAGATCACAATTGGTTATCCAATATCAAATGATTAGCCCTGAAAAGCATATAGACAAATGATGTTATACAGCCTTTAACAGGTTATATTTAAGAATATATGTGCATGCATATACATATATGCATTTAAAAAATTCATGGAAAAGTATCGTGAATTTGAAAGAGAAAAAGGGAATATGTGGGACAGCTTGAAGAGATGAAAGAGAAGAGGAAAATGTAATTGCTTTGTAATCTTTTAAATTATATATTATTTAAAATTATGAAATATTAGAAAGAAACTTTAAGTGGAACAGCCTGCTGCTCATATTCTAACTTGAGACCCCAAAATATCAATAACAGGTGGGAAATTGCTAAAAATACATATCTAGGGGTTGGGAATCTTGCTCAGTGGTAGAATACTTGCCTAGTACAAGCAAGATTCTTTCTGTTCACACATGGATGTGTATATGTATTATATCATTTCATGTTCTACCTTCAACATGACCAAGTCACATTCTGCATTTTAACAAAATGATCGACTAATACATAGGATTTAATGTCTGATAAATATTCTCTTTCATTACAATAAGATCATCGTAAACTCTCTCAATAATGTAACATCTTGAGTACCATTGTCTAGGCAAGAATACTAGGTGGGTTGATGAAAGTTTAATATGCTGGGGGAAACCACATTATCTGACATATGAGAGGCTCAGTGGTTCACAGTCTGGTAGCTTTTAAGAGCCTTGGTGGCTCTGCTTTTCATACTAGTTAGTTCCCAGTGAGATACAGCCACTGGAGAGTTTGAAGATCCTGAGATGAGCCCTTATGAGAAACGAGCTGCATTGTTACAAATGAAGTTAATGCGCTTTCATTAACTTGGGGCTTTCCTATGAGATGCTTCCTTTTGTGAACCATCTTCTGTTGAGAAACTCTTACATTTAGGCTCTCAGGCTCAATTGTAAATTCTTTTCCTGCAGGAGGTCTGAATTGGTGCTCCTCCTACAGCCTGATACACAGCTATTATCTTTTCCTGAGCACCTGTCTGTGTTCTGGTTGACTCAGTGTTCCATGATAAGAATATTATTCAACATAAATAAGATCAGAACATGAACACTCATTCCACACTGACCATGTGTCCAGTGAGGTTTCATTCCACCCTTATTAAAAACAAGTTCAACATAATTGTTTACATCTTGAAGGTGACAAGTTGAGGTTTGTAGAAATAAATTAACTTGGCTCAGGTCATATTGTTTGCAAGTTGTGCCAAATTCAGTTCATTGGCATGTAGGGTGCATGGTGGTTTGTAGAGGAGATGTGTAAACTCCCCTTCTCTCTGGTTTCCCTACATATTCTCTGTGAGTTAATAATAATAATAATAATAATAATAATAATAATAATAATAATAAACACTGACATTCTCTTTTCATGCTCCTTACCCTACTCAATAACTTCGGGAGAACATCCTTGACATCTTTCAGATTCTCTGCTGCAAAATAAATGGTCTGAATGTCCTAATATTTCTATGTGTCTGGATAGTGGCAACTTCCGCATTGAAGACCTGCATTATAGCTTGCTCTGCAGAGTCTGTTTAAAGGAGAACTAAATGAGAGGGAACACTTAACGTTACTGTAGTAATCCCAAAGTGTATGCTTTCACCAGAGAGCCTCAAGCCCTGTTTCTCAACCTGCAGACAAAGGACATAGCTGATTGTGACCAACGATCTTAAATCATGTCGTGCAATTTTAGAAATAAAAATAAGCAGCATTCTCCTATCTTAGATGTACTATTGGGCTTTAGGGTCAAGATTTAACTCATTTAAAATTATTATTAAACATACCTACCTCTAACTCAGTAATGAAAAGCAGCAGTACTAATGTATTTTGTATTTATTTTTAAATGCACACCAACTATATACTTTATCTGCAGAGTATCTCATTTCATGCCCCATCAGTGCACTGAAGCCTGTACTTTTCTTATATTTGAATACTCACAAGATACTCAAAGTATTGAAAATGATGTTTGCAGCTTAATAGAGCTTGGAGACAGTTTGAGGATTCTCAAGCCGGTTCCAGGACAATGTTAGAAAGAAAGATCCAGAAGGGTTCAGACAATGTGTCAAGAGAGTGGGGCTCAGATGGGCTGATGGTGCCAAAAGTATGAGGGTGGGTGATGATCCAAGAGAGCAATGGTACGTGCTGAAAAGCTTCAGCAAGAGCTAAATAATGTTGGCAGGTGGGGTGTTGATGGAGCCTGTTGGAGCAAATGCATGATCATCTTGGGAGAGATTGGGGGAGTATACAAGAGGCCCCCGCTCCCAGGACAAAAGGAGTGGCTTCATATTTGCTCACATATTCACCGAGTCCCAGCTGATTTCTGGGTATGATATGAATGGCTGGAATCTGCTTCTGAGTAAAAGATGTATTCTATTTAAATCAGGATTGTGTGGAGTGATTTTTCAAATACCAACATGGTCCATAATTTAAAACTGTGGCTAGTATAATAAAAGGGAGGGAGGGTACAAGGTCTATCAATTATGAGCAAACAACAGGGAAATACGATCTCATTTGGGGTATAGAAAAGTCTGTCTTGGAGAAAAACTTGCAGAAGGAGAGAAAAAAGGGACATTCTAAGCAAAAAGAACAGCTTGTGCGAAATGACAGAGGTAAAAAAAAAAAAAAAAAATACGATGACTCACTAGAGAAAATGAAAGAAATCCATTATGGCTTGAGCCCCAGATGGTGAGAAAATACTGCTGTCTTGGAAGAAGCAGAATTCTCAGAAAGTGTGTGTGGGTCGGACCTTCTACCTTGGAAAATAAGCAGAGAACGATTCCAGCTCATGGACACTTGAGTCCAAGCGAAGACCAGAAAAACTAGGAGGCTTCAGTGCTCCAGTCTGCCTGCTCCAACTATGCACAGGGTCCCCAGGCAGCTCTCACTCTACTCTTGACGAAGACAAATGTCTTGAGTAGGGCCAAGAATGGAAGGGTTCAGCTTTGGAACTGTCTCCTATCCAAATCACTGGTGTTCTACTGGAATGACTAGGCTTCTGATGAGCTTGTAAAAAGTGTTCTGAATGCTGGTCTTCAAATTGAGGTCTTGGACCCACAGAATCAGAGTCCACAGGTAGGGCTTGGGAGTGCATCCAGTGGTTCTGTTTCCATTACTTTCTGGACTGCTGTGCCCAGAATGCCTGTCAGAGACAGCTTAAAGAAACAGGGACCTCATTTGGGCTTGTGGTTTCGCAATGTTCAGAACGTGGTTGTTTGGTGCCCTGGCTTTGGGAGAGCATCATTGAAGAAAGGTTATGAAGCAATGGAGGAAAGCTGTTCACTGAGAGAGTGACCAGGAAGCAGAAAGACATAAAGCGCCCAAGGATAACTTACTCACTTCTGGTACCCACTTTTCTGTCCCACTTCCTAAAGTATCTACAGTCTCACCAGATAATACCCCTAGCGGATGGCTCAACAAGGGCCTGAAAGAGTCAATTGCTCCCAAAGTCTTACACTTATAGTTCTGGCAGTGCTGGTTTAGAGAAAGGGTCTCACCAAACTAGGGACCGGCAAAAGCTTTGAAATTATAGCTAAGGATTCTACCTCTGGGATTCTGGTTTCATGGCCCAGGATGTAAGCTGTCTTTGGACAGTCTGGAAAACCTCTCCAGTGATTCTGAGTTATAGAACCAAGGTAGAAACTGGCTCACTAGTGTCAGCTTATAAGTAAATGTACAGGAGGTACTTGGAGGGTTTATGATGTGATCTCCAGACCTATCGCACACCTATCATGCCAGAGTTTATAAGAATGAAGTCTGAAAATAGATACTTAAAGAAAATGTACTGGTCCTCAAAATAGTAAGTGAGACTATCTGGTGATTTTTTTTTAATTTGCCTGGTTCCAGAAACCTTGATATGGATTGACTGTCAGGAATTACTTATTTCTAAAATTCTCCAGGTGCAGCTGCTGGTCTGAGGGCCACACTGTGAGTACTAAGAGTTCAGGGGACATAATGAAAGAATGGATAGCTATTCTCTAAGATCTGCCAAGGACTATGCCCAAAACCTGCTATCACACAAACCTGATTTACAGGTCCCTTTCCCCTTAACAAATAGCACTTTCTCTGGGCCAGGGATTGGGGCTTTGTCATCTCTGTATCTCTGGCATCTAAACCCAGGGCTTAGCACATGTTAGGAGCCCAATAGCTGTATTCTGATTTCATCAAATACTGTGGTGTCCTTAGGGTCCAAGCTGCAGAGCCAGCCGAAGGTGGGACATTGCTGTAAGACGGGCTTTCTGCCACTTCCCTCATAAATTCCAATTGGATGGGATCCAATGCGAAGCTGTGTGTTAGCAAAGCCTCCTCTGTAGGGGGTAGGGTCAAAGCAGGCCTCTGGAATATTAATAATTCTTCACAGTGACCACAGCTATGGTATTTACAGACCCACGAAGGACAGAAGACAGCTGAGGTTGTTCATACAGCTATGGACTCCAAGGACTTACTCTGTTCCAAATAGAGCATGTATATTGCCAGATCCTGCCAAAAGCCGTACGGTTCATTAGCTTTTACTATACAGAGAAATGCATCAGGCCTGTTGCTAAAATGACACGAGAAAGCCAATTTGACAGCAACGGTCAAGAGAAAAGGCACAGCAGGAACAGAAGAGCTCTGGGGAAATTTGCTCATGCCTCTTGGAACAGGGGAGGCATGCCTGTGCCTCTCAATGGGGAGGCCCGGGCTGATTGTAATCTGACAAGGACTTATTACTTCCGAAACTTTTTTACCAGGTATTTGGTTTCATCCCCTGAATTCTCTTTGCACAGTGATGGATGTTTTTCTCCTGTATATCTTTTGATCTATGACTTTATATATATTGTGAGCTCCATATCGAGACTGGTGTGGGCAAGAGCAAAGAACCGAAAGAGAAAACGAGATAAATAGAGGAGAGGTGGAAAAGTCAAAATAGCGAAGGTAGGATGAGAAGTCAGTTAAGGCTCAGACTAACGAGGCCTAGGCTATGGCTTCTCTTTGCATGAATGATGTTTGCATCTTGGTGTCTTTCAAAACCTAATTATATAATAGATGCCTTAACCTGCCACCAAGAACAAAGGACTAGTATTTTTGGTCTTTTGTAATAATTTACGTTAGCTGTCACTGTGAAACGTCACCTCTAACTTTTCATGTTCTAATTCCGTAACTCTTTACAACACCCTCTGCTCCTGCTCCATACTTCACATGAGGTGTGGACACACCTGACTTGCATTCCATGCCCTTCTGTGTTACTTACAGCCACCGTTTCCGCCTGGTACCCCTCCTTCCTTTCATTACCTAAGCAGTCTTAAATTATGCGTTGTGTTAATGGTAATTTGTATAATGACTATATACAATCCCAGCCAAAACAGGAACCACATGTCTCTTGCTTAGGATTGCCACCTGCCTTGTCCCTAGAACACAGTGAGGACACTGAATAGATGAGTGAATGGTACCACTTCTAGGTCTCTGAGGAAGTATGCCTCCTGAGTAATCATTCTCTGTATCTCACCCAAGATGGATGACTACTGACTTTAAACAGGCCACCTGCTTCAGCATCATGGATGGAAGAAAAAAGGGGAGGAGGAGAGAAAGGTGTTTACAGGTGGAGTCCAAGCTCATCACCCAAGCCAGACCGTGAGTTAGCAAAGGAAAGCAACTTGACGAAGCTGACCTTTAAAGCCATGGCCCAGGCGACTGCAAATCCCAGTAAAGTCAGCCTGCAAACTCCCCGGAAGGCTTTGTCCTCTGAGACCTGTCACATATGATCCAAGAGCTGCCCCACACCCAGGAGAATGCTGAGAGGGTTGGTCACAACAACTGGAACTCCAGACAGCCTATGCTTCTCTTCTTACAGCAAGAGAAAGCACACACTCACGGCATCAATTGGAAAGGCAAAGGATGGGTCACAGAAGCACAGAAGTGAGGCTGGCTTCATGGAAATAAAGCAAAACTTTGGATACTCAGAGTGGACAAGCAGCTTTTCTCACGTAGCTCAGTGGCAATGCTATCCAGCAATGGCAAAATTTTCTGAATGCTTAAGAGAAACTAAATAATCAGAATACATGGGTATAAAATTCTTTGTAAAGTGAACAAAGTTTGTACCATGGAGCACATGCAGTCTCTTGAGTCAATGTCTGCAGCCTCTAGATGACAATTCACTAATGTTTCTCTCAGTTTAGGGGTTTTAGAATATGGTGACCCTGGTCTTGCTTGGTTAACTTGGTTCTTCTGATGCTGGTGAGGGCTTCTCCATGGCTCTCTCTCCTAAAAGACAAAAGGGTCAACAATATCTTGGCTCCAGTAAGTGGGACCTGGCTGCTCAGCCAGTGTCTGTAGTGTGCATTGAGTTGCCCAGAAGACCTGAGTAACACAGGAGTTACTGGGCACCATATCCAAGATTCTGACTCCGAGTACTTGGGACTAGGCCTGGGAATCTGCACTTCTTACATACTGTTGTTGATAATGGTGGCCAAAAGCTACTGCTTTAGACATGCCAGGCATGGCCACACCTGTTTCTTTTGCCATAAAACTGGTACTTCAACTCTCATGGTCTCTTGTGCTGAAGTCATTTGCACCAGTCACTTTGAAGCTTCCTGGGGCCCAATACATAACCAGAAGGCCATTTTAATTGTTGTCCCCTTTGAGGAACTAAATATGTGCCAGCCATGCTACAAGTACTCCACTGAATTAATTTCAGTCTTATAACGGTGATAGGAAGAAACTGAAGCCCAGAGAGAGTGGGTGATTATCCAAAGTCACCCAGCTTGGTGACCAGTAAGCTGAGTTCCAGACCCTAAGTGTCTGGCTTTGGAACTTGCTTGCTATGTAATTTACAAATCAAATTCAGACTCTTATGAAGGTGTATGTAAACACTATTAATGAACATCACAGAGTAAGACAGAAACCAGGAGTGTTGTAAACAAGCCAACATATAAGGTTATCCAAATAGAATTTGCACTGATTCTTGAACCTGAGGTGAAGGCAGAAAGGCTAGAGTGAGAGAAAGTTAAAGAAACACCTGAGTTCATGCAGAAACATGTCTGCCATGGGGTTTCTCCATCCCCTCTCCAGCTTTTACAATAGTTAATGTAGAACAAAGCAAGGAAATCTCTCTCTCTCTCTCTCTCTCTCTCTCTCTCTCTCTCTCTCTCTCTCTCTCTCTCTCTCTCTCTCTCTCTCTCTCTCTCTCTCTCTCCCTGGTATTCTGACACTGGATTGCACCCACTCATGAGCTCATGGAGAATCAACATTAGGGCTTAGTCCTTTAGGCATTAGACATTTTGGGAGAGAAAAGAACAATGATTTTCAAGAACTTCTGAATTCAGGGATTATGTGTGAAATCCTGCCCACCAGGATGGGTTTTATATAAGAGAAGTAGTTATTGGATACATAACCCTCTTCGACTTACAAAAAAGAGAGGCAATTCCTTCAGACTTTTTTTTCCCTCTCTGTTCCAAGTGCAGGAAATTCTAAACTGGCTTAACACTACCCTCTAGTGTGCAAAATGAGAAGACATGGGCTTCAAGGAGCATTTATGATAAAGGCAACTGGAAGAAGATGAGGAAGACAAGAGAGAAACATTTTCAGAAGGCCCTTACTGCAATAATACCCATATGCCCTCTGAACTAGACAGGCGTTTAAGTATGAAGACCTAAGAGGATTCCTCTGATAGTGTAGAGTGCTCTGTGAAGTGTCGGTACTGGACAATATTCCATCCCCAGAAGACAATGAGGAAGAAGTGCACTGTACACTATGATGCTAGCCACCTCCGGCCCTCCACACTTGCAGTCAGTAAAGGCTCCAGAGCAATATGGAGAGCTATGTAGAACTCATTACCTGTACAGTGTTTACCACTGAACTCTCTCGATCTCCATAAATGTCATACACCCCCTGAGCATTTGCTATTGATGAAAACATAAAGCACTTACCTCCATTACCCAAATGATAGAAGTCTTGATGCAAAGGTGTTGATTGTCTGCTTCGCTTGACAGAGATAAGAACATTCCACAGCAGAAAGAAACCTGGGAATGAGAAGCCTGGATGATAACTAAAACCAGACTTCTTCTCAGTAGTGCCTAGGACTGGAGGACCTGGCAAAGAGCCCAGAGGGCTTTTGCAGGCTCCAGCAGTGTATCAGCTTTTTTTGTGGACCCCTTTGTACCTCATAATTAATTCTTCCCCTCTTTTGTCTATCAAAAATGGACTCCTACTAAGATTTATTACATGAATCCTTCTCTTCAAGAATATTGGAGCATCTCCTTTCTGACTTTTAATAGAATAGCCCTTTTGTCTATCCATCAGAAAATGCATAAGCCTCCTGCCTATACACAACTTAGTTCTAAAGAGTACAGAGATGACAATGGCCTGACTGTGAGTCCTAGCAGGACTCATAGTTTCTAGAGCTAGATGAGAATTCAAAGAGGAGACGGACCTGGCTCAGCTCTAAGGAAGGCCCTCAGTAGATGAAGACAGAATGATGAGCCCATTGCCTTATAGGTCACGCTTAGTCACATTGTCACTACCATCCTGAAAAGTGCCTGCACAGCCCGGCTCACAGTAGCATGTGTAGATGAATTTATTGGTATCATTGCAACTCTAACTGTTATTTAAAATTACTCTTAGTGTGTGTGTTTTCCTCTTTATTACTCCATATCCAGATAGAAAGGAAAGTTCACATCTCACTTTTTATCAGTTTACATGGTGGAAATTTTCCATTGCACAGCGAATGATTAACATAATGCCAAGTATGCTGTGCTTTTCCAGTTGTGAGATGATGCATTTCAAACTATGTTTTGGGCAAATTTTACTTGTATGTCAATTTCTTCATTCATGAAACTAATACTTGACTTTCAGAGTTTTCTTTACTTGGCAGACTCTTGATAAGGAAAATACAATATCAAAGAATGCAGGCATGGTATCTGCCTTCCCAGAGCTTTGGTGTTTGCCAGAAGCATGTTGAATGTTTAGATGGGATTACGTCATGTGAATACTTGGTGATAGCAGTGGCTAGGCACCGAAGGAGTACTTGCCAACAGTGCTGCTACTGAGCTTTGCCTCCAGTATTCTGAGTAGAGAAGATCATTGTGCTTAGTTGTCACTGAGCTTGGGTTCACGGGTTACTTTAAAAAATGTCTGCTGAATAAATTAACTAATGGCAGAATCAGTCTGATGCATCATTACTGAGATTTCATTAGCAACATGAATAATAATTATGATAAAAAAGAACTGTGTCCATGAAAATGCCTACGGACAAATGGGTTCCTGTTATAGGATGATTCCAATGAAGCTTATAATCATGTTCCCCCAGAAGCTATCGTCTTCAGCATCATGGTTCCCGTTTTAAACGTGAGAAGACATGAAGTTCAGGCATTCGAAGTAACTTTCCCAGGGCTTCAAATTTATAAGCCCAGATAGCAAAGGCATCGGTGGCCTGAGGACACAGTTACTTTTTCTTCATTTTTATGAGCAAGTTTTATTCTGTCTCTACATCCCATTTTATCATTAGGGAACACGGTCTTCTTTTCCATGTGCAATAAGATGGAAACGAATGGGGTGATGAGCTCTGCCTGATGTGTCTCAGCTGGAGACAGGGATGGTGGCTATTAGCTGAGATTAACACCCCGAAGGCAGTCATTACCAGCCCCAGCCTCACAGGAGCCCTGGCATCTCAGACACTGACCTCTTGTTTCTGCCCAGCGTTCCCCCAAATAAAACAAAATAAACAACTGGGCTTTTTTTAAACTGAAAGTTGCACTCGGTTAATTTTGACTTAGAGCTTGCACAGAAAGGGGTCGGAGAGGGCCTGGATGTCACTTAGACTGTTTATTTGATGAGTTCAGCTCTGTTTACCCACCACTGCCACCATGCACCTTCTTGCTGGTGCACCAACACTAGTTTGTAAACTTGCTCCCATTTCATGTAATGGCCCATTTTATTTTTGAATTAGGCTTTGAGAAAATCAATCACAGATTGAGCTGAAACCTGCTTCAAAGGTTTCTCTTCGTTTTAATTTCCTCTTTTAGAAGTTGTGGTACTCAGTTTTCTCCTAGCTGTGGCCCAAGCACCGCAAGAGGCAGTTTGAAGGACAAAGAGTATCTTTCAACTCCTAGACCAGAGGTACAGTCTATTAACTCAAGGAAAGCACAGCAACTGAGCGGTAAACCTCAAAGTCAGCCCTGAGACACTCACTTCATCCAGCTAAGAGCTGCTCCTTAAGTTTCTACTACATTTCAAAACAGTATTACCAGCTAGGGCCCAGGAGGGATATTTCATATCAAAGCTGTCACAGGAACGAACCATTTGGAAACCCATTCTTCTATGGACACCAGTATTACCTCTATATTATGCTTGGGACGTGTACTATGGCACACATTTATATAACAAATATTTCATATTCAATGCATGTAATTCCTTTCATTTTAATTTCTAACTGACCAATGGTATCTGTCAAATCATAGGTTGATGTGTTTTGGTTTTACAGATAATATATCAATTATGTATAAGTCATGCATCTCTTAATGATGGGTTTGTATGATGAGGTTACTTCATTAGACAATTGATCATTGTGTAAACATAACAGCTTGTGCTCACATGACCTTAGATGATGTAGCCCATTGCATATCTATTGCTTCCTTTATAATACATTGCTTACTACATATTGTAAGCAATTGTAACAAGATGGCAAATATTTGTATATCTAAACATATCTAGTATCTGGAAAGAACAGTAAAAATATTCTTTAAATTACAAAATGCTATGCACTATCAATAATTATATTGCTTTTTAAAATTCAATTGACTGACGAGTATAAGTCAACTTCCATTTGTCCTCATGACAATGAGCTGTGCTACAATGTGAAAGGACCACAGTGGTATTAAATGACAGATATTTTTTGACTATATTGTAATCTTATGGGACCACCATACTAGTTTCTCTTTTGTTGACCAAAGCACCATTCTGTGTGGCTTACAACTGAGCATTACTTGCATATTATATTTTAATTTCATTATTACTAATGAGTCTGCATGCCAATGGTAGAATACATTATCTGGTTGGAAAACATTACATATTTTCTTTCTCTGTATGCAGTATTTGAAAGTGATATCTGATCTTAAGTGAGAATTTGCTTTTGGAGGATAAAAATTTTTAATGCTTTTGATCATATGTCATTATTCACAGCTAATTTACTATCATCAATAACAACCCCAAATTTTATTCTTTTGTATAGTCTGATTTTTTATTAATCTGTGTTTCCATTAGCCTTCATAGCAAACTATATTTCTAAATATCTCATTGGCTCTTCACATCTTTCAATGTTGTAACATACTTGTCTATTTAGTTTTTTTTAGACCCACATGCAAGACCTCTATCAATTCTCACTGTATTTTATATGAGCCTGCCAATTTAATCTAAAAAGATATTTCTTGAACCTGTAACCTTTTCATTTTACTCCTAACCTCTAGCCATCTATATACCTGATAGCACATGTTCTGTATCTTCATGTAACCAACTGACAGGCGTGTGACCCCAGAAATCTGCTTTCAGACCGATCCTGGTCTGTTGATTATCTTGTGCTGGGCCCTGAGTACTATAATCAAATCTGTCTCTTCATTATTAAACCTCTGGAGATTTTCACCACTTAACATAGCCTCTATAATACCTCTCAATTACTTTTGTTCTACATTTAAATACTCAACCACAATCCTTTTAAGGACTGCTAAAGAATTATTTAGTGATCACTTGCCTAATAAGTTATGATAAGGTTAAGTTGGTACCTATTTATCCTTTGCTTTTATCAAACATTTGGTAATATTCAAATAATTTTACAACAATCAATTTAAGTGGTAGATACTATAATTTTTAAACTTTGGAGGAAGGGAAGAGTTATTGAAAAGTACCAGTAGGGTGACCTGATTAGTAGATAAAGAAGAAAAGATCCAAATTTGAGATTAAAATGAATTTTAAAAGGGATGACTGCTCCTAAGGGGTTAAGGGTTTTATTATAGATATAAGGAAAAGCACACAGGGCAGAGGCATCTGGAAGCATACAGAGTGAATATGACTGGTAGACTGAACCAGGCCATGTGAGGAGAGAAGGGAGGGGAGAGCCAGAAGGTAAAGAGGCCATAGCCAAAATGGGCTCAATTATATAGAAAAGACAAGCTGGAGGGAGGGGGAGCCCAGACCAGCAACACTTTAGAGGAGGGGCTAATAGAGGCAGATAGACAGATTCTGTTTCCATATGTTTTTGTCTGAGTTTTGAGACCTAACACAAAGCCCAAACCTCTTCCAGTGTATAGTGGTAGGCTTGGAAGGGAAAATGGTTTGGACTTAGACACATCTGTTCTCAAGTTTGTTTAACAAAATATTTATGTTTGCTAAGCTGATACGTAACAGCTATCCTGGAAAAAGAACAAGTCTTTTGCTGAGAGCTTTGCTTTAGAAAAAAAATAAAAGCCACAGGCATATAATATACACAGAAGCAAGACTTTTATAAGAGTGAAGATGAGGCCATCTTTGACCTTGTAAGACAATAGTATCATGATCCCTGAACCAGCTATGTGGCTGATGGCAATAATTTTAAAAGTGGGATGCTTGATCAAGAAACCAGAACAACAAATAAACATCCCTGTGGTTTTAGATTGCAGCACAATTTTAGGGGGAATAAAAACTGTTGTCTAGATTTCTCTGATCCCAAAGTTATTATCCCTAACTTGATTCTATTGGTTAACAATGCAGAAATATCATTTCTCTAACATCTGAAGTTCTACAACACACACACATACACACGCACTCACACCACAAATACACCACACACACACACACACACACACACACACACACACACACACACACACACACACACACACACACACTCCTAGGCATTGCAGTGCCTCTTCCCTTTAAAAGTTTCTGTCTGAGAAGTTGAGCTAATTTCTTCATCTGATCCTATAAAAGATACAGGAGTCCAGTCAACATCAGGACCATTTCAAAGAGATGGAGATGACTATTGACTCTCAAAATAAAAACAAGTCAGTAGCTATTCCATACAGACTTCAAGGGACCTACTCATTTGGGAAAGAGCTGAGATGGCTGCTGCTTCATGGGTACAGGTTCTTGCAGCCTTGGCTCTGCCTTCCAGTACTTAGAGGGTGGGTAGCTGGCAAACTTTTCCAGAAGTGGACTGTGTTTCCAGCTTCCAAAAATGCACTTGGCCATGGAACTGATACAGAGCCCTTAGGGAGCCTCTGTTATTGCAAGGTTGTGGGTTGCTAGGCCTGGGATAATCTGGGGCAGGCTGTGTTTCTCACCAAATCTTTAAATGAAGTGCTTCAGAAGGGAACATGGGGTAAACTTGCCTGGCTTTCTCTCGGGGCTGGCAAAGCTAACTACATAGTTGCTGTGTCAAAGACCTCATCCAAGGTATGGGCAGCTAAATGCATGGAACAACTCGGTCAGAGCAGATGGCCTGACTGTGTGGGAGGAAGTCAGTCCTCTACCAAAGCTTGTTTAAGGTAATCTAAAACATTTTTAATAATAGTCTAATTTAATTTTTTTCTCTACTGCTTCTAAAGTGGTGGAGCCAAGCCTAAAGAACCAGGAGAAGATTATTACTCTAGAAACTGTTGCATGCACATTATTCTTTTCTGTGGTCTTGTTACAATGCTCCCAAAAGAGGCCGTGCCAAAATTCCCAAGGATTTTTTTTTTTTTTTAATGTCAGGACCACATCTAGAAAATGAGAAGTTTGATTTGATCCATAATGTTATGTGCCATGTCTTCCTATATACTTTGAGTATGTATTTCTACTATTGATTAATAAAGAAGATGTTCTGGCCTATGGTAAGACAGGATACAGTCAGGTGGGGAATCCAAGAGAGATTCAGAGAGAAGAATAAAAATGGGTTGATGGCAGAAACTGAGAGCTGCTTGGGAGTAAGATGTAAAGAAACACAGGTAATTCTTGAGACATGCAGTGTTATATAGATGAATAGAAATGGGTTAATTTAAGATATAAGAGGTAGCAAGTAACAGCCTAGGACATTGGCCACATAGCTTGTAATTAATACATGCCTCTGAGTAATTATTTTGTAAGTGATTATGTGACCATGGGTGGGATAGATTTGTCCAGATCACAGAAAAACTGGCTACAGTGATATGCTTGGCTCCTAGAGTAAACAGAAGTCTGTCCAACAGCCTGGTCAGAGAAAGGAATATGAGTCTTCATTCTTTTGTGAACCCTTTCCACTCAGTGAGGCAAGGATTTCCCTGCTTCAGACAACTGTCTCCACAACAGTTATCTGCCATAAAGAACTTCCTTTTGACCCATGGAGTTCATCCTTTGAGATTCCACATATGGTCCCAAAGAGGAAGAGAAACATGTCTCTGCACCTTTGCTTTGTGTCCTGATACTTAGATGTTGGTGTGAATTCAGAACTAGAAATCTACAGTGCCCTTTTCTTTCCCCCAAAATATTATTTTAAGAGAAAGTGAAATGCCTGTGCGATGGACAGATTTCTTGTAACCATCTCAAATGGAAACTATCCTTCTTACTTCTTCAAGTACTCAAGACCTAAGGATAGGGAGGACATAGTTTGGGTTTGAAAACTGTTAGTTTTTGGCTATTTTTACCTCCTCCTTCAAATTCCAGTTCCTACTAAGTCTACACATGGCTGACTTACTGATAACTTGACTCATTCGTTATGATTCCAACCCCCCCTCCATTTTCTTAAGCATCTCTACACATGTCATCATTCTTGAAAACCTCAACATCTATGTTCAAGACTGACTTATTCAGCATCCTGCTTTCTCTGAGCTTTCAATTCTTTGCTCTTGAAAGCCCTGCTTCCAATTTCTTTCAGCTGCTTGCTCCTGATCACAGTCCCGGTACACTCCGTTTTCCCCGTCTTCTCAAAGTGTTACCTGGTCTCAGTAAAATCCTCCTATCCAGCTTGCATGGAAAGACCATGACTCCATTTGATCTTAACTACCCACATCTTCTGTGCCTACACCTAGTACCTTAAGTCTCTTGTAAAAAAAAAAAAAAAAAAAAAAAAGTGGGTGTATTGATTGGCTTGACTGAAATTCAGAATCCTTGAATGATCACTCAACATTTTTCTTCTTACTCTAGTGAGTTTACTTTACAATTGTCTCAGGTAGTTCGTGCATATACTTTTCTGTCATTAATCAGTTTCCTATACCTCTTTTCTCTTCCCAGACCACCACATCACCAGCTAATGCCTTGATTTTAAAAACAACTTAGCACCCCTTTATTTACCAGACGTGAGTAATCATAGGGTGTACCTATATCAGTGTGAACAAGGTTAGTTTTTATTTTGTCTCCTGTTCCCTACTTGAGATATGAATCCCACTTTCACTATCTCTGAGACATTGTTTCTGTATCATTTGTCCTACTCTGGAGCCCCATTTTCATCAGTGTATAAACTTGATCCACATTAGCACTGTTAGTTCGTGGGGGGATAAAGACAATAGCACGTGTAAGGGAGTGTTGCCACTTTCATTGAGAAAACTTTACCATGAAAGGAATAATGTTGACTGATGTCTCTGATTGACATTTTGTTAGATCCTGCCGTGGGTCTACGGAATCAGCACAGGTCCCTGAACCAGGCTGAATAGTGTCACTCTGGATTCCCATCTGTCAGAACGTTCTCTTGTTTCTACCTCCTCCCAGACTCTTCTTTCTAAACTCCTCAGAGGTAGTTCACTGAAGACGTGTCTTACCTCACCATCTTGGCTTTTTAACAGACATTTGCTGTTTAGTCTACTAAAGGCTTCTGTCTCTCCTCTTGTCCTTAATTTCATGTGTCATTCAGTCTCTCTCCTCCTTCTCCCTCCTCCTCTTCCTCCTCTTCCTCCTTCTTTTTCCTCCTCTTCCTTTTTTCTAATACATTTTATAATTTTCTTTTATAAAAATAAACATTTGTAACACTTCATTGGAACTTTAATTAATATGAGCACAATTCCTGTTTTCTAGATTCTCCTCCTCCCTCTTAGAGAGATTCATACAACTGGAAAATGGGGTTTCCAGATGTACTTTGGAAAAAATAGATTTCATCATGGGTGGTGTGGTGAAGCTGCGAAGAAGCTTCTGTGCAAATCAAGAATTTTTCTGTGCTTCTAATTGGTTTTATGTTCTTGGTGATGTCTATGAACTTCTGTTAGTCTTTGTTTCTTTCTCTGGGTACCTGAAGGATTCATTGAGAATTCTTAAACAATCACAACTTTAAAAAAAAAAAAAACTTTTTATCTAGGCGCATATATTTGTTAGGTGACATTTATTGTGCTACCTCATCATTTTTGTGCCTCTTCAGGACATGGGGACAATAATAGTACCTGAGTGATGACTTTCCTGAATGGCAGATGGTCACACGCACCAAGATTCATGCCTGCAGCACAGAAACTATTGAGTAATACATGTTAGCTGTTGTTTTTATCATTGTGATCTTCGTCATGATTGTGGTGAAACAGAAAAGCAATGGGAAACATTTGAAACAAATTAATTATTACCTAATACATGTGGTTTAGTGATTAAAATATGTCAAAACAAGGGAATTTTTAAGGGAACAATTTTGAATCAGTGTTGAAAATCTGGGAATCATATCCCTAAGGCATATGGCCATTATTCTGCTCCTACTGTGTACTCTATAACATGTTGTATCTTTGAATAGATGCTCCAAGCCATGGTCTACAATGCCCAGATTAAGTAGCTGACATTTTCTCTAATATAGATTTTGTAGAATGTTGCTTATAAGCAAACTTCTGGCCAGAATGTAACCTTAGCAGCTTAGGGATGTGTTTCTAACATTGGCCAGCAGCTTGGTGATGATCTATTATGTAATCATCCTAGTCAATGATTTTCCGTGATTCTGAGACCTGTTTCCTTCAAACTTGAGGCAAGAGATAACTAATACTTTATGCTGTAAACCACATATAACAGTGCCTAACATGTAGTACATGCTCAGTTAATCCATCAATTCATGTTTAACAATCACATGGAATGAAGGTGATGGCTTGTTAGACCACATTTTACTCACTAATGTGCCAGGCACAGTAACATGGACTTTGAGTAAAAACTTCTAATTTACTTCTCAGTATCTGAGTAAAAGAAAGAGTAACCATTTACACGCTGCTTATAATATGGGAATGAGGAATACAGGATCATTGCAATTTTAGTCCTGCATTGCACCAAGAGTTGGCATCAATGCCCTTTGCATATGACCTTGCATTATCACTGGAGTCAGCAGATCATCTTTACTCGTGATATAGGAGTTGGCTCATGATTTTCTTTCAGACAAGCATGATAGGAAGAATTACTAGCTTGGCCCAATGTTTAAAGGCCAGTTGTGATCCGCTTGCTCCCTGCACCCCTCACATTGCAGTAAAACTCTAATATAGTTAATAATCTTTCAGTCTAGGCCCCAGAACAACTCAAGCATACTCAGCAGAGGAACAAACCACAAGCCAAAGTAAAAGCTTGAAGGGGATCTATGTGGCTTCCTTAGCAGAGATCATCCAGCTCCAGAACTCTTGCATCAGCACCACGATGAACAGGACATTTGATGTGATATTCACCAGGCTTCTGTGGATGTTGGCAACACTGGGTTGACTTAACAAGAGGAGCCTGGACACAGTCCCTTCAAACTCAGGAGCTTTCATCTCACGTTTGCCCTTAATGAGCCTGGAAAATGGCAAACATTTCCCAATCCACATGTCTGTCTTTGAATCCTCAAGGTGTATCCTCACTTCTGGAAGATAGATTCTTATCATTAGTTCACTGATAAAAACATGTACATAGTTGGAAAAGAATATGCACACAATATCCCTGACAATAATCTTACGGACCTCATCTTCATCCATGCATGTAGCCATATCTTATGCTGCTGAAAGAGCTGAACAAGGATAGCACCTACGAGCATGCCAAAATGAATGTGGAGAAGCTCATGAGGACTTAAGCCTACACTAAGAGCTATAGGCAGCTGAGGAAATCTGGGAGTGGGAGAGGTACTCTTCTCGGGAAAGAGCCCCAATTGGTGGTGTGGGGCCAAGTGTTCAGTCCTGAAAACACATTTATAAGTAACATTATACTAACTCAATAGTGCCAAGGGCCATTTGAGTATACAGCAGGGATGCTGTACGTAATAGCTCAAGAACTTTGGCCTTGCTACTCTAAGACTTTAGAGGGGACCTTCATGTTACATTTTTATTAGTTTCTAAAGTTAACATACAAAGGAATGGGTTTTATTATGACGGTCTCTCTGTCATTTATATGTGTGTGTGTGTGTGTGTGTGTGTGTGTGTGTGTGTGTGTGTGTGTGTGTTGGGAAGGAAACACTTGCCCATGTATGCAAATGAAGACCAGAGTTTGACTTTAAAAATCTTCAATGACTCATTTTATTTCAGTCTCTCACTAAAGCTTAGCAGTTCAGCTAGACCATATGGCTAAGAGGCTCTGGGGATGTACCTATGTTTTCCCCTCACCTAAGCACTAGTGTTACAGGTCCACACTGATGTAGCCTGCTTGTATATGGGCCCTGGAGATCTGAACTTAGGATCTCATAATGGCATGGGAGATACTTTATGGAGTGAGCCTCTTCAGTTCTGCTATGGCATTTTTATACATTCTGTTATTAGTTATTACCCTCATTCCAATCCTTCGTCTTGCTGTCCATTTCAGCATTTCAGTTGTGCACACACACACACACACACACACACACACACACACACACACACACACACACACACACACAAACACACATTAAAACCTGGGATCTGCATATGAGAGAAAATGTGGCATTTGTTTTTCTGTAACCTGGCTTATTATTAACAGAATAATTTCTAGCCCCATCTATTTTCCCACAAGTCTCCTGGTTTAGTTATTGCTTCTAGCTGGATAAAATCCCACTGGGTAGCACATTTTCTTTATCCATTCCTCTGCTGATGACATAGAAGCTGCTCTCATTGCTTGGCTATTGAGAATGGCTCCATAATAAACATGACATGCAAGCATTTCTGTGTTAGGACTGAGAGTCTTTGGTGCATACACCCTGAAATGGTTAACTGCGTCAAATTGTAGCTCTACTTTGAGACGTTGAGAAGCTTCTCACACACATTTTCCATGTCGGCTGCATCCGTTTACACTCCTCCTAGCTGTCATGAGAGTGTCTTCTCCTCTCCATCCTCACCAGCGTCTGTTGTTATTAATCCTCCTTTTCCTTTCTTTCTTTTTTGCGGCAATGGCTTTGGAAATTTTAATCAAAATTTCTTTGGCTATACAAGGTCTTCGGGAGTTCCGTATGAAGGGAGGAGGGTTTCATATGCTCTACTTTGACCATATTCACCCTTCCCCTCCTCCCCTTACTGCTCTCTCAACTCCCCCCCCTCCCCACACAACGTTGTGATCACCGCTTTTCTGTTTTATTTCTGTCTGTTTTTATCCTACAGGTTTCCCACATGTACTGTGGCTTCTGGTTCTGTGTTTCATGGGATTCCTGTGTGTGCAGACAGGTGGGTCTCTGTGTCTTTAGCTGTCTCTCGTGCCTTTTCTCGGGCTCTTTTCCTTCTCTTTGTTTGAGCCTATTCTAATTTGTTTGTTTGTTTCTGTTTGTTACTATACTTTATTATTCTCCTTTAGAAGTCTATTTATTTTCTAGCAAAAGAAAGGAAGGGGGCAGATCTGGATGGGAGGAGAGGTAGAGACGTACTGGCAGGAGGGGAACCATAATCAGGATTAGTGTATGAAAAAAAACATTTTTTAAAACTTCTAAAATATTTATTGGTCATTTGTATTTCGTCTTTTGTGAACTACCTATTTAGTTTATTAGGACATTTATTATTTGGAAGATTTGGGGACTGGTTGCTTCCCCCCATTCTTTATATATTCTAGATGCCACTCTCTTATGAAGTACAGCCAGCAGGCAAGGATTTTCCTCTTATTCTTTAGCTTTCACACTCTAATGACATTTTTCCCTTTGCTGTGCAGAAGTTTTCAAATATCTTGTAATCAGATTTGTCAATTACTGGAGTTATTTCCTGCGTCATTGAAGAAAGACTTGGTATTTTAAAATACAAGAATGATATGGCATCAAAGAAACCTTCAGGGTTAGAGCTAGGAAGCCAGGACTCCTACATATCTCAGCCTAAACCTGGGGGGAGGGAAACAAAGTGACTCCCCCAGAAGTCAGTCAACAGGGGACAAAAGCAAGACTGCACCCTCATCCTACATCCCTCCCTCCACATCACCGTCATAATAGAACAAACATCCATGACTAATTCAACAAGACATAAACCAAAAAAGTTACATCTATTACTCTTCCCCCTTACATGTAAACAAACCCTACACATGCAGCACACACTTGCAGTTGCCAAGGTTAGTACAAGCTTAGTTGATCCATGACAAGGAAATTCCATGCTTTAATGAACAAAAGAAGAGAAGGGTTGTCAACATAGACATCACTTATGAGAGCCCAAAGTCAAGCAATGCCTGCCTTTCCCTCACATGTGCTCTACTTTGTCTTGAACTCAGCATCTTCCCTTATCTAGCTTTCAATACAAAGCTATCTGTGTCAGGCCTTTCCACACTGAGCTTGAGCATTATTGCAAGGGTTCTGGACCGCCAACAGCAAAGCCTTTTCTCAAGACACTAGAATTGATTATGGCCCGATTGGAACAAAATTTGTTTTTATAGTTCACATCTGAAATAAAATTTAAACTTGCACTTGGTGTATTGAGAGAAGCCAAGAAATAAATTGATAGTGAATTTTTTGTTCTTCCATATGGCCTAGGAACCACCAGGGAGAGGGATTTGCCTAGAATGAGAGGTGATGACGAGCTTGGAGTTATGTGACTGAATGCTGGATGATGATCAGTCTAGGACATAAGATACGTCTCCCCAGAATTCCTTTCCTGGAAACAGGATTACCTCACTTTACTTGGATGTGCCTTTGTTTGCACATCTATAACCTAAGAGTAGGAAAATAGATGGGTGAACTTGATGCAGTATAACCTTTGAGACATATATAAGCTCTGAAATTCCCTTAATCAAGTGTCGCAAAACTGTCTCAAAGCGAGCTCTGCTGCATTCTGATTGTTCTAGGGAGAATACAATGCTTTCCAAGGTTGTGTATAACTTTATGCTACATGCTATCCTTGAAGCTCACAATGTCTTTTAGCTAATTAAAAGCTCCAAAAGGTTTCATACAAGATGGTTTAACAGATGCTACCAAATAAGTGTGATGGAGAATACTTCCTCCCACTTTGAATAAATTCATAGCCTCGCTAGCTATCTACTAGAAAGAGCTAGAAGGAAAAAAAAGAACAAAACAAACAAACAAATAAAAACCAGAGTAATTACCTGTGGGAACTGAATGATTCCTTTCTGCTTATCCGAAGGCATGATCCAGGGATTCACAACAGCATTCTCTAGAGACAGTGTAATTCAGAGTCACATAGAAAACACTATATAAGATGCATGCTTTGACCTTAAGAAATTATGCCAGAAGATCTCACTGATAATTCATGAAAATAATGCTACCTTAGAAATTCTAGCTTCTCTGAAGATAAATTCTTATATAAAACAAACACTACATTTCTATAGTGTTCTAATACCAGAAACAATTCAAGGCTAAAACACTGCAGTCATGTGAATTCCTTATAGCATTGATTCTCATTTATATACCTGTGAGTGAAGTCCTGTACTGTATATCAACAACTCTCATTTTTTAACCATTTATAGACAAGGAAACAAAAACCACAAGAGAATGTCTAGAGTGAATGTGAGGAGCTTCTCGGGGCCTGTAGGATCAAGGCTCCCTCCTTTTATACCTCTAAGTTACTAGTGGATCACAGCTGATTTTTGGAGCTTCCCTCTGCCAAAGGGAGCTAACTTTCCTGGTTCAGATCCTTTCCCCCAAGTAGTCCACATCTACAGAATTATCAGTACAAATTTCATTACCTTTCTGTGATTCGGGTCATTAGTAAAGATAGGTCCCAGCTCATAGGATCTTGAGAGATGAGTTGATCATTTATTGGGTCTTCAGCACAATTCACCTTTGGCTTCTCTAGGTGCTGGTCTCCATAGCCCTCCAAACCCCCCAGTAAATGTGCTTTCAAAGCTCTGCCTCATACGATGGGAACCTACCAACTTTGATGATTCTAACTTATTTAAAGTCATCCCACTAACAAGTGATCAAACCAGGGTCCAGCTGCATTGTCTGATCTTTGCACTGATGATAAATTCAGGCAGCCCTTTCTCTGGCCAACCATGACTGGAATATATATATATACAGATATCTCTAGTGATACTGACCTGTGGATGGTGGGGTGTCTCTTTTACATATTCATCATAGTATTTACCTCTCTGTCCTTAGCTTGTTTATTTACATTTTATCTTTATTTTATTGTATTGTTACTGAGAACTAGACCAAGTAAAGTAATTCCATGAAAGCAGGAACTCTGTATCTTCAGTTCTTTGTCCTGTTTTGGATTTCTCAAGACAGGGTTTCTCTGTCTGTCCCTGACTGTTCTAGAACTCACTCCATAGACCAGGCTGGTATTGACCTCTGAGATCCATCTGCCTCTGTCTCTGGAGTTTTGGGATTAAAGGCGTCTGCCACCAGCTTATGTTTTCAGTTCTTAAAATGGTTGTCCCTGAGTACCCGATAAAACTATTTTGATAATAATACTAAGATGTCCAATACTTTTTAAAAATCATGTTGATGTTTACAATGACTGTACAAAAGCAATGGTGGGCAAAAATTGCTAGCTATCTAGCACAAAGAAACAACAGCACCAATTTATGCACAGTCATTAACCTTTATACCTCCGCAGAAGAGGAAAGCAAACTACTTTTATTAAGCATGTCCTTGACATGGCAGCAAACATCATCATAAGTAATCTTGGCATACACAACCCTTCATGATTTCCTGTGATGCAAGGCGTTTCGTTCATGATGCATACCCCCCACCATATAACAGCTCTCTTGAAGAAAAGCTGTGGTGTGGTTGTTGACCTCTAGCTGTGCCTCTAACATTTTCCACAAATCACTGCTGTCACATGGCAGAATGATGAACAACTGAACAATGGCTTCTTAAAGTTGGGTTTGTCTGGACATTGTATCAAATACCAGTGACAATGATGCTTCAGAGGAAGCATTCTGCTCCTGTAGCTGCTCCTGATAAAATTCAAAGTTTTAAGTGAAAACAGAACCTTGAAAGCCTTGTGGGTGCCATTATCAATCTGATAGCTTAGAGGCCTCTGGTGAAATTGATGCTGATATCAACAAATGCATGAGTCCTCTTAATTAAATATCTATAAAACAATATAATATATTGTCAATCTTTGTTAGTAACTTACTTGATCACTATTTACTCAGGGAATGGTGAACAAGTTTAAAAATCATACATGGTTAAAATACTCATTTCATGATTGGACTAGATAAGTGGATTTTCATGTACCTGAGTATGAAATTTAACTGCAGTGGTTCCAAATTCCTCATCACAAATAATTTTTTTAAAAAGTTACTTTTAATGCATATTTTTAACATGAGGGAGATTATACACAGTTATTAAAAAGGCTGAAGGGAAGCTTCCCCTTTCTGAGTCTGTAACTTTGAGAGGCCAAATTTTCTTTTTATCTGTCAACCCAAACTTGTATCAGAGCTGACTGAAGCCAAAGGCTTGAGAACCCAATAGTCAGATGAAGCCAAATACCAAAGAAGTTTACAAACTGTAAAACATTATTACTCATCTCACTGAATTGTCTTGAAAATAAAGCTATTTGATAATATTGATGTATTTACACAATACTTTGTACTTTATTTTAAATTTAACAGCTTTGTAATCCTAAATTTATATTTATTCATGACACAAATAAATAATATGCAAAGTACATAAATAGAAAATTCCTTTCAGTTCTTAATAACTTCTAGAAATTTAACAAGATTCAGGGAAGAAATATCAACCACAGAGTTAACATCCAGAACCTGCTTATTGAATTATTCCAATATTTATAAAGGGAAGTCAATGATAAAAATACACTCCTTGTTGGTTTGTATATCAGTCTCTGCTAATTATCAAAGTAGGACATTATATCCATCTGACAAATTAATATACTTCATGGTTGTTAAAACCAGGTAGCTGGAAATAAAGAGGCTATCTATCCTACGCGTGATGATCTTAAAAAAAAAAAAAAAAAATCTTTATTTCCTACAGACAGCCAAAATCTCAGGTATCTTTAGAATTCAGGAAGTCTGTTGGCTTAACACGAGCTCTCATAGGTCTGGCTGTGCCCAGTCATGTTCCTACCCAGTAGCCAAAGAATATTGTAAGCAGAGAGATAACAGATCTGCCCATCAGACTGCTCAGATACAGGGTAGAAAATACTATTTGAATGAGAAGTTAGCAAATGTACCTTGGAAATCCAGACAATTAAATCTTTCTTCGTGAAGGTGTATGAAATTAAATTCACACACAAGAGCATCAAAACTGGCCCTCTTCCTCAAGCCAAGGCATTATAATCAGGGAGACACAAGAAAAGCACAGTTGATCAGATTGATTGGCAACTTTGACAGAAGCATTTTTACAAGACTAAAATGAAGGTGCTGAGGGCGAGCACCTAGAATATTAAGATTCAGACACAGCAATGCGGTTTCCACCCAGCAGTTCCTGGAGTCAGCTCTGGGTCTGGATCAGTTTTAAAACACGTTTACTGTATGATTGGTTAGAATTTTAAAAACAGTTCTGTTTTTTAGAAGAAAACTTCAGGATGTTTGCTTCAGTTCTTGGAACAAGAAGATGGCTTACATCTGAATCACAATACATCCTGATTAACTGTAACGAAAATAGCAAAGTCTCAATTAGACACTTTTGTTAAAAAAAAAATGACCATTAAAATAAAAATGAAAAAGTTATGAGAAATACACAACAGGAATAAGTTGGTGGGAGGTGAGGAACTCCTCCAGTACTCGGGGTTAGCAACCTTTCAGCTCAGTCCTCTGTCTCTTGAGTGTTCAGTTGCAGTTCAGTGGCTTCAAAGGCATGAGGGAACTCGGGTACTCACCAACTTCTCTTGCATTTTAGGACTGATATAGATACATTTTATGAATGTATCCACATGAATTTTTGAGTATTCATGTGTATTAGGATTGCACCTAGGCCACAGGTCAACCTCAAGTGTCATATTCCAACTCATCTTATTTTTTACGACAGGCTCTTTCTGGCACTGGTGGCGTGTCAGTTAGGCTAGGCTGATTGGCCTGTGAATCCCGGGGATCCTTCTCCTCAGTACTGGAATTAGAGGTGTGTACCATCACACTCGGCTTTTTATGTAGGTTTTGGGGGTCAAACTCAGGTGTACAGGCATACATGGCAAGCACTTTACTGACTCAGCTATCTCCCTTATCCCAGAAGAAATATTTATTATGAAAAAGTTTACATTGTGACTTGAGAAAACTTAACAGCCTATGAAGCTTTATGAAGCCACACTATAAACTACTGTGCTGTGTTTCTCCAGTATGATGTGGCCCCAGGAAGAGGAACTATAGTTTAAAAGCAATTGATGACTGTTAGTAGTAAGATATTAAAGGCAGGTTCAAGACTATCATTATTATAACAAAAGAGATTTCTTTTCATGTACTTAGCTGGACATGGTGGGGTACACTTGTAGTTCTAGATCTCAGGAAGCTGAGGCAGGAGGACTGTGAGTTTAAGGTCACATAGGAAGTTCAGGGCCAGGGTGAGCTACATATCAAGCTCCGATATCCAACAAAAGCATGTTCCTTATTTTAATTCTTTTGTTTTCTTCCTGTGTGACCTTCACTCTTCTTTAACTAGGTAGGAATCCATCTGGTGAGGGGGTAGTTATGATGAAGGGCTACACAGATAAAGATAAGGGCACTTGTTGGAGGGATGTTGCAGGTCCTGGCAAGTTCCCCTTGGGAAAGGGGGTGAGTAGATATAAGTCAGCAACACAGACTATGGGAGCAAGGTTAAAAGAAACAAGCTCAATTTTAGGAGGGGAAAGCCTTATATACCCTCCACCCAGCCAGGGGGAAGGACTGTGCTTTGCTGACATCTACTGCTGTGGCATGGTCATCTCTACCTGGTCCAAGTCATCTCAAATCAGGCCTTCACTTCTGTTGTCAAAGCCTCCAGGGAAACCCCAGTATGTCTTATGAGGAAGTGCCTACTTAGGAGGGGCCCTTATGGCTTATGAAGTGCCATGAACATATGCTTTAAGACACCAGTTGTGACCAGTTTGAACTTGCTGAAGGCTACTGGCCCTCAGGCCTTTAGAAGCCTCTGAAGCCTATACATCCCACTGGCACTATTCATATAAAATAAATTTTCAGTGTAAGAAATAATGACTAAAACTGGATTTTTTTGTTTACATGAAAGATTTCTGATCCCCTTGTGTCCATTTTAACCTGATTGTTTCTAGGAGCCCTAACTCTGAAGTGTCTATAGGGCATGGATGGCACCCTCCTCTGTGTATCATAGCTTCTAAATTAACGATAGTAGTATAGAATGCAAAAATAATAGAAAATAAAAGTTGTATCCCTCTTTCCATACAACCAGACTTCAGTCTCAAGAAAAAGGCAAAAAGAAAACAAGGGGACCACATCTGTTGTCATTGTTTTTTCTCTGTGTTTGTAATGGAGAAAAGGAGTCTACAGGATCTATAAGCATCTTGATAAGCATCTTTGCTGGATACCAAACGTAAAATAAAACATAGGAAAGCGTAATGAAATATGTTCATAAGTAGGTATAGAATAATCAGCAGATGGGAGGGAAAGGGTAAGTTATCATAAGGACTTTCTTTTGAGTTCCAAAATCTTTAATACGGGTTTTCCTTCCCTGCAACTCACATTATTAGTTCATTGGAACAGGAACACCCAGAAGACACCTTGGAGGACGGACAGGAGGGCACTTCATAATGAGGTCAAAGGAAATGTATAATAATGGAATACTGGGCCTGTTTTAGGAATCCCTAGAAGGGAGTGGGTGGAACTCGAGAAGGAAATAGCACAGGTGAAATGAACAGGAAAATGGGAAAGACTGGGAAGCTGCATAAACTGAGGAGAAGGGAAGGAGGAGAGATAAATGACTGATGGTGCTTTAAGAATCATTTTCATACTTACTAAAATTTCATGTAACACATATAGATTTATGTAAGAAAAGTTGGGATGATTTTAAGAGCCAGACAGTTCAGAATTCTGCTGTGAGACTGAATTCGGGCTCTGACAAGGATGCGATAGCCATTAAATCATCAACATGGCTGCCTAAATAAGAAAAAATGTAATACCAGTTGACATTCCAAAGCAGTTGGGAGAAGTCTTACAGGACTCCAACCCTGGATGAAGAACAATCAACCAGAAATGAACAGGCAGTTAATCACCACTGAGAGAGGGAGAATTAGTCTTCCATAGGGATAAGCCCCCTGACTAACCAGTATCCAATATCAAGTGGCCAACCCTAGAAGTATACATGTAGGGTAACATTGAGAAGACTCAGCAGGCTGCATTAATATACTTATTCATTCTTGTGTATGTTTAACAACAGTGGCTAAAGAAGGGGATTATGTGAAATTGGGAGTGATATGGGACAGGATTCAGGAGACGGTTGAAGGAAGAAGTTGGGAAATGATGTAATTACATCTTCATTTTAAGAACTGGAAACTGCTGGGAGGCAAGTGAGACTCATTTCTTTCACTGTGTTTTTTGCGGATAATATATGATGTTTGCTGTAGGAAGCTATATAATATGTATTTTTTTTAAAAAAAAAAAAGCATGTAATGTGTCCTGGCAAAATCAGAATAATAAGTAACTTCATCTCATTAAACATCAATCATTTCTATAGGCTGAGATGTGATGTGAGGTGTGTGTGTGTGTGTGTATGTTCTAGGTATTCAAGGATATGTCATAGGTTATTTTAGTCAATATTTACCCTCCTGTCTTACAGAAACCACAACTAATTATAACTTCTATTAATTAATTGATTGATTGATTGATTGATTGATTGATTGATTGATTTATTAATTAATCTTAAAACCTGATCATAGTTTCCCCACTTTCCTCTCGTCCCATGCCCTGCCCCTCCACTGACTCAACACCCCTGTCACATCCAGTCTTCCTCTGCTTCTTTTTGAAAGGGACAAACCCTTCATGGGTGTCAGCAAAGCATGGCATATCATGTTGCATTAAGAGTAAACACTCCCCTTGTTTTAAAGCCAGGCAAAGCAACTCAATATATGGAATAGGTTCCCAAAAGCCATCTAAGCATTAGGGACCAGCTCCTGCCCATTGTCAGGAATCCCACAAGCAGATCAAGCTACACAACTGTTGCATATATGTGGAGGGCCTAGGTTTGTCCCATGCAGGAGAGTTCCTGTGAGCCAGGTTAGTTATTTCTATGGTTTGTTTGGTGTGTGTGTGTGTGTGTGTGTGTGTGTGTGTGTGTGTGTGTGTGTGTGTGTGTGTGTGTGTTGTACTTCATTTCTTCCTCCCTTTAGCAGGATTCTGTAAGCTTGGCCTGCTTGGCTGTTGGTCTCCATATCTGTTTCCATCAGTCACTGGATCAAAGCTCTCTGATGACAATTGGGGTAGGCACCAATCTGATCACAGGAGGTGGACAGTTCAGGTTGTGTATCCATTATTACTAGGAGTCATAGCTGAGGTCACCCTTGTAGACTCATGGGCATTTTCCTTGCATTACATTTCTACCTGACCCTCATATGCCCCCTTCCAGTCATCTTTTTCAGTACTCTCCCCCTCCATCCACTCCCCAACCTGATCCCTCCAGTTTCCATCCTCACTTGCCTCCAGTCCACCCAGGAGATCTCTTCTATTTCCCCTTCCCAGAAAGATGCAAGCTTTCTTCTTTAGGCCCTCCTTGTTACCTAGCCTCTCTGGGTCAGTGGATTGTAGCCTGGCTACCCTTTCCTTTACAGCAGATATTCACTTATAAGTGAGTACGTACTATGTTTGTCTTTCAGGGTCTGAGTTACCTCACTTGGGATGATTTTTTTTTTCTAGTTCCAACCATTCACCTTAAAAATTCATGATGTCATTGTTTTTAACAGCAGAGTAATAATCCATTGTATAATGTTCCACATTTTCTTTATCTATTCTTTGGTTGAGGAGAATCTAGATTGTTTCCAGGTTCTGGCTATTACAAATGAAGTTGCAATGAACATAGTTCACCAAACATCCTTGTGGTATGATTGAACATCCTTTGGGTATACACCAAGAGTAGTGTAGTCTTGAGTTAGATTGATTGCCAGGTTTCCGAGAAACCACCATATTGATTTCCAAAGAGGATGAATAAATTTGTACTTCCACCAGCATTGGAGGAACCTTCCCTTTGCTCCACATCCTCTCCAGCATAAACCATCATTTGTGTTTTTGACCTTAGCTGTTCTGTCAGGTGTAAAATGAAATTTCAGAGTAGTTTTAATTTGTATTTGCCTGATGGTTAAGGATATTGAATATTTCTTATTTGACATTTGATATTCTTGAGAATACTCAGTTTAAGTCTGTACCCCATTTTAAATTAAATTATTTCAGTTTTTTAATATCTAGTTTCTTAAATTCTTTATATGTTTTTGAAATCAGCCCTCTGTTGGGTGTGGGGTTGGTGAAAATCTTTTCCCATTTTGTTGAATTCCACTTTGTTAAAGTTTTTTTTCCCATTGTATAATTTTGGTTCTTTTGTAAAATATCAGGTGTCCACAGGTGTATGAATTTACATCATGGTCTTTGACTCGATTTCATTGGTCCACCTCTCTGTTTTTATTCCAATACTATGTGGTTTGTATTACTACAGCTCTGCTGTAGAGCTTAAAACTAAAGATGTTGATACCTTCAGAAGCTCTCTTATTGTATAGGATTGTTTTAGCTCTTCTGGGTTTTGTTGTTTTTCCATCTGAAGTTGAGTACTGTTCTTTTTAGGTCTGTAAAGAATTGTGTTGGGATTTTAATAAGAATTACACTAAATCTGCAGATTATTTTTTGGTAAGATGGACATTTTTACTATGTTAATTCTGATGATTCATGAGCATGAGTAATCTTTTCATCTTCTGGCATATTCTCCAATTTCTTTCTTCAAAGACTTGAAGTTCTTGTCATACCGGTCTTTCACTTGATTGGCTAATGTTACCTCAAAGTATATTATTTGTGGCCATTGTGAAGGGTATTGATTCTCTGATTTTTCTCAGAACATTTATCATTTGTTATTGGAGGGCTGCTGACTTCTTTGTGCCAATCTTGTATCCAATCACTTTACTAAAGGTATTTATCAGCTGTAGGAGTTCCCTGGTAGAATTTTTTGGAGGGTGCCTTATATATACTATTATGTCATCTTTGAACAGTGATACTCTGACTTCTTCCTTTCCAGTTTGTACCATCATGATCTCTTCTTCCATTGTCTTATTGCTTTAGCTAGAACTTCAAGTGCTGTATTGAATAGATATGGAAAGAATGGACAGCCTTATCTTGTTTTCGAGTTTTGTAGAATTGTTTTGAGTTTAGCTCTATTTAATTTGATGTTGGCTGTCAGCTTGCTGCATATTGCTTTTATTATATTTAGATATGTTCCTTGTATCCTTGATCTCTCCAAGACTTTTATCATGAAGAAATGTGGATTTTGTCAAAGGCTTTTCCATAATCTAATGAGATGATAACGCAGCTTTTTTTTTTCCAGCTTGTTTATGTGGTGGATGACATTGACAGATTTTCATATCTGAACCATCCCTGCATTTCTGGGATGAAGCCCACTTAAACATCATGGATGATCCTTTTGATGCACTCTTGGATTGTTTGCCAATAATTTACTGAGTAATTTTGCATCAGTGTCCATGAGGGATTTGGTTTCTAATTCTTTCTTTGTTGAATTTTTGTGTGGCTTGGGTTTCGGGGTAACTGTGGCTCCATAAAAAGAATTTGGTAATGGACTTTTTTTTATATTGGGAGGCTTTAAATGATTCTGCCTATTTTCTTGGGGGTTATATACCTATTTAAATTGGTTATCTGATCTTGATTTAACTTTGGTATATGGTATATATCAAGAAATTTGTACATTTCTATTAGATTTTTCCAATTTTGTGGAGTACAGGCTTTTGAAACAAGACCTACTGACTGTCTGGATATTCTGAGTGTCTGTTGTTATGTCCCCCTTTTTATTTCTGATTTTGTTAATTTGAGCATCTTTTTCTGCTTTTAGTTGGCTTGGTTAAAGGTTTGTCTATCTTTTTTATTTTCTTAAAGAACCAAATCTTTTTTTTTTTCATTGATTCTTTGTGTTGTTCTCTTTGTTTCTATTTTTATTGATTTCAGCCTTCAGTTTATTTCCTGGGGTCTATTCCTGCTGGGTGTGTTTGCTTATTTTTTTTCTAGAGTTTTCAGGTGTGATGTTAAGTTACTTGTATGAGATTTCTCCAAATACTTTATGTAGGCTTTAGTGCTATGAACTTTCCTCTTAACTCTGCTTTTGTTGTCCCATAAGTTTGAATATGCTGTGAGTTCATTTCCGTTGAATTTTATAAAGTCTTTACTGTCTTCTTTTACTTCTACCTTGATCCTGTAGTCATTCAGTAGAGAGTTGTTCCGTTACCGGGAGTCTTTGGCTCTCTGTAGTTTGTTGTTGAACTCCAACTTTAATCCATGGTAATCTGATAAAATACTGTAACTTCTGTTTTGATTTCCTTTTTGCCACATCCTTGCATGGCTCATGAGAACCCTGACTGGGACCAATAAGGGAGTGAAGAAAGGACAGACACATCCACAAGAAATAGATCAGATTGTCTGGGCTCTCTCATGATGGAGCTCAGCCACCTGTAAGGTTAGTGTGTTTATTGTATATAGCACTGTGTGACATATAGTTATTATATTATATATTAATATAATATATAGTTTATTGAGGCTATTTACAGTAGGGATGTAGGAGTATTACATACAGCTGAACAAGGACTCGGGTTTAGCTAATCTCAGTAGGAGCTAACTCTGTAGAGAAGCAGTTCAGGCCTTAAACACCAGCAGGGGAGGTTTCAGGAAGGGGTCTTGGGGAGCTTTTCTGCACACGCTGTCAACATTTGCACTTGAACCACAAGGGGAGGCTTTGTCTTCCATGAGCCATAGTCAGGGAAGGCTCTGCCACACTCGTGGGGCTGAGACATTGAAGTCCTTAACATAGCCATAGTCATGTCAACACAACAGTGCACTCAGGACTTCACTTTATCCCTACCCTTTTTCTAAATTCTTTCTTCCTTCTCCTGTGCCCTTATCAGGCTGTAGTGACCACTGCTCTGTTCAGTTCCTTCAGGAGATCGGCATTTTAGTTTTCAAAAGTGGGTAAACACATGTTTGTTGTATATGGCTAACTTGCTTTTCTTAACATAATGGCCTCTGGTTTCATCATTGCTGCTAAAATGACAGGATTTTATTTATCTTAAAGGCTCTATAATCTTCTATCTTGTTGATGTACTACAACGTCATTATCCACCCCCCTCAACCCACAAACACTTGATTCAGTAGCTTGGCTGTAGGGAATAGAGCAGTAGGAAAATGAAGCTTCATGTATCTCTTTGATACAATTATTTCATTTCTTTTTGATACATACTTAGCAGTAAGATTACTGGATTACATGGTAGCTCTTACCTCATGTTTTTGAGATCATTATGATTCTTATGTATCAATTTCTTCAAAGTTAAAAATTCCCCACTGAAAGTTGGACGAATACTAAGAAGCAGTTGGCTACTTGAATTTTGTTTTATTTGGGGGTAGAGGGTAGGGGTAGATTGGTGAAGGGGCAGAGGGAAGATGGGAAGGGACGGGGAATGAGTGGGATCAAGATACATGATGTGAAAATACATATAATAAACAAGTAAATAAATAAACAAGATTCCAAGAGCTAAGGAAACTTGTGGGGTTCACAACTTTACAAGATTTACATGGGACTGCCTTGATGCTGGGCAGGAAGCTCTGAGGATGAACATTCATAATTAGTCACCTGTGCTGATGTAGGATTTTCCTTGATGCAAGTGCCTCAAGTCACCCCAGCTCCTGTAAATAGCCTCAATAAACTCTCGGGCTCACCAAGCTGGACCTAGGCAAAATCATTTCTTTGGTCTATCACTGGGGTCTTTTATCAGCTATCAGCTGAATAGACATTTGTTCATATCTCACCATAAACCAACTAACAAGGGTCCTCTTGAAGTTTATTTCTGCATAAGAACATTCTATTTTTCCCCCCAGGGACTGAGATCCTTGGAAGAGACAGGAACATTTTGGAAAATCCAAGCCAAGTAGCTCTATGTAGTGACCTCTGGTGGTAGGAGGTAAGATTTCATCAAGACCGAAAGTTACCAAAATAGTATTTGAGGGTTGTAAGGTTGAAGGAAAAATAATTTGACATGAACCCAACTCTTTTCAGGAGGATATTCCCTTAGATGTAAGTAAAAGCTGTTTAGAAGTGTGCAAAACTTTTCCAAGATCACAATAAGATACAAGTATCAATGTCTTTCACATTTTTGTTTCTTCTATTGCCACACCCAATATGTCCATCTGCAGGAGAGAAATTAGAAACAATGCAATTGTAAATTAAGCAAAACATATTAATAACTCTCACTGTTAATCCATTATGATGTCTTGTCATTCACTGTATAGCAATGTGCTTTCTATAGTCCAGAGCAGGTGGAATTGATCTCAACTATTACATATATCATATAACTCATCTACCTCCAGTACTTGATCTTGGCATATTTAAATATTTCTGCCAAAAACATAAGTAGCACCCACTGTGAGAAAAAATGTTGATAACCACTTTACACAATTAACTTAAAGTTTGAAGAGATACCAGAAATGGAGGGGTAGAGAAATCCTGAACTGTGGGGCCTTAGGCAAGGAGCTTCCCAGTCTGGGTTTCTGTTACTCCTTTGGCAGAAGGAGTTGGTGATTTCTATAGACTGTTCAGAGGTGATTGCTGCAAACTCTTCAGTGCCTCGGGAGATAGAAGCAAACTTTTTAGTCCTCAGGACAGAGAGCTGAACCCTCTCATCAGTCTCCAAGTTCACCTGACCAAACACAGCACTGTGAAGAATGACCTTCTGGTATATAGTAGATATCCCCAGAAAGTGTTCACTGGGGTTCCCAGAAAGCTTTGGGAGGAAGACCCCTCGGTCAGAGTGCATCTGGCTTCCTCTTTTTTCCTCAATTGCTCTTCCCTACCTCTTTCTCCCCTCAAACACCATAAATATCCAAATACTGTCCAACTTCAGAAAAGTCTTGGGACAGGCTGATGTTGCTAATTTGTCCTTCTATATTAGCATATGCCCCTATGGACACATATCATGTATCAATATGCTTCAGCACCTGCTTCTGTTCCATCCCCTCTGGCTGACCTCCTCACCACCACCACCAAACCACAGCATCCTCATGCCCTTCTGGTGAAAACAGTCTGTCCTTTGAGCATATACCCAAACAGATACCGCTTTTTCTCTGCATGCTTTTAGAACCTGACTTCCAGGCAATTACCTTATACTTCATTTAGTGGGGTGCCACCTGACACCAGCACTGTCCTGATTCCCACTGTATCTTCACCTGGATGACTTATATAGGACCTCCTTGAATGTCACATTCTCTCAGAGGCCTTTTCCAAACAGTCTGAACTGGAGATCTCCTCCATTGATGATTTTCTCATGCCTTTTAATTTCTATATAACATCTATGACTACAACTACTATGTTTGCACATTTGTTTGCTGACCTTTTGTTTCTTTCCTCTTGAGAACGGAACCTAGACCAGAGCCTTATACATTGTCAGGACTAACCACCATTGTCGAATGATCTCACACACTCCTCATAGCTTGCTATCGTTGTATCACAGAGGACACGTTCATTTCTGGGCCTCTTCCTCGTGATTACATTCAACAGAGTTTTAGCACTCACTAATCTGTACCACTCATGCATATCAGGAGTGTTTCAGATGTCTGGTGAAGAGATAAATGAATCATTGGCAAGACTCTTTCTATTTTGGTTTTTTGGGGGTGGTGGTTTGAAAACTCTTGTGTGTATAGAGAGGGAGCTCTTTTGATGTCTTTGAAAATGTTTCTCCAGGAAAAATATCTTCTTTTGGGTAGTGAAGGCTTGTGGTGAGGGGTGATAGCTGAAGCACGTAACAACTGCTATGGTAATGTCCGTTACAAGTTCTCCTGTTGCCATAGACCAGATCTGGCTCCTGGGACAGACATGAAGCCTTCCAGTGCTTAGAATCTGCAATGCCACAGAGGTTCCATGACACTGTTTAGGATCATAAGGGACCATGTAGCAAATTTGGAGAAACCACTTCTGCCATGATTTAGAAGCATGTTTAAATATTTGTAACTACATTTATCTTTATTCCAGACCTTATTCCAACATGATGTAAAGACTCAGAGAATGTTGGGTTTCATGGATACGATTGTTATTACCTTCAGTCTAACTCCAGAGTATATGAGTTGCAAATATGCAAATATGAGTTGCGGTATATGGAAATCCAAATTTGCATAGCATGTGCTGAATGTGTTTGGTGAAAGGCCCAAATCACTGTCTTTCTGTTTCTGTGGTTTCTACTGCAGTTCATATGGCCTTGCCATTGGACTTCTTAAAGACAGCCAGCATGACCAAGGTGGCTCACAGCTGCCTAAAATGGAATATTATTCAGTCACAGTCACTAGAGAAAGTGGCTCCCTTTAAACAGTTTTCAGATGAATGAGAGGGTTTCTCGAAGAAAGTTTCTAGTAAGTTATTGGTCAGCAAACCCAAGGCTCCTCCATGCTTTGATGAAATACTGGCTAGAGAAGTGATTGAGTGCGGTGAAGCTAAATCATCACAACTGTGCCAAACTCCCAGAGCACACCACAGTATGATTTGATTCGTGTGTTTGTTTTGTTTGTCGGCAGGCTCTCTCACTGCTGGTCTTGAACTCCTTGTGGCCTTGATGAAGGAAGTGTGTCACCATGGGTGCAGGCTTTAAGGTTTCCTATGCTCAGGATGCTTCCCAAGTCTCAGCAGACTTCCTGTTGCTTACAAGATGTAGGACTCTCAGCTACTTTTCCAGCACCATGTGTGCCTGCACACTGCCATGCTCCCCACAATGATAATAATGGACTGAACCTCTAAAACTATAAGCCAGCCATTCCAATTCAATGTTTTCATTTATAAGAGTTGCTGTGTTCATGGCTTCTCTTCACAGGAATAGAAACCCTAAGACAGTACCTGAGAATGACTTCAAACTTCTGAACCTCCAGCCTTCACCTTCTTAGTGCTGGGATTATAGACACAGGTCACCACATCCATTTATACAGTAAGGGCTGTGTCTATGCTCCATCAATTGAGCTGTTTCCAGCACTAGAATGTACTTTACACATGGCAAATCAAGCTCTTGTACCATCTGGTTCCTTACTCCCTTTTCCCCTCTAAACTAACAATGAAGAAAAATTAAAAAGAAAGTTGTTAAATTCATGAAGAAGTGCTTATTCCTCCTTGAGTTTTAGTTAATCCAGTGATTAAATTCATACCAGACAAAGCATTCTTTGCTGTCTTTGAAATAACCCAAAAGAAGAGCCTCTTTTCCCCACTTACTTGCAATAGGTACGGAGCCCTAAATTTTAGTATTCTGTCAACACTACACTCTGTGTCTCTACTCATCTGTGACAGACTCCAGCATCCATCTAGGACAGTAGCATTTTGGGATTCCATTTAACAAGGTGAGCATTTCCATTGTTCACTTGTACACTTTTCTGTCGCGTGCACCTTCGCCAGCAAGGATGACGTGACACCAGGCTCTTCTTTCAGTGGTTTATTCAGGACCTTGAAACTTCTTCTGCTGCTTCTCCCTCTCCTACTGTCTCTCCTTCTGGGGAAAACCCGCTCCCAGCTATATACCCTCTGGACTGCTAGTCACGGGGCGCCACGTGGGCCATGCCAATAGATCCAGGTGCACGGAAGCAAGCCACACTTGGAAGCAAGCCATGAGCTTAGCCTTAGCCAAATGAGGAGTTGTTTATCTCAGAGAGCTCTCACCTCAGGAAGGTGAAAGGCGGAAGCCAGCACCATCTTTAAGGTGCGGCCATGCGGCTCTCTACACTTTTCCATACTAAGACAGACTGCTTTTGCTTGTCAACGAGGATTATGTGGACTGACACGCTGTGAGAGAACGAGGGGAGAAGATGCGAGTCAAGGCTGGAGTAGAGTGAAGACACGGGATGCATGCAAAGAGAATGCCACTGTCCTCAGGGTTGAAACAAGCATCTGGCTGAAGGCAGCCTTCAGTATGACCACAAGATTCATTCTTGGCAGAAGAAAGCCTTCACATGTACCTAAATAAAACTCTTTAACTTAAAAATCCCAGGGAGTGATGTGCACCGGCCGCACAGCAGAGCAAACTCGGTTGGGATAGCTTCCTTAGGAAGAGGTTGTGGTGCCTCTCCTTGACTTACTTCTCCTTACCCACAGGAGAAAACACTTAAGCATATTCTTTGTTCCTTAGGAAATGGAATGGTTTTATGAGGTTAATCTGGAGCAGATTCATGCAACTTCCTTGTCCCCTTCACGTCTATGAAAGAGCTACTATCTTGTCTTTACTGAATCACTAACCACATTGCATCCAGCATCAAAATCCCAACTTCTTATATTGTGGCTCATGACCCCTGAGTCTAATAACTAAATATGGAGTGAATGAGGTTGAATACAGTGACTGAAAATTAATTAGAATCAAACAACATAATGTGTTTAAGGCCTTTCTGTAGCACTCGCCTTTGGTGCATTGCAAGACTTCACTGCATCCTTGGTTCTGAACACACAGCATACCATTCTGTCTGTCACACAAACCCTGTCTGAAACACTTGAACTCAGAGCTGAGACTACTGTGAGTTATGAATTGCAACAGAAATGTACAGGAACAGTATAATTACAGAAAACAGAGGCTTAGTGTTTTTCTACAGTCATATCTCATCATGTGCATATCAAATTCAGAGGTTTTCAGATTGTGTTGTGGTATTAGCATGCTTCATTTTTAAAAATACTGTTTGAGTTGCTGACTTGAGTTTCATATTATTCAATAAATTTGGCCATGATATTAAGAATTTCCAGCCATCTCAAGAATGGCTCTTAACATACTTCTTCCATTTTGTACTATGTACTTAAGCAAAGTGATAACATTCAGAATTAAAAACTAAAATATCACTTAATTCTAGAAAGTATTGAAGATGCACATTATCCTGTAGTGTAAAATATTCAGCCAAGATTTAAATTCTTACTGTAAATTAAAACCCACATATAACTCATTAATATATAAAACAGTTCATCTTTAATAAACGTTAAAACGTATGTATAGCAATGTAATTTAAAATAATTTTATGATTTGTTTTTATTAAATGTTTTATTTATATACCTATGTATACCTTTGTAGCCAAGGTCAGATAAAAGTGTCTTATGCTGCATAAAGGGTGTAATGGGATTATGTTGTTGCATTGTAAATAATTGTCCTGCTTACTGGTTTAATAAAAATGCTCACTGGATGAAGGCAGACAGGAAGTGTGGGCGGGGCTACCAGACTAAGAAAACTCTGGGAACAGGAAAATCAGAGCAGAGATGCTAGAGAGACGCCAGTAAGATGAGATGCCAGCAGACATAGAGGAAAGAAGTTGAAATGCTGCTCTTAGAAAAGGTACCGAGTCACATGCTAAACAAGATAGGTTAGTTTAAGAGCAAGAGCTAGCTAGCAATATGCCAGAGCCATAGGCTGATCAGCATCAAATTAATACAAGAGTTTGTGTGTTTCTGTGGGACAACAGGTCTATGGGGCTGTGGGTCTACAGGCCCTGGCCATGAGGCTAGGCTGGAAAGTCTAGGCCAGAAACCTAATACAACAAGGACTTTATGAAACTTCCTGTATGTGGTTTCAGGCCTGAATTTAAAAAGATATTTATGAATTGAGCCTGGATATCCTGAAGTATTTAATAGACCATGGTCCTTTGACCTCCCTAAGATTTACAACATATGATTCTTTTAATATGTTTAAGTTTTATTCTGTGAATGATAAACATTTCTAACAGCAATTTAAGTCTCCAAAAAGATGATGCAGCCTCAAAATGTTGATTCAGCCTAGATTGTAATAATGTCAATAAGCCAATAAATACCACCCACAGATCATCTTTGGACTACAAACTGCTCAGGATAATCTCAAGGTAGCTAGCTGAGATGGTACACCCTCAGGCACTACCCCCAAATGATACAGCTAGCTCTCCCATGATTTGATCACTCCTTTGCTTTTTTCAGGGTCCCTTAAATATGCCTTCAGCCCTCAAACAGCAGAAAGTAACTTTAAGAACATGATGCCAACATTCCAAAAAGGTGGGTTGGGTGGTTTTGTTCTTTCACTGGGTCATGGGTATTTGCCATTATGTAGAAGGCATTGGTTGCAAGTTGTTATGGGAATGGTCAAGGGGGGGGGCATAAATATGATATGATAAAAGGTAGATTGTTTAATCTACTTTCAATCTAAAAAGCAACTAAATAATTTACACGGCTATATATTTTTGTATATTGATACAAACTTAAATTTTTTTTGTTATATTGTACATGTGTTTCTACTTCTGTTTAAGACATTTTTGTATATTGTTACAAATTTTGGATTATTGTCCTTATATTGTACATCTGTTTCTATTTTCGTTTAAGGTATGACATATACAGCTCATACTTATACAGCTTGTTTAATTATGTAATGTGAAGATTTAGTCCCTAAAAGCTATTTAGGATAATAAAGAAATACAGACTAATAGTCAACCAAAACTATCAAACTAATCATTAGGTTTCCTAGTTATACACATACTTTTCAGATAGATAGTTAATCTTCAAATGAATCAAAGACCTACAGAGTATGAAGTTTAAAATGTTTTAATGACTTAGATTTTTCTTGATATGATATGTGTCTGATCCTAAAGGCACTTATAAAGGATGAGGGCATAGAGGAAACTCCATATGGAGGTTGCTTTCTTTATGACAAAAGCTAGTTAGTATGGCAAGATACTGCTCTTGCCTTAACTGTTGACAGTACATTGGACAAACTGGACAAATAAGACACAAAGAAAGGTGACTGTTGAACATTGTCAACATAGGCTAAGACAGTCTTTCAATTTTCCTGCTTCTGAAAAATGTCTGTTAGATATTCTAGGCCTGTAGGCCAAAGATAGCTTCTTCAGTGTTGCAGAGAAACTTTGGGTGACTGTCCAGGCAACCTGATGTCCATGTCATTTCTCATATTTTTGGAAGTCGTTTGCTTGTGCTTCCTACTTACTGAGCTAATAGTTCCTTCTCAAGTTTTGATGGGGTTTTCAACTAGGAAGTTACAGTTATAATTCCCCTGAATCTTGGCACAGGGCATATTAGGTACAAAACTTTAGATTCTTCAATAGAGGACAGATAATAGGGTAATCTATAAATTTGCCAGTTTCTTCTGGACTGGACATTGAGAATGTATTTCTTACTTTATAATAGTTCTTACTGTATGCAATTTTATTTTTATTTAATAAAACTTTCCTTTCTACTTAAATAATACTTGATAATTCTTATTGCATATAGTTTTACTATGTTTGAGTCTTTACTTCTTAATTAGACAAATAAAAGGAAATGTTACAGGAACTCTACCACCTGTCCACTAGTTAATTGAGAGTAGCATTTGGTCCAAGAGGCAGGGTTTTTACTGGAGATGGATGTGACCTAGGGATGAGCAGCTTATGATCAGTATTGGCACACAATCACATCTATTTAGGTATTTTTCATAGGCTCCTTTCACCACATAAGGACAAAGTTGAGCATCTATATCACAGAGAAAATGGCCAGCAATGTCTGAGATACTCATCTGCCTCATCCCTAAAAGTAACAGCTTGTAGAACTCATCCATGTATAAAAGTTAAATTCATTGATGATTTGTCTGTCTCTGTCAATAGAGGGGCTTTGGTCTTTAGCATTAAAGAACCAGGGTTTTGAGAGACCAGAGTCTATTGAAGACACCAAGCATAAGAAGTAAGGTGATTGTCCAAGGTTAGTTAATAGTAGAACAAGAGTTAAGACCATGCCCCTAAGTGATCTTCCTAGGCTCTCACACTTATTCACAGAATAAGCTATTTTCTCAACTAAGACATAACTTAATTTTTTCAAAGAATCTATCCAGGATAAATTTTGACTCAGATTAAATAAACTAAAGAACTCAAGAGGAAGAATTATAGATCTTTTGAAATTTGTGCCACTTTTTAATTTTTTTTAATATTCAATAAAGAAAACTGACGATGAGCTGAAAGACCTCCCAAATGGTTACAGCTGGCTTTTAGGGTCATTCTTGCATTCACTCAGCAGTTAGAGGAAAGAGGTTCATAACAACCAAACAAGTGGGTAGAAATTAAGTATAAAAGTTGCCCAAGAAACTTCTGAAAAATGTCTGGAATCAGTACAAACGTGAAGTTGGGGAACTGAGCAATTTCCCGGGATCTGCATAATTTCTTAGGTATATGCCTCTGCTGAGATTGAGCCATGGAAAAAGTCAAAGGGAATGGTGGAGTCACTGACTTGGGCTAAAGGAGAGACTATGTTCATGTTCTTACAGAACATTCCTGAATCAAACTACAGGAGGCACTTGGCTTTCACCTTTTCAGCTTTCTCTTACTATCCATCCCTGAACATCTGCCAAAATGAACTACTCAGAGTTTCTTCAGACACCTGTGCACTCTTTCAAGGGGTCAATGGGAGTATCATGAACTGCATTCTCTGGAATCAAATTCTAGTTGCTATTTATGATCTGTGTAGCCTTGAACAAGATTCCTAATCTCTCTGTGACTCTGCTCCTGCTTAAGGAGAACAGTAGTGCTGTGGGAAATGCTTTTGTACACTGTGGATATTTGTGAATTTGTAAGTACTGTTTTAATAAAATGCTGATTGGCCAGAGGCTAGGTGGGCAGGAAGTATAGGCATGGTGACCAGAGAAGGATAATTCTGGGAAGAAGAGGAGAGCAGATGCCCGCAAGACTTCTAGGAAGGAAGGTGAGACTGCAAAGGTCCCAAGCCATGTGGCTAAACATAGATAAGAACTATGCATTAATCTAGGTGAAAGTGTCAATAATACACCTGAGCCATAGGCCAAACAGTTTATAATTATTATAAGCCTTTGTGTGATTGTTTGGGACTAAATGGCTGTAGAACCAGTGAGACATCTGACAAACAGTAGTATTACCTTCCAGATAGGCCATGGCACTTCAAGGAGCTTATAAAAGTCAGTTGCTGAGAACATACCTTTGATGCTTCCTGGATGTTGCAAATGCTGTTTCTAAGTTTGAAGCATCCGTGGGCCATCGCCCAGGTGAGGAAGGGACCCTCCCATCCTATGCATCTGCTATGGTGTTTCTTGTCTCTGGATGAAATTTGAAAGAATTAAGTTTGTTTAGAGCAAGAATTTGATCAGAAACATCTCAGTATTTGGTACATGTTTAACAGAAACTGCCACTTAAAGTTTGGGTTTCTAAATGAATGTGGAAGAAATCAATACATATCCAAATCAATATGGGATGAATTAATAAGTAAACAATGGGTAATCAAATGTTTCCTGCTTATCTTCCATCTAGTCACACTTGAGATTGTATCAATGACATTTATCTGTCTGACTTTAAGTATACGGGGGAGCCCCTTCCATAGACATTTCACTTTCATCTCTCAAAAAAAAAAAAAAAAAAAAAGTCTCACCGTGTAGGTCATGTACAGGCAGCAAAGTTCCTGTGAGTTTTAAGCATGAAGACCCTATTCCTAACCAGTCCTTCTCACCTCTGGTTTTTACATTTTTTTTCTGCACTAGATCTAGCCACTCAGCATTACATTATGGATCAGGGAGAGGTTCGGACATTCCACTCCTAGCTGGTGCTACGAGCAGTTGGGATAGAGTCAATTTATTCAGGATCCTGGCCCCTGGCAAGTTTCCTGGGTGCTTCAGGAGCTGCATCTACACCCCTATATATGAGCTATATATCAGCAGCAGTAACTGGAGTCAGTGGCTTATAAAAGTTCAATAGTTTGTAAGAGGACATGAAATTGGAAGGGAGAAATGGGTGCAAATCCAGAGTTGGAGGTGGGGTGACTAAGACCCAAATATATTGGATACCTATATTTTTTTGTCACCATAATGTCCAAAAAGGCAATAAGCCTCAAGCCTCAGGTGAGTTGAGAAATACTGGATTAAAAAATTGATACATCGAAAATATCTCCTTCAGGATAATGTTAGGATCCAGGAAATGCAGATAAGAAAATCAGCATACCAATCTCCACTGGTATTTTCAACCGTCAGACTGTAGGGGAACAGATTCACATATGGAATCTGTAAATGTTACATCCCTGGCAGGAAAGGTATCCTGGCAGCCAGGAGCCAAGGAATACCACCACAATGTCACATAGCACATCAAACCTCACAAAGGACATTTCTTGAGAAAGGCACAGGAGAGTGGCTGTCCCTGTCTGAAGAGAAGCAGAAAGAAGAACTGAGCAGGGGCATGCTTTATATAAGATTTCTGGGGGAGGATGAGTGAAGCTTTCCATGATGGCTTGAGATTGGAGGGATTTTGTGGCCTGATCTGGGGGCTTTTTTTTATATTCTGTAGGGTGGAACCTGGCACCTCTGCCACCTTGGAAGTCTCTGGGGAAGGGTTTCACCTTGAGAAGTTTACAGAATCTTCCATCCTCAAAATTTCCTGTTCTGCCTATAAAGCCCCAAGCCCTCTGCATCTGTGTACATGGTGACGACTCTCACAGAGAGGCTGCTGCCCTTCACTGTTCGTTCTGATTAAACGGCCGTCTGCTTCTGTAGTGGTCCAGTTCCCCGGTTCCTCTTTCTTTTATTGTCATATTGCCTCCACCAACCCCAATCTATATTGTTTATTTTATGAATGGAACCCCCAAGTGTTGTTTGATGTTTCCGGTCTGGAATTTTCAGTCTTGCCTCGTGGCCCAGGCTTTCTGTTCTAGCCTCCTGGTCTGGACTTTCCAGCTTAGCCTGGTGGTCCAGACTTTCAGTCCCACAATCCCATAGTCCCACTGAAACATACAGATGCTTGTTTTAATTGTATGCTGATTGATCTGGAGCCCAGGTATATAACTTGCTAGCTCTTGCTCTTAAACTAATCCATGATTCTTATCCTGTTTAGCCATGTAGCTCAGTATCTTTTCTCAGAACAGCATAATTGTCCTCTATGGTGTCTCATTGTAGTGTCTCCATGGCTTCTCTGTGGCATTTCTGCTCTGTTCTTCTTGGTCCCAGAGTTTTCTTAGTTTGGTAGCCCCACCCATACTTCCTGTCTGCCTTTGGCCAATCAGCGTTTTTATTAAACCAATGTGTGGGGCAATTATTTACAATGGAACAACCTAATTTCACTACACCCGAGGGCTCTGAGTTGTCCACCTGTTAACAAAGACAGGGTCTTTGCCATGTTTCTTTGAGCAGGTCACCAGGCTGATACAGCTAGAGTTAATGTTTATCAGTAGAGTTCCTAAACCATCCTGTCAGATGATCATCCTGCTGAAGAGCTACATCATCTTCTCAGGTGGGAGTTCTGCTGTGAAGAACTTTAAGTTGAATTGCATGATGGGAGGCACAAGGGAATCTACTCTTCTCCCTGGTGCACCTCTGCACCTCAGTCATCCCTACTGTGAGACATCTCCAGGTGTTTCTTCTCAACAGTGAGAAATTAAGTGAACACAGCATGGACTAGAGGCCAGCCACTAAGGGTTTTGGTTTTTGCTCTGACATTAATAAGTTCTGTAAGACTGGGCAAATCTTTTAGCTGTTCTGAGGCTCACTTTTCTCTTTTAGAGGCAATCAAAGGTAAAATCATTGAAAGACTATGGATTTCAAAACTAAAGTATCCCAGTTGTCATAAATAACTATGTATTATTACACAAATCATAATAGCAACAGTAATACTTCTAATCAAAGACTTTATGAATTAGATGTGGTTATATAACTATTTGTTCATAGTTTCACAGAGATTTGATCATACACCCAATAGATAAAGAAGACCCTAGGGGGAAAAATGACACCTGTAAGTTATGATTAGCAAAGAAGAACATTACATTGGGAATATGAATGTCTATACAAGAGGATTTTGAATCAGGAAAAAGCACTGACAGCCAATGGATTTCTGAAAGGAAGCAAAGATGCTGTCATTGCCAATGTCTGGCACAAAAATTTTTCTGGGACTTGGCTTGCCATGGAAAACTTACACTGGACACTGTGGTTTATGATTTTTTTTAACCAAACACCACAGTGACCTTGAGGGCCTCAAAGGGCCAGTCCTGACTCTGGTTAAGAGAGAAAAAGGTCAGGAAAGAATGAAGTAACTAGAGCCTTCCCTGCAAGATTAGAAAGTCCAAGAGTCTAGTGAACCCTTGCCATGTTTCAGGGTTCAAGTCAATGTTGCAATCTGCTAATTAAGATAACATGTTGAAGATCAAAATGCTGGAACGTCACAACTGGGAATAGAAATGCCATAGCCCAACAACATTCACCCTAGAGATGAAGAAAGGAAAACATTGTGTCCAAGAATCATGCATCGACCTTAAATAAAATCCATAACCCAAACCAACTTACCTCAAAGCTGTGGATATTAACGAGTCTTGCAACTTCAAGTATGTGTTCTCCCATGAGGCACTAGCAGGGTCTCTTATGAAGAAAGGAAATGACCAATTGTTCTACTTGTAGCTACTTGTGCCTTGAAGATCCCAGTGTTTATCTGAAGGTGGCCATGACCTAATATGTAGAGCATTATAGGTGTAACATGGAAAGAGCCCCGATGGTTTACAGACAATAAGATGACCCTGGGAAACTGCTCGGTCAAGTCTCTAGATCCCTGCCTGGGGAAGGACCAACTCCTGGCCAGCACCGGTCTTTGCATTTCCTCCCCAGATAATCTTTGGGGATTTAGGAATATGTGGTACAATAAGAAGCATTTCTCCCTGGCCTCTGTGTCAGTTCTGGCCTCCAGGCTTCTGCCTTGAATTCCCGCCCTGACTACCCTCCCTGATGAACTGAGAACTGTAAGGCTATTTTGTTTCCTCTTCAAGCTGCTTTTAGCCATAACCTTTATTCACAGCAACAGAAAAGAAACTAAGACATCCCTTTCTTATCCAGCTAATCTGTGTCTACAGAATGGGGCTCATCACAATGCATGGTGTTTTATTGCCTAGTCTGAGGATATCTGCATTTATATATATTTGAATCTTAAGAGCTGGAATCCAGGGATTTAAATGTCTTTATTCCTCACTTACGGAATTACCAAAATAGAATTTAGATTACAATGCAATTTTAATCTGCCAGTAAGCTATGCTCACATAGGAAATGGAAGGTAGACAAGATCAAAGTATTCTTTGCTGTGGGATTATGCTTTTGTACATTGTAAGTATTTGTCCCTCCAACTGGTTTAATAAAACGCTAATTGGCCAGAAGGCAGACAGGAAGGGTGGGCGGGTCTACCAGACTAAGAAAACTCTGGGAAGAGGAAGAGCAGAGCAGAGATGTCAGGGAGATGCAGAGGAAGTGGGGCGAGAATGCTGCTCTGAGCAAAGGTACTAAGTCACATGGCTAATCAAGAGTTGTTTAAGAGTAAGAGTTAGCAAGTGATATGCCTGAGCCATAAGCCAAACAGCTTGTAAATAAGACTTTGTGATTATTTTGGATTGTGGTCCAGATCTCAGGGCTAGGCCAGGCCAGAAACTTCTTACTACAATCCTTCTCAAAGGCACAGGATGAGATTCTGTGCAAACATGAGGTGCTGCAATGGTCTCCTGAAACTCACATGTTTCAGGCTCATGAAGTTAGCTGGCTTTCAAATGCTGGAGAGCCCAAAAGTTTTATGACTTAGAGGCTGGTGGCATTCTTCCCGACTTCCCCTTGAGTCTTTTCAGTGATTTTGTAAAGCTTGCTTCTCAATTTTACACCCCTATTTGCTTGAAAGACTTTGAATGGCTGTAGCTGGCCAACAGGGAAACCTGTCTGCCATCAACCACTGTGTGATATTTGGCCAGAGACTTCTCCATCCTGTACTGTGGGGTCAACTCTTATGGCAGTGACAAGCTTGGAGGAGAGATCCTCTAGTGTCCCTCTAGTGTTAAGATCTGCAGTCTTTCTTCAGTTATGTTATTTCTCAAAGGTTGTGAGCAAGAAAGAGAAAGGAAAATACATCTAGCAATTAGAGGATGTGGTCCTCTAGGAAGGTACAAGAGGTTTTTTGGTTTTCTGATGTTTTTTGAAGGGAGGGTTACTTGGTTTTATTTTATTTGGGTTTTTGTTTTGTTTTGTGGGAGTTTTTTTGGTTTTGTTTTTGTTTGTTGATAGCTGAAAAGCATCCAGGTCCTGCTAACAGGGCAGAGTTGATAGAGGATGCTCAGCTGCTGGTAGGCTTCCCTCACAAAGAGAATACTGCAAAAATATGTACTTCCTCTTACATCCTGATTAAAAGAAGCTTTGATATGGGTTAAGGCTTTATTCCAGAAGCTCTTAGGAAGGTCCCTCCCCAGGATGCTGATTTGTAGCAATTGCCATCATTGGCTTTGCTCCTTGAAAGCTAAAGTAGCTGCCTCAGTGCTCCATGTACACCCTGTCAGTTCCACAACTTTTGTGTGCTCCAGTTACTTCCAAAAGCCACAGCTATACACATCACTTTGCCTGAGAGCTCTCTCCCTGGACAATCTCTTGTCTGCTCATATGCAAGGAAGCCCAGATGGGCCAGAGGATTAACACCCTCAACCAAAAATGGGCAAAGTGCTGTATGACAAACCCCAGTACCTTTGCTTCTGGGTGAAGCAACTCAGTGAAGATGTTTATTTGTTCAGTTTTCAGGTGGCCCAGAGCAGTGACTGACTCTTTACTAGATGTCTTCTAGTTTCCCAGCCCCTTATTCCATATTAAGCACCCATTGTTGGATTCTTTCCTCAGGCTCTGCTTGGAGGGAACTTAGTCAGGTACAGCTAGTTTATTACACGCTTTCCTCTGTGGTTTTCAGTTAGAGAACTGAGGTATTGAGAGACATTATGATATAGAATGGAAATCAGCCTTGATCAAGGGCTATACCAAGCATCTAAATGGCCCCAAGGAAATAAAGAAAATTTGTAGGAATGGGAAAAGAAAGAAAAAAAATAAGCCATGCCTTCAGTGTTCTTGCATACAGAGGAGAGCCTTCCATGTAGCAGGAACATAAAAAGATGTGAAGATCTGCCCTGGGTCAGACTCTTTATTCTTCATCTGTTGTTTCAATCCTGCAGTCTGTCCACTCAACAACTAGAGTCACCTCTCTCTGCTTTATACTTGACCAGTGACTTGAGAGGGACGTCGGAGGAGAGGTAAAGGGGGCGTAGGATCTGGAGCTAAGATGATTCCCCTGAAAAGGCCCAGAATGAATGTCCCTGCTGGTACCCAGTACAGCTCCTGAGGCTCACTTGCCTTGGGGGCTTTGTAAGGAGATCTTTGCTTGGCTCTGGAAGAGGTCGGCTGCACACTGTATTTTGCTCATTCCAAGCAAACAAGCAGTAATGTAATGGCAGGAAGCCTCGTAAAATGGTTATTTCTATTCCCGGACTGCTCCGGGGTTCCATCTAATTTATAAACATTGTTTTATGAAAAATTGAGATCATTCTTGGAAGTGCCCGCAGAGAGTGACCTTTGCTTGTTTTGGTGCGGTGTTTGTGTGTGAGTGTGGACACTGCTGTTGTTGCTAAGGAGGCGGTGGCCAGCTCTGAATAATGGCTGCCTTTCCAATCTGCACATTTCCTTCGTGGAGGGCGAACCTGAAACCTTTCACCCCCAAACCTAGTGCTCCCCACAAAGACAGAAACAAAATCAGGTTATGAAGGCAGTGTCTGAATGTCTGAGGCTAGCCTTATCCACTGTACATTAGAGAGTCCAGTGCTTCCAGGTGCTTCCAAATGTAGAAATCCTTCAGTTCTTTGGCAGCTTTTGCCTGTTTGCTTCTTCTGAGAACTGGGTGGCTGGGACCAATCTGTCTGGTAGGATTTGCCTTATTCTAGAACTCGGAGCTGCTGATAAGCTTACAGGGGTGGAGGAGTGATCTTGAGATTGGAGAAAGCAGAGATCAGGTTTAAGTCAATCGTGGGAGTGCCTCAACTCTCCTAAGAATGAGGAACAATATAACACAGAAACGCAGAAATCAAAATTATGAGCAGGACTCACCTTTCAGCCCTGCCTTTTTGCTTGCCCGGTGGCCCTGAATCCGTAACTTAACCTCTATGTATCCCAATTTTCTTAAATGTCAGGAAAACACCTGCATCCACTAATTCTGGAAACGTTCATGTGTATGGGATACATAGAAGCCAGCTTTGGTGGACACTTGGTTTGGCTGCTTCCTTTATATGGAATGTTCTTTCCTCAAATATCTTCCTAGATCATTCCTCTCCATTCATGTAACTTTCTACTCAAATATCAACTTAGCCATTCAGTCTTGCACTCTTATAAAGAGCATCCTTTGTAATCCCCCCTCCATCCTTTTCTGGCTCTCCTTGCTACTTGACATTAGGTCACACCTGTCTTTCCATGTAACTATTGCAATTTTTTTTATCCCATCTCCCCTAATTAGAATTACTATGATAAAAATACCTCTCTGTGTTTTTGTTGTTAGTGATTTTTATATGTATGAGTGTGTGCTTGCCTGAGTGTATATATATATATATATCAGATGTATTAGGGACCTGTGGAAGCAAGGAAAGGGCATGAGGTCTGCTGGAACCAGAGTTGTATGCAGTTGTGACCAACTATGCGCGTGCTGGGACCCAAACTTGAATCCTCTGCAAAAGCAAGTGTATTCATAATGCTGAGTCATTTCTCCAGCCCCAAAGGCTATTGTTTATCATTTTGCCCCAAGGCCCATAATGATGCCAAACACTATTATGGAGATAAACATGTATTTAATAAATTGATGCTATAAATCCCTCAAATGTGTTTTCTGAACCAATTTCATAATTGAGAAAATCAAATTCAGTCTAAATGCTTAAGAAGAAAATACTACCATAGAATTTGACAGACTTGGTTTAACTGGTGATAGGAATAAAGCACATTTTCTCCTAATATTCACAGGTGTCTCTTCTGAGGGGTCTCATCCTACCAGACCTCCTACTTCCTGGGTCAAATTCTGTCTTTCCTCCACCTCTTCATCACCCTAGCTGTAACCCTAGAGCTACTTTGGACTCTGGGATGCTTTTTGCTTCTTTTTCTGGTACTGAAGCTTCTCGGAAGGTAAGATGCTGCTACCTCTCCTCGGGTAGCCCTTGGAGGAGGCTACCATGGGCTATGAGGCTCTCAGGGGCTTTTGCTGGAACCAGCACATCCATGTGACCATCTCACATAGCCAGATCATACAAAAATGAACTTGAAAAGCAAATTTCAAAAAAGATTGATGTCATTGGCCCCAGGGGTCCTTGGGTGGGGTCATGTGGGAAAGACTTTTCATTGATCTGGAATGGCCCAGAACCAACCAAACAAAAAGTTGACTGGTAGGTAGATGGAGACACAATGCCATGGAAATACCAGCATAGATAGCAATTTACAGACTACACTGAAGTAGGAGTTAAAACAAAATAAATGGAAAACAAGAAGCTTGTCCAGAGTCACATAGTTTGTGCTTAAAGAGCTAATATTGATGCCTAGAGGTCCCTGTTCTCAGATAGATTATACACTCACATCAGTTAAGGAGTGACTGTAATTTGCTCTCTGTGGATCCTCGGCACCTAGAAGAGTTCTGGGTATTGACTTATGTAGGGCATTACATAAGGCCATATGTGCATTGTTCTGAGAATTTTCGCCAGAAGAGAAGGAAGTTAAGGAATCAGAGAGAAAGGGAGCTTAGGTCCACAGTGGTTATTCTGAGCTGTCACCAAGTGAGCTTCTCTGTCACTGACCTTAGCTCTCTCAACCTTAGAGTAGAAACCTCCAGCAGGTCCCAGGCTCTTCCTCCAAGATAGTTCTGGAATGTTTGAGCCTACTATATTGCATTGTTTAGTAAAGAATCTCTGAATGTCATTTCTTCATTTAGAGCCTATTTTAAAAAAAATAAATAAAAGAAACCATTATTGGTTTTATCACATTCACATTGTGCCTCCAGGTTCACTGAATCCAACTCACCAACTGACTAGGGGCAAGCTTGCTAGCTAAACAGACAAGAGAAGAATTAATAAATAGTTAAAAAAAAAAAAAAGACACTAGAAAAAAGTAAAACAATAGACATCATTGTGTAGGGCAGAATGCAGATTCCTGGGTACAGTTGTGGTATGGACTGAGTCTTCACTTAAACTACCATTCTGATGAGTCAGATTCGGAAGGCTCAAAGCCTCCCCACACACTGGGTACAAATTCTGAGGCGGGAGCCAAGAGATGACAATGACAGTTACCATCAGGGATAAGATCCCGTGTGGCTGTGGGAATTCATATGACTACGTGACTTTTTAATATATGACTTTTGTCTAGACAATGAGTACATTGTTCAGTGCTTGCAAGTGGCAGCTCAATGACTCAGCGTGTCTTTTGGAAAGGTTCAGGACTGTCATTGTGTGTGACACCTGGTGTTCTTTTTTCAGTATTCCCATCAAATCTACTAAGCATGTTCAGTGTTAAGTTCAGCCATATTTTCCATCTCAAATTAAAAATAACTTAACTGCTAACTAGCTAAATCGTAATTGTTTGTTTGTGGAGCTGTTTTACAGACATGTAGTTAAGTATTAATAAGAATGTTAAAATTACAGTTTTTTCTTTTAATGCTTGGAGTCAAAATCTGCTTCTTCCCAGGTCTTCAAACGTTTCTGTGGAATATATCTTAGACCTTAGATAATATTCCTCTAGATTTGCTAACAAATGAAAATGTTCTCCTTTTTTGTCATAAGAGCATGTTATCAAACAACTGAAACTAACCAAGGTTGATCTTAATAGGAATATAAGAATCTAGTCCTCTTGGGGGTTGAATATAATCTGCTTTATCATGTTTAAATTACCTGATCATCTCTGGGACTGTTATCCAGTATTTTTTTTTTATCATGAGAAAAAGTATCTGGGTGCCTTCTAGCTTCCACTTGTATTGCTTTATAAAAAGAAGCTCCTTTGCCTACAAACCACAGTTCAACATTTCCACTTGGCTGATAAATCTAGACTATACTATACAATTAACTTTATTTAAGCAATTAGAGGTATTCACTCATGGACCAGCAAAGATGGCTCAGTGAGTACCTGTTCTTAAGCCTGAAGACCTAAATTCAATCCCTTGGACCTACATGATGGATGAGAAGAACCAAGTCTCCTAAGCTGTTCTTCACCCTCCACAAAGTGCAGTGGCATGTGTGAGTGCTCATGCCACACACACAATGAATATATAGATATTTAAGAAAAAGATGATCTAGTGTGATAGAGAAAAGTTTTGGTTAGAAACAAGATTTAATTTCACCCATTTAGTGATACCAAAGAAATTGAAAAACAGAACAATGAGTTTATGAAGATTCATGGTAGATTATAAACAAAAAAATTATCTGAAGAATACATCTATAATGATTTTAGAAACATTAAAATAAATTCTATATGAATAAATGAATTAGTGAACATGTTATGTTCAGGAGTAGGAAATAAGGTTGTATAATCTACTTTTGATATGGGCTATTATTTCGAAAATATGGAATAAGACAAAAACACAGAAAGATTTTGTAAGTGGAGCCTTACTTTCTGATTTAGTTACCTCCACACAGGCACTAGAGTTAGGCACATGTCTACACAGTACTGTGTACATTAATTCCGGGATTATCTGTGCCATATTTTCACAGGGCTTTTGTTTCACTATTGAGACTTCGACATACCAGCACACTTTACCCAGCTACCTCATATAGACTAAAATCATATTGTCTTATATCCCCAAGATTATGCCTGAATTCCAGTTGTTTTTCACATGGCTGCCTAGATGGTATTGGAAATGAATAGGCTTTAATGCTACTAGGAAATCTAAAAAGAGCATCACAGGAGAGAAAAGCATGGAAGTCTGAACAGTAGACTTGACATTTGTTCTTGTCCTGGCAGAGGATAATGAACAGTGCCTAGATTACGTAGTTACATTTTTACATACATTGTGATTTGCTGGACATGTGATATCAGTGCTCATGCTTTGAGCATAGCATGGATCGCATGACATCAGTCAATGGACGAACATAAATCCCTCTCAAGACAGATGATTCTTCCATCAGAATGTACAATAGCCTCTTAACTGAGTTCTAGCTTTGTTTCATCTTTGTCTACCAGCCATGATGAAAGCCAACATAGAATCGTGTTTCATATCTCCTGTGTAAAAGAATGATGCATTCATTGAGACATTTCTCATACACAAATTGTTCTTTCAGAGTAAAGGTAACTTGATTTAAAACATTCTACCTTTCTTAACCATAAACTTGCTTAAATATTATTTCTAAAAGTCTTTAAGAAAAATAAAAGTAAAAAATACATTTATATTGAGTGGGAATATTTGTCTCTTTTCTTAAATTGATAGGCTTGCATCCAGTAGCACTGGACATGTAGTTAAATATATCCAGTATCTAAATATGTTAGTGTATTTTATTTTACTATATTGCAGTTAAATAAAAAAGAATTTTCTCCAAATCTGTCTAAAAGGTAGTATCCTGTACAGAATGCTTATGGGTCATTACATGTTAAAAGTGATTTAAAAGACAATTTCTATCACATGCATTTTCTCTCTTCCATGCTGTTACCAGACAGAACTAAGAACAACATGATCTCTATGGAGTTGTATCTTCAATTTATTCAACAGTTTGTTTAAACAGAAGCAAGAAAATTGGAAGTTTTAAAATAGCTTTCATAAATAATTTGAAATCAAAGTCGAAATAGAAATGGACTTTTTTCCCACTTCATGTTCAGCTCCAACCCCTCCTTTCTCCCACCCCCTGTCCTTAATTATGTCTTCTATCTGTCTTACTTCTTATTCTCTCTGATAGGATTTTGTGCTTTAAAGGACAACTTTCAAAGAATGATACACAAACCATTTACACAGAATGCAAGGAAACTGGGTATTATTTTATAGTCTATATGTTAAAGTTTAATTATTATTTCAAAATGGTGTTTAGCTATTAAGCTTTTACACAAAATAAATTTAAGAAATGATGCAAGATGGTTTAAATAGGATCCTAAGTATATAATTGTAGTAGAATCTTTATGGGAATAGAATATCTTGGAATTACTATACAAACATCTGGAGCTTTGAGAACATAAGGTAGTCACCAGGTTCGTCTGACACCCAGAGGCCTGATATGCCTTACAGAGGCCATGCTTGCTCCAAATCTGATACTCCAGCATCAGTTTGATTCTGGGTCTTATTTTGGAATGTATATGAGAAAGTGAAAATAAGCAAATTTATGCAGAATGCTGCATTTAACTGCCCAACGGGTTTCCTAGTCTTGGAAACATGGACTGATATTTTAGTTAATTTTTGGAGAAAGATGATAGAAATTGTCACTTCCTGGAAGCAATTTTTGAACTGCAGTCCTTTAGACACTGGGTGCTGATCCGAAAGACCAAGGAGTTCCCAAGCAAGAACACGGAGGAGTACTCTCAAATGCCCCCCCTGCGGTCTCTGTTACATTATAGTGTGTAGTTATGGTGTGATGGCTAAACGCACAAGTCCTGTAGTCAAAAATCTAAATTTGAAAGTCAGCCATTGCTTCTACCCCCTGTGCTTCTCCTCATTTGCTCTGTTTCCTCATTTGTAGGATATGGCATAATGCAAGTGGCTCCCTTGGGTGTTGGCATGGAGATGTGCTAGGTCAATACAGGTGGAGTGCTTAGCACAGTGAACATGATGTGCTGAGGGACTTCCCATTATTATCTTCCAAATGGCTCGTAAAACATCAAAGCTGCACACATTGACGGAACACCCTGTGGTGTTTCTGAGCCTGTATTCATTGTGCAATGTTCAAATCAGGTTGAAAGTCTCTCCTCAAATAATTATGTTTTCATAGTGAAAGCATTTCAATTCTTTCTTCTTCGGTCCCATGAAAGTGTGTAAAATGGTCTGAGAAGCCCTGTTTCACCTGCTTAACCTACGGCTTCCAACCTCACCTGACTTGGTGATCGTCTTTCTCATGTATAGGTCTTCAGAATACTCGTGGGTCAATAATGTGTTTGAAAGCCTGGGGCTCTGAGTTCCTGTTTATGCAGGGGTATGCTGCCCCCAGCTGGACAGAAAACAGAGCCGTTCTCACAGGTGCAAAGAGAGAGAGAGAGAGGAACAAGCTAACAGTTGATGTTAACATTTCTGGTTAGGTTGTGTTTTTAAACAACTTTCAAGGTGTCCTTTAATGAAATATCAGATATAAATGTGGACACTGCAGGCAGAGGGTTTAGCCAAAGATAAGGCTCTAAATTGGTCTCATGAAAACACAGTGGTTTTCAGTTGTGGTTCCTGCACAGAAATCTGTGCACACAAAAGATAAGGGTGTATAATGATAGGTGATCAATAAGCATTTGCAGAATAAATGGCTGGCTAGTGGTTTCTTGACAAAGAGGGACAGAAAGTGATGGAAGCTCAGGAAACTTCTCTGGATTCACGTGACCCTCCAGGTACTCTGAATGTGACCCCTTCCGTTGGGAGGGACCAGCCTTCATTGTCGGAGGACATCAGCTCAACACTGAATGGACTTGTAAAGACTCAAAGGTGCTGAACAGCTAGCTAGAAAATTCAACTAGCAGAAACAGCCAGTCTCACTAAAGCTACACAGACCTATAAGCTGGTTTTTCATTGAAAAGGCACCATGATAAAGTGGAGGGACAGCCATAGCTGCTGCTGCTGCTGCTTCTTCTTCTTCCTCCTCCTCCTCTTCTTCTTCTGCTTCTTCTTCTTTTACATCTTCTTTTGCTTTGCAATTTTTTTTACTTTTTTTTATAAAAATGTCTTTTTTATCCATGTATCCCCCTGCTCCTCCTTCCTTCCCTCCTTCCAGTCCCTCCCAGTCAGTCTTCAGCCTCCCCATCCTCCCATCTCCTCCCCCAAAAGGGCAAGAAGTCCGAAGGTGGGTCAGCTCAGCGTCAGCCATGGCTTCTTAAAACCATCTCAGAGAAGAAGGTCTTCTGAAACCCACCTTACCCTCACACTGTTCTTGCTTTCTCTGGTTCTCTACATCCATCTCTCTCTCTTTTTTTTTATTTGAACGCCAAATATGAGCTCATTTGTTAAGACACTTGGGAATATACATATATTCAGACCAGAGAAAACTGATTGAGAACTAACCTGGGCAGGGAACTTTGAGCATCAACAGTGGATACTGGCCAGTCAGGCAATAGAGAATCCTGCAACAGGACAAAGAGGAGGGTAGTGAGGTATATGTTCTGCCTACTCTTTCCCTGCTGGGTCCTGTTTAAACTGTTTGGCACAGTTTTTAAAAACCTCCCAATAGAACTAGTCAAGTGCTTCATCATTTTATCTCTGCAAAGAGATACCCAATGCACATATACAGTATGTGTAAATGTGATTAGTTAAATACTTTTTCTTTGTAAGAATTTTCACACAGAATTTTTCAAACCCAGAAAAACTTCATTTGTGAGCAAATCAGGTCACTGGAGCCAGGACAACGTGGCACTGGAATGGATTTGGTCCCCTGCCCTGAGTTAGGTAGGTAGCAGATTCTCTGTTTACAGATCTACACATGTGAGCATCTTCTAGACAGGCTGGGAGCACCTCTTCTATCCATGCATGACCACCCACTGCTCAGCATGAGAGCCAAGCCTCAGACAGACACCAAAAGCAGATATCAGCTTTGTAGAGTTTTCTTGTGGAGAAAGTAACTCTCCTAGAGAAAGCTCTGGGCGTAGGGTCACTGAGTGAGGTGTCTACTTATTCCCTGTAACCCAACCAGCTCCCCAGTGTCTGACCTTCCTCTCCCACAGTACAGCTCACACTATGTCACACTAGAAAGAGCAGGCTTGCAGAGAATACCCCACACTCTGAAGCATAGCCTATGTGCTTATTGGGGGATCTTTTCTTCTTTCCTCCAAAGAGAAGGGCCTAAAGCCCTCTTAACACTGAGAGCATCATTGTGGACAAGACTATGGCCTCACTGGCACAGCATAAGCTCTAGGTTTGGTTCCTGTACCATTATCAAGGTGAACAACCCAGAGAAAGTTGCTAACCCTTTCCAAGTTAAAGAATTTTAGTAGAGTGTAGGATGCGTTATGTATCTGTGGGTATGACTAAGAGGATGTGTTTACGAACGTTCATGACACACTCAAATGGTGGTGTCTACTGCAGGTAGAAATATAGAGAGTTCTTGGTAAGTGTCCCTGCACGTGTGGAGCAATTAAAGAGCATCTCCCATATCTATGGATGCTTAATGAGAAGGGACCAAAAGCCCAGCTACCTCTGCAGCATCTCCTGAGATGTCTAAGGCCATCTGGGGATAATGTGTTGCTTCCCCTTGGCTTTAGTCTGGACATGTGACAATTGTAAAGGGTTGCTCTCTGATGGGCCCTGCACTGATTCCTTCATGAGCATTTTTTAGCCTAGTACTCAAGATGTTCTGGGTTGCTACAGTTCCTTCTATGGCCTCCAGTCTCCACATGATGAAGCCAGGGCTTGGCACTGCTGAATGACTTGCCTGAAGCCACATCATCCAGAATCCATCTGACACAGTATGATCTCAGAGCCCAATACTTAACACCTCTGTCATACTACCTCAAAATGTGGTGAAGGACAGTGGAAAAAAAGCCACAGGTTCTGTGGGCCAAGATGGCTTTTGGGTGGAATTGATTAATCAGAAAAGCAACTGATCCGAAGGCTTCAGGCATGTGGCATGTGTTAGAGATGTAGGGGTGTCTTATAGACCAAAGGGTCTCAATTCGGACATCTATAGATGATCTTTAAAAAAAAAAAAAAAACTATGCCTGGACATCACTGAAAGAAATTCTGGGTTACTCTGTGGGGAGGGGGTCTTGGCATAGAGTTTTAAATCTCCCATGCAACTCTAATATGCAGCCAATGGTGTGGTATAGCCTCTCCTCTCCCCTGAAGGTGCCTCTTAGTCACATGGCTTCTTGGAATCCTTTAAGGACTGGGTTTGTTTATCTTGGCGTTTGGTTCACAACTAATTAGATGATTTTCATAGGCTAGGCAATAATACATTGTGTAAATTCTGAGTTGGGACACCACTTTGCATAGAAACATGAGACTTCTCAAGGAGGATATTTTTCTCTGTTTCTGACCATAGTCAAGTTTCCTTTGGAAAATGGAAACATCCAAATATCATTTTTCTGCTAATCATGTATTGAAAAAATTGTCTTAAAACATTGCAAGGCAGCCAACACCATTCAGTAAATTACAGCATGTAACTGGCTTGGACCTCATTAAGCTTGCCCCCCTTGGCCTTATCAAGGGAACAGTCACTTCCCTGTGCAAGCCCTCCTGGGATTAGATTTCTTCAGTTTTCCCTGAAAGGTCAGAGCACCCGCCTTTCCCTGAATCCCTCATCAAGTAGTGATGGTTCAGCCGTTTGTTATCTTCATATGTTGTTCCCAAGAGGATTTGCACTTACAAATTAAAGATGTCTGCAGTTTCAGATAATTTATATTTGGAAAGAAAACAAAATAACTATTTTTGAATGATTGCACTCACAGTGAATCCTGCTGGCCATCCACAGAACCTACCCTGTTTGCCTACCGTCATGATTTTCTGTGTACCTTTTCTTCCTCCTGTGCACCCCACACATGCTCAGCATCCATTTGTGTTCATGTCCCTTTACTTCTGTGCTAATGTCCCTTTGCTCCTCCCAGGGCACTTCTGTCCTTCTCTACCCCATCCCATTCTGGGTGCATGTTCCGGGAACAGCCTGTGTTAATGGCTCCATTGTACTGTGGCTTTCAGAGTGAGTCATTCTGCTGGCTTCCTCCATGACCAGTAGTCTCAGGCTCACAAACTCCCTTATAAATGGATGAAGATACCCAATAGCAAAGCTCTCTTAGGGCCTATGTCCTAATACCATCTTCCCATTCTTCCAGCTCAGGGAAGCACCAACTGTCAGTTGTTGGTGGCCCCTGGGATCTACATGCCCTCTTACTGACTTTCTTGATCTTTGTCTACTATTCAGTCATTTTATTAAAGTCTACTAATTTTATTATTTTTAGAATATGGTCTACTGACCACTGAGATCCTAAGATTTTGTGTGACTCTTATCTCAGTTTCAGGGACTGATGGTGATTGGTCCAATCTATACTCAGTATCAGTTACCAGTGATCAGTTCAGACACCACTGTTAAGGCAATCAACATGCTAAGGCATAGTTTGATAGTGATGTGAGCATCTGATTGCTGTTGGCCAGTGAGTTGGAAAGACAAGGAAAGTGCTTGGCCTCAATGTATGCCATCAGTTACCTTGTAAGCAAAGGACATTGTTGTCACAAAGAAACACACTGCTGAGATAGAGCTCAGAGTAGTGACACTGGACCATGCCTATCAGGGCTATAAGCTTACTATTATAGAAATAAGACATTTACTTAAAGGTTAAACCTTTTTCTGCTTTATTTTATTGGTTTGTGTGTATGACTGTTTTGTGATTGGCCCACAGGAAAACAAGAGCTTCTCCAGTTTTAGACCTATTTCTTATTGATAAAGCAAGAGTTGCAGTTTAGAGCATTTCCTATGCACAGCCTCATTTGGTTTTCTCAGTGATTAAGTCAATGACCATAGTTGTAATAAACATATTAATAATGGTGCCAGGCAGTGTTTCTGAAGTGCTTTCCCTATAAATGTTAATTGTATTCAACCTCACCAAAAGTCTCTCCCAGGTACTATGATTGGCCTGTGGGCATGAGCACAGCCCAGGCACACACTAGCTCCTCGATTCCTATCTCATAATGGAGGGGAAGGCCCATGAGACCTCAAAGGTAAACAAAATGTCATATGTCTCAGAAAGTGGAAACACAGAAGATTTTTCCAATGCTCTTCCCAAGATTATAGTACTAGTAAGCCAGCAAGCAGCTGTCATGATTGGAGTTGGGGAACTCTGATTTTCATGGACTGGTCTAACTGCCTGAAAGTTGTGAGGACAGTTCTAGGGTTGTAGCTTTCATGAGTTATTAGGCTTGTCTGGATGAGCTTTTTGATGATGCAGCTGCTGTTCTGAGTCATCTCTGCTCTATAAATAAACCCTCACCCATACTCCTGTTAGTAGCCCCAATAAAAACTCATTGCTTTGCCAGGCTGGCTTTGGTGTGATCATTGCTCTATTGAAGTAAGTAGATATATGTGTGTTGTATCTCCCCAAGGAAAGTTTGTCATATACTCACCATTTCTGCAGTTCCAATATAAAAAATCAATTGTTTAATAATGTGATTTTTCCATGAGAATAATGGTTCTTTTTCATTATTTATTCTTGTTTTGTGTGTAGGAGTGTTTCCCTGCATATGTAACATGTGTGTGTGGTGCCTGTGGAGGCCAGAAGAGGACATCCCTGGACCTGGAGTTTCAGGGGCTTGTGAACTACCACGTGGGTTCTGGGAACTAAACATGGATCCTCTGAAAGAATAACCAGTGCTTTTAGTAGCAGAGTCACCACAGCATCTTTAGGGGGGAAAAAAAGGTAATATACAAGGAAGTTCATAAGGCAACCAGCTTTGCTGGCATGAAAACTTCTAAACAGTTGCAGGAGCTCACTTTGAGTAGTTCCTCCAAGGTTCAGGCTTTAAGGAAAGGTTCAAAACGTCCTATGTCAAATTCCACTGTGTCTCCTCACACAACGGAACCTTCTTGATCCTTCTCTCCTACAGTCTAATTGACTAAGACATGTCACTGAGATTATCTAAATAGAAACCGGGCATCTTTGCTGCCTCCATTTGATTCACCTCAGTGTTTTATCCAGTTAAACTCTGTTTCCTTCTAGAAAACTGCACAGTAAGACCCAACACCCTTTCCAAGGTGAACAGGTTCCTCACGACACCTGTACCTATAGAATAGAATGGTCTCCTATTTCTGTCAGGTGTTTAATGTTACATCTGGTCTTCTGCAAAGTGGCAATACATGGTATTTACACAGACCTTTGGACTTCCTAACAAGCTCTCTCACTTGCCTATAGTGGCTGCAATAAGGACCCTAGAACCAACAATTCTAAGAAATGTTTATTAAACCATGTGTTATACAATGTCTTCTGAACTGACTTCAGTCATGAGTGTTGTGCTCTTAGATGATGTGGTCATTTTTCAGCTTCAGGATCTATAAATTCCATTGTGCTATGTGGCCGCTATGGGTCTCTCATAAATGATGCCGTTGGTGTAAATAGAAAAAGTAAGGACTAACATGTACTTTGAATGCACTGTCTTATTTAATTCCTACCAAAAATCTGCTAAGATGTGTGTATATGTGTGTGTGTGCGTGTATGTATGTATATATGCATAGTTGGTAACATATCATTTAGTAAAATAGGCAGGATGTAAACCTAGGCTTTCTCTAAACCACACAGGCTAGTATTAGAATGATTTCCTCCCCCCCCCCTCCAGGTGCGAATGAATAGGGGATCTCAGTTTGCAACTGTCTCTGTATCTGGGGTTATAGTGTAGCATGTGTACTAGCCATGTTTGTACGCCACAGACTCTTAGGGAAGATAAGGTCTGCCTGTCAAAAGCCTATGTGACTATAGCTTTGGCAGTATTTATTTAGGGGACAGATGATCAGTTGCTCTATTGAACTGCTGTAGAAAATCCACGATAAGCTATAGAATGGACTGGTAGCCAAGAAAGTGCATATTGATTTTGTAGTTGATTAACAGCTAGGAGTGGCAGTCCTGTGGTTCCCTTGGAAACATGGAACTATGCAAAAGAGATGTGAATTATCTAAATGGAGAAAGAAAAAAGGAAACATGAAAATTAATCATTTTCATAGATAAGAGTTTATGGATATGAATCTTGAAAGCAAAGCGTTCAGGAGCTTGTGTGAGCAACATATGACATCATCATCATGGCCACCACAATCTTTGTCATTCCTGCTGCCATTGTGCCACTGCTGCCTCTGTCTTAAGGCAAAGGTCATCACTACTGAAGAAAGGAAAGTGGGAAGAAATATAGGGCAAGAATGGCAACGGTTAGTTAAGGAATGACTATGAGCAGCTGAGCTCCGTATCATGAGTGAAACTTGGGAGCTAGTGAAAAAATGTGTCTGTCAGCACTTTCCAGGTTTGTTCTCACTGATGCGGGAATGTCTTTCTATATGTTGTGAATAAAGGACTTTTTTGGCCATGGCAGACACCGTAGAGGTAGGCAGAGGAATCAGAGCGTAGGTACAAGGAAGAGGGTGGAGTCTGAGACAGATTAAGTCAGATGCCCAAAAAAGAAACATGTAAGGAACACAGGTGAGCCATGGGCCACAGGGCAGACCGATTAATGGAAATAGGTTGAGTTAAGATGAAAGAGCGAGCTAGCAATGTGCCTGAGCCATAGGCCAAACAGCATGAAGTTAATATGAGCGGCTGAGTCATTTTGGGGGGTCTAAGCAGCGGTGGGCAGCTAAGAGGTCTGGGACTACAGGTCTGTGGGTCTGGACCTCTGGCCGGATAGGACAGAGAAACCAAATTATAACATTCTCACAGCTTCCTCTGCCACTTAATTCGAATTTCCCTGGGCAGGGCTAGTGATTAAGACTGAAGACAATTAGCATTCTCCTAAACTCTGCATGTGCTCACTCCCCTTCTCACACCTGTGCAGTTGGGTGTATTGTGTTCCCTTTACTGATGAAGAAGACAATAGGAAAGAAAGAAATTGCCTGAGAAAACCAGGGCTCAGCCTTTGTGACTTCCTTGCTTAATTAGTATGTTCTGCTGTCTCCCCAGTCAGCAAAGTTTGAAATACACTTCTGAGTAGACTGCAGCACTCTGCAGTGCTGAGAAATGCCTTTAAAATGAAAGCGTAGTGCACACAGCCAATCCAGGACAACTGACAGAGCAAAATCCCTACTTGCTTTGGGTTAAAACACACACACATGCACACACACACACACACACACACACACACACACACACACACACACATCACATACCATACATACACATACACACCATACACACACACATACATACATACACACACATACACACACTCACACATATACACACACATACATACACACATATACACACATGCACACACATATACACACAAACACACATATACATACATATACACACATACATACACATATACATACATATACACACATACATACACACACATAAGCAAGTACACATATACACACATATATACACACACACATCACATACCAAACACACACCATACATACACATACACACCATACACACATATACACACACATGCACACACATATACACACACAAACACACATATACATACATATACACACATACATACACACACATAAGCAAGTACACATATACACACATATACACAAACAGATACACACACATATACATACATATACACACATACACACATACACACACTCACACACATATACACATATACACACACATATATACACACACACACTCATACACGCATGCACACACTATAGGAAGTGGGAAAGATTCTTTGGGTAAACACATATCAGATGACAAGAACAGAACACCTAAAAGAACCAGCCTAGCAAGGCCTCCAGCAAGAAACCCATTTAACACATTAATTACACAAATGATGAATCCCAAAGCCCTAATGTCCTCTTCTAGTATTATCTGTTCTCATCCCTTAATATCTCATAACTGGAATTAATTTCAACATGAATTTTGAAAGAGACAAATGATAGTATAAGGCAAAGAAAGAAAGCTTCCAGCTTGGTTCTCAGTCACAGTGACCACTATCCACATTCTCGATGCTAGCTTTCACTTCTATGAGCTATACATACAAGCTGCTGCTATCTTTTTAAAACTGAAAATTGGATCTTTTCTTCATTGTGTATGTGCTGAGCTTTTTAGTCAGAATTTATATATACAATATGCATTACATAAACTATAATTTGTCTAAACAGCCTCTTCCTGGTGGACACTTGTTTCAATATACTTCCTAATATAACACATAAGCTTCCTTTTATAGTGGGTGGTAGCTTGATACAGAGACCAAAGTGCTGAGTCTAAGTGTATGTGAGTGCTAAGCTATATGGGTGGATGGCCTAGATCAACCTCTCCCTACCCGAAGCTTAGGGACTACAGAAGAGGATGTAGAAAGAATGTAAGAGCCAGTGAATGGGACACTGCTCTACTTTCATTCTGTCTCTCTGATGAAACATTCTGACCCAAAGAAATCTGGGGAGGGCAGAGTTTATTCCAGCTTACACTTTTAGGTAATCAGTCATTGAGAGCAGCCAATGGGCAACTTAGGACTCACAGCAGAACCAGTAGAGTAATGATGCTCTTCTAGTTTGCTTGGCTAGCTCACACAACTGAGGTTCACCTGTCTAGGACTGGGCCCCCCTCCATCAATTAGCAATCATGACAATATCCCACAGGCTTGTTCACAGGCCATCTGACAGAGTCAATACTTGATTTGAGGTTTCTCTTCCTAGGTAATGCTAGGTTGTGTGCAGTTGTCAATAAAAACTAAATAGGGAAGAAGGAGAGCTGTGAAATGACGTGGCCACTGCCCACATAGACTCACAACAACTATGGTTATCTACACAAGACTTGAACAACCCAATCAAAATTACAGCATAAATGGAGACAGAGCCCTTGGGGCATCAACCATAGTTGAGTTATTGATAATTGATGGCTGTTCATGGAGCAAGTTACTCTTCTTTGGAGATGAAGGTGGTGGTAGTTGTTCATGCTCCGATAGATGACTCATACACATGCACATATTGGTTCCTTTTGAATTGGACTCAGAGTATTTTTAGCAACAATTAAAAAGAGGGCATGAGTATGGGAGTTGACAGGGTTGAGAGCCCTAGGAGTTGGGGGAAGATAGTGACTATGATTAAAATATATCATATAAATACATGATGTTTTCAAAAAGTAAATAATATTAACTTGAAAAGAAAAGAAAGGGAGTAGAGGATTGTGGAGACCTTCCAATGGATGCTAAAATGTGGATATTGAGAAGAGCAATATCAAATAGACAGGGCTTCTTCCACAAACAGGTGGGCAAGGAAGGGCAAAGTGAAAGGGAAGAGAGAGGACTGGAGGAGTTAGAGATTAACTCCACCTTAGACAGTCAGAATGATTCAATCCATGAGCTCCAGGTTCAGTGAGAGACCCTGCCTCAGAAAATGAGGTGGAAAGTAATTGAAGAAAACATTCAATTTTGACTTCTTGCCACCACATGAGCACACATACATACAACCACACTAACGCAAACATATACAACTTATTCTGTCTGCCTGCCTGTCTGTCTATCCATCCATCCATCCATCCATCCATCCATCCATCCATCCATCCATCCATCTATCTATCTATCTATCTATCTATCTATCTATCTATCTATCTATCTATCTATCTATCTATCTATCTATCTATCTCTGTCTCTATATCTCTACTGTGTGGAGGGCTCTGACACATCTCTCTTTCATCACTTCCTTTCTTGGAAATAAACAAGACCACAAAGGAGGCAGGCCTGGCCTCTTTTCAACAAGTCATCTCAATACCCCATCACCCCCGAGGTAAAAGCAGTGGCTTTGTCTGTAATATCTCTAGTCCTCTAGCTGCCTTTTCTGTTGAATGTCCCAGTAGATTGTCACTTGTCATATGAGGGTATGAATACTGCAAACATTGCCCTTCATGGGCAATTTCTTCTTGGGCACTTTGGCTTTGAAACATCGTGTGCCTCCTAGCTCAAGACTGGACTTCAGTAACTCAGAAAACACCTAGAGTTGGGTAGAAAATTATGTAACTAGCGAAAGATGGATACATCCACGTGATGCTTATTCTAGAAGTTAGAAGAGGAGACAGATTCATAGTACAAGGAAGGGGAGAGGGAGCTCTCCATGGTGCTGGCCATATTTGTCCCATGGGTGCCCTGGTCCCACCTTCTGCAACCTCTGGATGGAGCCTGGAACTACAGTACTCAGCCCTTTGTGTATTTTGTAATCATATATTTTTCTTACCTTCTAGTTTAGCACTTAATATATTTTGCTAGTATATGTATATGTATATGTATATGTATATGTATATGTATATGTATATATATAAATGTTTTGAAAATATTTTTATTCTATAGGCTGCCTTTCCACTCTGTTGATGGTCTTGTTACAATTAAAATCTTTAATCCATTTTGAATTTCTTTTCATATACAATATGAGATAAAATCTCAGCTTCTTTCTTCTGTATATGTATATTTAACTTCTCCAATGCTATTTTAAAAAGCTTGTATTTTCCTTCTTGGAATAGTTGTAGCAAATTTGTCAAAAATCAGCCGATCATAAATGTGGGTTTGCTTTCTGGATCCACATTCTGTTCCATTTGTCTATATGTGTTTTTCACAAGATAATACCATGGCATTTTGATTATTAAGATTTATAGAACATTATGAGATCAAATAGTACAATGCCTCAAGCTTTATTCCTTTTTGCTCAATATTTCCTTAGCTAATGAGGACCTTTGAATGAATTTTAAATTTTAATTTTCTAATTCTGCTAAAAGATCAGTGGAATTTTGACAGGTGTTTCATTACATCTGTTAATCACTTTAGATTAGATTAACATTTTTAATTAATTTTTGTTGGTTCCATTCAATGTACTTTAATCATATTCATCTGCTCTCCTCTCCAACAACTTCTTCCTGGTCCAGGTCCATCTCCTCTACTTCTCCTTCCAACTTCATGGTCTATTTATTTTTTTTAATATCCACAAAATCCATTTGTGCTACCCATATAGTACTGGCTGTGGAGGAGGGAAACATCTTTAGATGGATTTTTAAACAATATCATTTATTCTAATCCATGAACATAGGATATATCCATTTGTGTGTTTCTTCTTTCATTTTTGTATCCTGGATTACAGGGCAGAGAGATAGGTTGGTGGGTAAAGTTCATAATGTGTAAGTATGAAGACCTTAGTTTTGATTCCCATCACTCAAGAGGAAGGTCAGCCGCAACTTCATTCACTTGTAATTCCAGCATGGAGGAGTGGAGACCAAGGATCATGGACTACTTGGCTAGCCATTATAAACAAACAATAGGCTAAAGGTTCAATGAGAGACTCTGCCTCAAAAAATAAGGTGGAGAATATTAGATGGAGATACATAGCATTGATTTCTGACCTTCAGATGAGCAACCACAGGCACACACATCTGCACATGCATACATAACACATGCACAATGACACTAATAAAATAAAAAATAAATAAGTAGATAAGTAAATATAATGTAAAACAAAGAATAATCTGAGGATGTCAAAAGTTATGAGATCAGGATCAGGTGGCCATGTCTGTAGTATGCAGCATACTATACATAAATAAAGCACACAGAATGTTTTATATAATGATCTAAAACTTTATTGATTGTAATTATCTTGATAGAGTCTCAAATCAGAGGAAATTTACATAGGCAGGATAAGGAAACAGTTCTTAGAGTCATAATGAATGAACATACCATGAATGAAGCTAAGCCTCACACATTGAGATCTGTACTTAATGGAATAATTTATTCCTGAGAATAGTCTTATGTTTCACACTCAGCCATATGTATGTATGTATGTATGTATGTATGTATGTATGTATGTATGTATGCATGTATATAAAATATTACATTAAGGCTTACCTTGCAGGCAAAAACAAATAAATGAATCCTGATGATAATGGTCACAAATTTTGGTAAATGTTAATGAGAGGTGAGAAATTACATTTTAAACTAAATTGAAGATATGAGATATTTAAATCAAATATATGATTCTGAAATGTCTGTCCCTGGGAGGGTTTAATATATTTTAATTTAAGATAATTTTTTATTTATTTGGTGATGTTCCACTGTGTTAGCAGAAGTAATAAAAGACAACAATTCAAATTAAAGTTTTTCTTTTTCAGATGAAAGGAAGAAGTTATTATATTTCTGTCAATAGATTTTTAGTTGACCTCTCAATTTCTTCCCATGACATCATTTTCTGTTCATGTCTTTATTTTCTGTAGGGCATTGCAAAGGATTCCAACCTCACCTACAAAGAAAAACAACACAAAGTAGAGCCAAATGTTAATAAATTCAAAGCCCAATAGTGTCACTGGGATGCATCACCCCAAACTTCAGAGTGCTTATAGCTTAGTTACAGAGTCAATACTAGCCAAGGTCCAGTGTATATAATGAGTGCTAGGGTTGTCTGTATAATTTGCTCCCCCCCCCCTTTCACAAGATGTTTCCTGAAGCTAACAGGGTTTTTCTAAGCAACAGGTTTTCCAAGGAAATTCCTAGGTCTGTATGCTATTTTTGACATATCATCCTTAACAGCTTCAAGACTAAGCTGCTAAACCTATGGGAATAGCGTTCATTAAGTCTCCCATGTCAGAATCACCTGAGTTCCCAAGACTTTCACAAATTTAGGAAGTTTAGTTTGGTACTTTTTTTCCAGCAATTGTGATGGTTTGAGTAGGGATAGCTCCCATAGGCTCAAATATTTAATGAGTGGTCATTGGGGAATGGCTATGCTTGAGAAGTATTAGGAGGTATATATTATTGGAGGTGGTGTGGTCTTGTTGAAGCAAGCATGTGTCTGGGAATGGATTTTGAGATTTCAGAAGCCCATGCCAGGCCCAGTGGCTCACTATCTGTTCCTGCTGCCTGTATATCTGGTTATAGAACTCTCAGATACTTCTCCAGCACCATGTCTGCCTGCCTGCCATTCTGATAATGGAAATTTTAAAAAACTAATTAAAATACCCACAAACTCTTCCTAAAATATCTGGATTTATATATGGGGCCATTATATTTCATGAATTAGAGTGTTTTAATGGCATATACAAAGTTTTTGTGCTCTTGTAAAAACATGATTTATTTATAGAAAACAACTTTTAGTGATTCCCTACAGTCATGTTTTACCAATTCATTCAAAACCTCTTAATGTAATCCTTATGAATAAGGTGAGGTTCTAGGGACTTGACGGAGGACATAATGTTTAGTGCTGTTCACAGAAAGTAAACAATTCTAAAATGGTATAATTTTCTGAGAGGAAGATCTGCAAGAATATAAACACATAGGCACCACATACAAACCAGTCATCCTACAAGAAGAAGTGTCAATGGAAGTCATATAAGATGAACTGGCTTTGGACAGCTCACATAGGCATGGAAGAAGAATATTTTAAGTGGAAAGGATGCCATGGGAGAAAGTCAGGAGGAGAGTGTGCAGGAACCAGAAGCTGATATATTGCTAAAAGGTAATGTCAGTGGTCATAGAGAACCAGGTGTGAATAAGATAACCAGAAATGTTTCTAGAGGAACTGTTGTAATATTCACCACCATGGGAGAATAGAAGGCCAGCAGCAATATGTGAACCAGTGAAGCAGGCAGGATTTAGTTCTGAGTATGTGAGATTGCAGGCTGGGTGATATCACCTGACATTTAGAAGAAAAGGGGCAGGAAGGCAAATGATGAGAGAACCTGAGACAGAACCTGGATGTGAGAAGGTGGTATTGTGGAAGAGAGGGGATTGGATACCAAAGGTCAAAGACAAAGGAGCAGGTCAGGCAATTTACATAGTTTTTTTTCCTCCAACAACCCTATGGTATATGTGAAGTTTATTTTGACCCTGTAGGAAAGGTCAGAAGATGCACCTCTATCCTGGGAAAGAAGGTCGTCCCAGAAGCTGTGAGTTACTTACTGTTGATGGAGTCAGCCAAGATCTTCAACTGCTGAGTGTTGTCCAGGACCTCAATTCTTTGAGTGTAGGGGTCATAGCGAACCGAGAAGGGTCGAGGAATTGTGGAAGCAAAGGCCCTAAAAACCAACACCAAAGGCCCACGTGAAGGGCACCATTTAGAGAGAGGTTGTCCCAAAGGAACTGAGTGGCATTGTCTTTGTTATAAGCCCTGAACTTCCTAGAACAGCAACTTGGGAAGCAGGGGTTAAGTGAGAAATACAATGAATGGGGTCAGCTGGGGAAGCCTTTGCTTATGTGTGTGTGTGTGTGTGTGTGTGTGTGTGTGTGTGTGTGTGTGTGTGTGTGTGTGTGTATGTGTGTGTAAAAGCACAATATACATATTAAATAAGATAAATGAGAAAATGAAACCTAGCCACAGAACATGATGAAAAAAATATCTAAGATACTTGACAATCAATGCAAACAGAAACACAGCTCTGGACAATTGAATAAAACATTGTAGTGACATGGATCAGGTGTCTGATATGAACCTAGGACCACATTAAATTTTAACTGCTCTAACAATCTTTAAAATATCATTAATACTTTACAAAAGCCCTACGAATCAAGTGATGTAATTACCCCTATTTTACAAATGAGAAGTCTGTGCCTTGGGAAACTGAGTGCCTTGGCCATTAATGTCCGTTACAGCTCTGTGAAGGAACCCAAGCACCCTGATTCTGATCTGGGTGCTTTCTCACCTTCCCTAAGCATGATTCCTAGTTCTTAGGAATCTCCCCTGAGGGTCTTCATGAGGAGCATTCATCAATATAAATAACAAGACACTCCAAAGACACCTTGGATTTTACTTCTGTGTTAACCTATGATCAACATAAAAGTGGTTGTATTAAAAATGACAGTGATCAGAACAGGCAGTGAGTCACCCCAGGTTTGGCCAAAGCTGCACCCTAAGTTTTCCAAGTCAAGCTTTCTGTGTTCTTGTCAGTTACAGCCCTGTGACCACAGGCAACCTTCTCTGTTCCTCACATTCTTTATTCTTTTGTAAGATTAGGTTAGTAACGGTCTTCAGCTCCAAAGGACATGATAAGAATGTCATGCTACTTGAGTTTTTAAGTCTATCTTTTTACAGGCCCTCTCTGAAAGGAGCTTTTAACCCAGGTGGTGCCATGTCTCACATGATGCACATCTGTGATTTTGACTACTCTATGTCTCTTCCCCTCTCTCCTTCCCCTCACTTGACTTTGGAGAATGCCATCACACCTCACTGGATGTATCTCAGTTGATCAGTCAGTCTTCAGCCTGCTTTCTGAAATCTCACCTCACTTTCTCCTTGGCATCACTGAAACTCTCTGCCACATAGTATAAGGGCTGGAACTCTGTGACACTGTACTCTTGAGAGGATGTCTTCTGTAGGTCCAGGGGCAGGAGCTTCGGTTTTTCTGATAAACAGTACTACAGGGATCCAGTGAAAAGCTCACAGTTAAGTCAGGGCTTGTGCTCCCGCATGCATCCCATAGTCCATCTGCCAAGCTTGCCTCATCTCCCCATTTCCCTATCCCAGTGAAAATTCAGCAAACTGCATTATTTAGCATGTACTAGATTGAATTCTTCATAGCTCATCTAAAACCCACAGTTAACAAGAAAGGAAACAATTCATTTCAAACACTTTCTAACAAAGAATGAGGTAGACATCATATTTCTCAACATACATTTGCATACTTAACAAAGTTGTATGTTGTATGTCTAGGTCAGCTTGGGCTCAGGAGGCCTCTTCTTCACAGAGTCCTGTTGACTTACACTTGAGCTTCTATCTCTAACAACACAGTTATGGCCAAATCACAACTGCTAAGGTACCAATTGCCTAAGGAGGTTACCTCTAATTATGCTAATAACCGATCAGCAAAGCCACGAAGGTGATAAGAATCCTCAATATCTTCGCTTCTAAGTACCCAGACATGGTTTCTGTTAAACTCATACCTGTAATTCCCCAAAGGATGATAGGAGTCCAGCACCATAAGCCTTTATGGAATCTCCTTCTTTGCAGAGCCCAAATTCCACGGTAAACCAGTAAATCTGAAACAGAAAGCAAGCAAAAGACACTTAAAGGGTTGAGCAAGGCATCAGGTACCCAAAAAACCAGGACATGTCAAGTAGGTAGGAGTCTTCTGAATTAACGTGACCTAGCATCACTTCTGTGTCCCATGCTTTCTTATGTCAAGTCACCTGTTTAACCAGGGGTGGATGAGTCATGGTGTGATAAGACATGTTAGAATGTGCTAGAATCTCCTAAAGACATCCCTAGCAACTTTCTCTCTGTGTGACAGAAACTTCTCTATGAATTTTACTTTTCTGTCTGTGGCACAACATGGAATGATATATTCCTAAGATATTATGATAGTAGGGAGGTTAACCTGGTAATTTTGTCAAGGAACAGAAATGAGTGGTTAAGAGATTGGATAGTGAGCGAGTCCATGAGGTACATACTCCATTTTCTATGCAAAACCATGGGTACTGTTGAAGTCAACTGCTGTATGTGCCTTTCTCAATAATCATACCCTTTCTTCAAGTACTTCCTAGACCAGCATGTCTTTGATATTTGACCTAGGTAACAGTCTTGGAGTTCTGGCACCAAGAGAAGACCAGAGCTCAGTGAGATGTTGGAGATGGCTACCATCTTGGAAAAATGGGGATAGGTTAACAGTTATGTCTCCTTGTTAGACTACAGAACATTAAGTCCAAGAAAGTCATCAGAACCTAGTCAATATGACTTCATCAAATACAGCAAGTCTTTAACCTATAAAGTTATGGCAACATGCTTATAGTGATACATAAAATCAAGGGCAAAGAAAAAGCCCAGGTCTGTTCCCAGTCAAGTATAGTAATTTGGTGGGTTCTCTCATTATCAGCATATCAATACAGTGGGTCCTTTTGTCATCAGTGAAGGACATAACGAGGAACCCTGGGTTCTAAGACTTCACTCCATATAAATAATAAATTCTATCCACTTTTACTAAAACCCCTTGGAAAGCTGTTTCTCTAAGATACCTAAAATGTAAAAACTCACTTTCACATAAATTTAACTATTTAGACCCACATGAAACACTTCTGTGATGGACAGTAAACTTTTATGCCCATTTTTAGAGATAAAGAAACAAAAGCCACTTGCCCTGAAATCCAGAGCAAACACCTAGTCAGCAACCAGCACCTAGAAGTGTTTAGCCTTGATGAAGGAAGCAGTATATAAACAGGTAGTGAGCCACACCTCAATGGTAGTCTTGCCTCCACTGTAGTTTTTGATTTAACACAATTTTTTGGTTTTTAATCTCCCAGACTGGGCATATAAGAAACATTGTCCTATACTAGAACAGGAATAAACTGGAACTGTAAAATGTGAGGAAGGATGCCAATGGTGCAGATGTGGTGTTTCCATAGCTCCAGAGTGTGCATGGTCCCTGCTTCTTGTGTGAGAGAAAATGTTTGTCAAGAATGTGAATCCTGGTCCCACTTTCACCTTCTGTCTGCGACACACCCTAAGGCTAGCTCTAATGCATACATAGAGAGGTAAATATTTGCTGGACAGAGTATAAATTCATCCAGTTCATGGCACACTTTGGACCTAAGGATTTCCAGGGCTGTTATAACAGCTTGTTGGTGTTTTCCGGGAGATACTGTTAAAAGGTGTGTGGAAATATCCATATACAAGCTCTCTTAAAAATCTAGCCCCTTAAAGAAAAATAAAAATGTGAAATTTTATTCATGTGAATGCAACTTAGCACATTTTTATCATTATTTCAAATAGCCTCACTGCCAGGGAGAGAAGAAATCTTCAGAGAATTGAAGACCACAGTCTACAGCATTCCCATAATCCCTCCATGCATGAATAAGAGAAACTTACTGTGGCCAGTTTCTCGATGTATTCATCAGGTGCACCCAGAGAAGCAAGGCCAATTTCCTGTGTGTGGAAAAACAGAGTCACTGGCACAGCCCATATTAAGATTTTTCCCTCAGAGCCAACCTGGTACTCAATCATGGGCAGGTAATGCATGACTAAGCAAGCACCTTCTGAAAGGCCCAGGTTGGCCTTGAATATTTTTAGAAGTCCACCCTGACTGGGCCATATAGCACAGAGGCACAGACCTCAGTAGCAGAGAAATGTGTCACAAATACTTGGTTCCTTTGTATTTACTTTACAAAAAGGAATAATAAGGTAGCTTGTACATGGTTGCACATCACTTAAAAAACATCATTTGTTGACAGAAGCCCAGTGTTGAGGGGAAGGGAGGGAGAGAGAGAGGAAATGAGAAAAACTTTTCTGGGTTATGGAATGAGTCTTAATCCAATACCTTGAAAACACCAAGGAAAGACTGCAGGGGAGGGATTGCATCATTCCAGACATTCACATAGCCTGAGAGTCTGAAGTGCCATGGCTCACTCCTTACAGCCTCAGCTGCAAAGTTCCTCAAGTGGTCTCTTTGACTCTTTAATAGCACCCTACTTTATTTCTGTGTGTCTTTCCAAGCATATGCATTGATCCACTCCAATTATGTGTATTAAATGTCCTTTGTGCCAGGAAATACACAAAACTAGCAAGTACACTTGACCTTGTCATTTATAGTGAAAAAAAATGCACAGTTGTTAATATATGCATAGGTATGCAAAAAATTGTCAAGGGCTTATAAGAAAACAAACTTAATGGGGGAGAGACAAAGAGGATTGGGAGCTGCAAGGAGTCTGGGAAGGCTGAATAATTAATTTCAGATCCTGGAAAATGTCATCAAGAAGGTAGTGCTTTGGAAAAGACCTGAATATTATTGGTTCACTGATGATGAGGCGAGAGATACTGTAAAGCAAACAGCAAGCATCAAGCAAGAGGGAGCACTTTCTAGGCAAGGGATGTGTGTGCTGCTTCAGGAGCAAAGAGGGAAGAATGAGCTCCGCTAGAGCATGCTGAGAGTGTTGGTAGGTAATGCTGAAAAGCCCACGTGTGATCATATGGACTTTATGTTTTTAGACATTTAAGGACCTGGGGTTTTTTTTTTTTTCAGTAAAATGAAAATCTATTTTAGGATTTTTTATAACTTTAATCGGTTTTCTTCTTTGATAATTTCATACATGAATATAAATTATCTTGGAGTGGACATTATATATGTCATCAAAGACTTACTCTAACTACTCAGTAAGAATAGACTGTAGGAGTCACGGGCAAGGGCAGGATATCAGGAAAGAAGCTGCTGAGAACAAGTGAGGAATGATAGTGGCTGAGGTCATATTAGTCCCCAGACGTGTTTTTTGTTTGAGTAAAAGCCAAAGAATGGAATTGCCATGGACTCAGACAAGGAAATCTATGGGCGCAGAAGCTTTGAGGAAGATTGAAAATTTAACTTGGGGCAGGAATACAGAAATGTCTAACCAACATCAAGTGGGTGGAGATTCTGAGTCCATGGTTCATATGTAAACCTGAATTTGGCATTGAAATCTAAGTCAAGGACATGAATGTTCAATATTATATTAGAGACAGTATTCACAGTCACAAGATTGGTTAAGCTCATCAAAGGAATGGGTTAGGACAGGGAGAAGAACCAGAATTTTTGTCTATCTTGAAGCCAGAGACTACATGCTCTGTATCACTATAGCCCCCTTTAGTCTCCACTAGGAGGCTGGCCTACATTGTCTGTATAAAAATTACTGTCTGATTTAGGGCAAATAAAATTCAGATAGAGTCTAGTCTAACTCTACTATTCCATGTCTCCTCCATCTCCACCCTCATTCTACTCTATTCCTAGATATGCCAGTCCTGAGTTTAACAGAACCTACTGATAAACTGAGGTCAAATCCCTGCCCTTTTCTCTTGACATCATTTTTTTAAAAAAAATAGGCTAGCCTCAAACTGACTATATAGGCAAAGATAGACTTGAATTCCAGATTGTGCTTTTTCCATCTTCCAAATGCTGGGATTACAGGTGTGTGCCACAACACCTACTATCTGTCATCATTTATTTTTACAAGCCAAAAGCTTGACTAACACAAGGGTTCCCAATATCCCTGTGTGCTCCATCAACACCCCGCGTTGCCCTACAGTGATAAGAAACTTCTGCCTATAAATCAAAACAAAATGTTCTCATGGAACAACTCCTAGCCTTGGGAACATCCATGTCAAAGCTGAATGTGTCAAACAAATGATCATGCAATGTCTGCTGACGTTAGTTGTCCCCTCCTCTCCAGGGTTACCCAAATGCAAGGAAGGTTGCCATCTGCTTTACAGCTAGACAGAATATCTCTGGTGTCAAGAATTCAAGGTTCCTATTCTCCAAGGAGAAGGCTTCTAATTCTCCTGTCATAATAACAAGTCCCTGTTTTAAAATTGTCTTGAGCAATCAGCACCATCTTGGCAGCCATAACTACACGATTGGCAATAACACTTCCACAGTTAAAGTTCACCAGACACTCCCACTTCTAAAGCCCAATGGTTTCTGGGCTCCATTCTCAAAACCTCCTGTGGAAGTAGCAAGTGTTTTTGTTTGGAGAGCCTAAGTTTTCTAAGAAGTCAAGAAATCAGTTGAACATTTTATGTGGCTTATTTCAAATATCAAGTGGCAACATCATTGTTCCACAGGGGAAGCACTTCCTGAAGCTAATGAAAAGTGAAGAGTCGCACACGATGTCATTACTCTCAAATTCCTGCTTGGAGCAGCATCCACTCAAAAGTCATCCTTTGATCATCTAGTGAGAAAGAAGGCTAGTAAGGAAGGCAGTTTATGAATCCAGATCCATGGAAACTGAGGCATAGGGCCCCGGTGCTGTAGCAGAGAGACATTGGACACTTTCTTTTATCTCTGTGTTTTCTTCTTTCTCTAGTCAAGTATACATAAGATCATTAGCATTGGGCTCCTGGCAAACGTCGTCTTATCTAGTTCAAGTGTACCTACACATGACTTCCTGGCAAGATAGAAAATGACAAAGTCCTAAAAAGAGTACTGGGTAGAAAGTATTAAGCAAATTTGAAAGTAGCTGAGTTGAGATTAGAGATGCAATCATCAGTGGGACGGCTCTTAGTGTACACCTGACAAGATCATTGAGATTAGCAAATTGAGCCTAGGCATGTCAGAGGATGATCAATCATCAGCCCCAGGCTGCAGTTCTTAGAATTAGTGTTCAGCCTGATCCACAGAACCACACACCCCTCTCAGTACTATTTATGTAGAATTATAGAATTATATCGTGTTTCCACCCTTACAGAGCACCGACAGCCCCTTTGTCAGGATTAAATCATTTCAGCAATGTAGTCGCAACCATGTGACCAAGTCTTCCTTCCTTACCTGGGAAAACTGGGCAAAGCTGCGATCTGAAAACAAGGGGACATGTCCCAACAGCTCATGGCAAATGTCACTAAAACAGAAAGGACAACATTTAGAGGAGAAGCAGGTTAAGCTGAGTTAGACTCGATCTTTATATGATGAATGGACGGGAAGAAATAGCTCATTGGGACCTGGGACTTTACTCTCAAAAATAAGTTCTGTGCTGAACAAAGAAAGGATCTCTTGAAATAAAGTATTAAGGAAAAGGAAGAAAAGGAAAGAAAAGAAAAGAGAAACAGAGCCATCAGTGATGTGGGAATGTCTTTCTGTATGCTGTACATATCAATCTTTAAATAAAGGAGCTGTTTTGGCCATGGCAGACACCGTAGAAGAAGTAGGTGGGGAATCAGAATATTAGAAGGAAGGCAGAGTCAGACAGAGATGGAGCCAGCTGCCAAAGAAGAAACATGTAAGGAGCACAAGTGAGCCGCAGGCCATGTGGCAGACAGATTAATGGAAATAGATTAGGATGAAAGAGCAAGCTAGCAATGTGCCTAAGCCATAGCCCAAATAGCATGAAACTAATATAAGTGTCTGAGTCATTTTTGGGAGCCAAAGCAGCGGCAGGCGGCTAAGGGGTCTGGGATGGCAGATCTGTGGGTCTGGACCTCTGGGTGCCCGGGGCCAAAAATTCATATTGTAACACATCAGGAGTCCTGGGAGACAGACAGAGTTCAGGTTCAAGGCCAAAGAACCAGTATTTATATGAGTCTCTTCCCAGATACCTGAGTTGTGGGTCACAGATTCCTTCCATCCCAAGTCTCCTTTCACTCACTTAACTAGAGAGAAATAATGTGCCTAGTTTTTCCAGTAAGAACTTTTTTTTTAAGGTGTTACTTTTTCTTGGCCCAGAGTATGTCAACAGTCAAAAAAGGAAGGCAACGTTTATCTAAAACAGAACCAGGTCCATAGCAACAAGTTTTTCCTAATTGGTAGCCATTAACATCTTGAGGAGAAGAAATAATTTGGGGCATCATACTGATCTCTTCGAATCAATTTCTGTGTGACTAATAACATGGCTACAAGCCCAAGTAAGAAGCACTGTGGCCACCCACTCTCTCCTTCCGGCCAAGACATGATCTAGGCAAAGGACCGGAATCATCTAGATGTGTATTTAGGAGATGCTGAGATCACTCGGCTACTCTTGTCCTGTCCTATTTGGGACTTCAAAGGTCTGACTTTATGGTTTGAGGAAACCTCTTTTCCTGCTGCCCAAGGAGATCCCAATCCTTGGTTCACAGGATGTTCGAATCTGCGTGTCCAAATTTCATCTATTTGACTGAGAAAATCCCCAGGGTCTGAGTCTCTCTTAGAAGTATGAGCAAATAAAGCAGACAAGAAATCATGAGAACCAACTGCAGTGGACCATGCAGCATTCTCAGAGCAGGTGGGACTGGTACCCACGGTGATGGGCAGTGGTCGCTGGAGAATCATACTCACGGTTCAGGTGTGTACATGGGCTTGGATCCATGTCTAATATACTGTGTGCAGTGAAAGACTCGGAAGGCCAGGCCACCCAAGAAATCACGGGAGGATAGGAGGCCAGCAACAGGTCGGAGGCGGAAACCAGTACAACCTGGAAAGCAGAAAATATCCTAAACTCAAAGCCTGTGGGGAAGGCAGAGAAGCTACAAAACCCCCAGGAGATAACCAGTGCTCCAAAATGCAGGCTTTCTAGCAAGGATATTTGGCTTCTGGTCTCTGCCCCTTTGGCTGTTTGGAGTCAAGTAAACTCACATTGCTGAGATTCGGTTTTCTCACCTAGAAAATGTAGGTGGATCCTAAGAAGGGGCATACTAAACATCAAAACAGTAATAACTAAACATTACTCAGCAAAGCTTAGTCCACTGCAAGCATTTAGTAAATTTCTCCTTTGTTACTATTTATTGGGATCAAATAATTTTCCACTACTTCTCCTGTTTCCAGAGTATCAAGGAGATTTAAGGTCAACATCAGGAGAACATGTAACGAGCATTTCCAGATCCTCTACCATGCTACACGTAGCCCATCCTGGAAGAAATGTCCTGTCTGACTGGAAAAATGAGGAAGAGCTATGCATTGCATCTAATTTAACCCTACCTCTTTCTCTCATCCATAAAACAGTGCATGTGGCTTCTCTTAACTCTATAATGTACTGCCAGCACTGAGAACTGGCAGATGTTTCCCTCATCAAGGGTTAAAGTACTGGGAAGTTTTTGAGCACCCATCTATACCACATCCTCTAAATAGCTTTTCTTTAAAGCTGTCAATTGACGACTATTCTCTGATTCCTACATCTGTTTCTCAATCTACTCTGCACTGGAAGTAGAAGGTGGTGCTGGTGGTGATGTTAGCTAATGCTACACATGGCTAACACAGGTCATGCACAAGTTAGCTCTTGTAACAACTGTGAAGAAGACATTTTTATCATCCCACTTTAAAGAGGGGAAGTTGAGACATGGGTTAAAGCTTTTAGTTTAGGGCCGCAAGCCATGGGCCACATGACCTCAGAGCCTCTTGATTGCAATTATAGAACTTGGCAACTGGCACCACTGGCATTTATCAGTCTTACTGCTGGCCACAGCATCTGTCAATAAACTGGGGACCATCTTTAGGTCTCTCTCCCTTTACTCTACATCTTCAAGCTAATAACTACTCTGTTTAAACTCTTGCTTCTTGCTTTATCCCAGAAGTGGGAGAGACCTCAGAGATCACCTTGTCTGTTCTAGTCATAACCTCCCTCCCTGCCATATACTTTTTAGCCCATTTCCTATTTCTTCAAGGTTCTGATGCACAGAATAATTATTCCTTTTTGTAAGACTGTGGTTTGTCTCCCTGCTTCTCCTCATTCTACCTAGCGTATAGTAGATGTTCAATAGAAACTAGTTGACTGGGTTTTGCTGAATGAGCACCCTACTGTCAGAAGGAAAAATACTAATCTCCCTTTGGAGAGGCTATGCAGAAGCTCATCATTCAAGTAATGCACCACTGAGCATCTCACATTACTATCAGCTCTCAGACTCTCTGAACACTGACTGTGGATGCAGCACTATGCCAAGTACTTTCATATGCAACATCTCATTTCATTCTCGTAATTTTCCTGTGATGGATGCCAACAGGGCGACAATGTCTATTTGGCAGGTGACAACATAAGGCAGATTTATACAACCAGAAAAGGTCAAAGGCAGGATCCATCCCAGATGAATAGAGTCAGAACGAGAGACTCTTGGCACTGGCCCACAAAGAGCATACTTTTTCCTTGAATTAGCGTGCAGCCATTTCCAACAGTGGGCACTGCAGAGAAAACACTGACCGGGCACCTCAGGCTTTGGGTACAAGAGAAAATCCTTTCGGAGACAGTTGTATGGCAAAAGTCCACACCTGACTTTCTCGCTTGGGTGAAAAAGATCAATCATGGAGGTGAGATGGAAGATAAGAGCTAATGCAGCTGGATTCCTGATGCAGAGCAGGAGACTCAGCCTTCATTTACCCACCCCCACCCCTCCTCCCCCGTTGCCTGCAGGGCTTGACCCTGACGCGGACTTACTCTGCAGAAACTGAGAAACATCTTCCAGCTGGGGAATGTTGTCTTCACGGAACCCGCAGTACTTTTCCAGAAGTGGGAAAATGTGGTTGTGCTCATAGCACGCATGCGTTTTATACAAGCCCTTCAGGGTTCTGAAGACGGTCCCCCAGGTCTGCTTCTCTTCCTCTGTGTATTCCACCCGAGGAATGGGCTGCCCACTAGAATACAGACATGGAACAGGTGTCTCCAGCAAGGAAAGGTCAGGGCACACAATGTGGTAAAGTCAGAAGAGGGAGTCAGACTCCAGAACTTGTGAGGTGCCACCACTGGCCAGTATGGACTTCAAGCATTGTTTGAAAGAGAAAAATCTCATAGGAAACACTATTGTGTTGGCTCCTGCAGGAAAACATGGTTTAACTGAGGAACTGCTGTCATTCCAAGAAGTCATGTGGCCTTTCTGATCTTCTAACAATCCAACTGTTTGCTCAAGGTAAAAACTTGCTTTTAGGGACTAGGCAGGTGGCATACAGGTGTAAAGCAGCATGCACAGGGAAGTACAAAGAACAAGAGCTAGACGGTGCATCCTCTTTCCGAACAAAGGCATCCAGGTCCAGTGAAAGCAGTACTGCGTCTTGTATTATACCAACTAAAGCAATCAGCTCTGGTTACCCTGGGTTTAGTAGCTATGGTGTACGTTTGAAACTTGTTGGAGGAGTTTGCACCTGATAAGTTTGATGCTTCTGATCCTAGGAAGTTATGAAGCTATTTAAATGTACGCTAAGGTCTTATAGCGCACGCGCGCACACACACACATATCTTAAGGTATGTGAATGAGAGGGAGAAAAAGAGAGAGATGCTACATGTCACAACTACAAGATTTGTCAATAAATAAAGATCTAGGCTAAAGATAAGAAATGTATAAATATTTAGATGGAGAAATAAATAAGCATGTTAAGGTGTAAGATATGCTTATATGTGCCAAGTTTTTGTCAAGCACCTACATAAGACCTGGTCCCACCATCCTAATGCACTGAAGCAGGAAAAGTCAAGGACAGGTGGATCTTAGTAAGTTCCCTAGGTGACTGACGCAAGCTACAATTTAAGATTCATGAGTCTGGAAGCTTCTGAGCTGTGTCCTGAAACAATGAAAACCAAAACAAAGCTGACCTCCCAGACCAGGGCCTGTTCCTGGGCTGCAGCCCTGCTCCCCTCACCAGGGACACAGAGTCTGGGACAAAGCGGGACTGTTTACCTTGGAACAACGGCTCTGGTTCCAAACTAAGTTCCTCGTGCACTTTCAAAATTGTAGCTCGTCCAAGGCCATTAGAGCAAAGGCTTGTTATTTTCTACAGAAAGGTACTCCGGAATTGGAGAAGAAAGACAGTGCTGACTGAGAAACAGAGAAAGGACTCAAGCGCAGAGGATCTTCTGGTCAACTACAGGGACTACAAAACAGGCGAGCCTTTGCCTAAGAACACCCCACAATCCAGGGTTAGGTGGTAACTGGAGCAAAGAAAAAAGGCTTTTGAAATAGAAACTGACCAAAACTCAGCCCCACCATTTTCCAGATGTGTGGCCTCAGGTTATTAAGTAAACTACTATGAACATTAGTCCTGCAATTAACATGTATTTTTTAATGTGGACAAAATTATATGAAATGTTATTCATAAAGTATTATACATACACACACACACTCACACACACATTCCTAATATTGTAACTGTCAATAACCACTGATCATTAAAATAACTAGTTCTCAATTCAATGAAAGGCATTGATGAGGTCAGCAGGATAGCCCTGCAGGCAAGGGCACTTGCTGACAAGCCCAGAACCCACTTGACAGAGAAAGCTGCTTCACACAAGTTGTCCTTGACTTCCACAAATGAATCATGGCAGGTACACACACACACACACACACACACACACACACACACACACACACACACACACACACACACCACAATATAATAAATAAATAAACAAATTTTAAGAATGTAAAAATAAAAGCAGGGCAGGCCACTGGTATTTCTGCAACAACTTTCCAGAAGCAGTGACAGTTTGAACATGCAGCTGGGCACTTTCTTTGCAAGTGACCCAGCATCTCTCCCCCCTCTTTCAGTAAGACACCTCCTACCTCTTTCAGCCTGTGGCATTTGAGAAACGGGACATTCCATGCTGCTCACCTTTACAGGTAGGAGTGTGCTCAGGGTTTTCCAATCATAGTGTCTTTATCCTGACCACAGAGACTGACTGACAAACAGGTGCATGTCCAGTCAGAACTAACAAGACCCAATCTCAGAACTGTAGCTGGCTTTGTAGGAAAGAGTGAGCACTTCTATTTGATTTGGGGCATCACATGGAACCTATCTCTGAGAAGATGAGACCAAGCCTGGACCAAAACAGTCCTTAGAGAGTGAAAGCCACAAGAGGAAATGAAACCCTGAGTCCTCAACTGCTTAGGCCCAGGCTCACTAGACACCGTGGAAATGGCGAGATTAATTCTGGGGACAGATAAGTTAAAACCTGCCCTGTCATCTGCTAGTTATTTGATTTGATGAGTTATCTAACTTCTTCCAGCTTCAGTTTCCTTATCTGAAAAATGTATCTATTATATTATAATACTATATATATACATATATGTATATATACATATATATATATTTGTAACTTAACAGGACACCAAATACTCAACAAAGAGATGATAATGAAATGAACTGTAAAGAAGAGCTTTTGCCTATACTGACTTAACAGGGCAAACATTAGGACAGAGAAAGGTCACCGTGTTCCCTTATTTCTGCTACACAGAAGACAGGGTTCAAATGAACCTTAATCTGACTAAGGCCCATCGCTCCGATCGATCCTTCCACTCCCAGGAATCATTCAGGAAAGGTGATGATATAGGTATCTCTCCATCTACAGGTAGATTTGTTTTCATCCCATAAGGCCGCAGGATTTCCTTATGTCCCACCAAAGCTGTTAAAGTGATATCTCCCAGTCCTTTAGGCTCCAGGGTGCTCTGGAAATTTTCTTTTGTTTTGCTTTGCTTTTCATGTATGTCTTTTCTCACTCATTTAACTCAGAAACTGCTGTCCTCAAAGCACCAGGTTTCCCATGTTACAATTTACATAGTTCCTTAGTACTTACAACAGCAAAGTCATTACATTCCCAAACAACCTATTTTATATGGACCATTTTCTTGGCAGCTAAAATGATAAAAAAAAAAAAAAAAAAAAAAAAAATCCGATTTGACAGTTGCCCTCCATGGCTGGGTCAACCAGATCAATAGAACACGGGAGTGTGGCTGGTCTAGAGGCACCAGGGCTCATTATTTCACTGGAGCACCCAGATTTTCTCTTCTTGGTCTAATGTGGAGAAGACCAGAGGCTGTTGAGAATGGAAGCCTGTCCAGTCATTCCAGAGACAAAGATTGCTGAGCTGGCAAAGCTTGGGAGAGAGCTGGGATATGGCAGTGGGTACTTCTATTTGATCTAGAGACAACTTTTTAAAAAGTATTATTAGGGGAGAGCTTAAATACACATACACACACAAATATACACACACATATACACACACATACACACAAATAAAGACACACATGCATGCATATACACAGACACACCCAAAGCAGGGTGTTCAGGGCTGATTGTTTCCAAGCTAGACCAAGGGATAGGGATATGCTCTTCTCAGCTGTCCAACAGGGGGACTTACTGGCGGTAGTTGTAGGCAATGTCAGCAAACTGCTTTCGTCTTGCCCGGTACACAGGATCTTTAAAGCCCTAGGAGAGAGAAGACACTTTATGACTCAAGTCTGCAGAGGGAGAGGTCTGGCACTGTTATGGAATTGTCATTTTGTACACTGTAAAGACTTGTTGCTCTCATTGACTTAATAAAGAGCTAAGTGGCCAATAGCTAGGCAGGAAGAAGTTAGGCGGGACTTGTGGGCAGGGAGAGAGCTCTGGGATGGAGAAGGATGGAGTCACCAGAATGCAGAGAGAAGCAATATAAACTTGATATGCTGAAAAAATGGCACTACCACATCGTAGAACATAGGTAAGAAATATAGGTTAATTTAAGCTGTAAGAAATATTTAGTAACAAACCTAAGTTATCACCAAACAATTTATAGTTAATAAGAAATCTTTCTCTGTTTTTATTGGGGAGTGATAGTCTCAATTAAAAGCTCCACCTATATGATACCTTTGTCAATAATCTGAGTGGGAGCTTTTCAGCTGTGATGGTGCATGCCTCTTTTCCTTGATGATACTTTAACACAGTCTGGGTTAAACACAGAGACTTTTCCTATTGCTATGAGAAACACTTTCAATGCAGTGAAGTCTTCCCCATGCTAAGATTCCAACATTTGCAAATGTACTCTTTTCTTAGAGAAATGTCATCTACACCATTCTTAGTCTCTAAACTAACTGGATCAAGCCAAGTTAGATGTCTATATTGAAGGCAAAATATAGTGGTTCAATTTCTGGCAAGTGGTGTGTGTTTAGTAATGCTTCCCCCCTCTCTTTCTCTCTCTATGAAAGGGTGGGGGTGGGGGTATTGGAATATATGTGTATGGGGGGGCAGTTGAAGTATGCTGAATCCAAAGGTCAACCTTGGGTGTCAATCCTCAGAAAAATTTTACCTTGTTTTATGAGATAGACATGTGACACCACCGCCAGCTCTTCATATGGATGCTGGGACCTGAACTTGGGTCAGCAAACTTATACATATGCTCTTTTCTAACTGAGATATCCCCACAGTTTCCATTTAAAAAAAATAGCCACTATGGAAATTAATATGGAGGCTCTTCCTCACTTTTTGGTAAATAATTGGGTATGTACTTAATTGTAGGGGGGATTATGTTGTTCCATTGTAAATAATTGTCCCACCCACTGGTTTAATAAAAAGTGCTGATTGGCCAAAGGCAGACAGGAAGTGTGGGCGGGGCTTACCAGACTAAGAAAACTCTGGGAAGAGGAAGAACAGAGCAGAATGCCAGAGAGAAGCCATAAGAAGCAGAGACAAGCAGAGGACATAGGCTGCTCTGAGAAAAGGTACCAAGCCCCATGGCTGAACAGGATAAGAGTCATGGGTTAGATTAAGGGTAAAGAGTTAGCAAGTTACATGCCTGGGCCTAAGGCCGATCAGCCTAAAATTAATGTAAGCATCTGTGTCTCTCTGTAGGTCTGTGGGTCTGCATGCCTAAACCTTGAGGCTAGGCCTGAAAGTTTGGGCCAGAAACCTCTTACTACACTTAATGCTATGGCAATTTTATGATTCACATTTTATTTTCTTGAAATAAAATATTTATGGATAGCTCAAACTGGCCTCAACTCTCCTGACTCAGCCTCCAAAGTGCTAGGATTATAGAAAGACCTGTGCCAGCACACCCTGCTGGAAATTTTTCAATTTTTGAAAAAATATCATTTACCAGGTGTCTACAGCTGTGACGACTTTTGACATAAAGCTGTCAGGCAGATCAGTGTGCATATTCTTCCAGAATCAGTAAGGGACTTGAGGAAGTGGGTCCATAGTGGAGAGGCCAGGCTTTGGATCATCCAGCTATACTTCAGTCACTGGGAACCTTTCTGTCCTGGCAGGCACTCCACTGACTTAGCAAGCCACACTAGACAGAAGGATGATGATGGTTTCTCTGAGGCTGACTGGCAGCCAGTCTCCCCAGGGGTGCCAAGCAGTACATTTCCAAATGAGAAGAGGCCAAGTGTGTCTTTGAGTGTTTAGGGTGGAGTGGGGCACATCAGGAGCTGGAAGTGTCCCAGCTGATGAGAAGGGTACTTTACAGAAAAGTTCATTGTGGTCTAAAATTTGGTGAGACAAGAGCCTGGTCCATGGCCATAGAGCTTGTCTTTGTTCCCTGAAGGCATTTCCCAACAAGCTCTTCCAGAAATCACTTTAATTTGCAATTATCTGTCTCCAAATCATGGACTGAATGACTTGAAAACTCAGACTTGTGTCACAGGCAGTGTTTAAGGAAGCTTTTGAAGAAGGTCTTTGATAGTTCCTGGCTTCCAAATGTTGCCTCTGTTTTCTTGCTTGCTCGGTTTATTGGGCTTTTTTTTTTTTTTTTTATGTAATCATCAACCAATTTTTTTTTTTTAATGGCAATTTATATAAGGTAATTTTACCTGAAAACCTGGAGCCTGGGAGCATAGTAAGAATTACTGACATGGAAAGGAGGGACAGAAGAGAGGGAGGGAGGGAGGGAGGAAAGGCTGTAGGAAAGATGGGAATTTCTAGTTTGTTTACTGGGATGAATTTTGAGAAATAAAAAATACTGAATGCATCACACCAGTAAAGTTAAAATTACCATGCATTCCACACCCAAATCTCAATGAAATGATAAACCACTCAGTTTAAAGGTTCTGTGACACGGTTTCTATGAAGCACCAACAGTTGTTTTCCCTAAAACATTTGCTGGATTGAAATAATTAATTACAAATTGGGGGACTGGAGAGATGGCTCAGCATCCTCACTCTGTTCAGAGTTCTCACAGCTCTTCCAGAGGACTCAGGTTTGGTTTCCAGCACCCACATAACACCAAGGCACACCACACTCTCTGCTGAGCTCCAAGGGCACTCACACACATGTGCCATACTCTCTCTCTCTCCTCTCTCTCTCTCTCTCTCTCTCTCTCTCTCTCTCTCTCTCTCTCTCTCTCTCTCTCACACACACACACACACACACACACACACACACACACTTATGCATAAATAAAAATAAAATAAATCTTAAAAATAAAACAAATAGGGAACTTGGGAGCTTTTGTCTGTTTATTATCAGTTTTGGGGACAGGGTGTTACTCTGTATGTAGTTCAGGCTGGTTAAATAGCTATCCTGCCCCAGGATTTTGTGTTTTGGGATTATATGTGTATGCCACCAGGCTTTAGGAACCTAAGAATTTGCGATTATTTCTTCTGAAGAAAGTTGAGTGCCCTTGGGTATTTCTTCTTAGGAAGAAAACTGGACCCTATGGTTTAGTTCACAAGCTTCACCATCATGTCACTGGGAGACCATCTCTCCTAGACTAAACAATAAACATTTGCTTATCCATGTCATCATACGTGAGCTCAACACCTCAACTCAAGTATAACAGCTGTCACCTCGACTAGCGGTCTTAACAGATGGTAGTATATGCCTCTCTCTAGCCCTTCAAAACATAAAGAAGATTTTTTTTTTTTTTTTGCCATCAGGCACTCTGAAAAATGTCTAGTTCTGTTTCCATATCAGAAGGGTAGAAAGTGAGGTCCCATTAGGCCATTTGCTGAAGGGTCCTGGAGTGTAAAACTAAATATATATACATACATATATATTTTTTTTTCATTAAGGTTTTCCAAGCCTAACCATACTGGCAGGGTGGGATTTCAGATCTGAAGCAGAAAAGTGGGGCCCAAGAAAGACTCATTTAATAGAAGGATTTCCATTTCACACTGTCCCCAGGGAAGAAATGCTCATATCTAACATCTAATTCTCACCCCCACTCAGCTATTGTTAATGTGTCTTGTCTGGGCGCTTCATGGCCTTTCCACTTGTGGAAACAGAAGCTCAAGGCACAATTGTAGATGTAGTAAACAGTTCCTATGTTAAGGGGAATATGTGAGTGTAATGAAAGAAGGAAGTCACCTACCTCAAACGGATGCTCTTTGGAGGTGGTGGGAATGGTGCTTAGCCAGCAATGCTGGGAACATTTTGGAAGTTTTCTTCTGTGAGTATGTACTTTCTCTGTGTGGATGTGTAGTGGGGAGGAAACAAAATATTCTAATTCCATTTCAAATCACTTTAGAGTTGGGACACGGGATTCGGCACATGAAGAGCTATATGTAGCATGCTATAGACTCACCATTTGGGGACATTCCCTACTGCGCTCATTTCCAGTCCTGTATCTTTAAAACATTCATCATCAATATGCAAAGAGCTCCCAACAAACAGGTACTTTGGCTCAATAGGTTTTTCTGGGTAGGTTTGTACCTGACCTTGAAGCCTAGCCTTTCAGGGACTTGGCTTTCCATCTTTTGGGGTGCTGGGTGACTACACAGTCCCTGCATCCATCCCTATGACATGCATTCTGAATTAAACTGTAATTGGTGGTAACTGATCACCCTGTCTCAATTTAGATTAATAGCAGCAATTTCACTAGCACTGCGTGTAATGTATTTATAATCACCCCATCTCAATTAAGCTAATAGCAGTGATTTAGATTGCCCTGCATGTGACCAAGTATGTTTTGATAGAAGAAGATGTTGTCAGTAAAGAAGTGGTGAAGGGAAGGGGGTCAGAAGGAGGAAAGAGAAGTCTATAAGGTAAATTATGACACCGTCAGAGCCTATATGCAATCCTTTTTCTCCATCTCAGAAATATTATTACCTAGAGGTATGAGGGAATTCTAGACTGATGTATCTAGTTCACCATTTCTTCACATCACAGCTGGGATTAAAGCTCACAAAGGCCAACTTCAGGACAGCAAGGTAATGGTGGGCTTTACACTGCCTTGTTTTATTCACTTCTAGTGAGTAAAGCATGGCCTCATGCTGGTCAGTTTATCTCTTGAGTTTTTAGTTCCTTCATAAGGGAAATGAGATGCTAATCACACCTGTTTCAGAGTCACGTGTACAAGTTATCACACATAGGCAGAACATCGTGTAAAAATGTGAACACAAAACAGGCACTCAAGAAATGTCACATCTGTGAAAAATACAAAAACATGAGAGCTGGGCGGGGGGGGGGGGGGGGGGGCGGGTCCTGATATACTCTGGAATGGAACTCTGAGTCCCTTCACCTACTCTCGAGTCTTTTAAAAGCACTTAAAGGGCCAGCCAGACGGTTCAGTGGCAGTAGGTACTTGTTCGTCAAGCCTGATGATCTGAGTTTGGTACCTGGGATTCACCCTCAAATTATTCTCTGGCCTTCACAGGAGTACAAGTGTATACATGAACCCACACACATACATCATACATGCACAATAGTCTGTATTTCTCTATAGTAATTTTTGAGTTAGGGTCTCTCAACATAGCCCTCGTTGTCCTAGAACTCACTTTGTAGAGCACGATGGCATCAAACTCACAGAGCTCTTCCTGCTTCTACCTCATGAGTAGATTAAAGACACGTGCCACCAACCTCCCTTCATATAAGTTAATATTTAAAATAAAAGATAACAGAAATTCAACAATCTGTAAAGAAGAGGGACCACTTGAATTCTCCGTATTACAGCAGCTCCCTGTTCTACATGTATGGAACACAGGTCACAGACACAACTTCCTGAGAGTCCTCACCTGGCATTTAGGAGGGTCTCAGGGTGCTCACTGGCAGGAGGATTAACCACATGCCAAGCCTGTAGCATATGCCTACTACACAGATTATGATCAAGAAAGGTTAGTAAGTAATGGCAGCAACTTTGATAAATACTGTGGCAAGCAAGAAGGTAGAGGGGGGCAGGGAGGGAGGGAGGGAAGGAGGGAGGGAGGGAAGGAGGGAGGGAGGGAGGGAGGGAGGGAGGGAGAGAGAGAGAGGCCATATTCCATTTCTTCACTTAGCTGAAGGCAGAGTGCCTTTAGCCCCGATTTCTAGAACAATCTCCCCTTTTCCTTATTTCACAAAGTGGCCATTTGGGAGGTTCTGAAGTACTAGGTCAAACATAAATGCATCCTGCCAAGGGCAGGGGGTCAAGGGAGGATAATATCATGCTGCCTGTAAGGGACAGAGCAGAACAGAGGGTCCTTAAAGAAGAACAGCCTCTTCACTGCTAGACTGGTGTCTGCTTGCAGTTCACACCTTGAAGCCAGGCCTGTGGGGGCTGGAGGCTGCAGGGAAACACCCGTGGTTTTGCTCTATGCTGGTCCCTGTTGCCAGCATCTGATGAAAGGCTTGAAGGAACAGAGAGAGCCTGGCACCTCCTCTACAGGGGAACTGTGTACCTGATAAGTTATGTTTTTATGATAAAATCCATGACACTGAGAGACTGGGAAGCCAAAGTTGTGGCCTGGGTTGGCAAAGAGAAATGAATTCCAGAGAGTTTTAAGGCCAACTTTGGCTTCTGAGGGGATGTGACCCTAAAGAGAAGGACATGTCCCTCTCTCTCTGGGCTGGCCCCTCCCATCCAACCAAATGATTGGGATTAAGGCCAATGGGAAGAACAGAGGGTCAAGGCTGGACAATGGGTGCAGGTGAGAGAAGGGTGTCCTGATGTGTGCATCCTCAGGCTGAGTCAGGTCAGATTTGCTTTCCCAGGGGGAAGAAATCCCAGAGATGTTTTTGCTTGCAAGGGCCACTGCTGAGAGGCACAAGCAGAGGCTTGTTAGAGGGGGCATCAGAGTGTTTCCAGTGTGGCTAGGCTCCATAAAATGGACTGTGTCATATACAGGAAGACAGCAGAGAACCTGTACCTCCAGATATGGTATTTTTTCTTTGTTTCCTGCTTAGTTTGATTTTGTTGTGTTTGATCTAGTTTTGGTCTGGTTTGGTTTGGTTTGAGAGGCAGAGTCTCACTACATAGCCCAGACCATCTTAGAATTCATGAGCTGTCTGCCTGAGGTTCACAAGCATTAGCCACAACACTTGAAATACAGTATTTAAGACCTAAATAGGAGGCTTACATGCAACTTCTCTCCCCAGGTCAGGATAATATATTCTAACATCACAACTAATGCTGGGGAATTATATGTCCACTTGAAGATATCAGGCGGAGATCTTCAGTGTAGCAATGAAGGTAGGCTGTGGCTGGAAATTCCTGAGGAGCACAGTACAAGGTTGACACATATGTGTATACTTGTGGGGCTGTACATGTAGGGGACCTCTCCCAGACATCAAAATTATTCTAGTAAGGTGTGAAAATAGATTTTGGAGAAGGAACCTGTCATCACTGGGCCTATTTTTGAGGTGGAAGCCTCAGCCTGCTTTATGGGAAACTGCCTCTGGAAAGAGCTAGCTAGCTTCCTATTGGTGATTAGACCCCACAAGATTGTGAGGAGACTCTAGACAGGACACAGACATGACTTAGCACCAGTCACACTAAAACCTTGTTAATATAAACTGCTTCCTGGTTAATAAAGACCAGAGAGTCCACTGCCTAGCAGAGAGGAGAAAATATAAGACCATAATGACACACTGACCACCCAAAGAAACTGTGGAACCAACTCTGTTCACCCCCAAGGAACATCGGCCCCATAAAGAAGAATTAATAAGAAGATCCATGCAAAACACACACACACACTGATCCATTCATCTAGTGGAAACCCATTTGAAAACCCTTCCTTTGCTGAGCAGATGTAGGCCACAGTGAGATTCACTACTTTGGCATTTAAGACTTGTGAAAATATGACCCATCTCTCTCTCTCTCTCTCTCTCTCTCTCTCTCTCTCTCTCTCTCTCTCTCTCTCTCTCTCTCTCTCTCTCTCTCTCTCCCCCCTCCTTCCCTCTCTTCCTCCCTCTCCCTCCCTCCCTCTCTCCCTCCCTCTCCCTGCCTCCTTCCTTCTCTCTCTCTCTCTCATACCTAAGCTGTCACCCACCCATCCACCCATCTCCATCCTTGGAGGATATCCTCACAGGTGTGATCCTCAGTAAATGCCCCTCTTTCCTCATCTGACTAGAGCCCTCTGCTCAGCTCTCTGAGGACCAGTGTTACCTCTCTCACTGCCTAGCTGTGTTTGATTTAAATGTACACTAAATATACAAAGACATAAATAGAAATACACACAATTGTGTAGGGATAGCATTTCCTGGTCACCTGTTCATGTTCACTCCAACAGTAGCGACGGCAGTAATGATGGCAACGAGATCTCGTGGTCTCATTACCCTTTGCTTTCCCAGCCCTGGCATTCAGGGAGCTCAGTAAAGTTTTCTTGACCAAATAAACAAGCATGTTTCTCCAAGCTGATGATGTGGGAGAGAGGAAAGGAAAGGGAGAGAAGATTGGAAGATTCTCCTCTGGGGCCCTGGACTCACTGGGTGGTCTGCATCCAGTTCCGCTCCATAGCTGAGAATCTGATTGGCGAATCTGTCCAGTTCTTGAATGGTCCTTGGGAACCAGGGCACTGTAACACAGAAAGAGCAGAGTCCTGAGGACAGATTGTGGAAGACGAGGTTTATGACCTCCCTGGTCCCCAATTAGTCATATTAATGATAACAGCCAAAGGTTCTGCTTAAGTCCTAAACTGATAAAGCTAAAAATTTAAGCTGAATGGTGGTAGAGTACTCGACTTTTCATCTGTACTTAAAAAACCTGAAGATCAAAATAATTGATTTAAGATCACACAGGGGCTAGAACAGTGCCTGAATGATGACAGCCAATAGACCCAGCCAGGGAGCCACAAAGGGAGGCTGAAGGGCCCAGTGCGGACGCAGCAAGCAGCCCCAGCCTGGCTTGAGATGATCAGCATCTCTGTATCAGACCCTTCTAGGACAGCAAATGTTTTCTGAGGCCTTACCACATGTTGCTTCCTGGGGCTAGCATTTGGGGTGGAATGTGTCCTTTAATCCTAGGTTAACAAGAAGGCAATGGTTCCTTGCCCAAGGTTCCACCACCTACCGGCTCAAGCAGGCTGAGAAAGAACACTCCTGCCATCCAGTGGTCAATGTGAGGAAATGTCCTCTGGATATCTAAGCAAGTGCCTAAAGGCAAGGATTTCCCCAAAACTAGTAGACAAGGACTCATACCAACCTGCACTCCGAAAATGAAGTCAGAGCTGGTCTGTGTGGATCCAAGCTGCTGGAGCTCTTAACTCCCTATATCAACAATGCAGATCAGCCCTAGCTGCGGCTCTAAATACTCTTTGGTCTCCCTGTATAACAGGCACAGAGGTGCTCAAAGGTTTCATGATTGGTTTTAAAAAGTAAATGAACAGGTTTTCAAGTGTTTCCAACCTTGGCTGGGGAACTTATCCCCAAATCATCTCTTTGTTTCTGGCTAGTATTTGGGATAATTCAATATGGTACAATTTTAGAGTTCCATAGGTCTCCGGCTCAGATTTAATATACATACACCTAAGCACAGGTGCACAGATACATGCATGCATGCACATACATGCACACGAACAAAGCATATGCACGCATATGCACAAGCTTGCACTGCTTAGTGAATGATGGAGTCAGGATTCACGCCCAACTGCCTCCATGCTTACTCCTGGATCTTGACCTCCCATCTGTCATGTGACATGGCCACCTGATTGAGAGCACTGGCTCTGGAGCTTGACTGGCTCTTTAGTCGCTCACACTGGGGTTTTCATGGCTTTAAACACAGGTCACTTGTCCCCTCCAGTCTTAGCTTATGTACGTATACCACTTACATGACAGGTACCATCCTCAACACTTATCTAAAGCTGCCTCCTCCGGTCCACACCATGGCGCCATGAGGTAGGTCTCAGTTTTTTCATATATTACAAATGGTGGCACTGAGGAACAGGGAGAAAAATCTAGAAAGATAACTCCTTATGCCAGGCTTCTGAGACCCAACACACTCTTCCTGCCCGACATGGGTAGAGGGCATGAAGTCCCCATGTTTGCAGACAAACACTATAAGAAAAGCAGGAATGTGAAGCACTCAGACTTGTCTCTTCAACAGAAGGGATGTACATATCTGTTTCCCACCCCAAAGGCTGGAGTGGATGCTGTTGAGAGCCGGGTGACCTGTGTTATCTATAGGCCCAAGCTACACGTGACTCCCCCAGACTATTATGTTTATTCCAGATCCTTCCTTAACAGAACTATAGCTTATTTCTCAGTCAATAAAACCCATCCCTAGGGAAGATGCCACACATACTTCATAGCTTTGTGACCTCTAAGACATCTGTACAACCCAGACCACACCTGATCCTCCCCTGGGCCCTTAAGCTGCCTTAAGCCCTATGGCACATATCGGATGGACATAATTGTTACCAGGAAACCTTTTTCCAAAATTGCACTGCACTTAAATGCCTAAAAAATAAACTGACCAGTATCAGGCTCGAGAAGTTAGAGCCCAAACCAGCTAACTAAGCTGGTTAAACCTGATTCCCTTCTTGCTTCACTCAGGTCATTTCTCTGCTGTCTGTAGCATTTATAGGGACCCCCCCCCAGACATGAGAGCTGTTTTCCAGCCTGTTCCCTAGGGTTCTCCTGGCATAAGGAAACTCTGCTGTCAGTACTGACACTGACTTATTTCCTAGTCAGCTTTGGCAGTGCTCAGGAAAGATAAGGTCTCCTGGGGGACCTTGTCTGTCGCTTCAAGTGTTGCCACCAAAGGACCTCTCTGAATTGCCCTCATGTGGGCAAGGAGACCTGTCTCTTCTCCATATGGAGCACCATTAACAGCACCATCTCCTTGGTTCTGACTACTGCTTGTTGCTTATTGCTCATTTATTCCTTGCCTGAGAGTCACTCAGAGGTCAGGAAGGACTCGTGTCAGAAAAGACACAAGGCCAACTTTCTTGTTGTACTGCTTTCCAAACAGTGGGCACTCAGGCCTTCCGACTGCCCAGCATGCATTGCACATCCACTGCATTCTAGGTCCTGGGCATAAGAGCTGATGACACTGATGGCCACCCTGGAGTGATTACACTCCACAGGGGCAGCAAAGACTAAGATAAGTAAATAAATAAATAAAGGTAAATAAGTAAACATTGGTGACAGAGACTCCTGAAGAAGAAAGTTGAGCAGGAAGATGAAAGCCAGGGATATGCCATTTCATTCATTCCTTTTAAAAGTTCACCAACTTTGCTGAGTTATAATTAATAAGACATGTATGTCTGTATTTAATAATAATGATTTGATATACATATGCATTGTGAAATGGTTACCAGTCAAGTTAATGAACTTAGCCATTGCTTCATATAGTTACCACTGTGTGTGTGTTGAGGACACAAAATGTCTCTCATCAATTTCAAGTATACACTGTATCACCATCATCATCATCATCATCATTATTACTATATGTTGCATGTTAGATCTCCAGAGCTTATTTGTCTTACAACTGAAATTTTGTACCAGTTGGCTATATCTCCCTATCCCCACCCCTACCTCCATCCCCAGCACCTGACAAGCACCATTCTCTGCCTCTGTGAATTTGACTTTTCAGGCTCCCTGAATAAGTAAGGTCTTACAACATTTATTTTCCTTAGCAAAAGGTTTTATACATATTACAGCAAATATAAAGGTTACCTATGATGGCTGATATATATATACACACACGTGTGTGTTTATATTTATATACATATATTTATATCCTACATTTTCTGTATCTATTCACCTACATATGAACATTTCATTCTTGGCTACAGCTGTTTGTGCCACAGTGAACAAGGAAATGCTGATGTGTTTTCTATCCTGATTTCATATATCCATAGGTGTTATATCTGGATCATTGTCACACGAATGAATGAGACTCAGGGATAGATCTCTGAAGAAGTTGGAGATACTAGAAGGAATAAACACCACAGTCAAATCTTACCCAGCTGTCTTCCAGCTTCCTCAGCCTCCCTTCCCTTGGAATGGCCCCTCTGTGTTTCTATCCTGCCTTAAGTACTCTTTCGGTAATTAAGGCGTGGCCCCACCACACCTGCTTGGGAGCCTGGAATTCCTTCTATAATCTGAAATGACCTTGACTCAGTTGGGAATAAGGGTGTAGGTCACCACTCCCAGGATACTCCTTGTGCTGGGATTAAAGGTTTGAATCACCACTCTGATTTTCCTAGACTGACTGTGGTTAGAGCTCTGAGACTTCTGGAGCTTTTACCCATAGACTGTGGGTAGATTCCCTCTGATATCTCCAAAACTTCTGAAGCTTTATTAAATCCCCACAGATCATATACTGATTCTATTTTAATATGAGGGACAACTACATATTGGGTCTTATAAGACTGAGCCAGTTTACTGTCCATTCAACACATGCAGTGGTGCAGAAGGATTCTCTTTTTCCTATGCCCTCACCAACACTGATTGTTGTCATTGGGATGCTATTTAAATGGTATCTATTGCTCCAGCTCCTGAAGATCCCAGTAACTCAATCCTACTCTGCAGAGATCAGTTGGAACTGGACAGTCAGTCTGTGCATGCTTCGCTGGTTTCTGTCTTTTCTCAGGACAATGAGTATAGAAAGGTGAAGAGCTCTATGCTAGTATCAGACTGCCTGGCTTTGCTCCTTGTCTCTGCCCTTACCATCTAAGGGACCAGAAAAGTAACTAACCCTTGTGTGTCTCTGTGTTTCTTCCATTAAATGGTAATACAAGCTAATGCAAGCACTACTCAGAGTATCCCTTCATCAGAACAGTAAATAAGTGCTTAAAAGAGTCAATATGTATGCTTTTCTGAGAAGTTATGGTACATAGTGAATAGTATTCTCATTCAATTATAAACAAACACACACAGTCACATATCACTTACCAAATACATCCTGAGAAATGCACAGTTTTACCATGTGTGATCCAGAGGATGAATATTCATGCAAGCTCTATATGTAGAGTATTAAAAAGCACTGTCATCTTATGGGACACACTATATAGAGTCCACTGTAGTCTGTAACATCTTTATATGGGCCATGACTGTATATATTTTCACTTGTGTGCACAAACACACACACACAGGAAAAGGAGGAAGTGAAAGGGAGAAAGGTGAGGGAGAGGAGAGAAAGAGATATGGAGAGAGAGATTGGGATTAACTCTGTGCTATTTTCTCTATCACACAAAGAGTAGAGTGAAGCTTCCAGAAAAACTAGTAAGCATGCCACCTCCTTTGCTATTCAGATAGACGCATGCCTATATTTTGTTGTTTGAATCCACAAAACAGGTTTAAATGATCCTCCTTTGCTGTTGAGTGAACTGGATTCTACAGCAATTGTGACCCATTTTAGTCCTGTGCTCATCACACAGAAGGGCTCGATCCACCGTTTACTGTGAAGATCGACTTAATGATTCTGGAAGTAATGGAAGGTGCGGAGGAGCATGCCAGAGATTAGAGTGAAGACCTGCTTCTCCATGCAGCTGTAGTGTTAAAACCCTTCCTAACACTGGGCCTTGGTTCCCCTATAAGCTAGGCATGTTGTGTTTACTTTTAGCTGCGGTCCTCAGAGAGTCTTGTGTTCTGAGATATGCCAAGCGTTGTGAGAGGCTGAGCAGAGGGCACATGAAAAGGTGCTTCCCCACAGTCAGCAAGGCAGCTGCGTTTATCTCCAGGGAATATAGTCACTACAACCTCAGGCCCCCAGCCAACTCAGATCTGTGCACACTACCTATCTCCCAACTCAACACCAGAGGGCGACAAAGCCAGCCAGTCCCAGCTCTGATGAATTCTTCCCTAAAAGCAAAAATAAACCAGTTGGGCTCCAGTGCCTTAGTTCAGACCTCTTTGTAGAAAAGAAGGAAGTTAGCTAATTAACTACTTAATCATAAATAAATAAATCAGAGAAGTTGAAAGAATTACAAGAACTCTTAAATATAAAAAGCAAACAGGCTGGTAAAGGAAGGCATGGTCTAGAGACTGCAGGATTATAAAGTCATGGTAGCCGTCCAAGTGCAGAAGCCTCTTGTGACCTTTATATCCCAGCTTTGTGTTCTGGCCATTTCTGTGTGAAAACTGGAGAAGCTTTGGAACTCCTGACACAGGTTTGGCTTAGACAATTTCTCTGCTAGTTCCTAACTTTCGGACTTTATGAAAACTGCCTGTTCTCCCAGTGATTCCCTAGTTTCTGTTTTGCAAAATGACCACAAAAATCATATGTCCCTCAGATCGCTGATGAGGGGGTCATAAAAACCTTGGTGGAGATGACTTGGTGCATAAAGCACCTTCTCTAGCAAACTTGAGGACCTGGGTTCAAATTCCCACATAAAGCCAGTCTAGCACGCACATGTCATCCCAATGCTCCTTTAGAAAAAGGGAAACGGAGACAGGAGAATCACCATGAGCTCACGGGCCAGCACTGAGATGAAACAAAGAGCCTGTCTCAAGAGAGCAGAAGGGAACAACACCAGAGGTTATCCTCCGGCCTCTACACTCATGCACCCTGCACACTGCATGAGCACACGCACACACACAGATTACACATGATGAGCTATGTGTAAGCCCATAAAGAGATCTTACAGAAGTGTTTAACACACATAAGGGAGTTTTAAAGTACTGGTAGTATTATTATTCTCACTGCTATTAGAGGTCCAAAAGGTAAAATGTGACAAGCTTGGGACTCACTTTTGGCAGATATTCGAACCCAACCTGGACTCAAACCCCCACCTCCTCCAAGGCATTGCTCTTAAGGCCATTAGTTTCAGCCTGTGTCCTGAGGGATAGAAGGACCCAGGTCGATTAGGAGTTCATAGGCTGTCACCTTAAAATAAGGGATGGGTCTTGAGAAAAGGGACCTAGAGGGGACAGGTCCCTGAGAACAGGGGGTAATAGTGTCCTGAGACATGTGATTTCCTTTCTCTTCAGAGTGTGAAGAACATGCAGTCTTGGTCTCCCAAACTCAAAGGCAGGGAGCTCAGAGAGGAACAGTTGTTCCAATCATTTCCAAACACATCTGTCCTGACACAGAAGGTTGAGTATTAAAGAACTGAACGCAGGGCTCTCTTCTCACGGGTATCTCCCTGAGCACAAACCGTGAGTCTAAGTGAGTTACTCTCTCCCCAAGAATCTAGGGAGCAAGTAACTATAAAGTTTTCATCTGTAAAATTCATGGGACAACTAATCCTACCATCTGCCACCTTTTTTGATAAGAGAAATATCAGGTAGCTATGCATCAGCCATCATTGCATTTGAACCTCTTAACAAAGCCTGGGGATCCCTGTCTAGCTAAGTAAATTTTGTAACTCAGGCTACTGATGACAGAGCCCAAGCCCACTTTTGCACCTGACCAATTTTCAGTCAAAAAGTTCTAATTAACTTTGCTTTTTTGATGAGCTAAATCAGGACCCCCATGGGCCCTTGAAGAATTCCTTCCTGTCTTCCATCCAAGCCTTCCTGGGTATCAGTGGTAAATGCATAACACCTACATTCTCTTTCACACACTTTTTCCTCTTCAGTAGAGTTGCAGCCCTCCCCCAACACACACACGCACAACACACACACACACACACACACACACACACACACACACACACACACACACAACACACACAGGGGTCTGACTCACAATACTGGGAATAGGCACTGACCCCAGTGACCCAGGTCTTCATTTTGAAAAGCTAAATCAGATTAGCTCATTAATGACCTTGCCAAATACCCCAGTGATGGGTCACCCTCCGCAAGCCCCTCCACAGGCTCTGGGCTTGGGGTTAATGAATTACTGAGCCGGCTGGTGCAACAGAGGCTCTCTGTGAAGCCACTGACACCCAGGAGGGGGTGCAGATCATTAATAAATATTGATTTGGCTCCAAAGGAAGCAGCCTGCTGGAGAGCAGGCCCCGGACACCCACGTTGTGGTCCCATTAAGTTGGGGTCAACTGCTCTACCCAGACACCAAGGGACCACTGGCTCCAGAGTGCTCCCAAAGGAAAGGCCCCATAGGCAAGAGCCTACTTCCTGCCTGTGAGTCAGCACAAGCCCATTAAACACACAGTAGTTCAAGGCAGATGGATCACAATCTAGCTTTCACTGCATCAGACATTCACCAGCCCCAGGGCTGAGGCAACAAGGCACCCAGGATTGTGGCCAGCCTTTTTCAGGAAGAACAATAAATATTCCAATTTAGAGACTCAGAGAAGAATAATGTTTTCACCCTAACACTAGTCTCCTAACTCTGAGACATAGCTTCCTGACTTGTAAGGAAGCAGCTACTGTGTGAGACCCTGGAGCCATTGCATAAGGAGAGAACCTGGCTGTCAAATCCTCCAGGTGAAGATCTGCAGGGTCTTATTCTCCTTTTAAGGAACTTCTATGTTCATTTCTAGGGAAAGAAAAACTCTCAGGAAAGTTTTGGCAAAAGGAAAGGCACCAAAACCTGGCTGACAAGATACATTATTCACCTTTGCATCCTGGACAGAGCAGTATCAGCCATGGTAGGATGGGCAAAGCATCTAATCTATGTTCACTAATTAAGAGGAACTTTTTAGGATCAGATAAATAAATGAGTGGAAAATATAAATATCACTGAAACACTGAAGTTATAAATAAAATAATCCGTAAGGCTCTTTACTCCAGATCTCCTAATTGGAGTAACTCTCCCTCTGACCCTTCCAATGTGCCATGTGTCTCTTTTTAAGAGATCTATTATATTTTTAACTGGGGGGGGGGGGCAGAGCTTGTGTATTAACAAGCTAAAGGCAGAAGAGGCCAGAGGCATTGGATTCTCTTAAAGCTGGAGTTATAGGAAGTTCTGAGCCACCCCTCTTGGGTGCTGAGCATCCGACACCCATCCTCAGTAAGAGCAAAAAGTGTTTTAAATTGTGAGCCATTTCTCCAACCCCAAAGATCCTATATATATCTTAATGAGATAGTCGCAAGTTATAGTGGCCAGTTGGCTCACTATCTCCCCCAAACATCCAATTCTATCTTCTAAGAGCTCACAGAGGTATGAGATAAGGTGACCCATCACTCAAAAACTGAGTTATGATCAATCTGCTCATGTTAGGTCAAACACAATACATGTAAAGCCTTCTCTAACCCCAGATCTTGCCTGGTCCCATTTCCTCTCCTCTCATCTGCTAAGCCAAAGACTTGGCTCAGTGTACCCAAAAGGCTACTCCCGAGGAGTACCGTATCTCCCCATCATTGCTATACATCACAGCATACAGCAATGACTCCACACCAGATTAGGCACTATGTCTGCTCATCCTCCTACTACTAACCCTGAATAGTATGAATGAAGGAACATCAGAGAGTAAAAGTGAATGGAAAATAAAAGTGTGGGAAAGTTAAATCAAGTTCAAGAAGAGAGAGTAAAGGGAAGAAAAATAACAATATGTGGAGTCTTAAAAAAGGAAGTTTCACATAATGTATAAAATGCTAGGGAGCAAGAAATAAGGACATCAAATGATGCAAAGATGGTAAAGATTATGAGAACACTCCCCAAAAGGCATCATTTGGGTGATGAGTACTGTCAGAATTGGTAGGTAAAGGAGGGAACCACAGAAATGAGGGAGGGGATGAGAATGGAAGAACAAGAGAGGGCCCTGTTTCTCAACACCCCCCCCCCCCCCGCTCTCCCCAACAAAACCCATCTGCCCCAGTGGCACAGCTAAGCACAGGAAGCCTTGAGAAGGGGAACTTACCTGCAGGGCCATCTCAAAGCCCCACAGGTAAAGTTGTTTTCTTGACTGATGGGTAAAGTCAGCCTGGATGTGGGGAAGGCTGCTACCAATTAACTCCTTCTGCATTACTGCCTTGGTCAAGGTCCACTTTTCATAAGCTAGTGTAGCAAATGACCTGATAATGACTGGGGTTATAGATTGCAGAGATATCTCCCTATTAAGGCCCAAATGTATCAGAGACCATGCTCTTATTCATCTCAGGCAAGTTCAACTCAAACTTTTAGATGCCTCGAGATACCTCATGTGATCTTGTGCATCAACAGTGGGAAGTGGCAGAGCTGGTCTTATCTTTTACAGATGAAGAAGAGGCTAGTGAGATTGCCCATTGGAATGGGACAAACTACTGTGTCGACAGTAGAGAACCACATAGTGGCTTTTGACTTTAAAATTATGGCTCTTTCTGGTTCACTATGAGAATCCCTTGATCTACTATGAATGACAAGTTGGCATTTAGTTACAATTATTTTGTATCATTTTATTCCCTTCTGCGACTTAGGGAATAAACATGTCACGTGGAAGAAAGGTGTTTTTAGTCTCTTCCTTCTAACTTTCACAGTTCTTTGTCTAAGCCCAAACAGCGTGTGGTAGTGTCCTATATCTAACAAAGATTGTGAATTTGTGGATTCTGGACCTGAACAACCATAAGAATCATGTGCATCCTGTTAAAAGAGTCAAGTATAGTTCACTGATGACATGGACCCTGCATGTCGACCCCTTCTCCCAAAATTATATCATGTAATCCACACAATCACACTAGCACTAAATACATTCACTTTTTAAATGAGGCACGGTAGGTTTAAGGAAAGTGAACAAGATATAGGCAAGGGATTAAACAGAGACAATAAAGAACACAAAACCACTCTGCCTTCCAACTTTACCTCTCTCATCTTCTAATGCTGAAAATGTGAATAATATTCTCTGGTTACTCTGCTATTGCAAAGATTAAATGAGACAAGAATTTTTAAATAAAGAATAATTTTAGGAGTTAGACTTATAATACAAGCGGGGAATTGTTATTTTAGCATATTTTATAATTTTATGATCTTTCTTATCTTGACCTCTGTGGTCTAGCATTCGTTCAGATTTTTCTTTGCCAGTGAATTACTGACAGAATTGGGGGAGCAAGAAGGATGTCAACAGCATTAGGAGATTCTGCATTTAGTATCCACATTTCTCTTCTCCTCCTGAATGTGTTTATCCTTCCAGAGACGGGCCAGCCTGACTCAACAGGGGCAGAGTTGTCTCACTGGCTTCCAGGGTGTACAGCAACATCGATACATCCAGTGAGCATTTAAACAAAGACAAAATAGAGATGACATTGTGTATTTCCACCAATCCAAAGATATCTGGTCTCCCGCAGATGTAGGGCCATAAGCATATGTAGCTATGGCGGCGAAAGACATAACATACCTGGGAGAAAGTTTCCAACTGAAAGGGGACAAGACAAGAATTGGAATGGAATAGACAGAGAAAGGGATTGAAAAAATAGAGATGCAGGTGGTTAGACTAAAGAAACTTAACCATCTGGACCACTCATCCCTAAGCAGCTTTACTCTAAAGACTCTTAACCCTTTGAGAATCTTGACTCCTTTGAACACTCTTCTTCTCTTAAAAACAAGTAGGCGTGTACACAAGTGCACCATTTGCCAAGTCACGGGAGGGGAAGGTCAGAGCCTTTTAAGGATCCTATCACTGACCACAGAAGACAGAAATAAATCTAAAACATCTGTCTTACTCAGCATGACACTTCAGAGCAGCAATACTGAAGAAGAAGAAGAAAAGAAAAACCTATGGGGGGCCTGGGCTAAGGGGGGGAAACTTATGTAATAATGATTCTTTTGTCTTCTGTTCAAACTCCCAGCTCAAGGCCAGGCAGATAAACAAGGGATAGTACAGAGAGAGATACGTCATACATGCATACATACATACATACATACATACATACATACAGGATACATAGATTAATGACATACATATATAAGCGCACATGTACTTGTGTATATATGTAGACAGATGGAAAAACAGGTGAATGAATAGTAGATAGACAAATAGGTGATATAGATAGGTAGACAGACAGACAGACAGACAGACAGACAGACAGACAGACAGACAGATAGATAGATAGATAGATAGATAGATAGATAGATAAGCAACCAGTCCTTTGTTTTGCATAGAATATAATAGAAAGTTGTTGTAGTAGAAACATGAGTTCGCTGTTTCAACACAACACCGTTACTTGAAGTAAGTCTTAAGAAACATCTACAAAGAAGCAAGTCTCTCAAAAGGCAATACCCCTAACTTCTAACTACCTAAGACTCTGTGTTCATGTCCGTGTCCGTCTGCTTCCCCTGGCTGCAGTCTGTCTCCACGTAGGCATTTTCCTCCCCCACTAAATGCAATGTCATGCCAAAGACTCAAAGGAAAAGGTAAACGGATTAGTAGATGGATCGATGGCTGATATTAATGCTCTTTCATGTTTAGCTGAAGAAGGATTTGAGGTCATCAGGAGAGGAGGCAGCAGGAGAAAGACTAACCATTCAAAAGACTCTCTGGATTAAAATCCTATTAAGTTCCCATCAGCTTCTCCAGGAGGCGTTTGAGGAGGTTGGGGATTCTTTAACCTGTCGCCATAATTAACCTTCCCTCAAGCTGTTTTGGGTGGAGAACATTAGCAATTAAGAGACTGAGAAACTTTCCTTTCTATCACCCACGGGCTGTTTGAATGCTTTAGAGACTGGAGTGGAAAGTGGTTTAGCTAAATTGCTTTGAGGGGTCCAGGTCTCTCACTTGAACCTGCTGTCAGACTTGCCCCTGAGATCTGAGCCCCTCATTAAAAGGGACATTTTGTCTGGAGAAAGAATCAAAGGTCCCAATCTACTCCTAGGGTTACTTCTTCTCATTGTCCCGGTGGGGTCAATAGGAAAGAGCAACTGTGCAGAGTAATGCTTGCTCCTCTGCAAAGCCCAGCTTCCGGGCCCAGAATCTTCTCCACAAATCTGCCAGTCTCTCTCCCTGCAGGTGTCACTTCAGCATCTGCCACATCCCCAGCAGCTGTTGAATCATAGATAAGTTCAGTTCAGGTGGAAATGACTTCCGAGAAGTAAGGATCACAAAACGCGTTTCAAGTAGTTAGTCCAGGCTGTTTCTTCTTTGCTAAGTAAGGTTGCCGCCCCCGTTCCCCCCCCCCCCACACACACACTTCCAACACCAGCACCTGTCATCCTGGGCAATGAGATGAGCAGCCTCCTAAGGAATTCCGTTTATGCTACTTCTAGTGTCTAAGAAGCTCAGCAGCGGCTGCTGGATAGCTCTGTGAGAACATGTTAACTTCTGTGCTTTCTCACTGGTGGATCCTGGGAATTCCACGATGTGGCGTCTGTCTCCTTATAGTCACACTTCCTCTTCAATGCTTACCTGGGTGTCTTGTCTCCTCAGTCAGACTGAGCCACTTAGGAAAAAGCTGCTGACTTATTTACTCTGCAGCACCCAACACAGTGTCTGATATAGGTCAGTCAGCGTGCTCTTGCCCGTGAGCTAGCAGACTTTACTCTCTGCCTTAAGGCAAGCCACAGCTCCATTTTCACAAGAAAAAGGAAGATCATATTCCAGATCTTGGAATCTGTGAGAAAAGCATGTGTACAAGCAGGACTGTTTTGGCTACTTTGATTGTGTCTTTTTTTATATATGACAATGATAATTACAGCAAGAACATAGAGCGTTTATGAAGCCCCTAAATAACTTCTGCTCTATTTCAAGTGCTTGGTGATATAATTTGATTAGCCCAATAATGTCAGGGACTCTTGCTTCTTCCACTGGATGCAGCTGAAGGCTGTTAACATCAGTAACTTGTTCAAAGTCACACAAAGTGTGCTATGTCTTGGTTCAAGGGGTCTAGTTCTTTACCTCTCTGTATCCCTTCCAAAAATCTTCTTTTGGGGCTTCCAGTTCAGGCTGTAGCTTTGCACCTGTCCCACATACATCTTTTGAGTTCTCCAAGTGGTGCCTGCCTGCCTACAATTGTTTTGATTTCCGACTCAAGAGCCCAGCTGTCCCAGCCTCCACCTGCTCCAACCAGAGGCAGAGCTTGTCTCAAGACCCAGCAGGCCCTTTGTCCTGAGGGCCTGAAGTTCCTGTTAGGAGCAGGTGGCCTAAACAGCAAGAGAGGATAGTCATCAGCCTGGGAGGCAAAAGAAAGGAGGTGAAGATGTCTGATGAGGAAGAATTACAGAGGTCACTCCCAAAAGCTGAGCCCATCTGACCACTCTGGGCAAGGGCAAGCCAGAGATGGGGCTGCTTGTCAGTTATGCCTGTGAGCGGAGAGGGTAGAGAAGACACCCTTGGCACAGTCATGGAGCTGCCTTCCAGAAGATGTGGCTTTGCCTGTTCTACAAAGTGCATCTTATCTTATTTGAAAGCATCTCTGCCTCTTAAATAAAAAAAAAAAATTAACTTAGTTTTCATTGGCATATAAGAATTTTACCGATTCTTAAAATACTCAAGGATATGGGTTCAGTACCCAGATCATAGAGATAAAGGAAGGAGAGGAGGGGGTGGGGAATTTGAATGGTACATGTGAGATTTTCATGCACATGATATGTATATTAAAACCGAAGAAATCTATTTATCCCTCCTCAAACATTGGTCACCTTTTTGTAGCTAAATATTTTTAAATCCTTCTTCTATCTTTTATTTTTTATACTTCACTTTAAGTGCATTTTTCACAAAGAGTCATCCTTGGTACACTAGAACAGGACTTTTTTTTTTCAGTGTGTTCTTGCCCCAAAGCAGTCAGTGTTTGGAAAAGATACTTTGGATTCTATAGTAGAAAATGAAGTAATTGAAAGCAGGTTCATCTCAGCAATCATCCTCTTAGGTGCCCACAAAAATGAGTGAAAAGCGTGTTCACACAAGAACCCATACATAAATGTTTACGTCTGTTCATTAAAAAAAAAAGCAACAAAAACAAAACAAACAAACAAACAAAAAAAAAAACAAATTGGAGTGAACTGAAAGGTCCTTAAAATAAGTGACTAGAAAAATGGGTCAGGTTAATACACTGGGATATTATCGTGAATAAAAATGAAATGATATATAAAATCAAAACTTAATGGAGCCCATCTAAAATGTTGCTTCTGGAAAAAGACAAAAGCATAATGCCGTAAGTAAAAGACGATGGACATGAAGGAGTGGTGGACGCTGCCATCTTCTGTATGCCACTGTGGTGGCAGACACAGAGCACCAGACATTTGCTCAAAAGCAATAAAATACTACAATACAAAGCAGGCCTTGAATATAAACTCTGGACTTGACTTCCTAGTAATAAATCACCACTGGCTCATCAGTTATTAAAAGTGCACTGTACTAATGCAGATTGGTAACAGGAAGGATATGATATATAAGAATTCTCTGTACAATTTGCTCACTTCTCTGTAAAATTAAAAATAAATTTTATTAAAACAGTTCATCTGGATATACTTCGCATCCTACAAAGCAATCAATCATCTTGCTTGTCTATATTCTTTGTAGGCTCAGCCTAAACCCCACGGTGCCTCTGAGCCTGTCCTATACTATACCAGAGCTAAGCAGCATTTGTAGGCTCAGCCTAAACCCCACGGTGCCTCTGAGCCTGTCCTATACTTTACCAGAGCTAAGCAGCGTTTGTGCTTAATCTCTTTTGACCATGACCAAGGTGCCAGGAAAACACAAAGTCAGTCATTGAAGAAATGACTTGAACTCCAACTGATCCAACTCCAGCCTGTCATACCCATAATTCCCGCTGTTAGTGGAAAGTGGAGCATAGGAAGTTTTAACAATGCCTGTATTAGTTGTTCACTGATGGGGCATTACTATGTGCCACACATTGTGCCATCTCTGAGAATACGGGCACGAGTCAAAGAGACTACCTGTACCCAGGAGTTTGGGATGTAGCGGAAGATTAAACAGAAGACGACAGTGAATCAGGATCAAGGAACCAAGTGATCCCTAATACAGGTTTGGGATGCTATAAGAATTTGGAGAAAGCTCTTTGGTTGGAGCAGAGAGTAAGTTAACTGAGGAATTTAAAATGTACGTAGGAAATTGCATGCACAACGAACTGGATTTGATCCCCAGTTCTATATAAGCTAGGCACGGTGGAGCATACCTGTAATCACGAACTTGCAGGTAGAAGCAAGGAGATCAGATGTTCACGAGCAGCTTCGCTTCCTTAGTGAGTTTGGGACCACTCTGAGCTACACAGTATCTCGTCTTTTAACATATTTGATGAGAATAAGAAATGGCTACATCATGGGAAGGGAAAGGAGCTAATAGGTGTGTCTATGATATGCTGGGCTTTGCTCTAGGTCCTTGGCTTACTTCCTGTCCCTCACCCACACCTGTATGTTGCTATCCGTGCTATTTTTTATAAAAACAGGATTCAGTCTCTCACCTGTGTTCTTCTCCTTGTCTCGGGAAAGCTCATGGACAGTGGCGCCAATGTCATGCCGCAGGCTCTTGATGATGCTGCTCAGAGCAGGCTTGCTGCGTTTATCCAGATAAGTGAAAAACTCATACTCATCTTTGTTTACACGAGAGGGTCTGGATTCAATGTGAGTCAGGTTGATGTCATTCTCCTACAGAGGAAACGAGAGGTGTGAGGGGCTAACCTTCATTATTACCGCAGCCAAAGACACAGAGGCAGAACATAACACAAGACAGCAAACTGGAACTGAAACAAATAAACAAAGCAACATGAGTATAAGGACGCCTTTACATTTCCAGATGCTTTTTTACCTTCTGCAAAACCAAACACTAACTGACAAGAGGTAAAAATGGTAAAGTCACATGCCTTCTAACTTAATTACTTGGAGATTCAATAATAGCCTAGAGTTGCCTGTAAAGGACTTGGGTTTGGATCAAATGTCTAAGAGAGTGGTTCTAATGATATTTACATAAGAAGGCCTCCCTTTGCCCAATAAAATTCTATAGAATCTCCATAAATAATATTGACACGGCATTGGTTTGCTTGAATATGGTCCCCAGAACACAGGCACTATGTTTCTAAGCTCTAAATTTATAGCAGCTATGAAATGCTAGACAATTTGCTTTCGTGCTTCTGCATCTCTCAGTTACCCCATCTACCTGTGGGTGGTCTTAGTGACACCTGCTCCATGACTCTTTGGGGGTCTTGGACAAGCTAACATATATACACTCTGACAGGTGCAACATAATGCTCAAAGGTACTATTAATATCATAATATTTTCATTTAAGTCATTTGGCAATTATATAGAGATATATCATTTATATTATATATGAAAATGTATGAAATACTGTCATTAACATACAGATATAACCTGTATAAATATATATGTAGTATTCACTAGATTCTAATTACTCTTTAGATAAACAAAACAGACCTAGATGCTTTTCCTTTTAAAGCTCACATTCAAGTGGAGGAAATAAGGACCAAAAATTTAAAAGACAGTATTCTTTTTAATGATAAGGCAGAGCGGGTAAAATAGATAAGCTGCCCTGGTGGTAGGGTTAGGGTACACTGTAGTATTTAGGAGGATATGTACATAAGGCCTCTTTTGAGAAAAAAAAATTGTATGTACACCCTAAAGGAGTTGATCAACATGAAAACCCCAAGGGACGGTGTGACTGCCCTAGAAGAATGAAGAAGGCGGCTAGTAAGTCAGAATAACCACAGAGAGGAAGGACAGTTATGCAAATTATTTTAAAGAGTGTATCCTTGCTTCTGAAATAAATAAGGGTCTGTATGAGGTTTTGAGCAGACGAACAATCTGTTCTCACTGTCTCAGCATGACCAACCTGACACCCATGTTGCAACTAAACCTTGTAGACCTGTCAGAACCACCAAGTCCTCTGAGAAGTCACTGCTGAAATCACAGGGGATGTGACGATGGTTGCAGCCATGGTGGTGAGTGTGAAAGTGACAGGAAGAGTCATATGTTGGGTAATTCATATAATCGCCTCAAAGATCAAAATTATCAGAAGCATGACTTTGCAGATGACATCATGGAAGAGTGGTCATTAGATCCCATTCCATCCTCAGATCTGATACAGTGTAGCTGAATGAAAATTCAGAATTCCTAAGACCACACACACACACACACACCTAGAGGTTCTTCTTTGAATAAAATATTATAGCAAAGTTAAAAAGATGAACTAGACACTTACCTGACATTAGCCGCCTCTACCATATCTGCCTCATCACACCATTTCATAAATATTTATTTATTTGTGTGGTATAGTGTGCATATATGTGTGTATGTGGTGTGGTGTGTGTGTGTGTGTGTGTGTGTGTGTGTGTGTGTGTGTGTGTGTGTGTGTGTGTGTGAGCATAGTTGGTTACAGTTGCCATATAGCATGTGTGATGTGAAAGGTCAGTGTTGCAAGCATCAGTGTTCTTTTCTGTGAATCCCAGAGATAAAACAAGTCACCAGCCTTGTCAGCAAACTCATTCACCCTCTGATAGGCTTCCAGCCACCATCTGTTCTTTCTCAGCACTTACTAGAGTCTGTTATCTGGATGTGCCTTAATTTCTGCAACCAATGTTTTAGTGGCAGGTATGTGAGTTTCTGCATATGTTTCGCCACTAGAAACAATGGTCAGCATTATCTACGTGTTTTCCCTGATTGCTTAGCTCATTTTCAAGCATAAATGCTTCACAGCTGAACCAGAAAGTATTTACCCTTTGAAGTTTCTATAAGTGTCTTACCCCACTACTCTCAAAAAAGGCTATCCTCGTCTGTTCTACTTTCCTGTTAGAGAATCTATGTGCTTCACCAGTACCAACTATCAGGATTCCCAATGTTTTTTTACCTGATATGTAAAAATAGCTTATAATTCAGTATTCAACTTTTTACTCAGTTGCTGATAAAAACTGAACATCTTTTCCCAGGTTATTAGCCACTTATTTTCTTTCTTCTGTGATTTGTGCTATTTCCTATATAATAAAGCTACTTATCCCGAGCCGTAATATTTGTTTATAGATTGATATTAATTCTGTCATATATTATCTTTTCAAGACAATATTATATATTTTTTTAATATTTTTATATAAACAAATTTTTAAATAGTCTCAAAAATATAGGAAAATATCAAATGAGAACAGTCTGGGAGTTTGGGAGAGGGTCCTTGCAGTACAATCTCAGATAAAGAAAACTTGGTTCTTGTTGCTGCTTCCTCTGTGTGTCCAAATTGCTCCAAGCCTCATGGGCTTCTCTGGTTCCATTTGACATCTTAAGGATGAGATGAAGGATCACCAGAGCATGAACAATCACAAGGACAGCTGTGCCATTGCCAGATTATTTCCCTGCAATGGTGGTGATTTCAAAATGGCAGAACTTGAAAGTCTCACTTACCTCACTTACTAGTCTCTTTTGGAGAAATAAAAAAGTGTCTTGGTTATGGGTCTGTTCTAATAGTAACAAAACATGGTTTCCTGCAAACTCTGGGTACTTCAAATCAGTTCAGAAGCAGAAATTGACTAAAAGGTGAGTATTGCATTTCCTGAAACCTGGTAAAACACACCAAACTTCCAACATGAAAGTCAATTTGCAATCATTATCCAGTTTCCTGGACAGACAAGCTTTGCCTGACACCTGTTTCAATCTTCACATAAGGAGCTGTGAGCCTGCTTTATGAGTGTCACAAAAGCACAAAAGCAAGACTATTTACTACAGCTTCTTCACTACTTCGGTCGGTATTTTTAGATGGTAGTCGTTTGGCTCACATCATTCTTGACACATTCTGGTGATTCCAATAAAAATAGCCCAAGAGGCTCATATATTTGAATATTTAGTCACCAAGGAACAGAACTGTTTGAAAGGATTAGAAGAATTAAGAGGTGTAGGATTATTGGGCCTAGTGGAGTAGGTGTGGCCTTTTAGGGAGAAATATTCAAAAACTCAACATCTGGAAGACCTTACTCTTTTAGAGGAGTTGATGAGGGGTGGAGTGGAGGGAGAGGGTGGGAGGGGAAACTGGGATTGGTATGTAAAAAAAATAAATATAAAATCATAATTAAGAAGGTTTTTTTTAAAGCCCAACATTAGGCCCAGGTTCTCTCTCTCTCTCAGCCTGCAGACAAGGATGTAGCTCTCAGCTACTGCTCCAGCACATGCCACCATGCTTCCTGCCAGGATGGCAATAGACTAACCTCTGAAATTATAAGTAAACCTCCAATTAAATACTTTCTTTTATAAGAGTTGCGTTGGTCATAGTTTCTCCTCACACCAATAAAACAATGACTAAAACTCACATACACACACAGAGAATAATTAAAGTGGACTCTCAAATTTTAAAAATGTCTCACAATTCATATGCCATTCACTAAGACTGAGTCTGCTGCTTCGGCCATATCAGTATTCATTATGGAGAAAGCCAGGGCGCATCATGGATACATAACTACACAAATACATTCAGAGGGACAAAGTGTGCCCCATAGATCCAATAACTTGAATAACTCTAAGGTTAAAAGAAAAGGAAAAGAAATTTCTCCACTTTGTGTTTGAAGCAATGTATGGCCAGTTATAAACGAGGCAATGCTGAGGAGAACAGATGTCCTTACAATGGTCACACTTGCCCCTTGCAGCCACTTCATAGGTTAGAGTACTTTATGGGAACTTCTCTTTAGCCTTCGGGGAGATTAAGGAGAAGGAACAATAAAATGAAAATTCCTTGGGTCAGGATGGGGAACAAGGTACAGTTTTGGGTGGTAAAGCCACGGTTCTTTTGTAAGCACCTGCCTTCTCTTCCAGGGATGTAGTAAGCACTGCTAAAGTGTCAGCTGTTTTCATTACTATTAATATATGTCAAACAAAAAAACCAGAATCTCTGGGCACAAGGGACAAAATAAGGAATCTGACACAGGCCTCTCTGCCTGTTGATTCTTCCCTATGACCCCCAAGGACCCAGGATGTTACCACTGTAGATTGCTACAGAAAACATCTGTCATTTGGGTAAACCCATATGATTGTTTCAAAGTAGAAAGAGAGGGAAGTCCTGTAGGAGGAAGGGAGGGCCCGAGGGACAGTGGAAACTCCGAAGCTTCTCCTGGAAAACAGAGGCCATTTTCTAAACAAAGCAAAAAATGGTGTCATGTTTTTTGGCTTAGGAAGAAAGAGAATGTGAAAGCCCCCTCCCCACTGTTTACTTCTGTTGAAATTTGAAAGGCAATGAAAGTGGGGAGGGTCTGGAAGGAGCTAGAGGAGGGGAGCATAATCAAAATATACTGCATGAAAGTTTGTAATACATAATGTCAAGAAAGTTAACTTATGTAGCCAAAAGCAGAGAAAAGAATACAATAAAGCCAAGAACCAAAAGGAGACTTTTGTTTGTCTAACAATTTGAGAAGGTCCACAGACAGAAGAGAGGTGTGTGCACAGAGTGGAAGACATGCTAAAAGCAAATCACACCTTGGAGACATTAACCACCCAGCCACTTTCTCCAAGAAGCGACTTGTTCTCCAGAAGTGGTGGCACACTAGGGAGGCAGAGGCAGGAGGATCTCTGTTAGTCTGAGACCAGCCTTGTCTAATAATGAATCCTAGGACAGCTAATGTCACTATCTCAATAAAAAGGCAAGAGGAGGAGGAAGAGGAGGAGGAAGAAGAGGAATAGGTCACGGGAGGGAGGAGAGGAGGGGGAGAGGGAAAGAAGAGGGCGGGGAGGAGAAGGCAACAGCAGTGCCTTGCTTTGGAAATAACCACAGAACAGTTTACATACCGTGACAGTTTATATATCCATGTTTTATGATACTAGAAATCTAACTTAGAAAAAATTCACAGTTTTTCACCAAACTTTGTAAGCTAACTAAACACCCTCAGCAGGGGAGTGTTAAATGGACCATAGCACCAAAGGAAATCCTATAAAGCAAGCAACAACAGCTTTCAGAATGCAAAATATCCAGAATAACTCCATTTTAGTTGCCTGGTAACAAAGTCTGTAGGTTCTACAGACACCAAGGTTGGCTGCCTATCTCACTTCAGTATCTCCATCCCCTGTATTGGACCTAAGAACAGGATCTGCTCCAGACAGTAACAGGTTTCTAAAGGAGTGGGTGAGAGGTCAGCAGACACTGGTTGATTGGGAGAAGTGTGTTCTCTGAACAGGGGTAGGGCATGGAACACGCCTGTGACCAAGGTAGACAGTTTCATTCCAGTTGTTTCTAAGAGACAAATCATATCCATGAACATTGAGTATAAATTCAAAACCAAGGCAAACTGGAAATGTCCAGGTGTGGGCACCTGGCAGTACTGAAGTTCTTCACCTCCGCTAGTTAAAACAGTCTACTTGAAACTGCAGGAGAATGTCTGAGCTGGCCTCAGATCTCAGAGCTTTGCTGATCTGCTCCTTTGCCTGTTCTCTTCCCTGGGAATTCATGGGCACATGAAGAGAAAGAAGAAGTTCTTTACATCTTCCCCCAAGGAGACTGTCTATGGTGTAATGATTCACCTCTAAACATCTTGTGGAGGGGGAGGCTTTTTTCCTAAGAAACATGGGATATGACCCAATAGGGGCTAAAAACAGAGTGTTGAGGAGAATGTTTAAATAAATGCATAAAGAGTTGAGAGTTAAAACAATCTGGCAAGGACGGAGGATGTTCATAGGTCAGTAAGGAGAGGTTTGAGCATTTTCCTAATTGGACATAAATTGCCAGACATCTACTTCACTTCTGGTTAGAAGTGCACAAGCATACACAAACACAGTAATCTATTTCTCTTTTATAAATATGAGTTCCACTGAGGTGCATTCTGATGTAGCTACCAGGCAAAGTGGTTACTTAATGGGGTGGTGACTTTGAGCTAACTACACCATGGGTTGACCAACTTAAATGGAAAGTGTGGGACCTGGACTAGTCCAAAAGCAGTCTGCACACTTACTACAGGCTGTTCTTTCTCTGAGGAGCTAGCATGCTTTGGTGTTTCCTACTAGGAATTGATTAAGAAAGTTTCCACATGGCATAAGGCCAGAGGACCAGATGGTCTAGGTTCACATCACTGTACCTCTCATTATTTTTCTGAGTATTTAGTGAGAGATGACTATGTATCCCGTTGTGTATCTGCTACACTGCAGGGTGTTGGGGGTTTGGGCTGCTCATCAAGCCTGGAGTCATTGTAGGGCTATTTAATAAGAAAGCTATAGGAGAGACGTGATTATCCCTTTATGAAATGCTTTTTCCTCTCTGGCCAATATTGAAAAGAAGAACTTTTACCTTCTGTTTCTATTAAGAAAAGATAAGTACATTTATAGCATAACTTTTGCTCTGATGGTGTTCTTTTGGAGGTCTATTTTAGCATAGGTAATGCTTGAGATGAATGCCTTCCAGTGCCCTCCGTATTAAGGAAGCCATCTGCAAATGATTTGAAATATATTCTCTGTTTTTCTGCTCATTGCCATCTTGTCTCTGACACTAAAAAGATTATCTAGGAGTCTCCTTCCATGGGCAACCTCAGATAGGTGAATATCCCATAATTCCATACCAAGCCTTCTCTCTTTTAACTAAAATAAATCTCATTCTTTACTAGTTTTTCTATAACCAAGAACTTAGAGTGCTCTTTAGGCTCTGTGATTCTAAGGATACAGTACACAGAAATAATTACAGCAAACATTGAGATCTTACTCTATGTCAGTTACTGCTCCAATCATTTTTCATGAATTAATAGGTTTATGTTTTGTGGAAACCCTTTAACAGGCTTATTATTACCCTCACCTTGAAAGTAAGAAAACTAAGCCGAGAGATTAAACAGCTTCTTTACAGCCATCTCACTTCCAGGTAGAACAACTGGGCTTTGGTGCTAAACAGGAAGCTCTACACTTTAAGTTGGTTCTATTCAAGATTGTTGTATGGGCAGTTTCTCCAAAATGAAAGGAGGCTCCTGAGCCTCAACAGGCGAATAGGGTCACATGTCTAAAGGGAAAACTCAAGATTCTCAAGGCGCCCTCCTCTTCAGGTGTCCAACAACAGTCAACAATGGCTCGGAGGAAGAGTTTGGAACAGCTGAACTGAAATAAAAACAGTGTCCAAGACCTGTGAACTGTCAGCAAGTTGTGCAGAGCTCCAGGGTGGCAGCTTTTGGGAGTTTTCGCCTATATGTAGTTGCGTGAGAGGTTTCTGGTGATGTGCTGCTTGTTTGTTTTGGTTTGGGGGGGGGTGAGTTTGTTTTTTGTTGTTGTTGTTTTTTTTTGAGTTTTTTTTGTTTTGTTTTGTTTTTGTTTTTTTTTGCATTACTGCTCCCGTAACACTTCACCCGTACTCGTGATAGTGACTCCAACAACAACAACAAAAAAAATCATTGGTCCTTTGGACTTTGTCATAATCATTACTTTGGCCTGTTGTGGTCCGAGTAGAGGTGTGTTGTGCATGTCTTTCATACAGTGCATGCTATTATTGATAGGTTAGAGCTGAAAACTTAAGCCAGTGTACATTCAATAAAATACTAAGACCTAGAAGATAACATGTCTTTTCTAAAGAAGGTGTCATGATCAAATGTGCTTCAGAAATACAAAGTGTGACAATGGTCTTCCCACTGCAGGCTTACAGGTCCTTAGTGTGTCTGTGTGCACTATGGACTCCAAAATCCAGATCTAAAGCCGACTGTTGGAGTTCTTTTCTAACCATATAAAATTTTCTAGAGTGTTTTAAATAAAATATTGCCTTAAAATAAGTTTTAGTTTCTTTTATTTTGTCATGGACTCCTTTTGATTTCACTTTTTATGTCCAGAAAGTCTGTCAGAACACAAAGGTGTAATAAAAGTTACAAGCATACAAAAGCGCCAAGACCTTAGCACCTCTACCCCTTCATTTTGTTTTTCAGAAGTGTGGGAGTCACAGAAAGATTCTGGATTTGAAAGTCTGACATCCAGGGTTCAAAGCCACCTCCACTTCACATTTCCTGTGTGACCTGAGTGAGTCACTCAGCCTCTTACCCTCAGTTCCTCATCCATACAATAAAAGGACAGCTTCTACCTCTGAGTTTCATGAATATCAAATCAAGGTCCCGTTATGTCTAGCTCATATGTATGGTGCCATGAGAACAAAAATTTACTTTCTCCCTTAACTCATTATTTTGAGTGACTATAATTTAATTCTGAGCTTTGTCAGGGTGTTAATATGTCTTTTAAAAGTATAATGGGATGGGGAGTTTCTATGGTAACTGTTGAAGGTACTTGAAGAAAAGAAATGAATAGACACTAGCAACAACCTTCCACCAACCAGCAAACACACTGAGCTCTGTATTCCCCTTAGCAGGACGGGTAAAATAAGGCCCCAGGAACCAAACTTCAGATAAGAAAATCCAGTCAGAGTGTATGTGTGGGCACATGGGCACACACATACACACACACACACACACACACACACACACACACACACACACACACACACACACACACGGTGCTCCTCTATCCAGTTCTGCTAATTTATTACTTGTGGCTTGTTTATTAGACTGTAAACAGCCTCTTCATTTATTATTATTTAATCCATTAACTCTGACTTGGTCCCAAGGGGCAGCTGCTGAAGGAGCATGTGACTCCCTAATACAAAGGCTAAGTGGGTGCACTGAAGTGTTTGACAGAAGCATCCTTTTCAGGAGCAGTTTGTCCCTCGGGAAACACTTCATTTCACCTCCACTGCCTCTGCTTGCTTTTTCACACTCATCTACCCCAACTACCACCACCAATTCAGAAAATCAAGATTTAAGTTTTATATACATTTCATTTTCTAGAGTAATTGCAAATGTCCAAAATGGATGACGAGGGCTAAAGATGTCTCAGTATTAGGGCACTTGCCTAGTAACTGCAATACTCTGAATTTCATACCTAGCACCAGAATATTGTTATTGATGTTTCATTAATTTGTATCTAGTGTCATTTGGTCATGATGATAGCTAATCTTCATTTTCAGTTTGATTGGACCTGTATTCACCTAGAAGACAAACATCCGGATGTGTTTTTGAAGGTATGTCAGCAAGTCATAGGCTCTGGGGAGAACTTACTGCCCTACTATTCTTTAACTAAATGGACATAATATTAAACCAACTCCTGAAGACTTATCATTATTATACCCATAGGTCAGTTCATCTCTCAACTCTCATCAGAGAAGCCTCTGTCTGTGGTAGATAGTGATTAACAGAGACCCAGAGTTGGTCAAAGTGCAGGGAGTGAGAGACTAGAATTCTCAGCTCTGAATGAAGCATCTGCATTGAACCCTCCTTCCAAGGCTTGAGAATATTGAGAACTAAGGAGTTTGCAAGAGCCACAGGCAATGGATGGCTAAGCCAGAACAGTGCTCTCTGGACAGAGCAGTACAGCTGTGCATATGAGCTCAAAACAGCAGGCACGTGACCTGCACAAGCTCAAGCCAGACAAAACAGCAGTATAGAAATGGGAGGTAGACTAGAAGTCTCACCCTTAGCTGAAGAGCCATTAATACATGACTGCTGTAGGAAAAGCGAGAGTTGGGGTTTTATAAGGGTGTGACCCTGGCAGGTTGACAAAGTTGAGAGACAAAGAGGGGAAAGAGAAATGGATTTGGAGAAATTGGAAGAAGGGTGAAAATGATCAAAGAACTTTATACAAAGTTCTCAAGAAATAACAAAAATGATTTTTTTTAAAAAATTATCGTAGCAAATACCCAGGCTGTGGCTATGCCATTGCCTAAGACACAGGAACAAAGCACGTACCTCAAATAAGCGCAGGACCTTGGCTAAGGCGCCAACTTCCTCTTTGAGCGAGAACAGCAGTGACACAGTCCCATTTTGGCTGGAGTTGTCTTCAATATAACTTGTTTCCTACAGAATTAGATCACCTGGTTATAACATTATTCACAGCTTAGTAATTATCCCCTTAAGACCTCCAAGGAAAAGGTAAGGCATAAACGTTTTCTTCCCCTGAAGCTTTGGAACACATGGAACTACATGTCTTCTATCTAAACAGAAGGCAGTGTGGTCACAAATAAGTAAGCCAAGGACATGAAATAATGAATGTCACTCCTGGGTTGACTTTAGAAGCGTAAAATACTCATTGACGTCACTAGTAGCTGCCAAAAATCAATATCTTTAGTGAGCACCCATTTGATGCCAGATCCTAGGCCCATGTCTTTGAAAGATATAAATTTGAATTAAGGTAAATGCATCCATTCTTTCTGTATTTTTGATTTCTAATCAAAATTCTGATTAGCAGACACATACACAAGAAGCCAGGAGATCCTTAGATAAAGATCAAGAGGCATTAAAAAAAAATCTTCTTAAAAAACACTGAGAAACCCAGTGGGAAAAAAATAACATTCAAAATGGGGCATTCAAAGGATTCATAGGCTGTGGATCCAAAGGCCTGGATGATGTCCTATCTCATCCATGGACCACCAGAACCATTTTGAGCAGATCACTTTACCACATTTCCTCGCCTGAATAAGCAAGAATAAGCTCTGGTCAAGTAATATCCAAATGTTGAAAAAAGAAAACATATGTTTAAAGAGAATATTGATTGGCATTGTACATAAAATGACAAAATTATTATCAGACAGGGGATGCCTTTCATGAGGAAACATAAGAAGCAGAAATGTTTGCTTAGACATTTTCTTAAGTTTTAAGATAATTCCCAACATTCTGTATGCACTCCATAATATACAGCATGTCCCTGAAACACAGAAGAAATTGTGAACAATCACTGTCTCATTAGCAAGTTAATTAAGTTAATGGTGTGGATACTCCATCATCTGAGGGACAGAAGGCAGTGGGGGTAAGATTCCTGTCAGAGACTCAGAATAAGATTGAGAGCACTGGAGACTCTTAGGACAAGAATCAGTAACCTTAAAAAATTCACATTTCCCCAGAATCTTATATGAAGCTGAAAGTACCAAATTTATCAACAAGTTGGATTATAGGCCCCTTCAAGTAAATTAGAGGATTGTGCTGTTTATGTGTCCCTACCAGCTGGAGAGATGGCTTGATGGTTAAAGAGCAATCGTTGCTCTTACAAAGGACCTAAGTTCAATTCCCAGTATATACATGATGGCTTGTAACTACCTGTAACTCCAATTTCAGGGAATCTAAAGCCTCCTTTGGCCTCTGTGGGCTCCTGCATGCACACGAGATAGGGGTGTGTGTGTGTGTGTGTGTGTGTGTGTGTGTGTGTGTGTGTGTGTGTGTGTGTTGTGTATGTATATGTACATGCCCAAGCACACACATGTACACATTAAATAAATAATTTTTAATGAAAAAAACTCTATTTTTAAGAGATTTAAATGTTCCATGTCCAGTACTTGATTTGGACAGTCATATTTAGCTTTGAAAACAGCAGAGGAAATAGGTTCTTATTGTGCACCAAGCCCCTCCCTTCAATGATTCAATCTTTAAAAGATAAGGAATTAGGGCCATGGAGGTAGCCCGGCATGAGATTTTAATCCCAAGACCATAGAGATGGATTCAGAAGGATCCCTGAAGCTCGCTGGCCATCCCACCTAGCTGTATGTCCTTACAGGCCAGTGAGACACCTGTCTGTTAAATAAGGAAGAAGGGGCCAAAGAAATGATTCTCAAAGTTGTCCTCTGGCTCATATACTTTTGTGCCACTGCACAGATGACCAGATGACCTCTTTCTCTCTGTGTGTCTCTCTCTGTCTCTCTGTCACACACACACACACACACACACACACACACACACACACACACACACACACTGACCATGACCTACAGCCTGCTTTAGCTTTACCTCTCTCTCTTCTAAAGCCTGCCACACATACAGATGAGCCTGACTTGGGTTCACTTTTCTCTTGACCTCCAAAAAGAGTGAGTCATTCCTGGTACATATCAACACATGCTACTTTAAAGTTGAAGATATCTGTGATAGAAACCAAAGTGTCAGCCTCCACCACCCCCTCCTGTGTATGTCCAGCAATCATTGAATCCATTGTCATCTTCTCAAGACAAGTCATTTTCTGTTGATCCCACTGACATCACACTAAAATAGCTCTGAGTGTTCCACAATGATCCTCTCCTAACAAGGTTTTCCAATGTCCTTCATTATCAAAATCACTGTAAATGAATTTTAACCACAAACAATCTCAAAAGCGCTAGTAAAAATATATATATATATATATATATATATATACTTTATATATTTATATATATATACTGCCATTGTTCTTAAATCATAACTTTTTCTGCAACTGTTTGTGAATTAATGCAGTAACATGGCCCTACTCTGCTGTCAATAGTGACAGTACCTTGTCTGCCCATGAATGGGCATCTACTTATTTACAGGAACCAAACCATGTCCTTTGATGCTCAGTGCATGATGTCATTGGCAGCAGCTACCACTCGGCATGTTTTACCGGAAATGAACCATTCGGCCCTAACTAGAACTGTGAGGGAGAGACACAGGGTGCTGCTGATATGAAAATGAAGACACAGAGTTAGAAAGGTCAAGTGGTTTGTCCAACTGATGCATAGCAAAGCCCGGCCTTTGAACCAAGTTCAGTGATCTCAACACTATTACTCTGCTTCTCAGTCACAGGCTCATCTGACACAGTAGCTCCTTCATTTCAAAACATGAAGGACTTTACATGAACAGGAGCTTAGAGAAGCTTGTGAGATGGTGGGGGCCTTCGTAGATCTAAATTCCAGATTCACCAAGCCAGTCCTGGGCCTATAAGCAAATCTTTTTCATGGTGTATTTTTACTGGCTCAGGAACAATGCCTTATTTTATTCTAACAGACGCCCAAAACTGTCTAGGAAGAAACCATGCAAGGAAAAGAACCAGGAATCCAAGCGTGAGAAACTTTGATCATGGAGCAAAGCATTCAGCAATAAACTCAGACTTCCTTTTAGCCATGTGGTGAACACAAATGCCTTCTCTTGACTCTGGATATAATCACACTCCATATTTATTAGAGGCCAAAACCCCAAATAATCCAATTAAAAATGGGATTCAGAGCTAAAAAAGGAATTCTCAACAGAAGAATTACAAATGGCTGAAAGGCACTTAAAGAACTGTTCAGCATCTTTAGCCATCAGAGAAATGCAAATCAAAACAACTTTGAGATAACATCTTACACCTGTCAGAATGGCTAAGATTAAAAACACAGACGACAGCCTATGCTGGAGAGGATGTAGAGCAAGGGGAACACTCCTCCATTGCTGGTGGGAGTATAAACTTTTACAACCACTTTGGAAAGCAGTATGGCAGTTCCTCAGAAAACTGAGAATCAATCTCTTCAATGATCCAGCAATACCACTATTGGGCATATACCCAAAGGATGCACATTTCTACCCCAATGCTATTAGCTCAACTATGTTCATAGCAGCATTACTCATAGAGCCATAACCTGGGAACAATCTAGATGCCCCTCAACTGGAGAATGCACTAACAAATTGTGGGACATCTACACAATGGAGTACTACTCTGCCCAGAAAAAATGACATCCTAAAATTTGCAGGCAAATGGATGGATCTGGAGAGTATCATCCTGAGTGAGGTAACACAGGCCCAGAAAGATAGACATGGTATGTACTCACTCATAAGTGGATTTTAAATGAAAAGCAAATAACATCCAGATTGCAAATGACAACCTCTGAACAGTTTGGGAACTGAAAGAACTAAGAAGATCCCTCTGGGAAGAGGAAATAGAGATCTCCTGAGTAAATTGTGATCATAGCAAGTAGCGACAAAGGAGAGGTGGGAACAAATCATGAAAGAAGGAGATGGTTGAGTGAGAGGAGCAACAAAAGAAAGAAAAAAGAAATGGATATCCTGATACAGGGAGCCACTGTGGGGTCGAAAAGAAATTGGGTGCTGAGAAAACCTCCAAGAACCCACAAGATGCCCCTAGCTAGGACTCCAACCAATAATGGAGAGGGTGCCTAAACAGGATTTGCCCTATAATCAAATGAATAACCACCCTAATTGTCATTATAGAGCCTTCATTCAGCACTAGATGGAGGCAAAAGCAGAGATCCATAGTCAAGCACCAGGTCAAGCTCTCAGTTCAGCTGGAGAGAGAGGAGAGAGTATATGAGCAAAGGGATCAGAATCATGAGAAGGAGACCCTCAGAGATGTCTGACTGGAGCTATTGGGAGCTCACTGAATATATATATATATATATATATATATATATATATATATATATATATATATATATATAGGCATTGCTTCATTTTCACCTTAACTATAGAATATGAGGGGTTTTAACTCTTATTTTTTTGAAGGAAAATGTTCTGTTTCATATGCTGAGGTTGTACCAGGACATGTTTGGATTCTCTTCAGGTGTCTCTGATATTGGTAGGGGCAGTTTGTGGGTGCACAATCACCTAAGTGTTTTATGAATAAAGCTGTAAGGCCTTCTCCCTTGTTCTACACCCCCAAATCTCTGGCTTAAGCTCCCCAAATGGCCAAGAGGCTGTACCAGCTGCACAAGAGCCTAAAACGGAGTAGAGTGGGAATCTATGGCCCAGCTTGCCTGCCCCTCATACCAACCTTCCTCACATGAAGCCTCTGACTACAGCAGCTCCTCAATCCTCACTCCTGTCAGAGGAAGGGCTCACAAGCATCTCCCCTGGTTCAGGGCATGCTGGAATTCTCCAGTATATCTAATTATTCTGAGTTTGACATCTACTCTCTCCCACTGTCCTGAACTACTCAGCTCTCTGGAGACAGTTTCTGAAGATCACATGCAGCAGCTACCTGGGGGCCCATCACCTCAAAGGACTGAATCTCACCATGATTCCCAGTATGGGGCACTTACATAAATCACAGTAAGGAACATGTTCACAATCATAGTAAAGAACATGTTTGCAAGAGCTCACTGGGGAGGAATGGAAACTCTAGAGAGAACAGACTCCTTCCACTTCTGGCAAAATTCCCAAGACATGGTCAGACTCAGGGTAACTCCTACTTATTTTCCTCTAGGCTTCTCTTCTCCCTTGATAAATCTGAGTGAGTCCCAAAATTCTTTTCGTGCTACATCATCTTCTGAAAGTTAAGAAAGGATAGTTTGGTTTTTTTTTTACATTCTTGTCATTTAAGGATTCAATGGATATCCCTGAAGAGATACAGCTTGACTGCTACCCCAGATAATTAAGAGCCAGCACTTTTCTTTCAGATGATAAAGCAGGCAGCACAGGAAGCCAATGACTTATCTAAAAAACACAAAGATTTGGTGGCCACTCTGGCAATCAGATCCCCAACTACTCTGCATTCTCAAAGGATAGATGCTCCTCCACTTGTTAAGAATAGTCTTGTCAGTTGACTTCCTGGGCACTTTTATCATATCATATCATATCATAAATTCATATTTCTTAGTGGCCTTAGGAAATACCAATATTTCCCAGACTGCCTTCACATCTGGGGAACCAAGTCTCTTCCAGCTGTGGAGGCTCACCAGGCTCACCTGTCCAAAGTCTGAGAGCTTTCTGCTCAGGACTGGGTTCTCCAGGACCACAGCGGACATGCTGGCTCCCAATGAGTGAGGTCTCTAGCTTGTGGCAGCAGGTTCTGAAAGGTTTGCTCTCAGATGTGAGGCTGATGGTTTTAACCTGGCTCTGGGAAGGACAGGAGAGGAGAGGTTTCAAAGGGTGTCTCCTGTTGCAGCCTGCAAGGTCGTTCTTCCAGTGGGTGTTGCCCTGACGTAGCAGTGTGTGGACAAGAGACGCCCATGTCCAACTCCAGGTCATCAGTCCTGGGCTGCCCCAAAGGGAGGCATATTGGAAGGTGTGGCAGCCACAGAAGGACTCACTTGGCAGACTTCCCTGGACAAGAGAAGACAGAGAGCCCAGACCACTTATATTCTGGAGCTCAGACAGGTTTGGTATTGCCGAAACACTGGGGTTCCTGGAGTATGAATTCTCCTCACTGGAGGGAACCAGGGACAGCCTGCTAATAATAGTTAGGAATAACCATCCCCTGGCAGCACAGAAATAGAGCCAGTATCCTTAATTAAATGTTACCCACCCTCAACTCTGCCTTTATTAACCACCAAAGAAGTCAATCTGCTAGGTATTCTTTAGGAAACCATAGCAGATGACACTGTAGCCTGTGGCACGGAGGAGAGCAGCTGAAGAGCAAAGGTATGGGGATGGAATCCAGCCAGTTTTAGATACTTACATGATGGCTGGGGATTCTGCAGAGTGGACAGAGCAGCCGACTTGCTGAGACATTTCAACCACATCAATACTAAGAATGGGGTGATGCATTAAACATCAGTCAGACAAACACTGGACACATGGAGGATAATGTTTAAACCCTTGTCTCAAAAGTGTAACAGCGGACAACTATTGAGCATTCGTCCTATGTTCCCGGTGTTCTAGGCACTGGGACTACAGAGGGAACACGTGACCTCCCTGCTAACAGCTCACCATTCTAGCAGGCAAGCAAAATAAGGAAATTCAGGCAGGACTAAGCCTCAGGAGAAAGGAAGATAAAAAGATGAGCTAAAAGTGAGCTGGTGGGAACTGGGGAGGAGTCTCCTGATAGACAGGAAGATGTCAGTGCAGAGGAAGAGACAGAGGTGAGATACTCATTGCTAACAGGAAAACCAAAATGTAAAAACACACGAGGGTCGGTTTCTGAAAGATGGGAGAAGTCAGGGGCATCAAAGACTCAAAGCCTGTTTAATATTTACCCAGGCAAAGTTAATGAGCTCTGAGGAAACAGGCCAATAATAGAAGGTACTGGAAGTCCACCCCATCACCTCCCACAATTCTTTGACCTGACAACCAAGTATCTGCTGAGAAAGAAAAACAGCATTTCAAGTTTGAGGTTCAAAACAACTAGATTAATTTCTCATTGGACAAACAACTGCTTCCTCCTGTGCCTCAGTTTCTTTGTCTTTAAAATGTGAGCTAGGGCTATTGTCTTCTAATCCACATAGTGCAACATACTTTCTCCCAAATTCCAAGAATATCAATGTTGTCAGAATAATTTTTGTCTAAAAGGATTTCTTGTGTGTCTCATTAATCTCCCCTCTAATACGTTGCGAGTTCATGATTTCACATTCTGATTCCAGTAGCCCTCTAGAGCAGTGCTTCTTAACCTGTGGGTAGTGACCCCTTTGGCAAGCCTTGATCTCCAAAAATATTTACATTATGATCCATAACAGTAGCATACAGTTATGAAGTAGCAATACAAATAATGTTATGGCTGGGGTCACCACAGCATAAGGGACTGTATTAAAGGGTCGCAGCATCAGGAAGGTTGAGAACCACTGCTCTAGAGGTTGTAGGTGTGAAACACGGTATGTCCCCCTTTCAGGCCTGTCTTAGAAATGCCACTTTGTCCCTTATCCTTGTCAGTGTACCACAGAGGGCAATGCCATCAGAGGAGCCTGCAGTAGGAAAACCCAGTAATGAGTGAAAGCCACAGTTGGAGCAGCCTTATCTGCATGCACTGTGTGCTGAACACCAAGGCAAGCTCTTCATACCCAGCATTTTGTTTCTTCCTGTCATCAATCATGCAGACAATGCCCCTCTTCTGTATAGACAAAGCAATGGCTGCCCAGGAAATTTAAATCCACAGCTGGAATTCAAATAATGTTTTATTCAAGTCTTGGCTCTTACATACTCTTTCTCTCCTTTTTGAAATAAGCACGTGGTTTTAGGAGGATGTGGCTATGGCCCTTCTCTTTTCTCTGCACAACAGTTAAAAATAGAATTCTAACTCTATTTCACATTTTTAAATTACCCCAAGTATAGGTAGAAAAAAATTAGTATACTTCTTCACTGTCTCCTCTCTCAGAGAAAGAATACTAACTGTTGCTTAATTTAAAAACAACCAACCAAACAAACAAAAACGTCTGTGAGTAGCGATGGCTTAGTAGTTAGTGTGGTTGCCTAGCATGCCAAAAATCATAGGTTTGATCCCCAGCACTTCAGAAAACTAAGTGTGGTAGTACATGTCTGTGATCTCAGCAATGGGAGAATATAGGCAGAAATTCAAAAATAACCTTGTCTATCAATGCAAGTTCAAGCCTAGCCTGAACTATGTGAAAACATCTCCAAAAACAAACAAAACTAATTTACTTGGGCAGAAAGATGGATCACATTTATCTATGGACCAATACAAACCTAATGTCAAGAGACTGCTGGTGACGTAAAGTTTGTGGATGGCTAGGTCAAATACGTGGTGTAACTAACAAAGGCAGTGGTGGGTGCTAAGAAATGCAGAAGAAAGCCCAGATCCAGATGTCTAAATGAGGATAGTCTGCAGATCACTGGGCAACTTGAATGAATGTGCAGGAGGGAGCACCTGATAGGAGGCAAGTTCTGTATTTGGCAGTCTTGGAGCTGACTCCACTGATTTAAAAGTTGAAGATTTCCTAACCATCGCTAGCTTATCAGCTTTTTTGTATTTAACTTTGTGCACACAAAGCTGAGTTAATCATAATCCATGAGATCCTGGCACATAATCAAAGCCGACTTTTCTTGATTTGTTCATTCTCTTTCATCTTGAGAAATCAAGATAAAGGAACATCTTTCTATGCCTGATGTTAGATGTGTACCCATGTGTGCAGTGTATGTTTTCCATGGTATATGGTGTCCTTCTCTAGATTTAGTAAGGCATATAGAAGTACTATAGAGTTCAGGTTCTGCGCTGAGGGCTTACTCATGCCCTGGGATGTGAACCATTCTGGTGTAAAATATCTTCTGTGTATAACTACGTTGCTGCTCTTTGATGCAGGTTTCTGATGCAACCTTCAACTGTAGAGTGAAGTTCATCTGTTTTCATCATAAAGTGTTAAACTGGACAAACGACTTTTAGAATTTACTAAGGAGAGTATTTGATCTATTCCATTTGGTCTGTTAATGTGACTAAACATGTAAAATTACAGCTACAGATATTTCAGATATTAAATTGTTCTCGTGCTAGGGTAACCCTTATTCATGGTTTATTCATTTTAATGCACTGTTGCATATGGTTAGTTCGTATATTTTAATTTTCTTACATTTATTTACGTATTTATTTGTGTGTGTGTGTGTGTTCATGTGTGTACATGTGTAGATGCCAATGAACAACTTGTAGAGTCTACTTTTTTCATACCACTAGGAAAGGTGCATGCTGGGTTTCACCTAGTCTTTTTGAACAGTCCTAATATAGGGGAGTGACGATGTGTAAAATCAGAGGCAGAGGAGTAGATGGGGACAGAGAATAGAGTTGGAGGGGCAACCCCAAGTTTATTTCTCAGGGCATTTTTATACCCAAAGCAGGGGAGGCAAAAGACCTTCCCCTCTCAAGAACACCATGGTTCAAGGTACAAACAAGCATAAACACCTCCCTTAATTCACAAAACATCTAGTAACCATGCCTTATAGCAAAGCATCCTGTTATACTGCCTTGAAAAGTAAGAGATCTGGTAATCAATCCTTTGACCCAAACATCCTTGTAATACAGCCTTGAGAAGCAAAAATAAGCTTGGACTCTGACCTTGAGTCAGGATGGAATCAAACCACAAGCTGGAGTCATAGTTGGCTTCCACAGGCACAGGCATGGTATCTGTACTCCACAATCTCAAGCCAACAGACTTGGTGGCAAAAGCATTTACCCAGTGAGCCATCTCACTGGCCCACTAGTTTATGTCTAAAGTAGGATTTTTCTGCCCATGTTTATGGGAAAAGTGGAACTTTCACTTCCTCACGTGAATGTCATCTCATTTTGTACTAGCAATTATAACAGCTTTATGTAGGACCTTTCACAGCTTTCTCTGTTTTTATGAGTTTGGCCATTATCTTCCAGAGATAGATAGAAGTTATTTGTTTTTTGAGAATTTGGTTGGCCCTTTTGTATACACAAGGCCTGAAATAAGGAGGTGGGAGATGGCGATCAGAGAGAAGTTAAAGGCTACGTTTCAATTTCTTAGCTGTTCCTTTCTTCCTATAATCTGTGTCATCTCTTTTTATATTCTTGCCAGACATTAATGTAGTCTCTGAACGGTTCCACAAAATGAATATATTACGGCTCATGACATTATTTTTGTCCATCTAGATTTATTCTCATCTTTTTCTGTATTTTATTATTTATTGTTTTGTTGGGGATGGAGTGCATGTGCACATGTATGTTTGTATGTATGTAGAGTCAAGTGTCTTCCTTCTCAAGCGACATCCACCTGTCTTTTGATAAAAAATCTTTTATCACCCTGGTAGTCTGATTATGTTGGATTGATTGGGTAGAAACCCTAGGGATCACCCTGTCTCTACCTCCCCAATACTGGTGTTGCAAACACATGCGTTTCTCATTATGCCTGTCTTTTTGCACAGATTGTGAAGATCAAACTTGGGTCCTCCTCCATAAACAGCAAGCACTTTTCAGATTGCTCTACCTCCCCAGGCCTGTGTTTATTTATTTATATCTCCTCTCATCTTGTCAGATATTTGCCCACTAAGGGTGGGCATTTCATGCCACTGATTTCCTCTGGGCTGGTCTCTCTCATTGGCCGCTCTCTTCTTGTTTTTACTATTTGCTTGGTTGATTTTGCTTTGTTATTTTTTTTTTCCCCAACTTTTTGGGTTGAGCACTAATTTGTTTTCAGCCATCTGTGTTTTCTAATAAATATATTTAAAATGAATTGTGTCTAAGTACTGTTGTAGTCGAGGTCTGCTCATTTGAGGGGTGCGTGTGCATTACAGTGATGTATGAATTATTCACCGGCAATTGATTATATAAAAGGATTAATGTTTATTAAGGGATTTATATGAAATACTCACTGCTACAAGACTGAACCTTAGAGCAATTCCTAGAGGGTTGAAATGTCCCACAAAGTGGCCGCAATCTTTCCTCTGAGAATGTGGGGAATAAACAGGAAGAGGAGCCACAACCCATCCAGGGTCCTCAAAACCTCAAAGCCATACCTCTTGGTCTTACTCAATAATGCCTGAACCTGACACATCTAGTGTTCCGTTTGAAATTTTGAACATAATCTTCTCAATAACGTAAGTATTTTAAAGAATACGTTACATAACTTCCAGGTACCTGGGATACCTTCTGATTTCCTCTTTATCTTTAATTGGCTTCTACCAATGTATTGTCTACTGGCAAAGTATAAGTCTTTTTCCCTAAACCTACTCTAACACATTGTGAGGTGGAATAACACCAGTAATACATATCAAAAAGTTTCAATTCAAAGAAAAACCAAGCATGCATTGAATAAATCTCATAGGTCTGCTTGGTCATTTTTCACAGATAGAGGTCATTCCCATTGTTTGGGGCAAGCCCACAGTCTTCACCAGGTCAATTCTTTTCAGAGACAGCATTTGAGTGAATGCCAGACTCTATGGCAGTTTGCTTCTCTGCTTCACCCCCAGACTGATGAACAGGACACCAAAGGAATTGTGGGAAGAACCTTGTCTAGATGCATAGGAGCAGATATGACACATGAACGCCATATGTGTGCTGCACACTCCGATGAATAGGACAGGCCATAAGCTTTTCTTAGACAGGAGCAAACTCCTTCTTACCACATAAATCTCATTAGATGAATGTAAACTATTCAAAACAGTATCATTTATGAGTTAATTACCATGGGACCAAGTCAAATGTTGCATATGTGGGTTGCAGCCTTTAGCTATCTGTAAGAATTATTTTTAACTTTTATTGATTCTTTGTAGATTTCACATCATGCATTCTGATCCCACTTATCTCCCTGTCCCCTTACATCTGCCCTCTGCCCTTGCATCCTTCCCACAAAGCAAAAACAAAACATAAGCTAAACAAAACAAAGAAACAAAAAAAGAAAAGGAGAAGGATCTGGAAGCTGAGGTGTGGCTCCTTGAGTCACACAGTAAAGTTCTGCTTTACTTGCAAGTATTCATTGCCAATAGTCATTGCATTGGCTTGAGGTCTCTGACTTCTGCTGTGCCACTCATTGACAATGGGATCTCATTGGGGATCCCTTTAGATGTCCTGTTGTTGTCCTGTGTCGTGGAGATCCTGCTGGTCTGTAATTTCACACCCCTCACATGCTCCAACAGCTCATAGATGGGGCAGCTGCTGGGATACGCCCACCCACAGCCCTGGTTCTAGGCCTGGGTGGTAGTCAGGTTGGTCAGCCCACCAGTGTTTCCTAATCGTCACTACCTGGGCAAGCTCTCCAACACTACCTTGGCTAGCTCACTCAATGCAGGGCCAATTTTTTTGCTCTCGGGTCCTCAGATCCAGGTCATCCACACTCTCACCACTCACAAGGGAGCATATGGGAGGGGGGGTCTGTTACCTGTCTTGATCTCATGTTCCCAGGGTTGGCTCATCTGTGCCCCCCAACAATGGGATTGGCACCAGCTGTCCAGGTGAGGCACATGCCTGTGGTGAGGAGTAGAGACATCTTTCCAGAATGCAGGGTGGGATGGGGGTCTAAGGGAGTGGAGAGAGAGAGCAGCTCTCCTGCTGAAATATCCAGGGAAGGTCAGGGCCAGCTCTCCCAGGGGCAGTGAAGGGTGGGGCTTGCTCAGCACAGCACATGCCCATCATCCCTGTGCTAATACAGGGACATCCTCACAGACCGCAGCTGCAAAAGGACCACAGACCCAGACATGTCCCTCAGCAGCAGCCCTGATCCAGACAATACCATAGCCCCAGATGACAGTACTGGCTACTCAAATTGTCTTGGCCCCAGCCAGCAGCACAGCTCTCAGACACCAATATGGTCACAGGTTTCAGCAGAGCCCCTGGACATCCATGTGGCCCTTGGTGCAATATGAGCCAGGGACATCAGCACAGACCCCAACTGTAGTAAGACCACAGACCCAGAAATGGTCCTCAGCAGCAGCCCGGGACAGGATATCACCTTGGTCCCAAGCGGTGGTGCAGGACACCAGATTGACATGACCCCTTCAGCATGACCTTCGTATGCCAAATCAGACAAGACTACACACCAGTTCATGGCCCTCTATCGTGACGAGAGCCACAGGCAACAACACAGACCCCCTCGGCTGTTTCAGGGTCTTGGACCAAGAGGCCCTTGGTGATAGCCCAGGCCCAGAAATCACCCACCATTCATAGGAATTTAATAACTTTTAAATTCTTCCTCAATAAAAAGGATGACTTAAGAATTATTGGAATTTTTAGAAGAACTTAAATTAGACATTAAGTTACCTAATAATGTAATCAATTAGTAAATCAACTTATTTGGTTAAAGGTATATTAATTGGAAATTCTCATCATTCTTCATGCATTATGAGCTTAAATTATGATATCTTTTATTTTAGGCAGTACTTCCATATATTTAATATTTTGGTGCCAGGGATTGAATTTAGGATCTTGCACATGCTACAATTGAGCTGTAGCCTTGCTTTCATAAATATAACTTATTTTCAGGTTATTGTAAAATAAAAAGATTAAAAAAAAAAACTCACAGGGCAGGATAAAGGCCAAGGTTTTGTCTCTAATCAACACGCACTTCCGTGTTTAGCTTCACTGAGGCAGAAAATAAACTCACAATTGCAATGTGGCATTTGGATGTTTTCTTCTTTTTAACACTATTTAACAAATGTTTGAGAATTTCCTACTGTGTGTTTTGAATATATTCACCACCTGTAACTCCTCCAGAAGCCATTCTCTTTACCCTTCCATCCCTTCCCACCCAACTTTGAGATATGTTTCCATTTCCTGTCAGCTGAGCGTGAGTTGCCCAGCCAGTCTTCATCCAGCATCTCTGCATTTTACAATCCTTCGACTTCATCTTTCATAAAGATCCGTGAGTCTTAGAGCGAGGGTTTGCTATGGACATCCTGCATAGGGCTGAGCACACAATCGTCTCTTAGCCTCTGCACAATGACCATTTGGGGGTCCTTGTCATTCGTCATCTACTGAAAGGAGAAACATCTCTGGTCTGGGATGAGAGTCACTCTGATCTATGGATGGAGCGATAAGTCATTGGGGGTTGTTTTAAGACTGTATCTACTTAGCAGAATAATAGCATTGGGTTCTTCCCTAGGGCATATGACCTATCTGGCCACAGGGCATTAGGGAATGGGAATTTCTAAGTTTTATTGTGGGACATCGCACTGTCCTCCAAATTTTTCTGTTACAAAAAAAAAAAAATCTGGACTCTAAATATTTCTCTGATGCAGTATAAGTATTTTATATTTAGCAATATATAAGGCCCTGACAATTGATTTTCTCATTGAGTCAGAGGACATTTCTAAGTCAGTATAATAATAGAAAGCATCTCCAACTCCAGCGATGCTCCATGATATTAATGTCCTTCCTCCTCTTTCAAAAAAACAACTTGCTTTATTCTGGGGCTAAAAATCATGTCTGTTTTGGGGAAAGAACATTGAGTAGTTGTCATCAATTCTTTACTACCATCAGAGTACCTTAGGACACTCTAGGCTCAGGTCCTGCCTGAAGACATTACAAATTGATGAGAAGAAACAATGGAAGCTCTATCTTCCCTCACATTTTCAATAATTAATTATTGGATTCATTTATGCTTACTGTTTCCCACTGGTCCACTTTATGGAAGCATGGCCAACACACTTTTACCTTAAGCCGTAGCTCAGGAACTGCAGGGCCTCCTGAAAGGTGGGAGGAGACTGCTTCCCACTCACTTATACAAAGTGAACATTGGAGCTTGGGCTATGGCTGAAATTCTTTGTAAAATAAAAGGTGCATTTCTCAGAATTCCTTGAAGGTACGCGTAGCTGCAAATTAAATGTGTGACTCAAGAAATCCTGGGGGGGGGGGGGGGAAATCTGTGTAACTACTAGGAAGTGTGTTTTAGGAAGGACACCCTTCTCCTTCCATTTTTTTTTTTTTTTTTTTTTTTTTTTGTTATTGTTCCGTGAGGGTTCCAATGTGGAAATCCTGTTGGGGCAGGAGACACCATGTTGGATTGTGTGATAAATTTAAGAATGTCAACAATCCATTCTTTTCAACGCAGAAAAAAAGGGGGCAAGAGAGAAAGGGCGTGGTAGTTGACACGGAGGAGCATGTTAGCCTGGAGTTTTGCAGAAAAGAGAAATGAATTGCTATTTTGTTTAAACCCATCATTTTGAAGCTTCTTTCACAGCCATATCTAATCTTAACAAGATGAGATATAAGAAAAGAATATCAAGATAGACTTATCATCACAACTGCTCTTTTCTATGCAGAATTTAAAGGATATACTTCAATTCCATACTTTAAACCTTAGGAAGTTTCCACCCTGCAGTCACCTCCTTCAGAATTTCATTTCAACCACACATTTCTTTTTAATCTTTTCCCCCCACATAGACAACCCAGAAACTTGAAGGTCATTACTGACTAATGCCCACATATAATAAATGTGATTAAGATATGAAGTCATGCTCTTTATCAGAATAATATTTAGGGATGGCTATTCCAGGAATTCTGAGCAGAACCTATTACATTGGCTTATAATAAAATCAATTAGTAAATCAAGTGCCTTTGATTAAAGGTATATTAAATGAAAAGATTATATGCATGGATGCAGTACAGCCTCTGGGACCATAACATTAGCATCCTGTCTCGGCAACATCAGAGTGAGATCACTGGATATGGTCATCTGTTCACTCATGTGCTCAACAAATATTTGCTGAATACATATTTACCAGGCACTGTTCTAGGCAGTGGTGATCAGGACTGGTAAGGTTACTGTTCCCATTGATTTTACATTCTAGTAGGAACATGAACAGTAAACACAAAGACTATGGGGAAAAAAGCAAAGTACACCCAGCACTGAGTATGAATAAAAAGAAATAAAGTTGTAAAAAGATTTTTGAGGGAGACAGGTTAAATCAAGGAGAGGCTTATTGAACATGGAGAATTTGAGTTGAGAACTGAGCCAGGAGATTTGGGAGCAAAGGAGGTTTCTGATAGAAGGAATATTTGTATAAATGTTTCAATTAAAATTAAATGTGACACTTTTTTAGGAATATCCAGGAGTATTACCTAAGGTACTTGTGCCTGGAGCAGGAGAAAATGTGTCATCTGAGGCTGGATGGACAAGGTAAGTTCATGCAGCTGGTGCACTGTAATCAGTGGCTGACTGGGGAAGCTTATCCAGGTTTTTCAAGAACAATTTTTCAAGAACTTGGTAACCCTGATGCTAAATGTAATTGTAACTTAAAAATAAATCACATGAACTCACAATTGAATAAAGTATGTATATCAAAAAGATGACACTCAGCCTATTACTGACTAATGCGTCACTATATTTCATTACTATCCGTGTTCATGAGGTTCTTAGTAAGGTAGAGATACTGCACAGCACGCTACTGAGCACCTCTTCTTGCCTATTAACTTCTCATATCCAGGAGCTGCAGACTCTGAGAGCCAGCTGGTAAACTTGGACAAGGATACATTCCATGTGCCTTTAGTGAAATGATTACATAATTTCATGAACAGTTAAATGAAGCTGGTCAATCAGGTGTAAAAAGCTCCTGAGGCCTCCAGCCCTGTCAGTCTTCTCATTTGACAGTATTGAGAAACGTTCTGTCCTACACCATCCACTCCTCTTCCATTCTTGGCCAGAATTTTTGCCAGGAGTATTCTTAATAATAAAGCATAAATAAATGTAGACACACTCTTCTATTTTTCTCTTGTTGCAATCAAGGGGATAAAAAGCATGGCATCCCAAAGAAGTAAACTCAAGAGGATAGAGAGAGATGGTGTATCCTTATACAGATATCCTTATTAAGAATCATATCCTTAGAGGAACAGAATGGATAGAACGAATAGGTATTAAATGAGAATTTATTAATATAGATATTAAAGGGAGATCTGTTAGACTGATTTACACGGTATGCTTTGATGAGTCCAACCATAGATATCTCACACTAGAGAAGCCAAGAACGTGGTAGCGTCTCAATCTACAAAGCAGGGTCCCTAGCAATCCCAGCATAGTATTGAAAGAACAGAGGGATCCTGGAGGGCTGCTGGTCTTTAGTCCGTGCTGGAAGCCTATAGAACCCGAGTTCTAATGTCAGCAACGGGTAAGCAGCATAACATGTGAACTTGGTGAGGATGAGGGCAAAGCCTCCTCTATCTCCTTTGATTCAGGGCAAGTTCTTCTCACTTCACATAATCTGATCCACAAAACTTCCTCATAGCAATGCCCAACGTCTTGCCTTTTAATTAATCTCAGATGCACTTATGTTGACAAGCAACACCAGGCCAGCAGTGCCTAACGCATTGTGCCAGTCGAGGGCTTGAGTCGTCATCCAGTGCTTTGAGCAAAATAAAGTCATTGGCAAATGTATCAGTTTTGAGTGCTCCTGAGAATCAGAACCAGCAGATTAGAAAAACAGCTGAATAGATGAATGGATTGATGATAGAGGGATAGATAGATGATAGATGATAGATAGATAGATAGATAAATAGATAGATAGATAGATAGACAGATGATAGATAGATAGACAGACAGAGATAGTAGATAGATAGATAGATAGATAGATAGATAGATAGATAGATAGATAGATAGATAGATAGATAGATAGATAGATAGATAGATAGATGAAAAATAGATTGATAGGTACTCAGCCTCAACTTTAACAATCTGGAGACACAGTAACAACAGAAGTAGAATAACGTGAAAAGAACTATTAGATAATCATTTAGTGATTTACCTAAAGTGCTGCCGTACTGTTCATTTTCAAGCATGAATTCACTGCTACCTGAAACAAAAGGACTTTGAGAAATTGTAGAACAATGGGTCATTGCCCTTAGCAACCTGACCACAGAAGCTTACACCTGTCAACTATAATGTGTGCCTTTAAAATCAAAGGCTGACTGGAGCATACACTTCTATAAAAATTCATTTACTTGTTTGCCCCATCTTGTGCTTTTAGAGTAAAATGAGAATATGAACCTGACCTAGAAGCAAGGCCTTTCAGGAACTATCTTGACTTCAATCTATGGCGACTGCAATTGTCTCTTCTATTTTCCTTGATGTTGGACTATTCCAGAAGGATTCCTGCAGCACAAGTTCTAGTGTAAAATCCAAGTGAGAAAGCAGCCAGGCAGAGACAGGTTCTTCCTTGATCTATTGAAGTCATTATCAGAGTGGATGTGGTCCCAACATAGGAAAAGTAATGTCATGCTCAATCTACAATTCAAATGTTAAAGTCATCCAGAAACATCCTTAGAGACAGTGCTAAAAACATTTAGCTGGGTGTCTGGGCACTCTGGTCCAGTCAAGTTGACACATAAATTTAACCATCAAAGTTTGGACCTTTGGTATAGGGCAAACTTCAACAGCAGCAAAAAATAAATGGGATGAAACTAGTCATAAGGCCAAGGAATGAATAGGCTTCCTTTTTGAATGAAAATGCTTTTCTTGTTTGTTTTATGAATATAATTGTAGTTTAATAAAGATATTAAATCAGTGATGCAGTCTTTAGCATGGGATTAAGAAAAAGAAATTTGATGGAGACAACTCACACAGGGCTGTGTCCGCCAAGGTTTCTCAGTCTGTGTAGCATGTGCCTGCTTTTTTTTTTTTTTTTTTTTTTTTTATGTCACTATGTTTTGGTTTCCCCCTAGGTCCCAGGGTTATCTATATCAATGTATGGGTTACATCTTGTAGAGTGGGCCTTAAATCAAATCAGTTATTGGTTGGTTACAAATCCCTCCTCTCAGAGTTCGGGGTACCCTACAGAAGAGAAGCCAAGAATGTGGTAGAAAAGCGTGAGAGTCCGGGGGACTGCTGAGGACATCGAGAGAACCATTCCCTTTAAAGAAGTGGGCAGGGCTCATAAGAGCTCACAGAGACTGGAGCATCAAGCAAGGGCCCTGCATAGGTCTCCAGGTCCTCTGCACTCGTATTATGGCGTCTAGCTTAGTGTTTAGACAAACGTTCACCGCTGATCCTTCTCTTGGGCTCTCTTCTCTCTTGGTTTTTATTGTCCAATTCTGAAGTGATAGATTTTATACCTTATTATATTCTGTTATATTTTTTTTAAAAAAATGAATGAATGAAAACCTAGCACCAGAGAAGAAGTTAACAACTGGTTTGCCGTTTATACTGGATGAGGGAGAGAAAATCACTTTTCTCCAAAAGAGTGATACTTGGTACATTAATCACTCCTCCGAGACAAGATTCATTTTCAGGTGCAACTGCCCTACGTATAATGGACTCCAGAAGTTTGTGTGTGTGTGTGTGTGTGTGTGTGTGTGTGTGTGTGTGTGTGTGTGTGTGTGTGTGTGTGTGTGTGTGTGTGTTTTCATTCGGTTACAGCTCGGTGGCTTTTGCTTCTTTGGGGGTGGTTTATTTTGTTCCCTTGGTTTGAGGGGATTCTGTTGTACTTTTTGAGAAAGAACTTAAAAGTTGGATGGGTGGAGAGGAGTAAGGGTCTAGAAAAGGATATGGGAGGGGAGAACATAATCAAAATATATTTAAATTTGAAAATTGTTTGCATCATAAAAGATTAATTATAATATGAATAAATAAATAAATAATAAGAGAAAGAAATTCTCAGAATGAAAGATGAGACAATGAAGGACGGGGCTGTGGGCTTCTCTAAAGGACTGACCAGAAAGGATTAGTGGATATTATCTATAGGATAATCAGTCAAGCTTTCTGAACTGAGTTCCAAAGGAATCAAACGCAAAACAAGTAGTATAGGGGGATTGTGTTGCTTCATTGTAAATAATTGTCCCACCCACTGGTTTAATAAAAAGTACTGACTGGCAAAAGGCAAGCAGGAAGTGTGGGCGGGCTACCAGACTAAGAAAACTCTGAGAACAGGAAGCACAGAGCAGAGTGCCAGAGAGAAGCCAGAAGAAGCAGAGGACAATCATGCTGCTGTGAGAAAAGGTACCGAGCCTCATTCATTCATTTTTTAAAAAAATATGAGTCATGGGCTAGATAAAGGGTAGAGAGCTAGCAAATTATATACCTGAGCCTTAGGCCAATCAGCCTAAAACTATTGAAAGCATCTGTGTGTCGCTGTGGGACTGTGGGACTGCGGGTCTGCAGGTCTGCGGGTCTGCGGGTCTGTGGGTCTAGACCTTGAGGTTAGGCCCGAAAGTCTGGGCCAGAAACCTCCTACTACAAATGGCAGCCCAACGTGGGGCATATACATGATATACACCCACATAAAGCTGGAAAAAGCTTTAAAAATGGTCTAGAGTATTTTGGAGTGCAGCTTAAGGTGTAAAATGGCTTGAGTAGTTGAAGTTGGAGAGCAATGGAGCAAGAATGTGGATAAGGAAGAATCCGAGGATGATGTCACAGTGAGGCCACAAAGTAGCTTCCAATGGGAGACTCAGTGGACTGGAAGTAAAGGCAAGAAATCCTAATCCCTGGCAGTGGGCTGGCCATTTGTGTGACACCTTTCCCTCTAAATCAAGTTTCTGACCACTCCCTAGGCCCAGTAGGACAAGTGCCTCTGTATTAACTTACCCATTTCCCCTCCATCAAAACCACCATGGTACCTGACTATACAGGACAAATACACATTTCTTACCAGAAAAGGTTCAGTCTTCATTGCCTTAGCACTTGGTGTGCCTGGGTGGAGTGAGGCAGTTCCCATCCTTGGCATAGGAAACAGCTTGTTGATAGAACAAGGTCCTAGGTCTTATTGAGTGGGCATGAGATGAAGCTGCAGAATCCAAACTGTTAACATACCTCAAGTGTTTAGGGAGACAGCTCAAACAACCAAGTTCTTGCAGCTCAAATATTCAGATTTGAGTTCAAATCAGCAAAAGAAAAATAAAATAAAAGCCACTAATGGTTGTAATGGGAAGAATGAAAGAGATAGATCCTTAGAGCTCAAAAGCCAGAGAGTCTCTCCAAATGGATGAGCTGCTGGTTCAGTGAGAGACACTGTGTCCAAAATTAAGGGGAAGCCTGACAGAAGAGGAATGTGTTTACCATCATCCTCTGGCTTCCAGACACACGCATGCACATGTGTACCACACACAGAGATAACACCTCAGGCATCATTACTGTGGCCGTCATGGTGGACAGACACACACACTGCATTACACAGAGCAGAATTAATATAGAATTTAAGCGATGTGGATTGAATCCCATTACAGATTCCCACACACACAGTTCCTACTGCAGTTCGACAAATAACCAGCAGATGGCAAGCGACCCACACATCCCACAACGGAAAACAAGGCAGTTACCAGGTTCTCACATCTCAGATGAGAAACAGTTCCAGTCACAGAAGAGTGACTTGTTTCCCCAGTGAGGCTGGGGGGGAACAGTGGTGTTTCATTCCGTTACATGTTAATCAAGATGCACCAAAGACCCAAAGTTTAGCCTAGTCCCTAGCACTAACCATTTGTCTCTGGGATGCTAAAGGTTGCTTTCTGGCTAGCAGGGCCCATAATATAGGCATCAGCATTACCCCTACATAATGCAATCTGAGGATAGCATCTTTTACCCTTGAGGATTAGAGGAAAGACACACACACAGAGACACATACACACACATATATATATGGCTGTTATTAGAGGGTTGCGTGATCCAGCTTGTATGGTGTCAAACATCCACTTAGGAAAGAGGCTCTGTGTGACTTGCAGATGTGTTTGCACACCATTTTTTTTTTAACCTGGAATTTATATGGTATTCAGGTATGTGGAGAGGGTGGAGTCTGGAGGAAGCAGACAATTCTTTGTTGCCCTGCTGTGTCTTAATGGACTAGTCCACCTGCAACTTTATAGGAAGCAGCAAATGTGACTTGTCTCCCTCCTCCCGTTATTTGATGGATCAGTGGCCATATCAGTCTAAGTCACTCTTAGAATTCAATAGTATTTTGTAGCATTGACAGCACTAGAGTGTCCTCTTGCTGCATTATTTCATTGTGAGTGTTATACTTAACACATATCTGTGGGTTTCTATGTGCTGGCCCTCCTGACAGAATTTTATAAATAGTAAGTCCTTATTTTTTATCTTTGTTGCTGTTTCATGTCAAAGAATAGCCATGTTAAAAATTAGCCCCTGACCCTAGTCCCCCTAACCACACAGCACCACACTTCTACAATCAATCAATCAATCAATCAACAAAACAAACAAGCAAAAACACTCTGAAAATTCTTCTGGCCGCTGTCCCTTGCTTGTGCTACAAATGGGCCTGTGGAAGAGAGGCTGAACCAAGCATGCAAGACATCTCTCTCAGTAACTGGCCTGCCTTCTGCTCTCTCTGAAAGCAGTTAGCAGTAAACTTTCTCTGCCACAGTATTCTCAAACTGCACCGCCAGGAGTCAGGCTGAGTCTGGGCTTGGGGAGGTGCTGATGGACACAGGACAAGTGGCCCCACAACACACTTCAGTAAATTCCCCCTGCTTTCGGGGGAGGGGGAAGGAACAGTTCAGGAACTCCTAGGTCCTTAGTACCCCAGTTCTGCACCCATCTGGACGCTCCCTTCACCCTTTGAGCCTGGACAGCATCCAAGGCAGAAAGAAGCTCTGCATTTCCTGAGCTTTCAGGTCCTCCCCTCAGGAAGTGAGCTAGCATGTGTTCCATACCAAAAAAAAAAAAAAAAAAAAAAAAAAAAATCATCACTAAACGACAGGCTGGACAGGGCGGCTTGGAGTGAACTTTCAGAGGTCTAAGGCGGTGTTCACAAGGAAATACCTCTGTGTGGAAGGAATATTGAGTGTGTGGCTGATGGAGGCAAGGAAGGTGTGTGAGAGATATCAGAAGTAAAATGTCTGGGGACAGAGATTACAAAAGGAGCAAGTTGGGATGAAAAGAGCAGGCTTTGAGTTTGGGGAGATTTTGTTTGTTTTTTGTCTTATATGCAAACTGTCACTTAGGCTTAGTGTGAGTTCTTATCTGCCTCATTAGCATGAGCTGTAGCCGGCGGACATAAACGTTCTAATTATTTATTATGCCATCCCATAGGGGTCGCAGCCCAGGGGCGCGCACAGCACAGGACTGGGATGCAGTGGCAGGGCTGCAACCCTGGAGCTCCCTCCTAGCTCTAGAGTCCTGCAGCGGGAGACTGCGCAGAGTTGATGCAGTGTCTGGGAGTCTGAAATATCTTCTCCCCAAAATTCATCCCTCAAGACGGTAGGGTATCTCTGCCCCAGCCAAGGTAACCTGGCTTCTGAGGAACCTAAAGCAAGGCGCTGCTGGGGTTTGAGTTTGGTAACCCGTGGATGGACTTTCTAGCAGTCTGAGAACAATCTAAGGGTTACAGCAGCTCCTACCCGCCTCCTCCGAGATGGTCCATAAAAGGGAGGGGGCGAGCTGGGGGCAATGGGCTGAAGTCTGGCCACTCACGTCCACGGTTTTGTGCACAAAACAGTTTCAAAATAAGTTAACCTCCGTGGGGGTGTTTACCCGTCCTCTTCTAATTGTCCCGGTTCCTCCTCCCTCTCTCCATTCCAGGCTGTTTTATGTCCCTCCGCGTTGTGCCAACTATTTTATCTTTATCCCTCCCCCCTTTTCTCTGTCGCCTTTCATTTCCCTTTTTGTGTGTGTGGCTTCTGGGGCCGATGTGCGGCTCATTACCACCCACTGCAAACTCGCTCCTGTCGCTGAGGTGTTTCTATACAAACTGGAGCGTCCAGTTGTCATATTAATTATTACACTGAGTAATGACTGAAATGGTCAAAATAAGGGGAGACTCAAGAGCGCTTTTTCCTGCTGCTCAAAGATTCGGCAAAGAAGCCGTGCAACAAAGCGCTAATTGGTCCCCAGAAACACTCTGACAAGGCATGGAAGATAAGGTTTCACAGAGCCCCGTGATTGTGAGGGGGAAGCTCTGAATGGACTCCACGCTTCTTTTCTAAACTCTCTTGCTGAGCAAAAAAATGGACCTCTGTTTGAATACTGCCCTGATCCTTGAATACTATACCCAGCAGAGAAAAAAATGCACCATTTATTGTAAGTTTTTTTTTTTTTTTCCTTCTCAAGCTATTCAGAGGTTCTCTGTGAAGAATCAGCTGGTTTTGTTTATGGTGAAAGACCTTTGCTTTGTTTTCATTCTTGGAGGAGGCGCTGAGGGGGAGGGAAGAAGAACCATGTGCCTAGACAGAGCTGGGCTGGCCTACTATAACAACAAAATAGGGTGTAACAAATCCTACAAAAGTTTAGAATGTATTGATTCTTTGGAGAGCTATATAGATTAACGACTTTCTTTATGCTTATCCAAGGAAGGTATTTAATCATAATGTAAATGGGGCTTTAGAAAAAATATAAAGACTTAGTATTAGTTCTCCTTATTTGGAGAACTTCAAAAGCTCCTGTGAGGGTGACTGCAAATTACTCTCTCCCCCACCTTTCCTCCTTATCCAAAAAGCCCCAAGAAAATATACTTTTGTGCTTGTTTTGTTGGTTTTCTTCCAACTTTTTTTCTTGTTAAGACATATTGAAAAAGTGAATAGATTCATTAGAAGGCTAGAGTCCTTGATGCAGGTGCAAACCGGGCTGTCATGGCCACAAGTGAAGCTTGTGTCCTCTGTCCTCCTGAGGGGCCTCTCTGCTTAAGCTGCAGACCTCATAGTGTCCCCAAGGTCACCTCAGAAAGAGCAGGAGGCCTCACAAGGAGATTGTTTAGGGATGTGCTTTACACACACACACACACACACACACACACACAGAGTAAGACTGTATCTTCCCTTAGGATATTATCTAGCATGGGCTTAGGGCAGCTTACCCTCCAGGAATGAAGCTCTGTAAATGTGGTTGGCAACAACTGGGTTTGCAACTGATTCCTTTTGCACCCATTTGTTTTTCCTCAGAGTATTCAAAATACTTCCAAATTGAAGACTGCACTAAAATCAGAGTCAAAGACTTAACTATATTCTTTTATTCTTTGGGCCTCATTTAAAATCCACTATCTACACAACATTATTAAGAAACTGTTCATGGGAATCCTCAAGTCACACACACACCTTCAATCCTAGCACTCAGGAGGCAGAGGCAGGTGGATCTCTGAGTCTGAGGTCTACAGAGTCAGTTCTGGGACAGCCAGGCCTACACAGAGAAAATCTGTGTCTTGAAAATCAAAAACAAAATTAAATTAAAAGAAAGAAAGAAAACCTAGTTTAGTCTTTAGTATTGATTGTCCTAACCCCAAAATATAGCATAAATAAAAAATTTTAAAGAGGTGAAGCATACCTCATTTCCACAGGAAGATGCAACAGGATTTTGAGCTGTATATGAATAAAAGGATCTGACCTTCCACTGTTAGTGAAAATTAAGATTCTAAAAGACTAAAAGAGCTAGTCTCAGGTCATCTAGGAAGCAGATCCTGCAGCTCACTAAGAAAGCCTTCTTTCCATACAGGAGCTCTGAATATAAATAAGGATCCATTTAAAGTATGGTCCAGCTCAAGGATGTTATGAGATAAGAACAACCAAGTGTAGAAATTAAGTCCCTTAATGTATGTAAAGAAGAGACAAACCATCCCCTTTTCCCAGAATGTCTGTGATATGGGTGATAACAAGCATGGGTCAGTGTATTACTCTCCCCCATCACAGGACAGAATATGCATTGCGTACTTCCATTTGGAAGAATGAAAGATCAGTTTCTGATACCTATGGGGTTCTTAACAAAGCAAACTCAATGACCATTCCTGACTTCATTCTCATAACAACGTTGACACATGGGCCAAGGAGTTGTTGATGAGTTTGGGATAAAGGCATGCAGTTCTTCTTGTATGAAGTATCTCATTCTTTCATGTCCAGATAAATAGGACTTTGTTCGAGTGACCTGGTCAACTAAAACCCTGGGGACTTGTTCAGAGTCAACCCACTGGGTGTCAAGGGAGCCACAGGAAGATGGTATGGAATGTGGACCAATGCTCCTGCTTCAGGCCCTTTCATGAAAGATCAGCAGTTAGTGCTCTTAAATGTGGTTTCTATCTCTTCCACCCTGGCTCACCAGCATCATCACTGGTCAATAATAAAAGGGATTATTTAACAGTAAGTGCTAGGGGAGACACGATATTGAATTTCCAGTAGTTAGAACAATTATCACAATGAGGCTCCAGGAAGCCGAGAGCTAGCTGCTCCACATTAGATTGGCTCTTAAATATTCCCTAAGCCTTCGTAAGTAAAATATTTTTTCTTCAGGGTGATGCTATGAGTTAGTGGTAGAACCTTTAGGAGGTAAGACCTCCTGGGAGCTTCTGAGATTTCTGGGGATTTGAAGGAAATTGTGTGATCACAGCCACGTCTGTGTTAGATAGGGTTTCTATTGCTGTGATAAAAAACCATGGCCAAAAGAAATTTAAGGAGGAGATGGTACTTTTGGCTTACATGTCCTGAGTCACAGTCTGCTGAAGGAAGCCAAGGCGGTAACTCAAGGCAGGAATTGAAGAAGAGGCCATGGAGGAATTCTGCTTACTGGTTTGCTCACATGACTTGCCTTTTTATACTACCCAGGACCCCCTTCCCAGGGTGGCATCATTTACAGAGGTCTGGACCCCCTACATAAATAATTAATCAAGAAAATGCCCTATAGGCTTGTGTACATGCAACTGACTGTGGTATTTTCTCAACTCCGAGTCCCCTTCTCAATTATGTCTAGGTTTCAAGCTGACAAAACCAACCAGTACAACTGACCAGCTCTCAGCTGGACACACAAATGCATCACTTATTAAAACCATAGCCTCTCCTTTCTTGTTCATCCCCAATATATACCACTAATATCACAATATAAGCATAGCATAATTTTAAAAGTCTAGTCTTAAATTTTTCAATACTTTAGAAGTTCAAGGTTTCTTTTAAAAATCTAATTTTTTATTTTTTATTTTGGAGATTACAATTTAATAACATTTCTCCCTCCACCTTTCTCCTTGTGAGCCCTTCTGTACACCCTTCCCTGTTCTCATTCAAATTTATAGACTCCTTTTTAATTTATTATTATTGCATACAAATATGTGTATACATATATATCCTTAAAGCTAAGCTTCTCAGTCTGTATAATGTCACTTATATGTGTGTTTTCAGGGTTTATTCTGTGGTACTGCGCAAACAGTGTGCTCTCCCTTAAATATCTCTTTAAAAGTTTAAAGTCTCTCAACCTTGGGATCCTATAAAATAAAAAGTAAGTTCAATACTTTCTTATTCCAAGAAAGAAGAATCAGGGTACTGTCATCATAATCAAATCACAGCAAAGCCAAACTTCAGTATTACAGAATAGCTTAGTGTCCAACATCTGGGGCTGACTCATAATTTTCTGAACTCCAAAGAGCCTGAGCAGCTCCACATCTCTGGCTCAGCCATAAAACCTGTCCCATAGGCTCAGGTGGATTCCACTCCACAGCTGCTGTTGACCTTGACATGTTACTGGTATCTTCAATATTTGGGTGCCTGTTGTGGGATTATGCTCTGGTACATTGTAGATATTTGCCTCTCCCACTGGTTTGATAAAACACTGATTGGTCAGAGGCAGACAGGATGTGTGGGCGGAGCTACCAGACTAAGAAAACTTTGGAAAGGCTGAAGAGACACCAGCTTAGACACCAACAGACACAGAGCCACATTGCTGAACAAGACAAGAATCATGGGTTAGTTTAAAAGTAAATAACAAGTTATATGCTTGGGCTATAGGCCAATCAGCATGAAATTAATGTAAGCTTTGTGTGATTGTTTGGGGCTAAATGGGAGCGGGCCTGTGAGCAGAAAGTCCAGGCCAGAAACTTCATACTACAGATATCTCTACTGTGAGTGAGGCTGCTCCTTCTCCAGGGACTTCTCTTCAGAAACTGCAGCCATGCCAAACAGTTGCAAGACTCAACTGCTCTCCAAGACTCCTCCATTATTCAAAACCAGAGTGACTGGTGACTTACACACCACCATCTTCAGTTGTTAACGTAGTACAGAGGCTTGGCTCCCTCTGGTCCACAGTTTCCTTGTGCTGTGTCTGAGGAAACACTTCTCAAATGATTGCTCTTCAATGACACTGATCTTTTCTTGGCTTCGGCTGATTTCTAAGCACCAGCTTTAGATGACCAGCATTGATTGTTCCCGGCAAAGCAAAAGTTCTCTTCAGCGTTTCTGGCCTTTTGATCTGGCCTTTTCAGCCCCAGAGGACCAGAGACACAGATTCTCAATTCAAAACTGCATTGAATCATCTTTGCTTCCCCATAAACTTTGACAATCAGCTTTCTATCATCTGCATCTCCTTTTTCTCTTTCAAGCTCCCACAACAGTGTATTAAGCTATAAACAGCCAACAGCATTTCAAGTCCATAGTTCCAAAGTTGTCCCTAAATCCTTCCAAAACAATACAGTCAGGTCTGTCACAACATTGTAGCTGGTACTGATTGCCTTAGTTGGGTTCCTATCGCTATGATAAAGACCATGGCCTAAGACAGCTTGGGAAGGAAAGGGTTTATTTCATTTTGAAGTTGTAGTTTATCATGAAGGACAGGTGGTGCAGGAACTCTAGGCAGGAACCAAAGCAAAGGCCAAGGAAGGGTACTAGAAACAAGGACCCTGGCTGGAAGTTGTGACCAGAGCTCATAATCTGACTCCTGGGAAAGCTAAGATGTGAAGGTTGCCAAGATTGTGAAGGCCATCTTTGGCTATGCAGTGAGACGCTGGGGGAAAAGGGTTTCAATAATAATTAAGATAAAAATAACCATGATAACTAGAAGTCATTATTCTGGTACTTCACCAAAATCATTACTGCACTCCAGACTTTGATCTGGACCTGAGGACTTCTGGACAAATCCACCACAGGATTGCCCTCTGCTTTTTTCTGCCTATGGCTACCTGACCAGAAATCAGACCAGGGTATACCGGAGCAGTCCCAAACCTTTGCCTGCAGTGCTGGGCATTTCTAAACTGGACCTGGTTCCCACAGAGAGCGCCAGGCCTAGGGCCCAGGAAGGGCGCCTGGGTAGGCACTGTCCAGCAGCCAGGCGGTCGCTGCAGGCGCCTCCCCCTCTCTCGCGGTGCCAGCACACGGCCCCAGCGGGCTCCGCTCCCAGTCGCCTGCCACCGGCCCGCCAGGCACACGCCTGGGGCGGGATGAAGGCTGCGCCAAGGCCTCCGAGGCGTCTGCGGCAGAGCAGGACAAGGAGGGAAGCCTTTCGTCTGCCCAAACTCAGTGTTCCTCCGTTCCTCGATGTGCACATCTTCCTTCGGGGGTGGGGGGATTTGGAATATCCCAGAGCACTCTCCTTTCCCTGCCAGTCTAGAATGTATCTGAGTGGCAGGTGTCATAGAAGGCCAGAATCAGATAACCCCGAGAGCTTCCCTGTATACACTTCCCCACGCCACTGCCCACCTGAGCGTGCGTGCGTCACACACACACACACACACACACACACACACACACACACACACACACACACACACACACACCGTTTTTAAGGTAAGGGTGTCTCACTACATAGTTAAAGCTAGCCTCCAACTTATGATTTTCCTGCCTCAGCTTCTTAGAGAACTGGTAAGCACCAACCAGTTCATGTCTCTTATTCTCTCTACACTTGCGAGTTGTATCCAGCACATCCTGTTCTTAAAAACTGGATGGGACAGCAGTGCCCCTTAATACAGCCTTACAGGGCTACAGAAGAAAAGACTGCTCAGAGAGGGTAGAACTTATCTAGGGGCACAATCTAGGGACTCAAGGGGCTAGAACTCAGGTTCCCTACGGGGCGACCAGTACTTCATTCACTGTCTGCAAAGTCTTTCCCTACCACATTTCTAAACCTAACTGCAAATCTTTTTGTATTTTATTTCTTAGAGTCGTCAAAAATCTTCCAAAATAATCGTGGAGCGAAGAAAAGGGGGGAAAACACCACCACCACCCCTTCATAAGGTCCCTTTGCTACTTTTTTCCCGGTTAAATCCTTCCGTGCATTGTGCATTTTCTTCCAAGTTCTCAGTAGAGTCCAAAGACACTTCCCACCTTGGTACCCCAAGTCCCAGAGACATTTACCCTTTTTAAGAAGAAGGCCCCCATTTCTAGAGTCACCCCCTGGCTCCCAGAGCCACCGCCCCGAGCGCGCAGCCTGTTTATTCAGCCGGGAGTCCGGCACGCGCCAGGCGCACGCACTGCAACAACAAACCCGGCTGAATGGAGAATTTGCAAGGAGCGGGCGCGGGCAACTGGAGGGGGGGGGGGAGGAAAGGAGGGAGGGAGCTGAGGGGGTGAGGGAAGAGGAGGGGGTGGGGGCTGCAGCCGCCCGCTGCAACAGTGGGGAGTGGGGTGGGGGCGAGGCGGGGCCAGGGCTGCGCGTGGGGCTGGGTGTCCCATTGAAAAGGCGGCCGCACCGCAGCCGCCCAGCACTCTCTCACTTCTGGCCAGGGAACGTGGAAGACGTACCGGCTGGGAGCCGATCAGGGAGGGCGAATTGGGGGCGAAAGAGGAATTAGAAAGCAAGGAGCTTAGCCAAATAATCCCAGAACCAGGCTCAACCCAGGCTGGAGCCGGGGAGGTCGGGCGCAAGAGAGCACGGCACCGGAGCTGCGCGACCCAGCAGAGCGCGCTCAGCACTGACTTTTGCGGCAGCTCCCCTTTCCCTTTTTCTTTTAATACGGAGAAGGCGCCGGCGGCGGCCGCACACGCGAGCGCCACGCGAGGCTCCCGAAGCCAACCGCGGCGGGAGGAGGGGAGGGAGGAGGCGGTGCAGAGGGAAGACGATCGCCTAGGCACCTTCCTCCGCCGCAGCTGGAGAACTCTGAGGCCTTCCGCGCGTTTCTTCTCTTTTAACTTTCCTCCGGGCCCCGTTCCTCCTCTTTCCTTTCCTTCGCCCCTTTTGATCCCGTCTCCGAATCCCGCCTCCCCCTAACTCTCCGCGCACCCCGCGTACCCCTCTCGCTCTTCCCCGCGACTCCTTGGCATGGAGAGCTCTGGCAAGATGGAGAGCGGAGCCGGCCAGCAGCAGCAGCCCCCGCAGCCCTTCCTGCCTCCTGCGGCTTGCTTCTTTGCCACTGCAGCGGCGGCGGCGGCGGCAGCGGCGGCAGCAGCGCAGAGCGCGCAGCAGCAGCAGCAGCAGCAGCAGCAGCCGCCGCCGCAGCAGCAGCAGGCTCCGCAGCTGAGCCCAGTGGCCGACGGCCAGCCCTCAGGGGGCGGTCACAAGTCAGTGGCCAAGCAGGTCAAGCGCCAGCGCTCATCCTCTCCCGAACTGATGCGCTGCAAACGTCGGCTCAACTTCAGCGGCTTTGGCTACAGCCTGCCCCAGCAGCAGCCAGCCGCCGTGGCGCGCCGTAACGAGCGTGAGCGTAACCGGGTCAAGTTGGTCAACCTGGGCTTTGCTACCCTCCGGGAGCACGTCCCCAACGGCGCGGCCAACAAGAAGATGAGCAAGGTGGAGACGCTGCGCTCGGCAGTCGAGTACATCCGCGCTCTGCAGCAGCTGCTGGATGAGCACGATGCGGTGAGCGCCGCCTTCCAGGCGGGCGTCCTGTCGCCCACCATCTCCCCCAACTACTCCAACGACATGAACTCTATGGCGGGTTCTCCGGTCTCATCCTATTCTTCCGACGAGGGATCCTATGACCCTCTCAGCCCAGAGGAACAGGAGCTGCTGGACTTCACCAACTGGTTCTGAGGAGCTCTGAGACCCTCCTGAGAATGGACTTTGGAACTAGGTACGTTTCATTTGGGGTTGGGCAGAGTCTTCCTAGCCTGGACCCCTTTTCCCTTTTTGAGGGTCCATGGAGGCTAGAAGCTGTCTCCAAGAACCCTTGCTGTTAGTGTGTCCTTTTCGAATCCTAGTTTGTTAACGTCAGTATTAGCTCCTGAAAGTGACTTTGCCCAAGTTTTCAAGGAATGGAAGGTGGAGGTGAGGTACAAAGACCCCGAGTACTGAGTCAAAAGGGATGTTTTACCTGGTATCCTCTACAGCTACCCTCCAAATTCACACTAACCTCTCTTGTTTCTGTTACAGGGTGACAGCAGATTCCGATTTTTTTAGTGTTTCTCGCCATGGACATTGAGAGGGAGGAAGAAAACAGACAAACCAGACGGCCAGCTTCCAGGGGCAAATGACTAAGACGCAATGATCTCAGCAAACAGGGTTGGGCTCCAAGTAATACCTTTGCACTCCAATCATTCTCTGACAGGAGAAGAGTGACTGGTACCTGAACTTAAGCCCAAGTCACAGCTGGTGTGCAAAAGCAGTGGGTTCATTTCCTAGAGCAAGAGAGCCGCACACACCTATAGTAACTCCCAGCCAACAACTGACAGGCAGGGTTGGGAAGCGCTCTTCAGTGCCTTTGCCTCCCAGCCCTCTGTCTAAACCAAGTCTTAGCCCTCTGGACATGGGTTGATATCTTTCCTTAGCAAGCCCCATCCTAGGGATCCATGGGCATTTGTCTGCAGCTAAACAACTATGCTACACCATACTCAGTTCTTGGATACCCTACCCCTATCCTGGTGGCCTCCTCCCCCCAAACCCAATTCTCCCTACCACTGTCTTTGCTTCTGTTTTCATCATAGAATGCTTCCAATCTTTGTGAATTTTTTTATTATAAGAAAAAAATCTATTTGTATCTATCCTAACCAGTTTAGGGATATATTAAGATATTTTTGTACATAAGAAAGAGAGAGAGAAATTTATAGAAGTTTTGTACAAATGGTTTAAAATGTGTATATCTTGATACTTTAACATGTAATGCAATTACCTCTGCATACTTTAGATGTGTAGTCCATCTTACAACTGCTATTTCCCCCATGTGGTTTTTGTATAAAACCCCTCCTCATAGGTGAGATCCACATGCCTCCAGAATGACGTCAGCACCAATGTGTCTTACTTTATAGAAATGTTGTTAATGTATTAATGATGTTATTAAAAACTGTTCAAGGTGAACAAAGTTTATGCAGCTACTGTCCAAACGTAAAGTGGCAGCCAGTCGGTTTCCATGGGTTGCCTTTTGGAAATTTCTACCACTGCCTTTTTTTTCTTTACTGTTTTATTACAAACTTACAAAAAACATGTATAACCCTGTTTTATACAAACTAGTTTTGTAATAAAACTTTTTTTCCTTTTTTATAAAAGAGAGAGAGAGAGAGAATGACCAGCTGCCTCTGTCTTCTTCTTTGGCTCTGATTATCCTGGCTAAGCTATCAAAATACCCAAAGGGAGGTTGAGCAGAAGAGTGGGAGGAAGGGTGGGTGGCATCAGGGTGCTCAGTGGGCAGAACACAGAGAGACAAGTGCCAGCCCCACTCCAGTGGTGACTTTGTTACGGTCATTTTATTCACTGTGCGTATATACAGCTCCCGGGAAAATAGATGGCAATTCATGACTGCATCCTCCTACCACATACTATGCATTAAAAATAAATTCCTCAAAGAGTGGCCTGGAGAGGGATGCTTCTCCTCTCCCCTTGCCACTCTCAGCCCATTTGAGGTTATCACTGTGGGGAAATGGGAAGCTGGGTGCTCTGATTTAGTCTAGGCCTGGGTGCCAGGACTTGGAGTGGGTCTCTCTCTACACAAACAAATTCCAGAGGTAGGGTGGACACCTTTGCTCTCACTTTTAGGAACATACTTCCTCCCTACTATATACATCTGCCCCTCCCAATATATACACTTTCATCCCAAGATGAAGTAAAAGCCTCATATGATAAAACTCCCCACAGAAGGAATCAGTCTTGAATATGTAAATGCAGTACAAATGTGTGGTCGCTTTGAGACTCTGGCCTATCTAAGCCTGTGACTCTATCCCCATAGCGTGAGCAGCGTGTAAAAGTACCCAATTACCAAGATTCAAAAAGAAATTGGTGGGGTTTTGGCTGGCTTGCTTCTTGTCAGTTACCAAGGACGTGCCTAGAATCCTACTGGACCTCTAGCAGGCTCCTTGCTCGCTGCCTGCATCACTTGCAGATTCAGTTTGCGTGTCTCCAGCCAAGCGGAAAACCAGGCGCAAAATGCATCTTACAAAATCCAACAAAGAGCCGGGAGCCAGCACGTCTTCCAGAGTTAAAAATCTAGTCTGTGTTGGTATATCTATACCATTTAGTGGCACAGAATAACCATTTTTTAAAGCCGCTATGCGTGGAGCATGCCACAGCGTCTGATGTCATTTTGCTAAATGACCCTCTATAGAATGCACATGGAGGCTTCAATCCTTTTCATAGAGATGGGCGTAATTAAGAGGAGGAAAAAAAATCAGTAAATTCCCCATCGCCATAAATAATCGGACTTTCTGCCAGCAGTGGGCCAATTTAGAGCTTACTTAGGGGGAAGCAAAGCCTCTGTGGTACTGGCTTTGTTTTTACATTATTTGGAAGACCAGAGCAAGCCCCTTCCCCCGTCCCTCATTCCCTTTCCATTTGATTTAGCTGCCTAAGGTATGCAACGAAAGTGTTGCAGGTCATTTATGGCTATGAATATAACATTAGGATAATGTTTCAACCCCCACAAAAGGGATTTTTTCCCTTTCTTTTGCCTGTAAGGGCAGGTGTTCTTTTACCAGCTACTGAATGAGAAATATCGAGTCTCGGTTAAACTCTGGGCAAAGTTAGCCAGTTGTTTGCCACAATGTAAAGGCAAACTCCGAAAATTCACAAAACACACACACACACACACACACACACACACACACACACACACACACACACACACACACAATTTTGCCAAAGCTAGGAATGGGCAAAATCTCATTTCATCTGCTCTAATCGCTTAGCAACACAAAGCCGGGGCTTGTGCAGCGAAGGGAAGCCATTCACAGAGCTCTGACAGGCCGCATTCAGCCAGCATTAGTCAGCTCCATAAATCACCACTGCCCATTGGCTGCTCGGCGGGCTTAGGGCTGTCAGCGAAATACAAAATGTAGACCCCAGCAGCCAGCAATGGCGCACCCTCCACCCCATTTTAAGCCTTCCCCAGGGGGCACTCTGGGGAAGACTTAGTTTGCAGTATTGACTGAGGGATCTTACATATTCCATAAAGAGCCTTGGAGACCAAGACTACTAGTTAACGGTGAAAATTGGTCTGAAATGGGGGGGAGGGGGAGGATCTAAGGGTTGTATTGAAGTGAGAGAAGGGAGGGAGGGAGGAAGAGAGGGAGGGAAAAAGGAGGCAGTGGAGATGGTTGTATATCTACTCTTCAGCCTGGGATAGCTACTGGGCATCACATGTGTCACCTTCCAAATTCACTCTTTCAACTTTTAGAGTAGGAACCTATGCACAGAAAACTAACCAGGTAGACACATTAAACAATGAATGTGTGTGTGTGTGTGTGTGTGTGTGTGTGTGTGTGTGTGTGTGCCAGCATCAATATGTGTATATTGCTGTCTTCTACCTAGAATTTCAAAGGAAAGTAAGAGTTGGACATACATCTCCACTGTCATCTCAAGGACATCTGAGCACTGGGGAGGAACAACCTGATATTTTGGAATCCAAAAAGCAAGTAACATTAAAAGGATCTAGTAAATGTCCTTATGATGGACACTATAGGCCCTGTGTAAACAGTCCTTTGTGTTTCTTCCCATCTAGTTACCATGAGGACTAATCAATGTGTCTAAATCACAGTCCACACTGGATTTGTACCAACAACCCACACAGAATGATTTCTGAGAGTCAAAGCAGGTCAAAGGCAACTTTCTTAGAAAGTCCAGCTTACATCACTCCTCACAGACACATTCCTAGATTACCCCATCTTAACACCTGTCAGTCACTTTCTGTCACTTACCCTTCTTTTTCATCCTAGGATTTAGCCATGAATATAAAAATTCTGTATTTTTGCTTCTGAGGGTGATTGCTGTAACTTGCCGCGTGTGCAGTAGTGAGCTCTATGCATAAGAACAGAGACCCTGCCTGTCTTGTTCATTATCACCTCCTTGGTGTCTGCAAACAACTGCTTGGAGGAGAGGATCTGGGTGGTCTGCAGTGTTCCACGTGTGTGCCACATGTGTCATGCTTGACGCCCAGGTTTCTCTTTTTTTCTGCCCCGTGTCTCAGCAAGCTGACAGGGAAACCATCACCAGAGCTCTCTAGCTTTCCTGCTGGGTTTGGCCAGGGAGAGGCATAAGAAGGCCATAGAGTAGCAGGGAAAGTGGGTTGAGGTACCCCTAGTCTCTTATTCACGTTCTCTGGAAGTGTTTGCTCCTTGGTCGAAGGCCACACAGCTTGTCAACTGTCAACATGTTTCTGCTGCAGGTACAGCTTTTGCTGAGGCTTACTAACAGTTCTTCCTCTTGCAGACTCAGAGGTGACAGGGTTTGCTGTTACTGCTCTCTGCTAGCCAGGTGCTGCCTCTGTGAGCTCACTTGCCCTCATCCATATGTTTTTCTGCCTGATTATGAACTTCTCATTTGTCTAAAAAAAGAAATGTCCATTATCTATTATCTTCTGCTGCCCCGGAAGGCTTCTCAACCATCCTGCCTCGGGGTCTAATGGATGGACTGCTTTGCATAAGATTTTTAGGGTTTTCAAATAAGAGACCTTTTAAGGTTGACATGAACTCTCTTGAGCACTAGCTCTAGAAAATCACTCCATCTTTTGAATGAGGAATGACTTATCTGTGAGTTTGAAAAGGAAGTTAGTTGTATGTTTCATGATGTAAAGGATAATAATAGCATTGGTGGGGATGGAAAGCAAATGAGAAAACCTCAGAGCTGCCAATGTCTTTCAACTGTCTCCTTCCCCAGTGATCTTTTTGAATCTAGCACAGATATAGTTCTGGGACTTACAGGTAAGGTAAATGAAGGCTGAGCAAGACAGGTGAGGCCATCCACATTCTCACTTGAAAGGGAGTGGGCAGTGATGACATTTAGTCAGCATTTCTGGGGCCTCATTATCATTACCTGAATCGTCAAGAGATGCTCTCTAGGAAATGTGTCTCTTTCAACTTAATAAAATATATAAAAGAGACGCTAAGGATGTTTTTCTCATACAATAAAGCCAGTGACCGTGTGTGCATTTCCCTTTTCTAACTGCTTTGGAGCCTCTGAACTTCCCTCCACTCTTAGTCGGAGAAATAACTGTTTTCAGAGTTCTCCTAGAAATTCTAGGTTACAGAGACAAAAGGAGGGACGTAAATGGATTTCCAGATATTAACATTCTTTCCTCGCTTTGTGTGAGAATGGCTTGGCTCTAGCGCGGGTCCAAGTTATATGCGTTCTTTCTTTGTATGCAAGATTAGGTTGTTACAAAAGAGGGTGTGTAGGTTAATGGCAGGAAGCAAGTTGCAGTGTGCAGCGCTAGCCCTGAGCGCGTGTCGGGCTTAATGATTTATTCAAGCTGCAGCGCATCCGGGAGTTGATTGGCTGCAGGCATGCGTCCGCTGTCAGCTGCCTGCACTGGGGACTTGTGGGGCTACCTGATCCGGAGAGAGTCTGCAAGGGAGGTGGCGGGGGTAGGTAAAGGGAGAGCAGATTGGAGACCCGCTAGCAAGTGAGGCATGAACGGAGGAATAGGTAGGAGGTGAGACTCAAATCAAATGAATTGGAGGAAGGGAGACAATAGCGAGAGGAAAAGGAAAGGAGAGAAAGGAGAAAAGGAGGGAGAGACGGAGGAAGGTGAAAGGGAGGGAGGGGGAGAGGGAGAAATGAAGAATGGCACCAAGAATGGGAGCAGGAGGTTGCTGAGCCCAGAACCACTGGCAGCGCGCGCCCCTCTGCAGGCGGCGAGCCCGCTCACAAAGCGGCCTTTGATGCTGTGACTACAGGGCTATTTTGGGGATGAGCTGGGGGAAAGCCACCTACCCACGCTTCTTTAAGTGAGTCACTTTCTGTTAAGTACCAGACCGGAGTCCAGGCTGTCCAGCACCGGATGTGGATGCAGGACACAAAAACTCCCCACTTGCCAGAAGCAAGAGTACTTAATGAGCACCTCCCTCACCCGTGTCCCTGTAGTGAAACCTACCTAGCCCCAATTCCAGACCCCTCAGGGTGCAGTCTCAGGACCAAAGCACTTCAGTTACATCTTTCTAGAACCGCCCTTTGCCCTTATATTATCGACCCCACCCCTTCCTTTTTCCTCCACTCTCCATTCACACACACACACACACACACACACACACACACACACACACACACACACACACACGTTTAGGATGTAAAGTCTCAACAACAAAATCAAACATTTCTACACTGAAGCTGCTTCATCCAATAAACCCCATTGGAAGAAGGGAATGGAGGAAGCAAAGGAATATTGATGGAGAAACCATGGCCCTTGAAACTCCATTGGGAAAATCAACCCACTGTGTGTACTGGCAGAGATAGAGATGTTGAGGGTGGAGAGAGACAGCAGACAGAAGAGTGGCCTCAGTGTTGGGGGGGGGGGTTGAGAATTCTGTCAACAAGCTCCCCTATCCAGAAGATACAGACAGAAGTAAAGACAGCGTGCCCCCTCCCCTCAGAGAGTCCACAGGGCTAGGTCTCCCTCAGCTATCTTTCTTTACTAGAAAAACAGTCTGTTTCCATTGTCCAGGTGCCAGCAGAGCCTTTGGCAAAAGAGAGGCCGGCCAACCCTCTGATCAAACTCAAAGGTTAGTTAAAAGACAAAACCAGCTGAAAAGTCTTCATGAATAATCCTGAGCCACCCTCATCCCCATCCCCACCCCCTGCTCCCCAGCTCCCCAGCTCTCCAGCTCAGTGTAGAGCAAGCCCTACTCAATGCCCAAGCGCTTCTGCTCGCTTAAGTCAGAATTTCACAGAAAGCCCCAGAAGAAAAGCTCCCACAATTAGAGGTCGCCTGTCAAAAAACATTAACGCCTTCCTCTCCTGGCCTGTCAGGCACACTGCACACACAAACCGCCATGGCGAATTGGCCCTCCACCCCTTGAAGTCGCCAGCCAAAGGAGCAAAGATTTGCAGCCAAAGGAGCTGGGTCCACAGGAGTGTTGTTTCTTTTAAGAGTCTAGGTGTTTTCACTTTCTGCTCAAGGTGCCTTGGAGAGGTCACAGCAGATAGTTCAACAAGTAGGCAGCTCTTGTCCACCAAGGCTTCAAAGTAGCACCTTCTTACTTGTTTGTTTTATAAGGGAAAGATTAAAATATGCATGCATAACAATATTCTTTTGCCTTTTTTTTGCTCATTTGAGACAAGATCTCTCTAAATAGCCCATGGCTGTCCTGGAACTCTTCATGTAGACCATGCTGGCCTTGAACTCACAAAGATCTGCCTGCTTCTGCCACTTAGTGCTGAGATTAAACTTGTGAGCCACCATGTCTGGAGATGGCTCTATTCTCCGGGCATCTTGTTTATGATTGGAGTAGTCCCTCAAGACAGAATATTATTCTAGCATGTGGGATATATTATAGTTGCCTTATAGGTGGAAAACAGTGTGTCAGAGAGGCAATATGACTTGTCCATGGCCACACCACTATAGGTAGACAGACTTTGAACTCAATTTTGTCTAACTTCAAATTCTATAGACTTTCCACTGTAAGCTGCGGGGAACAATATGATGCACATGTGCTTCTGAAAGCATTACCTGCACATTAGAATGTTTTTAGCCATCCTCTGTACAGCACCGGGTATCAGGTTTGAATGTAAATCCCCTGAGAACTGTGTGTTTGAATACTGGGTATCCCAGTGGGTAAAGCTGTTTGAGGGGGTTATAAAGCCTTTGGGCCATGGAGGGACTAGCAGATAGAAGGCTTTAGAAGCTTTTAGGGGCCTTAAGAGTTAAAGATCAGTCTTACTTCTGACCTAGCTATATTGTTTGCAGCCATTGGGCTCTTTTTGCCATGGACAGAAGTTAGTCTTGCTAGCATGCCCCCCTTGCTGCGACCGACTGGCGCCCATGAACCAGTGAGCTGAGGGAAACCTCTCTTCCTTTATTTATTTCCATCAGGTGTGTATCACAGCAATGAGGAAGTTAGCTGATGTACTCAGGATAGCCCCTCATCCAGAACAATATTCAGCACAGGAAGCTCGCCAATCATGAGCTTGTGAAAGGAAGAAAAGAGGAAGGGAAGGAAGGGAAAAAGGAGGGAAAAAGCAGGAAGGAAGGAAGGGTGGAAGAAAGGAGAGCGAGGGAGGAACTCTAGAAGACTATTGTGATTTTCTTTAACCATTATTTTGTTCTGGAAGATATTTGATTTTGAATCAAGAGATCGAGTTACCAGTTATCTAGATACATCCTTATTTGTATAAGTGGAGATAATAATAGCTACATGCTAGGACCGTGGTGAAACCAGAATAAAATAATCTGTGTGCTTCACATGAGACTAAAGGTCAGCTGAAAATGAAATAGGAGTCAAACTTTTATTTGTATACATCAAGAAAGCACATCCCATGCTTGCATGCAACACCATCTATAAAGCATGCATGTGGAACCATAGTTGAGTTACAGAGAATGTTACCATGGGGCCTGAGTTCCATGCGGCTCACACTGCTTAGTTTAAAGCAGAGACCGTGTTTGGAATAGTATGGACACTCCTAAGTGCTTTCAAGATGAGGATCATTTATCAGCACTGGGTTTTGTTTGTTGCTTTACTTTTCCATAGTGAGACAGGTGGACCATTGTCAACCCTCTTCATGGAAGAGAAAATTGAAACCCCATCAAAGACTATTTTGGAATGAGAAAATAGCTCTCTGTGTTTGAATCAGGTGCTACTCTGGCTTCTTCTCAGGATTTTCACATTTTAGGCAGGTCAGATTACAGACGTCCTTCGCAGGTATCAGGAGGAAGCGTTCAGAAAATCATGCATAGAGCTTTGGGAGATAACCATTATTTCCACTGAATCAGACACTGACAAAAATATCTTTTAGATTTGGTCCCTTAACTTCAGGGTTGGCATCAGGATCTGGTTCTGATTCTACCTACAGATCCTTGGGGAGTGATGTAGAAACACCAGGCTTGTGTAAGCCACTTCCTCCTGATGAAGTAAATGAGAAGGTGCCTAACTTACACCCATGTCCACACCCTCAGCAATGTCAACTTGCTTCACTAGGCTCATAGTTTAGGAACATTTACTGGGTGACATCTAAGTCTGAGAATCTACTCCGTGAGTAGCTCATTTGTTACCAGAGCCTGTTTAAAAATGAGAACAAGTCAGCTAATTCTAATATAATTCTGGATACTTGACAAGGAAAAACAAATCAAACAAGCTTAAAACACAGACAGCAGGCAGTGGCATTTTGTTCTTGTTGTTGATAAATACATGCTTTTTTATTGACATTTTTTTCTTTATTTTACATACTGACCAATGCTTTCTCTCCCTCCTCTCCTCCTCTTCTCCCCACCCTGCGCCCATCTACCCTCCTCGGTGGGAGATTGTGTTGTTTCATTGTAAATAATTGTCCCACCCACTGGTTTAATAAAAAGCGCTGATTGGCCAAAGGCAGGCAGGAAGTGTGGGCAGGGCTACCAGACTAAGAAAACTCTGAGAACAGGAAGCACAGAGCAGAAAGCCAGAGAGAAGCTGGAAGAAGCAGAGGACAACCATGCTGCTCTGAGAAAAGGTACCGAGCCCCATGGCTGAACAAGATAAGAGTCATGGGTTAGATTAAGGGTACAGAGTTAGCAAGTTATATGCCTGGGCCTTAGGCCGATCAGCCTAAAAGTACAGTAAGTATCTGTGTGTCTCTGTGGGTCTGTGAGTCTGTGGGTCTGTGAGTCTGTGGGCCAAAACCTTGAGGCTAGGCCCGAAGGTCCTGGCCAGAAACTTCCTACTACACTCCTCCCCACCCACTCCTCCTCCACCTTCACTTACAAAGGGGCAGGCCTCCCATGGGGCTTGACCACTTCAAGTTGAGGCAGGACCAAGCTCCTCCCCCTATGTAAAGGCTGGGGGAAATAATCCAGCATACAGACAGGTCCTGATCTCACTGCTAGGATCCTTACAAACAGACCAGTCTACACAACAGCAGAAAGTATTATTGCAAATGATTATCTTTTTATAATGCTAAATATATGAAGCTAGTTGAAATTTTAAGATATTGGATCACATAATTATTTGCATGTTCTCAAAATGATACCTAATTCCAAAGAACTTTTATTACTATAGTTTTTATTATCTAAAATATTTTTAAACTTAAATGTATTTTAATAATATTCTCCCCCTTTTCTAAGGCCTATCCCTACAATCCAACTTTTAGGGGTTTGTATTGTGTTTTGCATTGGTGTTTTTCCATGGGTGTTAGGTCCCCTAAAGCATGTGGGTGCTGGGAATTGAACCTTGTTTTCTGGAATAGGAGTCAATGCTCTTAACCACTAAGCCATCTCTTCAGCCTCTAGTTTTGTCTTTAAACAAATAAAACCCCAATACAACAACAAAACTTCCCCCAAACCAAGCTAACAAAGTAAACATTCATCTCAGAACACAAAAACAAACACACACACACGTACACACGCACATATACACATACACACACACAAACACACACATACACAAACACACATACACACACATACACATGCACACACACATCTTGTGGGACCCATTCTATGTTTGTCAACTACTCCTGAATCTGGGGCTCATCCCGGAGTGATTGATAAATCTAGTGTCTCTCTTTTGGAGTAAACAAATTTTCTCTCTCTCAACAGGTCTAAGTCACAATTCAGTTGTTAACCTTTACCTCATGTCTATGTTTTCATTGACTGATTCATTCATTCACTCATCATTCATTTTTTTAAAATATTAAAATATAATGAGATAAAACTATCATACCAAAGTTGGACAAAACAAACCAGCAGAAGGAAAAGAGCCCAAGAGAAGGCAAAAGAATCAGAAACCCACCCATTCGCACTCTCAGAAACCCCATAAGCACGCAAAACTGGAAGCCATAGCATGAATGCAGAAGACCAGGGGCAGTCTCTGTGAGTCCTGTGAGCTTTGTGCAGTTGATGTCAAGGGTCTTCTTTTCTCTGTGTCCTCCTTCTTACACTCTTTCTGGCTCCTCTTCTACAAGGTTCCCTGAGCTCTGAGGGGTGGGATTTGAGGAATACATCTCACTGATGGTTGTGAGTCTCTGTATTTGTTCCCATGGGCTGCAAGAGGAAATGTCTCTGATCGTGATGGATGGTAATTCCAAAATTTGTATTACATTTATTTTGTAAGTATGTGTGGGCCTTCACAGGCCACAATGTGAGATCAGAGGACAGCTTATAGGAATATTCTTTCCTTCCACCATGTGGGGCCTGGAGCTCAAACTCAGGTTCTCAGGCTCAGCTGCAAAAGCTTTTATCTATTGAGCCATCTTGAAGGCCCGGCATTCCAACTTTTAAAATAATGATGTAGACTTTACCAACATGGGTATATATCTGTGATATATAATGAACCATAAGCACAAAGAAGACATAACCATTCCCTGATGAAAACAGCCAACATCTGATTAAATATCTCATACAGTAACATTGTATCTATTACTTTGTTCATATAAATGTTTATCGATTTCATTATTACATCCACAAGTACTTTCCCAGCTTCTGTTCCAAACCTCCAGAGTATAGCAGTTGGAAAATACCATACTGACCCCATCCCTCACAGTTTGTATGGCAAGACAGAAATTTAAATTCCAGTGGTCATTTATAAAAGATCTTATCCCTAGTGTATAAACTGGCTTTTTGGAGCCCACTCCTTATACAGGGATACCTTGCTCTGCCTTGATACTGGAACCAAGTGACTTGGTCCTGCCTCAACTTGCTATGCTAGACTGTACTGACTCTCCCTTGAAGAGTGAATGGGGGAGTGGGGTAGGACGAAGCTGGGGGTGACTAAGAAGAGGGAGAGATCTTTTGTCTTCTATAACATAACTTTAAATGGTGAGTGAACATTTTAGCCCCTCTGTCTATTTTGGCAAAGCTTTCTTTCTTTTCCTCTTTTGCTGTGCCCAACGCATGAGCCAACGGGAACTTTTTATGACCAGTTTTAGATGTGCATGATTCTGTCCTCAGGACAAATCTGAAGAACAGAAACTGCACTGTCAGAGGAAACTGGGTTTATTTTCTCCCATAGAATTCAGGAAGGTTGAATCAATTATTATTTCTTCTGCAATGTGAGTATCAGCTTCCATGCAAATCATTGCATATTTCCAGCCTTTAAACAAATAAATGATATTGCCAATTGGTGTCTGTTTATTAAAAAAAATATGCTCAATGTACAATATGTACTTGTATGAGAATGTTCTTATGTGACACAAAAGTTTTAACATACAATAAAATACCAAACCACTATAGGAAATGTGATGAACAAGAAAAAAGAATTATCCCTATCTCAGATTCAGCTTATCTTATTTCACTAGAGACATTGAACTTGGGTCATATTTACTCACATTCGTGATTGATTCTCATATTAGAATGGGGTGAATTAGATGGCTTTAACTGAAATCATGGTCAGCTATTCATTACTTTGTCTGTGAGGAGAATATATCAAGTAATTAACTCTAGAAATGACAGCTTTGAGTAACTTACAAAAGCCATGCATCCCATAAAGGTTACATATACATTCTATACATTATTTCTATAAGTTACTTGGGGTGACCCTCCCTGATGGTCATCCAGAGGGGCTGAATGGAGAGAATTGCTTTGGATTCTTGATTCCCCCAGTCCCCCCATTCAGCCTCTTCCCATTCAAGTTGACCTCCCGGCCCTGCCCCCCACATGCTGCTAGCCTGGAGAAGAAAGCCATTTCCATTGGCCTTGGCTGCCTGGGGAGATCTATATTACTCCTGGGAAGACAAGAGCTGTCCCCATCTTGGTAGAGTGTGAAATTCGGTTTTGATTGCAAAGGGAGGCCATTTCAACGGGATTACACCGTGACCATGTAGATTCAACTCAGCCATATGGTCTGGGGACGGCCTTCTTACTGTCAGGTAACAGCACATTGCTAATGACGTGGCGATGACATTTTCAAATGAAAAATAAAGCCACCTGGACAGGAATAAAAGAGGCCAGAAAAAAATGATGAGACTCTGGTAAGGATTAGCAGAGCCCTTTTCTCTTGCTGGCTTTGAAGAGAGTGATTTGTTTAATTCATAAGTGAACCAATGAGCATGTTGGTAATAAGACTTCTGCCTGTTTGGCAGAATAGAGTGGTATTTTTAGTTTTTATCAAAGAAACCGAGTGTTGACCTGAAGATGTTGCTTAACCTCACATAGCCCCATTTTTCTCACCTGTTGAGAGGATGTATAAACACATTTTACAAAGCTGTCAAAAAAGTGTCACGATTATTGGTGAACAAGAACTGATGTACAAATAAAGAAAAATAGACTTAAAATTAGTCTTAAAAAAGAGATACTCTGGTCTTTAAATAAAAAAAAAGAACTTTAGCTACTTTATAGAATTACTGAAAATATTAAAACCAAGGATGGAATATGAGCCTTAAAAATGAAGCTCAAGGCAGCTCAAAATATCTGTTGCTTAGACTAGTCAGATCAGGTTAACAATCTCTGGACGCCAAAGTTTGTAAGAACTCGGTCCCCCGAACTAGGCATTGGATGCTAATGGTGTTACCATCCAAAATGTGGATGGTGGCCTTAGCCCTACACGCCATTACAACAGTAATGGGCAGGGTTAGATATCATTGCTGGTTAAAGTGTAGCTATAAGGAGGTGGGGAAAATGGGTACCCGATCTTTGCTAATATGTCTGGAAGGTTATCCAGATGCTGACCAGTCAAAACCAAAGCAATAAATACAAACAGATCTTTCTATTTTCTCGTCCCTAGGGTTTCTAAAGGTTCCAATCCAACCCTGATCAGTAGCCAGGTGGCTCTGAAAACAAATGTTTACTGCAAGAAGATGCCTAATTTGCTTCACAAATCTTGTTGTGCATTGCCATCTAGCTAACGTTTTCAGTCAGAAACCCAAGTCATTTGTTATTTTTTCCATCCATTTTCCAGTAAACATCATTCAGTCCAAAGGCTTTTGTATGATATTCCGAAATTTTAGAAACCAAAGAAAACATTCAAGTTATTTATTATACTCTTACCTAGATTAATGATTATAGAAATTTGGTTTTATATTTCTAGATATTTATCAGTGTAGTTATCTGGAATGTGAAGAAAATTTCATTAGCCTATAATTTAAAGTAAAGCAAATGTATTGTTTGAAAATAATTTATTTCTCTCTTCCCAGACATTTTTAGGTCACCTACACTCAGCTCCTGCATCCTGAAACCCACCCACAAGCGTCTCCTTTTGTTCTGGAAGTTACCATTTCTCTGGGGACTCCTGCCTCTTACTTAATGCTCTTATTCTTGTCCTTGCCATACTGTGGCTGCCAGAGGGTTTTGAAAATAATACAGACTACATGAGTGCTACCAAAGTGGGACTGTGTATTATTATCTGACACTTGCCTAATTTCCTCACTGGCCATGACAGTTTCTGCTTTACTCGGTCTGTGACTGTTTATACATTTTTCAGCAAGCACCTGAGCACCATGCTAGATAAGGCCAGGCTAATGCTGATTGGGTGAACTCTCCTTCAAATGAGTGAATGAGAAGGGCTTTCATGGCCTTATTCTTTTTGTTGATTTGGTGTTTCAAATGGTGTTTTCCCCAGGAAGCCTTCCGTGATTCCATTTAAATAAGTTAATCATGTTTCCCCACTGCACACTTGTATTTGTTGTTACTTAATTCTCTTTTTAAAATGATATTGTCTAACTTATAGTCCTTCCTTATTTTTTTGCTATAGGAGAAAGAAATGGCCAGAGCAAAATAATTTTGAACTATGTCTCAAATTCAGACAAACTTTTATCATTACTTTTATTTGATAGATTGAGAGAGAGAGAGAGAGAGAGAGAGAGAGACTGAGATTTTTTTCTTTATAGTGGCCACCAGGAATTACAATGATCATTTTGTAGCTTGGAGAACAATACCCCTTAAGAAAAGAAGCCTGAAACTCCACGAAGCTTTATCTCACTCAGCTATAACAGTTTGTGAATCCTCATTAATTGTCTAACAATGTTTCATGGATCTTGAAAGTAACTGAAATAAAAGAGTTCATTAGAGTGTGCCTCATAATGGGGAAACTCAATTTCACAGCACAAGAAGAGAACTATTCTTTTTAACTCTTTAGAGTCAGGAGGTCTAGGGAATAGAAAGAATAGTCTATAGCAAGTGCAATCTCAGTTCACAACTGTCTTCTTAGTTGAAACCATTCCAGTAGTGAGAATACATGAATGTGGTAAGAAAGGATAAAGGAAACCAGATTCATGTGTTTATGGAAAGACCCATTTCTATGTCCATGATTTTTTTCTATAAGAGGCAGATTTATATTTTGTTTGCACACTTAAGTTGTTAGACATTCAGAGAAAGGACTGTATTTTACGTTCTCGGTGTCTAGTGCAGAAACACAGGTGATTTTCTTTTTTTTAAATACATGTAGATATTGATGAAATGGCGGTGTATATAACTGATGATTGCCAATAACTGGAACAGCTCTGTAATTGAAGGGTGATGGCAGTATTAAAAATTGTTACACAAATGTGCAGAAGATAAGTTCTACATTCTAAGCTGGCAGGAGTAAATGCTTGTTCATGTGCTCAAAGCACACGCAGCACTTACCTATGACCTGGGTTCTATCCACATCCCAAGCCTTATAGTTTGGGCTCTTAGGTCTGATGACTCACATAGTATTTTTCCAATTCCCTGTAAACCCTTTCCTTTTGTCGTCTTTGGCAGGGACAGGAAACTTTATTCTGCATTTTGTTTTCAGCTTTTCTTTCCAAACAATCTCAGAGAACACAGGTAGAAAGAGAGGGGCATCCTGGCTGCTGTTCTAGCTCACTGGGAGCAGAGATCCCACTTCCGTTCTTTCTGACTCCGATTCATATTTTTTATTTGCTCTTGGAGGCCTCTTCTTCATCAACCCATTCAGCAATTTAAAAAAAAAATTTTATACAAACTCAATGTGTGTGTAGGTTTTGGGTGGGCTGTGGAAATTGATTTACGAGTCAACCACTTTTCTCTTTTCTTGCCATCTCCCGCTTGAGTGGTTTGTCGGCCCAGGGCTTTTCTTTCATTGAAGGAGAATACGGCCCGTCTATGGAAGAGGTCAGCATTTCAAATTGGTGGAGTTCAACCGCACAAATGACATAGAACTGGCGAGAAAAGACGGGCGGTTTGGAGGTCACAGACTGCATAGGTCCCGCTTAGAGTTTGCCTTTGTGATGAACCCTGGCACCAAAATGAATTAAATAACAGGCTTAAGGACCATTGAGGGAGGGCTGAATGCAAATCGAAGATAAGTAGAAGTTTGCGTTCCTAAAAGGGGAATGATTTTTTTCCCTTCCCTCTCCCCCTCCATATCTGTGCCACCAAAAGCTGCATGTTAAACATGATTTCACTGGCATTATGCAGAGTGCTTTCACTCTGGGCCGCTGTGATGGCCTATCTTGGTCCATGATTAATGACCTGCTAAGCAATTTGGAAGCCATACTAACTCTGCAGTCCACACACAAACTGTATAGTTGCATTCCTTCTGCGGATTTGCCAGGCTGTTACCAAGGGGCCTGCATAGGAGCCGGATTGCTAGAGAGATAGAGATGGCCAGGCTCTTCTGCAAATGCCATTTGGGTCTTATCTTGCTGAAAAGTGCGGGAGCAGTGGGCTCATTTACACAATTCAAGCCTAGATCTCACAGCTTCTTTATTTCAACCCAGATTAGGGAAAACAAAACAAACAAAACAAAATAATAATAATAATAATAATAAAACCCAAATCATTAAAAAGGAAAAACTGCTTTAAAATGCAATCCTTGTAGTCTCTGAGGCTTCGATTCTATAGCCCACTTAGTGTACTGGTTATTTTCAAATCTGAATCTGGATTCACCAGTCTCTAGTGTGGATAATATCCTCTAAAAGCAAAGCGAATATTTGAAAGTTTCAGGCAGAAACAAAGACCGTGCTTCAAGGCTATTTGTAGCAGTTTTGGGGCACTTGGGACAGGGAGCAATCAGGTAGGTCTCTTCTGACTGGATGTGTGTGCAGCTATACTGTCTCCTGTGTGGCATCTGTGTAGGCTTGGAGGACACTGAGCAAAGACAGCAAAGTTCCCTGTGTTCAGAAAGTTTCCATTCTAGAGAAATGAAATAATCATCTAAAAGAGAGGCACAGCAGGTTCTCTGTACACTATGCAAAAGGAAAACGTGGAACCCATTGGAGCACTCACCAGAGGAAGACGGTCACCTTAGCATCTGTCTGAAGGGAAGCATTCTGGCTAGATCAAAGGCCCTAGTGATCTGGGTCCATTGGTAATGTTATGTGCTTTGAGACTAACTGGCTCTCAGTTACTCAGCTAGCTGGTTAAAAAAAAAAAAAAGTAGCAGCATGGCGTTCACACTCACCAGTTTCCTATAAGCACCCTGGAAATTGCAAAGATATAGAGACCTGGTCTCATTTTTGAAGATTCTGATTTTTTGGTCTGGGGTACAGTCTATGCAGCCAGGGTTTTCAAAGTTCTTGGGTTTTCTTCTCTATCTTCAAACTTAATCTAACATAAGAAGGTCAATCCTACCATAACCTTGCCAGGAGCTGATTGTGACCAAAGAAGCAATCTTATAATTCATGCTAAGTGAACGTTACTGAGGGCAGAGACAAGGTCTGCACAGCATGCATTGAGAAAACAGGCACATCCAGAGGGTCCTGAGATGTTAAGCTGGCCAGAGCAATGAAACACCAGCTGCTAAAAACAGATCCTGTCCAATTGCTCCTTCAAATGCATCCTCAGCACATTTGGCAGGTCCATCAAAATGATTTGTGCAAGCGTTTACACACAAACATAAATAAGCAGTTAAAAAAGTAAGTGCACATTTTTGCAGGGAAATGGATGAGCCTGCGGATTATCATGGTAAGCAAAGAGTGTGGGAGGTCAAACAAATATCATCAAAACACATAGTATAAAGTTCTCAAAGAATTAATAAAAATAGTTTAAAGAATGCAATTAGTCTAGATGGCTCTTTAAAAAATTGAATGTGTATGTATGTATGTATGTACTCACAAACTGTAAAGGTATATGTGATGTTGCTTTTACATGCTGGTCTAAATCTATTCTTTCAGAAACTGAACAATATTTTAAACATGTCTCAGGATGGTAGTTCTCAACCTGTGGGTGGAGACTACTCTTTGTGCCAAGCAACTCTTTACAGGGGTGATATGTCAACTATCCTGCATATCAGATATTTACGTTATGATTCATAGCAGTAGCAAGATTACAGCTAAGAAGTAGCATTAAAAAATGTAATTTTATGGCTGAGGTCACCACAACAGGAAGAACTATATTAAAGGGTTGCAGCATTAAGAAGGTTGAGAACCACTGTATTAGGGTAATATAAACTGGTCAAACTTAATGAGAACAGCTACAGAAAATTTCAAAAGTTGTATCTAGTTTCTATAGATAGCCATGTGGCTCCAAGAAACATTGCTGACATCTACTCATGCCAACCCCTCCTTGGTGTGCCTAGCCTTATACTTATGATTTATCTTTAGGAATGACATTGAAAGGTGAAATTACTGGCTCATAGGACCTAAACTTATAAACCTAGTTAACAGATAATAAAAACTCAGAGCTGGATATTGGGGGAAAGTCAGAATATCAGGAACAAATCACAGATACTCAGTCAACTCCTCAGGCCTGTCTCCTCCAACCAAATGCCTCCACATTCTCAGCCAAAAGGAAAGGTAATGTCTCTGGGAAACCTGAAAAACCCTCTTCTCTTGCTCTGCCCAGCTCTCTTAACTTACTCTTTCCACTATTAAAATTAAATTTCCACTATTGAAATTAAAGCTAATATTAAAAGTGTGCCTTGTTTCTGTGGTTAACTCTGATTATCCCAGATTAATTTTATTATATATATATACACACATATATATACACACACATATACATACATATATACCACCACATATCCTCTTTTGTGTCAAAAATAAAAAAGGTTGTAAGTAATATAAGAAAAACTATATACAATAAGTACAATAACTATACACAATATATAAAAGCAATAATTCAGCCTAGGAACAATTGACAAATTCAAAGATAAATTCACCTATTTTGGTGAGTCCAAAGGATGGTACCTAATTCACTTTCTATCTACCTTGTTATTACTAACTGAAAACTATATTTTGATGTCTCTCAAACTTATACTCTTTAACCTCTTAGTGAGTTTCTTTTCTAAAACTGTCACTAGAAAACTATAACTATCTCATCTTCAACTCCCCTGGTGACACAAGAAGGAAATAATATTAACTAGGAAATAGGACATGTTAGTTGCTTACTTCCAAAAAATGTGAAAAATGAAACAACTGGCTATCTGGACAGTCACCCAAGGTTCTTCTGCAGTGTTGGAGCATCCATCTTCGGCCTACAGGCCTAGCATATCTGAAGCAGGATACTATTAAAGACCTTCTTACCTTGTCCTGACAAGGTTTGGTAGTTCTTTTTGATGTGTCCTGCTTGTCCATTTTGAACATCAGCAGTTGAGGCAAGGGCACTTTCTTAGCCAGTGGCTAAATTTTGCCACAAAGAAGATCAGCTCCATATGGAGTTACTTTGATGCCCACCATTTTCTCTGAAGTAGACTGGTGCTGCCAGGAACAGATGTTTCATTCTCATAAAAATAATAAGAACTTATGTTATTAAAATATCTTAAATGAAACATTCTATGGATCTCTGAAGTGTTTGAAGATGACCTATATAAAATATAACTTTGTTTGACCTTGAAAACATATCTGACTATAAGTTTGATTATAATGTCTAACTACTAACTTGTATTTATTTATATCCTAATTAATTGGTAATAATAACTTTCAAGGACTAGCAATTTGTGTTACATTGTTAGATGAACTATATAGGTACAATACCTTGAGTAAGCATAGAAATATATGCACAGTAACAAAATTAAACACAGCTTTGTATCAACACACACAATTTATAAACAATATACAAAAATAAAATCCAATGTAAAATATTTAAAACTATTAATTGCCTTTTAAAAGTATATTCAATAATCTACCCTTATATACTAGCATATCTATATCCCCTTTTTTCTTTTTCTTATTTTTCAAACAAGAACCCTGAATCTAATCTCCCTTGTTCAGTTTTTCCTAATAATAACCAATAATAATTTGTAACCAATTACCCTAAACAATGACAGTCATCCATAACCCCTTGAAAGATCAAAAAATACTCACCCAACCTCTTTGGAATATGGGTGCTATGTTCTTAAATTTACTTCCTGCTGTCTGGGGACAACAGCATCTTTAGGGGATCCTGAAAAGAAAATTTTTGGGTTAATTGTCAAGTCGTGGGATAGGTAGCTATGTAATTTGTTATCCAACCTCTGTATAGAAGGAAAGTGTACGGCTTGTATCAAGTCCTGGCTAGAGTAGTCTATGAAGCTGGCTCATCTCAGCGAGCCACCTTGAAATTGTCTTGAGCACTTTGTAGTCTAGATCCAATCTTTGGTCGGTGTTTGTCAGCCTAGTGGCTTTATCACAGTCCATGTGCAATAATTGTTGTGAGGCCCCATCTTCCTTTTGGATACCTCAAAGGTCACAATTAGGCATTGTCAAAGTTCACTGCAGAAAACTGATAAGAGACTGAAACCCATAACAATGTACAGAAAGCTAGATAAAGTCTTTTTTCTAGAATTAATTAGGGAACATCAATATCATGGCAAAAGTTTAATATATATTAAACTTTGATATAAACATTCATATAGCATAGGATTAGTAACAGTACAATAGTCCCTTATTTTAGTTACTCTTTTGTCCCATATCAGGTGGCTCTTCTGATATGATATAGATATTTTGCATTTTCCTTTAACACACATGCTTGGGTGTAGAAAAGGAGAAAGCCACACTCCAATTCCAAAGCCAGCTTTAATTTATAATTAAATTGGGAATTCAGCTTTTCTTATAAATAAAGAGAGATGTAGACTTTTTTTTTTTTTTTTTTACCCTGTAGAATGTATTGGTACCAATAGGTCTGATATTCCTTTGCTTGTAAATTTTTTCAAGATAGCCTTTCTTTCTGCTTTAGATATCTAGATGTTCAAGGTCTTTTGACTCCTTGAAGATGGGTATTTATAGTTTTCTGTTAAGAAAAACAAAACCCTGCCCAAACCCTTGTTTGATTAGTTTTTCTTACAACTTAAAGCATTCTTTTACATTTTTCTTATAACTTAAAAGCATTCTTCCTACAGGAGAAGGAAGAGGGTAAGATAATTATAAGGGCTTTGAGCTACTTTATTTACATGAGTGGGTGAGCCATCATTTTTTTTATCAAGAAGTTTCTCTGGTTCAAATCAAATTTTTATTCATTTTGGTGGTATCCATAGCTTTTCTTTACCTATGGAAACAAAAGTGAAACTTCTTCCCCAATGTAGCATGTATCCTGGTTTTTATTCTGAGGTCAACACACCTTTGAAGTAGACAGGCTGATTTCGCTCAGTTTTTTTTTTTTTTCTTTAGTCCAATGCCTTTTGGCAGCTATTGTTCCTTTTTGATTAGCACTGAGAAAATTCAAAGTTAATAAACCATTATTTCTTGGGGTTTGTTACTCCTTTATATTTATTTAGCATAGTTTTTATTTGATCTATCTATGACTTCTCGCCCTGTAGGACTGTGTGGCATACCTGTAATGTGTTTCATAGTATAATAAGCAAAAAAATATTTCATTTTACAAGACACATGATGGGGCAGTGTCAATCTTAATTTGTAAAGGTATTCTTGTGATGTCCAAAATGTCTAGCAAATGTCTGAGTACAGAATCAGCCCTTTCTGAACTTAAAGCATTTGTCCATTGAAATCTCAAAAACGTATCTATTATATGATTACATATTTTAATTTTCCAAATTCAGTAAGATAAAAAACATCCATCTGCCAAATTTCATTTCTATGTATATCTTTAGGATTACTTCCTTCTGGCAATGGGGTTTGGTTATAGAAGGAAGAGGTGGGGTTTGGTTATAGAAGGAAGAGGTGGGGTTTGGTTATAGAAGGAAGAGGTGGGGTTTGGTTATAGAAGAAAGAGGTGGGGTTTAGTTATACAAGGAACTATTTCTTTTGGCTTGTTGTCAAATAATGGAAAAATCTTTTTGTAATCTGTTGCTATTGATGTGGTGTTTCTTATGAAACTCTGTGGACTCTAGCAGATTTCCTATTATTAATTTATCAATTTCGTTATTACCTTGTTCTACAGGGCTTGACAGACCTGAATGGGATCAGATATGTGTTATGTAGAAGGGATTATTCCTAGTAACAGAATGAATAATAAAATTAGTTATGACTCATCAGGAATAGAGACAGAAGTTTCAATGTGTAAAACAACTCTTTCTGCATACTGAAAGTCAATGACTAAGATAAGAGGTTCTGTAAAATCCATTAATACCATCACAATAGCATTTATTCTGATTTATCTAATTCTCTTTTAAAGAGACTTATTAGGGTTTTGAGTTACTTTATTTACGTTTTCTGATTTGTAACCAGCCTTTCCTAATTTGTTTGCATCAGTGTTGGGATTCCAGAAATTGGTGTATCCTGTACAACATCAAGAAGAATCCACTTAGTTCTCTTCATAAATTGAATTCTTTTATTTTGGGTATATCTGTTGTTAATCTCTTCCAAAAAATCACTGCAAGCTCTTTGCCAAGGTTTACTTTCTGCTCATAATTAGTCAGTTTCTTCATTAGTTAAAGGTACTACAATTTCTGCTGGCTCTATTCCTATCAATTGAAGAAGTCTTAATTTTCCTTTAAAAATAAAATCAGAAATCTTTTCCACATGTTCCTTTAATTTATCACTTAGTTTATATTGCAGAAATATGCATTGCAATATAGCATTTTCCCTTTGCATTAAAATTCCTGTAGGAGGATGCTTAGAGGGCAAGATAACTAGAATGCAATTAAGGTCTGGGTCCACATGATCCACATGTGCATCCTGTAATTTCTTTTCCACCGAAGCCAATTCTCTCTCAACTTCATCTGACACTTCTCTTGGACTGTTTAAGTCCTTATCACCATGTAAGGTTTGAACAAATTATCTAGTTCATGACTTTTTAATCTTAATAATTATTGTTGACTCATTTTATATCCTAAATAATAAATGGAATCTCCTTTTTGTATTTTTTTTTCAAGAGTAATCTGAACTCCCCAAGCAGGAATTTTTTTTCAGTTCTTCAAACATTCTTTCCAATGTATGTGTATTTGAGTCAGCCATCAAAATATTGTCCATGTAATGGTAAATGATAGATTGTGGGAATTGCTTACATATCACTTCTAATGACTGTTGTACAAAACATTGACACAGAGTAGAGTTATTTAACATACCCTGTGGGAGAACCCTCCATTAATATCTCTTTACAGGCTAAAAATTATAAGTAGGCCCTGTAAAAGGAAATTTTTTCTTTGTCCTGTTTTTGTACAGGTATGGTAAAGAAAGTCTTTTAAATCAATAACTATAACAGGCTATTCTTTAGGTAACAGAGAAGGCAAAGGAATTCCAGACTGTAGAGAGCCCATTGGCTGAATCACCTTGTTTACTGCTCTTAAATCTGTTACCATTCTCCATTTTTCAGATTTTTTTTAATAAGAAATATAGGAGAAATCCAAGGGGTGGTTTATTCTTCAATATGTTGAGTATTTGGCAGCTCCTGTTCCAGCTGTTTTAAGACCTGCAATTTCTCTTTTGTTAAAGACCATTGCTGAACCCATATAGGCTTATCTGTTAAACATTTTGAAGGTAGCACTGTGGGAGACTTTGAAAGATCAGCAACTGTTATACCTTGTTTTTGTACAACTTGAATGTTTGTTAACTGTTTCTCATAATATCTTCTAATAGTTTTTACCAGAAATATAAGCTAATTTATGTTTCATTTCTGTTATTTGAGAAATGTTAATCTGTGTGTTCCATTGTTGGAGTAAGTTTTCTCATAAATTCATAGCAATGTTAGTCACATATGGCTTTGATTTTCCTCTCTGTCTTTCTATCCCTATACATTCAAGCCATCTTGCATTCTGTTTTACCTGGGATAAGGTCTCAATTCCCAAAAGCTGAATATCTACCTCCTGATGGGGTCAATTTGGATGCCAAAGTTCTGGTGAAATTGTTGTTACTCTTGCCCCTATATCTACCAAACCTTCAATGACAACATCATTTATTCATATTTTTAATTTTGGCTTTTGTTAATTTACAGAAGTTTGCCAAAATATTTACTTTATGGGATTTCCTGAATTTTTTGTTTTCTTTTCTATATATTTTCTATTGTTCAAATCAGTGTGGTTTTTTAGAATAGGTTTTTAGGTTCTTTAATTGCTCTGGGAAGGTATTCCCTCCTTGATGGCAGGATAAGACTGAACTGGATTTGATATGGTGGGCCTGAGAAAGCACCTCCAGGGCATTTCCCAAAGGCAAAAAGTTACCTTTTCTGTTCCTTGTTGACCTGCTCTCATTGGTCCAATGCTTGTTTTTGCCACACCTTCTGCATAGTCTAGAAGGGAGTTCTCTTGAGATTATGCCTAACAAAGATTTTGTTTCTGGGAACACCCTTTATATAGTCTCTTTTTATGTGACATTGCCTTCCATAATTGTAACATTTGATAGTTTGATTTTTTCCCTTTATATCTACAGAAACAACCTCTCCTACTCAATTATTATCACAACTATAAGATTCTAAATTAATTGTATTGTGAATCCAATCCTCCAAGGGTTCTGATCTTGCCTTTAATGGCCTAATTATCCTTTTATATTGTGAGTTAACATTTTCAAAAGACAGAGATTCAATTATTATTTGCCTAGCTTCTAAATCTAGTACCATTCTGTTTACTGCTGCAGTTAATCTTTGCAAATCTGTAATGTTTTCTTTTGACTCCTGAATCACTTTTGTAAAAGATTCAACTTTGTTTTCTATTTCTTCAATTTTATCCCATGCATTCAAGACTGCCATTTGCCATAAATCCAGGGTGTGATCATTGTATAAAGATTGACTTCCTACATTGACATTAATGTAATTGACAACTCCCCAGAAAGTTGTTCTTGGGAAACTTCTATGCTTCTATCTCTGCTTCTTTGTTCTGTTGTTTTAGCCTTATACATCTACCATATCTTCCACTGTCAAAGCAGCTCAGCCTCCAAAATAGCAGTAACCGTTTCTGACCAGTCTTTAGGGATAATTAGGTTACAGGTTGATCAAGAATTTAACGTTTGTTTTACAAATGGTGAGTGCATACCATAAGTGATGATTACTTCCTTGAATCTTCTTAAATATGACATTTGTACCAAAGTACAATTAGCTTCTGAAGAATCTTTATCATTTTGTAATTCCTTTAAAGTTACTGGATGTACTAATGTTGGCTTTTTGAAAGCCTTAGACTGTCTCTCTGTAATCTTATTAGACAATATTGAAATTGTTTCTTTGAATTCCTCTGTCTGGGTCTGAATATCTCTGTGTTTTCTTTTAACAGGCTTTTCTAAGAGTAAAGTAATATTTTTGCTCATAGTTGATAACGTTTACAGTTACTAATACTAAAGGGGTTTGCTGTGACATTCCATCTATACTTGCCCTCCCAATTGCCTTCTCTTATCCTTCATTCTTCCATATACTCACTCTGTTCTTCCTTTTGGGGACATTTTTCTTTTAAAATCCTTTCCCCCTCACAGAAATAAGAATGGTGGACTAGCCAACAACATAGCAGATCTTTCTGCCTCTGATTTTTATCTTTGGTGCAGTTTATAACATTTCACATGTGGCTTCTTTTAGGATTCCTAGGAATACTTACAGAAGACAGCACATGTGAGATGAAACATACAATATTTATCTTTCTGGGACTGACTGTTTATTTAATATTGTAGCCTCTAGTTACATCTATCTTTCTGAAAATGACATTTTTAAAAATTCTTCTTTATCACTGGAAAACTGGAAAGAACTCACTATTGTGCGTGTACATCTTTTCTTTTCTTTTTTTTTTTTCTTTTTTTTTTTTTTTTTTTTTTGGCTGTTCATCTACTGATGGGAGCCTAAGTTGAGTCTATAGAAGGGTTATTGTGAACGACACTGCAGTGAACATGGTCACATAGGTGTCTTCTTTACATGCTGACTTTGTGTTCTTTTATTATATACCAGAAGTGGCATAGCTGCATCACAAGAAACTTACACTTTTGGATCCTTAAAAAAAAAAAAAAACCAAAGAGTTTTACCCCCTCCTAATAATATACTTAGGGTTTTTTTCTCTCTACACCTTCCCAGTACTTATTTTTAAAGATATTCATTCTGACCAGAGTGGGACAGAAACTTAACAGTTTTTTTTTTCTAATGAGCAAAACTTTTACATGTAGTTACTATTTGTATTTCTTTTGAGAAGTGTTTATTTAGACATTTTCTCTATTTATTGACTGATGGCCAGTTCCTTTGTTGTTTGATTCTTTGAGACCTTTATATATGCAGGATACCATCTCTTGTGAGATAATGGCTAGCCAAGGTTCTCTTTCATTCTATAGCAGTGCCTTCATTCTGTTGATAAGATCTTTAAAACATGGTTTTTGAAAACTTGATGGAGCCCTATATGCTAATTGTTGCTCTCATTTTCTGAGCCTTTGGAGTCCTATTCAGGAAATTTTTACGTGTCCCAATACCTCACATGATTCTTTTTAGTGGTTTCGGCCTCAGGTCCATTGTGTGTTATCATTTTTTTTTGTTTGTTTTTTTACAATGAGATATAAGAATCTAGTTTCAATCTTTTTGCATGTATAAATATAGTTTTTGAGCAGGAATTATTTGCTAACGAGGCTGTTTTTATTTAACATGGTTTAGTGTCTTTTTTTCCTTTTTGTCAAGAAACAATTGGTTGTATTTGGTTTTATATCTGAGTTTTTTTTTTTTTATTCCATTGGTCTACATGTCTTTTTTTTTTTTTTAACTTCAACACCATCCTGTTTTTGTTTCTATGTAGTATAATTTGAAATAAAATGTAGTATAATCTGAGATCAAGTATTATGATGCCTCTAGCATTGCCTTTTTCTGCTCAGTACTGGTTTGGTTATTTGGATTCTTTGTGTTATTACAGGATTTAAAAAAAATTTCTGTGAAGAATGTTATTACAATTTAGGTGGAAATCGCACTAAATCTGTACATCACTGCTGGCCCTGCAGCTGTTTTAGTAATATTACTTTTCCTTCTGCATAAATATCTTCTAGCACCTTCAACTTCTTTCTCCCATTTTTATTATAGAGTTTTTGAGGCTTTTTCAGCCCTTTGGCTGGTCAGAAGGGTTCCTGGCTTTCAGCCTCACTCAGATGTGCGTCTTTGTTGCTGTGGATTCGACTATTGTTGAATTAAGTGTGTAAATGTCTTATTGATGATAATTGCCTGAACTTCTTTTTTCTGTTGGGTTCATGTTGGGTCTTCTATCATCTGGTAACACCAGCTCTGTAAGCTGTAAGTTTGTAAATTCCATGTTATGGGTTTTGGTTGAAGAGCAGTAATGTTAGTTCTCCTGGCTGACCCTTGACTTTCCTCTGTTGGGAGGCTTCTGTTTAGTTACAGCTTTACTCCATTTCTCTGTGCTTATTTATTTAGATTAATGCTCCCTCTCTTAAATTTCAGTAGGTCATCTGTTAGTAGAAATTTATCTCTTTCTTCTAGATTTTCCAAGTTATCAACATATGATTTTTAAAAAAACATTCCTTAAGGAGTCTATTGATGTCAGTGGTGTCTACTGTAACTGCCTGTTGCATCCTATTTGCATCTTCCCTCTCAAGTATTCCAAAGGCTTGAAAGCTTTGTCTGGGCTTTTAAAGAAAATGTTTAAGTTCTTGCCAACATTTCATTATAAATGGGTGATGACTCATGAAGCTCCACCCTCTCTGAACAACTGTCAAGGGCAGTTAATAACTGCTGGGAGAGAAATTGTTTTCCTCAGTGATAAAATCGCCAATGAGTTATTTGTGCTCCAGTAAATATTCCATCCATGCTTTTCCAAGGATCCCTAATGAAGATCAGTAGTCCCCAAAGTGAAAGGACATGAAATAAGATAGGAGGAGAAAGGTTGGGAAGAGAAGGGGGTCAGTGGGCATGGGAGATGGTAAGAAAGGGCAATGGAGGACTTTATTAATAAAAGTAAAAGAAAACACAAGATTTGGATATGTAGATTTTCTCATTTAATCTTTAAAATTCCCTTTTTATGTGGGTATCAAATCTCACTTCACAAGAGAAATTGCTCTATTGCATTTATCAGTAAGAAATTGAATGTAATTCTACCTGATTTTAGACATTTTTTCCCTCTTTATACCCTGCTGCATGATTTCAGCATTGCCAGAGGATAAGCTTGTTTGACACCATTTTCTGCTGAGTGAGGTGACCTAGAATAGTCTCTTAAACTGGTGAAATCCCTATTCTTTGAAATCAAATTAATAACTGCATCTCTCGCTGGTTTGTATGAACACTTAGAAAGATAGAGTAGAACATAGTGAGGACTGCATCGAGCTAGGCTTATGGTGGAGTCTTGGCTCTATATGACTCTATTAGCTTTCAAGGCTTGAATTTTCTTATTTGCAAGAAGAAGCTATTAATACCCTCTACGTCAAAGGATTCTTTTACAAAGATTCAATAGAATTATTTCTATGCTGCATTTAACTCAGTATCTGGCCATAGTAAGTTTTACAAGATGATCTATAATTAGATGTTTTAAAAGCATCTCTGAAAGTGCTATGCTTTAATTAATAACAATTATTAAAATTGCACTTTAATTTCAGTGTTACAGAATCACATGCTTTCTGAAGCCAGGGCAATTTCTCTGCCTTTTCCTGATAGAACATCACTCTGCCTTGACAATTGAACTCAACTCATACCTCTTCACAGCTCAAAAAAGGCCATCTACTCTCCCTTAGCTGAAAATTTTCCTGCCTCAGAGCTCTCAGCTGCTTTCTGGGAGTAGATAGATGACTCTCAGCTCCTTTTAGTCTATGTGAGGTAGCAGGGTCTCTGACAAGGTCCCTGTTAGCTCTTGCTTGTTTTCAGAGACTGAGACTTGTGCAGTCTCTCTGTGGAGGTTATAACTTAACAGATGGGTAGTTTTCCTAGACATGTTTCAGTTTTATCAACCTGAGACATGACAAATGTCTATCAGAGCATCCAGTGCATTTTTGCAAGCCTAGAAGATACTCGCCTGGCTACTTCTACCTGGACTTTGAAGAGTTCCTCATTCATTAGGTTAGTGTTTCTGCTTCTACTTCTCTCTCTTTTCCATATTCTAACCTGGATGTTATCTGCTCAAACAAAGGTTAGAATGTGTGCTGGGCTCAGAGTTCTTGCTCTAACTCTAGTTCTCTCTGAGGGAAAGAAGTCACTATTTTCTACTGCATATACTTGAACACAGTTGTCTGTCCCTTCTCAAGATCACTGTCTGTGGCAGAGGGAGTTACCCATGGTATAAGTGGTATGGACATTCTGTTGATATTCCCAACTATAAACAATGGCATGCAGCTATAATACTATCATTTGAGGGGCTGAACCAGAAAGACTTCATGTATAAGCTGAGCTACATAATAATATTCTGTCTCTAAAGTCAAAACAAAACAGCCAACAAACTATCTGACTAGCAAGAGAGTTCTGTGTTAAAGTGACCACAGTGCCCAGACAAGTCATTGGGGCAAAAAGAGTACAGGCTAACTGAGGAAATCAGGTAGCATAAGCCACAGGAAGGAGAACCTGAAAGCTGAAAGTCCTGCCCAAAAAGAAGTTGGGGAGAAGAAAACAGACTGGGAGTGAACTCTTAAAATGACAGAGTTGTGATGGAGGGAACATTGTAGAGGACAGTTTACTCGTGTGCCCATTGACTCAGAAGACACCTTATCAAGGAATCTCAATGTTCTGAGCTATCCCAAATGGCAGTGTAAGCTACATGGTCTCATTTTATGGTAGCAATGAAAACTAACTCTTTGAACTTGAGAATAAATGAAACGTATCGGAGAGATGGGGGGGGGGGCTCTTGGTAGAGAGAAACAGAGGAAACAAGGCCAAGTACAACAAGGTGGTATGGTAGTCAGCTTATCCTTCCTGAGACAAATATGTGGGGTTATTCAACTTTAAAAGGAGAGGCACGTTTTTGCCCACAGATTTGGAGATTTCAGTTGATGGTTGTTTAAATCTGTTTTTTGGTGCCTGTGGCAGCACAGTAGATCACTGTGAGTGCAGCTCATAGAAGAGGCCATTTCATCTCGCAGGGCCTGGGAAACAAGAGAGAAAGGGCAGAGCTAGGATTCCAATGTCCATGTAATGGGATGCATCTGATGAGCCAACTTTATTCCAGCAGTTACACACACACGTTATACACCTCCATAGCATCATGGGTTGAGGAGCACACCTTTAATAAATGGACATTGGGAGACACCTAAGATCAAAACTATAACAGAAGGTAACTTTGAGAACTCTGGAAGCAAAATCCCCTTAAGTTCAGCTTTTGCAATGAGTCACTTCCAACATCAGCCACTCGGCTAGACAGTAATGCTCACTGAAACAGCTTACATGGCTCATCAGAACCTTCCCCGAGGTTAGAAAATTACAGAAAGTATCGATCAATGGAGGTTAGGTTTTTAAAAAAGCTAACCGTAGAAGCCTGGATATTGCCCTCATGTTCTGGCCACTGACACTGGTCACCACACCTTCATCTTTACACCGACTCCTTCACCTTCACCACCTAGTCTATCTGCGCCCATCTTACAGAAGTGATTGTCCTTTATCCAGTTCTGCAAACCTTCCTGCAAAGGCATGCCTCTCTCATCCTCGTACTTGGTCAGCTCTTGGAGGTTGTGTTCTTTTTCCCAATCCCTCACTCTTTGAGTCACTATTAAGCAACTTTCTAGTTCTCGCATCAGAGGCCACATGTGCATCTCTCCTTCTCAATCTAGGACTAAGATCTCGATTTTGTTTAACGGGGCATCTTCAGACATACTGCAAACAAAAAGTAAACCTTATTGTTCAATTTGACATTGATACTTGTATTTCTTTGTTTAATATTTTTTTTTATTTAAAATTTTTTTTTCCATGTATGCCCCTGCTGACCCTCCCTTCCCTCCTCCCAATCCCTCCCAGTCATCCCTCAGCTTCCTCCCACACCACTCCCATCCATTCCTCAAGGAGGGTAAGGAGTCCCAAGGTAAGTCAGTTCAGTCTCACCAGTTGAGGTAGGCCCGATTCCCTCATCCCAGTATCAAAGCTGGGTTAGGTGTTCCTCTGTAGGGAATGTGCTCCAAGATGCCAGTTCATGCACAGGGACATAGTTTGATCCTACTCCACCAGGCTCCGCATTTGACAGTCATCTACTTTGGGAGGGCTTAGTTCCTTTTCCTGAATATTCCCAAGTGGCTGTTTTTGATTCAGTGAACTCCCAAAAGCTCCAGCCAGCCATCTCTGTGGGTCTCCTCCTCATACTCCTGATCCATTTGCTCATATATACACTCTTTCTCTTTAGCTGGACCAGGAGCTTGACCTGGTGCTTAGCTTCGGATCTCTGCTTCTGCCTCTATTCATTGGTAGGTGAAGGATCTATAATGACACTTAACGTGGTTATTCATTTGATTATTGTCTAGGCACCCTCTCCACTATGGTTGGAGACCTACCCAGGGACATCCTGTAGATTCTTGGAGGTTTCCCTAACACCCGGCCTCTTTCCCGCCCCACAATGCTGACAATGGCCCCCTCTATCCAGATACCCATCTCTTTTTTCTCCTTCTTTGTTGCTCCTCCCACTCAACCATCTCCTTCTCTCATGATTTGTTCCCACCTCTCCTTGGTCTCGGCCCATTATGGTACCAGTTGTGTAGCCGGAGAGTACACAATAAAGACTTTACTAAACATCTTCACATTCCATTAACAGTCTTAGCAAGTGGGAAATAGGAGGGAACTTAAGTCAGTGTTGCTTAGAGTCCCCTTCTGCCCCATGAATGAGTGTCTCAACAACCCGAGGTGTGGCAGTAGGAGTGCACTTGGATAGTGAACACAGGGGTGATTTTTATAGGAAGTACGAGTTCTGTGTTTACAAGGGTGGGGGGGGTGGCTGTCTTCAAAAGCAACTGTACTTATAACAAACCCCTCAGAGGTCAGCGGAGGATGCAGCGTAGTTACTTACGGTCTTTAGGAGTTGGCCCGATCAGTTGTGGTGGCCAGTGAGTCTACAAGACTTGGCTACTTATATTTCTAAGACAGCTGAGAGAATGTGCTGTGTTCTGATTATTCCAGGACCTTAAGAGTTCTAAGAAGCACAGATGAACATGCTCTATACTTAGAACCAAACCTAACTATACCCAGTGTCAATCACTAGACATCTAGATGACCTGATGATGAATGAGCAGAAGCAAATGTTAATTTGGGGATGGTTAATTATACAAAATTATTATCACAATAGCTTGCACACGTCTTGCAAGTTGTTATGCAAATAGATTGTAGGATAAAATAGGTTTGTAATATTGGATCCAACATAAGCAGCAAGACTTTGTAGAAAATCTAGTCACTTTGGCTGTTTTTACTAGCTATTGAAAATTCAACTTCTCCTTTTCTTTTCTGTTAACTTCTTTTAGGAAAGAATTTTACCAGCAAATCCCAGGTAGTTAGGTGACATCCTGAATCCTAACTACCCATGTTCTCTGATTAAAGGGGACGGCCAGATAAGATACTCTCTTGTGAAACTCATAGGTTTGGGAAATGAAAGTAAAAAAATAATTTTGAGAAATAATTACCATATTCTGTATTGCATAGGCTAATGTGCACCAATCACTGAGTGTGACACATACATACGCAGCTGTGCCCATCACCACGATCAGGACAATGAACACATTACCCAGAAGGTTTCTAGGCTGTTCTTTTGTAATTCTCTTGTTTTCCTCAGTTTCTTTACTAGCCCAGGATATTGTGTGTGTGTGTGTGTGTGTGTGTGTGTGTGTGTGTGTGTGTGTGCATGTGTGTGTGCATGTGTGTATATGTGTGTATGTATGTGTGTGTGTATGCATGTGTGTATGTGCGTGTGTGTATATGTGTGTATGTATGTATGTGTGTGTGTCTGTGTATGTGTGTTAATACAGATAAGTTTACATCTTCTTGTAAGCTCTTTACCCATCCTTCCACTTTAATGTGAAGCCTGTTCTTCGTAGTGAGGAGTGTTTCTCTGATGCTCAGAAAGATGAATCCTGTTTTCTGACCCAGTCTGTTAGTCTGTGTCATTTTATTGGGCAGTAGAGACTATTGATATTGAGAGTTATTAATGCGCAGTGTTTATTGACTTCTGATATTTTGCTTGTTGTGTGTTTCTCCCCCTTTGACTAATTGTTCTGGGATTATTTATTCCTTATATTACCTTGGGTGTAGCTAACGTGGTCTTCAGCCTGAAGTTTTCCTTCAGTTCCTTCTGTAGAGCTTGGATTGATGGACAGAAATTGCTTCACTTTGTTTTTATCTCTGCAGATTGTGAGTGATAGTTTTGGCGCACAGTAGTCTGGGCTGGTATTTGTTGTCTCTTAGTTGAAGATGTCCATCCAAGTGCGTCTGGCTTTCAGAGTCTTCACTAAAGAGTCAGGTGTTATGCTGTGCCTGCCTTAATGACTTGGTTTTATCTTCCCATGCAGATTTTTAATATCTGTTGTTTGTTCTGTAGATTAGCGTTTTGGTTATTATGTGTCATAAGAAATTCTTTTCTGAGTCTGTTCATTTGGTATGCCTTTTGTATATTGATAGGCATCTCTTTCATTCGATTGGAGAAATTCTTCTATGACTTAAAGTATTTTTTATGTCTTTGACTTGGGTCTCCTTTCCTCCCTCTATAACTAGTGATAGTTTGGGGCTTTTCACAGTGTTCCAGGATTTCATGTGCCATTTTTTTTTTTTTTTTTTTTTTTTTTAGATATAACATTTTTTAAACTGGACGATTTATTTCCTTTACCCTGTTGTAAAGACCTGAAATTCTTTTAATCTGTTTTTTGTTTGTTTGTTTGTTTGTTTTTCTGAGGCTTATATCTGAGGCCATTTTGTTTGGGGTTTTCTTTTCTTGAGTTTTCATTTCTAGTTTTATTTCATATTGGATTTTCTTTAATGATTGTAATTTTTTTTGTAAATTCTACCTTCATACCTTCAATTATTTTCATTATTTCATTAAACTGTGTCCTCATGGTCTTAAGGCTTTATTCGGATCCTCTTTAAGGTTCTTGGAACTTATTTGTAATCGCTATTTTTAAATTCTTGTCTTTTGCTACAGCTAAATTGTTTTTCCAGGAGCCTAACATAATAAATAGGGTTACTGGCTTCTGAAGGAGGCATGGTGTCTTGGCTATCCATGTTTACACTTTGGCACTGGTATAGTCTCATCTTTATAGGGTGGGTGTTCTGTTCTTTGGTTGCTTGCTGTTTTCTCTGAGTCCTAGACAAGTGTGGGACTTATGGGATTCCTGAATTGAAGGCAAGTGTGATAGCTGTGTGGTTCCTAGTAGAGAGCTATTCTGTGGGTTGGCTGCAGTTACAAAAGAATGGGGAGCGGCTAGAGAGACCTAAAGGAGCACCAGGAAAGAACGAGGGGATCCTGGACCACACAAAGGGTCAAGTCCCAAACAGATTGAGGTGGGCTGGAAGGAGCCATTCTAGGGGTACGTGACCCATTCTGGATAAGAGAATCCCACAAAACTGTGCACACTTCATGCCTATAATCGAGCATTTTGAAGGATTCCAGCAGGAGGATCTCAAGTTCAAGGCAAAAGTGGCATGTAAAGGAGCATACTGCTTCAGCAGCAGCAACAACGAAAAGAATCATGCTGAGCACACCTCTGGGAGCTGATATGCTGAAGTACTTCACATAAACTGCAGCTGCCGAGAGCTAGAGATTATACAGACTCTATGTGGATTGATCCACACACGGGGTAAAGAAAGCTGTGAGTAAGACACCCTTTCTACCTGGGCACGTATTTCCTTCTCATATGTTTAATTTTGATGCTATTAATCTTTCAGGTAGATCAGGATATTTGTTTGTTTTTGTCTATTTATAATGCTTGCTTCTGTGTTCTTTTTCTTATTAGGAGCTCTGAGTTTTTCTATGTCTGCAAAACTATTTCACTGTAGTTTTCAACGTTATTTTTGTCAAGAATAAGACTTTAAGATAGCAGTGTCTACCTTCTTTCCTTCCTTCCTTTTCCTCCCCTCCCTCCCTTTCCTGTGTATTCCCCCCTTCTTCCCTCCCTCACCCCCCCTCAGTTCTATACAACTTTTTTTTAATAATTTTCCCACTTGTATTTTTTCTGATGAAATGTATCATGTTATCTTTATGTTTGCTCTCTGCATACATATCTTTTTTCCTGTTTGATTTTTAGATTTGATGCTCATTCTTTGCTTTAAATAGTTTGATAATAATGACTCTATTATGTAATTTTCTTTATATTTCCTAGTTGGAGACTTGTTTAATGTCTTCAATTTATAAATCTATCATTTTCTTCAAACCTTCGCATCTTTAATACTATTTTATGAAACACTTTCAGTTGGTAGGCCCTCCCCCTCCCCACATGCAGTTTTGCATATCTGAGGCTCCATGTGTTGTTACAAGGTTCGCTGGTGTGTGTTTCATTTTGTCTGTCCCTTTCCCCTTTTATTCACTTGTGATTCTTTAAATTGCTATGAATTTATATCTAGTAACCTTCCATATGTCAGCTATGATTAGTCTTTTCATTCCACCTGAGGCATTTACATTTTTATCTCTGTTTCATTAAGCTTACATTTTTCTTGTATGTGCCTCTCTTCAACATATACAGCTTGGAGTATTGGCTTATATAGTTACAACTATATTAATACAGTCATCTATTAATTCTAGTTATAAGATTTCTGGGTCAGTTTGAATAGTTTATTTTTTTCATGTTATTGTTTTGTGTCTGTGCTTGCCTGTCTGATAATTTTTGCTTGAAAATTAATATATATATACAGAGAGAAAACAATATATATTAAAGCAATTAATACACACATATGTAGGGGGATTAATATACTAAAGTAATTAATACGCACACACATATAACTGTTATATATAACTGATGCCTGGTTAGATTTCCGTGTCTTGTTTTTGAGACTACGCATACTTACTGGCATTTTATGACAAGGGCATTGTTTGCTCTTGTTCTTTCAGGCGATTCTTTCCAAGGTGTTAGGGAGGTTCCTCACAACAAAGCACTGCTCAACATCCTACTGAGTTCTCTAGGGATATTCACCACACGTCTCTGTGATTCTCCCTTAGTGGAGTCATCTCCTCTTGATGCCATGTCCTGTGGTCTCTGGCTGCCTTGATCTTCCCAGATTTCCAGTTTTTAGCCCTCAGCGATACAGACAAGCTCTATTTCTGTGTTCCTCACTCTTCATAATGCAGCTCAGAGTTGGAGTCTAGAATGACGTTTGAATATTTACAGAGTTTATCTGTTTCGTTTTTCATCTTGTCTGAATCATTTCCCTTTCTTGCCTTATGTTCCAGCTCTGGAAATTTATTTATTTATTTATATTTTGGTGATTGTTTTAAAGACTAGAGTAAATATAAACCCATTTTTTATTAAAATAAAGAAATCAAGAACCTTGTTTGCATTAAAATTATTTTCTCTGCTTCAAGAGCCTATGGTTTAGAGTATGTTTGTCTTACCCTCTAGGGATGAGCATGGACAACTGACTGGTAATCTAAGCCATTTTGTACATGGTGGCCTATGGCTCAAGAGAATATCACAGCGGTGGATTTACAAATTAACCTTGATTTAGAAGTAAAGAAGAATAGCTTAGTTACCTTTTTATTGCTGTGACAGAACCATGACCAAAGTCAACTTATAAAAGTAAGCATTTAACTGGGCTTGGAGAAGGTTAGAATCCATGACGGCAGAGTGAAGAAACAGCCAAGAGTTCACATCTTGATGCACAACCAGGATGCAGGCAGAGAGATACTAGGAATCAATGGAGTATTTTGAACATCAAAGCTCACCTGGTGGGGAAATGTCTTTCTGTATGTTATTAATATCATTCTTTAAATAAAGGAGTTGTTTTGGCCCTTGGTGGGCATCATAGGAGTAGATGGGGAAATCGAAGCATAGGTAGGAGAAAGAGGGTGGAGCCAGAGAGAGATCGATACAGCGGCTGAGGAAGCAACACATAACAAAATAGGTAAGCCATTGGCCACATAGTAGGACAGATTAATGGAAATGAGTTGAATTAAGATGAAAGAGCTAACTAGCAATATTCCTAAGCTGTAGGCCAAACAAGATGTAATTAATATGAGTGTCTGAGTCGTTTGTGGGGGAAATGTGGCTGCAGGTAGATCCAGACTGTAGGACTCGTTGGGCCAGAAAGCTCACTGTTACAGATGGCATCCCATGATGGGCACCAGCTATCATGGTAAATTCACTAGCAATATATCATATAAAGGATTAACGTTTATTGAAGGGTATATGAACACTCATGATACAAATTGAACCTTAAGACAGTTCTTGGAGATAAGAACTGTCCCACACCAGGGCTGCTGATCCCTTCTCAGAGAACACAGGAACAAAACAGTTCTGTGTCCCAGCAGTGGCTTAATGAGGCCTTGCCATGTCCCATTCAGGCTCCTAGCACTCCAGAGACATGCCTCCAAGCCATGTCAGCTAACACCTGAATCCCTTTACACTCACCCTCCTCCAACAAGGTCACACCAGTTGATCCTTTCCAAACAGTTCCACCAACTGGGGACACTAAATACTAAATATATGAACCTAGGAAGCCCTTTGTTACTCAAACCACCACAGAAAATTGTCTATGAGGACTTACCATATAGATGAAAGAAATGGTAACTTTCCTCTGAATCCAATTGTAAACACAGAGTGGCTCAAAGCTGCTATAGGGATGAAGATGAGATCAGAGAAGCTGGAGCCAATGGTGGAGGTGTTGCATGGAACCATAAGTTAAATACACACTTTTGGCCTTTTATAGTTATAGAAGCCAATACATTTTCTTTGATTTAGCTATTTTGAAATTAGCGTTCTGTAACCAGGGGATTCTTTTCTTTTCGCATGCTCTGACTGCTCATTTAAATTAAAACGGATGGAAAACTATCATTTCTTTTTGATTACCCTTGACATTAAAAGCACCATGGCAGGATGACTTGGTATCCTTTATCAGGATTCTCACTTTCTTTGTTTATAAAAATAGAACCTATATTATCAGGCTTATATGAAGATTGTCAAGAGACATGATATGTCTTAAGTATGTCATCCAGTTTTTGCACACTATGTACTTAAAAATGTAAGTCTTTGTCCCCCTAAAGCATAGTCCTGGTAAATATTCCTATACCCATAGAATCAGAATTTATTTCTGACATACCAGAATATATTTAGTTGTGTCTTTGTTAGAAAAAGGAAGCATCTTAAGCTGTATCATTTATCACATTTATCATATCTCCCATGACAGTCTTTAAACAATGAACATGGCATCGTTAAGCACAATGGGGGAAGCAATGAATAGTAGAATGTCATTGCATAACATTCCCATCATACAGATTCAGTACCCTCAACAACATAGATGATAACAAAACATAGTCAAATGGTGAATTCCCAATATTTGTTAATTAAAAATTTGTCAATTTTTGTAACGTTATTTAATGATTTTTCATTATGGCTGTATTAAAAGAATTGACTCATACAATTTAGAAATATCTAGCAATTGGTTCTTGTATGCTTGGAATAATAAACTCCAACAGCCCATTGTATCATAATGCTTCCCTCCGTACTCCATCTTTCTAAAGCTAGTTGGAAAGTACAAGCTTTTCTCTTAGGTTTCTAGTATTCTCACATTCATAGAAATTTTCAGTCCACTATTGACTTGTTGGCATATGACTTGACAACATAGAGATACAGATTCAGGACAAGCAACTATGACTCTAATTGTCCTGTTTCTTTAGACTCCCACCATAGTTCCACACAAAGCTACAGACAGAAGTGATCACAACTACCATTAACAGAAGTTGAGGAGTCATTCGGGTACATTACAATGTTAGAAAAGAAAAACCAAATGTGATGTGACTTTTACAGGATACAATGTGCACACACATGCACACACACACACACACGCACACACACATGCACACACTTACACAGGCACACACACACTCACAAATCTTGCACAAAAATGAATGTTCCTGTGTTCATGCTTGCTGCATACATGGAAGTCATTTGTACACGTCTCTTCTCAGTAGCCATATGCCTTGTCTTCTAATAGGGTCACTGGGATCTGGAGTCCAGCTAGCTAGAGGGATCCGCTATCTCTGCCTCTCTGGCTCTAGGATGACAAGTGTACACCACCATGCCACACTTTTTACATGGATGCTAGGGATAGACCCTGGTACTAATGTTTACACAATAAGCATGTTACCAGCTAAGATACCTAAAACTTTCACTTACTTCTTTCTTTGTTTTTTTTTTTTTGTTGTTGTTATTTTTTGTTTTTTGTTTTTTTGTTTTGTTTTGTTTTATGTTTTTTTTTTGAGACAGGGTTTCTCTGTATATCTCTGGTTGTCCTTGAACTTGTTCTGGAGACCAGGCGAGTCTCAAATTCACAGAAATCTGCCTGCCTCTGCCTCCTGAGTGCTGGGATTAAAGGTGTGTACCACCACTGCCCAGCAAAACTTTTGCTTTTATAATTTAATAGTAATTTATTTGAAAATGTATTCATAAAGGGTATGTAAAGCCATTTAAAAAATAGACACATCCTAAGATTTCATTTTAGATATTGCTGTGGGTTGAATATAAAATGTTACTCATTCATGTATTGGATGCTTAATTTTTAGCTGGTGACATTATTTTGGAAGACTCTGAGAACTCTAGGAAGTGGGGCCTAGGTAGAGGAACTAGCTCATTGGAAGCATGTTTTTAAGCATATGCCTGGTCCTGGGCCCGTTCCTCTCTTTCTGCTTCCCATCTGACCCAGCACGACTTGCCCTAGTGCTCAAGCATCCACAGTGCACCTCTGAAATCCCAAGCCAAAAGGAATCCATTCTCCTCTTAAGTTGCTTCTGTCGGGTACTTTGGTCATAGTTCTGAAAGCTAAGCAACTAACTGACTGGCCAACTAATAGCTAATTCACAGGAGAACAGTATCCCACCCTCATAATGAGAATGCTTGTCCTCTGCACTCCAGGAAGCATTGGCTACTTCAAATCTTCAGCTTAGTCATTTCTTCTATGTTGAACTGATGTTCTATGATACTTCAGAATTCACAGAAGAGGCTAGACAAGGCAGGACTGAGGGTCTAAGATGTGTGGAAAATTTCTCAGTAGCATCAACCTTATAGGTTTTTGCCTTTGAGAACATTTTATTAGTGAAAATTACAGAATTTATTCTGTTTAATGTTTTACAGGTAACTAATGGATTTCATTAAATATGAAAACATGCTTCTGAAGGAAAAACACGAATTCTATGTCATAAACCCCAAACCAATAAAGACTCAAACGTTTATCTCAGCATCTGATAACTTGCCTTACCATGGAATTAGAAAGTGCATTGTTATTCATATATGCAGAGAAGGTTAGGTCCTTTATTTCACCCATTATTTCCAAATTATACCCCTTCATGTCTGCCAAAAACAAGGCCACTGCTGATCCGGTTTCCTCCAATGGCCTCTCACAGAAGCAGCTCTAAGTTCATCAAACTGGAATTCAGGTGTTAAAGAGGAAAGAGATGAAACAAGCCACAGTGTCATTAAAAGAAAGCTCACCTTTCAGCGGGGAAAGCGCGTGCAAAAATGGAATACCACAGCATGATTGACTAATACCACAAGTGAACATGGATAATATGTGTAGAACCACAGAATAAAATCCTTATTCTGGGTGGGGACATAAAAGGGTTAGGGGAAATGTCATATTGATATTGGACAATGAAGGACCAGAAGACCCGTATGTGCTAAAGAATATAGAAGCTCTGGAGTAAAGAATTTTCTGTAATGTCTTGTGATTGTAGTCATGTGTATACATACCCATGTGTGTATATGAGTGTAGGGGGTGTCTTTCTGCATGCTGTGAATATGCTTTGTAACCACTGGTTAATAAAGAAGATGTTTTAGCCTATGGAAAGGTAGCTTAGAAGCAGGTGGGAAATCCAAGCAAAGAAAAGACAAAAGAGTGGCGGAGTCAGGGAGACAATACAAGATAGATGCTGAGAGAGCAAGATGTAAAAGTACAGGTAAGCCAAGAGCCGTGGGCAAAACACAGATTAATAGAAATGAACTGAGTTAAGTTGTAAGAGCTAGCAAGAAATGAGTCTGAGCCATAGTCTAAGCATCATGTAATTAATATAAGCCTTTGTGTGATTATTTGGGTCTAAGCAGCTACAGGACTGTGGTTCTGGACCTCTCAGCTAGGCTAGGTCAGAAACTTCTGACTACACGTGTGTTTATATGTGATGCCTGTATGTTTTATGGGAAATGCGTGATAAGAAATGAGATTAACACTGTAGAGCAAAATGCTAAAGTGTATTTGAACATTTTAAAGAGCTGGACTTTACTTTGTGGGCGTGCTGGTGTACACTGGGTCATAAGAGAAAGCTCAGCTATCCAAGATAACCTTGTTGGCATTGACTATGGTTGGTTGGGAAACAGATAGTGATGGGCCTATTGGGTCCTCTATATCTCAGAGATAAAGATTTGAACAAGGGTAATCAATACTGTAGGTAAACACAGAGAACATGATGGATCCATACGTCATAAGAAACAATGAATGAAGGGACCAGAGGATTCTTTGAGTTCCTTGATGTACCTCTTTCAGGTTGACGGTGATGCTATCCCCATAACAACAGAAATAAGGGTGAGGAAGGCACTGATCAAAGATGAATTGAAAAATATCAGATGGAGTTGTTCAAGCCATCAATTACAAGAGAAGTGTGATGTTCAGGAGATAGGTCTACACAATTGAACCCTTTAGAAGCTAGAGAATGTATTAGTTTAGAATTGTTGCTGTGGCAAATTACTACAAAATATAACTGCTATCATTTGGAAGCTTGAGGCAAAAAAGTACATCTCAAGTCTATGAGTTTTTGGGTGGAGTCTTTGGGATCTCTTACATATAGAGTCATATCATCTGCAAATAGAGATACTTTGACAACTTTCTCTATTTTTTTTCTTCTTTTGTCTTATTATTCCAGATAAGACTTCAAGCACTATATTGACTGAAGAAAGTAGATCCCTTTGTCTTGCTTTTGGAGACAGGGTCTCTCATTGTGCCCTGGTTCTTGTAGGATTAGAAATTAGGCTAAGCTGCCTGGCCAGGGAGCCCCGGAGAGCCACCTGGATTAGCTTCCCCAGCATTAAGATTGCAAACATACACTGCTAGATCATGCTTTTCAAATGTGTGCCAGGGATCAAATCCGGTTCCTCACACTTGCACAGCAAGTGCATTTAATGGCAGAGCTGTCCACTCAGGCTCAGATCAAGAAATCTGTAGAAGAAGAACTTGTACCATCCAAGGGTACATACTTTTGAACTGGCTCTGTTCACTGCCGTTTACCTTCACTAGGTTTACCTTATTATTGACCTACAAAGTTAGCACAGGTAGCAGCTCAGCAGATGAAGCAACTGTCCAGGTGTGATGGGAAAGCTGCTGAATTGTTTGCTTTGCAATATTGACCTCTTCCTTAATGAACTCTGAACTCCTGGTTTGACTCCTACGCCTAAATCCAGATGATATTCAGGAACATAACCCTTGACCTCCCTTATCAAGACCCCAGTAGCCTAGCCTGCCATCTAGTTCTGACTTCTCAGCTCACTGTGATAGCAGTAACAGCAGCCTTCATGATCTCTGGGGCCCTTCAACTTCTAATATTTATTTGTTCTTTTCCTTGGGTTCCTTGCCTACAAAAGGCTGTAGCTTTCCACCTGCTCTCATCACATAGTACTTTCTATTGCACTGAGGAAGAAACAGAGAAACTCCTTTCAGTCACATTGTCCCTCAGCTCAGCAGCAAACAGTTGTGAAAATATCCTCTGTCTACCATCTAAAGGCAACATGAGATACTCTGTTGCAGTCGTTCCAGGACCATGATGGATAGGAGAGCTGAGTTCCCCCAAAGAAGAATTGAAGGCTACTGAACAGGGAACAGAGCGGGCAAAGTTATGCCGTTCCATAGATCTAACTTGTCTGAGGTTATAGGACTCCTGTAACATGACCACTTCAAGAATAGTCAGTCTACCAGAGAAGGGACAACCAGTAACTACCCCTTTACATATGCACACTACAAAAAATGGATCTGATTACCTAGTGCCTGGTATAAATGTCAAAACACAGACAGCTACCAAGAGCAAACAACTCTGTGATTCATAGCACAATGACTGTCACACAGATGGCATTCAATAAACACTTGTTAAATTAGAGAGTTGCATGAATGTATGTTCTGAGAGCAGCCATGTCAGTCTCTAACTTACAGGTAGTTTTGCAGGTGTCGGGAACTTGATTTGTTTGTTGTGGGACAGTCTCGCTATATAGGCCTGGCTGGTGAGGCGCTGAGCTCATAGAGACCTGCTTGCCTCTGTCTCCTGCTTGCAGGGGTTAAAAGTGTGTGCCACCACATCTAACCTGGTTTTTGTTTTCAAGGAACTTTTGATATTTTTACCTTTTTGGTGGACGTATCAGGCAGTGAAAATTTAAAATGTAGAATTCCAAGGCCTCACGTTGGAAACCCCAATTAAAGCTCACACACTTGCTGTAGAAAGCTTTGTATAATCTTACTGAGCTCTGAGCAAGAAGCTACCAATTATCTTGATCGTGTGATACAGTAGTTTATCATCACTTTGACCAAAGCCGAAGGTTTTTGCTTGTTTGTTTTTTGAGATAAGGTTTCTCTGTGTAGTCTTGGCTGTTCTGGCTGTCCTGGAGTTTGTTATATAGACTAGGCTGACCTCAAACTCAAGTAGATCTTTTGTCTTTGCTTCCTGAATACTGGAAGGCAAAAGGGTATACCTAAAGGCCTCAAGAAGACCTTTGTGAAATGTATACGTTTTTTTGAGACCAGGCTTGAAGCTCAGAGTTAGCAAAGGCACCTAGCCTTTCTGCCTGCCCTCAGAAAACTCTCCTCTATTTTCATCTGAGGTTCAGTGAATTCCCTGGTGTGTGGTGTAAGGATTCCTCGCATGTAGTAGCTATGTGGTAAACCTGCTAGTCCATTAATCTGGCATGGTGCTGCGTGAGATAAGAAGTCCTGCCATGTAGCAGCCATGTGCTCAGGCAGAGCACACCTTATACAGAGGGCACTCCCCTAGGTGTGGCTACATGCCCACCCACTCTCTTATGAGGAGACATCATGTGAAAGTCTCTCTCTTTTCTTCTCCACTTCTCTTCCCTCATACCCACCTGGTAACTTTCCTGAATAAACTCTAGTGTGGCACTGGTCATGAGTGTCTGTTCTCACACGCAAAACCAATATGTGGCACCATTAGAGACAGGTAGATTCTTAGCTATAACATTCATTATTAACAGAAGTAATACTCCTGTCAACGGCACAAAATTTGGTTCTTAAAATGGGAAGACGTCTTGGAGGCTATCCTGTTTAGTAGTCCCTCAGAGGACCACAGAGCTTTGAGTGAGTACCTGTGACAATTTCATGGGGACAATTTGGAGGACATTTGAATGGTATAGGTTCCATTAGAAAGAGAAGTAACAACAATTTTAAAGGTTGAGGAACACAAGAAAATTAAAAAAAAAAAAAACATTAGAATAGTTGAGTAGGGTGGAGTGTATGCCTTTGATTTCAGAATTTGTGAAATACAGGCTGCAGAATCACAAGTTCAAAGTTGACCTGGTTATCCTATCCACACCTCCCCTCAAAAGAGAAGTAAGCAACAAAACCAGTCAGGAAAAGAAACACATCACTGTAAGTCCATTTCTCCTCCTTACCACACTGGGAATAGGAATTCGAATTTTGCTTTTTCCTCTTTATCACAATTCGTTCATTTACTTATCCATCAGATATTCAGTGAGCTCTGTATGAGTTCTAGGCATAGTACTAGACTCTGGAACTAAAGTTGTAAATGAGGTAAAGCTCTCACTTCCACAAAGTTTATGTTTGAAATTGGAATATGAAAAATCAGTTACAAATATCTGCATATAATAACCTTTTATGAGGTTGAGGAATAGGGTTATAGCTGTTATAATTAATAAACAATAAAAAATAATATAGATTTATAATACTAAATGCTCTAGAAATTTTAAAAGAGCAAGAGACAAAGAGAGGCTATAGAGTGTGAATGGAGGTGATCTACCCAAAGGAGGGGATGGATCCAGTCTCACAAAGACCTTAGGGGCAGAGTTGCCAAGGCAGGGAGCAGAGCAGGGTCCTGAAATGGGAAGAAGCTTGTGTCTAAGGGTCAACAAAAGGTGTATGTAGATGGAGTGAACTGTGTTAAAGAAATGAGACCAACATATACAGGATCAGATGATCCTGGACAGGCTATTTTATTCTGCATTCTATGTGGCTGTGGCTAAAACATCTCTTTCCTATCAAATCGTAGAAGGGCACTGCAGGTGAATGGCTCTTAACTTTTTAAAATCTTATTTATTTTTAATTTTACCCATTTCCACCACTACTCCCTTTCCCTCCCCTCCCCCCTAGGCCTCCCCCAGCCTCCCTCCCCCACCTCATCTGTGGCTAGGACTCCAAGCAATAGTGGAGAGGGCGCCTAAACTGCCTTCCCCTATAACCAAATGAATGAACACCCTAATTGTCATTAGAAAATCTTCATCCAGCAACGGATGGAGGCAGATGCAGAAATCTGTAGCTAAGTACTGGGTCGAGCTCCCTTCCAGCTCTTAACTTTCAGCTCCATTTAATTCAGCATCTGGAGAGATGCCTGGAATTTTCAGAAGAAAAAAAAAAAAGTAGGAAAGTGGACTTCAGTGGTGTATCAGCTAGGCTTGCAGCTCAAGGAAGGGAAGGTTTACTTTGCCTCCCTGTCTTTGGTTTCTTGGTCTCTCCTACTTGGGCAGAGCATCGTGGTGGCAGGCGCATGTGTGAGTCAGGAAAGCAGACAGGGCTGGCTTAGGTCCGACCTGCAAACTTGCTACTTAGCCACCATCTTTTCTCCGACAAGACCATACACCCCCAAGTCTTCAGAGCTTCCCCAGATAGTACCACTGCCTTAGCAGCAAGTGCTCAACACAAGTCTGGAGGAACAGTTCATATCCAAACGTTAGCAGGTACCTTAGAAGACACACTTTTGTCCCCAGGGCTTGGGTAAGAAAGTGAGATGCTTCTCAATGCTTCTAATACCTGGGGAGCCCAAACTTCCTCTCTTTCCATGATTGATTTGCAAAGCACACAGTTGTTTTTGTTTGCTTGTTTGTTTTCTTTTGTTTTCTTCTTTTTTTTCTGTCTCCCCCTTACAGTCCACTTCTCTTACTTCATCCCAGTGAAGTGGGAAGGCTCAGGCTTAGGGGTCATGCTTAAGGGTCAGGGATACTGGGTTCAGAATCCGTGCCAGGCTATTCCCGGATCTGGACTTCCAGACCCTCATCTGGGACCATCATTAAGATTCCTCCTGGAACACAGACTCCATGATTTTATTACCTTCCTTCTGGCCAGAGCTGAGGAAGGGTCACACTGGTGCACGCAAGCCCACCCAACTGTCCTAAAGCAATAAGCAATTTCCTTGGAAATGGTTTAAGAAAAAAAAAGTCATGAGGCTCTTGCAGAATATGACGAAACCCAGTCCTGGTTGAGTATTAAATTAGAGGGGGGTCTGTGACTCGGTGGGGGTTGAGATTGGAGAAAAAAACGGGAGACACAGCATTGCAGGAGAGAAATTTTAATTGCGATTGTTTGGCCCGTTGATCCTAGGCAAAAGACAAGAAGCAAAGCAGCCTCAAACACAGATATTTGAAAAGCAGACGGCTGGGGGATGGTTTGGTTTCTCCCTCCCTTCTGAGGCTGTTTGAGGAGCGGTCTACAGCACTGACAAGCACGGGTTTTGGAGGCCATTGAAAAGTTTTGGGCCTAAATAGGGTAGGCAGCTTGGCTCAAGCGTTGCTAAGGAACACCTGGCAACGGGCAACAATAGGCCTTTTAGAGAATCCGGGGCAAACAGTGACCGTGGTAATGGGGTGGGCTTAAGGGTCTCCTTGCAGGCTGGGCCCCTCCTCTCCTCACACAGGGGCCTGGGCACTGGGCTATGTTCCGGAAATTCTCTGCACAAAGCCCCATTCAGTGGTAGGAGGGCCAATGCGTGTGCTGTGCGGGAGTGGGGGTGGAGACAGGGGGAGGGAGGGAACGGGGGAGGGGGTGCCGGAGAAGGCGCTTTACTGCCCCCCCCCCAACCCAACCCTCTCGAGTCTCTTTCTTCTCGCAAAGACTAAAAGAGGCGCAGAAAGTGCTAAGTTTGTAAAAGAGTCTGAAAAGATTGAGAAAAAGTAGCATAAAAGGGGCTGGGAACGCCCAGTGAATTTTGAACAGAGAACAGAAAAGGGACCCTAAAAAGCAATTAGTGATGCTGCTTGTAAATGAAGAGGCAGCTAGTTTGGGGTGGGGAGCTGACAGCTGGAGGTAGGTGTGCAGAGGCTGGGAGGCGAAGGGGGGTAGAACAGAGCAGGTGAGGAGAAGGGGCACTAGGGGGAGCGGGGGGGGGGGTGGAAAAAAGAGAGAGGGTAGGAATTGAGAGAGTGAAAAATGGGGAGACCAGGGCCATCTCCTCCGCTCTAGCCATATCTTCGCTGCTTGAGACATGAGCTATGCAGCTGCCCCACCCACTTTGATTTTTGTACTTGTGTAATGCCTTCCCAGGCAAAAAAGCTCTGGGCACATGAGAGGCAAGGCTGAGATTTGCATCTGCAGCCCCTTTGGTCTCTGATAACCACAAAGAAGCCCCAATATGCTGAGTGCTTGGAAATCGCCCTCTCCCCCCATCAGGGGAGTGAATAGTAGATGCTCAGGGAGTTGGGTGTCTGCCTGGGTTCCTGGGGAAGCTCAGATGACAGCCAGTGGAGAAAGACGAGAGAGCCAACAAATTAGCACTCTACAAATTCCACGTGCCCAAGCTGTATAACATTCATGCTCAAACACCCTACTCAACAGCTCTAAAGATAATAATTTTACATTTCCAGCAGAATGTGCACAGTGACAATTATCTGTATTCCTACTGTGTCGCAGCATCAACCAATAATCAAGAGAATTATGTTCCAGTTGAAAGCAGATTTAAATAAACAGACGCTAAATGGGAGCCAATAATAGATGTTCCAAAATAGTTCAGGCAAGGAAGCAGCCATTCAGATAGAAAGCTGTTCAGTGAAGAAGGCAGGAGGGTACTCAGACCCCAGGCATTACTATGGCCTGTCTGCAGCTCAGCTGACACAATCTAGCGGTCTCTAGACGTAAAGCGCTATCCTCTACCTCTTATCCCTTCCTTTAGTGGGTATTTGCCAATCATTATCAGCTAGGGACATATGGGCACCATCAGCAGCATTGCTATAAACCCCGCTGTTAGGTAGCATTTGTGTTCCGCTGCTCAGGGTTAAAACACAGCCAGGTTGGACTTGAATGGACTTGAATAGCTTCTCTAGAAAGAATACCAAAGGGTTTTTTTTTTTTTTTTTTTTAAGGGAGAGTGGGTGGTGAAAAATCAGAAAAATTGAGGTTCACTATATAATCATTAAATCAGCAGTTTTCAACCTGTGAGTTTTGAGCCCTCTGAAGGGTGGATGGCATATCAGGTATTTACATCACCATTCATAACAATAGTAAAATTACATGCAGTATGAAGTAGCCATAAAATAATTTTATGACTGGGAGACACCACAATAGGAGCAACTTTATTGAAAGGTCATGGCTTTCGGAAAATCGAGAACAACTGTGTTAAACCATTATATATACTAGAGGTTATTCCATGGGTCAGGCATGATCTCAGGTCCAGGATTTCAGAGATAAAAGAATGACCATTGTCCTTAAAAAGCTTTCAAACTTGTAGGAAGGCAATGGCCAGGGGATTTATGGCAGTTAATGGGCATGTTTAAATGTGCAGTGGGAAAACCAAAACAGGCTCTGCCAAGTGAGTAAAGAAGGCATCAGGGAGAGACAGGTGTGACTTGAGAGTTAAGTCACAGATGCTCAGGGGAACATGGCAGGAAGAGCAAAGGACATACTCACAAGGGCTGGTTGGTTCCAGTCACCACAATTCTTTGGCAAGAATGGCTTTGGGATGAGATGTTAGAAGAGGCGTTGGAAAACTAATCGTGATCAAAGGTGAGGCTTTACTGTGCCCTTGAGAACAGGGTGATGAACAGGGGCTTCATCTCTGCAGGTGTTCTTTTCCCCACGGAGAATTTTTATTAAAAGTACTCATTTGTATTCTTGTTTAGTCTAATGTCTAATTATTTCAGGATTCCTGCCTACTCATTCACCCTTGCTCAGAAGTGGGGAGCTGGGCTCCATTCTCTTCCGTTTGGAGAGGAACAACTCTTCTGACCAGCTCTTGGCCACTCTGCAACAGGAGTCTTTTTTTCTAAGGATGAGACCCACCTAGTTCTGGGTTCCCAGCAACAAGGCCATCCAGTTCTGTGTACAGTATTAAGACATTGTTATTTTCCTAAAATAGCCTTGGTTATTTGACTATGTTTTCAGAAATATCTTTGAGAAGTGATTTCACTATATCCTTGGATTCTCTGAGTAGTGAATAGAGAGCAAACTAAAAGGAGTCAGAACTTAGACTGGTGTGGGAGGATACTGGGAGCATCCAGGATGACTGAGCAGAGGATGGTTTGGGGAGAGATTAGGATGGCAAAGGTGATAACACCCTTAACTGGGCAATGGTGTTGTATTGCAGTAGAGGTCCCCAGGGATGTACTGGTAGGGTCTGAATTAATAAGAAGTCTGGGTTTGTATTAAGTCAAATTCAATGGTACTTGTTAAGACAGGAGATGAGAAAAAGTACTCTTGAATTCATCTTATTATATAGTGACTGGGAGTGTACACAAGAGTCTGAGAGATACTAAGAGTTATTTAAACTCTTTATAAGCATACCTAGGGATAACTGTTAAAGCACAGAAGTAAGAAATTTCCGAAAGATGATGTAGAATAAGTTATAGAGAACTATGTGGATATAAACCAACATGTATTTAAGCCAAGTCTGACAAAAATACGTCAAATCCTTCCTGAGAGCTGGGGAAACATTTGTTGCCTTCAGAGTCTAGTAGTGTGCCTGACATGGAATAGAGATACTTAAGATTGCTTTATTATTGAGATTATCATACAATATACTGTCTACAATGTCTAATGAATCACTCTTTACATGTACTTAGTAATAATTTAAGGTGTGCTGTTGGTTCAGCATATATATATATATATACATATATACATATATGTAAAACAACATAAAAGCTGATATTTATTGGCCACTGTAATGAACTGGATGTGTTGCTAGACTCTCTACACATGACTATAGAAGGCAGTTACTGTTAATTATACTTGACTATCGAGGGAACAAGGCTCCAGTCCATTACTGCAAGCTTTGAAACCTGCCCTAGTCAACAGCAAAGTTCATCCCTGAACTGCAGGTCACAGAGGCACTGCTGAAAAAAGTTGTAAGCTAGTTTTCAATCTTTAGGAACTAGCTACCTGCCAAAGGAGCTAAAACATCCTTTGCACTGAGTAAGGATGCATTGTCAGGTAGCAAGAAGGCATCTTCAGGAAAGGCAATGCCATCCATGGAACTGGATGGTCTATTTTGATCCTGCAACATATTCATCATACATTATTAAGTCAAATGGGTCTCAATATTGTCATTGATAATATAATGGATAAAAGCCTTCACAGAAGGTATCTACCATTCTGCTTTGTGGAAATTGTTTTACAGAAAGTTAAGTATAGGAAAAAAGAAAAAAATAGAAAAACTCTAGAGACAAGAAGGTGAGAAGTTCAGTGTTATCCTTGGCTAAGTTTGAGGCCAGCCTGGGCTATAAGACAATGAATCAACAAAAAAATAACTAAAAATAAAACTGTTAAAGGCCTTCAAATAGAAAAAGCACCAAGAATGTAGAATTGTCTCAACTTGTTAAAATACTATATGTATAAAAAAAGAAATTGCATAACTGTAAAGTGGCTTCTGTTTACATGTTAGAACAAAACAAAGGAGATGATGTGATTAAGTCAAAGTCTTATTAAGGGACATGGATACTTTTCTTTGCCCATAAGAGAAACTTTAACTAAAACCAAGATTGATAGACATTCTGCATCATGATTAGAATACTATAACTGTTTATGCTTATTCTTTTTTAAAAAAATTATTTATTTTACATTCTGACCACAGCTTCCTTCCCCCCCAGTTCCTCTCATGTTTATTTTTACTTTGTAGAGATACATTATCAAAATTTACAGCTATTTGCTAGAACACAGAATACAATGTTTATTATTCTGTTGAGGAGCAATTAAAGTCAAGAAATAAGAGGTTAAATTGTTTGCTTGCATTGGAAATTATTTAAGACTAGCCCAATGGTGTGTGAAATACGTCATTTACAATATATTAAAAATACACAATAAAATATTTATATTTTAAGTCACTATCTTTTCAGGACCACAGACAGCTCAGCATATTTTTCCATACATCTTTTCCTACTCAGTGGATTTAATTGAATAGTCAAGAGTAAAATTGTAGGTATATTTTAATTATACAATCTTTGTTTTCAAATTTACATATTTTCTCTCAAGTAAAAAACAAACACATTTAAGAAGAGGTTAATAGTTCGTCAATTTTCATTTCTTTTTGTATTCCAGTTTTAATTAGTCATGAAATTGCTCAGAACTGAGTGATAAGATCAACCAAGACCCATGTTTCCCTCAGAGCCTCCCTTTCAAAAGTCTTCAGTGGGCGGGAGCTGAGGTTGAACTTGCTTATAAAAAGAAGATGTAGAGAAAGGAGGGAGTCAGCAAGAGGGCAGGTTAGGATTACCTTGCCTTTCAATTTGGGTGTGAACTGAGCAGATGGGGTGTGTAAATGCTACTTAATCCTCTGCCCTGTGCTGGAGTTCCTCCACAGGTGCAGGGGGACGAGCTTCCAGATGAAGAACTCAGGACTGTAAAGAGGAAAAGAAAAATGGAAATGGAAACAGGAGCCGGTCAGATTTTGGCAAATCTTTTAAAACTCCGTTGCTGGTGAAGGAAATGTAGACAACAAAAAAGCATTTGTTTAGCATATATGCAAATGTGCAGAGAATATTTCTTCAGGAGCGGCATTCAGATTCTGTTTTGCTGGAAGCCCCTTTCTTGCCATTTCTTCTGTTAGCTTTTGATGCCACTGACTTCTCCCCAGAAGTTTTCTCTCCATGACGTTTCTGATCTCATCTCATCAAAGCCTGTGCTTTGCCCTGAGCATCCATGTCAAGCCCCATCTCCAAATGTCATATCCCACTATTAGAGGAATGAAGGCAACCTCAAAGCATTGAAGTTGGCACTGTGGGCACCACTATCTCTAAGTCCATACTTTTCAGTAGAGCAACTCCTGAAAAAGACTTTAAGGAAGGCCCTCTATCCTGTTACCATATAGCACTCACCATACTGAAAGACTGGGGTGCACTGACTGACTGCTTAACCTTTAGTCCTTTGTGAGTTAGAGAAGACCCAGATGACATCAAGAATTTCATTAAGAGAACCACAGGATGGATGATAGACAAGCCAGAACAGTTGATGACCCGTGCCATGACGAACACAGTGAACTACACAACAGCAACATATATTAGTAATATTCTTGAGGCTAGAAGTCCGGACTAGAAGTATCAGCAGAATTGATACCTCCTGAGTGAGATGAAGGGAGATGCTGTGTGATATTTTTGCTGGAATACATATCTATCCATACCAGATAAGGAGCCCACATCAGGTCAAAGTAATAATTCTACCAAGTCAAATTTGGAGAAATCATAAATTTTTACTGGGTTACTTACAAAAGTAAAGATTCCCTAAAGTAGACAGCTCCCCAGTCCCACCCAATGCAGACCCCAATCCATGAAAGCCTCATACTCAGAGCGTTCTGCATGACTTTCAGGCAACTTTGAAGGCCCAAGAATCTCCTGCAACTTGACTGATCAGAGTCTCCTTTAGCAGCTGTTCACCACCAACCTTAGGGAGGGGTCATTGTGAGTCTTCTAAATTTCCATTCCATTCGTAGAATGCAAAGTTTGTTCACTTTACGGACTTTTGAGCATCCTTCTTTCTCTAGGAACTGTTTCAGTTTGGAGGAAAACACTCTACAACAGAGTGGGCTACTCCAAGTTTTTCTCCTTGGCTTGAGAATGGCCACATCTACTTTCCACCTTAGCATATCATCAGTCCTCTGTGTCTTCTGTCCTGGGTCCACATTGCCTTGATTTCAGTGATATGCTGATTATGGCTCATCTTAATGCCCATGCTTTAACTTGAGTCCCTTGTTAAGGCTCCATCTCCAAACGTCACTTAACATTGTTGATCGAATGAAGGCAATAACAAAGCATTTAGAGATGGATGCGCAGGACAAAAGTAGCACTGGTGCCCTGATTCTGTCACGTGGAGGAGGAGAAGAGCTATCTATAAACCAGGAGCATATTCCTTAGAAGGCATTCATTCTCCTTTTCTGTCACAAAAACCAAAAGCAAATTAGGGGATAAAGAGGTTCATTTGGCTTATACTTCCAGGTCATAGTCCATTACAGCAGGAAGTCAGGGCAGGAACACAGGTAACAACTTAAAAAATGCAGTGATATCACCTTTTTTTTGCCTTCCCAGAGCAATCTCTGCGTCCATCTTAGGGTCCCCTTTCTTAGCTAGCTTCTCTGGAGCTGTGGGCTGTAGTCTGGTGATTGCTTGCTTTACATCTAGCCTCCACTTATGAGTACATACCATGTCTGTCTGTCTGGGTCTAGATTTACTCACTCACTCACTCACTCACTCACTCACTCACTCACTCACTCACTCAGGATATCTTCTAGTTCCATCCATTTGCCTGCAAATTTCATGCTGTCAATTTTTTTAAAAACAACTGACTAATTCTCCATTGTGTAAATGTACCACATTTTCTTTATCCATTCTTTGGTTGAGGGGCATTTAGGTTGTTCCCAGGTTCTGGCTATTACAAATATTACTCCTGTGAACATAGTTTAGTTGGCATCCTTGTGGTATGATTGAGCATCCCTTGGGAATACGCCATGGTTAGAATAGGTGACATTCTCCATCAAAGAGATTTTGTGCAACCTTGGACTCACTTGCCTTTCTGCCTTTCTCCATGGAAGGAAACAGAGCTCCTCATTTCTGGAGGACACACCAATGGGTGCCATCGTGGAGGCACAGAGTCACCTCGCAGATATTAAAACTTCAGAAGGATTAATGTTAAACTCCCCGTCTTAAGGATTGTGAGAAAACCAAATGTTTCTTCCTTGTAAATCACAGAGTCTCAGATGTTTTTGTTATACAGGCACCGAATGGACTGACACACAAACTGTTTGGCTTTGGAAGAAATCTAGCAGCTTCTCTATGGCTCACAGCAAGGACTCAATTTATATTTACGTCATTACTGTTTTTGTTTTTTTTTTTTGTTTTCCCTGCTAGCTTAAGCAGATAATTGAGTGTGTCCACTGGGGTTCCAAGAACCTTAGCAGAGAGAGAAACAGAATTTTAAAAACCTAAGGCTAATGAAACAGGTTACATGGGTGAGTTTGGCTCCTCTAAGAATCATATGGCAAAATGGAACTTAAGGTTCAAGATTTATAAGTGAAAAAAAAAAAAAAGAAGTAAAGAGAGAACAAGCCAGGGACTGTCAGACCATCTTGACCACTGTGGCCTCTGTACCACAGACAGGGTACAGAGACAGGGACAGGGACAAAAGGGGACAGAGGAGAAAGAGCTGCCAAGTGCAAGGGTACGGAGATGCCCATGTGAAGAGCTCTGCACTGGACAGAGCTGCTGGGACCTAGTGCCTTCTGCTTGACCCACTTGCTCTCTGGGAACAAGATGTGCAGTACCCAGCTTCAAGGAGAGAATGCTACCACACTGTCCCATGTGTGTGGCCAAAATCTCTAAGACAACTGTTCCCAGAATTAGGATCTCTTTGCAGAGAGACGTGAGCATCGCACACCCGAGGCTGCATGCCACCCCTCTGAGCATTGGCTAGAGACAGCTTTTTCTTGCTCAAGATCTCTAATCACCTTGGCAACCTGTCAGAACACAGAGAGAGGACAGAGCAGAGCTAGCTGAGGTCTTGTCCTTCAGTATCACTATTGCTCTGGCCTACATCAGGATTGCCACTTGCCTGTATTTATCATTAACTTTGTAGTGAGTACTATTTGTATCTTAAGTAGCTGTCCTGGACATTCACTGCCTCATTCCTGCCACAGCTGTCCTTATGCAAGTCAGAGGAGAGTATCCTTTACTAAAAGGAACTTCTATGCTGCATTCAGTAAAAGCTTTCAGTTGGTCGGAGCTCTTGGCTTTGCTTTGATCTCGCATTGCTCTCTGACCTCTTTTATTTCATCACCCTTGGCCCATCCACACGTAGCTACAGAGAGTCTTACATTTTTCTTTAAGCAAATCAGAAAATCACCCAGCTCATTGCTGTTTGCTGCTTTGTCTGTGAAACACACACACACACACACACACACACATGCACTGCACCTACAGCTCTTAAGTATTTATTGAAAAACATCTTTCCAGTGCGGTCTTCACAGAGCATTTGATCCCTAAACTTACAGCTTCTCTGCCCGTGGTACACCCCTTCCAGCTTTACTGTCTTCACTGGAGCCAAATATTATCAAATGCGTCTTTACTTATTCGATCTGTTCATTCAGCTCTTGCAATAGAATGGAAGCTCCAGGACATAGAGAAATGCTTTTGTTTTATCCATTGCAATGATATTTTATGAATGAGTGAACTCTCGAATCAGCAGCAGGAAGGATGGAAATAGACCAGGATCACTCCTGATAAAAGGAAAAAGCACAAGATCTGAGCAGTAAGCATAGGTATGGGGTCTAAGTCAGGCAATCAGAAGTCTGTTATCTGTAAGCGCTGCTTCCCACACCCACAGAAAAGCAAGGACAGCCATTGTCTTGTCAATTGTGAAAGCTAAGGGGTGTAAGAAGTCAAAACCGTAGGCACGCTTTCTTTGGCCTGCAGTGGTAGATTGTGTTGATATTTCTAATTCCTCTGGTGACATTTTACAGATTTCCTTATTATTAATAAAGGTTTCGTCTCGACCCCCAACTCCACACTCATTCTCTGTAACTCTAAGAAGGGTCTAGACCTCATTTCCTCAGTTGCAAAACAGAGTTGACAGTATCCATCATGCTCAGCTTGAAAGGCATGAGGATCAAATGCAACACATTGGGGTTTTTTACATGCATGCAGGTGAAAAGAAAGGGCTTGCAAGCAGAAACCGTCTCCTCCAACTCAGCTCCTCACACTGAAGCCCCTCTTCCACAGAGATGGAAGATCAGTAGTCTGAGCAGCATACACTTCATATGCCTTCAAGTATTTTTCAAACATATATTTCCTTAATGTGTCATATCTGGTCTGGATTTGGTGTTTAATGTATTCATGGCAGTATTACCTTCTGAAATCATCCTTAAATTGTGAAGGTCAAGGTCAAGGGACAGTCTTGCTTAAACCTACATCATGTTGACTTCATGAGCATTTATAATTTATAATGTGAAAATAATAAATGTTTTTCCATCCCTCAGTTTTCTGTCTGACAGATGCCACATGTTTCCACCCTTCTGAGGAAGAGCTGTTCCTCTTACCAATGTAGCTAGTTGTCCATAAAGGACATGAAAACAGGGCACTGCCATGGATACAGGAAAGAAGATGGCCTACATATGTGACATTAATGTAGAGTATTAAAAGTCTGATTCAGCTATTTCTCCCAATTAAGGCTAACTCCTCCGCGATTCCAGTTTCCCATTTGAAATGAACGTCTCGTGGTAATTGGAGCGCAGGGCTATTAACCAGCGTACTTCAATCTGTAAAGAATTGTCTTTGTTCAATTAGGAATCTACATTTTCATGCCAGTCTTTACAGATTATTTTGAATGGAGAATGGACTCTGATTAAGAGCTATCCTTCTTAGAAAAAAAAAAAAATCACCTATCTCCAACCCAAAACCAAAACCTCCCAGAAGTCTGCAGACCTTGTTCTGTTGTTTGATTTAATGTTCTGTTCTGCTGTTTGTTGCTAACAAATAGAGAGGGGTGACATATAAATGACTTTAGAATTTAATATCATAAAAGTTCTCCTGTGCCATTTTACACATGACCTTTAAAACACTTTTATGACTAGTATCAGAAGGCATCAGTTTGTCCAGTCCCTTCCATTAATCTGTTATATGATGGTAACTGGGTTTTATATGTATAAAAAATCAGACTCCTTTATTTTTGACATCCTTATAACTATAAGCTTTCCTTGGATCTTTAAAAACATGACATCATATGGAGCTTATGTAAATAATAATTAAGAATCATTTCTCCCTTTAGCATATGAGAAGAAAAAAGTACAGAGCGTTTGCATGATTTTACTAGTGAGCCATTGGCAAAACCAAGGGTCAAGGGTCACTATCTGTCTCTCTTGACCAATTTCTTTCAAATCTCAAGTGCATTTTATCTTATTAAATGAATAAAGTTGAGAACAAAAAGGTGCTCTAGTGATAGAATACAGTAGATTAGAATTCTGAAAAATGCCAAAGCCCTAGATGTCTGCTCCAGTAATTAAAAAGTACTCTAGAGTTATATTTTTAGCTGAAAGCAAGATATTTTAAAGCAAGTTAACACAATGACAAGTTGTTCTTTTTTAATATTTTGTGTATATTGCATATGTTTGAGAGAGAGAGAGAGAGAGAGAGAGAGAGAGAGAGAGAGAGGGAGGGGGTAGAGAGAGACTGAGTGCAGGCTTACTGTGTTGCATGTATGAAGAAGGTCAGAGGACCATCTCAGGCATAGGCCTTCGCCTCCATCCTCCTCTTGAGAGAGGGTCTCTTGCTAATGACTGCATATTCAGGGATAGCTGCCATGAGCTTCCAGAGACTTGCTTGTCTCTTTCCCTTGTTTCTGAGAGGAGTTCTGGGATTACTGATGTGTAATTCTGTCAGGTTTTTATGGGTTCTGGGGATCTGAACTCAGATCTTCAAGCTTGAATGGTGAGCCCTTTATCTACCCAAAATTTCCCCAATCCCAAACTACTGTTAAATAATACGGGTTATTATCCAATAAAAATCATGATTTAGTCCTTTTTCCAAAACTGGTTCTTTTAGAAAGGAGGTCATGACTTTTTCATTTTTGCAATACTTTAAACAACCACAGTTATTAAAAGAAAATAAATGGATTGTTCTTATCATAACCCAAAGAGGTAGGTAAAGTATTTATAATTCATGTACTACATCTAATATTATGTGAGATTTGACATACATGCAGTCAAATTTAAAAAAAAAAAAGAAAAAGCAGATCCTTTCAGTATAAGAAGTAGAACTCAGATCAAATCTTTTATTACCCAGTTAGAAACATTATACAGGTCCTGGAAATCTCCACCTTTGATGCAGATCTGCTCCCTCTCTTTAATAACACTATGGTAAGCCTGCACACAAATGTGCTCCTATTCTTCTGTCTTTGTCGGTGCTGTTTCATAACAACAAGAAGAAAGACTTACTTAAGCACCTGGCTGGAAAGTGATCGCTAACCCAAGTTTTCTTTTTGTAAATAAAGAGGGTCAGTGCTTGTGAGATTTCAGGCTCAGTGTGACTTGTAAGCAACAATGAATTCTTCGTGTAAAATCCGATTCTGGAGGGCTGTGAGATATTTGCCTGGGTCTGGGGTGGTGGGAGGGATGTGCTCGTTCTTTTTAGCCATCGCTTCGTTTGGTTTGTGGCAGGTGTAAAGATAACTTTCCAGTGATGACTGGAAGCAATATTTCTCACTTCCAGAGGAACTTGCCATCTGTTCCTGAGGGCCAGAGATAAGTTAGCCTCCTAGTTAGCCAAGGATCCCAGCAACCACTGATAAATGAATCTGATTATATTGATGACTGGCAGTGTCAATAATGCAATGGCATTTGGCCACTGGGAACAAGCTCTTCAGATTTTATGTTTGTTTGTTTAGCAAAACACAGCAGAAGCTCTAATGAAATTAAAATATCTCAAAACCAAGCACATGGTTTAAGGGGAACTTTTATGAAGGCAGCATAGAAGCACTAAAAAAAAAATAATAGCCCCCCCAAAAAAACCCATTTGCATAGTCCACACATCTCTTCTCTCTAACCTTTGGTCTCTGAAATAAGAAAACTTGGCCCCTGTTTACTCTAGACTGAATAAATGTACCCAGAAAAATTTTCTTCCTAATAAAAATGGTTAATACTGAAGTATTCTGAAACTGCCCAGAGCTAACAAACTCTGTGGTTTAAAAGGGAGACAAAAAAATAGATGTGCCTGTTGAGCAAATGAAGGTAGTGAGCTATGCTATGCATGTTACAGGCACAATGACAGATCTTTGAGAGAAACAAGTGATTTTCCTTTTGATTCCAATTGTCTGAACTGGATGCTCTAGTTGAAAGACTTTACCACAGTTTCTTTATCTTGATTTGACATAATCAATGTGGCTCTGCCATTTTGAAATAGTTATTTTGTACAACTAGAGTCAGAATAAAGAGAGGGAAGTTTTGATGAGACGAGAGAAGGAGATCATTGGAATACAAAGCATCGGGCATAGCTGGGTATTCCAGGGTCCCTAGAGAGTCTGCACAACATTGATAAGATGATCTGTCTAAATCAAATAGCATGGCAATGCATAAGAAAATCAGATTGCAAGAGCCTACCTCTCCGGAGAATTAAGCTTAAATATCTAAGGAGATCTTTCATTAAAAAGAAAGCCAGAGGGCGGGGCACTGGTGGCTCATGCCTTTAATCCCAGCACTGAGGAAGCAGAGGCAGGTGGAACTCTGTGAGCCTGAGATCTTCCTGATCTAAAAAAACAAGTTCCAAGATAGCCAGAGCTCCACAGAGAAACTCTGTCAAAAAATAAAAACAAAGAGAAAGAGAGAGAGAGAGAGAGGGAACCAAAGTTATCTCCGTCTGGGAAACAAAACACCATTCTTTTAGAAGGAAGGACTTTCTTCCTGAGAAGCAGTGTGGATGAGGGAGGGGAGAGAGTAAAGCGTACTTGGCACACTCCCTCACTATAAAGGAGACACCGATGTCTCCAGGGTGGGAAGTGTAGGAGAGCGAGAGCTAAGAACTCAGGAATGAGGAACTAAGAACAGGGTAAAGGGAGTTAGGGTCTGAGAAGAGTGGGTGGCACTGAGAATTGATGAGGAGCAGTCAGAATACGGCTCCGTGGACAGAAACCATCCAAGCAAATCTTGAAGGAGACCAGGACACTTTCATACAGATTTGGGTAAACAATATTTCAGAAAGTGGGAAGTGTCATGTACAATACATGCTGCATATTTTATACTAAAAAAAAAAAATCCAAGTCAAGAGTTTTCTTATGTCTATTTTAATAGATGTGCAAACTGATGGTGATAAAGGTTAAATAGTTTGTCTCTAGACACAAAGCTGGCAAGTGACCAAGGGACAAAGCCAAATTGTGACCATTTCTATCCTTATGCCCCACCCACTTCATTATTCTGAAGAGTTATCTGTTTCTTGGATTGATGGACATTCTTTCCAAACAATACATATTCTGCATGTTTTCAGTTATTGGAAGCATAGTCAGATGCTGGAAGATGCGTACAATGTGGTACAGATCACCCTATGCAGAGGGGAGCAGTGTGTGATGCAGAGGGGTGAAGGCGGAGATCTATAGGGGAAGAGGATGGTACACAATTTACGCTGCGAATTAACTCCACAAAAGAGCTACTGAAAACCACCATCTGGTGCTTTTGGAGAACACCTCTCTGCTTGTTTGTGTAAGTCCTGACCCATCTCTTTTGGGTCTTTCTCAACCTGCACAAAGCTCCTGTGGATATGCATGAGGACGCTACTCTGCAAGAAAGAAAATAGAAGGATAAAAAAGGAAGTCTGTGGAGGGAGAGGGGCAAACCATAGAGGGGAAGAGATAAAATAATCCTAGAGAGAATTTCTGCTGGCATTTTAGCTTTATTTTTAAACATGCACAACCCCTAAAAAAAATGTGACCTGCTGGCAAATGGCTAATACTCTACACCCAAACTGGGATCATTGAGATTCAGATTGAAACGATTCGCCCTATTGATAACACGGACAGTTATTCTCTTTGAAGTGGGTGTGCACATCTCTATAGATACACTTACTTAAATGCTCATCTGCTACATTTGTATAACGCGATGATATTTCCACTTTCAAAAGCTGTGTTGACTAACAACACAAGGTGCTGTGAAGGGAGGAGAAGCCTTCAGAGAGGAGAAAGGAAGAGCAGGACAGGCGGAGGAGGGAGAGGAAATAGCCAGCACTAGGAACATCTGAAAGAAGCCATAGGGAATCACTTATGTTTATGCAAAATTGCTCATAATATTTATATAGTCTAAATGAAGTTACACCAGTTGAAGTGATAATGCTTTTCTGAGGATCACAGACTATCTAACAAAGACCCCAGGATCAGGCATGGGAAACCCTTTTATCTGTTGGCTTGGAAAGTCTAAGAGGCCAGCCTAAACAATATAGGCTACTGCCTTCACCCTTGCTTGCCTCCCAGAGTCTGATGATAAGGCTCTGTTGGTGAAGTGACTACATATTTCTGATACAGAACTTGAGGGAATCAGTCTGAAACTGACCTGAAAGCCTCCTCCCAAAAGACATATGCAGGACCTGAAGGCGCTATGCAAGCTTCCAAGAAAAAGAAAGCAATCAATAGTTCTAGCTGGGCATGATGGCTCTAAACCACAACAATGACAATCACAGAAAGATACCCTCAAAGATGCAATAATGGCACTTCTACCTTGGGGATACCGACAACCTTCTAATTAGATTTAAGGTTTGTTCAATAGGAGGAAACTCATGTCCAGTACTGCAAACCCAGCCAATTGCACATGGCTTATGAAGTCATGAACCTTAGAGGAAAACCTACCACTGCCATTTTCCTAAATCAATATAATTGACAATTGCATTTTAAATACCTATCCTTATATCCACAGATAAGGGTAACTCTCACTCATCATCAAACAAACTTCTCTACAGCAGGTTAAGACCATTACAGAAATCCATGATTGGCTAAAATGCAAAGAACAGCTGCCAATGGAGTGCTCATCACCCCTACACTTGAGGCTCAGGGAACATGGGAGATATGAATCGAGAAAGATGATAGGTGACAGACAACCAGGATGTCTGTTGTGAGGCAGTGTTTTCTATACATTATGGGAAAGCTGAACCTATGAAATGTCAAAAAAAAGGTTGCCTGAAGAAGACCTGAACAGTGACAACATCAATTGACATGTGACATGACACCGTGACTAGAGCTATAACTGTGTCACATCCCTAGATGAAGAGCTCCAGGCAGTTAATGATTGCTGAGAAGGAGAATTAGTTTTGTTTTTTTTTTGCGAGACTGAGCCTTCTAGCTGGTTATCTAATACCAAGGAGTCAGCCCTAGTGATATATACTTACAGTCAAGCAACGCCCCGTGGATCTGGCAAGTTGAACATTTATGTTTATATCAATATGCATACCCATATACATGCAATGAAAATAATTTTTAAAAAGGGGGCCATAAATTTGAGAGGGAGTGGGTGTGTAAGAGAAGTTGGAGGGAAGCAAGAAAAGAGGAAATGACGTAAATATAAGGAATAAAAATTTTAAAAGCTGTGGTAAATGTAAATGAGATAATGGAATGCTTGCCACATAGAAGGAGCTCAGGAACTGGTGGGCACTATTATTCCTGCCCTAATGCGTTTCTTCAGTGATGAAATGTTCATTAAATATTTGGTAGGTGCAAATTTAATTTTTTTTAAATTTTCTGGTTGACTTAGGTAAAACATTTGGAAACAGAAGTTCCAGGCTAAGTAGCTGGAGGAGCACACACATCCAGAGACAGGGATTAGGTGTGACCGTGGGTCTGTAATGACTACAACAGACAACTGGAAGGTATCAAATTCAGGTTTCTTCACTGGCCAGATAAGCAGAGCATTCCTTACACTGGAGATAAGCATGGCTTGTGGAGACGCCCTAGACTAGAGTCACCCTGATATCTACATCACACCACGTCGGCTTTATAAGCTAATTAACATACAATATGGAAATTGGAGGAGGGGAAGGATCAGGAACATGTTAGTCTTTGGTGTTCATGTGCATTTACATCTTTCAGCGCATGTTTTCTCTTTGTCCTGGTGACATCCCAAGGCAAATCCAAAAATTCCAAGCTATGTTCTCTTCCAGTCTCCCAGTGCACTCGATACGATGCCCTTGAATACTGAATATAGACTGACTACTTTCATATTTCTATTTTCTAGCCCTAACATCTCCCTTGGGCCTTAAAGACTTAGTTGCCTTTTTAAAAGTGTTGCATGCATTTATTAACTAAAGCTTTTATAGGTCAGAATCTAGGCTCAACTTAGTGGACTTCCCTTGTCTCACAGTCCCTCAAAAGTACAGACAAGGTATTAGGCAGAGTTGTAGTCACCTCAAGGATAGGTGGGAGTAAAACCGAGTTGCCTCATATGACTTCTATTTTATTGTCTCAAAGTTTATTTGCTCTCAGGCAGTCTACAGAAAAAAAATGTGTAAAATTGCTCTGGCTTCCAGTTCTGTATGTCCTAAAATTTTTATTTAAATCAAGCAGCATAGTCAACCCCAAAACAGGGCCACCACTAAAATGCTCTTCCCTACCATGGGTGATAATGACCTCCGGAAAGCTGTATAATGCAGTCTCATCTCCAGTTTGCTCTGCATCGTATTCTCTCTCTCTCTCTCTCTCTCTCTCTCTCTCTCTCTCTCTCTCTCTCTCTCTCTCTCTCTCTCTCTCTCTCTCTCTCTCTCTCTCTCCCTCCCCCCCTCCTTCTATATGATGTGACTAATGGAAAGGTGTGCATGTCCATTGGAAGGCCAGAGAGGTAGAGATCAAGTGTGTGACTGCTTGGCTCTCTGTCTTGTCTTCTAAGCATCTCACTAAACCCATTGCTCTCTGACTGGTTAGACTATATGACCAGTAAGATCCAAGACTTCCTTGTCTCTGCCCTCCCACCAGGGCCAGGGTAACAGACACACACCACCACACTGTAGGGGGATTATATTGTTCTGTTGTAAATAATTGTCACATCCACTGGTTTAATAAAAACACCGACTGGCCAAAGGCAGACAGGAAGTGTGGGCAGGGCTACCAGATTAAGAAAACTCTGGGAACAGGAAGAATAGAGCAGAAATGCCACAGAGAAGCCAGAAGATGTAGAGGATAACTATGCTACTCTGAGAAAAGGTACTAAGCTGCATGGCTAAACAGGATAAGAACCATGGGTTAGATTAAGAGCAAAAGATCCAGGTTATATGCCTGGGCCCCAGGTCAATCAGTGTACAATTAATATAAGCATCTGTGTGTTTCAGTGGGACTATGGCACTGTTGGCCACAAAGTCTGGGCCACAAGGCTAGACTGGAAACTCTGGGCCAGAAACCTAATACAACACCACACCTAAACTTGTGTGCCAAGGATTCAAACTGAAGTCCTCATGCTTGGACAGCAGTCACTTTACTTACTAAACCACTGTCACAACCCCTTACTCTGAGTTTTCAAACTAAATATGTCCTCACTAAAAGCCCTGGCCATGCCCCTAAATGACCCAGCTTATTCCACAGATTTCTCCACCACCTATAATGACAACCCAATTCTTCTGTGTTACAAATCAAAACCTTTACTGGTCATATTGCTGCTTCTACACTCACAGCCAGCCTCTCAGGACAACCATTCCTTACCACTACCTACCACTGATGCTTACCTGCTGTAGGCCTCCACCTCTCCCTGCTTGTTATAATTGCAATGGTCTGCCAAGTGAGCTTCTCTTTGGCCCATCCACCCACACTCTGCAGGCTGTTAAAAGAAGTGTTAGATCATATTACCCTTGGGTCCTAGAAGTTCCTCACCCCCTGCCACTCCTCTCTCTCTCTGCGTGTGTGTGTTTCCATCTCTCTTTCTGTATTAGTTTTTTATTCTTTTTATTTTTCAAGTTAATGTACAATTACACCATTTCCCCTTTTCATTTTATCTCTCAACTTTTCCCATGTACTCCTTGTTTTCTCTCAAATTTATGATCTTTGACCTCTTTTTAAAATTTGTCTGTGCGTGTGTGTGTGTGTGTGTGTGTGTGTGTGTGTGTGTGTGTGTAGCTTATGGTATATTTATAAATCTGCCCGGTCTGTGTAGTGTTCCCCATATGTATGTGATTTCGGAGTTGACCAGTTGGAGGAACGGTTCTCTTATTTCCCCTAGATTCACAGAGGCCTCTAGAACACGCCCTCCCCATGTCCTACACGCAACAAACCATGATCTCTGCTGCTTTTCTTCTCCTCCTGGCCTGGCCCCGCTTTCTCAGCCTTTTGTGCTGTTTCCAGTGAACTTTGGATTTGCTTCTGGGTCATAGCTTCTGCGCATGCCCTTCCTTCTGCCTAGTCTGCTTTTCTTCCCAAACTTTCTCTTTTGTTCTTACTTTCTTCAGGTTTACTTTCAACTGAGCCTTCCAAGCTCCCTTGATGACACACATTTTAGGGCTTAGGGCAACGTAAAAACACAGCAAAATCTCTACTTCCAAACGATACTAAGACAGGACCAACAGGAATAACTTATAACTTAAATCTGAAGTTATTTGTGAACAGAATTTTTTATTTTAAATAAATAGTTACAATGGTCCATGGAATTCATTTCTACAATGCCTGGAAAAAATCTTGGTGACCATTTATAACACCCAAGTCCCACATATCTATGCTTAGAATGATGGAAAAAATTATAAATTAGATAATCATTTACATTTCAATAATACAATTTTGTTGGAAAGTTATATGACACAAGATTATAAAATAATACATATTTATACAATTTCTAGTAAAGATTTTGCTTTTTAGTTATTTTCTTTTTGTACCATAGGATGTTCAACTATGAGGATACGCAAGTGGGAAGTGTGTCCCTTGAGTGACTTCTGCATTCAAGTAAATTTGAAAAATAACAGACTTTGACAGGGAATCTTTTGAACTTAGGTTTTTGTAGACACTCGTGGGTTATCAAGGAATGTTGGTTTTGCTATTAAGGTCTAAATCCTGTAAGAGTGACTAAAGATGACCAGTCTCCTGCAATAGCAAACCCACAGATACCAGGGTAAATTTCTCCTAAGGCAGGCAGTAGAGGCAAGGTTCATGGGAAGAGTTTCTTTTCTTGATGATAACTGAACAGAGAGGAATTTCATGTCTGCTCTTCTATAGAGCATTTCTCTGTTCTATAGAGAGGATGCTCAACCATGCATGGATGCACAGATGGATGCAGATGCTTCTGTCTCAGTGCTGCTGGGGCAAAGGACCAGGCTTGAGTTTCAAATTAACACTCTTATACCTATATGTTTGCAATACATCAAAGCCTTCTCCTATACTGCAATGAAGGAGTTAAAAACAAAACCATAAAAAATGCAGTCCTAGATGTTTTGTTACTATATTCAATAAGCACAAAATTACTCTGTCAACTTTCTGTGAATGTCTGTATATTTTATTGCTGTTCTGTAAAAGTTTTTATGACAAGAGATAGAGTGCATTAAGAATACTCTGGGTTTATTCTTCAGTACTACATAACCAGGCAAGAATGCAAACCTATATTTTAGCACTGTGTGCAAGAGGATGAAGCGTCAGGAGCCTAAAAATGTTCTTATTTATGTGGTTACTTCAAAGTCAACTTGGGCAACATAACTGTATCTCAATACAAAAACAAAAGCCAAACAAATTTGTAAATATACATAAAAATTGACAAAGAATAATTTTGAGGCTGGTAGCATTTGGAGCTTGATTGTTATATAGCTTTCGGTTTTATTATCAGCTGGTCTTAGAGGCCCAACTACTATGATTTCTGTTGTATTTATTTGAGAGCAAGAGACCTTGATTTGTTAGATACCCTGATATTCCTAGAACACTACACACTCTAAGGACACAGTGAAAACATACTCACACATTTGGTCTGTCAGTCTGGAGAGGCAGAGCAAGCAGTGACTTGTAACCATTTAGCAGGACCATGTGGGGCAGGAATACTGAGATGGTCTCCACTTATTTATTTATTTTTCTTTTATTCTTCTCAAATCAATCCTTTTCAGTAATAACAAGTCAACACAAACACATTTGAGGACATTTCTAGAAATACAGAAAAGTTACACAAAGCATACAATGTTTATAATGTATATAAACTCAGAAAATCATAATTTTGCAATGCTTCTTGACAAAATTCAAGTTTCTAATGAAAAAAATACCTACACATTGACAAATGTATGTGTGCAACTGTTTAACCTTTAAAGATCACTGGGCACAGATTTCAAAACTGCTACTCTATATACTAATTCTATACAACATTATTTTTAAAAATTGTGTTTGTCATTTTGCTAAGGAGTAAAATGGATTTCTCTAGCATTATAGAAAAATTTAATCCTAACATTCAGAGAAGAAAATGGATGCCTAAATCTCTTGCTAACTGGAGTTGGATGTTTTCAAGGTGGCCTACAAATCTTGAGTGCAGGCAAGTAGTTTATCCAAGAGATATGTGAATAGCAAGCAAGCAAACGTTGTTCAAGAAATGCACACTGAAGAAACAGATTAAAAAACAGATATCAATTAAAAAGTTATATTTAAAGTTAAGTTATGAATTTAGGTGCTCACTAAAAAATAACTTCTAAGTTAATTTTAAGGGAACCTGAAAATTTCACACACTTTTGAGTTCATTCTCAGTGGTATTTCACAAATTTATTATTATTATTTTTTTAAGAAAAAAAAATTGAAGCCAGCTGTATCCTTTGGGCTTCAGGATCTGTGGAGGAATGAGTCCCAATGTAACAAGAACAAATGTATGTGCAAGTAATGGGAAAAATCTTCCTGGCAATAAAGGACCACGGAGGAGCCACAAAAATCTAAAAGGGGCAATAATGTTATCAAGCCAAATGTGCGTGGAAAAATGCAAAAACCACTCCAGGTTTAGAAAATCAGAACATGTGCTGATTTGCAAAGTAAGAAAAGAGCAAATTGTTTTAAAATGTCAGGGTATAGGTTCCTCTAGCCTTATTTTTAAAATTTTATTAGAGTATTTTTTTTTATTATTATTATTGTATGCCTTGAACTTCAAAGTGGAAAAGGACAGACCATGTGGAAGAGCTGCCCCCTCCTCACAGTCAGTCTTGGCGACACTCAATTTTTCTCCAGCCCTGTCAGCTCCTTTTCTGAGGGAGGAGATGATGTGTTAGCCCTAATCCCCTATGCTGGCTGCCTCCCTATTCAGGGGAGAATGCAAATACTTCCAAATCAGAGCATTTTAGACCTATTCAAGGCCAAGACAACACACTTTGCATTAGCATTTGAAGTGTGAGGGCTGAAAAGGGGGAATAGACAACTTTTTTTCCTTCTTTCTTTCCCCTTCTTTTTGGCTTCAAGCTTTGGGGAAACTTGAAAATGTACTTTTTCCATCTCTTTGCACGCATCGGCATTGGCGCTAAACTTCAGAGGGACGCACTGACTGCCCTCAGGGGAAAGCATTCAGGGAGATTTTTACACATACACAGAGGGCCATCGCCTGAAATAAATCACAGATTGGAGGAGGCAGAGATGAGCCAAGGGGTTCAGCGGCTGAACTAGGCCTCCAGAGGCATGAATTTAAATTCCCATTTATTTTTCTTCCTCTGTGCTCTTGCATGAATCTTACTTCCTTAATCTTCCACAGTGCACAAGGGCATCGAGGAGAACTACAAAATTTAAAATGTAGGATGAGACTCCCATCAAATAGGCTGGTGAAGGTGCTGCCTCCGCAGAACCAGGGAGGGTGTAGCCCAGCACTCTGCAGCCTAGGTCACAAGTTCAATCCCCTTCTGGGTCAGTTAGCTTTTCTCTGTACCATAGCCACAGACTAAAGGCCTGAGCTCCTTATTCATGCTGAATGTCTAACAAAATGTGTGCCCTTGGTCACTGCACAAAACAGCCCAGCCAGAGCCTAGCAAATCCATCCTCCACCTCAGGGGAGAGTGAGGAAGCAAGCTGTCACTGGAGGCCAGCAATGGCAGCACTGGTCTCTACATCTCTATAGGGATGAGGTCAGACTGTGAGAGGAGCCAGGCAAGGAGATGCAAATGGGCTGCCAGACCCTGGAGAGGAAGCCAGACTCCCAACTTCTACTGTGTGACTCTCTAGAAGTTATTCGAACTGATCCCTCTCCTGTAGCTGGGAATGATGCCTGATGTTGGTGGACATTAAGAGATGAGATGAGCATCATGCCTTCTGCCTGCTGAACAGGCAAATACCACTAAGACTGTCACCGCCAAATATCATCATAAAATAGGGCTCTATACCCATTTAAGGATGTTGAAGAGAACAGTACATAGACTAAGGCAAGGCAGAGAGGTCCAAGATATCGAAATAGATCATTGAACACCTAGTATATACCAGCTGCATTGATACATCTTTTCTCTTTCTTGGGAAGACAGTAGAAGCAACCTATGAACTTATCCCCCTTAACTGGTGAACCTGATAACCCGGGCATACATCCCAGCTCCATCAGATACCGTTTCAGTCACATCGGGTCAATTATCCCCCCAATGTGTTAGTTTACTCATCTGTGAATTAAAACTATGGTTAATTAATAACTAGTGCTGTGTTTGGGGGGGTCACATGAGTCACTTCTGTGACATACTCTATTTAGTACAGTGGTTGGGAGTCAATAGCTCTATCTGTAGTGCCTTCTACCTTCTAAGCATGAGCACCATTCCTTGCTAGGGAAGCCAGGCCCTGTGTTGGTGAGAACTCTATCCACATTTGATTCCTAATCAGAGTCACTTTGTTGTTCAGAATATTGTGAGCAGTTATGAAATGCTCTAGCCCACTCTGGGGCATACTGAACAGCAGACTGCATTTCGGGATCTGAATGGACTGAAGGGAAGACTATTATATAAAGACTGTGTCTAGCACCATCGGAAAGGACACGGGGTTGATTAATGATGCCTGCAGTAGATGTGGACATGGGAACGGCTATACTCTTGCTGTTTGCCATACACTCATCTTGTCCCCTCTTGTCTCTCTCATTATCGTCTGTTGTCTCTTCCTAGCTTCTCTTAAGTAATCATCGAAATGGAAAAACAAACATTCTCTGTCAAAATGACATGCTGTACATAATAGGCATATGGTTTTTGTCTATTAAAAAACCAAAAATTAATTTAAAAAGAGAAGTGTTGCTTATCCAAAGCTCACTATAACCACTTCAAACCTTGCTCCAATCCCCTCCATCTGCTCCATATATATATAAATTTCCCATTTCCTCCTAGTACATAGAGAAGGTTTATAAAGGGTACATAGAAATACTGCAAGAGAGGGGAACACTGAGCATCTATGGTGACCCAATGAAAGCAGACTTAAAAGAAAGTTAGTAATGTGTAGGGGACATGATGTGGAAAGGCAGTTGATGTTAGCAAGAGAATAAGACAAGGAAATATATAATTCATTACGCATTGGTATACACAACCCACTCCTGAAAGAAATGGGTTGAAAATGTGGTTCCCTTGACCTAAGTCAGGCCTGGTTCATCTTGGCTAGGCTCACTCAAGTGAGATGCTGGGTCATCTGGAGGCTGGTTCTTCTCAAATGGCCTCAGTCAAGCCAGCTGTTCTTTGTCCTCATGGCCTGCAGTTCCTCAGGAAGCCAGCCCAGATCGTTCCCATGGCAGCAAGGGTGGATTCCTAGAAAGAGTGGATGCTGGCAAGGCTTCTTGTGGCTTGTAGTAGTCAGTGTTAATTGCAAGGCCAATCACTTGGTGGAAAGAGCTGCGAGTCTTAAAACTCAGAGCCTTGCTCCTTCTTATAACCTTGGGAAAATCTAGGCTTGCTCTTTGCTGGGTACCCCTTTCCTGGTTTGTCTCAGTCATCACAGAAATTCCCAAATAAGTGTCATCCCTCAGCCACCTGTCTATGCACACACCTCCTTTAATACCTTCCTCCTTTACCTGTCAACAGCCACACTTCCGGGGATCTATAACTAATTGGAACTGCTTACCTAGCATGCAGGATAGGCTTGGCTCTCGGACACTTCACTCTCCAGTGATGTCCTTAAGCTCCTTGTCTCTGAATGAAGTGTTGTGTTCATACACTCAAACCTAGCAAGAAGTTCGACCTTTGTACTGAACTCCAGGCTCAGATGACTCTTGCCTCTGCCATGTGTCCCTTCGAGTGTGTGGAAGTCTTTGCATGTAAACATATCCAGAACAAAACTCATGTGAGCTCCTTAAAGTACTTTTTCTAGATACTTTTGCTGGTCCTGTGAGCACACGTCTACCTCAGGGCCTTTGCATTTGCTGTTTTCTGAGACTAAAACACTTTTCCCACAGGCATCTACTCGGATGGTGCTCTGACCTCCTTCCCAGTTCAGTCTTTCTCCAACCTTGCTGCTTCCTAACTACCTTCTGTCCCTGACCCTCTCTCTACCTCCTTCCCTGGTTTCTCGTTCTCCAGAGCATATTTGCTGATGTCCCTTGTATGAGCTACATGGAGAGAAACAAAAAGAGCTTTTTGACTCACTAGCTTAGAGTGCTGTCTGACAAGAGTCTCCAGTCAGTAAAACTACTGGGAAGGGAATAAATGAAATAATGACATCAATAAAAGATGGTCAACACACGCTAGATTCTTGTAAAGCTTCCTATAAGCTTTATGTTTGGGGGAAAATGTACTATGCTGATGCCGGATGCAGAGTTCATTATCACTGGGTTCTATTTTGGGTTTGCATCACTCTCCAAATTTATGGCTTGAGGCAATCCATTAGTGTTTATGGCTTGCTGTTTTATTCTTTTATAAATTATTACATTTATTTAGTGTGTGTGTGGGGGGGTGAATATCAGAGGAAAACTTGCAAGAGTTGGTTCTCTCCTTAAACCATAAAGGATCCAGCAATAGAACTTGAGACTCCAGGCTTGTTGGCAAGCATTTTTATCCACAAAATCATCTTACCAGCCCCCTTCTTTTACATTATTAGTTATTTTCCACTGACATCACATTAATTCCATCCTGAGTCTCTCTTATGTCACCTGAAGCCCTTCCCTCATAAATGCTGTTATCCCATTCCACTTACTTTTTGTTTTCGTGGCCTCCAGAAAATCCTTTCTTCTCTGTGACTCAGCCTATATTTTTGTGTGCACGACTTACAATCTATTTTTTTTTCAAATCTCTTCTATTTTGTTTGCAATCCAGCCTCAAATCTATCAGTTGAATTTTCGAAGTTAATTATGGCAGTTTTAGAATTCTCATATGAATGTTAAAAGGTGTATTTTAGGTTATTGTGAAATTGTCCATCTTACCATATATTTTCTTGGCTACATTTATTTTTGTGTTTCTTATTTCTTAGGTCTTTTCTTCATCTTTCCTTCTTCGTTTGATTGTGGTATGCCAGACAAAATAATGTTGGTTGCTGAGAAAGATATATATGGATAACTAGAATTGTCGATGGGGTATCTTTTCTATGAGAGACCTCCAGAGTCTTCTGGGAGTAGAGTGAATATCTCAAAACTCTCTATGCCAACTGACCAGTTTTGAGGCTGAGGAACAGGTTTTTAAGGCTCCATCTGATCTGCTCAGATCCCAGCGGACAGACTGGGGCTTCAACTAATGTGTTTTCTCTTCCACAATTCCAAACTCCAGTTTTTATTTCCTTATTGCTGTGAGGCAGAAACAGAAATGGATAAAAATAAATTTGACCGTTTTTCCTGCACCTCATTCTGTCTCTGGAGTCAATTCCTCTGCAGCATTCTGTCTTTGGGATCTCGAAAACAACTGAAATTGTGTTTGTATTTCCTCATAACTATCCATTTAAATTTTTGTTTGTTTGTTTATCTTATTTTATTTATATAAAAAGTTCTTTTTCCATGATCCCCCTGCTCACTCTCCTTTCCTCCTCTCAATCTCTCCCAGCCAGCCTTCAGACTCCCTCCTCTCCATCCCCCCCCCCCCCCCCCACACACACACATCCCAAAGAGGGTTAGCTCAGCATGGCACATCCACTCCAGGCAAGTCTGATTTCCTCATCACAAAATCAAAACTGGGTTAGGTGATCTTCTGCATGGAATGGGCTCCAAGGTGCCAGCCCATGCAACACAGTCTGATCCCACCCCTTGAGGCTCCACATACTGCCCATGCCAATTGACAGTTGCCTACCCTTAGAGGGCCTAGTTCCTTTTTGCAATGGTCCCCAGTGATTGTTCTTTATTCTGTGAGCTCCCAGAGCTCCAGGCAGTCATCTCTGTGGGACACCTCCTTATAATCCCTATTCCCTTGCTCATAAAGACTCTCCTTCCCTACTCTCAGCTGGATCAGGAGCTCAGCCATGGATCTCTGCCTCCACCTCTATTCCTCATTGGATGTAGGTTCTGTGATGACACTTGGTTTAGTGTTTTCTTTAACTGACATATCTATTTCTACTATTGCAGCACTCCAGTTCTCGCTTCCATCTATTGGATTCTGTTGTTTATACTTGCATCTGTAGTTCCGGTTTGTTTCTTAGGTTTTCTATTTCCAGCTTTGCCTCAGTTTGTGCCTCTTTATTGCTTCTATTTCAGTTTTTAATTTCTGGAATGTTTTTACCCACTTGTTTCCTTTTTCTTGGTTTTCTTTATTTTCTTTCTGGGATTTGTTTATCTCTTTCAATTTTTTGTTTGTATTTTTCTTTCTATTTCTTTAGGGGAGTTTTTTATATCCTCTTTTAAAGCTTCAGTTATCTTTATAAAGTTGTTTTTAAGGTTGTTTCATTCTGTTTCTTCTTCATTGTTATGCTCAGGTCTTGATGTCGTAGAACCACCAGCTTCTTGGTGTCTTGTTCTTTATACTGTTATATGTCTTCTCACACTGACGTCTGCTCATTGCTTCTTTGGTTCACTCTTAGCTCTTGGTTGGCTCTTAGTCAGTTCTGGGCCCAGGGGCTGAGTGTCTCCAGAAATTGCAGGGGCTGCACTTAGTCGGCTCTTGGTTGGCTGTAGGCCAAGGAGCTGGGTGTCCCCAGTTGTCACAGGGGTTGTTCTTAGTTGACTCTTAGTTGGCTCTCAGTCAGCTGTGGACCAGGAACCTTCGTGGTCTCCAGTTGTTGGTTTGTGGTGATGCAATTTGTGGTTTGGGTGTGGTTTGGCCTGTGAACTGCCCCTCCAGTTGTGTTTTGTTGGGGATTGGGCTTGGGGGGGGATTTACCAGCTGTCTTTGGTTTAGGGCAGAGCTGGGTGTGGTTAGGGTGCTGGGGGCTATGTCCCCAGGCTGGGGTTTGAAGACCACAGTCTCTGCTTGGCCTGGAGGCTGGGTTTCCACTCATCTCTTGGTCAGCTGTGGACCAGGAGGCTTCCCCATCTAAATTTTTATTTGAGTTTGAGAAAGATCTCCTTGATTCTGTATCATTTAGGAATGGTTTTCAGCTCACTCAGGTGCCAAGGTGGATGCATATTCTAAGAGCCTCTTTGCAAAATGGCAACCTCTTTAGTAACCCCATTTTCCTCCAAATTTTGACCTTCTGATCTCAGTCGTTTCAGAGTCCCATTGGTAACTTCCAATCCCTTCCCACATCTCTTTATACGTGTGTGTTTGTGTATAGAGATTTAGATTTAGATAAATGGATGATAGGTAGAAATGGTCTCTTGATCCCATTCATTTAGTAGGAGAACTAAGAAACATATTATCAAAATTTGATGAAATTATACACACACACACACGCATACTCACTAAATCACAATTATGATAAAGAGTCAAGTTGTTCTGGCATCAATAGTTAAGGAAAAGGCATCTATTTTTGTGTAGTTAGGGAAGATTAACAAATGTAACATATCTATAGTAAGTGATCTTTCAAAAGTTTTATGACTGAATCTCATGACACTGAAAATATTTCAAGCAAAGAAGTTTTTCTAAGGTAAGACTTAGGATGTGATTTTGTGAATTGCTTGTGTTTAAGAGGTAGTTAAAGCCGGTGGGTAATCCAAATCATTTCAGTGAGGAAAATGCGAGCAATGATTCATGATTTCTTCTCATCCAATGAAGAAGCAAGTACAAAGCAAGTGGGTCAGCCAAATAGTAACCAAAAGTCCACACTTATCATTTGCATTTGAAACTGTAGTTTCTGTCCTTATACACAGAGCTGGGTGGTTTGTACTGTTTTATCTAAGTTTATTCAGGAGTTTGAAACTGTGCCCTAAGACCTGCTCTATCTCTGATGTCTTATAAATGGGCAAATGCAGAAACATTATTTGGGAATGAGAAAGACACACTCTGAGAACCATCACCACATCACCACATTCCTCTCTGTTCCTCCTCCTCTGCCTCCTTCCTGCTCACACCCATGATTGAAAGGGCCACTCCTTCTTATGCCTCTGATTTAGAGTTTGAAATAATAATCCGGAGAAAGCATCCTTATCATAGGTAATAACTTGTGGTTTGTATCCAGACCACAAATAGGATCATTAAAGCTTCCTTCTGGTTAAAAATTCAGAGGAATTTCTCCCACAAAAATGCTTATAGTCAACTCAACTGCCATGTATCCTGATTTCTTAGAAAGAATCAATGTAAGCTATTAGCATTGCGGGGTCAGTCTTTGCTAACACCTGGAACTCCTAGAATAAGAGTCAAAGTGTGTCAGTGACAATCATCACTTACCTGGAAACTCCTTGTACAACAAGATCTTCCCCAGCATAATTTACAAAACAATTTCCCATCACACCCTATTGCTTGAGCATTATCATACTTGGCAACCATGATTCCTCAAGAGTTTGCACTTTTCTTTTGGAAGCATACACACGGAATTTAGCATGCCCTCTTAAAACCTTGTAATACAATGACAACTGGGCCAGACACTTCCATCTTCTGTGTGTGTGTGTGTGTAATTACTTTATTTTACATACATTGGGCTTAATTCCACATTAGTAAATAGAGAGCTATGTTCTTTTTTCCCTAACATAATATTTTTATTGATTCTTTGGGGATTTCACATCATACACCTCTAATACATTTGCTTCTCAGTCTTTCCCTGTCTACCCTGTCCCGTCCTTGTGACCTCTCCACCAAGCAAAATAACAACAGTAACAACCACAACAACAAAAAGTCTAATTTGTGTCAACAGTTACTCACTGGAGCATGGCCCAATTCTCAGTGGCCTGCCCCTTACATAGACCAGAGTCTGTTCTCTCCCACAGCCCTGAGGGAAGCCATCTATTGTGGAGGATGGCACTTCAGCACCCTATCACAATCTTTAAGTCTTCTTTTCAGTGGCTTCCTGTTTAGGCATTACTATTTAAGGGGAGAGGCAGTAGGGTTGTCACAGAAGTCTTTCATGTTCCTCTTCCTTAACTATTTACGTGCAGTCATCAGTATCACTGTGAAAATAGCTTATTTGTTCACTGTAATCCTTGGGAACATGAATCATGGGCTTCCACGTGGTTTCTGGCATCAACACACCACAAACAGGGTTCCCTGTTACAGGATGACCACAGACCCAGACAAGGTTCTCTGGTGCAGTTGGGATCATATCTTCATATTGAACATAGACCATGGACACCTGCCAAGCCTTTGGTAACAACACAGGTCACAGACATCAGCAGAAACCTGGCTGAAGTAAGATCACGGACCCAGCCATGACCCTCTGTGGCAGCTTGGACCCAGACCTCATCCTGGCCATAGGTGGAAGTGCAGACCACTCAGATCAGTATGGCCCCCAGAAGCAGTATTATTGTTCATAAACATCAACATGGCTTTAGGCTGTAGCACAGACCACAAACATCTGAGTGGCCTTTTGTGGTAATATGGGCATTGAACACCAACTCAGACCCTGGCTGTAGCAGGACCTACAACCCTATGGTCCCTTGGCAACAGTCTGAATCCAGACACTGACATGGTCTCAGGTGGCAGTGCAGGCTATTTATATCAGTATGGTCCCTGGGGGCATCATAGCCCATGGACATCAACATAAGTTCAGGGCAGAACACAGGCCATAAACATCCACATATTTGTAGTTACTTTGTAAATAATTGTCCCGCCTACTGGTTTAATAAGAAACGCTATTTGGCCAAAGGCAGACAGGAAGTGTGGGCGGGGCTACGAAACTAAGAAAACTCTGGGAGCAGAAAGAACAGAGCAGAAATGCCACAGAGAAGCCAGAAGATGCAGAGGACAAATATGCTGCTTTTAGAAAAGGTACTGAGTTCACATGGCTGAACACGATAAGAGTCATGGGTTAGATTAAGAGTAAGAGCTAGCAAGTTATATGCCTGGGCCCCAGGTCAATCAGTATACAATTAATGTAGGTAATCAGCATTCCAATGGGACCATGGGACTATGGGACTATGGGACTATGAGTCTGAAAATCTGGGCCACCAGGCTAGGCCAGAAAGTCCAGACCAGAAACCACATAAAACACATATAATTAGGTGATAACCCAGATGTCGGCCACATCAGAGTGACTGACCCACACATGGCCTTCAGTGACATCACAGAACACAGTGATTTTTTTGAGATGGTCCAATCTAGAAAATGAATTATTCCTCATCTCAGGCCTCAGTCATTGCCAAGAGCCAGGGTGATGCTGCAGCAGGGTACCGAGTCTTCATCTGTCAAAGCTCCAGGATGCTGCACATCATCTGGTTGACCCTGATGGAGCTGCACATCATCTGGTTGACCCTGCTGAGTGATGACATAATCTACTGCTCGTCTCAGCCTTCTCTCACAGCCATCGCTGCTGGTCTCATCACTAGTTTCCGCCTCTGCACAACGCTGAATACACCAAGTTGTTTTGACTGATAAGATGGAAGCAGTAACCATCACATTACAGGCTTTCAGAGGACACCTTGCCATAATAATCTATGAGAAAGAACCCTAGTCAATGGTCAGATGGTTCTTCTTTTTATTTCTCTCTCAATCTCAGGCCATTCATGTATAAGACAGTTTGACTGACTAAGCCTGAAATTATATCTGAGAACTCACATATTGTTATTTTGTTTCTAGTAATATAGAATGATATTTCATAAAACAGCCATGTTTCGAGTTGAGCACATAGAATGTGGGTTGTAGTGACTAGTTTTGATTGTCAACTTGATGGCATATAGAATTAATTAAAATTCCAAAATGAAGGGCTTGTTTGTGAGATATTTTTGGCTAACTTGAAACAGGAAGATCTAGTTCTAATCTGGATCTTAAGCTGGGAAAAAACATGCCTTTAATATAATTAATAATCTTTAATCTAATTTAATTTAGGCCATCATTTCCGCCAGAAGATTTTATAAAGACATGGAAGAAGGAAGCTTTTATTCTTTACCTCCTGCTTGCTCTTGCCTTGCTGGCAAGTCCATCCCTTCACTGACACTGGAGCCCACTTCCTCAGGATTCTAGTATCTACTGAAGACCAGCTGAGACATCCAACCTTGTGTACTGAGCAATTTCTGGATTCTTGGACTTTCTGTTCATAGCCACTCACCATTGGACTAGTTGAACCAGAGCCTGTAAATCCTTCAAATAAATACCCTTTGTATATACTGTGCTGGCTTGTTCCATGTCAACTTGACATACACACTACAGAGTTATCTGAAAGGAGGAAATCTTAGTTGAAGAAATGCCTCCGTAGTGATTGATGGGGGAGGGCCCTGCCCGTCATGGGTGGTTCCCTGCACGAGTGGACTAGAGGAAAGCAAGCTGAGCAAACCAAGGCTAGCTGACCCTTAAGCAACACTCTCCCCGGCCTCTGCTTCAGCTCCTGCCTCTAGGTTTCTGCCCTCCTTAACGCCTGTCCTGAATTCCTTTGATGAACAATGATATGGAGGTGGAAGCCAAAAAACCCCTTCCCTTCCCACCTTGCTTTTTGGTTATGGTGTTTCATCACGGCAATAATAATTCTAACTAGAAGTGTGTGGGGGGATTCATTTTATAAGTTCTATTATTCTAGATTACTCTAGAAAACCATGACTCATACAGATTTTGATATCAGGAGTGGTTTTTGAGGTGTCAGTGGAAGATAGGGAGCCTGTGACAAACCTTTATAGGTGAAACCTGGAATAGACCTTTGGGATTTTAGAGCAAGGCTCTACCGTCATCTGTAGATAGGTATTCTTCCTTTGAAAGACAGCTCTTGGCCTGCTATTGGACTGTAGTTGAAAGTGAATGCTTGACAATGGGTCACCAACTTATCACGCAACCTTAACTGCCATCATGAACTGGGTGTTATCAAATCCACCAATTCATAAATTAGGATAGGCACAGCAGCAACCCATTACTAAATGGAAGTTGAATATGTGTCATCAGGCCCAAGCAGGTCCTGAATGCACAAACAAGATACATGAAGAAGTTTCCAAAATGCCTCTGGTTTCCAATCCTGTCACTATGCATCTGCTACCTAGTATACACTTATAGTCTTCTTGAGTAGTCCTTATCATTGATTGGCTGAGGAAAACTATGGCCTGGCCTGGTTTACTGGTAGTTCTGCACTGTATGCAGGTTACCATTCAGAAGTGAACAGCTGCAGCATCACAAGCCTTTCTGGGACAGCCCTGAAAGATACAGATGAAGAGAAATCTACACAATGGGTATAACATCAAGCAGTACACACCTCATATATTTTGTTTGGAAGGAGAAATGGCCAGATCGCTCACTGATTCATGGACTAAAGTCAATGGACTGGATGGATAGTCGGGGACTTGGAAAGAACATGAATAAAAAATTGGTGAGAAAGACATTTGGGGAAGTAGTATGTGGATAGATCTCTCCAATGATGAGCAATGTGAAGATACTTGTATTGCATATAAATGCTCATAAAAAGGTGACTTTAGCTGAGGAGTTCAATAATCAAGTAGTTAGGCTGATCCCTTCTGTGGTATTTATATTTTCTGTAGTGGGAGGCACTCTGATTCTCTCCAAAAGTGATGAATATGCAGGACTGGTCATAGCAGACATAGAGAACATAACCCTTAAACACAGACTTGAAGGAACTGAATAAGTTACTCATATGAATATCTAGTGGAAATTTTTCCAAGCAGAAGGACTAGTCAATGCACAGTCTTTGAAGTATGAATATACCACAAGATTTTTGAAAAACACTAATGAAGTTATTAGCAGAAAATACTGAATTCCTAGTCTGTGCAGAAGCTCTGACATTCTTTGCTATTAATTTAGGAAGGTGCAGTCTGGGCTTCTGTTTTGGTAATATAGTTCATTGGCTTTTATATCCTTGTGGGAGAGAAAAGTATTGGTTCCCATTATTTTCTAAGCTGGGAAATTACTGATCATAATTATCCCAAATAATCATCAGATGGCCCATTGTACTCACATTCTGTCTTGGGCGGCATTAAAGCTGACTGTTGGCTTTGCTATTTAAGACCCACAAACAGCCCTGATAGTAATTTCTTGTGGAAATGGAAAAGATTGAAGTGTTTTTGTGTCTAGTGACCATTTGATAAGAATGAAGGAAGGTGTCTTCAGGAGCCCTAGGAGCTGGCTAGCCTATGCTTTTAAACCAGATATACATTCCTATAGCTGAGTCATTTGAAGTTCACCCATGTGGTTTAGTGTGCAGTATAAGGTGTCAAATAAAATATAGTATAGAATGTCTGGGTCCTTTGGACAAAGCAACTTCTGAATTTTCAGAAGGGACAAAATTACATTCAACAGAATAGAAACACCCACTGTTGAAAATTTGTCTTTTGACCAAAGCTTCTCAAATATTTCAAGATTAAAACAGACCATACAAATAATACCTATAATCAAATTTTCTTTCTCAATATCTGTCACTTCTTAGACATACATTAACCTCCCAAGGGATGCATTCAAGGTTTTTACTTTAATGGGTTACCAGTGGACTTACTTGTCCATACAGCCTACACAGTTGAGTGTAATCCAATTTCCATATAGACAATAAAACTATGTTTTTATTATATTTAGCAATTAAATTATAACCCAGGAAAAATACTTAAGAAATGGAGGTAAATACGAATTAGCACAGGCATTGCTAAGGGAAACAGGGCTTTATAGATTAACATTGATATCATATCTTCTATACTTCTTTTTGTGTGTGTGTGTTCATTTTATTATTTTTGTTATTAAAATAAAGTCTTTTTTATCCATGTATACCCCTGCTCCCCATCCTTTCCCTCCTTCCAATCCCTCCCAGTCAGCCTGTACTTCTAAAACATGGGAATTACAGATTTTCTGCTATGATATGAATTTGAAAAACATCAAACAATAAAACACTTATGAAACCAAATTGCTAAATTGGTATTTTATATACATTTTCTGAGTAACTCAATTCAAAGTCATTTTTTCTTTTTAAAGTTAAATTTATTATTTTTAACCTTATTTACGTATATTCTGTATTAATATTATTTCTACCCCCTTTTCTCCCTCCAACTCCCCTATGTATCTCCCAACTCCCTTTCAAATTCATGGTCTCTTTTTCCTTATTGTTGTATATATACACATAGATGAAATATATATGTATAAATACAACCCACGGAGCCTACTTAGCATTTCTCATATGTATATAATTTTAGGACTGACCAGTTGATATCAGATGACTAATTTGGGGCTCATCTCTGAAGAAGATGGACCCTCAGTCTCTCAGCAGTCATTACTTATTTATAGCCCTTTGCCTCAGCAGGTGGGAGTGGTGCGTGTGACAGTCCCCCACCCATGTTGGAATATTTTAGCTGGTGTCCTTGTTCAGATTTCTTTAGGCTACAAGATTGAGGTTTCATAAGGGCAGCTTCTCTGTCATGTCTCTCTGCCCCTCCAGCGCAGAGTCTTTAGGTGTAGGAGTTACGTTGCAGATGTGTCAGTGGGGACTGGGTACACTATGCTCAGTTTTTCTCTGCATTTGACTAGTTATGGCTTTCAGCAATGGCCTCCATCTGCCATCTGCTGTGAAAAGAAGCTTCTTTGATGAGGACTAACTGTTACACTTATCTTCCAAAAGGGCAGGAGTGTGCATCAGTTGCTAACAGTGTGAGAGCTGCATTGGTCACCATCTGTATTATAGTTTTAGACAACACGTTGAAGGTAAAAGGCAATAAACAACTGTTAACCCTCTTCTTTTAATGATGCTCAGATGGAGGTCAGTTGGCTAATAATGGGTAGTTCTAGGATTTGAATCCATAGTATCGGAGTCTATAACCACAATGAGATATTTTGCCACCACAGACACAATTATCTAGTTGTAAACATTTATTAATAGGCATTTTGCTAGTACTTCTTTTAATTCTCACACAAAAGCAGAATATCTGCTATGTATCATAAAATATAGAAGTATCTAGTGAAATTTAACTCTCTGAAAATGATTCAGAAGTGAGTCACTAATTTAACTTCAAAATGTCTTCACGTAACATAAACATCTATAGATTCTCAAACAAATTAGGCATTCTATAAACTTTATATATTTTTTTGTTTTTCAAGAAAGGTTTTTTCTGTGTGTCCATGGATATTCTCAAACACGCTCTGTAGACCAAAGTGGCCTAGGCACTTTCTGCCTCTGCCTCCAGAGTGTGGGAATAAAAGGCATACATCACCACACCTGTCAAATTTTGTCTTCCTAAGAATTGTTAGTGCAGTCCCCTGAGTTTCTATATGACTATATTTTTTTATATAAATTAAATGGAAGCTGTGGCTTTGGACCTTCATTTATGAATATGTAATCCTAGTTTTTCTTTATATCCCTCTGATGTTGGATCATCTGACTCTGTTTCCTTTTTTTTTTTTACTATGTTTCTTTTTGTGTTATGACAGATAATATGTAAGAGATAATTTATTAATACATACCATTTATGAAAGTATTTTATTTTTATAAACTCTAAGATGATAGTTTGTAGGACTATAAAATTTTAGGCTAGAAAAAATCTCCCTCCTAAAAAAATTAGGCACAATAAAACATTCTAGCTTTCCTATTTGTTTTGAAAGATTCAGTTATATTTTGACTCACATTATTCCATGTTGTAGGTAAATCAAACCTTAGAAATATGATCAAGTGATTTTCTTTGCTATCAGATTAATTTTATAAATATTGTTTAATTTAGACTATGGTGAATACTGTCACATACCTATACTTTTTACTTCAGGTTATAATGTTAAACATGATATGTTTTATCAGTGGCCACTAATTATGTAAATGGTTCGATTATAACATTTTCAAACATACATAAAACAATTTTTGATCATATTTCTCCTTCATAATCCCTTTTCTTTTCCTGTAGTTTCCAGTCCAGAGTCTAATACATTCCTTCAGATACTACATAGGAAAGAAAACATATTTGTTTTACTGAATTCATTTTTTTTTCTCTTAACACAATGTTCCCCAGTCTATCATCAGGCTATGTTTTGTTTTACAGTTCATATATATATATGTGTGTATATATATGAGTATGTGTATATAGTGTGTATATGTGTATGTATATAGTGTGTATATGTAAGTTACATATACATATGTATATATGTATAGATAATATATATTGTGTTATACAATATATATGTATATAATAAGAATTATTGATATTACAAATGTAGGTGTGCCTTTTCTTTCCCAAACTTAATTTATTTGCATAGATTAGCTATGTATTTTCCCCCTTGCTGTGGAAAGTGGATACAAATGCCAGCAAGATAGAGAAGAAACATTCTAGAACCAACTAATAGTGTGAAAGGCGATGATAAGGCAGTGTTAAGCTAGTTGAGCCATGTATTACTATGGAGGAAAAAGAAGCATCTCTAAGAGTGTGAGGGATGTATTCAGTGTCAGTGGCATAAGGCATCACATCGAGTTACTGTGTAAATTATCCTTCAAACCAGGATCTGTGATGATGTCCACAGCTCTTGTTACCACTGAAGGCTATGGAAATGCCTTGGGTCTGGGCTGACATGTGAGGCCAGTTGGTGCCCAAGGGTCATGCTGCCACCCAGGCCATGCAGATTGGGGTGTCCTGAGCAGTATACCAGGACCACGGCGACATCCAGGCCCAAGCTGGGTGGTAGTTTTCCTGCAGCTGTTGTCTGTGTTGGTGTCCATTGCCTGTGTTACCAGCTGGGCCCATTTGAGCCAGGGTTGAACCATGTGTTGAAGTACTAAGGGGCTTATTGAAGGAGCCATTTCCCTCACTGGTCTGGGGAGAGATTGCCCCCATCCCACCACCACCATAAAGCTGACCCCAGCCCCTCACTGGCCCTGGGATAGTGAACCTGATGATCCCATCACTGGAGAGCTGGCCCTACTTCTCATAGAAGAATTGCCCCCACCTCTTGGGAAAGTGGGCCCCATTTCTCACCATAGGTGTGGAAAAGATGGCTCTGATACTCACTGGATTACAAAAATACACATTTCTAAGTAAAGTTGTTTGGACAAAAGGGTCTGTTGCATGATACACCGCAGCTCCCAGTGTCACTAAGAATAAAGAGGTAACGGGGAGTAAGGAAAACCGAGGGGTCAAGTGACTTTTGCTTGTTAGTTTGCTTTTTGTTTATGTTTATTTTAAATTAATATATATCTTGTATCTTGTTTCATATTTCTCTTTTGTTTCTCTTATTTCTTTTTAGGTTTTCCTTTGGGGGTAATGCTACAAGAGTAAAAGGCAGATGTGAGGGACTGGCAACCAAGTGGGACTTCGGTGCATGCTGGGAAATTTCCAAAGAATCAAAAACAAGCAAGTACAGATTCAGTCAGTCTCAGACTTAAAATAAATTAGGAAATATGTTGCATACCGAACATGTTGAGACTTTTTAACTTAATTACTATTTACATATCACTTATTTAGTATTAACTATTAGAAGTAAACTAGAGATGATTTCAGTCATAACAGAGTTTATTCACTGGCTATATGCAGATACTACATTTTATAGAGGAAGCTTGAGTATCCACAGATTTCCATATCCAAAGGGATCCTCGGACCAATTCCTCCATAAATACATAGGGTTATCTGTGTATTTTACTGAAATAGAACATAAGGCAATTAAGTGAACTAGTCATTAGACACCCCTGAGTGAATTCACGGACACTAATAGTCAGTATATCTCCTAAAGTTCTTAATTTTTCAGATTGCTAGGCTCCCTGTGTATAGGAACGGAGGAAAAAGGAAAAGAAACCTCCACTGAAGACTCACTAAAAAATTCAATGCAATGTATATAATGTGCATCGTAGACCACTTTTAAAATAAGTGCCTAATGAATATTAATTTACATTTCTAATTCCTTAAACTTCTATACTAAACTATGAGCTCCCACGGTCAATGTTTATAATTGTTTTGTTTTTCCTCAAATTGTTACATAAACCATGACCTCTCCATTGTGGACAAGATCAGTTAATTGGTGCACAATATAATGAAGCATCTTTGTCTAGTTATTGTATTTGCTTTTATGGACACAATTTCTACCCACACATTGAAAACAAAGTACTAGCCTAGTTCTAGTAGAAGCCAGTGAGATACGTTAGCACAATAGTCATGACATCAGTTCTAACAATAACAGCTATGTATGTCCTGAGACCTTGTTATTTCCAAGGGCTCTGTTTCACATGTCATAAATTGTAATGACTAAAGACATTCTTGCACTGCGGGGTGGGGGGGGGGGGAGGCCTAGAGGCCCTGGAGTGCTGCTGAGTTCCTGGAATCTAAGTCTATGCAAAGTTGAGGCTCCCTATATACCTACATACTCATGTAGTGAATGTGTGCTTCCCCATTTCCAAGAGAAGTGAGCACGGCAGTGATAAGGAAAAGCCGAGTAAGAAGTGTTACTGTTATATCAGATATTAAAATGCTGAAGATTTCAAAGCTAAGTCAGCATTTTTCATTTGCTAGTGAATTATAAAATAAGATGGATAACTATGTTTAATAAATGAGGCTACCATTACACTGGTAAAATATATATTTTTGATAAATTACTAGAGTCCAATGCAGATATTTAAGATCCACAAGTCTCTATATATTTGCTTCTATTTGTCATCAAGGATCTTAATTTTTAAGGTGCTAATTTGTTTTAAAGATATTTTAATATTCATCTGTGTATGTGTGAGAATGTGTGTGTGTTAGTGTGTGTATGTGTGTGTATCTGTGAGTGTATGTGTGTGAGTGTGTGTATGCGTGTGTGTGTGTGTGTGTGTGTGTGTGTGAGTGCGTGTGGTGTGTATATGTACACATGCATGCAACTGTGTGAGCTTCGATCAGAGGGCAATTTGAAAGACTGAGTTCTCTCCCTGTTTCCACAGTGTGGGTCCAGGGATCAAAACCAGGCCACTAGGATTGGTAGCATATGTCTTTACTTGCAGAATCATCTCGTAGACCCAAAAGTATCAATCATTCATTTGCAGTCACAGAGTCATCCTTACTGTTGTTTTGAAGGTAGTAGCTATGCCAAGTTCCAGTCTTTAAAAAATTCACTAATTTCTCAAATTTAAGTCCATTCAAGTTGAATTCACTTTTCTTTCTGACACAGGTCACAGAAGCAGAGCAGGAAAAAGGAAAGGCGTGCAGAAAGCATGGTCCTTCTGAGGAGCCACTCAGCCTGCTGCAGTTACTCCACTGAAAAGATTTTTTTTTTTTTTTTTTTTTTTCCTTTTGGAGGTAAAATGACAATTAAGGTCGACCTCCTTGGCTCAAATTAAAAAAGAGAAAAAGGAGTATAATGAAGAATCTAACTCCTTCCTCTAATTTTACAAGTTCAGTGGTAATCTAACCATGCCATTCATTTACAGAAACCATTAATTTTACTATGTGGCTGTAAGTAGTGGCTCCACTTTCATTCTTCTGTCTTCCCTCCTTGGTCTTTGTGCGTGCACCTGTTCGGGCCACTTTAGCATCCCATTTGTAAAACTTTGGGTAATCCTCTGGCACTAGCCCTGGTGAGATAATACTTCTGTTATTCAACAGCCTAATTACAAAGGACAACACAGATAAAACAATTCGGTCCTATTTTTTAATAGCCCATTTGCCAGTTTCTCCAAGCCCCGGAGAGAACAGTCTCCCAACCTTGCTGAATTCAAATGTCATCTGAATTTGTTCAGCATCCAGAACATCAGTACCTAAGAGCAGACTTTCCCATTGCTAGGTTTTTCGGACACTGGGCTCAGTTCCCTGCCCTTGGCTCCTTTTTGATGATATTAAGATTCTATTTCTTTTAAAAAATAGTATACTTTCTTAATAAAGTCGGAACACATTAACACATTCCCTTATCTCCATTTACGATAACTGTTGATCCCTTTTAACAACAGCAACACAGCACTCAACTAGTTCATGTGAGAGAGACCAAAAAGTTCCTTTACTTAGTGAGCCAAAATGAAGAAGTTGGTAATTTTAAGAAAAATTTCTGAGGTTAATATTGTCAGAGGGGAGCTCAGTAGAGAAAAAAAATGTTTTTGTTTTCTTGTTTAGAAAGCGAACTGGGAAAAACAAAAAAACAAAAAAACAAAAAAAACAAAAAACAACCAAAAAAAACAAAAAAAAAAAAAACAAAAAAAAAAACCCTAAGGAAAGTATCATTCCTTTAGTAGGTAAGATCCCAACCTCAGAGTACACAGCAATAAGATACAACTGAAAAGTTTGGGCTGAGACTATTCTAAACTTATCAGGGGGTGACTAAGACCCCCACCACACACACACACACACACACACACACACACACACACACACACACACACACACAGGAGGGAGCTGGAAGGCAAAGCCCTGGCCACTTCTTAATCCCATGAGTCTGAAACCCAAATAACTCAAGGGAAACTTAATACATATGTTTCTGACTCACTTACCCTGACTGCTTCATACAAACTATGCTTTGCATGAGCCGCCTGACACCTAAGAAGCCTTCTGAACCTTCCCCCTAAGCCCTTTCTTTTGCTCCAGGAAACCGTGCTTTCCTCGTGTGCAGCCAAGTTGGAAGAGGGTAGGTTGGCACTTGCTGCTAAAGGTCATATTCACAAACTCGGATGTCTGGAAGTTGGCAACACACAAGTGGAAAGCTCAGGGGCATTATCAAACTAAGGCGTAATTGGTTCATGTCATTGACAATCACACGTCTGTTTCTGCTTTCTAAGCTCCTGACCCCCAACACATTAAATAACCTTAGAATGCACATCTATCCCATTATCTAGATAAAGAGAACAATGATGGCCCATTGGCTCTTGTTTTGCAGCAAGGAAACACCAACATATAAACAATATCTGCTCCTGAAATATATATATATCCAGAGACAAGGTTTCTCTGTGTAGCCCTGGCTGTCCTAGATCTCACTCTATAGACCAGGCTGCCCTTGAACTCACAGAGACCCACCTGTCTCTGCCTCTTGAGTGCTGGGGATAAAGGTGTGTGTCATCACCAATGGTCTGAATTATATGATTCTATTAAAAAAAGGTAGACAAGAAATCTGCTTTGCATCACAGTAGAATGCATTAATTTTGAGAGATTTTAATATTTTAGAAAAAACATTTCAAGATTTGACATCTTTGTTCTTAATTGATCCTTGAACTTCTCTAAGTTTAATAATTAATAAGTATTAAAAATCCAGTTATCTGTTACTGGTTTGTGATAGCACATGAGTGGCTTATTTTAACATTACTGTGCAATTATCACGAGTTAGAATCTATCACAGCATGTCTGAGTAGTTCTGTTAGACCCTAAACTGGCCTTGAACTAACAGTGCACCTGCCTAAGTCTCCCCAGGACTCGGAATACAGTATTCTGCTATGTCCCAATAACTCTTTCTTTGACCCTTACCCTCATTTTTGTAGAGTGAGATTCCACAGTTTACAGAGAAAAGCAACATGTCAGGCATCACTGTTCTATCCATCTCTTATAGTGGTATCATGTTTTAAATCAATACTTCATGATTAAAATGATCAATTTTATAAATAGTGTAGAATTGCCTATGGAGAATGCTCTAAGATAGATTTGATGAAATGTAGACCTCTATAATCTAGTGTGACAGTATTAGACAGTGTGCTTAGTGTATTGCCCACAAGTACATACTTGGCCACTTACCCTTGGCCATCATGTCCTTCTCTTCACTGGATAGGACTTTTAAGCTTTTGACCTTCAGGGAACAAGACAATTGGGATAATCCTGACAAACAAAGTTTCTCCAAGTATTAAAAATAAGGGGACGCACATATAAAATGCCAGAAGCTTCTCTGTGGGAGCAGGGCTTGTATAATACACTCTGAAGACGAGAGCACAGTTGCGGAGGGTCTACTCTAGCTCTGTTTCTCATTGCTGTCGACAAACAGCAGGCAGCAGGGCTCATCAATCTCTGTTGAAGGGATGAAGGGAAATGACAGCAAATGACCAGATGAGATAGGGCTTTCTATGTTCTCCTGATGAGTGGGAAACTAACAGGATGCATTAGAGACAGCTTGGACAGCTATTACCCAGGTCTCTGCTTGTCTCATGGAGATTTTGGCAAATTGTTTTGCTTGGTTGTGTAGAAATTATTCCTTTCCTGTTTCCACCACAGATAGTGCTAACCTAAGAGGCTCTACATAGGATCCACAGTTCTGTGATGGTTCTGTGATTTTCTACTGCTGCTACTGAGACATACTAAGTGGGGCTGACATATGTAACTGACCATACCATTGAACCAATGCATGAGACTTCTGTGGCGAGGTCATAAAACAGTACATCATCAATACAGTTCCCTAAGTGCCAGAGCTCTGGGGAAAGCAGTTGTCCTGTTGTAAGGATACTTAAGAAACTCTGTGAAGAGGCACTAAAGACTTCCCTGGACATCCAAGGGAAAAAAAATTCAGCTTTCACATGTATCCCAGCCCCATAGAAATGGTCAGATGACTAGAGCCTTGGATGACACCTTGATGACAATTTGATGAGAGAACCTGAGCTCAACTGCTCGGGAGGTCTTTAGATTAACTGAGTAAGTGTGCATGTGCGTGTGCATGTGCGTGTGCGTGTGCGTGCGTGTGTGTGTGTGTGTGTGTGTGTGTGTGTGTGTGTGTGTGTGTGTGTGTGCTTTAGCAAAGAATTTTTCAGGTAATTCACTTTATAGCAATAGCTAACTAAAACAGTATTACACTGGGTGATACTGAGTCAGGCATGGATACTTGGGGGAAACAAGTCTATGCTATCTATCAGCACATCTTTGAAACAGTGTTGAAATAGTGTGTTTTTCTTGTCCTGTTCTGATTGCCTATTGGGTGCAGTTAACTATAGTCCAGACTTTCATTCAAGAATAATTCTGTTTTTTTGGCGGGGGAGAGGGAGGGGTGTCTGATGATGCTTCATATAGGGTGGAATGAGAACTATAGAGATTGTATCAGTGGTGTGTATGTGTGTCTGTGTAAGTGTTTGTGTGTGTTTGTGTGTGTGTGTGTGTCTCTGGGTGTATAAGATGCTTTATATAGGATGGGATGGGAGCTATAGAGATTGTATCAGTTGTGTGTATGTGTGTTTGTTTATGTGCCTGTATGTTTCTGTGTGCATGTGTGTATGTATAAGATGCTTCATATAAGGTGGGATGTGAGCTATAGAGATTGTATTCATGGTGTGTATGTGTGTTTATGTATGTTTATATATGTTTGTGTGTGAGATGCTTTATATAGGGTGTGATGCAAGCTAGAGAGAGTGTATTAGGGGGTGTGTGTGAGCATGTGTATGTGCATGTGAGTGTGTGCAAATATGTGTGTGTATGTATGTATGTATGCTTATATGTATGTTTTAAAGTTCCCCAGTGATCTGGATTCACAGTGAAAATAATTCTTTAGGATCATGAAAATTGGATTAGGATCTCTGGTCCTACTCCATGGCCTTAGTTGAGATGCTAAGCTCTCTGAACCTCAGTTTTCTTCTTTCTAAAACTGTAAATCACTTTGTTATAAACGTCATAAAGTAAATCACAAATTCAAGACCTGACAATGTGGTCGGTACAACTTCATCTTTAAGGCAGATGCATAGAGCTTCAGAACATCACTAAGGGACATACTTTCGACTTAAGGTGATCATATACAGAGGCATTCCAAAAGCCTCTGCTGTTTTGCTACTCCCACATACTGATAGAGGCCAGCAGAGAATCTTTCCTTGGGCATATATCCCAAAACAGCAATGAATTATGTTGTCAGTAGAGAAAAACTTCATTTTGGAGATTAGCTATAATGGCTAATAACACCTGAATATTTTGGCTGACATTTCATCATTTTATTACTTTCTTAGGAGCTCTGTATGCAAAGGAGGGGATTCAGCATGTTTGAAAGAATGTTTTGGGTACCAACCAGAGTGTGATATCAGTTAGGCTTTGTAGCTTCATATAGGTACATTTCTGGTGACAAAGAAGTGGCCATAAATCTTATAACATCATGTAAAGTATGTGGTGAAGTATAACAACCCCTAAATTAAGTGTCTGGGTCTGGAGAATTTTGGAGAGAACAATTGCCACCCCATAGAAGCACAAACTGAAATCAATTGTTATGTTGGAAGATTAAATTCTTGCCCCAATACTTGCTGGTTGTATGACTTTGAACAAATATGTAATTGCTCAAGACGCCTCTCAAATGAGTCTTAAGAAAGTCACATCCTCTTCCTAGAAGTATTGGAGCAGTAAATGAAAAATGCAATGTTATAAACCACGAAGGACAAAGGTCTCATGCATGCTGTACTGTCTAAATAATGGTATCCAATGCTGCAACGCTAACAGTTCCAAGTTTACCTATGATGCAGGTAGCTTGACTATGAACACACTCTTTGGAGATAAGTTTTGGGAAGGCTAAAGCAGATTTTGTTCTTTCTCAAGGAAACATCTATAACTCAAAGAGGGGTTATGAAATACTATGTGGCTCATTTCACCATAGAAAACACGGAACCCTGAAAAGCAAAGTGTGATTTCAGAAGACATCTCATTTGGGCCAATGGTAACTTTTTGTTCCTGTAACAGGGAGGGCTCTTCAGGGAGAGACAGTAATGTCATTATTCATGCTGTAAGCCAGCCCACTTCAACTGCTTGTCTTCACAATGCCTACAAGTGTGAAAAAAAAGAATACAAAAAACCCACTTGCTTCCTTTTTCATGAGTATTGACATTCTTGTGCAGTATTAGGAGAGCTAATTTAGCTTCCAGTTCTAAGAATTTTTGAATCTATAGCCAGTAATTATTGGCATTCAGAGGTACAAAAGAGGAAAACAAAGCCTGCAAATTCTAGCACATTCATGTGGGATTGGGAGCTGAATTAGGATCCTCACACCCCATTGAATGATCAGCCCCCCTATTAGAGCCTTATTAAAATGGTAATGATTATATGCCAGCTATAGGCAGGCAGCCGCACCTGTCAAAAACTACCCCGATTATCCTGTTCATTGAACTGTCTGGCTCTTGAATCAGTGTCTCAGGTTTACTCCTCTATGAAGTTTTTTCCCCTGCTCCCTGTCTTAAATAAAAATAAAAAAGGATACAGAAACAAACATTTTCTTGGAGTTACAAAGCACTTTTACAGCTCTTATCCCTTCTCCTTGCTTTCTGATTTGTACTGAGTACAGAGAAACACTAAGAGCTACTGTCTTCTCTGCTTTGGGAGGAGGGATCGACAGAAGCAAGAAACAGCAGAAATGTAAAATCTCACCTATCAACATCCTGGCATTAGGAAAAGATAATTCGAATCTATAATATATCTGGGAACTAGCTCATCTAGTTAATAGAACATGCGCTATAATGAAGGGGGACATTCTTCTTATCCCCCATGTAAGTTACCAAGGTAGAGAGTCATCGTCTCCACAGACACATTGACTTTTCATCCAATTCTTTCTTCTCATGATCCAGAAAACAATGGTATGCTTCATCTGAAGCCATTACTGCTCCCTCCTGATGGCTTTATCATCGATTATATTTCAGATAATTGTTGTTTCATACAACACACAACTTTTGTTGAAGGAAATGTCCCCTTTAAATCATTTTGTTTATATTTGGAAGCAGAGGGTCCTGAGGTTGAACACCATCATCAGCGCTTGTGAAAGATGCTGCGAGAGGAAGTAGCCACAGCAATTGGAAAGAAGAACATGCACAGAGGAAAACAGGGGTGATGTTTGTGCTGTTTGGATGAGTTTTGTCTGAACATGGCTTTCTCTGGTTGCTAGAATATGTTGGAGTACTATGAAGAATGTTCTTTTTCCCTTAGCAGTTACTGGACATGGAGGATTTCTTTCTTTTCCCAGCCATGGATCTGGGTGACTGTGGGACAGAGCGGGAAGCAATGAGCTGACTTTTGTCCTTAATTTGCAGGGAAATGCATGTGATTTGAAGATACATGTAGGCCACAAACAACCAGCAGAGTATGATTAAGTTTCTTGCATACACACCCTTTCAGTAGCCCACAGAGAGAAAAAGAAGGTATCAGTATAAACTTGGGACTTTGTAACCCTAACCTTGCTGGAATAAATGTTTTATTTCTAGCTCTAGTTCTTTTGATATTCCAGCATGAAAATATTCACCATTAAGTTAACAGACATCATTACAGAGACACCATTGCTATTGCTCTGAGTGTGAAAGAAAGCTTTTTTACATCAAGTCACAACTCAACTGAGACAATCTTTCTCCAAAGATTTAGTTGTTAGTTGACCTCAGAGCACTATGCTGCCTCCCACACCCATTTCACAACTCAATGTTTACTAAATACCATAAAACACCAATGAAGTAATCCCACAGCCATCACTGAAGCATTTTAGAAACGATTTATCATGATATAATCAAACATTGAAATAATTGGTTTGTTTACTAGAAGATTACTAGGACGTCTGAATGGCCAGAATTCCCATGGGTGTATAGCTCTATGACATTGTCACAGTATGAGCAAGTCTCTATCCTTCTGTCCAGAAACACTTAATCTGTCATATGTGATGTTACCATCCTAGTCTCTAACCTTCCACTTAACACCTTCTTTGGCTGCTCTCACTACTTCTGTATCCACATGTAGAGCTTCCTTTTTAAATAATCATCTTCTTTCTAGTCATGTGGATTGTGATGGCTTGAATCAAAATGGTCCCCACAGGCCTGCAGGCAGCGTCATCATTAGGAGATACAGCCTTGTTGGAATAAATGTGTCTTGTTTGATGTGGGTGTCTTTCTGTATGCTGTGAATTGGATAATAAAGGAATCATTTTGGCCTATGGCAAGGCATCTTAGAAGCAGGCAGGAAATCCGAGCATTGAGTCAGAGAGAAAGATGCTGTGGACCGTCTATGAGAGAGGAAGATGTAAAGAAACTCAGGTAAGCCACAAACCACATGGCAAATCATAGATTAATGGAAACGGGTTAAGATGTGAGAGCTAGCTAGCAATATGTCTGAGCCATAGGTCAAACAGCATGTAATTAATATAGTCTTTTGTGTGATTATTTGGACTGCTGGTCTGGATCTCCTTAAGGCTAGTCTGGGACAAAAACTTCATACTACACTTGTTAGAGGAAGTATGTCACAGGGGGCATAATTTGAGGTCTCAGATGCTCAAGCCAGACCCAGTATCTCACTCTCTTCCTTCTGCCTGCCAATCCAGGTGTAAAGTCCCAGTTACCTCTCCAGCACCATGTCTGGCTGGGTGTTGCCATGTTTACTGCCTTGACAATAGTGGACTAAATTAAATAAACCACTAACTAAACTAAACCAGCCCCAATTAAATGGGATTTTTTGGTAAGAGTTGTCATATTTATAGTGTCTCTTCACTGGAATAGAAACCCTAAGACAACAGCTGGTGGGGGAACTGTGGTATTGTTATGATATGCCCAGCCATGTCTTTATTTGGAGGAATGTGGACTTTATGACTTTGAATTAGAAAAGCAGTTGAACACTTTAAGTGAGGATTAATGGACCATACTAGTAGAAGCATGGAAGACAGTGATGCTGAGGGTGATTGGGACTGTGGGGGCTCAGCTCAAGATGTTTCAGAGAAGAATTTTGGTCTGTGGTCTAGAGACTGTTCTTGTGATCCTTTGGCAAAGATTGTGGGTGCTTTTTGTCTTTGTCAAAAAAAAGGTCTGCCTGAGGTTAAAGTGAAGAGTTTTGGATTAATTGCTTTTGCAGAGGAGATTTGAAAACAACCAAGTGTGGACTGTGTCATATGGCTATTAATGACTATGCTTATGCAGATCTTTAATAAATAGAAGCAAGCTGAGCAAAAAAAGTACAAGATGAACAGGGAGAGGAAAAAAGGAGCACCGGGAAGTATAAACAGATTTTTAAATATTGAAGTTAAAAAACAAAAAGCTTATAGCCACATGTAGTGGTACACACCTCACACACCTCTAATCTTAGCATTCAGAAGGCTGAGGCTGGTGGCTTTCTGAGTTCAAAGCCATTCTGGTCTACAGAGTGAGTTCCAGGACAGCTATGCTTAGGAAGAAAAGGAAAAACTATCAAAACCAGAAAGATACGGGAGATGTAATTGAACAGAGAGCCAAGTTCTAGCGCCATCAAGCAGCAGGACTTGGCAGCTTTGGCCACAGAGTTCTGGCTTTAGAGTTAAGGATAGAAAAGGTTAGTTGTGGAATCTTCTTCCTCCAAGACTAAGAAAAACCGCTAAGGCCAGGTTGTTTCAGGTTCGGCCTAGAAAGAGATCATTGCATGAAGCTGTGAAGGTGAAGCTTAAATTGTGTTGGAGTCCCCAAAATGTTGGAGATGCCAGAGTCATGGGATACCTGCTAAGGAAAGCTGCAGGCTGGATGTGAGCCAGCCCAAGAGAAAGAAGTGTGCTGCAGTCAACAGAGCTGAAAGGAGCTGGAGATCTGAAGAGCGTTTGACATTAGACATAAAGAGGTCGAGCTTTCCCAGATGTTTTTTGGTTTTGTTTGAAGGTTCAATATTCCTCTTCTCCTTCTGGAAATGGTAGTGCATATTCTGTGCCATTATAGGTCAGAAGTGTGTGATTTGCTTTTTTATTTTGATTTTACAGAGGATTAAATTTAAGATACTGCATGAGTCTAAAAAGAGGTGTGGGACGTTTAAACAGTGGTGACTCTGTGACAGACTATAGGGACTTTTGAAGTTGTACCAAATGTGTTTTGAATTATGACATGCTATAAGCCTATGGGAGCCATGGAGTAGAATGTGATGCTTTGAATTAAAAATGGGACCTCAAAAGCCCATAGGGAGTGCAACTATTAGGAGATGTGGCTTTGTTGGAGGAAGTGTGCTCTGACTGGGTGTGGGAAATTATAGTGAGGCTTCTTACATCTCTGAGGCCTAGGGAGCTTAGACAGAGCACTCAGATCGGCTTCTTCTACTTAGGTCCCCTGTCTGTAAGGTTTCAAAATCTCTCCCAAATAGTCTCACCAGCAGATACCAAATAACCAAACATGTGAACTTGTGGGGACAGTTTGCATTCAAGTCATAACAGCGGCCTTGATTTAGACTGTCTTTATAAAAATTATTCCAACTTTTAGAATCCTTTTCCTTAGCAACTTTGTCTTACGATTCCTAGTATTTTGTCTAAAAGCATAACTCTAAATTTCAGTCTCTAGCCATGTCTCTTCAGGCATTCATTTCCAATAACTGATTTTCTATTCACTGAGGATGCTTCCTGAGTCTCCAACTCTGGTGGACACATCTGAGTTACCTGTTACTGAACCTGCTCCCACTGAACTCTGCCATTGAACTGGACACCTAGGCCCATAGCTTCAGTCTTCAGCATCTTACAACAGTATTCCTGTGGAGAAACCCAATATTATATTTTCCAACTCCTTGTCCACTGTGTGCATGTACACACACATTCCAGTTCCCAATAATCACCATCAAGACATAGTAATGAAATGAGACTGAAGAAAGCAATTCTTGGCCCTTGAATCCCAAGCAAACCCAGTCTATAAACTCCCTATTTAGAAACACTAACAACTTAGCTACACATATCTACTAAATAAGAATATCATGGACAGAAGAAATATGGAAGACCAAAGGAATGGAAAGTGGTTGATGGGCACCGGGACAAGCAGATCAAAACTGATCACGTCTAGGGTAAATACCTTCACCAGCCACAGCTAAAGTGATAGAGAGATGACATGGGAATGAAAAAATGACAGACACGCATACATAAAAGCTAGGATTGGCTGAGCTGAGCAAGTTCTGATGACATCTACCACAAAACTCGATGTTATATACAATACAAGGAGGACCGTCTAGGTTGTCTCACTAGGAATTCTCTGAAGTCTCAGGTTGCAGTCATGTAGATGGAGAAGGAGAATGCTCAAGTCCATAGTTTCTCCACACACTGCCAATTATGTGTAAACACTCATACTTGGACCAAAATAGGCCATTCCTTCGAGTCTCACCAGAGGAAGGCTTTGCTGTTTACATAGGTATAAGCATTGGGGTCTTGACATGACTGTCCTCATGTTAACAGCTCAGAACTTGGCCTGGCCCAGATCCCATTGCTCTCCATTCAAAACCTCCAGCGGCTCCCAGTCCTGTTCCTAACAAAAAGTGAAATCCCAGTACCATCTCCAGGCTTACAGCTCAGCCTAGCTCGGACCTCCTTTTCTACCACTCTACTTCTTGGTGGCTAGCCCAGTCACACTGATCTTCTCTGATCCTTTGACAACTGGCAAGGAAGAGGAGGTACCCTTCCTCTGAGTTCCTGCACTCCATTCTCCCATGTAGGGTGGGAACTCTCCTCTTTCAGGTCTATATAAATATATCCAAAAGTCTATACACATCACACAACTCAGTTACTTGTTATACCGTTTGAAACACTCTTCCCTGCTGAATGTCAATTCTGTGCAACACAAAGTCTGCCTCTTTGTTCAGTGCTATATTCCAATAGTTTAAATCAATTCCTGCCATTTAGAGTTACTCAATAAGTAAATAATGAATGAATGAATGAATGAATGAATGAATGAATGAATGAATGAATAAAATAATGTTAGAGTACTTAAGAAAGGATTTTGGATCCTTTGGCCAAGTCATTTTCAGTGTGAGATTTCTGGAAGTCATGATGGCATCTCTATTCAATAGTTTCCAGAAGATGGAAAAAAATTAAACTCTTGCCCATCCGTATGATACACAAACTGTGTACTTGGTTTTGACATTAAATTTTGTTAAATTGCTTTTGATAACATCTTATCTTTGTAAAACCAAGTTTTAAAAACTGTGACGATAAAAAAAAAAAACAAGAAATACCTTGTAAAAGCAAATGCAGAACAGAAAATAATTAACTTCAAGATTTATAGAACCTGAGGCATATACATCCTGTTTATAATTATAGTTTTATAAAAATTAAATCAGAAAAAAATTTCACATGTATTTTTCTAATTGGCTACTGAGCAATCAGGACATAAACACCTATTAAATTTGTTCACTCCAAATACTTGGTACACAGAACTGTTTAAAGATTTATTTTGCCCCCTCCCCTCCAGATCTAGAGTTATAATCACAAGGCTTTTTTGTGCGTGCTTGCTCAGCTAAGCCACTCCCCCGCTCTACTGTCAGTGTTGTGCCATTTCTCTATTGAAGTACACTTTTGTATGGGCTAGTATGATTACTGAAATGTTATCTTCAAAGCTACTCTAAATTGAATAATATATGACCATTTAATCCATTTACTGCATTTTTTTAAGTCTTCAGTATAAATTGATAAACCCACTGGGAAGCTGGAAATGACTCTCTTTAAAGAAGAAAGCAATCAATGCAACCAATGAATTAAAAATTGAGTGGCTGAGCTGGTGTGCAGGGAAATGGTTTGATTTCACAGCTCCTGAAGATCTGAGAGGGAGAGAGAGAGAGAGAGAGAGAGAGAGAGAGAGAGAGAGAGAGAGAGAGAGAGATCATATCATTTCATAAGAGAGACATTGGTCAACAAATAATATTTTTATATAGATTCTGTGTTAGCATTTGAAGTTAACAATACTTTTAATTTTAATTTTAGCAGAGTGTGGTGTTTCAACCCTTTGATCCCAGCTCTATGGAGGCAAAGGCAGGTGGATCTCGGAGTTCAAGGCTAGCCTGGTCTACAAAGTAAGTTCTAAGACAGCAGGAGCTACACAAAGAAACTCTATATCAGGAAAAAAAAAAAGGAATACTTTTAATTTCACCCTAGAATAGAAACAGCCTTCTCAATTATCAAATCAAGGAAATGTATTGAGTTAGTTTCTATGCATATCTAAAATTATATAGGAAGTAGTTTCAAATAAAAAGGCATGGAAATACAAATTAATGTATATTTTCCTTTTATACAACAGCACTCTACAGATGGTCCCCTGGCCAACATTATTTTCTCTCTCATTTTCATAATATGGGCTGGAAAATGTCTCAACCAAATTAAGCTAATGGAGGTCAGTGTATGTGGCATTCATCTGAAGAGCAAGGGAAAGATAGAGGAAAGGCAGGTAATGATTTGTGACAGGGGCCCCTAAATTTGATTTGAACAATTCAATTATGTGTTTTAAAGTCCCCCAAAGAAATGTGCCAAACAGCCCCTCCATTCTCTATGCACCAGATGGGACACAAAAACTGCTTGCAGTAATAACTGTGCATCCCTTTCATGCATCTACAGCATGCAGCAGGCATGGCAAGACTGAGACCAAAACCAACCCCCACAATTACATTCATTCCCGATTTTCTATATTTTCTGTAACCTCAGTTTTCTCTTGGATGAAGACCACAAGCTTCAATCTTTATGATTCAGATTCCCAAAACAGGGACCATGCATTGTCACATATGCACAGGTCAACCCCAGCCTTTGGTGGGCAGGCTTTCCTATAGGTCAGTGAGCTGATGATGAATGGCTGTGAAAGCTTTGTGATTGCTCAGGCTCCTTTGTAGGGCTGGACAATGGAAGGGGACATAAGTCTGGCTCAGGAGAGCAACGGCTAAAACTGCTGGGCAAGATGGAGGGCTCCTGCCCACAGGACCACTTGTTGACATTGAAAGAATTTCACAACAAGTGAGCAGAAACAGAAACAATTCTGTTCGGCAGAGCTATTAGTTGCAACGTGTGGCACTGGAGCGGTCACTCCTCATGTGTTTGCTCACTAATGAGCTCTGAATGCCCATTAAACTGGGCCGCTATAGGCCCAGAGCCACCAGACAATGGCACGCATGAGTACCTTCCTTTGTCGCTATTGGCTGGCTGAAGGAAGAAAGAACTGGTATCACTCAAAACTAAGCAGAGTTGACAGTACAGTTAGATGATCATTAATTAGTGTTTGTGGGCAGATGAAGACTCATAGCCATTTCTGATGACAAGATAGACTAGCGTGACTTATTTTGAAGCATAATTCAGGCCAGCTCTGCCCTATTTCTGGGGCCATGTGGAATCATAGCCTAAAGATTTTAGACAGGGTCAAATAATTCATACGTAATATGATGGGAAGGACAGAATCTTTTTAGGAGGTCTCAGGAGGACCCAGTGAAAAGAAAATAAGTTACACATGAAATAAGTATTGGGGGGGGGGGTGATGAGTAGGTCAAACATTTGTGCTGAAAATCCAGGATTGCCCTGTTTGTTAAATAAGCTTGAATACCATGTTGGAGCAGGAGTCTCTATTTCTACACAGAAAACGTGACAATGATCTCAGTGCCAGCTTTGTAGCTATATTGGTTACTTGTCCTATTGGGTGACAAAGTTCTTAACAAAAACAAATTAAGAAAGACAATTTACTTTTCTTCAGAGTTACAGGGAACAACCCATCATGGTGACGATGCTACTGTGACAGGCGTTTAAGACAGCTGGCCATGTCATGTCTATAGCCAAGAAGCAGAGAGCAAAGCATGTTTAAGGTCATCTAACTTTCTCCGTTTCATTTAGTTCAGGGTCTCAGTCCAAAGACTAGCACCATGTAATAATCTCCACCTCAACTAAGTTAAATGAGATAACACTTCACAGATGTACACAGAGGCTTATCTCTTCAGTGACTCTAGATTTTTGTCAAATTGATAATCAATTGACATCACAGTAGGGTTATCAGGAAGATCTAAGGGAAGGCCTTGAAATTTATAGTAAAGGACACAGCTGTATTTATCCTTTTCCAAAGGCACATCTTGTGATTGAAATAATATCTACATTGGGTAGGGCAGACCACTACTCCACAGAAAAATAAATGTGAAAATTATCTAGTGAAAGAGCATATTTAAATAATTTCTCCAAACATTTCATTCTACAAAGAATGATTACAGCTTCATAAAAACCTCAGATGAACTCAGTAAGAAAATATTTTTCTTATTCTCTTATTTTTATTCTGTGAAACTTTCATACATGTATACTATGTTTTGATCATATTCACACTATTCTATTACCTTGCTTCACTTCTCTCTAGAACCACTAAACAAAAATCTCCCTCACAATTTTATGTTCTTTATTTATTTAAAAAATTAATAACTATGATACCAATTAGTGATATCAATATGCATAAGGGTGTGGGACTATGCACTAGGAAAGGGGAGCCTACCAGCAGCCATATCCCCAAATGACATGTCATTTTTTCTTCCCAACATTCATTAGCTACCACAGTTCCTCAGCTTGGAGTGTGGGGGTGGTCTGAGAAACCAATCCCAACCCTGGTGGAATTTTGACTGCTTTGATCCTATGTAGGTAATCACAACTATTATAAATTCATGTGTGTGCTATAGTCCTATTATGTCCAGAAGACAGGGCTCCACATTCTCCTCCATCTATTGAATTTTACATTCTTTCTGCCTATTCTTTCACAATTTTCCTTGAGTTTAGTGTGAGTGGAAGTTGATATAGATGATCTTTCTACATTTTAACATTTAAAGTCATATGTTGTCAGCCTTTTCACCAATTCACCATAGGACTATGACCTCCCCAGTCATGGGATTTAGAGCTCATTTACAGTACTGGATATGAAACGATCTTCCAAGCACCAGGCTTCAAATCTAATCAGAAAGTGAGTGGTCACTCCCATAGACTTCATACTACCAATTGGACCAATGGCCATATCTTTCCCGGCAAGTTGGTATTAAAGCATACAGGTTCAGTGCTGGGTAAGATTATTGATTACATGGTATTTTTATCCCTCAGCAGCCTGCACAGCACCTTCCTCTTGGCACTATAAAAACCATAGGGAGAGCCTCCTTGTCAGTTAAACTGATTTTTCTATTTTGTAATTGATGCTTTATAATAAATAATGTGTGGTACATTGATTTACTACAACCAATGTGTGAGTTGTCTTCATATTAAGTTGTAATTATGATCAACCACCAGGAATGATAGCAATAACATTGTGCTGACTGAGACCTCTGGGGCCTCGCTGACCAATGAATATCTCATAAGGGAGCGTCCCATGTCTGGAACTGAAAATTTCATTTAATAGTTCATGTGTTCTAGGAGTAGTCTTGTTCAACCACGCAGGTAACCTCTGTTCAAACTTGCTTTTTTAAATTATAATTTTAATTGCCCTACAAAGTAATGGGTTTCTAAAAGCTTCTACAGTTATGCTTAGTTTTGGTTAACCTATGTATGACCTACTCTCTCCCCTTCCATCTCCCTGACTCCCTCCCAGAGGAGACTAGAAGAGTGTTAATTAAAATAAAGAATGCATATACAAGTTATCTGGAACATAAACTCTTACAATACAGGTAAAGTGTACAGCTGGTGGGGGACAGAATATGTAGGATTTGAAAGAAGTGGAGGTAGGAAATGACTAAAGGATAAAACTCTTGTGTTTGTTTGGACATCTTCTGAGGATGGATCACTTATTTGAATTCTCAAAACACCTAAACCAAGAGTCTATGCTTGCAGATGCAAGTGTATGTTGAGTAAGGCTTCCCAGCAGCCTTGGGTTTGCAAGGTTATTTTGAGAGTGAGGAAGGTGAGCTGGGAAGTTATTTTTTAATGCACCTAATTTAAAACAAACTACTAAATAATTGAGTAAAGTGTTTTCTTAACTCTACACAAGTGGTAGTTCAATACACTATTTAATTTTTTTTTAACATTTGAAATATCCCTTAATTGAACTAAGTTTGGAAAAGGTCACCAATATTTCTGACTAATGCACATAAAAGGAAAAGAATCTGAAATCTCCTGAATCATGATACAGCCATTAGATATTGCTTCATTATCTATTTAAAATACATTTGGCTTTAGGAAATGAACGATTTGTATTTTAAACCTGGTTTGTTCATTGGAAAGAGAGATTGGCAAGGATTTATTTTTAAACAGTGCTGATATTCTGGAAGCATCAGTAGCAAATATGCCAAAGAGGGGCTGACACCTGATAGCCTTACTTGGCCATTGTTACATTGTCTTCTTTCCAATAATGGCTGAAAAGGCCAGATAGCTCAGGTAATTCTTGCTTATCATCACCACTTTATTTACTTTGGCTACCAAGAAACTGTAATGACTGACTGACACTGTATGGAAAACTTTGACAACTTGGGTATGGTTCCAGTTCCAGCTTCTGCTGGTTGGAAAGCAACGTGACTCCTATCAAAGTCACCAGGCCAAATGTGCCACTGCCCCTGTTACAATGAAATCCTACTTAAGGTTTCATTAGTAATCAGTGGGATCCACAGGGTCATGCTGAGAAACAAGCCAGCAGGCATGATTTCTAGGCTACATACAAGAGATAGGTGGAAGGGTGAGCAGTGATAGGGCTAAGTCAGGGTGGTCAGGGCAAGTGTACTCCATAAATATTTGTGCATGCGTGCGTGCGTGCGTGCATGTGTGTGTGTGTGTGTGTGTGTGTGTGTGTGTGTGTGTGTGTATGTATGTATGTATGTATGTATGTATAAAATGGTTGGCAGTTAAAAGGAACTGAACTTAGTGTCTCTGTCTTCCCACCTTACCCTTTGTCGCATTCACTTTGACAGCTATTCTGGTTATTTCTTGATTAGACTTGAGTCTTGAGAACACTGGATGAAATACAGATCAAGTCATTGGCATGCCACAGATCTCACCATCTGGTACCTGAAACTCCAAATTCATATGTTCCTGATAGCCATGCACACTACTAAAACCTCTGCTAGCAACATCATCACTGGAGAAGCTATCACCTCTTCTTCCGTATCCAGCCCATCACAGCCCCAAGAAGTCTCAGATCTGCCCAGTAAGCTTGCTTCTGCTCTCTATGCTTGCTTACTTTTGATGCCTTTGTGCTTTCTAGTCTGCCCATGCTGCTGAATTACTGGATGAAATTGTAAGGAGAAAGAGGCTAATGAACCTTTGGAGTCCTCGGGCAGGGAGGTGGCAGGCTTGCAGCCATCTGGCATCCTAAGATAGCTAACACTCGGGGAATTTGGCCCAACTTACCATTTATGTTGAGAAACAGACTGGGAAAAATGTAGAGCAAGTGAAATTTGTGTAGTGTACTTTACCTTTCTCTGGCTCCTTAGCAAATTACCCTAGCATGCTAAAAGCAAAGTCATACTGACGTGCAGGAGACAGTGTTAATAATTCCAGAGCCACTGTGTCTTTAAAGAATTTTATGGAGACATCTAAGCAATATTTAGCCCCAGGGAAAACAATTTTTTTTTTAGTATGATTCTTAAAAGGTAACCAAGAAAGACATTTGGGGTTCAAGCCATTCAGATCTCTTAATTTTCATCAAATTAAACAACCCTGTCATTTTGTGTGCAAAACTGCTCCCCAAGTCTGGGGAATTGGTGGAAGCTCACATAATTTGAGTTTTCATCTCTTAAAACTGCAGTTCTCAGAATGTGGTCATATCTGTGATGCTTTCCACTACCATAACTAAGGTAGGTAAAGGACATTAAATTGCTCAATATATTACAATGAATAGAATGAACACACCCTCAGAAATTCACTGCATCCAAATATTAGAAACATTAAGATTGAGAACCACTGATTGAATAAAAGTGAAGTTTAATATTAGACATTTAGAACATGCTAATTTTTAGATAAAATAATAATTTCTATATGCTATGGGATCTTCACAGTATGTCTGCCAGTCCCCGTTTTGTTAACAATTACTTCACTCTGGGAAGGAAATACTAATCCCAACCAAACTACTTATATACTTAATCTATTATAGATTACTCTTCAGTAAATAAGAGTATTTGTAATAATGCTATAATGTACTTTACTCAATGGTTTAAATTTTCTTAAGTTGTAGTTTTTCTCTAGTTTGTAATATCATGGTTGTTCTCTTTTCCTCTCCAATAAGAAAATAAGTTGGGTTTTTTTTTTTGTGAAATATGTCTTAACAAAGTGGAAGGCATTCAATTATAAAGGGTTTAACATTTTCAAATAAAACTCTTCTGTTTACCTTCTAAAGATAGATAATTTTTTAATTGCTGGTAGGGGCAGGAGAGAGTGGTTGCTATGCATCATGGGAAGGTGGAAGGAGCTCCTGAGAGAAGAATCCTGGGGTAGGAGGAAGAGGCTATGCTCTTAATCTGGAAGTCTTCAAAAATCTATTCCCTGGAACCCTGGTAAATTTTACCTGATCATCTATGAGCTATATCGACCTCCAATATTCTAGAACTTCATCCCAACCAACCCCATTCCACCTCCCTCAAGCAAGTGCACACAGTAGCCTGGGAACCACAGATCAAAGTTCACTACCCCTGCTCCCCAACAGAGCAAGACGCTCACCTTCTTAGACCCTTGGGTTTTTTGTTTTTTGTTTTTTGTTTTTTTTTTAAATACACTTACCCTTTTAAATGAAAACAGCAAAGAGTTTGAATATAAATTGTTTTAATTGAAAAGAATAACATATAACAAGGCTATGGCAAAGCAGATTCAATACAGAGGAAGACCAAAGGCTTGTAATTCACTTTGAGTCAGTGGTGAAATTCTCCTGCCACCCTCACCATCCCCACCCCCCAAAGCAGAGCTCTCTACCCCAGGGCATGTGTTTAGTTCATTTATCAATCAGGATTCAAGGAGATGTCTGTGTTTACTAAGGTAAGCAAGAAAGCATGCAAACCTTGTAGAGAAAGGCACCCCAAATACTGAATGAATGTGTGGATCTGGATCCTGGCATAATTGCATCTCAGTGTGCTTCAGTTTCACTGATAAAGTCCCCCAGGCACACTGTGAAGATGGTATTTCTTTCTAGTCAGTTGCCCGTTACCTTGAAAAAGGGAAAAGAAGAAAAAAAAAAAAAAAAAAAAAAAACCTCCAAAGTACTAACTCAGGCAAGAGCTCTCAGGATAACCAGAGCTGTAGAAGTACAGTTGAGCCTTGAGTCATTAGTAAGGGATGTTTTATTAAGATACACAGACATCTTAAGGATCAATTTTGCCTTCAACCTGAAATTCCAAGATGATCTTATGAGAGTATTTGCCTCCAAATACAGCTGAGCAAAGACTTTATGTAGACGTTAGGAGTTGTAAGTTACTTCATTCCTCTGGCACATGATGCTAAAAGGCCGTGTGACACCAAGTTAAATAAAATCTTTGTATCTTTGGTTTCTAGTTAGAATATATAGAAAAGTTAGGGAATTTTTCACAAATGATTCTGACCTCAAAACCCACCTGTGAAAAGAAAATATTCTCCCACCGTTGAGAATTGTTTTGAGAATTGTTTTGAGAATAAATTAAATAATAAGTCAAGGAGGTATTTGGAATATGTTAGAGAATTAATACAGTGGTTGACATATTAAGCACTTTAAAAGGCATTCATTAGTATCCAAGAACATTTCAAACATACAGGCTGCCTTTAAAAACTGACAAAGACATCTTCCAATTCTTCTCACTGTATTCAGGCTTTCCTGGTGTAAAGATGGACTTTCAGATACCATGAACATGAGGACAAGATTTTCTAGAGACTATGGACATTTTGGTATAGGACATTTGGGGAGCAACATTAAGCTGACTTCAATAATAGAAGGCTCTATTTGGGTTATAAAAGAACATCTGTGGAACAATCGATCAGCCTGTGGGCATATCATTGCCTACTGATAAGGACAGCCAAACGGGGCAAATTTTGATTGCCCAAATAGGGGTGCTGACAATGGTGTCCTTCACCTCCTGAAATGTTCCTGCATTTGCCAAGATCTCACAGAAATTCCTAGAAAAGTTTAGCTGTTCATAGGCATGGAGGTGTGCCCTTCTCTCCTCCGGTCTCCAAATCTTTAATGCCAGAAGTGCCAGCCACAGAAAAAGCAATGAGGCAACCAGTGTTTGACCTTTGACAAGGAACTGCTTCCCTCAATTCAGGTAACAGCATACGCTCTCTACAGGTACAAGCCATGCACGTAGGCTCAGCTGAGATGCCCCTCTTGTAGGACTGTCATTTATCTGTTCTGGTCTTCACTATAAGGGGAGGTATTTTGATTTGAATTCCACAGTTGAGAATAAAATTTGAGAAATCCAAAACGAGTTGATTAAGATTATACTGCTGGTATGAGTCTGACTTCAAAGCCAAGCTTGCCTAACTCTTAACCAAATATCATATTCACAATCCCATGTTGTCCCCAACTCAGTTTAGTTGTCTGAAACTTGTAAGCTCTTAAATAGTCACTGGATGGTAAGGTTGTAGATTTGAAATAACTCCGAATTTAATTTTTCTTAAACCTTCTCATAGCTTTTAAACAGTGGCTGCCATCATGGCCAAGTGACAGGCTGAGTGGCAAACTTTTTGTTTGGATTTCTTGGTTTCTTCCTCCCAACAATCCAACGTGACTGCTGTTTTTCCCTGTTTGTTCTGCCCTTTGCAGGCAAGGAAACAAACTGTAGGTTAAGAAAATGGAAAAGGTGGCCTCAAGCCTTGTTCCTCAACTTCATTTGCTTGTTTGCCATCTGTCTCGAGAGATTTATGTGGATAAATAATGCAATTTGAAAGTTATGTTGAGAATATGAACGTCAGGGAAGTGGGCAGTGCTTCTGTGAGTGCAGTCAGCTCATTCATAATTTCTAGTCTGTGGTGAGATTAAACAGGTTTGTTTGGTCTTCAGAATAGGCCTCCATGCACGACTAGCTTATATTCTGAGACAAAACAGAAGCTGCAATGACCTGAAGGGTTTTATTTAATCTTATAGGAATGTATCTATAAACACAACTATAGATTAGTATCTGTGTCTTCAGCTATGTTTTACAAAGGCAGCTCTGGGTGCATCTCTGATTCACAAATTAAAACCTTGGCCCTTCAAATCTTTACAAAGCCTTGTGATCTTGGAAAACTTTAGTCCATTGCCCAATGTATCAAATGCCTCTGGAAATGCCTCCCTGCTGTGTCGTTTCTGGACTCACAATCAGAGCACAGAGAAATGTTACATTCCTTGGTGTCCTTAAATTCTAATATGGGGTATACATTTATAATGTTTAAAGACTATTTTCTTAGGCCCAGAGCTTTGAAGAAATTCATGCCTAGACACAAATGTTTCACTAACCCTATTATTACAGTGAGTGTATGTGGGCCTCCTTCTTCTGTTGACTGTGAAAATCTAGAAGATCAACATGGTGTCTCATCTCTCTCTTCTTATATCCAGAGTCAGACACATAGGAGGTGCTTAGTAAATATTCTGAAGGATGGATGGAATGTGAACAGAAGTAGTCCTCGAAATTTCTCCACAGCTCCCATGACACACTTAATAGCCAGGGAAGCATCAGCAATCAGCGCTGGTCCCAAGTCAAATATGTGTTCTTTGTGTATTTCATAACTTCCTTTTCCCTGGACACATTATCACTCTGCAAACATATTGAACTAAGAAAATGCTAGCTTCTAACATTCATGAGCTGTACTTTAGATTTCTTAACATAAGAAAGCCACTTAATTTTTATGATTTAAGCATATGCATTCCTGATGTTTTGATTCCAGGACCACCTATAATCCCAGGACTACCTATAAAATGCATGGTTACATTCCCCAATTTGCCCTCAAAGTCCCAAATTTTATCTGCTATTCTAGTGTAGTTTTTTTTTAACTGATTTATTGTTATTATTTTTGAGGCAGGGTTTCTCTGTGTAGCCCTGGATGTTTTGGAGCTCACTCTGTAGATCAGGCTGGCTTCAAACTAAATATTTGTCTGCCTCTGCCTTTCAAATGCAATGATTAAGGTGTGTACACCACACATGGCTCTAGAGTAATTTTTAATAAGTGTCCTCCTATTATGAAAAGTGTTCTGTCTCATCAGATTTTGTTGACATATCTAACTTGCCTGATCCTTCATCTCTTCCCAGCTGTTAAAGGAGCAGTACAGAGAAATAGTTAAGAAGATGAACTTTGGGGTCCTATGTCTACTGTAGCTATTGATCCTATGCCTGTCACTAACCAGCTATGTATTCTGGGACAAATTACTCATTTTTATTAGTTGTAACTGCTGATATTCAAATAGGGTTGATAAATGTATGTCTCACTGGTCAAGATGATCACCGAGACATATACGAAGAGAGGGAGCCATAGTTCCTCATGAACATGTTGTAAGTTGTACACAAAGTTTTCCCATCCACTTTTGATCTTCTCTGAAGCAGTACATGCTGGCAAGTGTAGGTGGCTGAACCTCTTTCAGAGTAGATACCAGGAGACAGGACACTGACTGTATGGTGACAACCAGTCTTTAAGTCATAATGAACTGTGTGCTATGCAATGCAGAAACTTTAGCGAACAGAATCATGTCCAAAGTCCATCTTTGTAGCAGACGGCTATGTATTCTTTCAGATACGAAGTTATATGTGACCTCTATTTTTATATTCTGTTTAATTTATGCCTAGTTTAGTATCTAGAGTAGTGAAGACATGAATAAATACTATTGGACAGGACACGTGAATTTCTAGAAGGAATAACACAATTGTGTGTGTATGTGTGTGTATATATGTGTGTGTATATATGTGTGTGTATGTGTGTGAGTATATGCGTGTGTGTATATGTGTGTGTATGTGTGTATATGTGTGTATGTGTGTATATGTGTGTGTGTTCATGTGTGTGTATATGGTATGTGTATATGTATGGTGTGTGTGTGTTTGTATATGTATGTGTGTGTATGGTGTAAGTGTATAGTGTATGTGAGTGTATATGTATGTGTATATGGTGTGTATGTGTGTGTGTGTGTGTGTGTGTGTGTGTGTGTGTGTGTACACTCACATGAAGTTACCATTATTGACCTTTCATCCCAAGCCAGCACCACTGTTCATGATATGAAGAGACAGACAATTGATTTTGACACTTTAATCCAAACTTGTCCTTTGGCCCTGTTGTTGATAGATGGCCTATGATGTGATGGTACAGGCCTGGACTTTTTTTCTCTATTTCTGAGAAAATCTGGTTGTGCCACTGACTTGTCAACTGAGGGTCCTAGTAGCATCAAAAGTCTGTGATAAAGGGATTGCAGAGAAGTGGAAAAGCCACAGTCAGTTTACACAACTATTTCTCTGCCCCCACATAATATCCGCACATGTGATACAAATCTAACCAGGACAAGATCCTTGATGGAAAGATGAGTCCCAGAAACAGGCAAGTCTCTCCTGGAACAGTGGGATAAGGCAGTAATTGAGGCAACACTGTACAACAGTAGCACTGGAGAGGGTCACTCATTCTTGTGGAAGGTCTCAGGGAGGCGGGAACACTTGAATGGGGTTAGAGAAGTGGGTTTGAAGAATGAATGAGCAGAAAGCTCATATGCATATGTGAGCATTCTCCATTTTTAGCGGGATGTGATGGACAATGTTGACAACAGAGAAAAGAGTCTTTGGAAATGCATATGTTTAAATCCTCACTACTAGAAGGTAAGGGATGCCCATACCTTAATATAACACTTCCCTCACTTTTCTAATCAATAGTTTGGGGATAACAAAAATACAATATCATTTGTTAGTTAAAAAAATTAAATAAGACAAATATCAGCTATTTCTTATTCTTACTATAATGATAATTATTACTATAAAATTTATTATCACTATGAGAATAATTATAATCACTGCTCTATCATATTATTAATATTGCAGTACCAATCATTATATTATACATTATATTATTATAATAGCTAATAAATTGGTTGTTTAGAAGAAGCCTAGGCTTAAAGATAGTCAGATGCTCACAGATTGAGAGAGGGAATGAGCGATGCTTTCTCAGAATAAATGTTTTACATCAAAACCTCAGCCAACATTTATGCTTAGGAAGTTAGTAGCACATTGAATAATTGTACTTGGGTCAAAGTCAAAATTTCTAGAACACTCAATCAGGCCTAAGTTTTAAGTCAGTAAAAATGCCTGCAGTCTAGTCTTATTTACACTCTGCTCTAAAATTATTTTCAAGATGCCCTGTTTCTATGAGAGTATGTTTAAAATCAGGATAAAAGTCAGTCACAATGCTGAAAATGAACTGTGCATCTTTCATATTTAGACAGAGATCAGAACTAATTAATCTTCAAAGAAGTGAAAATAATCTCTTCCTGAATTTAATTATGCAAATAAAGGATGAAGTCTCACTTGAAAGTGGCTAGAAATGATTCTTTGCCAAAGAAGGAAGACAAATTATTTAGGGGAGGCATGAGGAGTAGACTTGGCCTAAGGATGTATTCTGAATGGCCTCCCTTGTGGCTTTATAATAAAGCATGTCTTAGATGAGGCACCGTACCAGAGGAGGCCGAATCTCTGCAGCTTCCCTGAGATCCAGGCATGCTGTAACACAACACATTGGTACATCCTTGGTCAGATGCATCTTTGCTCCATACCCAAAGGTGAACAGCTAGGACTCAGACAACATGTAAGGGGAAAAAGATCTCCATCATCCAGCAGACTCACACTGGCCATTGTGCCATTGACTCTCCCACACTACAGAGCCTGGTCCTCAGTCAGTTTCCTGTCAGGTATTTCACATGGATGGAGTGTGACCCAAGTGAACCTTGTCAGGATTCACTGCTCCCAAGGGGAGAAATCTGAAACAACTATATGAAAGACCGGCTCTTCAAATTTTGTGGGGTTTTTTTTTTGGGGGGGGGGATAATTTTTGGTTTGCAAATGACTTTTTTTCAGAACATTTGATAGGAATATCAAACGGTTGATACTGAGCCAATAAATATAAGTGAATCTCCCCAATGGGAAACTGAACCACTGGTCTCTCCTGTGACAGTCAGGGATACTAACCTATACTAAGGAGGAAGCTATTCAGGGCTCCATGTGTATCTTATTCTTTTATTAGTGGGGAGGTGAGACAGGTTGCAAAAGCAACCACTTTTGACACCCACAAGATTTTTGTTCCACTTTGTACCCAAGTGGATCACAAAACTTAGGATAACGTTTTACTCAAGACATTTTAGCCACTGATTCTGTCGGGAAATGCAGTGAGACCATAAACCCTCAAAACCCACCCCAGGTGACCCAAGAGTTGTCTTTCCTCCAGAAAATCTCACCTCCTATGTTTTTAGACCTTATCCAGACAGCACCACCAACGGGGGACCTAGTGTTCAAATACACACTTGTGGAGGACAGTTCTGTTTCAAACTACTATGCAGTGCCTGCCCCACAAGACCCATTCTAAATTTTGTGTAGCAGCTACTCAGCATGCCATCTTGAACCAGAACCATGCTTTCAGAAACCCAAGTTGTCCTCTACAAAACCAGGCCTAATCCTTTCAGGGTAATGATAAAGATCAACTGTGATAATGCAGGCGGGGGGTGGGGTATGGAGAGGGGAGGCAAGAGGCTGAGGGATGGTGGTAGTACAATAGATGGAGAAATGATCAGCCTTGTCACCATTACTCATATTATTCATTTAAAAAAAAAAACCTTTTTAAAAGCTTTTATTCTTCTTTCATACATTACACCCTGACAGCAGTTCCCCTCCCCCCACGCCCAGTCCCTTCCCACACCTCCTCTCTTCCTCAGATCCACTCTTCCTCTGTTTCCTTCTAGAAAAAATAAAAAATAAAGAGAGCAGCCCTCCCGGGAATATCCACCAAAGATGGCCTAGAGAGATACAAACTTTCATCTAAGGCTGGATAATGCAATCCTTTGGGACGGGTCCCAAGCACAGGCGAAAGAGTCAGAGGCTCCCTCCCTCCACTGTTGGGAGTCCCACAAGAACAAGAAGCTACACAGCCTTAAATCACATGCAGGAGACCGAGCTCAGACCCATACAAAGTCCATGTTGTTGCTTCAGTCTCTGAGCCCCTATGAGGCTTTACTCTGAGGTAATGTCTGTCAAGGTGCGTTTCTTGGATGCAGCAGAAAGAGGGGTCCTGTTTTTGAATTTATTTTTGTTAGCCTGTTTCTTTATATGGGAAATCTGTTCATTGATACTGAAAGATGTCAATGACTAATTACTGCTAATTCCTGTCATTCTGGTGGTGGCTGTGGTGTGCTGTTTGCCTTCATTTTGTTTTGCTAGGGTGAGGTTAGTTTCTTTGTTTTTATGGATGCAGTTAACAGTCTTGAGTTGAATTTTCCTTCTAGTATCTTCTGTAAGCCTGAATTTGTGGGTACATATTGTTTAAATTTTAACTTATCACAGAATATCTTGTTTTCTCTGTCTATGGTGACTGAAAAATTTGCTGGGTATAGTAGTCTATACGGTGAGCATCGGTGGTTTCTTAGAGTCTGCAGATAATCTGTCCAGGCCCTTCTACTTTAGAGTTTCCATTCAGAAGGCAGGTGTAATTCTAACAGATACATTACTTGGCCTTTGTCCCTTGAAGCTTTTAATATTTTTCTTCATGTTTAGTGTTTTGATCACTATGTGGCAAGGGGACTTGGCTTTCTGGTCCAATCTGTGTGTTGTTCTTGATGCTTCTTGTAACTTTAAAATAGACATGTCTTTCTTTAGGTCAGACAGTTTTCTTCTATGACGTTTGTCAACAATATTTCCTGGGCCTTTTAGCTGGGATTATCTTCTGTTCCTATTGTCCTTAGGTCTGATCTTTTTGTTCCAGATTTCCTGGATGTTTTGTATCAGGAGTTCATAGATTTAACCTTTTCTTTGACTCATGGAGTTATTTCCTCTGTCACGATTTCTACCCAAGATTCTCTTTATCTCTTGTATTCTGCTGGTGATGCTTGTGTTTGTAGCTCCTGTTCACTAACTTAGTCTGTGTTTTCTTTAATGATTCTATGTCCATTTTTCAGGTCTTCAAGTGGTTTTATTCATTTCTTTGACCTGCTAGGTTTTTGTTTCTTGACTTTCTTTATGGGATTTGGTCATTTTTTCCAGTTTCTTGCTTGTCTTCTCCTCAATTTCTTTAAGGGGTTTACTTACTTCCTCTCTAAGTACCTCTATCATCTGTTACATTATGGTTTTTTGGCCTTGGGTGCCAGAGGTCTAGACTCTAGACCTGCCGCCCCAGACTTTTTAGCCACCCATAGCTGCTTTGGCCTCTAAAGTGACTTAGACACTTATATTAAGTTTATGTTGTTTGGGCTATGGCTCAGGCATATTGTTAGCTAGTTTTTTTTTTTTTTTTTTAACTTAACTTATTTTTATTTATTTGTCTGCTACGGGACCCATGGCCCACTTGTGTTTTTTATATGTTTTTTCTTGGGCAGCTGGGTCGATCTGTCTCTGACTCTGCCCTTTTTTTCTTATCTATTCTGTTTTTTCTATGTTTTACCTACTTTTTCTATGGTGCCTGTCATGGGCCAAAACAGCTCCTTTATTTAAAGACTGATAGACATTCCCACATCACCTCTCTCTTCTTGTTTAATCAAAAAGGAAGGTTTTAATTTTAACATAATAAAATTATATGTAACAAAATAGCTATCAAATAATAATTATAGTTATAATATTTACTATTTGTATTTAGCAAAATTAAGGAAAATATTTTATCATTTATTTTATTTTCATGAATTTAAAGTTTTATATCTAATATATTTTAAAATAGCTAAGAAAATTATATTTATAACTATCTAATTTTTAACTATATTAAAGAAGATAGAAGGATATAATATTAATTTAAGTAAATTGAAAGTGTAAGTAACTTTTAAAATCTAGAAATGACAGAGATGACACTTATTTACCTGGACAGTCATTTAAAGTTTTTTTTTATAAAGTTGGGGCATTTATCTTTAGCCTATAGGTTTAGAGGTTTTTGTTTTGGTGAAGCAAGAAATTTCCTCTGTCCATTTTGGCATAGTTTATCAGTCATTTGTGTGTATGTGTGTGTTTTGAAGAATATTTGACAGTTTTTGTTTTTTGAAAATCAAGGACTTGAATGACTATTTTGGCTTGTTTTTTTAAAGTTTAGAGGTCACTTTTTAATGGAACTTGTATGTTTAGTTTAAATAGCATATTGTTAAGTAGTCAATATAAGAATAGGTTTTTGTCTAGTGGCTAACAGTTGTAACAAAGAAAGTAAACTTTATATGGAGTTTTTTTGATGTCTATTGCTTTTTTGAAGTAGATTGGTACTGCCAGGATCATATCTGTCTTGCTGTTTAGAAAAGTTTAAGTTATTAAAATATTTTAAATGTCATATTTTGTAGGTTTTAGAAGTGCTTGAAGATTATTTATTTAATTGAAATATATTTTTGTATATTTAAAAAAATTTAACATGTATTTTTAATTATATATTATAATTTAAAATTAGTTATATAAACATCATATCTTAAACAGGAGTAGAAAAATACATATAGCATAATAAAAATTGACCTTAAATTTGTATTAATAAATTAAAGTTTATATCACTGTAAAATATTTTGAGATTAATAGTTGATTTTTAGATTAAAGTAAATTTAATAATTTAATTTTTAAAAATTATTTATATATTATATATATTAGAAAGAAATTAACTATGACTATTAAATTAACTATTCTGATTCCCCACCTACTTTTTCTATGGTGCCTGTCATGGGCCAAAACAGCTTCTTTATTTAAAGACTGATATTCACAGCATACAAAAAGACATTCCCACATCAATCATCTTTACAGAGTTAGTTTTAAGGTAGAGTTCCTTTGCTTCAGCTGGGTTCAAATATCGAAGGGTTGCCATAGCAAGACAGCTGGGCTCTGGTGGTTACAGACTGTCTTTTCTGTTGCTGACTATGTTCTTAAACTGGCATCTAAACATCTGAGTTAGCAATAATTAAAGGTCTAGGTGTCGATTTATAAATTTGTCTTTGTTGGGTGGGTGCTTTTTCCCTTAGTTTCTGTCTCCCCTCTGATCTTCTGGCCTGAGTGGCCTGCAGGTCTGGTGGCTGGCATTTCCTTTAGTTCCAGCAGAAGTTCTGATGGCCTGTGTGACCCTGGAGGTCTGACAGCCTCTGTGATCTCTTTGTGCCAGAATGGCCTCTGCTACCTCTGGAAACGCAGGGGGCTTCTGTAAGAGTTATGGGCTAGGATACAGTAAAGGGTATGCAGAAGGCTTTTGGAAGAAGACTGGGAAGACTCTGAGGAAGTGTTGGCAGTGTGTGGGGAGAGTTAACCTGGCATACTTAGTGCCTGTGTAGCCTCTAGTAAAGCAAGGGCTTCAGCAAAAGTCATGGACTGGGATATGATGATGGGGAGATTGGCTACTCTTATTATGCTGGTGATTCCCCAAAGTCTACTCAGGTAATTTGTTTTTCATTACCGTAATCCACTATTGGATTATAATGTCTATCTTAAAACTGTATCTACGGATGAATCATTAGAGGGTAGATTATGTGTTCACATACTCTTAAAAAAAATATGATGATCTTTTTAGAAAGGCCATGCTGATAGGTGGTTTACTGCATGTGTGGTGTGATGAGGTGAATTGTCAGCCAGCCCTGCCGTCTGTATTAGCTTTGGGGATAAGTTGGTTGCCATCCCAAATATTAGCTGTCAATATTCTCAATAATCTGTCTTCACTATCTTCACTTCCTAGGTATGTGCTATTGACCTAGAAGTTATGCTAGAAGATCGGCATAGCTGTGGACAGAGTGGAGGAAACAGGGAAAGTCTGAAACAAGGCCCACAGACGTACTGATGACTTGTGCAGAGGACCATGAGCATCTGTGGAAGAAGCGCTATTGACTCTCCATCTTTGTACGAGATTTTGGTGTTTCATGCTATGAGCGACATCAGGTGTAAACTCCATAACCCGCCCAGAGCTGAGACAGATGAAATTAAAGAAAGGAAAGTTAGAGAAACCCAAATGGATGGAGTGGATTTTCTGAGACTTACTCCTATAATTATTTTACGTGCTTCTTACCAATCCATAAATCAATCAATCAAAATATTTGACTAGAACTTTTTCTAAACTGTTCCATATCTATTGCACAAATTCTAGTTGGTGTTTAATGAAAACTCAGAGCTAGATATTGGGGAAACCTGGATTTAGAGAGAGGAGACAGATCATAGTCAATTCTTACCCAGCCAACTTCTCAGGCTGAACAGGGTAAATGCCATCTTCAAGGGTCCCCCACCTGGCTGGTTGCTTCTTGATAATACCTTAGTGTCTGCCTTCAGCTGCGTTAAATATCTCCTCGGCCCGGTTTCTTCACTTCTGGGTTTATCTGCATCATAATTCTAGAGTTAGGATTAAAGGTGTGAGCTACTACTGGTTGGTAGTTTGGCCTTGAACTCACAGAAACACAGAAAGATCCAGTCTCTTTGAGTTATAAGATTAAAGGCATAGGTCATCACTCGGTCTTTCCCATGCTGAGATTAAAGGTGTAAATTACCACTCTCTGACCCTCCTGGTTTGACCGTGGGTGATTCTGTTCTCTTATATTCCAGGCCTATTTTTTTTAATATAAAATATATCACCACACATATCTGCCTTCAGAAAACCTCACTTGGAGTTTAAGGCATTATGTCAATATTAATCCCCTTGCTCTTCTTACTCCACTTTCCCCCACATACCCACATTCGTTCTCACATTGTTCTTTTCTCAAATCTTCCCGGACATTAGAGAACATTTAATCTCAATCTTTACTGTCTTCTGTACTTCAGAAATCCCACTGGTGCTTGCCTTTTAATGTTCTAGCCCAGCTTCTGACAGACACTCTTAGCTTCTTCACCTGTATGTTGGGGGCAGCCTCTTCCAACTGCTTCTCCTCAGTTTTCATCTTTCATATCTGTGTGGACTTTTTATTATCCAGTCCCAGGTCCTGTCCCACCTGATACCCCTCCTTAGGCCCTGTAAAGGCTGGGAATTCTGGCCACATAAATATTTGGTGTAAGGGGCTGCTTGTGGAAGGTCACGGTAGCATTACCTACTCCACTCAGACACAGACAACATGGTTGCACTTTTATTAGTATCTGAATCAAATCCTTTCACCCCACTGGGTAGAGAGGAGTCTCAGTATGTGAGAACCTACTACAAGGTCCTGTGAGAGACTAAAACCAGGTCCAGGACTGTACAGAGGACAGCGTATTAGCGGCAGATTTACTCAAATAAACATACTTTGGTGGTAGCAAGGCCATTAGCATCTGCAATCCATGGAATGGGTTTACATACTGGTTAAAAGAAAAGTGAGTTTCACCCATGCTGGAATATCCCTACTTTATATTAAATTAATATCAAGGGCATCAGAGATAGTTCAGGCACTGATGATAGCAGGCCTGACTTGACGTACATTTTGGAAAGCTGAGAGGCAGTGAAGCAAAGTAACGTTCCCCAGTGTCACAAAGTTAAAGGTCAGCAGGGTTTCTAAGCAAGGTTTGTTGCTCGTCAGGGTCTGATTTTTAAATCCATGCTCCATGGCGGCAATGACGCCTTTAGTCTCCATGGCAATGAACGAAACTTAAAGCACAGTCCCCAAAGACGTCATGGAATCACCTAAATCAATTCTTACAATACCTAAGAGGGGAGCTCTGAGGCTGAGAGTGAAGATCAGGCTCTGGATCCAGACTGGTGCTTCCGAGGAGCCAACTCCATGGCAGAGTTTAGTACTGGGGTCATGGGTATGAAAGATCAACACTTGTGGGGGAAAGAGAAAGGCAACATGGCCGAGTCACAAGGTAAGTTCAGCGCGGAATTAACTTCAGCGTCCACCAAGGCTGAGAGCTGAAGCAGTGTGCTGAGCTGTTCATTTAGTCTGTCACTAAGGGTCCGTGTGGTGAAATCCTTGTCCCTAGAGTAGCATGACAAACAAGATGATGGAATCTTTATAGAGCCTAACTGGATGCTCTTGGACTACCAGGGATGTGGGCTTTGAATGGGATTAAAGTAGTTCTCGGGTTGCTGAACGCACGACTGGCCCTACATCTCTTGGTTTCAGCTTTCTCTAGGTAACTACTTTGTCCTAGATGTGACTCCATAGCCCATCTACGTCATCAACACGGAGCTGATGAAGGCACCCCAGCACAAATTTCCAAAACTATGAACTAAATAAACCTCTTATTAGGAAGTTGTTTTGGCTCAGGAACTTCACTGTTTTCTTATTTTGCTTGCTTTTCAAATGAGTATTGCTTAGTTGCCCAAGCTGGCCTTGAATTCATGATCCTGCTATCTCAGTGTCCTGAGTAGTTGGGATTATAAACGAGTGGTAGCAAACCTGGTAGTAACAAAATATGATTAAGAGAGGGCAGAATGGTCATGAATGGGTCTGAGAGGACTGACCCTGTCACAGTAATGGGACACTGAATGTGGAATGCCATACTAGTCTGACCTTTGTTATCAGCTATGTTCAGTCTGTGTAGGACTGCAGCTCAGAAAAACCTCAGTGGCCCATCATATGGTCCTCCAAGCTACCAACTATTTAATAATTCAGCCAGGATAGGAGCTGACTCCTCAGGCTAACTTCCTGTCTTGCCACTTTCAATCTATTAGCTATTATTTCAGGTTAAAAATAAATTCAAGAGCTAGAGATGCAGATCAGTTAGTAAAGTGGTGGCCTAGCATGCAAGAAACCCTGGGTCTTGTCTCCAGTAAGGCACGAACCAGTGTGATGGCCCACACCTCTACTGGAGGTAGCATTGGGAGGGTGAATAGTTTGAAATCATCTCCAGCTACATATTAAGCTTGAGGCCATCAGATTTTGACTCTGTCAGAACAATAGCAAAGTCCATTCACAAGTATGAGTTGTTCAGAGGTCCACACTGGACCTCTCTAGATAGGTTGTAGTTGCTTGATTTTGAAGGCAAGTGAGAACCCAGAACTGCGCTCTTGCAGTCTGGATACTGCAAATACGCATGGCTCCCAACGAAGATGCTGACGCATGAGTTAGCGGGGCCAGTTGTCTTAGGACATGTCAAAGTGAAGTTGGCAAACATCAAAGCTATGAGCTCCATAACAACCAGAGAAATAAAATTTTCACAATTTGAGAATTTATATTCTAGCCAGAAGAACTGAGAGGATAGCACTTAAAAATACATAAAACTCTGACTCATGACTGTGACCAGTCTTAGCTCTTAACTTGTAGTTATAAATTTACCTTATACTTAGAATCTATTTCACCTTAAAATTTCTTGCTTTTTTCCCAATGAACGTTATGATCTGAGAAGGATCCTCTTCTGACTGACTACAAATGGTTTACCTTGTTGGATTTTCCTCTTAATTGTTTTACTCAGTCATCCATATCCTTTGATTTTCTAAGAGCCTCTGAATCATCTGAGTCATCTATATTCACTCTACATTGTATGGGTTTTTTTTTTTTTTCAGTAGAAACTCATATAAAGATTTCACTCAACTTTTCTTAGAGAATTAGACAGTTGTGTTGGCTAGGATAAGAGTGTTGGTTAAGGTAGGATCTTGCTGGTCACTAATGTTAAATGACATTTTGTAGCTCTCTATCCTTGTTGGGTAGGGGAATGGTAACCCTGATGGTGTGAGGTATGATAGTGGCAGAGCGTAATTCATTGTTGCTAGAGGCAGTGTGCATGTGAAGTGTTAATATTGTTGTCATTTAATATGATGATGAGGGACAGAAGTTACTGATGGGATTGTGATGGCAGAGTGTGCTCATGCTGCTGATAAAGGAGCATTGATGTTGCTAACTGCTGCTGGTAGTGAAAACGCAGTATTGTTTCTGTGGATATTAGAGGTAGTTGTTAGGTGACATTTTAGTGTTGGTACATGTGGTTATGGGGGTAATGCTACTGGTGGTACTATTGGTAACTAATATTGTACTAGTTAAGTTTCTGGTTATTGTGATAAAGTACCTAGCTAAGGCAAATTAAGAGAGTAATACTGACTTTACCTCATGGTCTGAGTGAACCTAGTTTCCTCTAGTAGAAAAGGTATAGAGGCAGGTGGCTCCATTGCAGACGGAGCGCCCAGCTGCTACCCAGTGCTGTATGAAGTTTCTGGCCTGGACTTTTCAGCCTAGCCTCTTGGCCCAGACCCGAAGACCCATAATCCTGTAGTTCCATTGAAACACGCAGACACTTATATTGTGTGCTGACTGACCTGGGACCCAGGCATATAACTAGCTAGCTTTTGCTTTTAAACTAACCATGATTCTTATCCTGTTCAGCCATGTGGCTTGGTACCTTTTCTCAGAGCAGCATAGTTGTCCTCTGCATCTGCTGGCTTCTCTGTGGCAGCTCTGCCTTGTTCTTCCTGTTCCCAGAGTTTTCCCAGTCTGGTAGCTCCACCCACACTTCCTGTCTGCCTGTGGCCAATCAGCATTTTTATTAAACCAATAGGCAGGAAAATTATTTACAATGTAACAACATAATCCCACTACATTTCCCCTTTTTCTTTATAAAGCAAGAAGAACCCCAAATATAATATCCTTTTTTCCACATTATCTATAACAACTTATAAAAAACACTGTAAATAGACATAAACATCCATAATCCATGAGTTTTTTGTTTTTGTTTTTTGTTTGTTTTGTTTTGGTTTTTTTTGCAAATGTGGGCATAGTCTCTAGGCTACTTCCTGCTGAATTGGGGCGCTGCTGATCCCATGGGGACCCAAAGAAAAATTTAGGATTATAGACAAGTCCTTAGTGAAATAGTGTCTAAGGCTGGGTCATCTCAGCTAGTCTTCTTGAAGTAGTTTCAGATACAGAGCTCAGAAGAAACTTCAACAGAAGTGCTCTGAAATGCTGAATCATCTGGTCCATCCATTTTCATTGGAGACTTTTCAGTGGGTCTTCCTCTATCAAGCTTTATTTTCCTTATCCAGGAATAAATCCACAACCTCTCATTTTCTGTGGAAATAAAAAGAAAACCTCTTCTCCAAAGTAGCTTATTTTTTTAATTTCAATTTTAATGTCAACTCATTTACCAAATATGTAGGTTGAATCAATGCAACAGCATTTATATCCAATGGCTTTTAGCATCTTTTACTACTTCCTTTATAGTCAGAAAACTTAAAGACAAGTCAATAACATATAGTATCCAGACACTTTTTGTAATTTTCATCTTTATGTGGCTTACTTTTTTTTTTTTTTACTCTATTTCTTTTTAAGGACTTTATCTACCCTCTTTCTTTTTTCTTTTCTCTCTCAAGCAATTTTTTAACACACTCTAAATCATTTAGACTTTTTTTTGAAACTATCTTTACTGTATATCTCTGTTGTAGTGGGTTTTCTCGGGTCCCGGACGCCAGAGGTCCCGGACCCACAGACCTGCCAGGGACCGCTTATCCACGCACCACCGCCCAGGCCCCTAGAAACGACTCAGACGCTTCTATTAACTTCATGCTGTTTGGCCTATGGCTCGGGCACATTGTTAGCTAGCTCTTACATCTTAAATCAACCCATTTCTATTAATCCGTGGGCCACGTGGCCCCGGCCCGTGGCTCACCCGTGTTCCTTACATGTTGTTCCTTGGGCGGCTGGCTCGATCTGCCCCGACTCCGCCCTGCTTCTCCTACCTAAACTCTGAACTCCTCCCACTTCTTTTATGGTGCCCGCCATGACCCAATACAGCTCCTTTATTTAAAGATTGAGATTCACAGCATAAAGAAGGGCATTCCCACATCACTTCCCCCTTTCTCTCTAATCAAAAAGGAAGGTTTCAATTTTAACATAGCAAAACTATATATAACAAAATAGTTATCAAGCAAGAATTACAGTTACAATATCTAGTCTATTTGTATTTAGCAAAATTAAAGAAAATATTTTATCATCTACTTTATCTTTATGAATATAAAGTTTCATATCTAATATACCTTTCAAATGACTAAGAAAAACTGTACATATAACTATCTAATCTTCAACTACATCAAAGACCACAGAAGGATATAATATTTACCCAAGTAAACCAGAAGTGCAAACGACTTCTAAAATCTAGAAAGGACAGAGATGACACCTATCTGCCTGGACAGTCACCCAAAGTTCCTTTATAAAGTTGGGGCATCCATCTTCAGCCTATAGGCCTTGAGTCTCTTTTCATTTCAGTGAAGCAGGAAATCTGCTCTGCCCATTCTGGCACAGTTCATCCATTGCTTCTCCTTGAGTCCTGAAGAATGTCTGACAGTTTTCTCTGTAAAGCAGGAACCTGAATGATGATCTTGGCTTGTTCTGCCAAAGTTCAGAGGTCATCTTCTTATGGAACCTGCATGTCCAGTTTAAACAGCATACTGTCAAGCAGTCAATATAAAAACAGGTTCTTCTCTAGTGGCTTACCATTACCACAAATAGAGTAGACTCCCTCCAGGAGCCCGGGACCCTGGATAAGCTTCTTTGGACCTTATCAGCTGACACCTGAATCCCACAACATATCTCTTTATTTCTTATATTTTTCTATTTCTAACCATACCTTTGCTTCACTAGGGTGGCTGACTGGCTCTACCAAGAAACTAATCTAGCTTCATAGAATTTAGCTTGTTAAGCCAAGGTATTGGTAGGACCCACAGTTACCACTCTGGGGAATTTTAGGGTCCATATAATCACCAAGTAAAGTACTGCAGTCTGCTGTTCATTAACTCCATTTAAGTGTTTGGCAATGGGGCTTCTTAAAAGATGCACAAGTGTTTTGGCTCTAAGGCTGAATCAAAAAGCTTCTCTTAAAAAATCCAAGCCTCTGCTTGCCTCCAGCAAACAGAGCTGATCCAAGAAAACACCACCACTAAGAAGCCATCTTTGACTCTGTTCCCATTTTTGTCCTTATTAACAGAAACCTTAAATCCACCATATACAGTTCCTTGCTTACATCTAGGCTCTTATGAGACTTCAGGAACCAGCCTTTCTACAGCTCAGGCTGCACTTCAAAAGCCCACCATTTTGAAATTCAAACCCACATGCCACTCCAGGGCATCTCTGAACCAAGGCTCATATGAGAAACAACTTGGCTTCGATTCTGTGCTTTAGAACCCTTTTAAATCTTTCTCCAGCTTCATGCAGGTTTATGTCACCCATGTTGGGCTGCCATTTGTTGTATGAGGTTTAGGTTCAGACCCGCAGTTGCACAGAGACACACAGACACTTACATTAATTTTATGCGAGCCAGCCTAGGGCCCAGGCATATAACTTGCTAGCTCTTGCTCTTAATCTAACCCATGACTCTTACCTTTTCAACCATGTGGCTCAGTACCTTTCCTCAGAGCAGCATTGCTGTCCTCTGCATCTGCTGGCTTCTCTGTGGCATCTCTGCCCTGTTCTTTCTGTTCCCAGAGTTTTCTCAGTTTGGTAGCCCCACCCACACTTCCTGTCTGCCTGTGGCCAATCAGCGTTTTTATTAAACCAGTAGGCAAGACAAATATTTACAATGTAACAACACAATCCCACTACAACCCAGTACGTTTTAGAGCACAGTGGGCTGGAAAACAGAAAGAAGGGGATGCTGGTGCTCACTGAGCCTTTTCCCTTTTTTGTTCTCTCTTTCTTTTATTCAGTCTGGGACCCAAAACCAGGAGACAGTATCACACACATTAAAGGTGGTTTCCGTACCCCCAGACTTAAACCTCTCTGAAAATGTCCTAACAGACGCACACCCCCCCAGAGGTGTGTCTCCTAGGTGATTCTAAAACCAAATCAAATTGATGGTTAAGATCAGCTGCCACAGTGCATTACTTTGATGCTGGTAGAGAGTGATATTGACAATAGAAAGGAGATAGAGAAAGTCGTGTTCTAACCCATCTATCAAGAAAAATCTCAACATCAGTCACACTGCTCCTAATCCATTGTACACTCTGCTTTCTCTTGTTCTCAGTATTTCCACTTCAAATAAAAGCATATTATTAAGTCGGTGGTATCTCCAACTATGTGGGTGAAATAGAAATTCCGAATCTGTATTGTAACAACGTTATTTTTGAATTTACCAGTTATTGTTCCAAATAACTTCAAGAGTTAGGGAATCAGACCAGTTGTTAAGTGTTAGTCTATCATGCAGGAAACCTGGGGTTCAGTCTCTAACAAGGTATAAACCAGGTGTGATGGCCCACACCTCTATGGGAGTTATAGGCAAGAGGATTAGAAGTCCAAAATTGTTTTTGGAAACATTTACATCAGCGGGGTTTGGCTCTGTCAAAACAGCAACAAAAGTCTATTCATAATTCAAAGTGTTCAAAATGGTGGCATTAAGTACAAAGAGAATTTGACCCATTCTGTACTATACTGGTAAGAAATGATGAACATTTCTCACAGCTTACTATGTATGCAGTTTACTTCAAAAGCAAAAATAAAAAAGAGAGAGATTTCCAGTGACCAGAAATTTATGATAGATGTTTCTGAAAAGAAAAGAAAAAAATCAGTCTTGAATATGGTCTGACTCTGAAGGCCTGAGAAAGCAGGCAGTGGAAGAGTGTTTGCTGGACAGGTTTGGCAGCTGCCTCTGAATCAGTTATGTAACTGTCTGATAATTTCTAAAGAGACAATGCAATCACATGTGTGTGTGTGAATCTAAACGTAAATAAATAGTGCTACAAAAAAATTAAAAATAAAAGCCAGGAAATAAATCTGCCCAAAGCATTCTCTAATGGTAAAACTATGAAAAACCCGTTTTCTTCCTTGTCCATTTCTGTACTTTTCAAGTTAAAACACAGACAAGCGTCTCTGGCTTCTCGTGCCATTGCCCTACAGGTCCATTTTCTGCTCTAAGTAATCACAAAAGTATGAGCAACCCAGACTCCAAGCCCAAACTCTTAGTGAATAAAATATTAAAATCAAGGGAAACGGATGGGAGAGCGGGTAGAGAAAGGAGTCCTCTTCCTGGTTGTCCCTGGGAAGATGAGGAGGGATCACCCATGTGACTCCTCTGTCCCTTCCCCCACGGTACTCTCCACAACAACACAAACATTTTATCATGGAAAGCTAAAAGCCCACCGCCTTCTGTTTTAGAGTCATGTCATTGTCTTGATACCTTGTGGCCCGGCAGAGATGAATGAAAGCCAGCCTGATCTAATCTGGTCTAAATATTCAGAACCAGAGAAGGGAGTCCTCAGCAGCAGAATGCCAACCCACATCCTCCCGGTTTAATTGCCTCCCGCTCCTGATAGATTGGCTCTTACCCCCCTTTGAATTCCTTTGTTGAGGAAGAGTTAAAATTCATGAGCCTCCCATGCCTGGGAATACTTACTTCAGTACTGCTATTTTTCGGAGCCAAGCTGGCCAACACTGCAAAGAGTCGGAGGTCTGTTGGACCATCTGTTACATCGTAGTCAACAATCTCGAAAATCTAGGGAACCAGGGATGGGGAAGCAAGGATGATGAGGCATTTAAGCAGAACAGATTGCTGCCTTGCTTACAGAGGAGAAAAAAAGAAGAGATAATGTGCTTTGATTGAAGCGGGGACAAGCTTTATTAGCATAAGGAACAAAACAAACTTTAAAAAAATGCTGACAGTCTAAAGAGGCTTGGGGACAAACCCCATGCTAAACTGGAGGTCACAGGGGTCCCAAATGTGAGGCACACACAAACAACGCACAATGTATTAGCTCCACACACATGCGACCCGTCGTGACAAATGTGAGATATGCTTGAAAAATTGCTGTGGGATTCAAAACCTGACCGCAAGCCTGCACTTGAATTTTAAATTATGGAGTACACGGGTGGGAACGGCCCTTTGCCTGAACTACCTTCAGCAGGGTGAGAGGACCCAAGATCTCCATTGATTGCAACAAAGCATGGCTGAAACTTTGTCTCTTGTGCTCTTAAATTCCGGATGTAGCTGCCTGCAAACTTTGTAATCTTAACTAGGCACAAGCCACTTTTTAGCACTGATCTTTTGCATTTAACTTACAAAGACAAGAGACACACGAAACCAGGGGAAACAAGAGGGAAGAGAAAGAAGAAATTACACCACAAGTAACATGGGTAAGAAAAAAAAATTGGAGGAGAGATCAGGAAGGAAAAAAATCTCCAAAGGGAAATATTAAAGAGTATCAAAATCCAAATAATATCAAAATAGTGAACTATGTTGGCAGAGACTAGAGGTGAGTCTGCTGTAGCAGGAACTGAACTTAAAACACAAAAGGCATGGATAGATAGATGAGAGAGAGGAGTTTAGAGGAGTTCAAATATGGAAAATGGAAAATGTTTAGTTGTAGAATACAAGGATCAGTATTTGGTATGTAAGTAAGTCTATAAACTTGCTTATAATTTTGAAAATTTCCACTGTAAAATGTTAGGAAAAGATGCGTATACATTGTGGCTTCCAAAATTACTATACAATGAATGCCAAAAACTTTAAACATTTAAAGTGTCTAGTCATGTGCCCCATTGATTGCCACCTCCCTTCCATGTGACACTGTTTCCAAATCTGCAGCTTAAAGCAGGAACGAAGGAAATGCTCAGGAAGTCTGCGAGCTGAGTTTGTCTGGCTCGGCTGCTTGTGTCCCTTTACTGACACCATTGCTTTATTGTTGCTTTTAATAAAAACTAAAATCAATGTGATAAGTAAAAGTCACACCAGAGTATAGAATTTGGCTAAAGTTGATTTCATCATTGACTTCTTGCCAATGGGCTCTTCCTGGGATAAACAATACAAATTCTTATTTTTCTCATAAATGTCAAGCTCTCTCCTAAATTCAAGACAAATATGAAAATTTGAAACCTCAGAGCTCAGAATGGTAATTTGGAGTCCTTTTGGCAAATTCCATCCCAGGCAAGGCGGTATCTCAAGGTCATTACTTTGTTTACATGCCTCCAACGATCTTAATGTCTAAACTTATATGCTCATTTTCTATGGACAGACTGGCTGTAAACTTAAGACTTTTTTGAGAGTCTGAGTGAAAGAAGAAAAGAGATTTTATTTCTAAAATCTCCATTTTGGTTAATTTTAGTTTGTGATGTTTTAACTTGTTTGTCATGGGTTTTTGGTTTGTTTGTTTTTTTAAAATAATAAAGTTTACAAAGTCAAAAAACCCAAAAAGCTTCATGTTGGTCAAGAATCTGTCAAGTGACAGTTCTGATTCCATAGTAACAGAATCCAGGAAAGAGAAGACACAGAGATGGAGATTACTTTTGAGATGAATCTGAAGCTTTCCTGTGCATTCATCTGTATATGTCTCAGAAACAGGGAGGCCTCCATTATCAGAAAATTTTATACCCACTTTAGCATCACGAGGCCCAGAGTTAACTGACACCCGAACTGTAAATACGTATACTTTATACACCAAACCCAAGGCACTGAACGGCAAAGACACACACAATTCCATTTAATATACAAAACTGCATTGTGTGAGAGCTTGACTCATCAGAACATGAATCTACAGATGAGGGAAAGGTTAGAGGCTTGGTGTGGTTAAGAAATATCTGCCTGTGGGCAACACATTTTACACTGGACCGTGAGCAGTGGAAGGGTTATTGTCTGCAAGTTTTCACCCCGGGTGGGGGGGGGGGTGAAAAGAGAAGAAAATGTGTCAAAGTATTCGAGCAACCCTGTGTCTGGACAAGCAAGTACAGAACAGTAGACACTGTGGGGCGTCCTCTTTTCCAAGTCAATGACAGCATATCCGATGCCCTGACCCATAAAAAGAGGCACGTTTGGAGAGTTCAGTGCTCATGAAATGCTTGGTTTGGGGAAGCTAGAATTGGAAAATTACTATGTAGAAAAATATGCAATTTGTAAGAGCCAAATAAGGCCGAAGGTCTGGGAGGCAGTGAGGCTGTCTGCATGTGGTTTCACTTCAGTGGCACGGCTGGCCTAAGGGCTAAGTGGGCCTCAGTAACTGAGAACACCAGATATTAGTCAGAGCTGATTGTTTCTGATGTCTGTCTGTTTGCTGTTTTTCTCTAACAAATGGAAAGATCTTGAAAAGACTTACATCATCAAGTGTTTGGGGCCTATCGGACGTGCAAAAACCCGTCTAACATCGGGCAGATCCCAGGTGAGTTTTGAATCCCAGCTCTGCCACGGTCATGATCATAATTATCATAAAATTATTGCTGCGGATGAAAAAAAGAGAATCTAAAGATAACATAAGCCACGATGACACCCAAGGACTCGGTGCTGTGTAGTTGGAAGAACGTTACTCTTGTTACAATCACCACCACAAATGCTGAGTCTGGTAAACAGTCTTCAGAGATATCTCTTTGCAGAGGGAGTGTTTGGACCCCTTAAATGTGTTTTTTGGAGCTCAGCTTGAGATGCTTTCAGTAAGTCATGTTGACTTCATCCTGCTTAAAGAAAAAAAAAAAGAAGAATAAAACCAGAAAGAAGGGATCAAAAGAAAGGTACGGATCGTTTGTCATTTGACATTGGCTCTGAGCCCAAAGCTTGTATCTTCTTCCCAAGCTTTTGTGGCTCTTTGCAGTCACCCTGCCATGACTGAGGAAAGTCCCCGGATGTTTTCCCATCCTCAAGACATAGTTGAAGGAGATAAGGTAAGTCCCTTAATGAGGAACACGATACCAGAAAGCCGAGAGTACAATTTCACAACGGACCAAGCAAAGCAGACGTGGGTGTCACCTTTCTGACTGCCAAGCAGTAAGAAAGAGTTTTAACAAGTGGGCTTACTACATTTGAGGCTTCTCATGATGCTCAAAAAATACCTTTAGGGAATTATATGATGCTAAAGGGTGAAAGAAAAGCTACTTGGCGCCCACATTTTTTAAACAAAAGCATCACATTATCCATTTGCCTAAAGTTAGAGTTCCTGACTGAAAGTCACGTGGGCAACTCAATTAGACTATTTCTGAGAAGAAAGAGGAAACTCTTTGGGAAATGAGTTTAGATAGAACACTGAGTATCCCATGGGACTGAGCTATCTACCTACTCTGTGCTGAGGTGAAAGCATGGACAAGCCATAGAGACTGGCAAAGCTTATTCATCCAATCACCTGCTGGCTTCATTTGAGCTGATTTCTTTTCAGTGGACACGGGGAGAATGTTATCCACAGAGGCAATTAAGATGCTATGAATATCAGCACTGCTTATTAAATGACCAGAAAACGAAATAAATTGCATATTTCACAGAGTTCCCTTCAGAAGGAATTAAATTCTGTTACTTCTACCCTTGGTTACTGTCTTTCACGTATATATATATAAAAGAAATTCTAAGATGGCTGAGCAGGTGAAAGTGCTTATACACACGTCTGATGACCTGAATCCAATTCCAAGGAACCACATAAAGATAGAAGAGGAGAACCCCTACAGGTCTATGTCTTGTGCACGAGCCCCCCCTCACATAAATTAGCTATTAATAAAGTAAAAAAATAGTCCTATGCATCACCAAGTTAATTCATTTTATATTTTTAGTCGTTTCAAGCACTAAAATGGATTTTTAAATGAATAACTGAATATAAGAACAGAGAATTCACTGATGTCCTAAAAGCTCTTTCCTAAACTTCTGACTTTTCCATTTCCATTCCAGTCAATTTGGGATCTTTATCCCAATCTCAGAAAGCCAGTGAGAGGAAAGGAGTAATGCTCACCAGCTCACCACACCTAGTGCGCAGTGTCCACTAGGATGAGATGCTCCCAGGGATGGCCCTGCCCCAGAACTTCAAAGTGGGAATAGATGTGAATATGATCAAAATGCATGGGTGTGTGCATGAAATTCTTAAAGAATTAGTATTTTATTAAAAATAGATCACGAAGTCTGCCCCTTGTCTGTTGTTTCGGTTTCATCTTGTCTGTCCAACAAGGATTAAACTCAAGGCCTTCTTTATACTAACCATCAAAGCCCCAGAGCACTAAGCAGGGTCTCTCACCATTGGACTAAACCTCCAGACCCTGGCTCTTTTCTTCCTGTACTACATCTATGCTCAACTATACAAAATGGTATTCATGAGGGTTTTTTAAATTAGGTATTATATATTAAAGAAATCTAGATCAAGATAAATGAGGTAAGACCAATGTCATATTCAACTTCAGAAAAATGTATATCAGCTGTATATTTTGTAAGAAAACATGATTAGTTGTTATAAAGCAAAGAACAATGCTATCTCTTATGTCTTATTTACATAAGGGCTAAGGTGTTTTAAAAAACTGAATATTATCTACAAATTGGGTAGATATCTAGGAATTCATTGTTTCTATAGGTCAGGAGGAGACGTTGGGACTCACTTGCCTCTGGGTAGTGGTAAGAAAATGCTCGCCAAATTTATGGGAAGCCATTAGAGCCACCCAGAGTACCTTACCCTAAATTGCACTCATCTGTGACCTAGATGCACATGCAATGGATCTGCAAGCAATGTGTGGGTGTGGGAATGTCTTTCTGTATGCTGTGAATATCAATCTTTAAATAAAGGAGTTGTTTTGGCCCATGACAGGCACCATAGAAAAAGTAGGAGAGGCAATCAGAGCACAGGTAGGAGAAGGTGCTGAGTCAGATCAGATAGAGTCAGCCGCCAAAAGTAACAACATGTAAGGAGCACAGATGAGCCACAGGCCACGCGGCAGACAGATCAATGAGAATAGGTTGAGTTAAGATGAAGGAGCGAGCTAGCAATGTGCCTGAGCCATAGGTCAAACAGCATGAAGTTAATATATGCGTCTGAGTCATTTTGGGGGCCTGAGCAGCAGGCGGCTAAGGGGTCTGGGACTGCAGGTCTGTGGGTCTGGACCTCTGGCCGCAAGGGGCCCCATTTTAACAAATGTGTACAGATGTTTGCTTCCAGAAAAACAAGGTTTGATCATGAAATACATTTCAGAGGGCACTATAGATGCAAGAGCTGTAGACACCCAAAGCAGCAAAAATGGGTTTTTGTATACTCTTTCCTTAATTAAGTGAGAGGACATGTAAGGGAGGGTACAGAAAACTGCATGGACTCCCTTGTCCTACAGCTAAAATTAAGCTTGAAAAAGGAAGCAACGAAGCCACGTTCTTCTCCTGGTAGATCTGCCTATAGCTTTTTATTATTTTAAACAATTATTTTTCCCATCCAGATGCCTCTGAAGAGCTTTCAGATGCATGTGATGAAAGAGACTTTGTACAACGCAGGACTTACATTGCACCAAATAAAAGTTTGGGCCTTTGCAGTAAACAAATGATTTTTTTTTAATACACAAACCCAAGGCTATGATCTAGAGGCAAAGCAGAGGTTAATTTTTGCCCCTGCCAGTTGTCTTTATCTGCAGCCCTAGGTCTTCCCTTTGACCGCAGTTAACAATCATACATACTGACAGCACACTGAGTAAAGCCGCAGTTACGTGAGGCTGGCGTCCATCTGGAATGCCAGTACAGTACATGCTACCGTGTTCAGCTCTCTGGCCCCTCATTTTGAATTAGCTTTGAAAACCTTGTTCAAACATTACAAGGCAGAACAAAAATGCCCCGAAAAATGGAGGCGAAGATTACAGAGATAATATGTTTACTCAAGGTTCATAAATGAGTAGCCAAAATAGCCCAAGCAACCTTGTTGTTTGGTCTGTTCTTTCAGTAGAAAGAACAAAACCAAGCTCCTGGGGGACAATGGGAGAAATAAATGCTGGCAGCATCCTCCCCTCCCAGTACTCAGACAAAAGAGGGCCTCTGCCTTTGAAAAGAACAAGGAGAATTGGGTGGGTCAGTCCCTCTTCGGTATTTCCTTGATAGGTGATAACATGGATGGAAAATGGTTTGTCATTGACTAAAAACAGACTTCATGGCTCTGCAAGGGTAAAGTCTCACAGTGGTGTACTGGAGAGAGCATCAGATCTTGAGAGTGTGCCAGGAGGCCACTGTATTACTATCTTAAAGTCAAAGGGCCTTGTTGTTTGAGTCTTACGATACTGTGCGCCTCACTGTGACACAAACAGTTTTAAAATTCTGTTCTAACTCAAGTTTCAGAGATTTTAGTCCAAGGTTGAATAGATTCATTGCTTTGTCCCTGAGGCAAGCAAACAACGGGATCAGGGAGCGGTATCTGCTCACCTTTTGACAACAGGAGAGGAGTGGCGAAAGAGCCAGGAACAGGGTATGCCATTCAGTACAGTCCCTGACGCTGGATTTTCTCTTCTTAGGCCCTGTTGTCTCCCGAGTAAGTGCCATTCTGGCCTTTAATGGCCCATCCTACTAAAACCCTATGTTTATAGAGGAAATAGGGAAAAACCTGTTTTCCTGCACTATAGACGCTGCCACCTGCTGAGTGCTAGCCTCTTGGGAGACTCGAGACCTTGGGTGTGCCGGATGAGGGGGCAGGGTGTGAAAGAGAGTTAAGGTGATAGCGAGAGATAAAGGGGACACGAGGAGACAGACACAGGCAGAAGTGGCAGAAGAGGCAGAAGCTGGAGACAAGCATGGAGTAGAGTCAGTGTGAGTGGAAGGGGCAGAAGGAATCCAGCATGGCGGGAAGCTAGAGGGGAAAAGGCTAGGCGAGATGCAGTGGCAGGAGAGAAGCATGGCTAAGGGACAGACAGGTCTAAGATATAACATGTACTGAATAATAAAGCTCAGGTCTCTCAGTGTCAGTGAGAGCCTAAATGATGGAACCTAAACGACTCCTGAGTGTAGACTTAATTAATCTTGACGCTCCTCGCCTGGGACAAAACTCGGACCACAAAGAAACCGGACGCGGTAAGGCCCCATCAATTAATTAATTCATTGACTTGGTTAGGGCTCCAGGAATCCAGTCACTAACCCCCAACCCCATCAGCTGGTACCAAATATTATTACATGTAAACTTTCGAAATGATATTTCATATTCAAGTCATTAATAGGCTTTTATTGTATGTATATTCTACTGACCATATCAAGAGGTAAGCCCTTTGAGTGTCTTGCTGTATATTCCAGATCAACAGTCTACTTAAATACATGACAATTTAATGATTTGAAGCATGCTTGAAAACCCCAATTTATATATAAAAAAATGAGTTTGCTATGATATTGTTTGCACCAGTCTAGACTAATATAAAAAGCTAGTAGTTAGAAATTATCTACAAATAGGAATCCTTTTTTACGTAATGTGCCTTGTTCCCCAAATTACTTAATTTTCAGTCTTGATTTGAAATATAGCTTTTGTGAAGAATATGAACAGAAAGCCCATTTTGTTTGGATGACTACATTTGTATCATGAAAGTCTGGTTAAAGTCCTTCTCTACTCTGATATACTGTTGCCTGAGTCTATAAACTATACAGTAGAAAGTGAAAAATAAGACTTATCTTAGCCAATTGGGTTTGTAAGCAGACATACATAGTAATAATCCTTTCATAAAATGAGTTATATTGAAATAACAAAAGAAATAAACATTGAATACTATCTCAAAATTTCTTATGTGTTTCTAGTGTAGGTGGGAATAGACAATGGATTCATTGTCCATGGGGGACATTAAATACACATTGATCACGAGCCATAGTAAGCAATCATAACCTATTTCATATCTGCTAAAGTCAAGGGTTAACTCTAGAACACATCACCTGAGATTTCTATACAGGAAACTGCTCTCCACTTTCTGTCAGCAGTTGTTGCTACAAACTTGTTCAAGACTTCAGGGCTGTAGAGTTGGATGAGTTGGGATATAATTTGCTTTCCCCTTTGTCCTAGAAAGGAGTAGCCAGATAACTCAAATGCCTGACTTTTTGAAACCTGAAGTATTTGCCTCTCTTTGAACATGTACCTTAGGAGGTCCAATTGAAACAGAAAAAAAAAAAAAAGATTAAGCTTAAAATGAGTCTTACTTTTATTGCATTCCTAAAGAGCACCCTTGTTTGGAGTTACCTTTCTGCTAGTAGCACAAAACAGAACATTTTCTCTCTGAACTATGTAATATAGATTGTCTCAATATACACTACCATCGGAAATCAGCCCATGATTTCTTCCCTGAGAGTATTAGGACCTGAGTGTGGATCCCAGACACCATGTAAAGGCTGCAGTGGTCCACGCCTCTAACTCTAGAGCTGGGGACAGAAATATAGGCAGACTCCTGAAGTTCACTGGCCAGCCAGGCTGGCTGAAGCAATAAGTGCCAAGGTCAGGGACAGATCCAACTTCAAAATCCAAGGTAGATAAACAATTAGGAGGCCTTTTCAGTAAATGGTAATGAAATTTTAAAAAGTGTGTTTTAACTCTTATCTTGGTAGGAAATTAAATTCAAAATAGATTGTAGACTTAACTGGGAAGAATAAAAGAGAAAAGCTTGTAGAGGAAATGTGCACCTAGCAGCACCGACTGCTGCCAGGCAGCGGTGACACAAACCTTTAACCCCAGCACTGAGAAGGCAGAGGCGGGACGAGCTGTGAGTTCAGGTCAGCCAAGCTGCACAGAGAGACCCTGTCTCCCCCAAACAGAAGACAAACAAACAACAACAACAAACACCTACTGCTCGTGCAGATGTCCTGAGCTTGACCCTGGCACTCTTGTTACATGGAACTCCAGCTCCGGGGAGATCTAATGCCTCTGGCCTCCTGAGGCACCTATACTCATGTATGCAATACTTGACCACCCCCAACACGCTTTCACAAAATTAAAAATGACATAGAACTTTTTTAAAGATCAATTTTCTTAAACTATGCTGACTAAACAGTTATAATAAACATATTAAATACAGTTAACATATATTTATAATATCAATTATTATATAATTATCAATATCATAAATGTTTTTTATAAATCTCAATTGTTCAATTTTACAAATAGAGAATTGGGAGCCAGATGCTGGGATGAAAACCTGCTAGTTAAGAGAGGCAGAGAAAGAGTCTGACTCACCTTCCTCCTCAGACAACATCCCAGAAAAGGAGGCTTCTTCTACACCATCTCAAAGCAAACCTCCACAAACTGAATGTCTCTTCATGCTACTTCCTGTGTCCCTCTCTCTCCGTCCTCCTGGGTCTCTCTTACTCTCTATGGTTATTTCCTGTCAGCTGGTTGCTTGCTCCACCTCTTGGAATGTTGTTTTTATTTAATCCTGTTTACAATAAGCAGAAAGTTTTTGGATTACAGGTGACTGCTAGGGCTGAGCCACACCACAAGTAGAAACAGGTTTTTCCAGTAAATAACGCAATCTAGGGGTTCACAATGTAATCAAATATCCTGCAACATATGGTTAAATATATTGAACATAGTTATAATTAAACTGTCACTAAGCAGTTAAAAAACAAATAGGTGAAATAAATATTATTTCCTATAGATCAAAGAACTCATTTGAAACATAGGAATCGCATCCAAAACTCAATAAAGGAATAGCAGATATATCATTAGAAAGAGGAGCTTAAAGCCTTAGCATACTCATTATAAAAAATGGTATATAGTAGCTAGTAGACTTAAGACAACGTATCGAAAGTCATTTGTCACTGGAAAAACTCAAATTAACACTACTATGTATCAATCAGAATGACAGAAAGACAAAAAGATCAATTATTGAAAAGGATACCTAGCAACTGGAACTTTAAAAGACTAGCAATAAGATACCGAATTAGAAAAGCTATTTTGATAAACTACAAATTATCTGTAATTAAATATGTACATTCTTTCCCACCCAGTAGTTTCACCCTATGGTATATGCCCAACACAAGCTCAGGTATAGTATCACCAGAAAACATGTGCTAAGGTTCGTCCTAACACCTGTTACCCATGATGCTTTGGAATTTCCAAAGCAGAATATATTGCAAACAACAACAGATTACACTGTAAATCCCACATGGGTTTTTATACTGTATTGGAGATGTAAGAGTGCTCCTGAATCTCAGGAAGAAAGGTGACCTTGATAAATTAGGTCAGACACACAAATGCAAGCTAAATGATTACATTTATATGGAAAGTACGAAAGAGAACATATAATTTCTGCTAATAGATATCATGTTGATAGCTTCCAAGAAGAGAGAATGAGGTGTGACAGTGGAGAAAACATAACGAGGGTTACTAGCGATGCTTAGAGATACTTAGATTAGAGTTCCTAATCTAAGTCCTTGGCTATTCTGATAGTTTAAGTCGTAAAAATTTACCAAGCTCCATAATCATCAAAAAACCACTTACTCATAGAAATAATAGCATACATTGATGGGGAAAACACACAAGTAACATTTAAAAATACACAAGTAAAAAATTACAATATCTATCAGGCAGCCTAGGTATGTATCAGCACCAACAGGTTCACAATAGAGGGAAGTAGCCCATTTATAACGCATGACAGAAAGTAGCTTAAATTCAAATACTGTGGAAAGTAATCTGGAGAATTATTTCAACTTAATTAGTGATCAGAGAAATGCCAACTAAAGTACTATTAATACTGAGATTAGAATATAGAATGAGAAGAAACATATCAAAATAGCAACTGCTTCATGTATCAAAAAGCAGATGTTTGCTCTCTTATACTCTTACAGTTTCTCTTTTTAAATACAATTTATTTATGTTCATTAATGTTTTGCCTACATGTGTGTGTGTGTGTCAGAAGCCCTTGAAGGGGAATTATAAACGGTTGTGGGCTGCCATGTGGTGGCTAAGAATTGAACCAGCGACCTCTGGAAGAACGGCCAGTGCTCTTAACCTCTGAACCATCTCTCCAGCTCCCTTTCACATTTCCTATCATATCAGGGATAAGTTACCTTCCAAAAAAGGAAAAAGAGAGAACAAAACATTTTCCCATTAGGCAGAAATCTTATACTCAGACAAAGTAAAGAACAAATTCGATGTTTAATTTGTGTTCTTTGCTTGGCTAAAAATAAGCTTCGTTTGTAGCTGTCCTAGTGTTATCTGGATGTACTTTAGATTTTGTGTTTGGGATGGGACTCACCATTGAAGGCAGAAATTCTCTTAAAATACACCAGTCCAAGATTAATATTTATTAAAATATAAGCCAACACTCACGATACAGGTAACAGCTTATATAGGCGCCTGATAGACTGGATTATCCACACAGTGGACAATGGACACCAAACTGGTCTCTCCAGCAGTCAGGAACCAGGAAAAAGGGCTTTCCAAGATCCCAGGAGCCCCTTATGAATGGGGTTGGCCACTCCCCCTTCAGGAGCTGGGGACCTTATCAGCTGACACCTGAATCCCACCACACACCATCCCTAAACTATTCTTACTTGGAAAAAATCACCTGTGCTTAGCCGGTCAACTAGTACCAAAAGCTGGAAACTTCCATGTTTCTCTCTTCACTGCCCTAAGTTGACACTCTTCCATAGTCTGTTGTAGATTTTAGTACAAAACTGGAAATCTCTCCAGAGTTACAAATCTCGTAATACACTCTCTTCTTTATTCTTAGTCCCCAGACCTTATGAACTGGCCAATTGTAGACCAGGCTTGGAGAATGTCCCTCTGCGTGTTTTCTTGACTGTAATTTCTCCTTCCTCCAGGCCCATGGAGAAACAGCACAGAGTATGGGAAAAACGCCACTACTGAGTGAGTGAGTTTGGAGGTAATGGTGAGCATTTCCACAAGACCTCAAGCAGTAGGGATGGGCACATTGCTGTTGTTCGATGTGAAAAGTAAAGATTTGTCACAAGTTTGTAAATTGGACCTTCTACTGCTGCAAAATATTTAACTATGTAAAGATGTCTTGTATTTGTTTGATGTTGCAGAATATTTGTTAACTATGTAAAGACATGTGGCTGTTTTGCCTTGTCTGCCTAAGGCATGTGATTAGCCTAATAAAAATCTGAATGACAAATAGTAAGGAAGGAGGATTAGGCAGAATTTTCAGGCAGAGATAGTAAGTAGGAGGAGAAATTTAGGCTTGAGAAAGAAAGGAAAAAAAAAAAGACACCAGGGAGCCAGACAGACAGACATGGAGAAAGCAGGAAAGTAGGACATCCAGAATGAAGGAAGGTAAAATGCCTGGAGGCAAACTGTAGGTGAATAGAAACAGGTTCAATTAAGTTAAAAGAGTTAGTGAGACAAACCTAAGCTAAAACAGAGCATTTATCATTAATAACAAGTCTCTGTATCTTTATTTGGGAGCTGGTTGGCTAACCAAAGAAAAGCCACATTCCATCCAATCTCCTGCATGAGCTATAGAGGCACCAAGGCTGCCCAAATCACTCAGTGATGAGCATGGAGTAGCAGATTACATATTGAGCAAATATCATGGGGCCCGTGGGGTTGATGTTTCTCTAATGGCAGGAGCTATTCCTCTCATTTGGAGCCTCTAGGTGCTTTGAGTATACATACAGATTGTTTAGAAGGCATTATTAAGACTGACATATTGGTAACTTCTCTCTCTCTCTCTCTGTCTCTCTTTCTCACACACACAAACAAGTTATACTCTTTACAATCTACTTCCTAAATTCATCTTTTAACTACTATCAATATTTTTTATAATCATTCATAATTTATTTTAGGTTAGCAGTTATTAGTACTCAAGTGGCATACATAATCCTACTACGTAGTATTTATTTGCTGAAAAACTTAGGCTTATTCCTTTGAAGCAGACAAAAATCTTGTCACTCATCCTTTCTAGATTAGTCCAAATGGTTCCAAGGCCAGGGCACATAGCATTTTTAGCCATTTAGAACCATTACTTGTTCACCCTTGACACAAAAACATTGCAATTTGTATAAGCATACAAAGAGGCCAGACTATAAGTCTATGAGGTTATGTCAGAATGGTGGTCACATTTAGAGGTAACAGTGGATATCTATTGCATAAGTGTCACCTACTGGACGGTTCACTGATCTATTGTTTCTATGAACACTTCTTTTCATAAACACAGTACTCAAGCACCAAGTCAAAATAAAATTAAATAACTTGTTTAAACCACATACATGTTAATTTGCATGGACATTTTAAAATTTCAGTCTTAAAGTTGTGTTTTACTTATAAAGAATTCTTGTTTTATTACAATTTATACTAAAAGATATTTTCTTGTCATGTTTTTTATTATTGTTTCAATTTCTAACCTATTATGCTTCAAAGGGGATATTAAAAAATAAGGGGACAGTGTTTTTAAGCTTATAGTAATGATTAGTCACAAAAAATAACAGCTAGAGGGCTTTTTAAAATCACTTATTATGTATTATGAACATCGCACATCACCTTTATTATTCCCACATCTAGAGAGATGTGACCTACCCTCATTTGCGGATGGGGTGACTGAGGCTCAGTGATCTGAATTAATCTCCCCAAATTGACATGGACCAAGTTGGCTTTGTTAGGTGCCAAAACTCATTCTTTCTCCTACCATCCTCCAGGGTCAAGTGCCCACTGTGCAGGATAATGCCAGCTTTTGCTGAAAGGTGCCATGAAGACAATTTCTTTGCTGACTTGCATCTCCCCCATCCAGAGTCAGAAAACCACTTGCTCTCATTCCCACTTCCTAGAGAATCAGCAGGCTGCAAGCCATTTTTTAAGCCTTATCTTCCTAAGTCAATATCCATCCAACTGAGATAGATTTTTCAGCTTTTGCTTTCTAAAACTTGGAGAAAAATAAAAGAAAGCAGACTGGTGGTGTATTCTAAAGCTGATGAGCTTCATCAAGTGTAGCAAATGAGGTAATGAGACAGGTGTTGGGGGAAGGGGTAATATAATTTTATCTACCAAGTTATGAAAAAAAATTTTGAATCAGTTACAAAACACATCCCACATGATCTTAATGTTGTATACTTGCCAAGACTTTTAGATGACGTTTTGTTTGTCACTTCATAAGAAGGTGAGAAACTGAAATTCTTTGTGTTAGATCTTTAAAAACCTATTTATTCTCTGAGAATTTCAAACACTATATTTCTATAAAATTCTTTCCTTCCCTCAACTCCTTCTAGATCTTCCCCACTCTCTACACACCAAAATTCTTGTTCTTTCATTTAAAAAACAGTCAGAGAGGGAGGAGGGATTATTTGAGCAAGGGGTGGAGGTCAAAATCGTGATGGGGAAATCTACAAAGATAACTTAGCCAAGCTCATGGGAACTCACGAACTTTAGACGGACAGTTGTAGAGCCTGAATGGGATCAGACTAGGCCCTCTGTGTGCAGGAGACAGTTGTGTAGCTTGGTCTGTTTAGGGGCCCAGAGAGGTGGTTCAGGATCTATCCCTGGGACATGAGCTGGCTTTGGGGGAGACCATTATCTATGGAGGGAAGCCTTGCACATCTTAGATGCAGAGGGTGGGACTTGGATCTGCCTGAACTGAATGTACCAGGCTTTGCTGACTCTCTGTGGAAGACCTTACCTTTTGGGGAGGTGATAAGGAGTTAATGGGAGGGAGCCTTGGGTGGTGGTGGGGGGGGGGTTGAGGGGAAGGGAATGAGAGGAGGATCTGAGGTTGGTATGTAAAATAAATTTTAAAAATCTTAAATAAAAATGATCAAAACAAAATCAAAAGCCATTTTTAAAAAATGGATTTTATTTGTGTTGACCGACTTCTGAGAATAGGCCTTACCCTGAGGTGTGGTTGATATTTCCAGGGTCACTTTACTGAAGAAAACTAATTTTTTTCCCTCTCCCAGAATTAATCATTTGTAAATAGCTACTTGGGGAAGGGCGGGAATTTTGCTCCCTTTTCTTCCGCTATTCTGGAATTTTGCCTGGCATGAACTTGAACAGATCTTGTCTAATGTGCTACAGTTTCTGTGAGGTTGTGTGTGTGTGTGTGTGTGTGTGTGTGTGTGTGTGTGTGTGTGTCACTCCCATTGTGTCTGGAAGAATCAGTTTCCTTGGCATCAACCACCACCTCCAATTCTTGCAATAATTCCACCCCCTCCTCTGCATAGATCTCTGAGCCCTGAGGAAAGGGATGTGATGAAGATATCCTGTTTAGGCAGGAACACTCCAAAATCTCTTATCTTCTGTATGTTGTCCAACTATAGGTCTTCTGTGTTAGCTGCCATCTACAGTAAGAAAAAGTTCTCTGATAAGGGCTGAGTGACACACTCAGTGGGTATACCTGCATATCGCTGTGAATCATTTTATTGCTATGTTCACATAGTAGAGCATTAGCAGTAAGTTTTCCCCTGGGGTCCATGACCTTTCTAGTCTCAGAACTATAGGACTTTATTGATGAAGACACCACAAACTTATGGCATAGACCATGGAAACATCAAGCTGGTGTTCAACTGGAAGCTTTACTGCTGCTGCCTAACATTCATGGTCTTAAAATGTGTCTTATGCTACAAAAGAAGAAAAGTAATCAATCAGTCTCACCTGGGCTATAATAACAGCCTAGCTGCAAGATAGGCCCATGAGTGCAACAGTGACAGAGGTTTTAGAGAAGTAGCCAACCACTTTTTAAAAACTGAATTCAATGCCCACTTCCCCAAATGGAATATATGCCTGACACTTTTAAAGAAGATCATGATGGGTTTTTAAGAGTAGATGTATGAAGACCAAAGTTAAGTTTCAAATTACAAACAAAAAGCTCCATCTTTACCTTTGTAACACTTAACGCTTCTCCAAAAAAGTCTTGTTATCGCTAAATTCCAATGGCCTGCCTGTGTCTACAGGAGGCGCTTCTCCACTGGGGCTGGGGATCAATGGATTAATTTAATCTTCCACCAAACACTACCCTTTAACGTTCTCTCACAAATATGCTATGTGTTGGATGATAAGCCTACAATGATGAACCACAAATCTTTCTCCCACCTTCAAGAAGCTTCCAGAATGACTCTGTGTTCTAGTGCCATCCAAGAGCTAGCCTGAATGTTTCAACTACTTCTGATCATGTGTTGGCTTTACTTGTTTCCAGCCAACTGAGGTAGAATTTTCTTCAACCCCTGCCAAACTACTCCCTAACTTAAAAATCAAATTTTTTTCAATAAACAGTATTATCTATTCAATCCTCACTCTCTATTCAGAGTCAATTTTTTGATCATTTATTATGTTTATATATTATGTCTCTCAAGCCCTCCATTGTCTCCTAGGAATCTAATTATTTTCACCATCTCTTGACTCTTGGATGGCAAGAACTCCTGGTTTTTAGTTTGCACATGTTTCAGACATCTTTTCCAGAAGGAGTTTGTATAGTCAACTGAAATTAGAAAGTATTGTTGATCAAATCACCATGACTCTGAGACTGTAGTCTAAGTTACAAACCAAGTTGACTAATCCAAAAATGTTCCTTTGGGATGAGGCCACCTGAGGCAAAATGATAGGGCATGACTCAACCACGGTGTTTACCTCCTGGTGTTTGATATGTTATCAAGTGCCAAGGGTTTTCCGAAAGTGAGTGTTAATAAACATTGAGTTTTATTTGTTTGAACAGTGGGAAGAAAATGTGGAGGAAATATTAAATAAAAATAAATAGACATTAGCTTTTCACAAAATCTTCCTCGATATTGTTTCTGAAATTGTGAAACAAAGTAGAATAGACTGTATCTTGGAGAAGTGTAAAATCTCAGCTATCTAAACTGCCCAGCACTGTTCCGTTCCTATGCTTTCTTGTCTAGAGAATGGAAAGAAAGCTTCATAGAGTTTATAAATTTTATATATAATTTATAGGATTGTTCTACTGGGCAGACTAATCTTCTATAACCCTTAATTGAAGTTTTCTCCAACCAAAGTAAGAATAAATGATTGTGGAATTTTAGGTCACCGTTTGCAATAAAAGGGACACAGTCCACACGGAACCTCAAAGGGTACTTCAAACTCAAAACTCTGCATTTGATCCTAAAATCCCTTGTTGAGGAGCCACTTGGCACCTCAAACTTACTGAACTCCACCTTAGACCTCCCAATGACAATTAGATTCCAACCAAAGTCACTTTCATACCTCAGTGATTTCCATTCCGCTGTGAAAATAAAGTTTAGAGATGCAATGATGGTGTGACCCCAGATGAGCCATGGTATCTGGATGTGTCAACACAGTGTGGAGACTAAAAGTCACATTGCATCATTTTGTTCCTGACACACTATCTAGGTTTATTTCAGTTCTAGATCCACCACTCACTGCACAATCATACTGTAGGGTATGAAGCTTTTAACTTCAATTTCTTTGTTTGTAAATGGTGGTGGCAACCCTCGGTGAGCAACTGTGAAATCTAGACTCACCACTTTGTGTGAAACATCGAGGACATCATCTGCTGCCCTTGAGTCCCATTCTCACAGTTTAGACTCCTGACATGTGATGGCTGCCACCGTCTTTGAGGGTAAGGGAAGGAAGTCATGATTCCCTTCTTGTTGCTTGTATTTTAACTCTAAAGTTCCTCTTCAATATTTTCAAGTGTTGTGAAAAATTAGACTTTTTAAGTTTGAGTTCCAACCAGAAGAAAGTTCTTAGAATTCCCATGTAGTTACACTTTGAAGGCTGGCTTCGAATTTGTGTTGTTTAAAAGCAAGTCCTGGGAACTTTACACTACCAGGCTTCAAACTGTATTTTGCCAAACACTCATAGTGCAGATCACTCACTGAACGAAATATAAAGGAACCAAGAACAATGTAAAGGCACAATCTATTCTCTCCTATTCCAGGAGATTCTCAGAGACAACGACATTCTAAAGTCTCAAAAAGATCGTGAAGGAAGAAAACACATTTGACATAGTGTTTTCTTATTTTAATAAGAAATATCTTATTAAATATCTTAGAACTCACACGTAGGGGATAGCACTTGAGAAGTAGAAGTGGAAGAACACGTCAGTTTCCAATAATAAATGATGTTGCTAGAAAAAACTGAACATTCTAACTTGCCAATTTCTCAGAAAACATATTTTTAGTTATCATTTAGTTTCTATTGGACACAAATTCTTCATTGACAAAATGACCTTACCTACTGAATACCCAAAGCCTGGTTAATCCTGGCATGTAAAACACACACAGATTCCCTGCTGGTTTATCAAAAGTTGTATGCACCTGTTAACAATGAACCGTGAAAAAAGTTTGACTTTTTAGGGTGAAGCTGTCTTCCTTAGAAATATGATCAATGAATTTCATTCTCTACCAGGCTACTCTTCTTCCCTCTCACATTCTCTTTTTATAGGAATGTATTATTAAATCTGTTCCCACATGTTTCAGAAGAAAATAAAGAAAACTTTTCAGTTCCCAACCCTCTTCTCTTTTCCCTTCCGACACAGAGCAGCTGACAGGGCTTGTTGCTCTTTCTCAGCATTAGATGTGCTTTATACATGGAGTGATATTGGTTATCCTCATTCCAAAATGTGAGGATTGGGTTTATATCTTTGTTGTGTGTCCCCTGAGAGAGAACTAGCATCAGCAGCACTCAGTAAGGAGGCAGTACTTATTGTTCTATCCATGGTGACAGTAAGACCAAGCACTTAGCTTTTAGGGCCACTCTATTACCCCCTCATCTCTAGTACCTTCTACTTCAAGTTCCATTACTCATCAACACAGGCTGCTACCTTGCCAGTCAACACCGCTAAAGAGGACTCAAGCCCCAAACTCCCTTAGGACCTACTTTGCAAGTTTGGGCCAGGATTCAGCAGGTACGAACCTCAGGGTAGGCCAGGCCTCAGACAAGAGATTTTGATTTGTACTATGGAGCTATGCCAGAATGGACAGAAAGCAATACTACAATTAACACTCCATAGTGGGTCACATACACCTACATAAAGCCTGAGAAAGCTTAAAAGGGTTCTAGAGCACAGATGTGGAGCCAAAAGCAGCTCCTGAGTTGTGTCTCTCAAGTGGGCTGTGGTACAGAGACACCTTGGTATGGCATGCGGGCTTGAGCTATAAAACGTCAGGCTTTAGGAATACAGCTTAAGCTGCAACAAGGTCAGTTCCTGAGGTCTTACAGAAGACTCAGTACAAGCACAGGCTGCTTATGACAGATTTAAGTTACTGCTCTTACAGACAAAAAAAAGAGAACAGAGTCAAAGACAGCCTTTTAGTAGCAGCATTTTCTTGGGCATCTCTTTGCAGAGATGTGGCTTTTTAAAGAGAGGCTTCCAGACTCAGCTTTAGCAGTAAAATCTTGTGACTCTTTTAAGAAGCCAAATACTTAAATAGAGTTCATGGAATGGGCAGCGGTGCTCTACTTAGAGGTAAAGTGTACCCTAAAATTCCCGAGTGGTAATTGTGGCTCCTGCTAGTACCTCTGCTAAAAAGCTAAACTATCTATGAAGCTAGACTAGGAGCTGGGTGGAGCCAGCCAGCAGCCCTAGCCACACCTTGGCAGATTAAGGGTGTGATTAAACATAGACAGAAATAGAGGGAGATAGTCAGCTGCCATAGCCCAGCCTTTAATCCTAGCTATACTATGGCACATTAAAGGTGTAGTCAGAAACCAAAAAAGATAAGACATAAGAGATATATAGTAAGAGAGATTAAAAAAAACTTGTAAATGGTTTACATTGTGTTTAAAAATATGCATAGGCTTGAGAGGAAAAAAAGGAAAAGGGATAGAGAAAGTCCTTAAAAAAAAATAGAATGAAAAAATAATAAGTCACATAAAGATGGAAATTACAAGGAGTGTCTGGATACTGTATGTTATTGTTTTATCTTTAAGTTTTTTGACTGCAAAGAAAGTAGTAAAACTTGCTAAAAGACATTTGATTATAAATGCAGCTGGATTAAACCAACCTATATATATTTTATAAATGAGTTGATTTTAAAATTGAAATCAAAATATATAATACTTTGAAGAAGAGATTTTCTTTTTACTTCCACAGAAAATGAGAGGCTGTGGATTTATTTCCAGTTTTTTAAAAAAATAAGGTTTGATCTAGTAAGGCCCCCTGAAAAATCTCTGATGGGAAGGAACAGCCACATCAGCTTCAAGACTGCCAACTAAGATGATCCAGGCTCAAGACCCCCATAAAATTGCCAGTGCCATCAATTAGCAAGAAGTAGTAATGGAAAGCTACACCCACATTCCCCAAATACTATTTATAAATGTTTGTTTTTATTATAAGTGGTAAATGGCCATAGTCAATCTCCTTCTAGGGAATAAAAATGGGATATGATATAGAAATGATTTTTACAAAGGTAGATTATTGAATCTAATCTAATCTAGAAAAAGCTGTTAATTTCAAAATATATATTGGTATGGGTTTGGTTTATTGATACAAACTCAAAGTTAATTTTGTTATACTCTATGTATATTTATACTCATGTTTAAAGTATTATGTTTATGTAACTCATTTAAAACTATAATGTCTAATTTAAAATGCAGATTAATAGTTAATTGTCTGTGATAATAAAACTTACAGTCTTGTTAGGTTGTATTTAGGTATATAAAGATATATTTCAATTAGATAGGTAATCTTTAAATACTTCAAAGACCTATAGAATATTGCATTTAAAATGTTTAAAGAATTTAGACCTTTCTGGATAGGAAGACATGTCTGTGCCTGGCAGCATAAATCTACTCTAAGAGGATAATGGAAAATGAAGAAACTCTATGTGAGTTTTACTTTCTTTGTGGCAAAAATTAGCCACTGGGTAAGAAAGCGTTTTTGCCTCAACTGCCTGGCAGTATTCTGTATAAACTGGACATGCAGGACCCATAGGAAAGTGACCTATGAACTTAAGCCACGATGGTTCTTCAGGTTTCTGCTTTGCAGAAATAACTGCAGACATTCTGCCAGACACAGGGAGAGGAGACTGATGACCTATGCTAAAACTGATGGAACAGTCCTTCAAAGTTCCTGCTTCATTGAAAAGTCTTCCAGAGACTCTAGGCCTATAGGCTGAAGATGGACACTCCAATGCAAGGGCTGGCTGGGAGGGATTGGGAGGTGTGGGGGGAGTGGGAGCAGGGGGATACATTGATGGAGATGAATTTTTTTTAAATGAAAATAAAAAGGAACTTTGAGTAACTGTCCAAGTAGCCAGATGTCTCTGTCATTTCTAGAATTTGGAAGTTGCTTATTATGCCATTCCATACCCAGGTAATATTATATCCTTCTGTGGTCTTTGGTATAGTTGAAGATTACATAGTTATAGTTTTCCTTAGTTATAATAAAAGGTAAATTAAATGAGAAACTTTGGACTCACCAGGATAAGGTAGATGATAGAATATTTTCTTTAATTTTGCTGAATACAAATAGACTAGAAATTGTAACTGTAATTCTTGTTTGCTGTTTTTTTATATGTAATTTTGCTATGTTAAAATTGAAAGCTTCCTTTTTGATTAGATAGAAAAGGGGAAGTGATGTGAGATGTCTTTCTATATGCTGTAAATATCATTGGTTAATAAAGCGACTGTTTTGGCCTATGACAGAGCAGCTTAGAAACAGACAAGAAATCTGAACATAAATTAAGGGGAAGGAGGGTGAAGTCACCAAGAGAGGAGATCCAGCTGTCCAAGAAGCAATATGTAAAGGAACTCAGGTAAGCCACGAGCCAAGTAGCAAGACATAGTTTAGTAGAAATGGGTTAAGATGCAAGAGCTAGCTATAACAAGCCTGAGCCATAGGTTGAACCATTTGTAATTAATATAAGCATCTGAGGTTTTTCTGGAGACTAAGAAGCTATGGGTATCCCTGGACCATGGGCTAGACGGGTCAGAAACTTCTTACTACAAACAGAACCTTATACTTAAAGACATTTTCAGTTAAAACTCTAAGAGGACTCAGATGTCCAGCTAGATGTGCCTGTGTATGTGTGCATTAGCACCTGAGAGTATGTAGGTACTCCTAAACAGGAAGCTAATGAAAAATTACTAATGAAAACTGCAAGTTTCTCACCTTCCCTGTCAGCATCAGCCTCATTAACTCCAGGCTGTGTAAACCTGGTACACCGTGACAGGATCACCAGGCTTCCATCTCTTGTATCATCGATTTGGCTGAAATAAAAACCACTGAGCCTGCACAATACTGAACCACTGTCAAAAACCCAACCAAAGTTTGGAATATAAGAGGAGTTGAGGGAACCAGCATGGAGGCTACCCAGAGAAAGTAATTGTTCTTCTGTCAGCTCGGCTGCTCCTCTGCTTAGCATCTGAACAAATTAATTTGAAGCATGGCTTTGTGGGAGTAAATGGAGGCTCCTCTCAGCATCCTCCGGTTCATGGGGAGAGACAGCCTTTCACCAGGTAGAAACAGCAAATTATATTTGAAATCCATTTCTATTAAAGGGGGGAAAATCCTATTCCACCTCAGAAGCAGCCCTTTTTGCTTGGTAACGCCATTTGACATTTGTTGTCCATCAGAGGCTCCCTTTGCTCATGTAAGTGTCAGGCAACAACAGAAAGATTTTTACTAATTGAACAAGGAGCAGCTTTAATTAAATATGGCGCTGCACAAAGTTTGCCCCTTTGCCAAATTCTGTCCTTGAAGGAACTGAGCTCAGCAGCATCTGAATCAGACAAATTGGCCAAATTGATCCTGCTCCGTGGAAAGGGTGCTTCATCTAGGTCCAATCAATGGCAGATTGAGGTGTGATGTGCAGTGAGAAGAAGCAATCAGCTGCCCACTATTTCTGAGATACAAGTTGAGCTTCAAGGAGCAAAACCACCCCTGCTTCATGTAAGATTTATTACCCCCTACACACCAAGGCTCTTCCGCCTTGTGCTTCAGATTGCCCTTGCTTGTGAACAAAATATAGACAGCAGCAAACACAAAAGGCAACAGCTAGTATCTTCTAGACATTAGATCTTTTGTCCTGTCCACAAGTTTTATATTACATGTTTCACTTTTCACTTAACTAATTAAATGCCCTTGAAAGAGAAAATTTTCAGTATTTCAAGTATCGAAATTGATAAGTTGTAAAATTATTTTTTCATACTACAGACCTGGAAAACCAGTACTGAAGTGTAGTTATATGTGCTCCGTGTGTTGGTTTTATTGCACATCCTGGAACTCAGTGATGTGCTGTGTAATCTGAGTCACATCAGTTTTGTTCTTGAAGATGATTTCCACACGAGAAATGCCCCCCCCACCCCAACACACAGACTCAGGTATTTGAACACTCGGTCCTCAGTTGGTGGCACTGTTTGAGAAGGTACTGTGGCCTTGTTGGAAGGGATACATATCTGAGTGGCACGATAAGAGTTCATGCCACTGTGAAGTGAGGAAGAAGGATACAAGTTTCAAGCAATAAAAGGTCTTCAAGACCCAAAGGCTATATAAAAACAATATCAGGTGAGGCTCAGCCTAAGATAACACAGCCAATGGATGTTCTCTTTTAAAAAGTTCTATTGTAAAATCTCACATCTTGTTTTTCAGTCTACAAGAAAGGCTGTGAAAGCAGCAGTGATAAATCGGGGCCATCCCTGACATCAGGTGCTTATAATCTAGAGAAGTTGTAGTTCATATAAAGAAACAGCAGTACAGCATTTGAGAGAGTAGACTCTGACATCATCCTTCCTACAGACAATCATAATTGCCAAAGCCAGATTCTTCTCTCAGCTAGGAATCCAGACCTAATCTATTTTGGCACAACCCAATTCCCCAAAACAGACACAAAGGCTCAAGTCAACATCACCAGAGCCATTTCTCAAGCTCAGACAAATTTGGCAAAGTGTCTTGAGCTCCATCCTCAGAGGAATCATGCACATAGCCAGTCGTGATTACCTAAACATTCCCTTGCTAGTCCCATCTACGTGGGCTCAGACCACAAGGCTCAGATCCTTAATTTACACATCAGTTGTTTCTCTGAGCAGATTCTTGCTTTAGATTCACCCGCTAAACTACTCCCTCTAAAAGCCATCTTACAATTGGCTGAACCCCTGCCTTAACTCAACAGAAGGAACAAGCTGCCTCTCCTTAACTTTTGACCTAAATCACATTTCACAAGATGCACATGTGTGTAGGAATACTATGATTGTTTATAAACAGCTCCCTCTCTCATAGTTTATACATGATTCCGATGCTTTGGATTCTTCTGAAGTCACATGTGCATGTGTATCTTTTTGGGGGAAAGGAGAAATGAAAATAGCTGTCACTTCACGTTTTTATTCTCTATGCTGGAGTCTTTTTTAAAAGGTTGAATAGATTAGGAAGATATATATAATGAAGTACCATCTAGGAAAGATTATTTCCACACTTAAAAATAGATTAGGGAACAGACAGTCTATAGCAATGAATCATGCTGAAAAGTATAAAAAGTATAAAAGGAAATTTTATAATTGCAAAGAATTCTAGTTCTGGAGTAAGAAGATAAATTATCTGAGCTGAGAATGGTGCTGGGGATGGAAATGTGATTTCTGCATGGTTAAGAACAGCGATATAATCCCCCAAACTTGACAGTAAAAACAATGTATCAGTAAAATCTAAGATGATTTTTTTTTAAGTTTTGTTTTTGTTTCTGAAGTGGGATCTTATGCATCCAGGTTGGCCTCAAATTCTGTGTGCCCAAGGATGGTCTTGACACCTGCCTTCACCTCCCAAAGCTAATCACAAGCATGTGTCACCACACTCAGCTTCAGCACTGGGAATCGAATCCAGGAATTTGTGCATTTCAGTAGAATCCATGATCCTCACTAAGGTCCTTATTGCATGAGCTTCTCTCTGCCACTTCTCTGTTCTGGCCCTTTTCTTTCTATCACTGAGCTGAATGCCCTCACTTCAGACTAATATGTGTTGCTGCTTTGTGAACATATTCATATATTTACAAAGTGTGAGGAGTAGTAGCAGAGGTAGTAGAAAATTATTTTAGAGCCAAGAAATATCTTACAGAGAAAACATCTTAGAATCTATAGGAGGAGAAAGAAGTACATAGGCACACAGACATATAGACAGGCATGCAACACCACCCTTGCTCTAATATTAATGACAGTCCAGCTGAGGCAGCATGGTATCTCATAGATCCTATACTATGACCCTTTTAAAAGAGCCAAGTGCCTTTTCTGAGGTCACTCATCAAGACAAGGCATCCTTTACCCAGCACTCTTTGACTGTCTTTTGTGTTCAATATCGCTGCCACACAGGTCTCTGTTCCTAGACCATGCTAAGTGCCTTCTCTCCCAGAGCTTCTGTGGTGGTATCTGTTTCCTTTTCTCTATGACTCGCATCCCAAGTACAAGTCTGGATCATGCCCCACTTCATTGAGCCTTGGCAAAAATATCACAAATGCAATAGGTACGCTGAAATAGCAGCCATCTTAGACTCTCTCTCTCCTCTTTCTCTCTTCCTTTCTCTTCCACCCACCCCCCTCTGGAACAGAGTGTATGTGGAGGTCAAAGGACAAGTTGTCAGAGTTCATTGTCTACTTTCACTGCATGGTTTCCAAGAAAGGTCATCAGGTACCGGGGGAGGGGGGGGAGGCACTTCTATCTTTTGAGATGCCTCTTCAGACCCCCATCTATTTTCTTAACCTGCTCTAATGTCATTCTTGCCCCTTATCTCTATATTCAGTTATATAAACACACAAGTATATGTTTTATTGATTTGCTTATCATCTGTTTTTCCTTCCTAGAAAGCTAGTGGTTTTCTGCCCTGTTCACTAAAAGGCTCTTCATAAATACATGTTGAATGAATTACTGTTAATGAATGGGATGGTATGTACAAGACATCAAATTTAGAGGCATAAGTGTTGTAGTGGGTTTTCTCTGGGTCCCGAGCAGCCAGAGATCCGGGACCCACAGGCCCGCTGCCGGGCGGCTAAGCCCGGCGCCGTTTATCCGTGCACCGCCACCCGGGTCCCCAAAAACGACTCAGACGCTTTTATTAACTTCATGCTGTTTGGCCTATGGCTCAGGCACATTGCTAGCTAGCTCTTACATCTTAAATCAACCCATTTCTATTAATCTGTGGGCCACGTGGCGGCCCGTAGCTCACCCGTGCTCCTTACATGCTGTTCCTTGGGCGGCTTCAGCTCGGTCTCCCTGACTCCACCCTGCTTCTCCCACCTAAGCTCTGACTCTCCTCCCACTTCCTCTATGGTGCCCGCCATGACCCATAACAGCTACTTTATTTAAAGATACAGCACACACAAAATCATTCCCACATCACTTCCCCCTTTCTCTCTAATCAAAAAGGAAGGTTTCAATTTTACCATAGCAAAATTATATATAACAAAATAGCTATCAAGCAAGAATTACAGTTACAATATCTAGTCTATTTGTATTTAGCAAAATTAAAGAAAATATTCTATCATCTACCTTATCTTTATGAATCTAAAGTTTTATATCTAATATACTTTTTAAATGACTAAGAAAAACTGTACATATAACTATCTAATCTTCAACTACATCAAAGACCACAGAAGGATATAATATTTACCCAAGTAAACCAGAAGTGCAAACGACTTCTAAAATCTAGAAAGGACAGAGATGACACCTATCTGCCTGGACAGTCACCCAAAGTTCTTTTATAAAGTTGGGGCATCCATCTTTAGCCTATAGGCCTTGAGTCTCTTTTCATTTCAGTGGAGCAGGAAATCTGCTCTGCCCATTCTGGCACAGTTCATCCGTTGCTTCTCCTTGAGTCCTGAAGAATGTCTGACAGTTTTCTCTGTAAAGCAGGAACCTGAATGATGATCTTGGCTTGTTCTGCCAAAGTTCAGAGGTCATCTTCTTATGGAACCTGCATGTCCAGTTTAAACAGCATATTGTCAAGCAGTCAATATAAAAACAGTTTCTTCTCTAGTGGCTTACCATTACCACAAATAGATGAGACTCTATATGGAGTTTCTTCAATGCCCATTTTCCTGTTGAAGTAAATTAGTGCTGCCAGGAACAGACCTGTCTCACTGTCCAGAAAAGTCTAAGCTCTTAAAATATTTTAAATGCCATATTCTGTAGGTCTTAGAAGTATTTGAAGATTATCTATTTAATTGAAATATATCTTTGTATACCTAAAAATCCTAACTAACCTAACTATAAGTTTGATTATCAAAAGTGACTATTAACCTTCATTTCTTAATTATACACTACAATTTTAAAACAGTTACATGAACATCATACCTTAAACAAGAATAGAAAAACACATACAGCATAATAAAATTGACCTTAAATTTGTATCAATAAACCAAAATCTATACCAATGTAAAGCATTTTGAGATTAACAGCTGATTTTCTGATCTAAGTAAATTCAATAATCTAATTTTTAAAAAAGCATTCACATACCATATCCCCCGTTTCTTCTTAGAAAGAGATTGACTATGACCATTAACCATTTATAATGAAAACAAACATTTAGAAACAATATTTGGGGAATTTGGGCGAAGTTATCTATTACTACTTCCTGCTGATTAAGGGGCGTTGAAAATCTCATGGATTGTTGAGACTGGATCATAATCTGCAGCCATGAAGCTGATCTGGCCATCTCTTCTCATCAGAGGTTTTTTCAGGGGGTCTTGGTTGATGAAACCATATTTGCCTGGAAGCAATCCACAGGTTCTCATCTGTGGAAACAGAAACAGAACTCTTCCAAAGCAATAAATCCTTAGACACAAATTTAAAAATCAAAATACCTTTAAAATATATATTCTTGTTTAACTTAGTAGCCTTTGTAATCCATTGTCTTTCTGCAGTTAGCTCACTAACAGTTAAAAAATTAAAAGAAAACACAATAACAACCAAAATCCAGATTTTGTGTCTATTTTCCATTTTACGTGGCTTATTATATTTTTATTACTCTATTTCTCGCTTTAAAAACTTTTTCTAACCTCTTTCTTTTTTTCTCTGAAGCCTATGTACCTTTTACAAACATTGTAACCTGTTTACAGGTTTTTCTTTTTATCTGAATCTGTTTTATTGTGAATCCTTAATCATCTTCCAACCTTAAGAGCTTTTAAAATACATTCTCCAAAAAGAAGCACAGTTTTTGCAAATTAGGCTGAATCACTAAGTTTTCTTAAACGGACCGTAAACAGAGCACACCTAAGAAAATGCTGCCACGAAGAAAATTTGTTTCTCTTTTGTTCAAAATAAGCAGAAATCTAAAATCAATCACGTTACTGAGTCTTTTGTTAGTTTTTAGGAACCCGCCTGATTGTAGCTCACACTGCCTGTCGCCAGCCCGCCGCTGGCGCCATTTTGAATGTGACTCGGACCATGCTTTCTTTGTACAAAGACCCGATTTACATACACAATTTGGAAGCTGCCTTTGCTCAGTTTCTGCGATCTAGAACTCTTTTTAATCTTTCTCAGGCTCTAAGTGGATAATCGGCCCACGTTGGATGCGCCATCTGTAGTAGTGGGTTCTCTGGGTCCCGAGCAGCCAGAGATCCGGGACCCACAGGCCCGCTGCCGGGCGGCTAAGCCCGGTGCCGTTTATCCGCGCACCGCCGCCCGGGTCCCCAAAAACGACTCAGACGCTTTTATTAACTTCATGCTGTTTGGCCTATGGCTCAGGCACATTGCTAGCTAGCTCTTACATCTTAAATCAACCCATTTCTATTAATCTGTGGGCCATGTGGCGGCCCGTAGCTCACCCGTGCTCCTTACATGCTGTTCCTTCGGCGGCTTCAGCTCGGTCTCCCTGACTCCACCCTGCTTCTCCCACCTAAGCTCTGATTTCTCCTCCTACCTAGTCTACGGTACCTGCCATGGCCCAAACCAGCTCCTTTATTTAAAGATACAGCACACACAAATTCATTCCCACATCACATAAGCAAAGAATAAGATAGAAGTAAGGATCATTAGAGAAATACTTTATAACCCTGGAAATTGGTTGGATCCATTAAGAACTCAAGATTGAAGACAAGGTCTAAGGGGAAACCAAGATTTTGAGTCTCAGAAGCTAAAATACTACTATTCTTAGGAAATTAAAAAGTTAGAAAATAAAAATTAGTGACAGAAAAGAAACCCAAAAGTTGTTAGTGAAATCATATTGAGGTTTTGATTTCAGAAACAAAGACAGAGATGAACAAAGGCAAAATATTCAGACTTGGTTCTCCTCCTGGGGACAGAGAAGACGGGAGGTTTCTCCTCATCATCTTAGTATTTGATGTTGGGGCAGGAGGATGCACCTGGCTGCATGTGAGTTGACAGAAAGACCATAAAAAACCAGGGGAAACACAATGAGAAACATAGAGGGTTGAAAGTGGGGGGAGATAACTCATTGTCCCTGTGTTGGCCATTTCAGAACATGAAATAAGAAAGGACTCATTTGGGACCCCAGAATGAATTACATAAAACATAAAGTAGAGCAATGGAGAATTCAAAAACGTATTCATTAATTTCCCAAAGTGTAAGCAGAAGGAGGTTGCTAGGACTTGTGAATCAAACAGGTCTCCTCCTGTGTAGACCTCTGACTCCATGTCAATAGAAAACTATGAGATGATAGCATGAATGATAGACAGAAGGGAAGTTGGGCAATTGAGTGGACAGAATTAGGCTATAAGATCAGTAATGACAACAATAATAACTACATCAATTTTCAGAAGTCTGTTCCCATCTACTTAGCTTTTCATCCCAACAACATGCATATTTATATCCATCCTCTACCTACAGAGAAGAGAAAGAGAAATTGGGTAGTGGTGGTGCACGCCTTTAATCCAAGCACTTGGGAGGCAGAGGCAATTAGATCTCTATGAATTCAAGGCCAGCCTGGTTTATAGAGCTATTTCCAGGACAGCCAAGGCTACACAGATAAATCCTGTCGCTGAAGGAAAAAGGAAAGAGAGAAAGAGATTTGGAGAAGCCTTACTTCTGATTTCACAACCTCCAAAGCAAATCTCAACTGTAGTGAGATGTTTCACTGCTGTGTTGTGTGGCAAATACAGAGTCCTCTGTTGATGACCATTTATTTTCTAACAAGCCATCCCCAGATTTTTGTTTTTCTCTTTTAATAATTTCCTACAAACTCTTTCCAAGAGCTTTGGATTTTTTCCTGGAAATTTCTTAAAAAAAAACAAAAAACAAAAAACATGGTATAATTACACAATTCTGAAGCTAATATCCACTGCATCTGTGCATAGAATCAGAGTTTCACCGAGTGTATCTCTTGAACTCACAGCCCACAAGTTAATCATTAAAGTTTCCACTACCTGACCCCCATGGACATGTTGGTTTCTGTTGCTCAATGATTGAACTTGGTGGACAGTTTTGTTCAAACAAAGCTTTGGAGTATGCCCTCTTCTCTCCAGGAATCAAGTGGCTCTTTGAAAGAGAAATTAGCGCCCCGATGCCTGCTATAAAATTTTATGAAATCTGGGTGATTGCATTTTATTTTTAAGTGGCATATATATAGTATATCGTATAAGATAATGAAATAGAACTGATTGAGGACTCTTCAATTTAATGCCCTCATTTACAAACAAGGGACCAGCAACTCGTAGACTCTGAGTAATTCCGAGTTCACACAGTAGAATGCTGGTCTCTATTCCTCTCAGTTTCTTTCATGACTTTGCATAGGAATATGCTTGACCAAATGTCATTTGTGAGCACCCTAATATTTTAAGGGAAATCTGATTCTCACAGTCCTGGACTTGGAGAATCATGCTTCTGCCCACAAAGCTCCGTAGTCCTTGCCAAGCTTCCTGTACAAATGTGATGCCTTCTCCTATAACAAGAGGGCTTTCGCCTTTCTCTTGTATCTTAAGTCATGATGGGAAGGACAACTGAGAAAGCTTTGCAACTTTCATCTTGTATCCACACTTTTTCTTTTTCTTGTATCAATGGTTTTCATTAAGCAAATGTTTTTCTTTCTCCATTACTCTTTCTAAGAGGAAGTGCTTAATTTTCTCTCTCATTTTTAGAATTCTTCTCTCATTCATTACATAGTGACTGCAGTTTCCCACCACCCTCTTTGCCTTTCACCCATGCTCTCCCTGGTCACAGTTGTATCTCCCACATTTTAGGAACTTGATCATCCCCTTTTATGAACTTGTGCATTCTTCTTCTAGTTACATACAGACGTATTTGGGGGCTGATGATGGCTTTAAGTAAAGCAGGGTATTCTCTCCGTGTTCCACAAAGATGAAGGTCCTGTATCCCTTTGCCCTACATCAAATGTGACTCTATACTAGAGCCCACTTTTGAGATTTCCAGCTTACGATGAACAGAGCTGCCTCTGCAGGCTAATAAAAGCTCATTGGAGGTTAGTTCTTTCCATAAGCACATTGGACACGGGACACTGACTCCTGTTGGGATCACTGAACTTGATAACTAGGTTCCTGTCTGGTACCTAGGATCCTCAGCTTCAGAACCATTGTAGTGTTACCTTTTGATGTCCCCACCTGCTATCTCATATTTCTGCTCCATAAAATGCCAATGCTTGCAGATACTGATCCCAATTGAGTTATATGCTGTTGGGGAGGGAGGCGCTGGAGAATGCTGAGAAATACTGAGAAATGTGCAGTTCATAAATGGTAAATAAATACACTTAATTTAAAAGTCAGATAACTCACAGCCATAATCTAACTGTGATTTGTCACTCCCATTTATTCCCATTTTAGGGTTATAATTCTCATGAGATAATAAACCACAAATGGAATTATCGGGTTTCAGGTACATAGTATGTAGTCAACAGTGAAGGAAACAGTTCACATTTCTAGTTCTGTTGTGTAATCTTATATATGCCATTGGACTTTCTGTTTCCTCTTATGACTCAATGAGGTTTGTGTAGCTATGGGAATAGGAGCATTTCTGCAGTGCCCACAGCACTGAAGAAAACTCTTTCCCTCTTCCAAAAACTGTGAATAAGTCCCCAGGGGTGAACCCCTGTTCTTTCCATAGCAAGATGTTGCTGTGACCAATCCCATGCTGCCTTACTGTAGGTTACCGTAGCTTCTGTGAGTCCAACAGTGCCATGACCATGTCATATCTGGAAGACAACTTTCTACAACACTGCACCCTTTCTTCTGGCACTTCCATCCTCTTTGTCACCTTTTCCATGAAGTCCAACAGCCTTGGGAGGAGGGGATCGTTCAGTTTCTACAGCAGCTTTTTGTAGAATCATTATTATCCCTAACTGTTCCAATGAGGAAGCTGAGGCATAGCGATGTATACAACACATCTAACCCCCTCTCAGCCAGTAGCAGAAGCTTAGATCTGAAACCAAATTGTCCTCTCTAGCATCTGAACTCTTCACTCCCAAACAGTTCTACACTAAAACAAAGTGCAATCTGAAAACCCCTCAGAAAATAATATGGAATTCTTAAAGAACTCAGTGCCAGCAAGAAGCTGCTACTGTTTGCATCTGAAAGCGAAGCCCCACAATTCCCTGCTATTTATTCATCAGGTAGTCTTGATTTTCTAAGAGGAATGCAGGTCCAGTGGCAGCTGTAGGAGAAGCAGTAAAAACATTCTTTATGTCTATAACACTTGCTCAGTTGTTACTCTGCCACCCTGCAGCCTGGGGAGATAGTCCCCAAATTATATACTCTTCTATTAGGACAGCATTTTCCTGCACTCTGACTTTTAAGTAAAGGCAGTGGAAGACACAATAATTCTATAAAGAATTTTTGAAGGGCTGGAAATGGTTATATGTAATGGCTTGAGTTCTGTTCCAATCATGGGAGAAGAGTCCTTGTATGGACAGGCAGACTTTTCACAAAAAAACAAAAATGAAAATTTATAATTCAGGTGCTGCAATGAACACCTACAATTCCATAATCTCAATCACTGAGCAGGCAGTCACAGGATTGTGAGTTTGAAGTCAACTTGATCAAAAGCAGGAGTCCATCTAAAACAGAACACTCACAGAGAGAAATAACATAGCATAAAAGCCTGATTTAATATTTATACCCAATCCTTTTAGATTTATTTTTGTTATTACTATTGGTGTGTGTATGTGTGTGTGAGAGGGAAGGAGGAAGAGAGGGAGGGAGGGAAAGAGAGAGAGAGAGAGAGAGAGAGAGAGAGAGAGAGAGAGAGAGAGAGAGAGAGAGAGAGAGAAGCTAGTGCCCATGGAGGTCAGATACCTCAGATCGAAGTTACAGGACATTGTGAACTACTCAACTTGGAAGCTAAAAGTCAAGCATTACATGATCTTAACCTATCTCTTCAGCTCCCAGACCTCATGAGTCAGAATACTTCCCCTGTAAAGAAAGGAGCAGGATTCTCTCCACATTCTAAAATACACTCAGATAATTAAGCAAAGCTCACCCCAAATGCACGTGAAAAGCTACCCAAAGGAAAAGTATTTCCTAATTACACTACCATTCCTGAATCCAGGCTTCAAAGAGGCTGAAAGACAGACAAGGGCTCCCAAGAAGTTAAAACTATTTGAAAAAAAAAATTGAAGATAATGCTCCTGACACAGGAAAACAGTTCTAGAAAATGAAAAGAATCATCACTTAAAACATAAAACAGCCAGTGGGAACTTTTAGGGGCATGCTCAGAAAGGCTGCTGAAGACACAAGTTTCTTCTATAAGTAATCAGATAGTAAGGCTCCATTAAAGCGCACAGAATAGTTAAATTCACCAGCATAATTTAATTGTACAGGTTATTAAAGAGTGGTTGGACCTTCCTTCCCCACCTTTCGTGTATTAAACTCAGACTAATCAAATTGAGGATTCCAAGAGTACAGCGCTAGTCAGCCCCATCCCTTTTAATTTGTTTAATGGCCGAGTGTGTGTGTGTGTGTGTGTGTGTGTGTGTGTGTGTGTGTGTGTGTGTGTGGTGTTGATGGGCTGTCGTCTATTGCTTAGCTTCACCGCGACATGTAAATAAAGAGTGGGCAGAGACTTCTGCCGAAGAGAAATAAAGCGTGCCTCCTTTCTAGAGATGCATTTGATGTTTGAGTAATTCATGGGATGCAAACGGCAAGCAATGGCGCTTATTATTTCCACTGAGCGCTCTGCAGACATAGGAAAAGAGGAGGCGAAGGAAGGAAGGAAGGAAGAAAAGGAGTCTGAATTTACACTCACTGCTTCAAAAGCCCTTTTGTATCCCGCCAACTTCTCCTGGCTGAAGATGCAGTATTTGCCCAAAAGTCGCCTGCAAGAAAGCACGCAACACAACAAAAGTACAAAACAGCCCACCAAAGGGCTCCTTCGCTGCCCACCCCCACCTTCTTTAATAATTTTCCCTTTGCATAAAGGATGCCGTTCTAGAAAGTGGCACTCGCTTGGAGTCTTACAATGCCCACCTCGTTAGCGAAGCTTCACGTTCAGTTTGGGCTCTTTGGGACAATTGTCTTTTCACCTGGCTCCAGCCATCAAGTCAACATGAATGAATAATAGGAGGTTACTTAGCATGTAGAGTCTGTCCCTAGAGCAGGCCCCTCCGAGCGATGGTCTGAGAATGCCCGTCTTGTTTGGGTTGTTGTTAGCTGCTCTCGCACATTCAGACTGTCTGTCCATTCAGCCGGAGAGGCCACGTGTCCTGAACCTAAAAGGGGGCCCTGCTTCACAGAAACTTGGTTCAACTTACCCTTTCACATGTAGGATTTTCTATGGATGCTGTGTTTATTCTGTGCAGTTCGGGGAGTTTACTCAAACATGAATGCTTTCCCATATCTATGTTTCACCCGGGTGCTGTCACATCAGAGTAGCTTTGCTGGATGTGGGAGGGAAGGCAAGGCGGAGAACGGAGAAAGGAGCAAAGTGTGATCAGTGATTCCCTTCCATCACAGGCTACACGGACACCTGCTAAAACGCCACGAGCCCACTGGGATGGCTAGTTGAATGTTTGGGTTTCTGTGATGCCAACTGGCTGACTTTTCCAAAGAACCGACTGGCTGTTTGGGCATCTTTCAGGAAGAACTCTGGTTCATTGGGTTCATAATTACCCATTGGTGGATTATCAAGGCCATGTTTCCTTTAGAGTTCCTTCCTGGACACCTGCTTTTTTTGTGCATTTTAATACTAATTAGTATCCTCATCGTTGGGAAGACCGTCTCAAGTTTAGGGCAACAAATGGTTTCTTGAACATTTGCCATGTGCCAAGGGACCAAGTAGCTTCTGCAGACAGATAAAAAGAAGTAATTGCTACCACCCTCAATTTGAGGATTTAAATCAAGTCACACATGGGTTCAGAGAAACACCATGAAAAGAAGGACAGAGTATTTGGAACTATGCAGGAGGAGAGTTGAACATAGTGCTCTCAGAGATGACTCTTTAAGATGATGACAGTAGGCTGAGTTTCAAAGAATGTAAATAAACAAACCAGGTAATATGGAGTAAGAAAGAATTTCAGGAAGAAAGAACTAGTGGGTAAAAGTCAAAGTCACACAAAATAGCAGGATTGTCTCAGTAAAACTGGAATATAAAGGAAGAAAAAGAAGATACCAGTTGGAGGAGAGAGGGAGCCAGATGCTATTCCTGAAAGAGCTTGGTCACCCTCATTTAAGTTTCCTCTCACTTGCAGCAGGGGTCCCCTGAGGACTGAAGCAGGGGTGGGAGATCAGACCTAAATTTAGTCAGGTCTTCATGGAAATGAACTTGAAGAGTGGCCCAGTGAAGGTGCCCAGCACATGACTGCAACCTTTTAGAGAAAAAAGGATTAAATCGACAATGAGGAGTTTGGGGTTGATTTACAACACACCCGGAACAATCTGGCAGTAGGTGGTGGTGCTGCTGACAAGCAGAGCCTCCAGGGAAAGGTGAATGGGAGCATCTGTGGTATGGTGCTCACTGGAACTTCCGGCTTCCCAAGGATTTAAATGAAAATGAACCCTTGGGGATGCACTGGAAAAGAAACATTCTAAATACTACGTGTTGTGTCTCTGCAATGTGTTAAAACTGTTAAAGAAATTTCATAATAAGATAGTGGGAGCTGGGTAGCAGACAAGTTAAAAAATGTAAAGACCTATACAGCTCCTTGGAATGTTGATAGTGGTCTAAAAACGGAAAAGCAGTGGCTTGAACTATGGTTTTATTGTTGAATGGCAAAGGTGGAAGGGGAGCAGACTTGTTGGCTGACATGGAGCATTGGAACTGGAGGAAACATCTCTTGACATAATGTAACATGAATCTCTTTTGTTGTAATCAACTAGTTTCTTAAAATGTAGCACTTTCACCTCCAGTGACACCGTTTGAGAATTTCACAGGAGCAGAACAAATGTGCAAATAATTACTATATTATATCATTTAAAAATAGAAAGTATGTTCATATTCAATAAAAATATTTTTCCTACTTTTAGTATGTAGTTGATTGCATTTTCAGATGTAGAACCCACAGATATGGGTAGCCTCCATCCTTCTTCCTTGCAATCATTTATTTTTTATAGAGGAGATTATAATAGGAGCTGGGTTTTCAGAGTTGTGCTTCAGGGCTCTAGTGCTTGGGACATAGAGTCTGTGGTAGTTGGAATGTAATTGGCCCCATAAGCTCATAGGGAGTGGCACTGTTCGAAGATACAGCCTTGTTGAGTAGGTGAGGCCTTGCTGAGGAAGTATGTCACTTTGAGGGTGAACTCTGAGGTCTCAAGCTACACTCAGTGTGACAGTTCACTTCCCCCTGTCTGAAGATCAAAATGTATTAACTCTCAGCTCCTTCTCCAGCACCATGTCACCATGATAATAATGGACTAAACTTCTGAGACTGTAAGCCACCCAATTGAATGTTTTCCTTTATAAAAGCTCCTGTGATCATGGTGTCTCCTTGGCAATTAGAGCCCTAACTAAGACAGAGTCCATACTGCTTCAGTTGCTTCAGACTATCCCACACAGGAACTGTCTGTCAGTATCATGTCAAAGTCTAGCCACTAATAAGAAGTTTTCCATGTTCATTCTTTCCACGAATCTCTTGTTCACCTCCACTACTGCTGACAGAGAAGAGGGTGGTAGCAAGTTATAAAAAGTCCAAACGGGTGTAGTGCCTAATCAAAATCTCACATGAGGCACCAGAAACTTCATATAGTCTTTTGGCTGCTATAAATATCAACTTTATAATTCATTTAACACAAAAAAATAATTAAGTGCATATAATTTTGGAGGAGTAATGTAATTTTACCCATCACAGAGTTTAAGAGGGAAGCATTAATATAGGCACTTAAAGGTGATAGGCTTGGATCTAAGGCATTCTTGGGCTTAGGACATGTTAGGATTTAGGGTGACTTCACACTCACCTGCTCCTTATACATTCTTAGAGGAAGGAAAGGTCAAGTTAGTCCCCTAATTTAACTGAAGCTGGAGGGATTGACTTTAAAACACTGGTGCTGTTCACTCAATTATTTGTGTTTTGATTAGAATTTGTTCCTGGATTCACTGTACTTCACAAAATGTCATAATTTCCTTATATATGACGCCATAAAATCCTGACGATTTTTTTTTCAGTCTCTTGACCTTGTTTAAACTTAGGCCTAACTGCTATATTAATCTTCTCGAAGGAGAAAAACCTCAAAATGGCCAAGAATGATTTATCCTGTTAGGTGATGGAGTATGAATATATATATGATACTTAACAAGAACTATCAGTATTGTAAGTGTGCTTTACCAGTTAGTTTTAGAGCTTAAACCATTGAATTATTATAAAATCCCCATGGTATTGCTACAGTGATCAACTTTGTAAATAAGTAAACTGGGCACAGTGAAGATGTGACGTTTACACACAACAATTAATGCAGTTGGTATTTAAACCCAAGCAACACGGCCCTAGATACTAAATCTTAGCCCTAGCCTAGCATATTTTGAACAGGGAAGATGGCATGAGGTCATTTTATAGACTTCATTGTTAACAAGAACACATGATCACAGGGAGTAAATATCTGTCTTTCTAAAGCATATGCTTTTGTTCTGTATAGCCTTTTTATATCTGTGGGGACGGACATTAGCTCATGAATAATTAATATGTACAAATCTGTGTTCTCTATACTTGGGAATGCCCTGGAGTAGAAATTACTGCCATGATCACTCTGAGAAATAACTGCATCCAGCCTTGCCCTGAAATGAAATTCTAGGTAAAACCATTTATTCCCCCTCTTCCTTGTGAAACACTTACTAACTGTATTTCTAATGGCACTGCTCACTGCACACCTTCTGTATAGGTTTGCATATGCTCCAGATCATCACCAAACATGCCTCAAGTTGGCTTCTGAAACTGCCCGTGAGCATTTTAATAGTCAGTAGAGGAAGAGTAATTACTACCAAGTACACACTGTTGATGCACCCATTTCTCCCATTCAGGTAAGAATACTAGAATTTCTCTGGAAACTTTACTCCTCTCCTCCATGTGCATTAGGTAGATTGACCTCATCTTCACCATCAGAGATGGACCATAGGCAGATTAAACCAAACATTGATTTATTTCTCCTACACTGATTTAATGATTGCTAGTATGACTGTACCTAGTATAAACTAAAAAAAATTTTCTCATAGTTCTGGGGAAAATGTTCCTTTCTTTTAATCTATTTATTGATGATTTTATGGGAATATTGGGGCAGTAGAAGCTGTTTTGCTACCATGAAACAGGTCAATTTGCTCATGGAAGATAGGATTGCATGTAGAAGTGAAGGTAGTGGTATCATTGTAGTATTGAGGATTCCTCTGTGGTGGTTCTGCTCATTTATTGTATTGATCAAAATAATTGGAGTCTTCTGCTACTTAGAAACACAGAAAAAAAGTCTCTTAATTAAAAAACAGATCAAAAACTATTGCAATAAAAGAAACTAAGTAAGGACAGGAATAGGGTTGACACATAAAATGCATTTGTATGCATGGGGTAGTCTACTGAGTTGGGTGGAAGCTTTTCAGCAAACAGTAAAATACATAGTTAACTCCGAGTTTACGGTTTCTAAGGATTTATTCTAGAAGCAAGAATCTAACAAGGTTCACTTTATGGATCTTCATAACGAAGAATGTATTGGGAGGCATCATCATGATGGCAAAATAAGAATGTCTAGGTGTTTTCTCCACCTCACAAAAATAGCATCCATATAATTGGAAAGCCATATATGTTTACAGATGCTTTCATGATTGGCACAGGGTCCAACTGCACTCATGGCACATAGAACTGAAAAAGGACGCATTCCTTGAGGACGATAAATAGAATCATCCTTTCTAGATTATTGCTTCCATAACTTTGTATATCTCAGGTCCCAGAGAGATATCCAACTTAAAGAGCTCTCCTAGAAGAAGAGAACAGTGAACTGAGTATATAACTTTGCTGTGTCTCAAAATTTCAGGCCATTACCCATATCCCAAGTACCAAGTCTACCTCACAAGACCTGAGTGCCAGGACAGCCCACAGATACACCTCGCGAACTCCAGTCTACAGATCTAGATATCAACCCTAATTCTCCATTGACTTCAACAACAGATCTATATATAGCTCAAACCAGCCAGATTGCTCAGACTCCTGGGCTAGGCTAACTCACAAAAGGCTTTTCTTGATCAATGTCCATAAGGAACACAAAAGATAACCACTTCTTTAAACATGTAGTTATCAATTATGGCCTACAACATTCAAACAGTAGAGAAACATATCACCTAAGGAGCGAGACAAACACTAGTGTCCACCCTAAGTAATGGCAATCTACAGCCGGCTCGATAGAGGGTGTAGAGTCAAGCATCATAAAGAAAGTCAGTGGATTTCAAGAGAACACAGACAGACATCTACCAAAAATAGTAAAGTCAAACAAATTACAAGTTCGGCCCAAAGATAAAAACCATAAAACAGAACCAGTCAGAAAGGCTGAAGAAAAAGGACACGGCCACTGTAAAAATCCCAGAGAGACCGAGTAGTAGCCTGCATTGAACAGAAGAAACGGTCGATGAGTTAAATGATAAATATTTAAAATGACTTTGTGACATGAACAAATTGGGGAAAAAACAGCTGAAAATAAGTGGGAAAAGATTATAGGACTTATGAGAAATTATCAAACAAACCAATTTACATATAATAAGATCCTCAGACTAAGTCAAAAGGGGCCAATGCAGATGTCACTTAAAGAAATGATGACTGGAGCTTTTCAAATATGAATAAATTATATCCAAAGATGTCAATATTAAAGTATAGTCAAATTGTTGACTGATAAAAAAGCTCAAAGAAAGAAAAATGACATCACATTAAGGCAGCATTGACAAGACATTCAGTAGATTTCTGAGCAGAAACCTTATATGAATAAAATGTTTTAATATAGCCAAAGTCATGAGTAAATTAAACTACCAACCAACATCACTATACCCAGCAGAAATGACCTTTTTAAAAATGAAGAGGGAAGGGACAGGTAGTGACACAGACACCCAATACCAAGGTCTTAGTGACGTGTTAAATTCTCATTGGGTATGTTAGTTAGAGCAGCCAAATGGGACTTTTGATTGCTGGTCTTCAATGCTTGATAGCTGGACCTTTGTGGTCAGCCTCAGAGGAGGAGGTGGCCAGATAAGAGAGTGGACCTTAGGGGCTAGCTTTAGGAATGTAAGCCAATGGTTTAGCAAGGTAGAGGGAATAGGAAGAAGGCCAACCAGAGCCGTGTTTGCCATTCTTGGGCCTGCTAGAGTCCCTTCAAAGAAGAAAAGACTTTTCAGAAAAAAAAAGAAATTAAGAAAGTGTGTCACTGCTAGCCCTGCCTTCCTAGAAGTGTTCAGAAAGTTCCTGTAAGCTGAAGCAGTAGATATTAGTCAACAACTCAGATATCTGTGAAAGTGATCCGTAGGATGATTCACAGACAGCTTGTAAGAACTGAGAAGATCTATGACTACAAAAAGATCACATGCAAACGCCATTCTCAGCTGTCGACCACTCACTGGACGTGAGTCGGGACCTCTGGGGCCTGCTTCATCCTAGGCTACACTCCCCCTGAGGCTCACCCTGGGACTAGCATCTACTGAATGGTTAAAGAGGGAGTATAGTGTCCCAGCATCAGTTACTTTAATGTAAAGCAAAACCAAAGAGCCAGCCCCTCAGTGAGGCCTACATGGAATTGGCTACCTTTGAAGCAACCATATCATGGTCCAGCTTTTCTCTCTGAGTATTTACCTCCCCAAATTCCCAACAGGTAAGTCTCCAAAGAGCAGCTTTGTGTTGCTTTACTGCCTGTGGTGCTCCATCTTGGGGTTTATTGCAAGAAACTGTAAGACAATCTTCACATTTTATCCTTGAGGGAAAATGAGTGGTGTATTTTCGAAGGGAAACAACAGAGCTTCTGGAATAGTTCACATGTCCTGTTGCTCTGCTATATCTATGTTATTTCTATAAAACATAATGTCTTCAGATTCTGAGAGTGTTATATTTCAGAGACAAAGGGGGAGTTATAAAATGACTTCCATTCCTCAAGGAGAGAAGCAAATTTATTTTTAGTTAATCTTTAGTTTAAAAATGTTGTAGCAAGGCTTGAAAATGACTCAGCCACCATAGCTAGAGTGTCACAAGAAGATTCTGAATCTGTTTCACTAAAGCCTCTCTGGAAAGTCTCTCCCCTCAAGAACATAAGAGCATCAGAAATGCCCAGCTCTCTCACAGGACAGCCTGAGAGCTCTAAGATACTCAATCACTGAGTGTCCCCCACAGGGTTGCTTCCTTCACGGAGAATTATTTTCTCTCCACACAGAGATGAAAGCTTTGAAGTGTGCTAAGTAAGGCCAAAGAATTGGGAGCAGGAACAGGATTTTGAAGAGTGGGTCCTTGGCTCATCACTGTCCTTCCTTCCTGTGTGATGGGAGAGATTCTGGCCACACACAGGTCCCAGAGAATCAAGAAAAATGGCCCTGGGCACAGATGATCCTGGTTGGTCGACAATGAGCTTTTGTTGCTAGGAGCCACTGAAGACCTCAGTCATTTGTTAGCAAGACATACCTGAGACAGGTACAGGGTCTAGCAGGGCATCCTGAAGTTCTAGGTGCCACAGAAAGGCCTCTGAGCAACTGCACAGAGTCGTGAGCAAATGCTTGTCAGGTGCCACACTACTCCATTAATGTGACATGCACAACCTACGCACAAATGCACACACACGGGGAGGGGGGAGGGAAAAATAAGCCACTGCTGTTAAAAAACACTTCCCAGCACAGATTTTTCTGTTTAAGTGAAAAAAATAAATAAAATCCAAGAAGAGAAAAAACATATAAAGCAGGGTATGTAGATTTTGATCTTGCTTTTAAAAGTGTCTTTGCTTTGAAGATGCTCTTCAGAGGCCCTCTGCAAACAAGCTGCAAAACTTTGATTAAACTACAACTCTTGCTATCACACCTGAAAGTTGTCTGTGATTGCTGTACAAAGCTGGAATCTGCCTTTTCATCTGGATCAGCTGAAACAGCTCCCAGGCTCATCTGACGGCCCTTTTTGAATACCCACTGTCTGTCCTCCTTACCGGTTACTAAGTAAATAAAGGCCAAGAAAAGAGAGGTTTTTGTCATTGGTACTTACAAGCAAGTTTAATAGAGATGGACAGAAATGCTCAGGTTTCATTTCTAACTTGCATAAACACCGTGTGACAGCTGGCAGAAGCCACTAGATCAAATCAGATCTTCAGATGCCTCATCAGGCTGACTGGGAAAGCTTTTCTCTCAGCTAGGCCTCATCACCTCATGCTGTCACTCACACTTCCTTGGTCCATCCCTAAATCCTCCAGGATTTCCTGCAGCTTGCTGGAAATAATGGTCCAAGCCAAGAGGCTAGTCAGTGATCGACTCTAAGCACTGGGTGATCACTGGTGAGGAATGATTAGCACAAAAGGTGTGCCAGGAAGACAAAGGAAAAGGGGGCTGGTCCACTGAGGATGCAGGGGACTTAGGCAAAGCTGACACACTAATACCATGGGCTCCCTTTATCTGATCACTTCTGGGGATGATGGTTCCCTACTCAGCTCCCACTGGGTCTCCTCACCCACCCACATTACCCATAAAAGATGCAGCTTCGGTTGCTTGTTTTGGTGTGCGGTCTACCATGAAATGGTAATCTAGAAAATCACTACATTTCTATTAACTGCCAAGTGTTTGCACACCCTAAAAGAAACCAATTTCAGATCAGCAACACAGTTGTGCTTACATTGTTGACTTAAGAAAAGCTGAATGGAAAAGTGTTAAATTAGGACACAGGGGAAAAAGATTGACTTTTTTTTTTTTTTTTAATCAAGAAAAAGTGCATTTTTAGACTGAGACGCAGTTTCATTACCCCAGTTAGGACTCAGTTTAGGGAAATATTCAGAACAATGACAGCGATTTCATCCGTCATTCACCTTCTTGCAGAAGAAAATGAGTTTTGATTTCCTACTCTAATGTTTCCCTTCATTCTTTCCATCACATTTGCTCAGTTTGCCTGTCCCTCTAGGCAGGTGCAGCGCTGAATTCTGTATGATGGGAAATGAGCGCTGAGCGGCTGTTATCAAGGCTTCTGCTCCAGAACTGAAGAAGAATTATCCCCATGAACAGTTTCTGTTTGTCTAATCTCCTCATTTTCATAGAAACAAAGTAAAATTCTTTTTATCAGAGGCCGGGCAAACTGTTAACAGTTTAAACCGGATTTCATCGAGATGAACGGGCAGCTCCTTTCTTCTCAACTTGGGTAAAAAGTAAGACTAAACCATGTGGTAAATGAGATGCCCTAGTGTTGTTTGGGAGTACAAAGCTCCTTGTAAAAGTGAAATGTCTATTAAGAAACAACAAAAGACAGTTTGCTTCTACATATACCCTTGACACTAAACTTTATGTAATGGTGTGACTTAAATACTGTGCAACAAGATTTATCTTAATTTTCCTAGAACATCAGTAATTTCTGGTGTATATTCTTTCCATATGTGAGAAACCAATGTCTCTTCCTTGCAGCAGGGTCTAGGAAGAATATTAGAAAACAAAAGATGCTTTTATAACTAGGGTATGATGTGCACACCTATAATCCCAGCACTTAAGCTGAAGCAAGAGGGTCAGGAGTTCAAGGCCATCCTGATCAGTATAGCAGAAACTTGTCACACTAACAAAAAAATCAAAATGCCCTTCTTTGGTCTTTGATGTGGAGGTCATCCTGCAGCCCCCAGGGCTTAGCACTGTTTGGTGGCCTTCAGTGTTTACCGGAGCCAATTGATCCAAATGGATCCATTATTGGAACAATGCCCAAGCAGGTGCTGTGATTTAGGAATCAGGAAGTTAGCAGAGGACAAAGAAGCTGGCTGAGGTCAGGCGTTGCTTGTGAGCTGTAGAGGTTACTCAAGGTGAACAAGGTAACCACCCAGTACATAAGGCTTCCCCTGAGCACCAATAAATGACATTCTTCTTTCAAGAATGACACTCTCTTGTCTGTCTTTCAATCTGTAGGCCTTTGCTTAGGGAAGCTCGCTCAGGGGACACATCACACTTTAAAGCCTTTGCCAACAGTTGGAAAGTGAGTATATTTATGCCCCCCCCCCAAAGTCTTTCTCTGACATTAGTTTACTTGCTTATGCCATGAAATCCTTAAAAAGACAAGATTAACAAAACATGACTTTGAAAAGCCCCTGATATCAGGCATGTATAAAATAGTTATATCTGACTCATGCTCATAAAGCCCAGCACTGAGTCAAAGTTTCCAAAGACACGCTCCCAGAGAAACTTTCATTCCAAAAGTTACATTTCATGGGTATGGGGAGGGGGGTGAGGGGGTGGGTGCTGGTGGTGGTGGTGGTGGTGGTGGTGTAGGCAACCTCCCAGTTCTCTCATGCTGACCTGGTCTTTGCTTCCCATGACATTCCAGGGGTGGCAACCCTTCAGGCATGCCTTGAACTTTAAATTATAGCCACCTTCTATATGTGGGTAAAAAGAACCATTTCTCCACTTAGATCCCAAGTTCTTTCCCTCCAAAGGATGTCTTTCCTAATGAAATTATATTTTATTCTTATTCAAGCATATACCTGATAACAAAATAATGGATCAACCCTATTTAGACAAACCATGGCATTTCTCTTCAGGGCTGTTTTTACCTGGTTATTTAAAGACAACCATGGGAGCTAGACATGATGGGGCACACCTTTAATCCCAGAACAGGCAAACAGATTCTGTCAGTTCAAGGCCAGCCTGGTCTACAAAGCAAAACAAATTCCAGGACAGCCAGGGCTACACAGAGAAACCCTGTCTCTAAAAACAAAAACAACAACAAAAATAACTGTCGTTGAACTTGTCCATTTGTTCTATATTCTACATTCTGTATTTTTTATTCTGTATTCTATATTCTGTATTATATATTCTGTATTCTGTATTCTGCATTCTGCATTTGTTGTAGAGGTTTCTGGCCCATCTAGCCCCACAGTCCAGACATGCTGGCCGTTGCTTGTCCCCCCCCCCAAAAAAAATGACTCAGGCACTTATATTAATTACATGCTGTTCAGCCTATGGCTCAGGCTTATTTCTATCTAGCTCTCTCATCTTAATTCAACCCACTTCCATTAATCTGTCTTGCCATATGGCTCATGGCTTACCTTTTTTTACATCTTGCTTCTTGAGCGGCTGGATCACATTTCTTTTGACTCGGCCCTCCTTCCCCTTTATCTACGCTTAGATTCCCTGCCTGCTTCTAAGATGCTCTGCCACAGGTCAAAACCAGCAGTCCCTTTATTAACCAATGATATTCACAGCATACAGAAAGATATCTTACATCATGCATCCTATATTCTGCATTCTATATTTATTCTGTATTTTATATTCTGCATTATGTATTCTGTATTCTGCATTATCTACTCTGTGTTCTATGTTCCATATTCTGCATTATGTATTATGTGCTCTGTATTTTGCATTCCATATTCTGTATTCTGCATTCTGCCTTCTGCATTATGTATCCTATATTCTGTATTCTGCAGCATATGCTTCTCCTTCAACAGCACTAGAAGACTTTTCTATTATTTTTTTCAATTAGAAAGACAAGAATTTATCAAATATAGTTGTCACAAATTTGAGATTAAATCTATGTCAAACATTCACATTCTTGGATAGTGATATTGAAGTGTTATCATTCTTTGCTGATTTAAAACATAGTTATGACTATGGTTTCCTCCTGTTTACCCTTTATCCCCAGCCAGTAGTTTTATTTTAAAATAAATAGCTTATGTTTCTATATTCAATTTATTCTCTATTTCATATACTAAACTGTAGCTCAGTCCCTGGTATTCTTACAATGTAGCCAGATACCTTGGTTTCTGTCCTGGCTTCTCCCTCCCCCAGAAGCTGTTTTTTTTCCTTCACCCTGCAGACCCACCGCTCTGGGAATGCTGGTGGTGTTGCCTGAGAAGTACCTTTGCTCTTATGACTGACTCATCCCATGTCAGGGACCTCGTTTTCGGTTACTTCCTCATCTTGGTGTAACACAACCTAATTTTAAAAAAAAATTAAACATGGGTATACAGAAAACTGTATCTGTAGATTGTAAATAAACAAGCAACTAACTAATACCTAGAAACTTTTCTCTCCTTAAAGGATCCTATCCGGTATCGTTCCCTCCCCTTTGACATCATTTAACCTTAATTCCCCCCTAAAGCTTTTTGTTAGTGTGGTAACATAATTAGGGTTGTGGTTTTAACACAAGAATTTTTAAAGGGTCCAACTCAACAGGCCATTAGTATTAAAATTTTTTATGAAATATATAACTAATATTTCAGGTTTTGCCTCTCTCTGGTCAGCTATTCTAGAAGAAGTTAACTTCCAGGGAGACTGTGAGGGGGACTTTGTACTGAGGAATGAAAATATCAGGCAAAGGCATGCTATTAACCACTGGAATAAGGGGCAAGACAATTCTCTACCATAAGAATCACAAGGCTAAGACTTGGGAATCACAGTCCTGGAGGGGAACTTGACAAGTCTTTCAAAAGACATGAGTATAGACAGCTCTGCTAAGCTATTCTTCAGTTCTTGACCCTCTCAATTGTTAAGAGATAATAACAGTGCAATCTTTAAACGACTCTGCTTTAGAATTGCCAGTGTCTTTGATTGGTTTCCTGTGGCTACAATAAACACTGACTGAGCCCAAAGTGGAGGAGAAACACTGTATTTGACTCACAGGTTATACTGAGGCAGACACCACAGAGGAATGCTGCTTACTGACTTGCTCTCAGGCTGCTGTTCTTTCTCAGACAGCTCAGGCCCATGGATGGAACCACTCTCAGTGGTCTTGGCCCTCCTGTACCAATTAGCACTCAGGAAAAATGTCCCACAGATATGCACAATGACCAATCCAACTAAGGCAATCCTTCAGTTAAAGTTCCTTCTTCTGAGGTATGTCAGTGCATGGCACCAAAACTAACCAGGACAGTAGGTTACATAGAAGATGATCAGTAAGGCACATTATAGGATCAGGTGTGAACTTTACATTTTCTCCAATGTTATCAATGCTCCTATGCTTTCTTGACATGTTCTTTGGAAGAGTAATTCATTAAAGATGTATGAAGCTCATTTTGCATTTTCTTTTATAGAGCATGTCCTGTAATCATTTTAAGAAATCTTTTGCCTAACCTAGTGTTATGAAGATTTTTCTCTGTATAGTAATTCAGAAGAATTATGAGAGTTGTGACTCTCATAATTATTTGGTTCATTTGAACTAAATTTTCTGAACAGTATGAAGTGATGGTTAATATTTTTCTTTTTTTCCACAATGGTAGTCACATACGCTATTCTCATCTTTGATTCATTCAAATGTTTGAAGATATGCCATGGGTCTTCTTCTCAACTCCAGTATAATCCACATATCTGTGTATCTGACTGTGTCATCTAAGTTGTGTACCTAGATGTCTTCATTTTTGTGCCTTTCAGTAGTATAGGAGCTCATCTTCTCATGTGGCAACATGCCTGAAGACAGCAACGCACGCTAGAAAGCACTTTGGTTCACAGTTTGAGGGTGCAGTGTGTCTAACAGCAAAAGCAGCCCTTAGCTGTAGCAAGAAAAAGGACAAGGCTTCCAAAGACCTCAAGAAGAGAGACGGATGATGTGCTCCACTCACTGGCTTCTTTTTCTTCATGATTAAATTGATGTCCTTATTTTATGTAGGACGGTGTTATTCTTTCATAAGTCAAGTCAAGCACCACATTTCCTTTCTTATTTACTTACTGCTTTCAGCCAGTCTTTTTTTTTTTTTTTGGAGAGTTCTACCCGTATTCAGGGTGAGACTTCTCATAGTTAAATATCTCTGAAAACTTCCTAAAGGAGAGACACAGAATGAGGTGTCTCCCAGGAGACTCAAAATCCCGTCAAGTTGATACTCAAGGCTAATGATCATGTGGTTATCTTGAAATGCAAGTAATGCAAGATTTCTAAGCTCATTCTTTTCCTGGACTGTATTTTTGGAAGCAGGCCTATTCTAGGTACTTTGGTTTTACGCATTTTAGAACCAGCCTTCCAATTATATTTTTAAATCACACTACAATTATAAGTTTGATTGTATTTTTAAGGTAATTTAGTTATATTACTTTATTATTTAAAACACTTGAAATTTAAATATATTTTGATCATGTTCTTCCTTCCCCAAGTCTTCCAAGCCTCTCTGACTTCCTAACCACCAATTTCAAGTTCTTACTCAAAAAGCAAACCAAAAAAAAAAAAAACCAAAAAACAATACAACAGTAAGATCTAAGAAAAAATACAACAAATGTCCAAAACACACTGTAGCCACGTAAAAGCACACAAAAAATGTGGAGTGTGTTACTTGTTGACCAACTGTTCCTAAGCTCTTTCCCTAGAGTGGTTGATATACCCAGTGCCACTCCACTAGAAAGAAACTGATTTTTTTTTCCCCTCTCTCAGAGCTATATATGACAATTCAGTTAACTTTTATCCTAATGGCTAGGTTTTCATTCATTCATTCATTCACTCATTCATTCATTTATTCAGTTTTTAATATAACAAAATAAAAGACTGGAGAGATGGCTCAGCAATTAAAGGCAAGGCTCACAATCAAAATCAAAGGATTGTATTTTTTAATTTTCCATTTTATTTTATTCATATGGATATATACTTGAGTGTGTTTGCGTATGTGTGTCTCTGTGTTTATAGGGGGGTGGTACTCACAGAAACTAGAAAAGGCTGTCAAGTCTCCTAGAGCTGAAATTACAGCTGGTTGTGAGCATCTAATATGGATTCTGGGAAATATACGTAGGTCATCTACAAGAACAGTATGTGTTCTTTGGCCCCGAGGAGCCATCTCTCCAGTTCCTGGATTGCACTTCTTAATGTAAACATGATCTTGGATAAGTTAGATAAACATCGAACCTTAGATAAACATCATCCTTAGCCACTTGGAGTCTTCCAACCCATGATCATGATGCATCTCTTTATATTTCAGAACTTCAGCTTTTAAAACAATATCTTATCAAGTGTACCAGTTAAAAAATAGTTATGTGACTTTTTCCTATTATATAAATGTAACTTTAAGTCATTATTACGTACCAAAATCAGCAATTATTCTTTAATATAACCATTTCTTAATACCATAAATACTGTGAAGCGTTTACATTTGTAAAGTTTACTAGTTCATTTGGGCTCAAGGAGGTTCATATAATGGAGTTGATATTACTCTTACTTTTTTTTTTTTGAGACAGGGTTCTACTGTGTGTAGTACTGTCTCTCCTGGAACTCGCTCTGTAGACCAGGCTGGCCTTGACCTTGCAGAGATCTTTCTGCCTTTGTCTCCCAAATCCTGGGATTAAAGGTGTGCGCCATCACTTCCCAGTTAGTATTGCTTTACTTTTAATTTATATGCTTTTCCATACTTAAAAAAAATTAAGAGTGTTGTGGAGGGTGAGAACATGCATGTCATAGCTCTTGGGAGAGAGAGAGAGAGCACGCATGTCATAGCATGGGGCCTTGGACTTGGCAGCAGGTGACTTTACCCACTGATGCATCAAGCCCAAACATCATGTCATTATCAGAGAGGCTTCAGCCAGCAACCGATAAAAGCAGATGCAGAGACCCATGGCCAAACATTAGGCAGAGCTTGAAGAATCCCATGGAAGAGGAAAAGAGAGGATTGTGGGAACCGGAAGACAGCAGGAGATCTTAACCCACAGAAGCAACTAAGCAGAGCTCACGGAGAGCGAAGAGGGGATCACAGCATGCACGGGGTCCACACCGGGTCCTCTGCATGTGTGTTACACTGGCTTCTTGTTTTTGCCCAGCCCCTAACAGGTGGGAGTTGGGGCTGGGATGACTTTTGCTGCATGTGGGACCCTTTTCCTCCTACTGGGTCACCTCTCCCAGCCTTGATATGAGGATTTGTGCCTGGTCTTATTGCATGTTGTTATGCCGTGTTCAGTTGACGTCCCTGGGAGGCCTGCTCTTTTCTGAAGGGAAGTGGAGAAGGCGTGGATCTGAGGGACAGTCAAGATGTGTGTGGGGGGAGGTGTGGACAGACTGGAAGTGAAAGACCACCCTGGGGGTGGGGGGACCCCCGGAACGGACCTCTCTTCAGGAAGAGACCCTGGGACTCAAGGAAGGACTGAGCCACAGATCAGATGCAAACAGCACGAGGTTTATTGAATAACACAGGTACCTGCGGGTCGCTAAGTCTCTCGGGACTTGCAGCGCCCAGCCCTTTGTTCAGGGCCTTTTTATAGGGTTTGGGGAGGCAAAAGCTTGCGCGTACAGAAGCAGAAGCATAGTTACAAGGTTTCTATTGGCTGGTTTGAATGAAGCTATTCTGTTGAGGGGGTGAGGGTAGGCCAGGTCACCACCTGGCCGGCCTGATATCGCCCACCCCCAGGCGGCGGCCTGCTGTTTATCTTTCTGGGAACTCTGTCTTCTATCTCTCCCTGGAACTTCCCCGGGTCCTTGTCTGGGGCCAGCTCACGTAGCCATGTAACTCTTATCTTTCTTCCCCCTCTGCCCTGCTGACATTGTGAAAGCTTTTATTATTAAGTTTTGCAGAGGTGCTGGTGTCTCCAGTATCAGAATGTATGTTTTAGGGCTTTTCTTAAGAGCAAATGTACAGCCCACAGAGAAATCAGTTTGTCCTTGGTTGGGGAGTGTTTGGCAGGCTTCTGACTGCAGCTCCTTCGTCCTTGGACCAAGGCACCTGGTGCTGACATGTCTTAGACAAGTTTCGTTACTTCTTGGGCAGGAGGGAATTGCTAAAACAAGAGGGCTGCTTAAGCAAAAGGGAGGGGGGTCTTACAGAAGGAAAAGAGGGTGGGGAAACTTTGGTCCAGATGTACGCTATGAGGGAAGAATACATTTTAAAATCTTATTATATTTAGTTATTTATTTACAGCATGTGGCAATCAGAGGGTCAGTTCTGGGGAATAAATTATTGGTTTATTCTAGTGGTTCCAGACCCTGAACTCAGATCATCCGTATACACCCCCTTTGGTCTTACAATGTTTTAATATTGTTCCCAAAACAAAATGTTTGTTTTGTTTATAACAGAGCAAATCTTTTGAATTTCTGTGGCTGCATCTCTCAAGTGTGGTTCCTCACACCCTCGTATGCTTGGCAAAGTGGTTCACCTGATGCAGACTCAGTATTTAGCAATAGGATGGTGTGAACACCCACCAGAAGGCTCATGTTGTTCAACTGTTTCTTCTAATGGGGAGCTGGCGGCCACCAGCAGCCACGGTCTCTATCCACAGAACCATTGAAGCAGGGAGCTAATTCTGTTATTCTATCCAAATTTATTAACCGAAATATATCTGTAAAAGAAATATTTGTCCTTAACACGTACTTATCTACCTTAGATCAAGGCATATTTTTAAATGCCTCCTGAACTTAACAGCAAACATTTGACCAAGATATGATTTTGTATCTTTGATAATTTCATGTTTTACTTGTTAGATGTATCATATTTGTGAATGTATGTGCAATCTATGCATATAGCAAATAATCATATATGCATGTATGTATCTGTATGCAAACACATATGCATCTATATTAGCTTCACCTGTAATTTTAAAGGATGATGTGATTAAAGTTAAACAAACTTAGTGTCACAATGTGCCACAATCAAGGCAGTGCTCAACAAGCAACACTGCAGAGGACACAGAGGCTGCTGACTGGTTTCTTTGTGACTAATTCTGTTACACTGATATGGAGGCCATGTAATTTTCCATGTACATATATAGACACAAACATACATACATGATACATACATGCTTTAAACACGCAAGCTTCCTTTGAACCTATGAATACCTGTTCCATAGCAATTTAATCCCTACTACAAGCTTGCTAGCCAATCTGTAGCAGGTCGCTTAACCTTTCTCCAATAACAAATTTAAAAATAGGCCTCTGTGTGATTCTAAATAAGGGTAATCTTGAGTGGGTTCTGGAACCCACTCCCCTGGGATCCTATCTCGGTTATGCCGTGGTTGTTTACTTAAGTGAAGGCCAGCTCTTGTGCCTTGGTGTCTTCTTTTGTCAATCAGGAATGATAGTATCCCTGTGCAGTGTTCAAGAAAATCACTAACTGTTTGCTGAGTGGAGTGAGCTCAAAACTAGGGTCTCTGGGTATTTATCAGACTGAAATGTCTCATTGTCACTTTGAAGTATTGACCCAAATGAGAAAATGACTGATACACGAACACATCAACTCTCTGTAGGAGGGTCAGTCCTCCAGGCAACTGACATCAGAATGGGTGTCCCCACTGACAAGAGTCAGTATTTATAGTAGAAGAAGACCACAAAACCCCCAAGTGATCAACTGCTAGCTCCTTGGTATAATTAAGTTTTATGCCACACCCAGAACTGGAGCCCGGTATTCTGACTTCATATTATCTCCATCAGGCCAAACCTGTCAAGCAAACATCTCTCTTCTGCACACGGCTACATCATATCTTCCCAGAATCAATCTGCCAGTCAGCATTCTTTTAAACCAAAACTCTCCCTAAAATACCAACGGCTTATTTTAATTTAGAAAGATGAGTCTAAGTATCGCGTGGAACAAATAGTACTAATTTTTTGCTCAAATGAAAAAAAAATTAAGTGAAAGGAAATAAATATTTCTTGGGCTCCAGTTTTGTCAAAACTGCTGTAGAGTTTTTCTTTCCACACGTACACAAATATTGATAGCATCACTAGAATCGACATTTATACAGTAATACAGACACCAAAGCTATTGTGTACACCACTATCACAGCTAATACGTAACATTCCAGATATAAATACAAATATACTGAGGTCGTAACTGGTGCTAATAAATTTTTTTCAGAATGTATTCCACTTGGAGAGCCTGCTGATAAACTATCTCTATTATTCTCATACCCATCCTTACCGATGTCATGGAGAAGGCACCCTTTTCTATGGAGGATAAATATGCATGAATACCTACTAGCCACTGATCACTTAAAGGGTTATTTTTCTTAACTATATTCCTGAAAATGTATTTTCTCTTCTTATAGCCATGCACAAAAGGCAGTGATCCTGGATAAATATGTCTATTCTGCAGCACCAACTCTGGACCTGAGGGTTGGTAATACAGACAACAGCCAGCCCACTGTACAAAGCAGCTAATATAGTTCAACCAATCTTTCTCCATACACGATACAAATGGTGTTAAAATGTTCTAAACCTCTGGAACACAGACTAGCATGAGGAAATCCGAGATTTTGAACATTCTCTATTTGAAAGAAAGGCTTACTACAGATTTCTCCATTTTGTAAGAAGGGAGCGGTGTTCAAATGGCTCCTGCTTTAAAAGGAGACAACGGATCCCGGTTCCTCATACTACCTCTCCCTCCATAATGGAAAATGCTGGTGAATTGGCTCTTCATGGAGACCTCTCTGACTTCTATCTAAGTCTGAAAATGAGCTGGTGCAACAAGCTTGGAGTCACTGGCGAAACAACAGTTGTGATAGCAAAGGGAAACATCCCTCCGCTGCCCTCTGATAGGGGTCTTTGCCCTGGCTACACTAACATTAGATCCTGAGAATAGGAATTTGACTCTATCTGGTGAGTCTCCCAAAGACTAAACAGCCCTTCCTCCATGCCCAACCCGGACATTTTCTAAGGTAACAAAATTTGAAAGCTCTCAACTCAGAGACATACTAATAGTGCTTGGTATTTGGTAAACTTCTTCCGTGAAACTGAATGTCAGTGCCCACTCCACATTGTACCACATAGCACCAGACGTCACTTCATGTGAGAAAGTGGTCAGTCTTCTTTAGTGGTCATATCCTGCAGAACACAAACCAGAGATAATTATACAGAGGCACTGTTCTCCTAGAGAGCATACTGAAGATCTCTCTCTCTCTCTCTCTCTCTCTCTCTCTCTCTCTCTCTCTCTCTCTCTCTCTCTCTCTCTCTCTCTCTCTCTCTCTGTCTCTCTTCACTCTTCCATCACAGCCTTTACTGTTTTCCACAGATAGGCTTTTTATTATCCCAGAGCTGTGGTTCATAGCTCACATCTTCTGTTATGAAAGCTCCTATAGTCTCCCCTGAAATTCTGGTACACTTGTCTACCACACCACTCAACATATTTAATTACCTTTAAATATAGTCCTATAAATCTTTATTATATTCCTAGAACATACTGTTTCCGAGCCAGAGAAAATTCTGAAACTGCTTTGACTTCAGAAAATTAGTGGCCGTGCAATGCTAGGCACTCAAAAGACCTGTTGGATGCTGTTAGCTCTGGCTTCTGCGTGTTTACATCATGGATGCTTTTTGGTCACCTAAAGTTGAGCATGGGTATTAGAATTGGAATGTCAAAGCTTCTGTATTTTAAAAAGTGCTTCCACAGACTCCCAAGTCTGTCTTAGCTATTCTGCTGCTACCCAGCAGCAGAAGGCACAGGCAGAGGTACAGCCTTTCATTTGGATCAAAGTCAGGCTTTGGATTATGACAGGTGGTTCAGGTGTTTGGCTCAAAGCAGACACTACTAAACTACTTCTGTTATATGTGCAAATGGAGGAGGAGGGAGATGAGAAATGAACAAAATCTGTTTTTATTTTCTGGTCATTTCCATAGTGGTCTGAGGTTTCCAGTGTATAGAATGAGGATTTACACACACACACACACACACACACACACACACACACACACACACACACACACACACACACACACACACACACTATCTTAGACATGAAGTGGAATGTTTGCTTCAGTGCTGTGATGCTGTCTCAGAACCCTGGACAGAGGCAGCTTCTGTTGATATTTGAAAGTGTTAATGGGCAAAAGTCAGATCCTGTAAGGTTATGAACAAAACATAGGCAACCATCGTCAATGCCATGAAAAATACTGCTTTGTCAAAGTTATGTAACTTACTCCTATGGAGGTCTCATTATAGCTCTAGGAGGGAAACTCTATTATCATTGGTCATTTTTTGGTGAAAAGGTCAAGGATGAGATGAATTAATATCAAGCAGCTTGCTGTGTGCCAATCATTTGAAAGGCTCCTGACACAGCCACTGAGTAGATGTCAATACCTTCTGCCCCACTATGATTTCTACATCTATTACATGATTTGCATGTGACCACACAAGTAAAAACTGACAGAGCAGATATTTTAACATCAGAACTGCCAGGTAGAACATTAATTAACACAGATAACTAAAAACATTGACTACGTGCTGTTTGTCCACATTGTTTCTAATTGTCCTTGGGTGTTTAAAAATAAAGTTATATATTTTTTTAAAAGATAGGTTGACTTTTCAATAATGATCTAGTATTCTAATTTTTTTTTTTTAGACTTCCAAGTTTATCTGAATTTTATTAACCACTTCTGTCTCCCTAGAGTTTGTTAAGGTGATATATATTTCCCTTCACTGTATTTAATATTGAAGGAACATGTTTGTTACTCATACTTCTGAAACTGAAGAATATAGCATGAAACCTTATTAACCAGCCAATGATGTTGTCACAGAATGGATTTTTTCTGATGAGATATAAATGGAAACAAATTCCATCTTTTATGAGCACCCACTTCTTGTTCCTACATCAAAAGAGACTGTTTTTCAGCAGTCAGTTTTCTTAGACCAAACATCACTTTTTTAAGGATGCCTACTCCAATCCCCCACACAGGGTTAGGTGTTTCTGTTAAATATTCTAATTGGATCATACATTTTCCTAACTGGCCATATGATAGTAAGAAGTAAGTCCTTCCTAAATATGAATACAATTTAAGTGTTTGCTTCTTTCTTGCTAGACCATAAACTACATAAGAATATATTACCCAGCTTGTACCCCAAAGACCTTACCCAGCTTCCAGAATATGGCTGACCTCAGCATATATTCTTTAAATATGCAAATAGACGTATTTTTCAAAATTAATTATATATGCAGAATTTTCTCATGGACTCAATTCTACTCCAGGCCAATAAAACCCTGGCAAGAGCAGAGCTGTTAAAGATCTGAAAGATGAGCTGAAGAGCTTTTACAATTATCAGCTAAAATGTAGGATACCCAGGTTAATAGTAAATAAACATTACTGCCCATGTAGCCCAGGTACTACATAATCATTATTTGTTGCTTTAATTACATATTTCTTGGGAATTATGCATTTTTATTTATCAAACTGGGGAACAAACCTTTCAGAATATTTTACTATGAGGAAGTAAGTAAAGACAACATGAAACTCGGATGCTTTGTGTGCCTCAAACAGAACAGTCCACAGAAGAGTTGTCCCGTTTTAGCATTTTGTACATATGTTATTTATCCTTCCTCTCGAAACCAATCAGCCTCTGTGCTCTGATGGTATTATTGGTAGCTTTGAGCAGACCTTTCTCCATGAAACTAATCGAAAAACCTACCATTTTTGGAAACAAAAACGAGGTTAACATATGCAGATAAAATAATGAAACTTCAGAAGATGCAAGACAACAGAAGTAGAAGACTGACCTCTCTGACAGTAAGACTCAGGAAGCTCATATTTCTGTCTCCTCCACCTACTGTCCCTGATCCCACCTCAGCGGCACCAAGCACATGCAGCTGCCAGGGAAGCAAACTGTACTTTAAAGTTCCAGTGAACGTCATCATCTACGAAGGTAACACTCTACTAAAAAGAATGGTGTTAAGGCAACTCAGTGACCCTAAAATTAGAGGAAGATGGCACTTGTTTCCGTCATGTTTTCCAGAGGAAAGATATTTATATACTCTAAGTACTGTGACTATTCCAAACCCCACCCCCCACCCTGGCTAAGAACGATGTTTCTAGATCATGACAAATCCCAGGCCTAGGTTCCTTAATATTCCACATGCAAAGTATTCTTAACATTTCTTTATTTAGAAAATTCCGCATTTTCTTCTCTGGCAGATGCCTCAGCCTCTAACCGATCTAACAGCACCTATCTGCAATCAATACCCTTTAAAGACATTCAAATAAGAGCCTTTCTCTTCTTTGAGCTAATAAAGATTTAGATGGATCGGACAAAAAGTCAAAAATGAATATAATTGATCAAAATATTTTAAGCCTTTTGAATGTAACTGTCATTTGTAGACATATCAGATTATAGTAAAGACCTCTCTTTTTACCTTTTTAAAAGGATGGCAGCTTTGGCTCAATGGTGTTAGTGAGACAATCCCTTAAGCTGTGTCAAAATGCCACTTATCCAAGATGCCACCCAGATTTGAATAATTTAGAGAGAGACAAAACACAGGCAGAAAGACTGAATCATCTTTTGACTCCTGAGTCTTTTGAGGTGGATGCCTCCCCCAGCCCCTCCCTCCTTCCTGAAGCTTCTTCCTCTCTGTCACAGTGATGAGTGCCAATCAAGCCTTTGGTGGTAGAGGGAGGGGGAGGATGGGCAGTGGAGAAGCCAGGCTTGGGGAGGAGAGAGAAACATGAAAAGCTCTGGAACAATTGCTTAATGGGGATTCCCTACCAGTGTGTGGTCTTGGAGAAAGGGGTCTTTTCCTTTTTTTTCAGCTTCTAATCTCTAACTGACTATTTACCTCTTTTTATAAACTCCAATCTCTCTGTTGCACCAAAGGCTGCAAAACAAATCGCCAGTCAGCCAGGATTAAGCCGCTTTGTTGGCAATGATTAGCAGGTTTGCTTGTATTTTTAACATCTTCAGTAACAGCTGAACTCTGGAAATACTAGTCCTACTTTGGCTAGAGCTGAATGAATACTAAGATGACTCAGGAGAAAGATAGCCCACAAGGAAGATTATAGCGCATCGCAGAGAGGCATAGTAAAGCAGGCCAAGGGACTCTGTCAAAATATTTACACTCCATTGTATTTTATGTCATCATTTAAAATCATGTTCTATCCCAGACAGTTCCCCCCACCCAGTAAAGTGTCCTGCAAAATGTCCATTTTAAGCCTCCAAATCTAGGAAATGTTTATGCTCATTGCCCTAAAATTTTATGGTCTGAAAATCCTCCTAGTGATTAGATTTGCTGGCCCTGAAGTGGTGATTATGCTTGAATGAAACTTCCTATGCCCAATTTTTAATAATTTAGACTTATATTCTCCCATTCTGCCAATATTAGCATTTAATTATAAAGATTAGCATGGTGTCATTGCCTAAGAAGTCTTTTATGTCCTTCGAAGCACCTGATGGGAAGGAGCCTGGCTTCATCCCAACCATCCCTGGGATCGCAGAGGCCCAGTGCAGTGTTCTTTCTCAAATGCGGTTCATAGCTTCACATCTCTGATTTTTCTCTTTAACCAGAAGAACATGTGGAAATATGGAAACAGAAATGGGCTACTGAGAGTGGGTGCCTTGAGGTAAAGGGAATAGTGAAATACAGGTAACAAGACAACTAGTCGTGAGTGTGTGTGTGTGCGTGCATGTGTGCATGTGTGTGTGTGTGTGTGTGTGTGTGTGTGTGTGTGTATGTGTGTGTGTGTGTGTGTGTGTGCTGAGAGGGAGTGAAGTGGGAATATGGATGGATGTCTTTGAGAGAGAAAAGGAGAAAATAATGTAAATAGATATTAGATTTTAATTAAAAATTCTACCCCCCCCCCCCCCCGAGAAACCAACTATGAACTGACCATAAAAGTGTCTCCTTGCTGACTAGCTTCCATGGTGCCAACAGGTGCCCTGCAGGCTATGCGAGGGAGAGATGTGGATGATCTCACTCAGAAGCAGACCCAGTATGCTATACTGACCTGCTGGCAAGATGTATCTTCTGTGCCACAATGACATGAAGCTTATGAGGACAACACATCTATTTCTCACTGGAAATGAGACCTGCTTCCACAGGAATTCATGCCAATACTGTGTACCTAGACAAAAGCTCATGGCTAGGAGCATGTAGACCTTCCAGAGGGTTGGGGACTACTAGGGTTGCATTGCTAAATTGTTATTTTGCCAAAATAACTTCTAAATGTTTATATTTGTTTTTGGTGGTCTCAACCCTTGCCAGGGATATTTCATGTTACAGCTGGTAATAAGCAGTTAATTCAGACACTCGTAACTGGCCAACAGGCCAGGAGTAAGAAAAGATGAGTGTATAAATGTGAATTCATCATTTGCATCAATCTCCTACCATTCCAGTTTGGGGAACTTCATGGAGAGAGGCTGGAAAGAATGGAAGAGCCAGCAAATGAGGAGAAGAGCTGTGAAATGCTTCTGGACATGGCATGACCATTGCATACATGACCCACAGGAGCTGTTGTTACCTACACATGACGTGCAGGAGATTAAGCCATTTAAAACGCTGCATGGATGTGAGAGGTTCCCAAGCGCCCAATCCTGTCAAAGAAACTAAGGGCAGCAAATAGCTGCTGATGGAGTGAAAATAACCTTCCTTTGAGGGTGTGGCTGCTGGAAGGCTGCTCACAACCCAGTAGCTGACCTTATATGCCATGTCCATATGAGCAAGCAATTGGATTCAGGGGTTAGTAATAACAAAAACAAAAAAAAATAAAGTAAAAAGGAGGGATATATATCAATACACATTGTAAAAAATAAATGCAACATTCAAAGAATAAAATAAAATTTAAAACCACTTAAGACTGAAATTTGTCATTTCTTAATGTTTCTAAGAGCCTGTAGGAATCATCTGGACCTGGACTCTCTATGTGAAAAGTTTACAATCTACAGATTCAACTTCTGCATTAACATAGATTGTTCCAAATCCATATTTATTTTAGTCTGCTTGGTTATCTGTGTATTTCTAGAAATGTTTCTGCTCTTTGGTTGTAGACATTGTCTTGCAGTCCTGGTTGCTAACAGATGTGTCCCTTTTGTGTTCTAATGTTGATAAAAATGCTTCTGCTCTGCCCCTCTCCACAGATGCCATTAGGACCACGCAAGTGATGCACTTCTAAAGGAATTCATTTCAACTTTGCTATTATTTAAGTCATATGCTTGTATTTCCTTTCATCTATTTTTGATTCTTGTATTAAATATGCCTTCTTTTTTATTTCTTTAGATTTACTACACTACCTCCTTTATGAGTGTGTTACAATATGATGCTTGGTTCATTAATAGACTTATTACACTATTCTCTTTATGACTGTGTTACAAAACAGTATTTAGTTCATTAATAGACTTATGACATTATTCCCTTTGTGACTCATTTAGTTCATTGATAGCTGATGTGACTTTTGCCAGGTACAGGCATTCCTGGCTATTCATGTGCCTGCATTCATTGCATCCCCGTGTTCTTGTAAGCACAGCGTCACTGTTCATATAATATTCATAATCACCACTATAGCTTCTTTTTATTGTTCATGAAATATTTAGATGTGTTTAGAAACTGTAAAATTATACCCGCTTTTGTTATCAATCCTTAATTTCATTATGGTCTGTTACTTATTATGGTCTGTTTAATGGCTTTACATTTCAAAGACATTTTTATTTGACATCAAAGCTGAGCAGAAAAGACAGAGATTTCACCATATCTTCTCTGCCCTGACACAGGCGTAACTGTACCCTGCATCAGCACAGCACACAGAGTATTTACATTCATTATTATTAATGAATTTTTACTGAGACATCGTTATCACCGAAGGTCAAGTTTACAAGATGGTTCACTCTTGATGTTGTACACTCTTTGAGTTTGTACAAACTTATGATACATGTATCTACAATGTAGTAAGAGTAATCCACAGATTCATCCCTTCCTCCCCCTAACACAGATAATTCCAAAATATTTCTGTTCCAAGAATGTGAAATCATCACAGCGATACAGGAATCTGTCTCCTTCATAGTACAGCTATGGGGTTCCATCTATGCCTACTGGACCAATCCTGCCAGTCAGTTCTATGCTTCTCCACTGTATCTTTATCTTGCATGACACTAATCTAGTGAGATCTGGCTAATGATTTATGTTTTGTGATCTGAGGAACTAAGATGGCTGTCGAAAGGATTCACATGTTGGTCACACTTTCTTTGAGAATGGTTAACAAAGCCAACCAGCCCAACACATCCACCTACTTCTTCGTTGACCAAAGGATCACAGGTCACAGGTCTCGATACAACTTATACTTAAGTATAATTTCCAAAATCTGCTCACACAACCTTGATTGTGCCTCAGCCTTGATTTGCTCTCTGAGCTGCGGCTTACCATTGTTTCTATTAAGCCCTTCTCTCAGACGTATTTCCACATCCCATATAAGAAAGCTCTGGTTTCCCTTTTAGGAGCTCTCTCGGGTTCCTCCTTTCTCTGGACACTGGTAGTGTTTATTTTATTTCTCAGTTGGAAATGGTCATATTTTGCATTTCATACTTTTGTTGTGAATATGAAGCTTCTCTGAAATTACTAAGTGCCTTGAACTCACAAGTTCATCTCAGTCATTCTGCAGTGTCACCATAGGAAGGATGAAATATCCAAATGCTAAAGAAATACTTAAATTTCTGTATTCAAATGTAGGATTGTTCAGGTTCTAACTTTATTAATTAAGAATCCCTTTGAACATACCTGTCTGCATGGTAATAATGAATGTTCTGTGTTTTAACAAACTGATTATAGAGCAAGAATAGATGTCTATAAGTACTCTGACATGGCTGCAGTAGTTGTGATTAACTGAAGACCTGGATGTTGCAGGATTGTTAGACTAAAAGCCCTTGAATCACTTTCAGGAGTTTGTTCGCCCCATGGAGGTATTGTGACAAGTTAGCTCATATGTCCTGACCTTCTGGCTTTGCCCCCATTGTCAGCAGTGTGGGGACTAAACTGGGTAAAGGGAGGCAGTCAGGATGGCAGTGACTGATCATTGAATGCTGCCTTACATTCACAAAATAGTTTGGAAATGACCTTGGAAGTTGGATAAAGAACTATTTACAGTCAAATGCAAGATCATGTCTTTTTCCTGTCAGCATTGAATTTACCATCATAAATCATTAAATGCTCCACTATTAGGAACTCCTGTTTTCCAAGCACCTTATCATGTCTTTGACTATAAACAAACTCATGTAAGTATTATAATTAGCTGTCAGGTTGTAGACTCTGTTATGTCAGTGGAGGATCTGGTACATATTTTAAGTACACAGTTGGTTTTGACTTTGCATGTCAAAATATTATTTTAGTACCGAGGTTCTGAGTGTATATGGAGATAATAAATTCCTGCCTCATATTTTTTCCAGGTGAATAAATTCTTTCAACTGGAAATCTTACTCTCCCAATAGCTTAAAGGAAACCAACCACACCTCTGAACACACACCCTGAACTCAGTGTATTGTCGATTTGCCTTCAGTGGTTCTGCTCTGTCTCATCACCTGCAAATGTCTTCTTTAATGACTGAAATGTAGATTTGCAGTCGGATGGTATTTGTGATTATCTCAGTACACTGAACTGAAAACCCAACCATTCTCCAAATTAGAGCAGCAGTGGGTGCCTATTTCTCAGCAAGAATCACAGAGGGTACTGGATGGCCAAGATTTTATTTCTTTTTCAGGATATTTTATATGATTCAGCAATCAGTGAAATTGGTTTCTCTACAAAGGGCCTCTGTTATTAGTGAGAATTAGTAAAATTCATTTTTTTTTTAAAGAATAAAGTGGTCTATTACTCTGAACTAACCTTCCCTTTTCTTCTTCTTTTCTCTCTTTTTCTCCTTTGTGTGTGAAGACTTACTTTGAAGAGTGCTTCCATGCTGCTTTAGTATTGAGAATCAAGTCACCATCTCATGGTGTTTGTCCATGTCCAGGAAGGAAGAGAGTCAATCCTTTATTAAATCAGTAAGACCAAAACATATGCTCAGGAAAAAGATTGTAGACCTGCCAAACACTGCCCTAGCCTGGGAGCCTGGTGAGAACCGCTGCAGCCCTCTCTAGTACCTGCTCGTGTGCTAGCATCTCTTTCAAGGAGGTACCAAACACTTAAACCAGCAGCTGGGTAGCATTTCTCCTTCAAGAGCTCGTCAGCTTGTGTCTCAGATGTACTAGAGGTTAAATTGTGCATGCCTTAAAAATGTCACCTGCGTCACCTGACCCTAGAGAAGCACACCTGTGAGACTGGTCTTCATACAATTCTTTAAGTTGCAGTGTTAGTGATTTTCCTTCTAGAACTGCAACTGTTAAATGCTGGTGTGTGTGTGTGTGTGTGTGTGTGTGTGTGTGTGTGTGTGTGTGTGTGTGTGTGTGTGTGTGTGTCTTGATAACAGGAAAAGAAAAAAGAAACAAAGCAGCGTGACAGTGTCAAAACAGCCTTAAGAGCTCAACATGTGGGGTAAGTCAGAAGTCCAGCTGTCCTCTCCCTCCTGTGCTGTTCTGTGGAAATTTTCTAGCTGTACCTTAGCTGCCGTCTATAAATAGACACAACATGGAATGCCTGGATTGGTTCGGAGGATTCTTCATACTGATTCTTGGTAATAACTGATAGTAGGTCTATCATTAGGCTTTACTGCTTAACAAACCAATCTAAATTCTATAGCACAAAGTAAAAATCGTTCCATTTTCTCATGATCCTGATACCGCTTGGCAATTTTTGTCTTGGATGGACTCTTCTATGATCTACCAACAGCTCCTCCAGCCCATGCAGAGAAATCTTGGTTCCCTTCATTGTACTTGCTCATTTTTCACTGATAGTGCAGGCTTGTTCTTCCGGAGGAGACATCTAAGAGAGCAGACGGGAGGAAGATTTCTTGAAGACTGGGCCTCATGACTGGTACAAGTTTACTTCTGCTGTGTTATAGTAGGCAAAGAAATTTAGAAGGAAAGCCCTTAGATTAAAGCAGCGCATCAATAGATGCCATAATCAAAAGAGAAAATACGCAAACTCACATGCAAGCAGTGTAGACATAGGGAAAACATTCATTAGATCTCTCAATACCATCAATATGCGGCAGGAAGAGACAAAGACCTAGGCCGAATGTGACCACTATTTATTTTCATAAATAAAATTCTATAGGAACACCCGCGGGGTCCATTTGATTGCATACTTCTCCTTGCTTTCACATCACAACAGCACAGGTCAGTCATTGAAACTTGGATTAAATTGCCTCCAAAGCTTAAAAGGCCGTCTGGTTGGTTAGATGCAAAAATCTGCTTTAGAGTTGTGCTGTTCCCCATGTTGTCTGTGGACGAACAGCTTTGGCATCACCTACAAGCAGGAGTTAAGAACCCTGATATCAGAATCTCCATGACAACAGGATTCCCCCAGGGTAGCTCGTGGAGTCTGAGGGATGCTAGAGTAGACAGCAGTTTAATGGCCTCCACATAATCTGGGGAGTGTGGGAGCTCAAGGATGAATATTGATGAGCTGGACCCAAGTAAGAAGTATTGTTTATTGTAATAGTTGGGGATGCTAGGTTGGTTCCGGGTGCTCTGTCCGTCTTTAGCAGAGTAAAGACCCTTGCTCCAGGTCTACAGCACATGTGGAGGCCCCTAAATTCAGATTAGCCAGGATGAAGCTAAAGGACACATAATTGCCAGGCACATGGTCAGAATTAAGGTAGCAGTCAGTTCTAAAAGCTCACTGGGACCCAATAAGACAAAGAGATCCCCACTCAGGATTGCTCTCAGGTGTGGGCTATGACTGGAGGCCTAGGAGACTTGTAGGATAATGAGAACAGGTCAGTAACCTTGTGCCTGAGGATGTGGCTGAATTAGTTCATATTCATTATTTTCCTGGGATTTAAGGCTTTTCCTCAAATATTTTGGGTGAGAATGGGTGTGTATGGTAGAGGATGGAATCCTTGAAGCTACAAACATACTCTCCACAAAACTGGATGGGGGAAAACCATCCTTGTGGATTTCTTATGAAAACTAATTGAATTAAGTCATAAAAGAGTTAGAACACTGTCTAGATATACAGCATTGTAACAAAATATTATCCATGGTTATAATCATCGTTGTGGGCATAAATATCATTGGGATTTTTGTCACTGTCATTACAGAGAGAACCTAAAGGATCCCATTGGAATTATCCAGGGCTTTTTTTTCTTACCTTCCTCCAATCTCTCTCCTCTCATCTTGCTACATTCTCAAGATGCCTTTCTCTTTCTGTTAGTCATTTTCTGCTTCTATTCTCTACGCATTCTGAGAGCTCAGATTTGCCTTCCAAATGCCCCTGGCTTGCCTTTATAAAAGGTATCTCTCAGCTTCTGCTCTGTTATTAGCTGGCAAATTCCCTTTGTGGTTTCAACTATGAGAATCTCTTTGTCCAGACTAATTCTTCTTTCTTCTTCTCTCTTTTGACTTGAACGTTTTTAGTTTCTGTTGCTATTGTTTTGTTGAGACAGAGCTCTCTGTGTAGCCCTGGATGTCCTGGAACTCACTCTATAAAGCAGGCTAGCCTTGAACTCACAGAGATATGGTTGCATCTGCTTCTGCCTCCCGAACGCTGGGATTAAAGAAGTGTGCCACCACTGCCCAGTCCTACTGATTCTTTTATGCCAGACTTAGCTATACAGTATATTGTCTCCTACTTACTTTTAGTTCAACTGACTGTGAATAGGTAAAGCTAGGGAGTGTCCTTGGGAAAAGATATACAAGGGAAAAACGTCCATCTTCCAAGCCATGTTGGCCTACGGGCAAGGGAGAGTATTGGCAACACAGGCAGCTGAGATTTGCTTGATAATCAGGGTGGAGAAAGGAAAAGGAGACAGAGCTCCCAAACTTCTAACTGGAGTTGTGATGGAGTCTCCACTTGGAAGAACTATGGAAAGAAATCAGGAAACGTATGAAGGAGGCTCTATTTCCAGTTACTACAATGATATTAAGATGTGCAATTAAAAACCACTATGGAATTTCCACCACATCAAAAATACACTTACGGAAATTCTTTATATCCACCATTATCTAATACCACCGAGTAACACATTCCTTATAGTAAGAGTACCAATTATTGTTATTGTTGCTACAGAAGTCAACATTTCCTGAGTGCTTTATGTGTTAAGGATAAAGTCTTTACTATGCAAACCTTCTATAGAACTGATAGCAATATGGTCAGTAGGGCAGAAGATCTTTCAAAGGTCCACGGACTCCCTGGCTCAGGAACAAAGAAATCTGAGTGCAAATCACTCCAAAACAACTGAGAAGACCATGCTGGGTGCATGAACTCTCTCTCTATAAGCTCTAAAGAAAGCTCCTAACAGTACCATTGATATACAAGGAAACCAAGACAGGAAAGGGGGATATGTTGTACCAAGTCAGGGTAACGGGAATTAGCATTGAGGCTGTTCAGCTTTACACTTTGCACATCCTTACCTACAAGCTTTCTTCACAGACTAGAATAGTTAGTTACTCTAAAGTAACCAGTATCAAAGTAATGATGTACCCACAAGGCACAACTGTAATTGGATTAGATCTACAGTTGTGTTTTTATTTAATGCCATAACCATTGTTTCCCTGTCTCAGGTAGGCAGGAACACCAATCAGCTACTACTCCAAAGCTCACTGCAGTGTTACACCTTTGCTACATTTACCAAAATATTCCTATTCTGTACCATTACCAAGCCATGGTCCCATGTCCTTTGAGACAGGAAAGGTTTTAAACAAAATGGGATTCTTTTTATATCTCCTTCTAGAACTATGGTATTTAGGGCTCTATATTCTAAATTATTAATATTTAAAACACTGTAGATACCACATACACCTTGTTGAGTATATTTAAGAAGGAATGAATGGCTGATGTAACAAGCAGCTCCTGACAAGTTGCAATGCTCCTACATCCTTCAATAGTTGTGAAAAGACACTCAGGCAAACAGTCAGTAAAAGAAATGCAAATATATAATGTATTTTCTGCTGACCTACACTCTCCAAACACAGCATACTTATTGATACTATAAAAGTACTTTGTCTTAAGAGTTACAGTGGCACTAGGGTACCTACAAGATGGTAACTGTGTTTCAGAAAAGCATTTCACTAGGTCACTCTTCCAAGTCCCCCCTGTCTGATCCCTGGCTTCCTCTTCCTCCACTCCATGACAGTATGCAACATTAAGATACCACTTCATTTATTTAGATTCCACTTTAGTGGGCCAGGCACTCACCTAATGGAGCTGGCCCTCTTGTTCAGAAAGCAAACAGATTGAAAGGTAAATACAACTGAACCAATCCAGCATTCATGTCTGGTGGCTGCACCTGCCATTCAGACCACTCTCCATGGGTAATTTGAAAAATCTCTGGCAGGTTTCTCTATTTACCTTCTGGAGGAAGAATGGAAAGAACACAGTAACACGGTGAGGAAATCTGGGTCAGAGCCAAAGCTTTGATCTTGAGGCTGGAGTGACCATTGCCTGGTGTTTTTCTTCTCTGAGATCTTTTTTCCTACCTTTAAAACCATAGAGTAAGACCAAATTACCACTAAAGACCTTCCCAGCCTTAATATTATATACCGATTTATTTAATGTGCATTTGCCAAAAGACTTCATTGGAGTGAGACATGGGGTTGCAGACGCTGTACTTCTGTCCTAAGGCTAAGAGAGCCAACTCAGAATTAAAAGCATGGATGCTGAACACTTTCATTTTAAGATTATTTAGCTTCCTTTTTAAGTCCCTTTCAGAAAATGTCTCCCATCATTGTGTCCTGCAGATTCAGCGCATGCACGTTTACTTAACTGAATTCTAAATAATTTGGAAAGCTGGCGACTAGAAATCAAAGTTCTAAGAGGGGAGGAGACTTTTTTCACATTAGCTGCTTCTCTTTTTCTCTTACAGTTTCTTCATTTGGCTTCAGCTGGTTCCCAGAGCCCTTGAATCAGACTTTCCAACCGCTAGCTTCAAGCAACTAATAAAAAAACCATTATTGAATTTCTCCTGGATGCTGCAAATTCAGCACCGGAAGCCAGCTCCGAGTCCCACCTGCTCTACCACGTAGATGCCATGGACACACTCCAGATTGCATTCACGCTTGATCCCAATCTATTTCCTTTCAGATGTGACAGAAAACATTGCTCCTGTCTCCAAAGTCTTGACTTTTAAACAGGAACTCTCATAGCTCAGTTTCCACATTGCTAAACACCGTGCGACATCTTTTTTTAAAAAAATATTGTAATAAAGTACGTGGAAATTTTTAATTAGTCTGTGAAATGCTGTTTTTCCTACATTGTGATGCTTCATGCTCTCTAAAAATGTTATTTATTACAGTTTCAAAATTATGTCTTTCTTTTTGCTCAAAAAATGTTTAAGGTTATTAAACACTAAAATTCTAGTCCTTGAGAAGTCATTTTATTCTACTGACCACCTGAAAAAAAAAAAAAAAAACCAGCTGTGTGTTCGCAAGACACTGCCACCCTCATATTTACAATAGAGACTCTGTCAAGGTGGGTTGTATGATTAAATATATGTTTAAAAGAAACAAAAAATATTATAATGGCTACTATGGAAATTGTGTAGCTATTCAAATTTATACAAATAATATATGTATGGTGATTTATATTACAAAATTAATTACAATGATCCTACCTACAGTAGGGTTTTCTAATACAATAAAAAGGAGAATTCATAAATAAAACTTTATCTAAACCCAGTTTTGGTGGTACTTGTCTATTATGGCAATCATGATTCTCATCATAGTTACTGCTTGATGCCTCTTACTCTGCTTGTCTATCACAAACTCTGGGCTTCTGTAGGGTAATCATTGACTATTATGATAAATCTTAGTAGTCAGTATATTTAAAACTAAGTAAATTTAGAAAATAATTAGAAAGAGAAGTGGCTAGCCAATGTCTACAAGTTGTGCATACCCTCATATCCACAAAACATTCCCAATATTCTTCTCATTGTAATCACCAATATAATTCATATTACATGTAAGTGGTGTAAGTGAGCCCCAATTTCGCTCAGTGTCTTACCATTTGAATTGTTCAAATCTTCTCTAAAACATTAAAATATTTTAAAATTTATTATATTATGATTATATCGCATTAACCAATTATAGTTTACAAGTATAAAATACATCTTTTGTTAACGAAATTTATAATGAACTTAGCAACGTACAAGTATGATCCATTCTTAATCACTAGATTTAATTTTTTTCTTCTTTATTTAATTATTAATAAAATTTCTTTTACATATTCTCCACTCTCCCCCATCCTTCCTCTTCTCTGCCCTCTCGCGTCCCCCTAACTTCAGCCACTCCTCAAAGGGAGTAAGGCCTCCCTTGATATTTAAGTTTATAAAAATGCTTCTGTCCTTTTCTTCCAGCTATAGAGGGCAACATGAGTCACCTGTGTTTTGTCAGATAAGTGGCTATTGTCTGAATGTGAGGAAAAGAAAATGATTGTGTGTTATATCAGGAAGGAAGAGCTGTTTAGGATAGTGGCTCTCATCATCAGCTGCCCATTAGAACTATTTGGAGAAGATTCTAAAATGTCCATCCCACAGGTAATAGCCATTTTCCATTAAATTAGACTCTCATGAGATCTGGCCAGACACTGTCTAAAGCTCCCAGTATCAATTTTAATGTATAGACAGGATGATTTCTAGGAAAATGGGACAAGCAAGGTGAAAACAGGAATCATGGTTTCTGTCATTGTATCTCTTACCTCCAGTGGACTGTATCATCGTATGCTTGAATTAATATTCTAATCCCGTAACAGGTACAACCCCAATTCCCGGCCTGACAGAGGAGTGAGCTAAGGTCAGCCTGACAGGATTCCTCCACTGAGGACCTGATGCTCCCTGAGAAGATGAGAGCTACCCACTGCAGGCATCCCTGAGTTCATCTGCTCAGTGTGCTCCAGGCCCTCTGTCTGTTGTTCCACCAATGGATGCTCAAGGATGGTTCTCCGCGTGCACTCCAGGAAACTTCGACATAGTCCATCTCAGCCTCTGAAGACAATCATCACTGGAGAATGCCCAGAATTACTTACAAAAAGAAAATATAAGCAAAACCCCTCAAGTTAAAATGTTGATCAGCGATGATACTACCTAGTTTTATATCAACAGTAGTTAAAATATTCTGTCTTTGGCATCTTCTTCCAAAGACTTGGAAATAATGTATCTTTTACTTGGACACAATGTATTTTTAACTTTCTTCCTCAGTTTCACTTGCTATCTTTCTAATGTTTTCTCTTTTCCTACTAGAAATCTACCCAGTACGTCATAAATACAATATTCTTAAGTATTTCTGCCCAGTAGCCAAAGATGATTCCAAAATGTATAAACTCCATCATAGCTCTTTACTTGATATACTTTCCAAACCAAGTATGCCACTTCATTTCTTGGAAGAACACATAGTATGAGATACAAAGAAAAAACGTTTTTAAGAGATCATTTTATTCTTCTATTTCTACCAAGGACTGGGGACAAGTGTAATCAATAAATGTATCAAATGTCCACTGCGTATGTAATCCCAGAGCACACATTGTAACCCAAGCCCTAACCCAAAAGTATAAAAGTCTCAATACCACTGTGGCTTTGAGATAAGGCAAATTAATTGAAAGCAGGATTTAAAAGTCTCACCTAGTAGAAAAGAATAAACCTGGGTTTGGGTGGTTTTTTGGTTCATTTTGATCGGCTTGATTTAAATCTTAGAGCTTTAGACAAAACTGTTAGGCTCTTGAGTTTTCTTACATGTCCCATGTCATATTTCTTGAAGGGCATTTTTGTTTCATAGAAACACAAGCTATGAGCCCAGAAAGATATATTGAGCTCCACTATCTCAGTATTAGTAGGCAAGTTATTTCACTGCTCCAAGTATCCTATTTTCATGAAAAGAAGTAAACTTAAGAGTTATTTCTAAAAGTTAATGAGATAACATATCAAATGCCTACTGGTTAACCAAAAGAAGAAGACTAAGCAATTTATCATTGATACTCAATATTACTTCCCATAAAATTGAGAGCTACTAAAAAGAGTGGCCAAATACTGACCTCCAAAATAATAAATTTATTCCTAAAATATATATTTAGTGTTGATGAAGAGAAAAATTGAATAAAAATATAAAACTATGTGCCCATTACTTTTCCCTAAATCAGTTTGCTTTGGTGAAATGTGGAACATATATGAGAATATCTATTGGACTATACAGAACTATTGAACTAATAAGAAGGTATTAATGATGAATGACTTATACATATTGAAGTGAAAAATTAAGACCCAGAGGAGTCTCCACCCAGAGCAGTACAGAGGCTAGAAAAGGGACACCTGTTAACAGAACATCGACAGTCAAAGCACTAGAATATGAACAGAGACATTGGGATGGCAGAGACAGAAACCAATCAGCAATGCTCCAGCAGTGAAGGGCAGGATTCATCTAACTGGCTATATCTTTGACCAAAGTAAAAGTGATCCTAAAATTGCCAGTTTGACCCAGACCACCAACCAAAATGAACTAATAGCATGGAGCAATTCCTGGAGGAATGGCAAGGTCCAAGCGGCTCGGAGGGAAAGCAGTAAGATGGAGGGAGCTTTAATTGCACAGGGAAGGTCAATACAGGAGAGGAAAGAAGGAAGAGAGACAGCAGTAATGATTTTGGAAAAGTCACAAGGAATCGTGTTATTATTGTTTTACTTAAAATTACATATAAATCTCTGTGTATGACATACATGTATGGTTTAAGTGAAAATTTCCCACCTAGGCTGACATTCTTTTTCACAAGAGCAACAGGTAATACAACAAAAATCTCGATGAGAGGTATAGGAGGCCCATTGTGAGTTGTTGGTCAGGGTTACTCAAGAGACTCTCCAATAATTATAGGTTGCTGTCATTGTCCTTGGTTACCTCCCAGAGATAGAAGGTAAGTTTCTGTAGCTGAAGACATGATGCCCTTTGTACACAGAACCTGGGGCATCTGGTATGGAAGCCTCCTCCCTGAAGATTAGCTTTCATCGTACCAGAAAGTGCCACATAATTTTGTAAGGAAAGGAAGCAACCGAGAGTCCTGCCCACTCATGAAGCCTATGCAGAACAATAACTGCCATAGCATACTTACCCTAAAGGTATGATAGCGGCATGCATATCCTGGAGGTGACCAACAGTTCTATGATTGGACTTAATGCTTTCTCAACAAGAAAGAAATCAGTCTCGGTGCTGAAACCTAGCCAACTATGTGAGGCTATAAAAGATCACGAGTCTTGGAGAACCTACAATTGCTACATTACTAAGTCATCATCATTTCCAACTTTATTTGAAATTTTTATTCTTATACCCACAGGTAAGTGTAACTCTTACCCTTCATCAAAGAAACTTCTCTTTGCAACAGAAAACCATAGCTGGTCAAAAATGCAGATATCAAGTGACCATGTAGTGCCCACCCTCAGATGATACAACTACAGTACAATTGCTGCCCAGGCTTAGGGAATGTTGTGGAAGAGGAGACCAAAAAAAAAAAAAAAAAAAAGGTAAGATCCAGAGAAATGGGAAGTTTTTTGTGAGACTGTGTCTCTCAGAAATGCTAGAAAAGCTATACCCATGAAGTCTCAAAAATATGCTTACTTGAACAAGAACAGAACAAAAAATAATCGATGGACATGCTAACATGGAAGGTGAGCTCTCACAGGTCCCACCTTGGGCAAGAACTAAGGAGCTAAGAGTGCTCCAGTATGTTATCTAACGCCATGTGCTTGGCCCTGAAACTCTGCATACATATGAGTAACATTATATAGGCTGAGCAGGTTGTATTTATATATTTAAGAATATATATATAACAAAAGAAAAAGAGGCCACGAATTTGAAAAAGAGCAAGAGGGGGTTAGAGGGTGGAAATGGAAATCATGCAAATATGTTTCAACTAAATTGACACTTAAGCATAAAAATGAACAGTAATAAGAAAGCGAGGCCAAGAAAAAATGCCCGTGTAGCTGATTATACCAGGCAGCCCTCCCAACATCAATTAAAATTTACCGGTCCATTTCTTTTAAGATACCAGCCTGGAAACCAAGGACATTTTTATGAAGGGAAGTCCTACTGGATACCCATTTATCATACATATATTTCTTTTGCAATTAATTCTTCAATAAGAGGAATAAATTTAAAGGATTTGGGAGAATACCAAGATGCATTCAAATGATCTTATACCGTATGACTCTGTACCATATGTGATTGAACTTAATTAGAGAGTTTTTTTAAAAGATGCCACTGTTTGCCTCCAGGGTGGATATAACCCTCAGACCTAGACATTCAAATACTGAAAATGAAGTCATAAAAGTAATTCAGCCATACGCAAATGTAATATCTTTTTAGAGTCACAGACCTGAGAGAGGGAATTATCTGTTCATACAGTGAAGGTAAACAATCCCCTCTGTGCCCGACAGATGGAGGCTTTGAGTACAGAGAGACTGAAAATGCACAGCTTACCGTGACTATTTGGACTACATCTTAACTGCCTGCTATATTTATGGTAAGCTCTTTATTACAGGTACAGGAAAACATGGAATCTTCTGGGGATACAACTTCTTAGGCCGTATTATTTGTTAGTATTTATTTTTAAGATGTGGGGCTAACTTTATAAGAATGGAATTAATAATATTACCATATTCTGCTTTTAGCTGTTCTCAATCATTTATTCTTATTATCTTAATATTTTATCTTTGTAAAAATATGCTTTATTTCTTAAAAGTGTTATACTTTTAGAAAACAACTATAAAATTCAAATTTGATAAGAATTTTCAAATGGATTCTCAGTGGGAACCAGGCACTTTACATTGCCCTTTACATGAATTATCGCTCTGTCTTCCCAAGTACCCTGTCACTTGCCACTATTCCTGTGTCTATACTGAAGAGGATACTGAGGTTGGAAAGATTAATAATGGAGACCAGGCTGTGCAAGAAGGAGCTAGCAGAGGAGGAAGAAAGACTGTCTGGAGTACTCTATATTTCTTTCCCTCATCACCATGGTGCACGTCCATGCTTCAGACCTAAACCTCTGATGAGATGGAAATTAGGGATTTATAAGGACTTGGTGCCACTTGGCTCAGTTAGTAAAGGCATTGCTGTCAAGTCTGATGA